>OX442335.1:15352465-16728298 GCA_949358125.1 Idaea dimidiata | reverse complement strand
CTACAGGTGGGAATGCCGTCGTTGAGGGCGCGACTATGTCAGATGCCCAGTTATTGTGACCGCCCCGCCCCCTACATAGTTCCCACCTTGACGGGCGTGGTGTGCGAGTCGAGAGCCCCCCGGCGCGAGCGCGCTCGGTCCCCGCTACTGCCGCCCTCCACGTTGGAGTCCAGCGTGTCGTTGTACGACGACCTGGGTACGACAATTTGTTAGGTAAATTAATACGTTGCAGACTCTCGCAAATAACAATAATAGGAAAAACAATATTTCCCTTGGGAAACCGTGCAAGGCCTGATCCCGCGTGAGTATTATATATTTTCACATCTATACTTATAATAAAGGAAGAGAGGACAAAAAGTCTGTACTTGAAAGTAAACTTTAAAAAAAAAATGGTCTAGGGGACTTAGGATAAGTAGATAAGAACAAAATTATATAATTTTTAAAATTCATGTCTGTCTCTCTGTTTCTCTGTTTATCTGTCGATACAATTAAAAACTACTTATCCGATTGAAATCTGGTTTTCAATATCGAATAGTTCTATTTTCGATAAAGGTCGTGGTATACTTTGCATCGAAATCCAATTAGTAGTACCCGAGTAATGAACGAAAAAGTGCAACCGCTCGAGAATCGCTCGGCCGCCCGCGCCCGTGATAACGCGTTTTCACTTCTGCGGGCGAAACCGCGGGGCGCAGCTAGTATAAACTAAATGTCGAGGTAAAGAGAATTTATAAATAACAATACGCGAATAACACCCGGTAAATATGTGAATGTTACAGGAAATGTGTGTAAATAATCTTTCGAGATAATATTTTACTCATTTCCTAAATATACTCTGAAATGTATTCAATTCCTAAGTACCTAAGTTCCTTTCCTGTAACATAAATATAACGTAACTTACCCATCAGAAGAGCTGAGGGAGCAGGAGTGGTCCGATCTATCGTCATCGTAATGTGTACACGACGAACACGACTGGGAGAATGCTGAGCTGCTACTTGATGACCTGCAGTACGACAATTTAAGGACTTCGCTACTTTCATAATAATACGACTGACTCTGTGGTCTTCATCAGGAGTCAAATCAAAATTATACAAAATTTCATTTCAATATCATAATTTCAAATTCAGGAGATTTCCATCAGACGAACTTTAAGTCAAGCACATGTCTTATGTCATCTGAATTAACACGTTCACAGTCCCCTATACTAATGGTTTAAATCACCCGTACGCTCAATACATTTCATACCTATGTCTATTTTGTTCAATATTAATATGTGTGTATGTCATGTTCATACTATTGTAGTTCTATATCTCATTTAGTAGTTTTGTTGTTTTTTGGAAATAATATCCGTAAATTACACATACAAAACTTGGCATCAAAATCAGTATACAATATAGAGTAAACGGACTTGCCAGAACCCATCCGCGTGTACAGCAGTGCTTTTCTCTAATGTAACAGCCTAGAGCTCGACGCTGTTTCAGCGTCGAATCTGAACAATACGACGCTCTGATTGGACGCTAACTCTGACGCTGTTTCAGCGTCGATCTTTAGGCTGTTACATTAGAGAATACCACAAACAGGACAGCGTACACTGGACTGAGAACGTGTTAAAAAATCTAAAAATCCTTTCCTAATAGATACCTACACACTACAAAGGAGGTACTCTCCAAATTTCATGTCCCTAGAACCAGCGGTTTGGCTTCTGCGGTGATGTATAGTTCAGTCGGTCACGAATTTGAATTTTATATGTTCCTATAGATTTCAGGATTGTCAATATTTTTTGATAAAATTAGCCTTAACGCAATTGTAATGATATTGTAATGAAATTGTAGACATTACGGGAATTGGAGAACTGCGAAGTTACCACGCAACTTCCGTCGTAATCGGCATCGAAGTCCCACAAAGGAATAACCTGCGCGGTTCAAACGACAGCGTTGATTTGCACGCATTTGAAGCCGGCACCATAGAGTTGAGCTGTCATTGGATGCGGGGTCCCTGCCGGTTTCAATGACAGTTGAACTCGACGGGCAGCGTCGCCTTCAAATGCAAGCAAATTAACGCTATGGTTGGAACCGCGCATGTTATTCCTTTGCGCAGTGGAATTTCGATGGCGATTACGACGGAAGTTGCGCGGTCGGCCCCTGATCAATAAAAAAGAAAATAAGTACGCATTTGACAGACTAAGTTCGACTATAAATCTCAGTAATGGGAAACACCAATAATTTTGGCATACAATAATAATAGTAATTTTCGTTAGTAAAATTAGTAATATTAGCTGAAAACTACAAACAATGATAATTAGAGATGGGCCGACTAAAAAAATGGCCTAATAGCCGTCTAATCGGTTTTTAAGTTTCACTTTGAAAAAGGTATTAAAGCTGTTTTTAGGGTTCCGTACATAAAGGTTAAAAACGGGACCCTTTTAGCTTCCACTGTCTGCCTGTATGTCTATCACCAGGCTGTATCTCATGAACCGTGATAGCTAGACAGTTTAAATTTTCACTTATAATGTATATCTGTTGCCGCTATAACACCAAACATAATAAAATAAATGTTTAATAATAAATAAAAATAAATAAATAAGAAGTCTGTTTGTCGGTGGTTTAGCAATTCGATATCGCTATTGGTTCGATAACTAACGACAATGCGTTTCCGATCAGCGGAGTGACAGTGACGGCTTGTCACGTGCATAGAAAAACGGAGACAGTTAACTGGAGTTTATCTTAAGGATATCTTTATTGAATCAATAGGTAGTGAGAGTTTATGTCAGACTAGCTGCGCCCCGCGGTTTCACCCGCGTAAGTCTTGTTCTCGCGGAAATATCGGGATAAAAAGTAGACTCATCGCGATCGGTTCAGTAGTTTTTGCGTGAAAGAGTATCAAACTCACATACTAAACTTTCGCGTCTAAAATTATAAACGCGAAAGTCTAGCTTTCGCGTTTATAATTTTAGTAAGATAAAAAGGACGCAGGTTCGAGTCCTGTCATGGGGATTTTTTGGAAATATATTTCCTTGCTAATAATATTTCTAAGTTTGAAATGCCTTGAGCAATAAAAACAAAAAAAAATATTAAGAAGTAAGATGTTCAGAAACCGGGCATACGTGGGGATCCCATACAAAAAACGTGAGGAACATAACCCTCGGCGCGCGGCGGATTTTACCCGATTGATTGTTTATTCGTGTATATCTTCAAAACCACTCGATAGATTACTTTACTTATTTTACATTATCGCCGGGCCATCTCTAATTTTAATTAAAATTAAGAAAACGATGCATTTATTATTTATTATTACTGATACATTGAGACAATACCCAAAACCGAACTACCTACAAATATAATATTAGAACAACAACGCACAAATAAAAATCAATCTCAATTCAAAATGGACGACAACCATGCAACTATAGCGGAATTAAACTCGCTGCATATAATTGCAGTAAGTCGGGGGGTAGTATACGTGTTTAGCTTATGTTGGCGCGTGATTTTATGTGCGCACCTTTATAAATACAGTGACAGTGTGTTCCTGACTTTTGTTTATAAAAAAAAATTGAATGTGTCGAAATCGTTTTAAACTCGTTTGTACAAAGTAGAACAACGTATTGATTGACTGCAAGTGTTACAGCGTTATAAGTAAATCAGTAAAAGCTACCTCTTTACATTATCGCAAGCTGATTTAAAAAAAACAAAGTTATTTAAATTACCAAAGGGCGTAAAACATAATTGCTTTTATGGAATGTTTAGAAGTAGCCGTTAAAGTGTGCGTGAATATAGTATTCGTACGAGTATCTGGATAGGTAGACGCACACTAGAAACCACGCGCCAACATAAGTTCAATCACGTATATCAAAGTACCCACGTTTTGAATGTCCTATTGCGGTTCGTTCAGACATGTGTATAAATGCATAATTTTATAAATATTCTTTGAAAAATCAGATTTTTTTTTCATCTTTTCTCACTTATTGTTCATTCAAAGGTTGCCTGGAAGTATAGCTTTAAGCGATAAGACCGCCCAATGTGCCACCTAGATGTTAAAAAATAGGTCGATTAATTTTACACTATAGGATTCATCACCTGCTGGTGGTGATGTCGCCTCGACACCAACAGATGGCGCTACCGTCGAAGTCTGAATCGCGCTAATGTTTTCTGTTATGTAGGTTAGGTATACGTAGCTATATAGTATAGTGCGGCTGCGCCTGCACTCCGACATCACGACGAATACATATCAGTGCGTTACCAACCTCCGCTCGTATTACTTCGCTACCTCATACTTACTAGTGGCGACTTCGGATTCGTCTACCCTCGCGTGTGAAAAATAAAAAAAAAAATTAAAAAAAAAATGAGTTCAAATTTTGGAATTTTGAATAGTTTTGACCATAATGTACAGGTATGGAACACTTGGAAGTGTAGGCTCTCGCAATGGTTCATCGCGAATGATATTAACACGACAAGTGATCCAAATGGAGAAAAAAGACGGGCGATTTTACTTAGCGCACTCAATGAGGCCACGTACAAACTCACATCGGACTTAGCACTACCTAAAGATATTCAAAACGTGCCGTTTGAAGACATAATCGTTATTCTCGACAAACACTTCATCCCGAAGAAAACAGGATTCAGTGAGCGTCACAATTTTTACGCGGCCACGCAATTGCAAATGGAGTCCGTTAAGGAATGGGCCGCCAGGTTACGCGGTCTCACTATTTTCTGTCAGTTTTCTAATGTGGAGGAGGCATTACGGGATCGTTTTATTATGGGAATGCTACCTGGTATCGAGAAGGAAAAATTGTATACGCAAGATATTACTGATCTTACGTTGACGAAGGCTGTCGAATTGGTGGAAAACCTACGCAGTTCTCGTATGGCTGCCGCGGCATCGAGCGGTGCCGGCGCCGCGGGCATGCCAACGGGCACTTCGGGAGACCAGGTGTTTAAAATCGGGAAAAGTGAAAAAGAAAAGTGTCTAGTGTGTGGGTATACCAACCACAAAACCGCGAAGTGCCGTTTCGCCAATTACACATGTAAAAAGTGCAATGTCAAAGGGCATTTAAGTCGTATGTGTAAAAAAGTGAATTATGTGGCAGCGAGTGAGGTAAATGAGGGCGATGACGGTGAGTTATTCAATATACGTTCATTAAAAGGCGAACCACTGATTGAGTCGGTTGATATTAACGGTTTGCTCTTAAACTTTCAAATCGACAGCGGTTCGGCGGTGACAGTCATATCTGAAACCATGTTTAACAGGTATTTTAAAAGCGTTTCATTATCAGACACTAAGAAAAACTTGTTGAGTTATACAGGAGACGTGTTAAGCTGTGTGGGTTGTGTACGGTTACCTGTAAAATGGCAGGGCCGTACTAAGGACCTGGATGTATACGTGGTACGTGGGGGAGGTCCCCCTTTGCTTGGTAGGGATTTTATTTGTGAATTTCAGTTACATTTGGCCCCTATTTATCTATGTAATGTAGTCGACAAAGTTAAGGACTCATTATATAAACGATATCCGGCGGTTTTTTCTGATTCACTAGGTCGCTTCAATAAATATAAAGTTAAACTAACATTAAAGGAAAATTCCAAGCCCATTTTTTTTAAACCACGGCCGGTAGCTTTCGCTCTTAAAGGTATAGTGGAAAAAGAAATTGACCGGTTGGTAGAACTAGGAGTACTTCGACCCGTCGAACATTCAGAATACGCTTCACCTATAGTTCCGATATTAAAACGAGATGGTTCAGTGCGTATCTGTGCGGATTACTCTGTGACGATCAACAAACAGTTGGTTATTGAGCAGTATCCCTTGCCAACTATAAACGAATTATTTTCAAAACTGCATGGAGGTCAAAAATTTAGTAAATTAGATTTATCTATGGCATATAACCAATTTGTTTTGGACGACGCGTCACAGGGGTTAACCTGCATCAATACGCATCGTGGGTTGTTCGCTTATACGCGCCTAGTGTTCGGGTTAACGAGCGCACCGTCTATTTTCCAACGGGCCATGGAAAGTTTATTAGCGGGCCTGGAGGGCACGCTGTGTCTGCTGGACGATGTACTCGTGACCGGGCGCACAGATGGTGAACATATCGAACGGCTAAACCAGGTTCTACAGCGGTTACAGGATGCAGGTCTCACCTTGCATGAAAACAAATGTAGCTTCTTTCAAAACGAAATATCGTACTTAGGTTACGTTATTAATAAGGAAGGGTTAAAAAAGTCACCGGAAAAGGTTGAAGCTATATTGAAGGCTCCAGTTCCCACTAACATTAGCCAATTACAGTCATTTTTGGGGTTGGTTAATTATTATAGGTGTTTCGTAGCGGGAGCTTCGACGATATTAAGTCCCCTTTACGAGTTATTAAAAAAGGGTACTAAATGGCGCTGGACTTCTATTGAAAGTAAAGCGTTCACTGAAATAAAGCAAGTATTGGCTTCTGAACAAGTGTTAGCGCACTATGATAAAAACGCTAATTTAATAGTGACTGTAGACGCTTCTCAGGTAGGCCTAGGGGCCATACTTTCAATGGTTGACAGCGACGGCCGAGAAAAACCAATTTCTTTCGCGTCCCGAACTTTAAACAACGCCGAGCGCAAGTATTCGCAAATACAAAAAGAAGCGACTGCTATAATATTTGGGATCCGTCGTTTCCATCAATATTTGTACGGTAGATCGATTCCGTTTACGCTAAGAACCGATCACAAACCGTTGTTATCAATATTCGGTCAAAATAAAGGTATGCCGGAAGTATCGGCTAACAGATTGCAGAGATATGCATTGTTCCTTAGCGGCTATAATTATATAATTGAGTACGTAAAAAGCGCAGATAACAGCGCGGATTATTTATCACGAGCGAGCTTACCTAGAACTACCGAGACTCAGTACGGGGCCCGAGAGGGGCCGATCGTCGACACCGACCGGGCCGCATATGTTTGTTTCGTAGTCGAAGGTATTTTACCTATTACAGTAAACGAACTGCGGGAAGCTACTTATAAAGATACCACATTGAACACGGTATCATATTATATTAATAATGGTTGGCCTAGGAATGTGGTAGATATAAACATAAAACCCTATTATCAGTGCAGGTTACAATTAGCGGTCGAAAACGGATGCGTTATGAGGGGTCATAAGGTGGTGATACCTGAATCTTTACGTAATCGTGTTCTTACAGAGTTACATTCATCACATTTAGGTATAGTAAAAACAAAAGCGGAAGCGCGGTCGAGATTATGGTTTCCAGGTATCGATGAGTCATTAGAACAGCTGATAATGAGTTGCAACATTTGTATGCAACTACGAGCGTCGCCGCCTCGTGCGCCTGTCTCGCCCTGGAAATATCCACCGCGCCCTTTCTATCGAGTGCATTTAGACTTTTTAGGGCCGGTCAATGGCAGGCTATATTTGGTTATTATAGATGCATTTACCAAATGGGTTGAAGTATATGAGATGAACGCCACATCCAGTGGCGCGGCAATTGATAAAATGTACGAGTTTATGTCCAGGTACGGCCTACCGCACACTTTGGTGACTGATAATGCAACGTGTTTTTCTTCCATAGAATTCGGTAACTTTTGCAAATTAAATGGTATTGAACATATGACGTCACCGGCGTACCATCCCGCGAGCAACGGGCAGGCCGAGTCTTATGTTAAAGTTGTAAAAAGAGGAATTAAAGCTAGCGTTTTGAGCAGTAAAACGGTAAAAGAAAGTAAATTAAAATTATGTAAATATATTTTTGATTATAGAAATTCGGTTCACAGTACAACCGGTGTATCACCGGCTCAGTTAGTGTTTGGGCGTAAATTAAGATCGCGGCTGGATTTATTGAACCCGTCGCCGCCGCCGCCGTCGCCATCATGTGCCTCACTCGCTAACCGTGTGGAATCGAAACAGTGTTCGCAAATTGACACCAAGAGCGGTAAACAAAGACAATTTACAAATGGTCAATATGTAATGTATAAAAGATATTTAAACAATAACAAATTCGTTTGGTGTAAAGGTATAGTTGTTAAACGGATTGGTATAAATGTTTATATTATAAGTGATTATTTAACTTCAACAATATTAAAAAAACATAGCAACCAATTAATTTCATGTAAAAATGAAATTGTAAGTCTACAACCCTGGGACTATGAAGTAACTAGTCCAGATTCTAGTAATCCAAACAGTACACCCGAGCATCACACACAGGCACATCCATCTACTTCAATAATTGATAGAGAAGCTGAGGTGATAAGCGAACAGGCAGTATGTTCACACGAGACACCACAACCGCGGCAGCCGTCGCCGCAACCGCCGTCGTCGCCGCCATCTCCGTCCCCACCACAGTCAGCACCACCGGTGTCTCAGAGTTATTCGCCGGCGCCCGTGATAACGGTGACTCGAGGAGTTCGTCGTCCCGTGCAGGAGGAAGAATCCGAGGTCAGTGGAAGTTGTACCATCGACTTATCATCCCCCTCACCATCGAAAGTAACTTTTACTCGAGGAGTAAGACGACGACAGTCGGATCAATCTGATATAGATGATGAATTCCACGATACCATCGAAGTAGATGAATAACGGTCCCAGGGTCTAGTTGAATTAATTAGTTAATCATATACATTAGCTATAAGGGGAGAAATGTTATGTAGGTTAGGTATACGTAGCTATATAGTATAGTGCGGCTGCGCCTGCACTCCGACATCACGACGAATACATATCAGTGCGTTACCAACCTCCGCTCGTATTACTTCGCTACCTCATACTTACTATTTTCATTCGGCAATAAACCATTGTCGGAACTCGTAATATGATACAAGTTATTGCCACGAAGTAAGTTACTTGTTATATAAATGGGTTTTACCTTAGATTACATAGATGGTGGGTAATAGAACAACAGAATATGAATTTTAAGTAATCTTTTAGGTCTGTGAGTAAATTTTGGAACAGTTTTACTTTGGAACGTATGAAACTCAGCTGTCAGGGCTGAGATAAAAAGCGGTGATTGACTAACAGGCGGCCTTTCTCCTTCTGTCTCTAATAGAGACCAGCCCAATGCTAATGCTAGGGTGTTACCTTGAGAGTGCCAGGTCGCTGTCAGAGCCCACCTCGCCGGGCGGTCCGCGGTACTGCAAGAAGGAAGCGGGCACCGGCGTCGATATGGGCTTCGAATCTGTTGCCGCCCTGCGAATTTCATTAACATTTAGTTTTTCCTTAGACCCTTAGTCTTCCAGCGACCACGGCCGGTGTAACACGTTTGCCGAAACGAAACGAAAAAATGTACAAAACGTGATCTAGACCCGAAGTAGTTTTGTCTTAAATTTTTGAGATTTTGCATCGCAATCTTAGACCACATCGTCGCTTAGCATTGAACGTCATCCTATCGCACAAAATGGCGCAGCGATGCTATCTAATCAGCACCCGTATTATCTATCTAATGAACTACTGTGGAAATTGACAGGAGCTATGCAGTACATTGCTGATGTGACGTTGTGGTTTTTACCAGTGATTGCCTCAAAGCAGCAACGTACTGCTAAGTTCTTGCCAATTTCCACCGTGGTCAGTCGTCCACTAGATCGATCGGGTGCTGAGAGCATCGCCGCGAACCGATTTTATCGCAGTCGGTTGAAAAGTTTTTGTGTGGAGTAGCAACAAACATACAGAGAGAAACTTTCACCTTTATAATACTACTAGCTGCGCCTCGCGGTTTCACCCGCGTAAGTCCCGTTCCCGCGGGAATATCGGGATAAAAAGTAGCCTATTTGTTATTCCAGGTACCTATATTCCAAGTTTCGTCGCAATCGGTTCAGTAGTTTTTGCGTGAAAGAGTACATACATACATACTTACATGCATACAAACTTTCGCGTTTATAATATAAGTAAGAAGAAGTAAGACTAGTAAGATTGAGTTACCTAAATAGATCAGGAGAAGATGCAGACTTGTCTTTGTCCATTTTCCTCGGTCGGCCGCGCCCTTTCTTCTTGGGAGACGGTTCCACCGACCGCGTCAGACTGGCCGACAGAGTTGGCAGCGAGGCTGGTTACAAAAGCTAAGTATTAAAAACCACCTATCAACTTAAGGCCCCATACTCACCTAACGACGTGACAGGGATAGGGCTAGCAAATTTCAGATGTGTAAAAGAAGGACGTAAGATGCGACTATTATGCAATATTTTAGTGAGTAAATTCAAACAATTCCTAATAACAAGATAACTATTGCTAATTTAGTAAAACTGTTCTACCAATTTCAAGTTTATGTTATTATTAGTGATCGGATAGTCGGATGCATATTTACCTAAAGTTGATATCTGACTAAGTATGGATGCGGCTTTTTATTTTATTTTGTCAAATAAAAATCCCGGGATTTCGGAATTTTAGAAAATTCGAAAATGCAAAACTACTTAGTCGGTAATATGGCTTGAAAACGACGCCTTAAGCATGTGGTATTTATTTTTAATAAGTCCGGGACTCGGGGTTCACTTACACAACTATTCATGCGTTTTTACTTGAAGTTTAGTTTCAGTTCTCCAGCCGATTTATAAGTATATATAGTTATAGAGAAAGGGTTAAAGTGAGTGTTAAATAAAACAGTAAGTACGTACAAAACTTAATTTAATACAATTTACTTTTAATAAATAAAATATTATACAAATTCTTCTCCGACGCGTACAAAATGTGAGCTTATGATATCCTGATCCTGAAAATTGTAGTAACCGAAGTAATACTTACGGGCGTAAGTATTATCTACTAGTATTTTAATCACTATCTATCACTATTGGTTGGTCACTGGGATCTGACGTTAACATTTCTGTATCCGTCTGTGTTGAACATGTATGATGGTGTTGCATCTGTTCTAAATCTAAACTACTAGCTTCTGTTTCATGTACAGAGTTGTAATATATTACAATATTTTTTTCGAGATGATCGATTGTTAGTCTATTTCTTTTAACATTTAATATCCACTTATAGCTAGAAAATGATCTTTCTACATCAACTGATGTAAGTGGCGCAAATTTATAAATACTAGCGCCACTCGCTTGATTAATATTTTCGCTTATTTGCCTTAGAACATCAAAATCAGGGTTTCTATCCATAATTTGCTCCATTTTGTTGATTAAGGTGTAGTTTGACGTCTGGTTTAGAATTGATCTTACTTCGTCAAATATTTCAAACGATTCAATTATAGAAATATCGCGTTTTTCTAGTTTTACTATAGCAATTTCTAAAATTTCAAAATATTCATGAATGTACTCTAAATCTGTCTTCAAATTAGGTTTTGTTAATATTTCCTTAGCATTTCTAATGGATATGGCTTCTTCACTATCCAATAAAGCTACAACATTTACTAACCTAACCATGTTCCCCATCGAGTAAGAACTGGCTGTGGAGGCAGAGGTAAATTTGGATTTAGCTCCTTAAAAATTCGTACTCTATTGGGAGATTTTAAAAATATTTTCTTAACATTGTTAATTAAAGTGTCTACATCACCGTAGCTTAAACGTATTGTTTCAGATAATCTATGCAGGGCGTGGGCTAAACACGTAAAGTGTTTCATATTGGGAAATGTATTTTTTAATATTCTTCCAGCCAGTAACATATACGCAACGCTGTCGGTACATAATATTAAGACATCCTGCACTTTACTGTCGAATTGATCTCCCCACAAGTTTTTTAAACATTGAATAACAAACTCAGACACTGATTGACCGTTAACCACATCCAAAGTTTTGCAAGCTAACAAGTAAATTCGCCCCGATACGTTTTCATTCAACGGTTTAACCAAAAAATTTACCACATATCGGCCCAGAAAGTCAGTGGTTTCATCTAGTGATATCCACAGCTTTTTGTTTTTTACATCACTATAAATACTTCTTATTTTGTCTTCATAAACAATACTCAAATATTTTTTTCTCAACACACTTTCACTTGGAATATTCCTATCTTGATTGTTACATTTGCATATGTATTTATCAAAAAAAGTACGAAAACTGTGGTTTTCGACTTTCGACCACGGTATGTTACACATAATGAGGAAGTTTATCAAATCACAATAAAAATCACTTGGTGCTTCTGCTCGAATCCCGCGATGTTTTTGTGATTTCAGATGCCGGTTCAAGATAGTTTTCTTCGCGTTTAAACTTGTTTCACATTTCGTGCAGAATATACTGCTACTTGCCGGGTCGTATAACATCTCGGGGTAATTTCTTATCCATGATAGAGCTATGTCTTCTCGTTGAGTTGAATCCGCCATGTCTGTTAAGTGAAAAATATCGTTCGTTGACTTAATTTCCGAAAAAAATACGTCTGCGCAATTTTAACTACATTTTCCAAATATGTACCGATAAATTTAAACTATTTTGTAGAAATAAATAATCCTTACCTTGTAAATAAAAGAGATAAGAGGTCCAAGTCACAGAGCAGGGTATGTCAGGGTCCAAAATCCGTAGCACAGTTGTCGTTCCAAGTAAAACCAAAATCCGTATCTTATTGCAAATCAGAAACCGTTGTAGTAGTCAGAAAATGGAGACAAACACAGAAAAACACCCGAACACATGTCAAACACAGTGACGAATGTCTTAAAAATTACAATACCCTTTTCGGGTCGGTGTACTTGTCCACAAGCAGGGAGGTATATGAACTTCCGTCTCACTCGCACTCATTAAAAACTCCATACCCTTCTCTTCCCTATTGTTTCTCTATCCTTATCTATAGCTTCTCGGAAGTTGACTGCAAGTGACATTACATGCGGCTCGAATATACGAGGAAACAGCACAGCGACGAATACGTCACTGTGCTGTTTGCTCGTACGCGTCAGAGAGAGACACGAGACAAGCCGTGCTTTCGCCCGCGCACCATTGTTTTGTTCAAACTAACACTTACTACTCTTCACTAATAAATAAAATCGCTTTGGGACTGAAACTAAACTTCAAGTAAATACGTATGAATAGTTGTTAAGTGAACCCCGAGTCCCGGACTTTTTTTCAAAATAAATACCACATGGTAAATGAGTCGTTTTCAAACCATAAACCGACTAAAGTGCATTCCCGAATTCGGGATTTTCATTTAACAAAAAATATATTTTAAGAAGTCGCATCCATACTTTGCTAGCAAAAAATGAAGTTTAGGTAAATATGCATCCGACTATCCGATCACTGGTTATTATGCTTGAATACAGAAAAAATAGAGGTTTAAATACGTCACGTTTAGCTGTAAAATGAAAATTTCGGTTTTAATCGAGTTGTTTTAGATAATTTTGTTTCTGTTATAAATATTAACCAATCGTGAAAAGAAAACTACCAAAATGAAGATAAGACAATGATATTAACTCTTATTTTAATTCGTATATTTATTTTCCAAGTAGTGCCCAATAAAACCGCGTTTTTACCATCAGATCCAAAGCTCTTCCCTGGCGTGTGAACATTTGCAGAGGGAACCGAGAGGGTTGGTTTCCTGAGTCCGCCTAGCAAGCCGAGTCCTGAAACTAAAGTTCAATACTTACTCTTAAGTTAAGTACTCAACATCGAATACTAATATAACGAAGGTCATTCGACCGACGTTAGTTAGTTACATCGAAAACGTCGATCCAGGACTTCGTAAACTTTTTAAATTTACACGATTTGTTAACATATTTACATTTTACCGGGTCTTACCCCGGGGTAGTCCCCTCGAGACCAAGATCATTGTCACATGATCGAAACTTCGAGGTAAGAAAATAAAAAATAGTACGCGATTAAGACCCGGGAAAATGTAAACAGGTCGTCGTATCCAGGCAAACAGATAAGCGGCACCGGTTCATGGTAGAAATACCAGTCACCCGAACCAAGCGTTTCGCATCGTCATTCTTTATTCGTACTGCGAGGGAATGGATTCAGTTGCCTGAGTATGTCTTGCCGGATGTCTACAACTTGGGGTCTTCTAGTCACGAGTGAACAGGTATCTCCTAGGTAAGCGTGCAACATCTTAGACCACATCGTCAGGTGAGATAGTGGTCAAACGCTTACCTATCAATTATTAAAAAAAAACATCAATCACCTAGAAATCAGTGCACGGTTCGTTCTAATGAGAAATTAATACTTAAATCGAAAAAATAAATAGATAAAAATCAATTTGATGTGTCATTTCATTACATTGAAATACTTATAATTCGACAAAAAATTTTTTATTATAAACTGTAAAAATGTTAATTGTAAAGTACAAAATAAAAACATCTCTATACCTTAACTCTAGGCTTAGTTTGCGGTTAAAATATTTTACCATGTTTTTATTACGAGTTAGGTCTGTTTGAAGTTTGATTATTCCCTTCGACCTAAATTTCAATTATCATGTATCTGTTGCCTAGTACCTATATTACAAGCCTAGTGTTTAGTTGGGGGTAGATTCAGTTCAGTTTTAAAAGGTCTTTATTAAGAAAAATTATAATTTATGAAACATACAAATCCAGTGTAAATTACTATCCTAGATAGTACAAACATTACATAATGCGTTTACAAAGCTAGTGAACTTTTTTAAAACAATTGAATTATTAACTATTGTTTGTAATATGTTTAAGTATTATTATAATTTGAAATTTTATTTATTGTGCAAGTTTTAGCACAACATTGCATTTATTAATTTATTAGCATAATTTTTAAATATAGTTGGGGGTAGATTGCGCTGTGTAAAGTCGTGCAATATTTATTGATTAAGCTTACCGGATGGTGAGTCATTCTGTTTGACGGGAGACTTCTCAGGCGTCGAAAGCTTCTGTGTGCGTTCTACGCTTTTACTTATTGGTACGGGAGTTTCCGAACCCGAGGTAGGTGTATCTGTTTATAAATATAGCATATATAAGGTTATTAAAACACTTTACTTATCGGGTTTAATCGCGTTTTATTCATAATTTTTAAACGAACCGAGCTTTCGAGTCAACCTTGAAAAAGCCAACTGTAAAGTTGCCGAAAGCTCGGTTCGTTTAAAAATCATGAATAAAACGCGATTAAACCCGATAAATAAAGTGTTTTATTATGCAAAATCGCGAAAACCATAGAAGAAATTATATAAGATTATTGTTAAGACCAGCCATTAGGAAAAATTCTAAACTAAGAATCGTACGTATTTACTTCGTACAAAAATGTGAGAGATTGACAACAATATAGTTCCGTCTCTCTCACTTTCTCTATTCCACCTGCTATTGAGACAAGTGCAAGCACGTTTTTTGTGGTGTTGTTTTTAATTAATAAACTCAGTTAAAACAAAAGTTAGTGTTTATACTTCCAACCATAGAACGAAGAAAGATACAGCATTGGCGACGAGGAAAAGTGGTTGGTAGAAGATAATTCATCCATAATCTTGATCAGATTATTTGGAACATTCCAAGGAATTCAAAGCAAAGTATGCTAAGTGTCAAAAACGGTTTCCTAAATTATGAATCGGCAATATTTCCCGAAAATTATTCACATTATCCAGGTTAAATCGCTTGTTTTGAAACGTAGGAACGGCATTACAACATTGCTGGAAATAATAGAAACAACGCGATTAAAACCGGAGAATTAGTTTATCAATTTAACATCACGATATTAGATGAAAAATGTAATAGTTTCCTAACTTTGAAACAAATCTATTAATTAAAAAAAAACTGGACCATGAAGTGGTAACGGTGGTTATGGCAACTTAAAAGCTCTAAAAGGGTAGACTTACGAACTTTAAATACGCGATATTTAAGATCTCGAACTTACTCAGGTCCATGTTGGTGATAGACAGGCGAAAAAGGTCGTCGAGCCAAATGGCTCGACTCAGCTCCATGTCGGAGAAAGACAGGCGAAAAAGATGGTCAAGCCAAATGGATCGGCTCGGCTCGGCTCCATGTCGGTGATAGACAGGCGAAAAAGATCGTCAAGTCGTAACCACAATAGACCACGTAATTATGCGCACGTATCACCTCTTTAACAGTAGGTGAGCCACACCACATATTTAAAGTAAAAGATTACCATTAAGTTTCCTGTCAGCTTCGACCCTGGCCCGACCCCTGCCCCGCGCTCGTCCCCCGCGCCGCCCGCGGCCGCGCCCCCGACCGCGGGACCAACCCGCGCGGGAAGGGGGGCGGGATCCCGCACGGGATATTGGAGAATTGTCGCGCTACAAACAATATATTCATAATTATAGACTTAGAAAAGCATTTTCGGAGCAGTTTAATGCCTTTTTTAATTAAAGAAGGCTCTGAATAACTTAATTCGCTTTAAAATTAAACTATACATGACTTTACAGACAGGATAAATAAGAGATGCGACATGAAACTCGACTAGACGAGCACCTGTTGTCAAATTGTTGGCGTTGGGTCGGATTCCCCAAAGATACAGGTTCAAGTCCTGTCGGGTGAAAAGATTTGGGAAGCATTTCTTCAAAAATGTAGTCGTCAAAGTGTAGTCGTCAAAGTGTGTAAAACACTTTAAAATATATCGAAACTAAACTTTGTTCGTGTAAAGAACAAATTAAGTTTTCGTTAAAGTTCTTGTAGTACCGTATTATCATCATCAGTATCCAATCTTCGGGCCATAGATCGTCGGCTTTCCGATCGTCGATTTTCCGTTCTTCGACTTTCCGATCGCCGATTTTCTAAACGACGATTTTCCGATCGCAGATTTTCCGGACGTCGACTTTCCGATCGACGGCTTTCCAAACGCCGACTTTCAGAACGTCGACTTCGAGCGAGCGAAACGCCGCGATCACTTCTGCGGCTGCGTTCTGAATCTTAAAAAGTCAAAAAAAATTAATTGCTAATGTTTCATTAGACCGCGACGCAGCGAAAAGAATACAATTTTAATCAAACCTTAGGTTCTATGAAATTCGGTTGAAAATAGTGTACGCTCGCTCATGACAGCTTGTCGACGCACGGCGCGGCGCACGCGCTTAGGTGAGCCTAAGCACGCGCATTTTAACCGAACGTAACAAAACTTAAGGTTTAATCATGCGACAGTAAAAGACAAACGATGTATGGATAAGCGTTTATAATAGGGACTAAGCTAGTAGTTACCTTGCGTCCTATCACTGTCAGTGCTGGTATGCCGCGCGCAGCTGCGACGGCGCACGGCACGCGGCGGGGGCGACGGACTGCCCCGCCCCCCGCCCGCGGCCCCGCCCCCTCCCCCTCCCCCTCCCCCGCCGGCACCCGCCAGCTCGGCGAGCCCCGCGCACCGCACGTCGCGCCGAGCGCGCGCGAATATCGGCGCGCATTGCTCGCGCATCTTTATACAGGCCCTACAAATATAAACGGGTAACGTGAATGTTTGAAAATAATACTAAAACTCAATTAATCTTCATCTATAAAATGCTAACTGATGGATGAATGTATGTACAGTATTGCGCATCCTAAGCCGCTAAATAGTAGTGAAACGACAGGAATTAGCTATATATACAAATAAAGTTATTTTAATTTCTTCAATGGTTTTCGCGATTTTGCATAATAAAACACTTTATTTTCCGGGTTTAATCGCGTTTTATTCATTATTTTAAAACGAACCGAGCTTTCACTACCTTTACAGTTGGCTTTTTCAAGGTTGACCAAGCAAGTTAATATAAACATTATTTTAAGTTTGAAGTTTAAGCCGTTGCTTGAATCTTGTAATGGTTAAATGAGTAGATAATAAATTAAAAATAATATAAAAAATAAAATAATTGTAAATATTTTTTCCACGTTTTTATATGTTCACTATACTTGTATGTTTGTTTATTGGTGGGGTTTATCTATCTTACCCACAGAATCTTACCAGATGGCAAGTGTAGATGTGGTCAAAGATACAGTACTCTCATTTAGAAGATATTAAAACAGCATTGGAATAATTTTCGATCACTCTTCCTTAGTGCCAGTGCCATGCTACATTGTCATGTGAAAATTTACCCCCTTACATATAAAATATTATTTATACATGACTAAGTTATGTGACGTTTGTCTCTGTCTGTCAACTTTGAAACTTCATATTATGACAGTAAAAGACAAACGATGCAAAGTTTTGCAGCGCATTAATTAGCTTTTATGAGTAAGGGGGTTAGGGAATAAAGCTATTTTGGCTTTGATTTCAGTGGCAGGACTGAAAACTTTGACATATTTTCTTTTAGTGTTTATACTAACTTGTAAAACACAGTGTCCTTGTTGTTATAAGTGAGACAGTTCTCGATCATCAGCTTGAAGTCTGCCTCCACATCGTCGATTGTCTTGTACGCTGCTCGGTCTAACTTCTTGCCCATCGTACTTAGGTCCATTGGGTGTTTTACTATCGTACTATAGTCTGGTACCTGTTAACATAATTATATAATCACTAGCTGCGCCCCGCAGTTTCACCCGGGCAAGTTGCGATCCCGCGTTGTTCGAACACCTACCTACTGATTGTATTGTTGTTGGTTGTGCAAATAAAGTATTAATCTATCTATCTATCTATCTATCTACCTACCCCAATGCAAAAATCCACACTTAAACGTCGTAAATTGAAGTACTGTTGAAGCCAGGCGCTACTTAAGTAAGGTAAAGTTTGTATGTCAGTAAGTGACGATGACGATCAATGACGATGATGATGATGCCACTCTACATCACTTACCCTACCCCTGTGTCGATTTTCATTTATAAATAGTTATCACCCGCGTAAGTCCCGATCCCGCTGGAATATCGGGATCATAAGTATCCTATGTTACTATCCATCATTTAAACTATCCCTATGCAAATTTTCACCTAAATCGGTCTAGCCGTTTGACCGTGAAGAGGGAACAAATAAACAGACTTTCGGAATTATAATATTATAAGTATAAGTAAGGGTAAGGAAGGACTAGCTAAGTCAAACTGTGGACGGATAAGGGCTGAGATGATGATGAAGTAATAAAAACGAGTTGTCGCGAGTTGTCCGGCGTGCTCGGGTCGCAACGAGTGTAATTTAAGACACAACGTTACATACCTCATTCAGATCGACAGGTTCAGTGAATATGTCGCTGGCATCCTTCTGCCGCAGCTTATGCAACAGCTTGTGCAACGCCGCTCGTTCGGGTCGCAACGAGTGCAACACGCAACGTTCCCAAACTCGCGTGTGTTCCGCCTTAAGACGCTCGCGCTTGCGTACTAACTCGCATAGTAATCTGTGGAATATGAAAAAACATTCAATAAAATGTGGCTACAAATTCGTAAATAAGAATATACTTTTTTGATATATTTTAAAGTGTTTCCTACACTTGGATGACTATACTTAAAGAAATGCTTTCCAAAAATCCCCAGAGATGCAGGTTCAAATCCTGTCGGGTGCGAAATTTTTTGGAAAGCATTTCTTTAAGTAAGAATATACTTATTAAACATTTTAAACTCACACGATTTGAACTCATCATTACTTTTCCCGAGTCTTATTCGCGTATAATTATTTTTAAATTCTCTTACCTCGACGTTTCGATTATTGTAACATAAGACCCGGGAAAAAAATTATAAGAAAATACTTCAAACAAATTAAATTCAATCGTGTGTTGTATAGCAGCCCCTATTAGATGTAAAAATTTGTTTATTTTTGTTTTTAATTAATGCAATTTACAACTGTCTAGCGCACAGTTCATAATGTCTTGGTGACAGACGGGCAGACAGCGAAGTCTTAGAATTAGGATGCCGTTTTACACTTTGCATATGGAACCCTAATAGATAGATTTGTTACCTGGCACGCTCCAAATCCTGTCGTATCCTCTGCCAATACTTCAACTGATTGCAAAGTTCACGTATGTTGACTGTTGCATCTTGAATACCTCGCGTTCCTGAGGACAAAGGAAAATTTAAGACTTCCAAAGCATTTTGATATCAATGTCTCTTTTTTTTATTAGAAGAAATATTAATCACTTGATTTTGTATGAGTGTACATCTAAATATATATAACTGAAAGGTGACTGACTGACTGATATAGTGATCTATCAACGCACAGCCCAAACCACTGGACGGATGTCACTGGATGTCCAGGTGCGTTTCATGGGTAGCAAGCAACGCACCTAGAGAATATCTTACCGTGGTGACTGGTCAAGCTCTGGAGACGCCTCAATAAGGGCACACCGTTGCGACTATACCACAGGTGTCCAGGTGCATTTCATGGGTAACAAGACTAGCAAGCAACGCACCTAGAGAATATCTTACGGTGGTGACTGGTCCAGCTCTGGAGACTCCTCAACAACGGCACTCCGTTACGACTATGCCACCGGTGTCTCGGTGCGTTTCATGGGTAGAAATCAACGCACCTAGAGAATATCTTACCGTGGTGACTGGCCTAGCTCTGAAGATGCCTGAACAAGGGCACACCGTTGCGACTATGCTACAGATGTCCAGGTGCGTTTCATGGCTAGCAAGCAACGCACCTAGAGAATATCTTACCGTGGTGACTAGTCAAGCTCTGGAGACGCCTTAACAAGGGCACACCGTTGCGACTATGCTACAGATGTCCAGGTGCGTTTCATGGCTAGCAATCAACGCACCTAGAGAATATCTTACCGTGGTAACTGGTCAAGCAATCAATGCATTTCATGGTTAGCAATCAACGCACCTAGAGAATATCTTACCGTGGTGACTGGTCAAGCTCTGCAGACGCCTCAGCAAGGGCACACCGTTGCGACTATGCCGCTTGAGCGTCCAGTAGGCCAGCAGCCGCTTCATGAGATGCGCGCGAGCAGCGGGCGGGCCGCGGGCCAGCGCCGCCACCTCCGCCACGCGCGCCGCCGGCAGCGTGGGCACCAGCACCACCGGCGCCCAGGTGCGCTTCATGGCTAGCACGCGCCGGGCCTGGGGGGGAACATTTTAAAGATAAAGATATTTTATTGCATAAAGTATTGTACAGCAGATCTTAAATCTAAAAATATAGTTCTACATACCTTGCCAACATGTGGAATGCAAACATCAAAATTGTCACAAGAGAGAGGGAAAACTAATGAAATGCATCCCTCCCTTACGCAAAAAGCGTTTTGTCGTTTTACATTTCGTAATTTGTTTTCCATCCTGTAGATGGCGTCTCAATAGAGCCTTAGCCGAAAAACATTCATATTCATAATATTCGTCGCTCGAGATGGAAACTCGTGTGGTGTAATTTGATTAAGGCGCTGCGGTACTGACGCAGAGACGCGAGATCAAATCTCGTAGCGAGTGAATTTTTGAAGATGTTTTTTCTTTAAAATATTTCTAAAGGGATCCATATTCGCAGTTAGTCCGATTGACTGTTTTGTTATAGTGAAACATACTGTTGTATTTGTTTACATGTATTTTCGGAAACTTACTATTCAGTATTTTCCGAAACACTTCAGTAAACTGAGTAAACTGAGCATTTTCCTTGGGGCAAATCGTGCCCTACAAATTTGGGAACATAGTACCAAACCTTATAACGGTTAACTAAGCTCTAATGTTGGTTTCTATCGCCATAAAAGCATGTGTTTGATGAGACATAGGCTACCTGTTTGATTTTCTCTCTTCCTTTTTGTCGAATGGCAGTGAGGTCGTTTGATTTTGAATCACCTTCCGATTCCTGTGCGCGTCTCTCCTAAAAACAGTTTGAATACATAAATTATTAAACGAGCTGTCACCCGCGACTTCGTCTGCGTAGAAACAGCGCATAGCCGACTTTTTCGTTCATTACTCGGGTTCTACTAGTTAGATTTCGATATAAAATATTCCACGAGATTCCTCGAAAATGGAACTATCTAATATTGAAAACCAGATTTCAATCGGATTAATAGTTTTTAATTGTATAAGGAACAAACGGAGAAACAGACAGACAGATATGAATTTAAAAAATATATATAATTGTGCTCTTCACCTTGTTCAGGGTGAAGAGTGAGAAGCTATTGCTGACATTTTACTGAAAACACGTTTAATTAGTAGCTGGCATGACTAAATTCCTCTATTTTTTGACCTATTTCCTGTAAAGTTTCCAAGTTTGCCGCCAGGTGGGGCGAGTGACGCGAATTTCCGCCGAGAGCCGGTGAGAGCGGCATCGACATTTTCTTGTCATTGCGTTGTTGAACATCGCGCTGTCAACACGTTGACTATACTTTTTTCTAATTAGTGAGGTATTTCTGTTGCAGATTTATTTTACTAGATTGAACTTAGAAGCTGGCAGACACAGGAGGAGAAGAATAGACAGCACACTGGAGGAGGAGACAGCAAAACGTCGCCGAAATCATCGAGTAGTTCTTACGGTACCGATATTTCGAAAAGCTTCAGCAGCTGCTTTCGAAAATCGGACGGTTCTGAATCCCGTGCACCGTAACTTCGAAAAGAGTTTCAGCAACTCCTACCGAAAATCGACGATTCTGAATCGCGTGCACCGTAATTTCGAGAAGAGTTACAGCAGCTCATACCGAAAAATCGTGTGCACTTCGAAAAGCAATGGTGTAGGAAATTAAAAAATTAAAAAAGTAATGTAAGTCTGAATATGTTTTCCAATTCATTATTATTGTTCTAATTCTCTATTACCTCTGATATGGTGATGATTATTTAAAAAATCGTGAAAGATCTGTATGAAAATCGACATAGGGGTAGGGTAAGTGTTAAAGAGTGGCATCATCGTCATCGATGTAGCCTACTTGGCAACGGATAAAGACCCAAAACGAGCCTCCCAAAAGCTTCAAAGCGTATTACATAAAACAAACTGCTGGCTAGACAAATGGAGAACTAGGGCTAGTGCTAGCAAGTCAAACCATATCACGTTCACCCTACGGAAAGAAAATTGTCCCCCTGTGGTCCTTGGCAATGAAGTCCTGCCCCATACTGACTGCGTCAAATACCTCGGGTTCCACATTGACAGAAGACTAACATGGAAGATCCACACTCAGCAAAAGCGTAATGCAGTACTAGCCAAATACAAAAACCTTATGTGGTTAATGGGCAGAAACTCAGTCCTCTCTGTGGATAACAAGCTCTTGATTTACAATTCCGTCCTAAAGCCAATATGGTGCTACGGC
Source organism: Idaea dimidiata (assembly GCA_949358125.1). NCBI lineage: Eukaryota > Metazoa > Arthropoda > Insecta > Lepidoptera > Geometridae > Idaea > Idaea dimidiata. The sequence goes on along the minus strand of OX442335.1, from coordinate 16,705,399 downwards.
ATTCAGCTATGGAGCACGGCCTGTAACAGTAACATACTTTGTCTACAAAGAGTGCAAAATACCATTCTACGCACTATAGTAAATGCACCATTGTACACTCGAAACAACGAGATCCACCATTACCTTAATATGCCGACAATCCAGGAGGAGATAAGCCGTTACAAAGCTCTGCACGCTAGGAAACTTGCAAATCACCCCAACCCACTCGCCTTGGAGCTCCTAAACTGTGAAGGGAAACAAAGACTGAAGCGCAAACGAGTTCTATAATCAAGAGGGCGAGGCAGTGGTCATGTCCTTCTCCATGTCATAAGACTCCATAACATATCGGCTCATGGTCTAAAGACCGATCGCAGATAGCAAACTAAAGAAAAAAAAAAAAAAAAAAAAAAAAACATCGTCATCGGGCGACCGTTTAAGTGTGGATTTTTGCACTGCGGTGGATAGGTGTTCGAACAACGTGGGTAAAACCGCGTGACGCATATACATCTGAGAAATGAGATTTTTCCGTTACTACTTACCTACCCTACAATTTGTATAACAAAATTTTTCTGTGGATCATAATCCCAACAACTGAAAAATGAGATTTTTACATTACTACCTACCCTACCTACAACTAAAACTAAGATTTTTCTTTAAACTCTCTAACCTACAACTGATAAAAGTAAGAACTAAGAATATTCATCATATTCTTTTTTTGTAGTGGTGTAGCTCACCTTGTGTTAGAGTTTTAAATGTCCCCCAAGGCCTGTAACTTGGCCTGGGGCGGTTGCTACTTGAGATAACAACGTTGACGCATACCGAGGCACGAAGGAGCTCGAGAGGGTGATTTCTTTTGCCACAAAATATCTCGTCACCTATCCCAGTAGTAACCGCGCCTGGCGTTGCTTAGGCCGCGCGGCCGTTTAAGATTAGCAGTTTGAGCTAGGCTTAAGTTGAGAATATTCGTAGCTACATTTGTTTATAATGCCGGATAAAAATGCAGCATTTAATTCCTTAGATTGCTGTAGTTACAGGGTTTCAATGAACCTGATATAAATGAAATTTTCCGCCCGATAAAATTTATTTTATCTCAAATTAAACTCCTATTTTCATGTTTGAAATCAAATACTACTTATATTTATTTTTATCCACTCGACACTAGTTTACTAGTAACTGTTTAGCTCATACCTTCAACTTTTAAACCACAAAGCTATTACTAAATATTTTGTAAAATTGAAATATTATTTAAAGTCTTGTATCCATTTCTTTCGAAAATCTATTTTTAAATATATTTATCGGAACGTCCGGGCAAAGTTCAATAGTCTTGAAAAGTTTCGCATTCTGTAGTAGAATCTCAGTTGAAAATAGAAGTGTTCCTAGTGGTACAAAGACTCCTTATTGACTTTCGGACTAAAACTGTTGAACCGATGATGTATAGTAGTATACATATCATACAGTATTATTTTTAAATATAATACTGAAATTTCTTCTGAACATGCAAGTAAAAATTACACCTGTCATAAGCACAGTTCTATGTGAATGTAAATTAATCAATTGTGTGAAGATCATCGTATCTTCTGCCTTTGGAGATCATAAGCAGGAGCTATTATTGCAAAAATTCGCAGCAGTTAAATTAACAAACAACGTACGTAGATTTTATTTTTTAGGATTTAGGTTATATTGAGGGTACCTACAAGAAAAATACTGAGATTTCGAGACGAGCTTCAGCAGCTTCGATCGAATCACAGTACCGGCACCTACAAGAAAAATACTGAAATTTCGAGACGAGCTTCAGCTTCGATCGAATTACAGTATTTACTGCAGAGGAAAATACAGATTTCGATGGTTTCAGCAACCGCTTCAGCAGCTTTAATCGAAATAAAAACCAAAATTACCGACATGTGGAAAGACTGTAAGTGTAGTTTTCTTTATTCATCTTCCTTCTGGACGGTGTTTTTTATGACAGTAGCCCCAACTGCGTTCTAGTTACCGTTGGGAGCACTGCTGTGTGGGAATGACAGCTACAAATAACCTGTCATTTTAACCTACATGAAAAGCATATCATGGCTTACATTAGAGTCAATAAGTTTATATTTATTCTCTGATTCAAAAAGCGAACGCACAAAGTTTGTTCTGTCACTGATTTTGCTTACGGCATCTTTTATGACAGTAGCCCCGACTGCGTTCTAGTTACCGTTGGAGCACTGCTAGACCCGTATGTCAATCGGGAGTATGAGAATGACAGCTAAAAATAACCTATCATTTTAACCTACATGAAAAGCATATCATGGCTTACATTAGAATCAATAAGTTTATATTTATTCTCTGATTCAAAAAGCGAACGCACAAAGTTTGTTCTGTCACTGATTTTGCTTACGGCATCTTTTATGACAGTAGCCCCGACTGCGTTCTAGTTACCGTTGGAGCACTGCTAGACCCGTATGTCAATCGGGAGTATGAGAATGACAGCTAAAAATAACCTATCATTTTAACCTACATGAAAAGCATATCATGGCTTACATTAAGAGTCAATAAGTTTGTATTTATTCTCTGATTTAAAAAGCGAACGCACAAAGTTCGTTCCGTCACTGATTTTGCTTAAGAGTTGTTTTGACGACTGGGTCAATTCAACTGCATTCTCGTCGCGGGGAAAATCGCAGAGACTACTGTAATACGTTCCAGAAATTTGATCTACCAACAATCATAGTTCTGTTTAGATCTGAACAACCTCGCGTAGTACTCTAGTACGTGATGTTAGATTTCAGAGAGCTAAGATGAGCTGCCCAACATTATAGCGCCTTCTGCAGGCGGTGGCTCTAGCAAGACGGATGAATCTGTTTTCTTTTGTGTTACTCATCTTTTTTACTCATTCTTCGTGACGTCTGATGTCTGAGACGGTCCTGCCGAATATCATAACGCCTTCAGCAGGCGGTGGCTGTACGGACATCAGTAAATACTTATTTCTTCCCATCGAGTTCGTCATTCATGATTAGAGTTCGTCATTCACCTGCTCGGCTATTTAGCTGCAGCATCTGAACGCACCTCGGTACTTTAAAGCTTTTCGATCTCGAGAGCAGAGCCCTCTGAGGGCCCTGTGAGATTTTGAGCCTTAACGAGACGCTCTGATCAACAACGACTTACTTAACACTTTCTTTAGGTTCCTGATGGAGGTTTGTCTGATTGTCAATGGCGTTTTATCTTCAACTGTTGGACAACCGCCTAAGCATCACTTCTTTTGAGATAATGACGTAAGTTTTTTAAGCCTGCTTGAACTTATTGGGTAAAATACGAAATCTTTGTTATTTGAAACCCGAAATAGTAGATCTGGCTAAATTCTTAGCAGATTTGACCTAAACCAATGTCTTGATGGGACTTTGGACACCAATCACTTGCAGAAATCAAATCAGATTTTTTTTTGTACGATAGAGATACTAATCTCTCTGTCGCACTAGACCCTAAACATTGGATAACCTGAAATTTTCTGATGGTCATTCATTAGAAAATAGCTCCCCTTCTTACTTTGGAAACGCTAGTTTATCGAAAAAAGTTACGAAACTCCAAATTCCCGAATGTAAAATATTTTTCATTACATTCCATAGTTAGACGAAACAGAATTGTTTTTGTACGTCTCAGAAGAACAAAAAAAGAAGGGGGGCAACATAACAACTTAACGCTACAAAACGCCTGCCAATTCTTTAGCCGAATGGCACGACGATTGTCGATGTCGTACAGGTAAACTGTTTTGTCGACAATATGGATAAGTACCTAGATTTGCACGTGTTTCCAAAATCGAATCGCATTAGGATTTGAATATTGTTTTGTCTAATATAACCTTTTAACTCACAGGAAGACGATTGCGAGTCTTGTCACGGTGAATAACGAGTATCATGGATTAATGGACAATTCGCATAGGCAATTCTGTGCGAATTTTTCAGATGTGTTTACTCAAGTAATTATAGAAAAGGTGCTTATATGATATATTGATCATTTGGTAAGAATTAATAAGAATGGTTTTGCTATACACGACACCGCAAGAAGTTCTGAGATGTTCCACGATGACGTGATTAAATTGGTAATGTAATGTTCCAATATTTATTTGTCAATTGAGAATTGAACACAGACTAATACTTTTATTAATTTGTTATTATTTAATTAATTTTGAACCGTAAAATATTCTTCTTGTTTGTCCAGATGCCTTCTAAAGGCATTAATTGTTCCTCTCGTTTAATTCGATGCGAAGACGTATTATCAGTTCTCATCAAATCGAAATCTATTTTCAATGTTAAAATATTATAACATTGTCTATTCTTTACAATAAATGCTATTGTAGTGGGTCTTACCGGTAAATTAATAATACTTTTTATCTTTATATGTAACAATCGTCTTGGTTTGCTATGTATGTTAAAATGTTTATACTACATATTATGACATATAATTAGGTATTGGATTACCCAAGTACGGGCAGGTACTACAAAGTAGTTAACCTAAATTCAGCTTACAAAAACTTCGATATGACATTCAATTTTTAATTCTTGCTGCCTACATTTCAGCTTTTATTCAAGTTTGTTTGCCTCTTAAAATACCTACCAGGTGATACCAGACACTTCTCACTCTTCACCCTGAACAAGGTGAAGAGCACAATGAAACGGTTTTACCTTTCCAATAAAACCAGCATTGTGCTCCAAGCCTTGTTCAGGGTGATTTCAATTGCTACCTGGTGAGAATCAATGACAAGAAAATGTCGATGCCGCTCTCACCGGCTCTCGGCGGAAATTCGCGTCACTCGCCCCACCTGGCGGCAAACTTGGAAACTTTACAGGAAATAGGTCAAAAAATAGAGGAATTTAGTCATGCCAGCTACTAATTAAACGTGTTTTCAGTAAAATGTCAGCAATAGCTTCTCACTCTTCACCCTGAACAAGGCTTGGAGCACAATGCTGGTTTTATTGGAAAGGTAAAACCGTTTCATTTTGTTCGACCAATTTTTTTAAGTCCCCTACAAAACTTTTATTTAATTTACTTTCAAGTACAGAATTTTTGTCCTTTCTTTCTTTATTAGAAGTATAAGTATAAGTGAGTGAGTGAGTCAGTGATTTTGTTTTATTAATATAGAAGAAGATAGAAGATGTTAAAAATTATCAACAAATAGAGGAATACAAGGTGTACCGGGTAAGCCCTTTTAAGCCGAAAGGCGGTTGTTCTAGACGTATACGTTGTTCTAGGCACATAACTTTTGTTCTACGACTTTTAAAAATTCACCCATTTTTTTCAATTTTGAGGTTAAGTTTCACTGAAAAAACAGCTGCTTTTGAAAATAAAGGTAATTGAAGTTTTGATTGTAGTAGATCAAACTAAATGAAAGGACAATATAAGGTCAATGACTTTGAGCTCTAAGAAACAGCTGATCTTCAAGTAAACTTTACACTTAAAATTTTCGAAAACTACTTCGAATTTCTAAAAGTCGTAGAACAAAAGTTGTTCGCCTAGACGTCTAGAACAACCCCCTTTCGGCTTAAAAGGGCATACCCCTTACATCTCTATAGCTTCAAGATATTTACCTGTAAGACATGTGCCGGTGTATGTGCGTCGCAGTACGCCATCTTGGCAACCTGAACTGGCTGGCTCGGGTCCCGCCCGGCGCCGGCCGCTTCCATTTTCATGTACAAACTAAATGGAAATTTTTGCTATTACCGATAGAGCAAGATTTAATTAACTTGATGTAGAGGTTTTTATTTTAATACTAACTGCGCCCCGCGGTGTCACCCGCATAAGTCCCTTTCCGGCGGGAATATCGGGACAAAAAGTAGCCTATGTGTTATCCAGCTACCTATATTCCAAGTTTCATTGCAACCGGTTCAGCATTTTTTGCGTGATTGAGTAACAAACATCTTAACATCCAAACACACACACTTTCACATTCATAATATTAGTAGGATAAGTACAAATATTGACCCAAAAATTGTGCACATTAAAAGCAAAAACTACAATTTAGATACAGCATATTTCTTTTCTTATCTTCATTATATTTTAAAATTATTTCAACAATTGGAAAGTTTAGTTTCTGAAATAATCTTACTAATATTATAAACGCGAAAGTTTGTATGTATGTATGTAACTTTGTTACTCGGATTAGTAGCAAGTGGTCATAAACGCAAAGTCGTCACTCTTGCTCAACTCGTCATTTTCACGACTGGTCACTTTCGCGTCTCGTCAGTTTCGCAACTGGTCATTTTCGCAATCTCTTCCACACTAAAACTACTGAACCGATTGCGATGAAACTTGGAATATGGCGCTGTTTGCACACCACGCACACGTGAGCGTTGACTTACCCAGCTTGCTGCGCGCAAGTGACATGGAAAGCGGAGTAACAGTTGCTCTTGTGGCACTGTATGCAGGCGCCCACGGCGCGCTGTTTGCACACCATGCATTGCAGCTTCCACCGCGCCGCCGGGATCATTTCTATTGAATCTATGGAGACGGATCGATATTTACCTTTCATTTTATGATATTGAGGGTCATACATTACCTACCACCTGTAGTTATAAACACACATACTGACAAACGAAAAAAAAATTACCAGACTTAAATCGAAGACGTTACGCTTGCTCGGACTGTCACTTTTTTTAAATAGCATTGAAAATATTTTTAATTTAATTAATTTTTTTAATTTAAAAAGTGAGAGGGTAAGAAGTATCTATGTGTTAAAATTAATGAAACGTTAATTTTTGAAAAAAGTCTCATTTTTCGGTTTCTTTCGCGCAATGTTGTTGTTTTTAGCATTATTTCAATACTCGACGTTTCGAGACCTTTATAGAGGTATTCAGGGTTGACCAAAATCGAAAAATGAGTTTTTAACAACAGAAGAAAAATACATATAGGTTGATTCTTACCAATGGGCTCCAAAAATACAGTGTTTGCAAACCGCACTTCAGGTATCCAAAGAGCACAAACAACGTGCGCCCAAGTGCTTTGATCTGTTTGCTTAAATGCACCTTTAACAAACAAAACAATTTAATTAGGTGCATTTCTTATTGTTTACGTTTTTAAGGCACGCAGTCATCCAAGTGTAGGAAACACTTAAAAAATATATCAATTGAATTAGGTGTAAAGAATAAATATATAATATAATATTATTTAGAAGTCCATATCTTATATATCATAAAGTTTTATTGCCACCAGGTGGTAATAGTATTACAGAGTAGCTATTACAGAATGAAGGAAATCTTGGTGATAGAGAACAATTCGGCATTTTTAAGTTTCATAATCCATACTAATATTATAAGCGGGAAAGGAACTCTGTCCGTCTGTCTGTGAAGTTTTCACGCCCAAATAGCTGAACTGAATTTGATAAATTTTGTAACTGTAGATAGAGATAGACGAGACCTGAAGAAAATCGACTACTTTTGATCTCGATATTCCCGCAGTATCGAACTTACGCCGGTGAAAACGCACTGAATACCGCATCTAAATCGGTAAAGCCCTTTTGGAGATAAATAGGAACATTCGATTGCGCACTAACGAACAAACAAACTCTCACCCAAAAAGCTAGAAATGTCGTCACTTACCGCCAGTGTTAGGGCAAAGGACGCAGTTGACTAAACGTGATGGTGACTGCAAGCATCTCCTACATAACCATTGCCCTTCCGGAATATACGGCACCTGTGGAAAGAATATGTTTAACATAAACAATATGAATAAAACACAAAATTTACCAGGTTTTGCTCGCGTTTTATTTATTAATTTCATTGTTTCAATGCTTGTACCGACGTTTCAGTCTACCAAGACTAAGCTAACTGTAAAGTTAGCGAGCAAAACCCGGAAAATATTTGTGTTTTATTTATTGCTTAATGAAAATGAACTGAATAATCAATAATAATACGCGATTGCGACCTGGTAAAACGTAACTATACTCTAAGTTAATACCCCATAACAGTCCTGATGCACTGCCAAGTTGCACATATCACAGAACAGTATGACATTCGTGTTCTGACATTCTCCGTCCATGCAGATGCAGCAGACCGCGTCCTCGTCAACTGTTGCGGCTGTATGCTGACCGCTTTGAGTTGCCTGGAACAATGTGAAATGGAATGGAACATGAGGACCGTGCCACCCATATTGTATTTTTTTTTTTCATTTTAATATAATTATTTATTTCACAAAATCCACAGCTCTTGATGCTAATTATTACAAAAAAATCTAAAATTAATTTACTTAACAGTCAATAAAGTATTTACATTGTTAATATTTAAAAAAATAAGCTTTATTTAAATACAGAATCACGAAAACATAAGAAAAATCTCTATAAAGTGAGACATACAATGTTATTATAAAATTACAAAATCAAAATCAAGTTACAATAGATACACAACAATAACTAATATTGTATTCAACTCAGATGTTGATTCTTTTAAAGTTTAGACTACTTAATACTTGTAGTACTTGTATTAAATGGTTTTTCTGGTTCTGTGTGTTTTCTAACCCCATCACTTATAAACGCTAATTAATGCGCTGCATAACTATGCATCGTTTGTCTTTTACTGTCACATGAAGTTTCAAAGTTGACGGACAGAGACAAGTTTCGTGTAAATAATCCTACTAATATTACAAAGCTGAAAGTTTGTGAGTATGTGTGTATGTATGTATATGGGTATGTGTGTTTGTTCCTCAATCACGCAAAAACTACTGAACCGATTGCGAATTTTGTTAAAATTGGGGACCCAACTCCTATCAGCATTTTTTGCTATCTCTTTTTATAGTTTAATATATCCCCCTGAAAGCCCAACAAAATGGTTCATCCTGTATATAAATGGACAATATGTCTATCTAAATAAAAGAGTTAGATTAAGTACCTGAAAATAAGATTCTTTCTCCAGTCTATCCATTAGCAGCTCCAGGGTATCAACTGAGACAAGCGGCAAGTTCTGCTTGGTCCGCTGCTTGTTGATGATAGCAAGCCATGCTGTATCTTCCTCATCGACGTCATATTCCACTTCACCGTCGAGTTCTTCAGCTGACTTCTCTATGAAACGGATGTAGGCATTGGGGCGCGGTGGAGCATCACATACTCGCTCGTTATAATCAGGAATCAGCTGGAAAGCAAGAATCTCATATAGGACTCTCGGCTCAATGTTTTGTGCAATAAATAGTATAATAGAATTCCTCAGATAGTCCTTTTGATTTCCATTCTCAAAATTTAACTAGAAGGGAAGTTTTTTTTCTGTTTGTTTGCAAAGAAAAGGCTCCACACAGTAGTTTCAGGCAAATTAAAAAAAGGCTTTTACAAATGGAAGGCTACATTATTGACAAGTTACTTTTGATCTTGATATTTCAATGGGATTGAGACTTCTGCAGGTGAAACTACGGGACTTTAGCTAAAATAATTTCCAAGTAATAAAACACAATATTTACTCTTATACTTTATATTTTTATTTTATATATTTGTTTATTTTTATTTAATAACGGCATTATTACAAAAGTACCGAGCTTTCGTTAACTTTACATTTAGCTTTTTCAAGGTTGTCGGAGATGTAATTAATCTATTTTTAATATTCGAGTATTAAATTATTAGAATATTAAAAATAGACGAATTACATCTCAATCAACCTTGAAAAAGCTAACTGTAAAGTTAGCGAAAGCTCGGTACTTTTATAATAATGCCGTTATTAAATAAAACGCGAGTAAAACTCGGTAAATATTGTGCGAAATCACGAAAACCTTGGACAAAATTAATTTCCAATTTTTAATATACCTACCTTACAGTACTTATTTCACTTTGAGACATCTCATTGTGAGGAGGATGGTAAAATGAATTCATTTGAATCATATTTTTAGGCTGTGTAAGAGTTCAACTTGTTTTAGGTTGAACTTGATGTATCTATTGCTAATGACTGTACTTGATTAAGTTGACAAATAGCGTGTTTGGCAAATTTCATAACTTGTCGAAAAGTGGACTTGACGAATTACCAATTTGCTACCTAGAACGCGAACTAGTGCCCGACTTAATTCTCCTATTCCATGGACCCTTACTACGTTCAATGCTCTCCTAGATGCTTGTCCTGATACTGACCTGTTTGCAGATGACTGGTCTGTGTTGATGTCAGTGTGTTTGCGTTTTTGTGAAAGTACCTTCACCCGTGAGAGTACCTGCATGTAGCTATATCTCGATATTGTTACTCAATTTATCTGATAGTTTAAGTGTTTTTAATTAATTAATGTAATTGGTGTATACCGTATTAATTAAAACAATAAATAAATAAATAAATAAATTTGACCTATGACAGACTTGACCATTGTCGTGCTACTCGTATAATTAGCTGTAAATGTTTGTTGTCCAAAAAAAACATCTTATCTATCTATCTATCCACAGTAGCACTAAAGGTACATTGGTAATTAAAATGAGAGGAAAAATTGTAAAGGGTTGAGAAGTGATGTGCCAGCTCAGATAATAACTATCTCGAGTCAACCATTTTTTTTTTTTTAGTTTACCTACATCTTTATGCCAAAACTACTGAAACGATTGGTATGAAATTGGTATGTATGTAGTTAAAGATCTAAGTTGTGGCATATGCTACTTTTTTACTCAATTTTTTTTTTTTGGGATAGCTCAGTCTCCAATGTATGCCAGCATTGTCTGAATTTGTCTGTGTACATGGTGTAAATGGTGTTTGATGTTGCTCAGCATAACTTGGAGGTACTTTTTATACGATTTAATCATGTGTTATCAGAATACTTGAACGAATTTGAGCACTGCCTACACTTTAGTCTTCCCCTTTCTGGTTTTACAAATACTTCTCAGACAGTAGATCTTTATTTAGGTCCTGGCATTTTCAAACACCACAAGATAAAAAATAAAAAGCCCCAAAATTATTTTAAGAACCTCTCTACAGTTCAGTTTCGCAGTTATGCCTTTCTGCCAGAAAAATAGGGCCACTTGAACCAATATAGAAAAAATTAAAATCATCGAAATTGTTTTCATATAGTATGACGATGCGTCGCCAAATCGCCGAGGCTTGGTTCACCCCCTGTACCAATAGATGTTTAGCATCAAAATAGCATAGTATGATATGGCCCATGTACATACACACAAAAACTCGAGCATAATTATTGACCTATCACTATGGTTGATATGGCATACATACCTTGAAACTAGCCTCAGGCAGCTTGACCTGTGGTTCAGGAGGCGGTTCTACCACAGGCAAAGGCTTCTCCAATTCAGAATTCTTTTTCTCCCACTCTTCCAAAGACATCATCGGTAAAGGTTGGTCAATGGGGATCCTGCTGATTTTTCCATCTATTTCAAATTGGACAACTTTTTGAGCCTCCGCAAAAGTTAAAGCTTCTTTCGGTGGACTTTGCAGTGCGATGTCGCCGGTCGGCACTGCCGCGCGAAATCTCCCCTTCTTCCGGTGGCTCGCGACAGCTGGCGTCGCCGGCGAAGGGTTATCATGATCGTAGTTAACCAAGTGGTACTGCAATCCGCATAAACTCTTGTACACTTTATCGCACTTCTCTAACGGGCACTGGTACGGCGGGGGCCGGTTTTGTCGAAGTTTTTTGCAGAATTCAAACACGTCGAAATCTAGCCCCATTTTTAGATGTTGCGAATAACACAAGCTAAGGTAGTAGAAGCATTGTTTTGCAATCGATTATTTAGGGTCTAATGCGTCGAAATTGATAATTTAGTGCGAAATACGACTTATAATCACAAATAATAATACATTCGAAAAAAATCAACGCGTAAAACTAACAACACAACCAATCGACCAATTGCGCACGCAAACACAGACTAAAAACATCATCGAACGAAGTGACAATTCTTTTCTGAATGTTGGTCAAAGTATCGCTACAGAATGGCTAAACTTAAGGAATAAAGGCAGGTCTACATGAATCTAAAATAAATAGTTATTTCTTTCTTGTACGTATAATCCGCGCTACCATGTTCGTTTGTCGTTGCTATGTCGTCCTTTTGCCGTTCATAAAAATAAAGCAAACTTTAAATTAAAAAAACTCTGATTACTTTTAAAAACCACAGTCAATTTTTAAAAAAACTTTTTTTTTAAGGATGTTTTTTTTGTTAATTATTTGATGTGTTTTTAATTTAATTTTTTTTAGCTAAACTTATAACACATCATGGTAGGGCCCAATATCTCAGTGTTCATTTCAGACTTTTTCAACACACTTGCTCGTAATAGTAGTTAATTTCACCGGTTAAAGCAGCTCATAAAACATGCGTGAGTTATAAACGCAAATCACTAAGATAAATTCCAAAACTTCCATTATGACCGCATTATTTGAGTGTACCAAATCGTAAAATCCTTATATCCATTTTTTAGTATATGAGTACCGTGAAACAGTACAACTTTGCCCGCTTTTTATGTATTTCATATCTTATATCTTCCAATACATTTAAACATTTTAATATTCTAATTAGACCACATAATAGTGAAATAGGTGTTTTTGCACAAGTTAGCGTAAGAATATAAAAAAATGTTTTTATTTTATCAAATTACATTAAAGTCTAGGCGGACCAAAATATTGGAAATTTTGACGAGTTTTCCTACTCGTAAAATTTTTGTAACTGCGGCACTTTAAAACTTATTTTTTCCATATAAAAAACGGGGTTCCTCCTTTTCGCATAATTTTTTTTATCATGTAAACGCGATTGGCATAACGATTTCGGCATAATGCTCATATGGCATAAATATTTTAAGCATGAATATTATTGTCATAATACTCATTACGCACAAAAATCATTGGCGTAAATATTTTTTGTTGGAAGGGAGCCGTTTGATTCGCCTACATTTTAACGGAAAATTGACATGTTGTCATTTTAACACGCTTTTTACTCAAACTAAGAGTACACAGGAAACTATAAGCACTACTAGGATAAGTTGGGTTTTTGTTAGAACATGAACACGCCTAATATTATTATGAATAAAAAAGTGTGATGTACAAAATCGAACTTTCCTGAAATGAAATGACATTATTTATATCATAGTATAATTAATTATGTAATTATTATAAATTTATCTAAAAAATATGTGCATACCTGTTTTCGGCAACATAATGCAACACTTTCTTTTTTAAATTTTTATTTCATTACCCCTAAGCATTTTTTAGATTAATTCCTAACAAAGTTTGTAAACTACCGGTCAAATAAAATATGCCTAATGATTGATTATGATTCCATGCAGTATAACATACGATTGATCAATAGCTGACGATCTTTGATATTGTACCCAACATGGCGTGGATGGCGGTGTTTTTTTGGCAGATAGTTTTATACTGTAGGGGACACTCATTGATTTTGTTACTAGCTGCGCCCCGCGGTTTCACCCGCTAAGTCCCGTTCCCGCGGCAAAATCGGGATAAAAAGTAGCCTATGTGTTAATCCAGGTCCCCAGTTAGTTATATTCCAAGTTTCATCGCAATCGGTTCAGTAGTTTTTGCGTGAAAGAGTAACAACCTCACATACATACATACAAACTTTCGCGTTTATAATATTAGTAAGAAGTAAGATATAAGTAGGATAGAATATTATTATGATGCGAAAGTTTAGATGTTTGTTTGATAGGATGTTTGTGTTTCAATCACGCAAAAACAAACCGATTGCGATGAAACTTGGTAAGTATGCAATTAATATTTCAAAAAATTTGCAATAAATTGAAAGACAAACAACAGGATAAATAAAAACAAAAATTGTTGACATGGAATGCAAATGCATAACAATATTCCATTAAAAACCGGCTACCTAGTTTATCCTCGTATATATGTACTTACCTACCAGCAGAGAAAACCCATGGAAGGATCAATGCGAGGAAACTCATTAAATGTTAGGTACGCTGCATAGATACATACAGTATACGGTCAATGGTCTAGGAAATCAAAAGCAATGTTGACAAAATCACCAATAAACATTCAATATTAATGACAATTAGCTGCGCCTCACGGTTTCAACCGCGTAAGTCTCGTTCCCGCAAGAACACGGATCAGTACTTTATGCGTGATTGAGTAACAAACCACATACTCACAAACTTTCAGCTTTATAATTTTATAAAGCTATATAAGGATAATATGATAATTTTTGACAATCATAATAATAATATTATGAGCTTGCAAGTAAATTTAGATGGCTAGATCTTTGAATATAAACATTTTAAACGTCAATTTTCTGTCGATTCAAGACTTTTAGGAAAAACTAGCGGCGCCCCACGGTTTCAACCGCGTAAGTTCCGTCCCGTCCCGTTTTATCGAGATAAAGAGTAGCTTGTGTGTTATTCCCGGTATCCAGCTACTTATATTCCAAGTTTCATCGCGATCGGTGCAGTAGTTTTTGCGTGATTGAGTAACAAACACACATATACACATACACACATAATCACAAACTTTCAGCTTAATGATATTAGTAGGATTTAACCACAAAACCTTTGGGTATGTAATATATTTTTTGTATGACTGAACATATTTAACGCTCCCACTTCAGATTTTCGACAAAGCAGAATGTAATACAAAAGAAATGAAATGGTCTTGTTTGGCTGAAATTAATACTTGCCTACACGTAAAAAATATAGTAAAACTAGCTGTGCCCCACGGTTTCACCCGCATAAGTCCCTTACCCGCGGGAATATCGGGATAAAAAGTAGCCTATGTGTTATTCCCGGCTACCTGTATTCTAAGTTTTATCGCAAACGGTTTAGTAGTTTTTGCGTGATTGAGTAACAAACATCCACACATCTAAACTTCCAAACACACTTTTACATTTATTATATCAGTTGGATGAATATCTCGTAAAGGTTATATTATTGTTAATTTTATATTGCAGTGAACTTATTTATTCTTTATTTATTCATCTTATTCTTTATTTATTCATCTTATGTTTATAAGAAAAATATTTTACTTTAATATTTTTATTATAATCCTATTATTTATTTTCGTAAATCCTACTAATATTATAAATGTGAAAGTGTGTGTGTTTGGGTGTTTAGATGTTTGGATGATGGTTACTCAATCACGCAAAAACGGCTGAACGGATTGCGATGAAACTTGGAATATAGGTAGCTGGATATCGGGAATAACACATAGGTTACTTTTAATCCCAATATTCCCGCGGGAACGGGCCTTACGCGGGTGAAACCGCTGGGCGCAGCTTGGAAGATAATATAAATGTATTTTATTTCTTGTACTTATACCAAGGAATTGACGTAGGCATTAAACCATGTTAAATAAGTAGGTAATTTAAAAGCTTATAAAGTACTTCATTAGCTTCTGCTTTATGTACCGTCTTACGTTTTAATCCAGTTCCATGAATGTTAAACACGATAAAACAGCTAATGGTACAAAAAAATATGTGTAATATTTTCTATAACTCTATTTGATGTGATATATGCTAAATAATTAGCTTTACAATGTAAATAGCCTGATGCATATACTGTTGACTTTGAATTCCGTCTGTTTGTTTCCGTATGATAAAAATGCTTCCATTTTTAACAGATGCACAAAGATACATAATACATAAAAGATATTTACCTAACTAAAAATCACCAGTTGCTTATCATTGACCGAACGAGCGAAGCAAGTGAGGTCCAGTGTAGACGGACCTGTCGCTTGTATCTTTGTAACTTTGTATGTTTGTTCGACGATAACTTGAGTATCGTAGCTCCGATCATCATGAATTTTGGTATGCGCGTAGTTTAGGTCAGTAGAATTTATGAGTTCGAAGATGAGCCGCATCGGTAGGGGACTTGGGGAGATAGGGGGTGCAAAAAGAGAAAATAATCAAGTTCTAAAAAATTGTCAATAGATGGCGCTTGACATCCCTCTTAGATCGCGGTATCGTTGCGTTTGCTTGCGATATGTACTCCAAGATCTGACATTTTTGTAGAGAACGTAAACGTCTATTAGTGTTCAATGTAAATAATTCATGTTTATGTTACAAATTGTGATCGATTGTTGTAATTAAGGAATAATTCTTGTTGTGTTATCGTTAATCTTGTCTTTCGTTATATTAATCGTTTAATAATAATTCTTATTTTGTAAAAAAATAAAGCTGTTGGTGTTAAAATCCTACAAAAAACAAAATCTGTAAATGGTTTCTCGTGAGGTCTCAGTTCGGGGCGAACTACTAGTTAAAATAATTTGACAAAACGTTCCAATACTAAAGTTGCCTGCGGGCGGGCAATTAAACTTATGACTTACCAAGTCTCTGTGTATAGAGAAAAGCAAAACATAACAAATGCAACAGCTTCCTACAGGACATTAATCTTTGTAATTCCTGGACAGTGTGACATATCTAGGCCGACGTAAGGCATATTAAATAAAAGATGTAAAATAAATTCAGAAAATTTTATTAAATTAAATCACTTAAGTATTTGTACTTCACTAGAAAAATTTAGCTGACACAATAAACTAATTATTATTTTTATTAAAATAAATACATGAACTATATAATTAATATTTAATAACATAATTATTATTGCTATTACTAAATTGACCTATATTAATTTTACAAACAAGGTCAGAAATAATCAGTTTAGCTTCTATTGTGGAAAAGTTATGGTTAAAAGTAAATAATGTTTTAATAACATACTTATTGATCGAAATAATTTTCCAGACAGCATTACAATGAACTGAACAAACATCTTGCAAGTTAGTACCACTGTATCGGTTGTTTTTACAAATGAAAAACATTAAAGTTGTACAAACACTGTTATAGAACGTATATTTGATAGTCGTAAAATTATACAATGAATATCATTATCTTACTTGGGCAGACAATGAATAAAATGTGACAAAAAATGCGACACATATAAACTTCTAATTTGTTAAAATAGTGGTGTATGTAATAGGTGTATGTAATCGTTTTTATATTATAAGTAGGTACAAAATCTACGGCACGCGAATTTGACGCGCACTCGGCCGGTTTAAATTAAATAATATAAATTAATGGTAGAAAATTTTGTGATAGGTAATTAGAGCGTGTAATTGTTAAACACAATAGATACTTAGTCATGTTAATCTTCTGTAATGTTTGTTATACTAGGAATAACTATAGATATAATATGAATATTTTACATGGGGAAATGCGTCATCAAAAATATTAAAGTATTTTAATGTAGTGATCAAATGTCACTACATTAAATACATTGTTATCTAGATCGTTTATCAGCTTCCCTTAAGAACCCTTCATGTGAGAATGATTTGATGAACAAAAAAAATTTATTTCCTGTCAGGTGTAAATTTTTGGAAAGCATTTCTTTGAAATTAGCTATCCAAGTGTAGAAAACACTCTAAAAATATCAAAATGATAAAAAATGTTGTGCTATACAAGATGTAACGGGCATGCCCTTTTAAGCCGAAAGAGGGTTGTTCCAGACATCTAGGCGAACAACTTTTGTTCTACGACTTTTGAAAATTCGAACTTTTTTTTTGAAAATTTTGAAATTATATTTCACTGAAAAAACAGCTGTTTTTGAAAATAAAGGTAATTGTAGTTTCGATTGTTGTCGACTAAACTAAATGAAAGGACTAGATAAGTTCAATGACCTCGAACTCTGAGAAACAGCTGATTTTCAAGTAAACTTTAAACTTAAAATTTTCGAAAACTACTTCGAATTTCCAAAAGTTGTAGAACAAAAGTTGTTCGCCTAGACGTCTAGAACAACCCCCTTTCGGCTTAAAAGGGCTTACCTGTTACATCTTGTATATTTATAAACCTTCAATTTAATTCGTAGGTCCAAAATAATAATAGGTGCTAATTCGGTTGGTCAATTAAAAACATATTAATAAAAATCTCATTGAAAATAAATTAAGTGACACTCGTAAGTCTAGCAACCAAATAGTTAACAACTTTTTGTTTTTAAACGTCTAAAAAGTATTAGTTTGTATTGTAATTCCTACTTCTGTTATCTCTTTTTTTATTTTTCAAACAAACCAGTTGGTTTTACTTCATTTTACAAAATACCTACAAGTTAATCAATATACATGTTCTGTTAAAGTTATCGGTATTCGTATTGCCTATGCTCACTCAACCAAACAGATGCTCCGAAGCCACACACCTGAATTTGTCGAAAATTTGATTAGTACCTACCTATTTGTTTTTCAAGGTAGGTACTTATTTCTTTCAGTTATCTTATACATATTTGGATATACACTGAATTTCAAGAATAAAATCTTGGGTAAGAATAATTTTCTATAATAAATTTGTCTGTTTTTCTGAAGTTTTTGGATTTTCATTAAAATACAATAAAAAATCTTTTTATTTTTAAATTGAAGTAGTTACATATGTAGTGGTGTTTTTCACACTGAATCTTTTCAAAGTAAGAATACCAGGCATCAGCATTTTTCCATTTAAGTAATTTAGTTCTAAACAAGTAAAACCGCAGGGTTTAGTGAAACAACATTCACGTTTATAAATGAAGGGTAAATTATTTCCGACTGATTTCAGTGTTTAAGCATGATCGGCGTGGTGGTGTTGGTGGTGTGTCTAGCTATAGCAGGTGTTTTATATTTGTACTTCGTAATAAAAAGAAAATTAAATTACATGGACCGCCGGGATGTGTTACATTCAACCACTGTACCATTTGTCGGAAACTTTGCTGGGTATGTAGATTACATATTTAAAAAAATAATCAATTCTATGACACTGAATAAATACCATGTTTTTCTTTATTTCGGTGTTGTTGGCGAGCGGTTAAGTAAAGTTTTGTTTGGCACTCATGTTGTTTTGTTCTTTTAATTGGCTACAATATCCATACGATTAAGATTAACTTAAGACCGCAATATAAAGCCGATTCTTAAACAGTCTAGGTACCTGTAAGTTCTTGGTTTGGACTTGGTTAGGACTAATATTCTAGAATGCAACTGTTGCACAATATGTAATATTACAAGAACATAAAAAAGCCACTGCTAAAAATGACCTAAAATCGAAGAACCTTAAACGTAGTTAACATGAATATCCAACATTAAATAGGGTCTAAATTAAAATCAAATGTTTCAGGTATCCCATACGACAATCATCAAGCTACGGACGTCTCACCAACCCCCATGATTCTGACGACGTAAAAAGTGAAACAGAAATTAGTTAGGTAGCTAGATTCCTATAAAAGTAATTTTATTATAAACATCTGAATTTTGTAACTCGTGCACTAATATGTAACTATGATGTGACCCATTTTAGTTTTAAAACAAATATCGTAAAATATTTGTTTACGTACCAGCCTAAGTCTTACTACTAGGTATGTATAATTTTATTTAATAAAAAAAAATCCTTGAAACAAACAGTAGGATTAGCTGTGAATTAGAGATTAAGATGACCCATTAACAATTAATTTAAGAGGAACTTAGATTACTTATCTACTTTTTTAATTATAATTTAAGAACAATATAAAAGTTTTCGTTTCAATTCCCACATTTATTACAGTGACGCATATGTGTGGAGGCAGTTTTATTACCTCCTTTGTTATTTTAATAAATGTGATTACCTACGTCATTCATTGGCGAACTTTAATTTTTGTATTGAATTGTTACTTCTCATTTTTTCTAAAAACATACTTTTTGGAGATTATTACTTTTTAGACGAAATTCACTTTATCTAGAATTTTTAATACCCAAAATTCATTAACTATCTATCGATCAACCCATGCCAAATAAATATTATCCTGTAGTTATTGTTAGGAAGAACTACAAATTATGTTAAATAAATAAAATGTGAATACACACTTTTTAAACTATATCATTGTTACTAAAATTACTTATTAACGGGGTGTTTACCATGTTTAATAATATATTCGCGGAGCTCTATATTTCGATAGTAATTTCAAACAGCTTGTTCACGAGACAGTAGTGAAAATAACCATGTTAGTTTAAAATCGTATATATCATTGTTGTCTATTATCATCAAATTCCTCTTTTGACTTGTCCTATATAATTGATAAGTGTTACTTATTCTGAACCCTAATGTAAACGTTAAAAGAGGAAGAAATAAACGCATTTTATTTCATTGTATTATTATAATCATGGCCGGCGTATAGTCTTCTTGACCACGGCTGAGGTAATTTAATTTAGCTGTCAATAATTTGAAACTCGGCATTTTGGGCGGCAGCCTCTCGTCTGCTCTCGAATGAATTGATTGCATTGAAGAGATTTCCCTTAGGCAATAAGGTCGCCTATTGTGTCAAGTTTTGTTGTAAAATTTCTTGTTTATTTTGATCCAATTAAACGTTATCCTTTTTATCTGAATAGGTTAGTGGTAACATAAATTATTTGATAAACAGTAGGTATTAATATAGTGTGCATAATTTAGGTAAGTACTTTCTCATTACCGACATAGTAATATCCGTGAACCACGATTTTCATCTAGGTACTTACTTCCTTACGTTCTTATCTAAGTACCTTTAATATTACGATAAGGACTTGTAAAATGAATAATGTAAGTCTTTAAATAAAATCATGACATTTTAAACATTTTTTATTTATTTGGATTTTAGGAACTACCTGTTACCTACATAATATGTTTTACGTAGTTTAACAATACTTATTCTTGATTTTAAACCATTTCATTTTTTTATTTCATTTTTTTTCGATATTTTTGATCATACACGTAGTCTATTAGCCACCATTTCAATGCAATTATTAAAAAAACCACAGACAAGAAAATTAATATGAAATTAACAATAGCCAATATAAATAAAAATAAATGAATTAGAATCTAAAGGGAATGTAAATAGTAGATTGTTTACCAAGGGAGAAAATACTATTTAACAGCGTGAGTGTTTTTTGAATCCAGAGATTCAAAGTACTCCACTCGAGCGAAAAATAGTCTACTCCTAGTCTACTCCTATTCTATTCCTAAGTGTACTCCTATTCTATTTCTAGTTTTATTGTTAAAAAATATAAGTATTTACTAAAATATTTACATTCCAAATTCAAATCGACAGCCCAATGGGTAAAATTCCTGCCTACTTCATAGGGATTGGATTAGCTCTTTTCGAATAGATGTAATGAAATAGTAGATTGTACACCAAGGGGGAAAATACTATTTTTAAGGCGAGAGTGTTTTTTGAATCCAGAGAGCAGCGAAGGATTCTTAAGTAGAGTCCTGAGCGAATCTAGGGATTCAAAGTACCTCACTCGAGCGAAAAATAGTATTTCCTCCCAAGGTAGACATTCTACTTTTCATCGCCATCTATGAGAAAATGAGTAACTTTTCCCAATGTTTGCGTTGGCTCCGGCCAATCAGTAGCTGGGAAAGTAAAATATCTGCTAAAGAGGGAGGCAAAACGTTTTTCCGGCGAGTTAGCGTGAGCGCCAGCCAAGGACTAGTTCCACCCCAGTTCATATGGAATGGATTAGCTCTTTTCGAATAGATGTGATGAAAAATATTTTTCATTCCATCTATTCGAAAAGTACGACTTTATTTGCCTTTAAGTGCACCCAAAGGTGGTGTTTTCTATAAGACACTTTATCAATTAGTGCGACGCAATGATTTTAGTGAGCCGCAATTAATTTTAGTGAATGCAATTGATTTTAGTGCGCCGCAATGATCTATTAGTCGTAAAAATATTATTTTGCTCCCTTGTATTTATAAATTACCATAATATGGTCCCTAATATAATATATATTATGATACATTGTATTGTTATATTACCATAATATGGTATGGTGGTGGTATGTGGTGGTGGTGGTATGGTGGTAAATGGTATTGTTATATTACCTTAATATGGTAATATAACAATAGATAGATGTACGTAATGCACGATGTATACTATAATGGATAGATGTAGGTACGTAAAGTACGATGTATATAATAGATAGATACAACACGAGTACGTGTATATTATACTCGTACACGTACTCGTACTCGTAGTTGTATCTATCTATTATATATCTATATATATATATATATATATATCACGAGTACGTGTATGAGTACATTATACTCGTACATCTACGAGTGAATGGATGATGACGGAATACTCGTGTAAAAATACCGTAATCGCTGCCAACACTACAAAACAAATTGAACATTTCTAGGTCTGTGAAATTTAACCATAGAACATTCAAGAAAATTCGCTGTTATTCTTTCATTTTCATTCGTTCTGTCATTTTTGGATTTGCGAGAAGTGTTTTTGTTGTTGTTTTTACGTAATTTTAACGAGAAAGTTGTTCGCTAACACCGGAAAATCCAAAAATCTTTTAAAAGGCAGTAATTTTGATTTACATGTTAAGATTTTCTCTGAAAAATGGATATATACGGGTACCCATATCATTACGAGCAGTCGGAAGAACTAGCTAAACAAATGCTGGCTCAACAAGCTCTGGCTGCAGCCACCCCGTTTCCTAGAGAAGTTCCTGAGCCCCACATAATGCCTGTACCGCCAACTTCGCCATGGAACTCCAGGGGCTTATCCTGGGGGCTATCTTCGCCGCCACAAGTTGTACAATTCACAGCACAAAATCCTTTCAAAGACCCGAATCTGAGTGCTGTTGTGCATTGTAAGAGAAAAAGTTTGGATATTGAGCCTGTTATGTAAGTAAATTATTATCTGCTACCTCCGCCTTGCACAATCGGGCGCGTTTTATAGACATATATATCTCATTCATAAAAGACTATCTAAAGTAACCATGTAAAAAGAAAAGAAAGAAAAACCCTATTTTACACTGCTTATCATTATCCAATTTTGATGTTTTTGTTTGAGTAAAGTAATATTTAGTTTACAAAAACACCACTACATGAAACGCAGAAGAATTATAAAACTTAAAGTTAAAGTTTTTACTGTGTGTTTCCGCAACTAGCACTATATCTGAGCCTTTTTGCATGACTTTAAGTAAGTTTCTTCACGATGTTTTCCTTTACTGTAAGAGTAAATGTTAATAGCGCACATAACTTGGTATCTACTACTTGACCGACACAGCTCACAATCCTAAAACTTAATCTCAACAGACCACCAAAGCAGCTTATAACAGAAGAAAAAATGGCCGCACACTTAAACAGTATGCACATTTCATCGGACTATACATCACACAAACTAGCCAGCGATGAGCAGATGGATGTGTGGATGGATGCACCGTCAACCTCAACGCTTTGCAGTGAGAAGCTTAAAGGACATACCATTGTATTATCAGATGAGGTTAAAAAGATTAGAGAGGAACCTATTATACCTCAGACAATAATTGAAAGGTAATTTTTTAGATTCATATTAATATTATAAAAGGAAAATATTTATTTGTTTGTTTATAATGAGCAGACGCGAAACTACTAGACCATTGTAAGTTACATTATCAAAAAGTTACATAGGCTACTTTTAACCCCGAAATTTCCTACGGGAAATTTTAGAATGGAACTTACACGGCTGAAACTGCGGGTCGCTGCTGTATGTTATGTGAGAACATCTACCTTTTATATTTTACCTATCCAATCTCAGTCAACAAGCTCGCTAGAGCAAATCATAATCAAACAATCGGAGAAGATAGACCTACTAATACAACAAATGGGGACCTTAATGGGCCTCCTAACGACACTAATAGCCCAGCAAAAAAAATGAAATTCCTCCGAATTGCAGCATGGAACATAAACGGCTTATCGCCAAATAAGCGAGAACTGGAACAATTCATATACGGTGTGGCGGTCGCCCACAGCACCTACTAGATGGCGTTACTAGTATGAAGTCCTGGATCGCGATATCAACATTCTTTCCAAGATAAGCTCTTATACAACTACCGACGAGACATCGTCGGGCCGCGGCCTACCGGGCAAAAACCACCTGCCCGGTGGAAGATCTTCCCATTAGAGGTCACCACGTCATACCTCCAAACTGGTGACCCCGCACATTGACAACGAGCGCAACCTTCGCCGACATGAGCTTTCAACCCCGCACCACCCTCACCTACCCCCCGCAAACGCATCCTGCCAGCAGAAGCCGACAACCACTTCTAGCCACATCGGTTGGACCACGACGCCTGTATAGACACAAGCACTGGTTCACCCTCCAACGGCTACACCACATCGCAATTGGGCACCTACAGCATGCTGAGTACATCCGGTACTTCATCGACTGACCATCGACACACTGGATCTTCACGCGCTACGCCCCTTCACACGTCCCGACTCACCGTGGACATCACTGTTCCGACTCAATGGAACAGCATCTTTCCCGATTCACCGTGGAAAAAACTCAAGACTCCGACCTACTGGAGCAGCAAGCATCCCGACTCACTGGGATATCCGTTTCGACTCAATGAGTCGCACGTCAACTGGCTCACTGGCAAGAATCTGCATCGACCTCCGGTCTCCGAGGGGGAGTGGTGTGGCGGTCGCCAACAGCACATACTAGATGGCGTTACTAGTATGAAATCCTGGATCGCGATATCAACATTCTTTCCAAGATAAGCTCATATACAACTACCGACGAGACATCGTCGGGCCGCGGCCTACCGGGCAAAACCACCTGCCCGGTGAAAGATCTTCCCTTTGGAGGTATACACCACCTCATACCTCCAAAACGGCAACAAATTAGATGTAGTACTGGTTTCCGAAACACACATGACTGACCAAAAGGTGATTAAAATCAAAGGATGTAAAATATGCCAACCATCCAGATGGCACATCACATGCTGGCGCCGCTCTAATAGTTAGGGAACACATAAAACACCACGTCGTACCAAATTACATTTATGCACATATACAAGCCGCAATAATATCTATAGACGACTGGCAGGGATCACTAAATGTGGCTGCAGTGTACTGTCCTCCTCGGTATCGCATAGATGAACAAATGTTTACCGATTTCTTCCACACACTTGGCGACAGATACATAATCGGTGGAGACTGGAATTCCAAAAATACGTTCTGGGGCTCCCGCCTAACTACGACTAAGGGTCGAGAATTGAAAAAGTCAATTGACAAGAATAACCTCAACGTAATATCAACAGGAGAACCAACTAACTGGCCATCAGACCCCAACAAAATTCCGGATCTCATTGATTTTTTTATCACTAAGAAAATGTCGGGACTCTATACAAAAGTGGAGTCATCTCTGGGTGGGTCCTCAGACCATACACCAGTGATATGCACAATAAGCACCACAGTGATCTGGAAAGAACCACGTGAGAGCCTGTATAACCATAAAACTGACTGGGAATCCTTCCGAGGTTATATCGAAGAAAATATTAATCTGCGCATACCTCTTAAAACGGTGGAGGAAATAGAGGACGCTGTGTGGTACACCACTAACCTAATACAAAAGGCGGCATGGCTATCAACTCCATATATAGCATCAAAACCACTAAGCCAAGACACAACTCTGGAAATACGGGAGATGATTGCTGCAAAGAGAAGACTACGACACAAGTGGCATACCAGCAGGAATCGTCAAGATAAAAAGGCTCTTAACACATTACAAAAAGATCTTAAAGAAAAGCTCAGGGAAAATGTGAACAATACCCTTCAAGACAAACTTAAGATTCTATCACCTTACAAAGCAGAGGATTACACACTCTGGAAAATGACCAATTCAATGAAAAGGCCAAAAGAACACATGCCTGCACTAAGACAATCTAATGGAAACTGGTCACGAAAGCCTCAAGATAAAGCTGAGTTATTTGCTAACTTCCTTGAGAGTGTATTCAAACCCAATGAACCTGACGAGAACAACACACACACCGAGCAAGAAATTGATGAAGTTTTGAACAGCGACCAACAGCTATCTCCACCAATGAGAGCAGTTACAACAATAGAAGTTAAAAAAACTATCATGAATCTCAAACTAAAAAAGGCACCAGGATTTGATCTCATTACAGCTGAAGTTCTTAAGCAACTACCAAGAAAAGGCATCGTTCTCCTGACAACCCTCTTTAATGCAATACTGAGATTACAATATTTCCCAGAGTTATGGAAAGTATCCATAATAAACATGATAGCCAAACCGGGAAAACCCCCTACGGAGGTTACATCATACAGACCCATAAGTCTTCTCCCCTTAATGTCAAAGGTTTTTGAGAAATTGGTCCTGAAACGCATCTTGCCAGTACTCAAAGAAAATAAAATTATACCAGACCACCAGTTCGGATTCCGGGCACACCACGGGACGACAGAACAAATACACCGAGTAGCTCATACGATACGGCAAGCGCTGGAGAGAAAAGAATACTGCTCGGCTGTGTTTCTCGATATCCAGCAGGCTTTTGACCGCGTGTGGCATAAGGGTCTGTTATACAAGCTAAAGCTCCATTTACCTAATTCTGCATACATGCTAATGAAGTCGTACTTGCGAAACCGACTATTCCAGGTCAAATGCGAGGATTCTCTGTCATCCATATGCCAAATAGCAGCAGGAGTACCCCAAGGCTCGGTGCTGGGCCCAGTCCTCTACACAGTCTACACTGCTGACCTACCCACTTCTGATAAAATTGTGACTGCAACTTATGCAGATGACACTGCAGTCCTTTCTTGCAGTAAGGAATCAAACACAGCATCTGCAACACTGCAAGTATGTCTAGACAAAATCGGACTATGGTTGAAGAAGTGGAGAATCCGGGCCAGCCCTGCAAAATCGGTCCATATAACATTTACATTAAAGAATGGCAACTGTTCACCAGTGACATTGGATGGCGCTGTCTTGCCAACAGACACAACAGTTAAATACTTAGGCATTCACCTAGACAGGAGACTAACTTGGAAGGCTCATATAAAGACTAAAAGAGAACAAGCAAACAAAAAGTTTAGAGACATGCACTGGCTCATAGGCAGACAGTCCAAACTAAGCCTAGAAAATAAAGTTCTTATTTACAAATGCATCTTGAAACCGATCTGGACGTACGGTATTGAGCTCTGGGGATCGGCAAGCCATTCCAATGTCGAAGTCCTGCAACGCTATCAAAATAAAGTCTTGAAAACACTGGTCGATGCGCCATGGTTTACACGGAACACAGAAGTCCATGAGTATTTGGGGATCCCGACTGTCAAAGAGGAAATAGAAAAATCCTCTACTTCCTACAAACAGCGCCTTGAGCGACACACCAACCATCTGGCTACACAGCTCTTAAACACAAACAATTGCCTATATCAGCTGAAACGAACAAAACTAGCCTCAATTTAAAATTAATCTGAAACTACGAGATGACACATCACTGGATGTGCACTATCCAACAAGACAAGAGCCCTACATCTCATCCGATTAAAGCCACTATAAGGCTGATTGTGGATTATATATAAAAAAAAAAAAAAAAAAAAAAAAAAAACCTATCCAGCTTCTATTGCATTTAGTGCACCTCTGGTTACAAAGTAGAAGGTTGCGGATACAATTCTCATAGGGGACTATGTTGAATATAAATGTTTGTTCCAAGTGTTTCTCTATGAGTATGTATTGTTAATTTTTATGACCACTCGGCTCAAGCAGGCAAGGTGAGTTATAAGAATGGTGGGCAGACTGCATAGTTCCAGTAGCAGGGCACAAGTGCATACAATAATAATAATTGATAAATAAATTATACTAATTACTTAATGATAAATAATTATATTATCTACTAGCTGCGCCCCGCGGTTTCACCCGCGTAACTTCCTATCCCGTAACGTTAATGATCCCTCACGTATGTCATACCAAGTATTGCTTAACGATCATTCAAAGTACTATATAATATTTCTACCTCTAAACCAACCCTGTACCAAGTTTTATGAATATCGGGTCACCCGCTCTTTTTCACCCATCACGTATGTTGTACCAAGTGTTGCTTAACCCGTACGATCATTCAAAGTACCCTATATGTATATTATTTCTACCTCTAAGCCAACCCTGTACAAATTTCACTCATATCGGTTCACGGGTAGTTGAGTTAGAAATACACGACTTTATTTTTCATAGCTGCCGTCCCGCAGTTTCACTCGCGTAAGTCCCGATCCCGAGGGAATATCGGGATCAAAAGTAGCCTATGTCATATCTGGATAATGTAGCTTTCTATTAGTAAAAGAATTTTTGAAATAGGTCTAGATGTTTCTGAGATGACCCCCAAAATACATACATACATACATACATGTTACCAACGTAACCTCTTTATAATATTAATTATACCAACATAAAACAAAATATTAGGAATCAAAAGTACAATGAGATATTGCAAAAGAATTTTTAAAAAGCACTGCAGTTTGGTGACACAACCGTCTCGCATGGAGCCGACCGATTGAGCCGCGCGGCATGATGCCTCACAGAGTTGGCTGGCCACCCTCATCATCGTCGCCCGCTACGTGTATATATGCACGCTTGGTACTTAGTAATTATTTATTGTGGAGTTATTTTAAAACTGTAATATCTCGTGAGATATTCATTGAAATCAAGTGATGTTAAGGACAATTATGTTTAAAATTAAATACTTTTAATGAATAACGTATTTATTTGGATAAGGATTAATATCATATTTACAAAATTACCTTCGGAAACAATGCATTGTTCTACAATAAATTTCATTACTCTAAAAGATGTTATATTTAGTCAACCTTAAGAGTTAGACATATGCTGTCGCGGGCTATTTATTAGATCCTTTTTAGAGGAAGAATTCTCTCATATATGGTTTTTATGTAACTCTGACCGTTTACTCAGCGCACGCGACAGAATCTCGGAACAGGGTGATTTTTTTCCCGTTTTTGCAACATTTTTCATGGATGCTCCGCTCCTATTAGTCGTAGCGTAATGTAATATAGCCTATAACCTTTCTCGATGAATGGACTATCAAACACAAAAAGAATTTTTCAAATCGGACCAGCAGTTCCTGAGATTAGCGCGTTCAAACAAACAAACAAACAATCAAACAATCAAACAAACTCTTCAGCTTTATAATATTAGTATAGATTATTAATATTATGTATAAGTGTAATATTTTTTAAGAAGGAAATATTAAAGCTATTTTTTTATGTTAAAACTAGCTGCGCCCCGCGGTTTCACCCGCGTAACTTCTTATCCTGTAACGTTGAATGATCCCTCACGTATGTCATACCAAGTATTGCTTATAACGATCATTCAAAGTACTATATAATATTTCTACCTCTAAACCAATCTTGTACCAAGTTTTATGAATATCGGGTCACCCGCTCTTTTTCACCCATCACGTATGTTGTACCAATTGTTGCTTAACCCGTACGATCATTCAAAGTACCCTATATGTATATTATTTCTACCTCTAAACCAACCCTGTACAAATTTCATTCATATCGGTTCACGGGTTGTTGAGTTAGAAATACACGACTTTATATTTCATAGCTGCCGTCCCGCAGTTTCACTCGCGTAAGTCCCGATCCCGAGGGAATATCGGGATCAAAAGTAGCCTATGTCATATCTGGATAATGTAGCTTTCTATTAGTAAAAGAATTTTTGAAATAGGTCTAGATGTTTCTGAGATGACCCCCAAAATACATACATACATACATACATACATGTTACCAACGTAACCTCTTTATAATATTAATTATACCAACATAAAACAAAATATTAAGAATCAAAAGTACAATGAGATATTGCAAAATAATTTTTAAAAAGCACTGCAGTTTGGTGACACAACCGTCTCGCATGGAGCCGACCGATTGAGCCGCGCGGCATGATGCCTCACAGAGTTGGCTGGCCACCCTCATCATAGTCGCCCGCTACGTGTATAATATGCACGCTTGGTACTTAGTAATTATTTATTGTGGAGTTATTTCAAAACTGTAATATCTCGTGAGATATTCATTGAAATCAAGTGATGTTAAGGACAATTATGTTTAAAATTAAATACTTGTAATGAATAACGTATTTATTTGGATAAGGATTAATATGATATTTACAAAATTACTTTCGGAAACAATGCATTGTTCTACAATAAATTTCATTACTCTAAAAGATGTTATATTGAGTCAACCTTAAGAGTTAGACATATGCTGTCGCGGACTATTTATTAGATCATTTTTAGAGGAAGAATTCTCTCATATATGGTTTTTATGTAACTCTGACCGTTTACTCAGCGCACGCGACAGAATCTCGAAACAGGGTGATTTTTTTCCCGTTTTTGCAACATTTTTCATGGATGCTCCGCTCCTATTAGTCGTAGCGTAATGTAATATAGCCTATAACCGTTCTCGATGAATGGACTATCAAACACAAAAAGAATTTTTCAAATCGGACCAGCAGTTCCTGAGATTAGCGCGTTCAAACAAACAAACAAACAATCAAACAATCAAACAAACTCTTCAGCTTTATAATATTAGTATAGATATAAACTTTCTCATTTGTAATAGAAGGATTTATATATGATAGGCCGCTCCCGGCGGTTTCACTCGCATTAAACTCTATCTCATAAGAATATAGGGATTAAAAGTGGCCGGCCTATTTGCTTCTCAAAGGTCCCATCTATCAATTTAGGTGTGAAGAGTACCGGACAGAGTTACTATTGCATTTATAATATTAGTAGTATAGATTAGTAGGGTTTAGCAATCTATAATAGAACAGTTAGCATTGATAGCAATTGCGAGATCAAGTTAAAGGCCTTCGGACAACCTGAAAACTAACAAATATGTAATAGTAAAAAACTACATTAAGATAATGAAGAAGTAGGGATTAAATCTATTTTTTTTTATTGATTTCAGATTAGAAAAACCCTCAATGTCACTAGTTGTATGGAAACCTCGGGAGAACGTTATAGAGAAGTTGGTTGACAAAGACAATAAGGCCAAGGAAAATGACACTGAACTGAAGAAACGGAATGGCGTTCTTGTGACCGATGATTTAAGTAATGTAGATGTTGAGATGTGATATGATGCATAAATGTGAGTAATAAACATTATACAATGTTATTGATAGAAATGAATTTCATCTTTCGGTTGTAATCGCATTGTTTTTATTATTTTCAGCATCGAAGCCTTTACAGACTCCTTCCAGCATTTTACTATTAGTCTTTTAAGGCTGCAAAACGTAGGATAGGCATTGCAACAATGCTGAAAATAATTAAAACGATGAGATCGAAACTGAAAAGGTTCAATTCAATGTCGAGAATACATAAAAAATATCTGTGTTATTGATATTAAAATTATGGTAAATTCTATGAGTACCTACTTACTTAATCTCATTCTAAATAATAATTGTATTATTTGCAATAATTCTATAAACTTCTGTACAGTCGGTAACAGAAGTGGATATCTATTATAGAGTTACTTCAATAGTCCTTCTGGTCAAGTCCTTCTAAAATTGCGGAACTTACGTGAAAATCAATTAGGTACTAATGCTTAAATTGATTTTTTTTACCATGGCAAAATTTTAAAGGCCAAAATCATAGTTTATATCCATTGTATGAATTCATACTAAAAATTGCTTGGTACCTTCTTTAATTTTTTTGAATACTTTATTCTAATTTTGAATAATTATTCATTTCATCCTAGAAATTAAAGCATCTCCATACCAGGTAATTGGATCAGTAGTTTCTGTATTATTTTATTATTTATTTATCAAATACAAATAATACAATAAAAAAAACTTCAGCATAATAGTGCCACATAAACTGAACCGAGTTTTACCGGGCACTACAACATCGATTTATCTAAAATACAAAATACAAACAAAAAAGTAAAAAGTAAGTATTAATAAGTAACAACATACACACACACTTTAGTAGGTAAGTACTCGTTCGTAATGTTAGTAGAAGAATGCTTTTATTTTGTAAGTCTAATAGAAAATTATGAATTTGTATTAGTTTTTAATGGCTAACTCGAAAATAGTATAACTTTTGAATTGTTTATTTTTTTCTTATATAAAAGAACTGTTAGCTGATTCACTCTGTAGCTTAAAATTCTCGATTTGTTTTTTTTTTAATAGGAACTGCTAGCTGTTAAGGTAACTCTGTTGCTAAAAATTCTCGATTGAAACAATTGAAATTGTTTTATTTACGTCATTCAGTTGCAAACAATCGACTGTAATTGTGAAATTGTTCGTTGATACGTAATACTTTTTTTCAATCGAGAGTTGTTCGCAAAATTTTTACATAATCAGCTAGCAGGTGTTATCTATTCTAAGATATAATTATTAATAAAAAAAATGTAAGAATAAGTATGTTCTAAGCACAAGTATAGTCGCAAGAATAGTCCCAAAGTGAATAATTATTCACTTGCATCTTGTTTTGTATTGAAACTGAGGTATGTGTGATTTTTATTATGTTTGTAATACTAATAATGCATGTAGAATAATATAAGAATTATTGTGTAAGTAATGTAATAATTTGTTTCATTTAATTAAACATTTTTACTAAATGCATAGACCGACTTTTTTTTTTGTTTTTACAGAATCAGCTGTATATAAGAATATTATGCTACCGCAAGTTATACAAGACACCAATTGCCAATTACAGATTCTTACTTTATTTTACTTACTCATATTATTAAAACGACGGGGCGACAGGCAGAGATATGTAAAAACTTTAATAGACTCATTGGCGACAGGTCATCTTTCTATTTTACTAATATTATAAACGCGAAAGTTTATAAAAGGTGTAACGGGTATGCCCTTTTAAGCCGAAAGGGGGTTGTTCTAGACGTCTAGGCGAACTACTTTTGTTCTACGACTTATGTAAATTCAAACATTTTTTTGAAATTTTAAGGTTACCTATGTTTCACTGAAAAAGCAGCTGTTTTCTATCCTATACTTATAATAAAGGAAGAGAGGACAAAAAGTCTGTACTTGGAAGTAAATTTTTAAAAAGTGATCTAGGGGACTTAGGATAAGTAGTAGAACAACATTATATAATTTGTAAAATTCATGTCTGTCTGTCTGTTTCTCTGTCTGTTCCTTATACAATTAAAAACTACTTATCCGATTGAAATCTGGTTTTCAATATTCGATAGTTCTATTTTCGAGGAACGTCGTGGTATACTTTGCATCGAAATCCACTTAGTAGAACCCGAGTAATGAACGAATAAGTACAACCGGTTGAAAACCGCTCAGCCGCCCGCGCCTGTGACAACTGACAACGCGTTTTTCATTTCCGCGGGTGAAACCTGCGAAGTTCAGATTATGGTAGACCAAACTAAATGAAAGGACAACACAGGTCAATAACCTCGAACTCTAAGAAACAGCTGATTTTTAAGTACAATTTACATTTCAAATTGTCGTTAACTTCTTCGAATTTCCAGAACAAAAGTTGTTCGCCTAGACGTTTAGAACAACCCCCTTTCAGCTTAAAAGGGCATACCCGTTACACCTTGTATATGTATGTGACTTTGTTACTCTTTCACGCAAAAACTACTGAACCGATTGCGATGAAACTTGGAATATAAGTAGCTGGAAACCTGGAATTGCGATGAAACTTGTAATATATAGCTGGAAACCTGGAATAACACACAGGCTACTTTTCGGCAAACATTTTTGAGCGACAATATAACTGGAAACGATCATGGTAGGGCGGTAAAACCATGTTTCAGAATCTTAGATCAAAAATGTAAACAAATATACAATTACGTATATGTATTTGAAAGTGACAGCTATGTTTACTTTTTCCTTTGATATAAAAGGTTAATTTAAAGGTAAAACATTTAAAACTCGGGGTCTGACGGACGAGCTTCATCAGTTCCAAAGTCAATTTATTTTTTGGAAATTATACTCGCCCACCTTTACAAAAGTCAGAACAAAATTCGAAAGTTATACCTACCTACTTTCTGTAACACAGGAATATAAGAAAAAAAAAAGAATTGTTAAAATATCTCTTTATTTAAATTAATTTACAACAAATGAGTTTAATCTTAAATTATAATAATCATTTTAGATTCGCAAGACGGTGGAAAGAACTAGACAGACAGGGCAATGACTGCGGCCATACAAACTCTTACACAAACTGTGCCACTCATTCATCACTGACCATGACCACAGATTAGGTACTAACAGATTGTATGGCCAATATCCCACCATTGTCTGCCGTGACCTTTTCCCGTCCTACACCAGCCTAATTAAAAAAAATATATATAAAAAATTAGTAATGGGCCGACTAATCGGTAGGTGCCAACTATTTCTTGAACTTTTTGATGACGGAGATGATTTATATTAGACCGTCACGACGACGGGTCCGAGCTTCGTTGTCCGTTGCTCGGGCGTCACTTGGTTGCAACAAACCGATCGACGGCAATGGACAACGAAGCTCGAACCCCTGACGGTCTAATATAGGTAAATCATCTCTAACCCGAATATATCACCGAAAATTCGGCAATTTTAAAACCGACTAGTCGGCTCGTCTGCAAAACTAATAGTCGGCCCATTTCTAATAAAAATGAATACTGAACGGATAAAAACATGGTTAAGTTATTCTTAAATTTAAGACAACACACAGATTTTCATAAAGCAGTCTTTATAAAAATAACAGTTTCTTAAAATACACACGTAGAAAGATGAAATTTAGATTTTTGGACACTACTCCTTGATGGGTGACCTGTGGCTATTGTGAATTTAGTCAGATAAAGTAAAGTTACAGAGGTTAAGTCACCTCTTCTATTCGCATGATGGTAGGCATGGCTTATCTAGTTTTGAGCTCGCCCTACTTAACCCAACAACTACCATCAGACATAGCAACCGGGACCAACTGCTTTACGTGGCTTCCGAAGCACAGAGGAATTCTGAAAATTTTTGCTTCACACATCGATACCGAAAATTTCAATTGTCGTAAAGGACAGTTTAGGCAAAATGAGTTATTTCTATATTTGGAATCAGGATCGCGAGCTCTATCCATTGGTATATTCAATGATATATTCTTTCAAGGTATTGATATATTATTTCATTGGTATATTGCTGATCATATCATGCATCGGTCACACGATCACACAAGATCTAAAAATAACTAAAGAGGTTTAGTTACTTCTCCTAAAGTTACCAGTAGCCAGGGTCACCTTACAGATAAACTAGAAAGTAGATACTTATAAAATATCCATCAATATATTCGTTTGAAGTGTTTTATTAAAATTTGCGTATAAAATATCAAGAAAGCAGTATTATCAGTATCACAGCAAGTCAATTTGTGCAATCGTACCGAATTTTCAAATCAACACATAAAATAAATTGAGTTTTTTTAAAGTTATTTCGAGTACTTTATTCGAAATGAGATTATAAAGAAAAATAATGAGATTGTTTTTTAAACAGTGAGATAGGTAGGTACTTTTAAAAATATAATATAGATTTAAGGACAACAACAACAATCAGCGCCCGTATTAACTATCGAGTTGATAACTTAGTTTGTTAAGCATTATGGAATACATTGTTGGTTTGAGGCACGGATATGAATAAATAGATAGGCTATCACTGTTTAGAAAGGAATCACTGATTCTTGTGCCGATTTGATTTGCGCCATTTTCCAGTGGTAAGTTTAAGTATATTTGAGTGCAGTGTTTTAAGGTAATTACTGGTTCACCCCGTTATGTCGAAGCTTTAATGTACCACATAGTGCCTATCAATTCAGCTATCAACTAGATACATAATACGTATGCAGGCTAGTAATGAAAAAATACCTTTTAGCTTAACTTACACATTCTTAAAAACTAAAATATCATTTAAATTAAATTTAACTATAATATTTAGGTAACTAAAATTTATTTACAGCCGTCTTTTATAATTATTATCAACTGGAGCTGCTAAAATTTTCACTCGAGCAAAACTTATACAGTCGTTTTAGTAAAATTCTAATTACAGCGATAATTTCTAATTATGATAACAGATTCGTTGTTTATTCGAAATTCGTTAAAATATCTAAAGGTTTAACTGGCGCCATCTAGTAGTTTTTATTGGAACTAGCGTAATCAAAATCGAATTTGCAAACATCTGCATTTTAAAACCTATTAGATTATCGTTTCGTTCGTAACAATTTTATATTTATAATCTTATTTTTGCATAGAAAAAGATTTCTTTTAATCTCAGCTGTACCCTTAGTGTGAGTATTTTTGTAATAAAAAAAACGCGAACGTGATGGTTAAGTTAACGCGTTTTTTGTGTGGAAACTGGTAACTACGATATCGTCCGCTAGGGGCGCTTTTTGAGTTTCAATACAAAATACGCGTTAACTTAACCATCACGTTCGCGTTTTTTTTTACGAAAAAATTAACACCAAGTTTTCTGTATTCTGTTGGAATTTTAACATCTTTACAGACCACATTATTTACATAGAATTTAGTAATATTATCCTTTAATTTTATTATACACTACAAAGTTTATCAGATCTTTCACTCAATGCATGTTAACTTTAACAGTAGCGGTGTCCAAGTCTCTCTTCATATTCTCCAGTTGTTCTATGTCTTGCCCTGATGTCTCACATTTCTGTACCACTAGCGATTGGTAGAAATGTATTGCAAACGCCACGAAAACTATTAACACTGAAATAGAAGAAAAATATTTCAAATTTGTTTTTATTGCTCAAGGCATATTTTACTAGAAATATTTTAAAGTATAAATTCATCTTCAAAAATTGACTTGCGGCGAGATTTGAGCTCGCGTCCCTGGATCAGTAGTGATCAATATTTTTGAAGATGAATTTTTCTTTTAAAATATTTCTAGTAACAAGAAAATATTGCTAATTAATTCAATTGTTACAAAGATTCTGACTAATTTTGATTAAACATAGGTACAGTTTGAGTCACATCTCGCTTTTAGTTAAAATAAGCGTCTGGCTGTACATCTGTATGGTTGTGTGTATACACAAGGTATTTTATAGATAATAGCCTCTTTTTAATGCATGTTACAAAAAGAATAGGACCCAAAATAAAGCCTTGTGGGACGCTTTACTTATTTGTCTTAAAACTGTTATTTCTTTAAAAATTTACATAAAATGTCTCACAGAACCGTTCGACAATGCAAAGTTAGTGGTGAATATTGTATCTGAACCTTTTTTTTAGATAAAAGAAATCAAAAGTCTCAGTAAAGTCAAAATACCTGGTATAACGATAACGGTGGCAGCAGTCGCAGCTGCAAATGAATAATCCCAAAACTTCACCCAGCAAAGTATGGCAATTTCCACCAGAAACAGGAAAAGACCTAGAAATAAAAACAATTTTTGATAAGTTAAAGGGCAAATAATAGATTTCAGAAATAAACAAACCACATAAAATGCTTTTAAAGAGAAACTCAAGTGTAATCTTTACATATTAAATGATCTCTCTCTCTCTCTCTACATATTAAATAATCTTTTATTTTTATTCGCAACGAATTTTGATGCAGTTCGACCAACATTTACCTACTGTTTCTTTAAGGTTAATTTGTTTAAAACTCATAGGTATGTGCGTGTGGTTGATTCAGATTACATCTCTTTTGTACAATTTGTATTTTAATACATAATAATATGCTGCATCGTCATTACTAAATTACATATTTATTTTCATTTATAAAGTATCTTACCTAGTACAGTACTAAACGCCCAAGCCAACTCAATGAAGCCCCTCATCCTTTCATGTGGCGAGTCCCTCAAGGCTCTCGCTGGTCCTCCAGGAGTCTCCATCTTGCTGACTGCGTCAATATTCGGGAGTAAATACGTCGAGATCATCAGCGCGAATATATGGACGGCCACTAGAACTGTTGTGCAGACCGCGAACATCACGAATAGCCACTCGGGAACGTTCGTCGGCTCGTTTATTTGAAGTTCTACCATTGCCACCATTGCGAAACCTGGAATTGATAGTCAGATGATTAGTATTGTTGTTTTAGGGAATTTCGAGTTGAAACCAATTATTTTGGAATTTTATTGCTTATTGTGAGGTTTAGGGACATATATATCTTCATAATGCAGCTTATGAATTTATACCTAAGCGTACTAAAAAGACTAATTTTGTCTATTATCGACAATAGGACGTCATAATTATCATCCGAGAAATGTTCCCGTTGCATCCCTCTCCTGAGGTCCGCTTTCGATTTTGCTTCTCATTAGGTGTTACATAAATTTATACCAAATGCATTATGTGTGCTTAAAAATGGATTGGTTACACAAAATCGATATTGATTATCTTTTTGGCTATTTCAACGACCATGCATGACATAAATCCTGTGTATTAATCTAACAAGAATAGATCTTTATTATAAACATCAACGATAATTTGTATCCAGCCAAAAAACATATACTATTATCTCTGAAAGTAATGTGGAATTAAAGATGATCAATTCGATCTTGATTTACCTGAGAGTAACTCTGAAGTTGTAGCCGTAGCTTTTAGCTTAGCCCTGGACATGTGCAGTCTTCTCCACGATAATCCTTCTGGATTTGTTGCGTCATCGTTCCAACTCGATGTGACTGGCATTGTAAGAGCGACTTCGCTTACACTCTGCGGAATTTATGGAAAATAATCACCATTAGACATTTCAATAATGCAGTTATTTGCTAGTTGTAGTAAGTCAAATTCTCTTACAGTGCCACTGACTTATCATCAGAACAAAACATCGACTCAATAGCATAGCGATATCAATTTTGTTGTGTAGCTAATGCTGGCAGTATAGATAATTTGGCCGGAGTATGGAGTATAAACTCCGACTTTAACCATTATTATGTAAGCATATTCGCAGCTCGAACCAATTATTATGGAGCACCTTATTAGGAACTAGGGTCTAATTAGGTCGTAGGCAAACAGTGCCAACAGTAACGTCATAAAAACTACTATCTGACTGCCTTTGTCATGAAATACGTAAGTGCTTTTAATAGTAGGTAGAAAATACCCATACAATGATCAACAGATTAATTATTTTTTTATTAAATACCGATGAGGGAGAACAATGTATTGTGTTATTAGTTCATTGTGCATCTATGCCATTCAGTCGTTACTATTGTTTTGCGTTAAATAATAGTTAATGAGTTAATTCATATTTTATAACAGAAACGATAGGAACGAATAGAAATGCATTGGTACAGATGACTAACAACTCCAAGGCTTTTATCAAGTGCTTTTCCAGTAATATTTTTAACAGGCTTGGTTTGATGTAGGCTCATAATAATCTCATTTCACACATAAAAATCATTAAAATCGTACGAAAACCATAGAATCTAACATAATTTACCCGCTAGTTTCAACACTCTACATTAATTTCAGGCATTGAAAATACATAAATAGCCGATAAATCTAACAGAATTCCTAAATCCTAACTAACTACATAAATATTAACCATTGGCAGGATGTGACATACTTTTAAATATTCTTTTATCAAATTAGAAACAAAGTAGGCAACTCATAGTAACGTTAACAAATACAAAATGTATGAAATAAAAGTACCTACGTAAATCTCAGCTAAGTTACTTGTAGATTAGTCTAGGTAAGGTTGTTTAAGTCCTTTCACGTGCCAACAAACGCGTTTCTGCATCACGTGTCGGGTCGATAGTGGATAATAATTGTTCAGGTTTTTAATAGATTTATGATCGATTAGTTTCTCTACGAGCCATTGTAGAGACAGATGTGT
The DNA here is from genome assembly GCA_949358125.1 of Idaea dimidiata. Lineage (NCBI taxonomy): Eukaryota > Metazoa > Arthropoda > Insecta > Lepidoptera > Geometridae > Idaea > Idaea dimidiata. The sequence goes on along the minus strand of OX442335.1, from coordinate 16,666,016 downwards.
TTTCTTTGACTTCGGCGACTATAGAATCGTCAACAGTTACTACATGTGCCTCTGATGGTTTTTTGGAGAATTAGGAATGATTCTCATTAGAACGGTCCGTGGATAAGGTCGGGTCAATGGTCTTTTTTTGTATAGAAAATGCCCTTCTAATAAGAGTCATCCCTTATGATTTCTCGAGTTCATAAGACCCGCCTTGATCATTCATGATGCCTTTTGTGGTTCCACACATGATCCCCGAATGGTATTCCCTAATATAGCGATCATTTGAAGGATGTATATTATTTAGTATATCCGTTATCTAGTACCCATAGTACAAGCCTAGTGCTTAGTTTGGGGCTAGATTGCGCTGTGTGTAATGTCGTGCAATATTTATTTATTTATTTAAGATTCAACCTCGTCTTGGCACCATTCTTTAACGGATGTCGGTGCGTTAAGCAGACCAGTCCGTGTTCTAATATGCAGTCTATCACCATCACCCTATCCTTATCCCTATTTATTAAGAGCAGCTTATCTTTTTCTTCAATTCTCATCTCTATCACCCATCTCTCTCATATCCTGTCTCACACAGTCCTTCCATCTTCTTTTAGGTCATATTCACCTTTCTAGCCTTCTACATTCATGCTCTTCACTCTTTTAGTCACATGCGTCTCCTCTCTTCTCATAACATGTTCATACCATCTTAGCTCAGCAGCAGCAGCTTTTAAATAAGACGGATTAGAATTTGTGCCATTACTGTCTTCCTGTTTCTAGATGAACGTTCTACATCATCATCACTATTAATTTAGTAAGATAGATGTTAAACTTCCACCTATGAATTAGTAGAAAGGTCCCGCGGTTTCACCCGGTTAAATGCCGATCCCGCGGTATTTTACAAAAACCCTTTTTAGTAGATATCTACCTACACATCACAACGAACACACCCTCTAAATTTCATGTCTTTACGACTAGTGGTTTTGGCTGTGCGTTGATAATATAGAAGTCAGTCCAGTTGAGTCAGTCAGTCAATCAATCAGTCTGGACTTTGAATTTCGTAGATATACTTAATATGTACTCATATACCTGGATAAAAAACATAAACGGTTGTTACCTTTAACGACTGGTTACAGTGGCAAGGTGAGGGCAAGTACCCTGGACTGAGCAGCACAGTTGCAGACTTATTGGACATGATGCCGTTAGGTGTGGCGCTGCCAGGAGTGGCGCCGCCTCTAGAGCACATGTACTCCAGGCTGTGCGGTGGAGTCACTGATATGGTGGGGCTGTCTGTTACGCTCACTTTGAACCTGGAAAGATTAATGTCATTTGTTTATTGCATCATTTAGATTTAGTATTTCTGTCTTCTTGGTCCACTCAAGGACTACAACTTTAAACCATTAGGCACCAAACAATTCAAACTTTCCTCAACTACTTAGCGTCTACTTACATACCCTTCACATCCATAATAGTAGGAAGGTATAACTGATAGTACAGTTTTTCACTCGTTGCACAGACTGGGTCGTAAAACGTGAGAGTTGTGCAGAGAGTATTTCGCTCTCTCCCACTCATGGGTCTTATGCGTGGGCTCAGTGCTGAGCAGTATTGCCTTCGATAAGCGGTATCGATACCTTTTGCATGCTCACCGCTCTAACCTTACTGATTTGTGGTCGGTGTGCAGAGTGATAAATTTTACTACATGTAGGTAAATTGTACATACCATAATATTAAGTTAAGTATCACAAAATGTGTTATAAAAGCGAAATCAATTTTCCGTCAAAACTTAGACACAAATATAACAATGAGGTGATTATCTCGTATGGTTTCGAACGACTCCTTGTGTTAACACAAACACACCAAAACAAGAACTAAATTAGATTCTTACATAATGTTACCTTTGAGAAGAGGAATCGATGCCAATTATAATAGATAGCTACATAGAATATATCATAGTTACTTCGGTTAGCATAGTTGATAATTAGAAACAAATAATCATCGCAATCGGCCAATCCGTCTTTAGGTTTTTGGGAAGTCGATTAAATACAAATTATACAACACTAGTTGCGCCCTGCGGTTTCACCCGCGTAAGTCTCGTTCCCGCGGGAATATCGGGATTTATAAAAAGTAGCCTATGTGTTATTCCCGGTATCCAGCAACCTATATTCCAAGTATTATCGCAATCGGTTCAGTAGTTTTTGTGTGAAAGAGTAACAATCTCACATACATACTTACATACAAACTTTCGCGTTTATAATATTAGTAAGAAGTAAGATAACCGTAAGTTTTCTGATGAGAAGGTGGTTTCAGATGTTTCATCAATCAGTACTACCTAGTTTTTTATGGATCGATTTCATTGGTAGAAGAATTTACTGCATTCTTGGATGCTATTCTGCTCATCATTTCGAGGCTTCTCATCAGATCATTACCAAATTCATATCGGACAAACTTAAAGCTAAAACCTTTCTAATAACAAACTTAACCGTTACGATCGGACCTTAGAGGGCGGAGAAATCCGATAGTAACATTACACAGAAACAAAAAACATACCTACTTCCAAACAGATAACCTCCTTCGTTTAGTTAGGGGAAGTCGGTTAGGTTAGGTTAGGTTAGGATAACCTCCTTCGTTTAGTTAGGGGAAGTCGGTTAAAAATGTAGGTAAACAAGTATACTGACTGATGTAACATTAAAAACTTTGTAATAGACCGATCCCTGTCGTTTATTCTCACGCCCACATACACCTACTGAGAATCATGACATTGACGACCTCTGTGGCGTGTCGGGCGAACGCTTGGCTGCAATGCAGAAGGTTGCGGGTTCGATTCCCGCTGGGTGCAAATATTTATGCTTAAAAATAAATATTTGTATCTGGTCTGGGTGTATTTCTATGTCTAATATGTAGTATGTATTTACAAAAGAAAAATAAATATAAGTAGTAAGTATATCCGTTGTCTAGTCACCGTAACACAAGCTTAGCAGCTTACCACGGGGCTAGATAGCGCTGTGTGTTGGTCACAGGTTTTTTTTTTAATATTAAATCTCAGTACCCTACCTACCTATTTCAGCCTACGTACCAACTTAGTAGTACCAAGTCATAAGACGAGGTCAGAGCAAAGCATCCTACCCTTCTGTTCATATCTTCCGTGATCCTACCTATTCAGACGACATGTAAATATTGTCATCTGCCTGTGACAGTCGGACGTTTTCATAATATGTACCAAGTTACATCTGATAACAATATTTACCTGACCTTACAATGGGCAAATAAAAAGCACATTCAACACGCCATTTGTTACTAATCACTATTTAAACATTTTACAGCAAAAACACTGGAAATCGACGTAGACAGGTACGAGTAGGTACATACTACGTACCTGCCTACAGTGTCACATGGATCATTTATAATTTGGTCGTGCCCAAAAAAAAAAAACCTACTTTGAATGATTCTAAAATTGGTATTGATGAAGTGCTTAGGTAGGTACTATAGGTACAATAACAACAATATAAATTTACCGTGTACCAAAAACGAAAGATAAACAACGAAAGTTCTCATTTTATCATAATTATTTAATTTAACTTTTTAATTCTGCTTACCTCGAAGTTTCGATCATGTTAAAAGGACCTTGGTCCCCTCGACACTAAGTTCCTTGAATCGAGGCTCATCGTGTTAGTTTAAAAAGTTTATTTGTACTGATTTTATAATTGAAAAAAAAAAAAGTTTTAAATTCGGCTCTCGATGTTCTTACTAAGTACCTACCTACCTACTTACTAATTGAATACCTAAATATATCAAACTACTCAAAACACTACTAAGAGTGATACGTAGGTACCTACCTACTAACAATTTTGTGAAAGATATGGTGCGCCCAGTGATATGTAAAAACTTGCCTGTCCTAACAATGAACGAATGAGCGAAATAGCAGACGATTATCATCATTCGCGGCACAAAATAGTTAAGTATTTGAGGCTGCAAAGGTTTTTTGCATCTCGTACGTTTGAAATCTTCGCTTGACTCAGGATTCAATATTTGAACCAATGAGTATATCAATGAGTCTATTGAAGTTTTTACATATCTCTGATTTGAACCACTCACTTCGCTTGTTGTTCAACCCTAGGGTCCTTCGTTTGCTCCAGGTTTCAATCCAAGTTACTCGCAACAAAAATCAACTTTGCAGCCTTGCTTAACAGACCTTTCCTAGTCAAAGTAAAACGTACTGATTATAATAATATTCTCTTTGGTCAAAGTCGTTTAAAATGTTCGCACGTTAGGTAAGTACCACTTTAATAACAATATTTATCCAATTTTTTCCGAGACAGAGATAAGAAAATTCTATTTGAACTAGCGGAAAACGATTAGGTAAAATTATTTCACAATCACGACACAAGAATAGTCAGTTTTAAACACTTTGTTATGATGAGATACTACTGTATTTAATAACGGGTACTTTCCAAATGATTTGTTTTATTTGTCTTACTATGAATGAGCGTCATATCGTACGCTTAGAGAAAGGGTGGCGTAATTGCCAAAAATGAAAATAACATTTTTTTCTTCGAAATTAAAGAGCTTTGATTTTCAAATGAGTGGTTTTCAGTTTCTTAGCTAACTAATAAAACATACAAAATTATACTTTTTAAAATGCACTTAACAACAATAAAGGTAAACAATATAAAGAGAAAAACTTTTCCTTATCCCTTAGGTATTATCGATGAATTTGTAAACATTTTAATTATTTCATTGATCCCTATATTTGTCTCTTTCTGATCTTACTGAAAAATTTAAATTGACTCGGAAGTGACTGAATTATTCACAAAAATATCTACCTTGCTCCGAGAAAATTCACTGGATGTCAGTTATGCTAGTTTTGGCGTAGATGTGCGATAATATTTGAGTGATTCATTAACAAGCAAACTGTGACAGTATGTGACGAATTATCTTTACAAAAGATTTGTAAAGACCAAAAATATTAAATAATTGGTACAGAAGATAAATCTAGAAATTTTTGGCAGGTACCTACATTACATACTTGCTTACCTAAGTTGTATTTGGACACGCCAAAATGTTTTGTTCAATTGATGCATATTTTTACTATGCAGGCATACCGTATTGTTAGTATATACTGTCTGCATATTTATATTGTAGACTAGCTGCGCCCCGCGGTTTCACCCGCGTAACTTCCTATCCCGTAACGTTAATGATCCCTCACGTATGTCATACCAAGTGTTGCTTAACGATCATTCAAAGTACTCCCCGCTCTTTTTCACCCATCACGTATGTTGTACCAAGTGTTGCTTAACCCGTACGATCATTCAAAGTACCCTATATATTATTTCTACCTCTAAACCAACCCTGTACCAAATTTCATTCATATCGGTTTACGGGTTGTTGAGTTAGAAATAGAAATACACGACTTTATTTTTCAGAGCTGCCGTCCCGCAGTTTCACTCGCGTAAGTCCCGATCCCGAGGGAAAATCGGGATCAAAAGTAGCCTATGTCATATCTGGATAATGTAGCTTTCTATCAGTGAAAGAATTTTTGAAATCGGTCTAGAAGTTTCTGAGATTACCCCAAATACATACATACATACATGTTACCAACGTAACCTATTTCTAATATTAATTACCAACATAAAACAAAATATTAAGAATCAAAAGTACAATGAGATATTGCAAAAGAATTTTTAAAAAGCACTGTAGTTTGGTGACACAACCTTCTCGCATGGAGCCGACCGATTGAGCCGCGCGGCATGATGCCTCCGAGTTGGCTGGCCACCCTCATCATCGTCGCCCGTTACGTATATAATATGCACGCTTGGTACTTATTATTTTTTTATTGTGGAGTTATTTTAAAACTGTAATATCTCGTGAGATATTCATTGAAATCAAGTGATGTTAAGGACAATTATGTTTAAAATTAAATACTTTTAATGCATAATGTATTTATTTGGATAAGGATTAATATCATATTTACAAAATTACCTTCGGAAACAATGCATTGTTCTACATCAAATTTCATTACTCTAAAAAAGGTTATATTGAGTCAACCTTAAGAGATAGACATAATAATATGCTGTCGCGGACTATTTATTAGATCCTTTTTAGAGGAAGAATTCTCTCATAAATGGTTTTTATGTAACTCTGACCGTTTACTCAGCGCACGCGACAGAATCTCGGAACAGGGTGATTTTTTTCCCGTTTTTGCAACATTTTTCATGGATGCTCCGCTCCTATTAGTCGTAGCGTAATGTAATATAGCCTATAACCTTCCTCGATGAACGGACTATCAAACACAAAAAGAATTTTTCAAATCGGACCAGCAGTTCCTGAGATTAGCGCGTTCAAACAAACAAACAAACAAACAAACAAACTCTTCAGCTTTATAATATTAGTATAGATATAAAGGAAACTGAAAACCTGAAACTTTGTGTCCACGGCAAGGCAGGTATAAAATGCACATATGCCTGCGTGTGGGTTTTCCCAGAACAAACAGTTTTAGGCCTTTGTCTTTTCTAATCTGTGCCTTAGTTATTATTTCTTATTTGGTTATAAAGTAAAAAATATACAATTTTAAGCCAAATTAAATAAAAAAAGGTTAGAAACTACAACCCTTAGTTTGGATGTAGATATAGATACTTATTACATACTTATACTCAATCAAACTTTTTCTACAAAAGGACTTGTATGCGAAGACCTTAAGACGTTATCTTAAGGCAGCGATAGATGATAGTTATCGGTCTTTGTCCGATTGCATAGAAATGAACGAGATGGAATTGCATGAAAAAATCTTTAATTTCTCGTAAAATCATAACGAAGATTAAAATAATATTTTTTTTAAATGCGATGAAGAGGTTCTAGTTATTGTATTTTCTAATATTATGATGCCTATAAGAAAATATAGCGGTTAAGGATTTAGAAGAAAAATTGATCTTTTAGGGGTAACTTTGCCTGAAAAAAATCTATAATTTCTCGTAAAATCAATCATTAACGACGATTAACATCATATTTTTTTAATGCGTTGCAGAGGTTCTAGTTACTGTATTTTCTAATATTATGATGCCTATAAGAAAATATAGCGGTTAAGGATTTAGAAGAAAAATTGATCTTTTAGGGATAACTTTGCCTGTATAATAATGGTATTTCAAGTTATTTTTTATTGTTTTTGAAATGAAAGGAGCACTTCTTGTATCATGTACAATAACATAATATATTGTTTAAAGATGTATTTGTTACCAGTTATGAAGAAAAATATGGATCAGAAGGGATTTCAGCTTGATTCACATCAGTCGCGTCCTTAAGACCCGCGGCGATGTGGCCTCGGTTTGTTCGTACTGCCATATATGACACAGAATGCGGTCTACTAAAGACTATTATAGTATGCTAATTAAGGGCCATTTTAGCTGCAATTTCTTTTTAGTTAGATATTACCTAGGTAAATTATTACTGTGCAAAATATTTATTCTCGGTGTTTATCGTATTTATAGGACAAGATTAATACTAACATGCAGATTAATAGGGACAGTTCTAGCTACATTTATTTTAAGTTAGACATAAATATTATATAGAACTTCAATGACATGCAAATTATTTGGGCTACAAAAATTCCCCTTACTGTAACCGAAATTCCCCTTCGATAACACTATATCCTCCTCCCTATATTAACATGCAAAATGATAAGGACCGTTTTAACTACAATTTAGTTTAAGTTAGACACGAAGCAGATTATTATTTGGGGCACAAAAATGAAATCTTCAAAATGCCCCTTACTTTGGATACTCATATCCTCTCCCTATAAAGGGGTACGATTCGCTGAGGCCGAGGCTATGTGGCCTTGGCTCGTTTCTTCGCTTATGGCCCAGGATGTGGTCTGAAGTGTGGTACCTTTGCAGCGTGCGCGGGCGCACCTTGCCGCTGGGAGGGGTCTGGGTGCACTGGTCTACTCGTGGCAGCTCTTCCACGCTCGTCACGAAGCTCGCTTCTGATATCTGTAAAGATAAAAGGTAACCTTAAATTGGGAGACATTCGAAGACTTAGAGACCTGAACCATTGGGAGACTTGGCCGCGTTACCACCACTCGTTCCTGATTTATCCAATAAGTAGTTACAATCGGATCCTTAATGGTTGCTTATTAAAACCATAAGGATCTTTTTTCCAGTCTTCCTATTCTATAAATTAGCGTGCTACATCTAAGTTCACTTCGACATTGACTGCATGCCTGATGCATCCACGCAAAGCAAAGGCTATGGATGCAGCTGAAAAAGGGAGCAGGAATTTGGAGAATGTCTTCTTCGTTTAATGTAAGCATTCGGTTAAAAAGAGCTTTTCGAAATCCCCATGGGATTGGGACTTACGCTGCGCGCCGGTGAAACCGCAAGACACAGCTAGTTCATTTATAAAAAAGCGTCACACTTTAACAGACTAACGTTTAAAACGTTCCTATTTCTACTATAAAATTGGTATTCAACTAGGCATGACATTCGTTGTGTGGGAAAACATTGCACTGTAATTTCACTGATTGTGTCTGTCGATGGCGTTTGTAGTTACTTGTTGTGACAATGACCACTGTAGTTGAGCTTACTTAGTTAAAATAAATACATACCTACTTAGGTATAAACAAGTTAGCGAAGTTAGAGCAAACAGATTGAAATTAAGTGAGGTAGTTTAGTTAGCTCGTCATTTTTCAGAAACAAAAGTAGATCGAAACGAAAACAAATGAAGATCAAAGTAGAAACAAAACACGATCGAAACAAACGAAAATCGAAGTAGAATCACAAGAAAATCGAAACGAAACAAAAGAAGTTCATCTCATGTCGTCTCACCGGAATGGATGAGGCCTACCCACAATTCCAGAGGAATAAATAATGTCAATAAATTAGAACAATAAAAGTCAACTCTTATTATTTAATAGCAATTAATTGTGTACCTACCTACCTATCAAAATGAAATGAAAAGGAAGCTTCACCGCGAGTTTGTCAGCAAACTTGCATTCAGATGTACTTTGACAAAGTTCTATCCCATTCTAATAGTTCACAGACTACTACGTACCTACCAACCTATTTATTCAAATGAAGTGATTACCTACTAACTTGTAACCTCAGCTTAAAACCTCCTAAAGCACTTTGTGGTTAATGATTTCCTAGAAAAAAAGTTTTTGTTTTGAAGTACTTATGTATACTAAGACGTTTTCTACAAAATTTTCAACGATTTTCCTCGAAACTTAAATGTCAAAGTTGCAATTTGGTGGACAAAATATTGATTTAAAGTAACGTTAACTTAAGAAGTCGGTTGAGGTTGATTTTTTCATAAAAACACAAGTGGTATACCTAATCATCAACCACAGACATTATGTAATAGGTACATTATAGTGTAAAATGGTGTCTCATCTCTTAATTTTAGTCACCTGCAGTGGTATTCTCTAATGTAACAGCCTAGAGCACGACGCTGTTTCAGTGTCGAATCAGAGCGTTCGTATTGCTCAGATTCGACGCTGGAACAGCGAGCTCTAGGCTGTTACATTAGAGAATACCACTGCTGGTTATGAAGTTACAAAGTAGAACAAAACACAACGGCATAGCAGATGTTAATTGGTGTTATGTGTTTTAAGTAGACTGCGCCCCGCGGTTTAAGTTTTGATCCTATTTAAAATTCGGATAAAGCCTAACATATAATGCTCCAACTACCTGTATATCTCAAGTTTCATCGCAATGGGTTTAGTGGTTTTTGCGTGAAAGAGTTACAAACATACTATTGGTTGCCTGGAAGAGATCGACTTATGGCGATAAGGCCGTGCATTGTGCTACATTTTTTTTTTCTCTTTGTCTTAATGAAATTTGAGTTTATTAGTACAATAAAACGGTAATCTATCTACCTGTCTCGTTTACTTGCGTACTTACGACTTACACACAAACATTTATAATATTTATTGTGTGTACTTACCTAATCTTTTAAATTCAGGAAAATTGTCAAGAAGTTAAATAGATGATCTATATGTATTTTAAAGTCTATCAGTGCGTTGTATGCCGCAGTATCTATTAAGGACCATGCACCAGTGCATTAACCCCAAAACCTACTAACTTGCTTTTAAATGTGGGCGACTTATTTTTGCAAAAGCAAAATTAAGCACTATTTTCTCTTTGTAAAATTAGGTAAAAAAACTAACGTAAATTCCATTCCTATTAATAAAATAATAAGTCCGGTACCCCCTTTATAAGAATTAACAGAAATTGGACTACAACAATTCGACTGAAACACAATAAAACTATAAACAATTCGACTAAAACGCATTTCAACTAAAAACTATTTGACTAAAACACAATTACAATAAAAAGAATTCTACTCACCTGTCGATTCTGAGTCAGAAAAGCATTCTGAATTGTGTAATGTACCGACATGCGTTTTAGTCGAATTTATCGTAGTAAGTAATTAAAACGTATTCCTAAGTTTTCTTCCTAATTTCTTTAAGTTGTAAAATTTTAAACCTTTTTTTAATTTTAATTTTTTTGCACCTATTCACAAGTACGAGTACTACTCCGCTTTAGTATTCCAAAATTTAGAGTTTAATAAAAACCCTTTGGAAAGAATAATTTATTTAAGATCATAGTTTAATTGAAAACCAATTTATTTTTCTAAAAAAAAGTTTATTAATAGAACTGTTTATACCTTTTCTTTGTCCCTCATTTTCATTGATAGCAAAACCATCAGATTTCCTTAACAAATTCTGAACAGAAATATTAATTCAAAGCTCTCACTATTCACATCACTAGTTTCATTCACTTTCTTTTTTCAGATCCACGATTTACAAAAAAAAAAAGAACAGTCAAGTTACAGCAGACGCGAGAAATATTTGCGAGATAACCGCACGAGGCATATCAAGCTCGCTGTCGGGAAATGACTGACGAAGTACCACTAGCGAGTACGGCTTTTAACAATCAGTTTTATTACAGATTTCCCTCTAATATGAAGATAGTATGTGTCATACGCACTTAAAGTTCTATTTATGAGAAATCAATCAATAACTTAATCTTAGTTAAGTTATCGATTGATTTCTTAAAAGCTTAATTTGTAACTTGACTTGATGCTGGAAATATGCAAATTCTGCGTAAAAAATAGATATCTAAGTCATTTTATTTCATTTCTTTCAAACTCGGAGGTCCATAATTCTGCTATTAAATGGGTTGAAATACTCATTGAATACTCTTATTAGAAAGAGTTACGAGTTACTTTAACATTAAAAAAACATAATAAATAGTGAAATGGCTTTTGCACAGCTCAGAAAAAAAACCTAGTTTATACTAGCTCTAACCCGGGCAAGATATGTATGATAGTGGTCTCATTGCATTAACTCCTATAGTATACTTAAAACTGAAATTTGCCGTTCAGAATTGAATCTCAATTTAACACTTCTATTCCACATTTCGAAGTTCAATATTTTAGTGTTTTATTCCCAAAATAGTCCTCGAAAAATTGGTCAAAATGTTGAAAATTATAATAACACCAATGAAATTTCATGTCTGTAATAAATAATAGCGTAGGTACTTATAGTGCAGTAGAGTTATTTCCCGGGTGTTTCATGAAATATTTTGCCTTATTTAATTCCCTTCCTCGACGTTTTTTCAGTCTGAAATCAGAAATCTCCCTAAATACATTTTAATCTCAGCTAAAAATGCATTGGCAATTTTTTTTACTATTTCGAACTTTGTAAAAAAACCACAATTCGAAGGTTATATTTAAAGCGAACTAGGTAGCTTACTTAATTATAGGTACTTATGTTGTAAACGAAGAACTTTGAACATTATAATTATAAATACCTACGTAGAAACTCAAGAACTTTGGACTTGGTCAAAAATAGATTATCGGTTAGTCCAAAGTTCTTCTTCAAAGTTTTTTAAGATATTGAATTTAGCAAAAAGAACTCTGTACCTACCCCGGAAAATAATTATAGTGATTGAACTGTGTAGTTTTTATTTTGTCACGTAATGTAGGTATACTAAAATAGAATAAATATATGAATGGATTTACGCTATAGCCTTTTTTACGAAGTAATTTAATAAACCAACGTTTTTTTTTATCGAAATATGTAATTAGAACTACCTACGTTTTTACCAGGAGCTTAATTGCGAAATTTTAACTTTTTAATTTTCTTACCTCTAATCTTCAACTATGTTCCAAAAGTAATGGTCGCGTGGAGATAAAAAAGGAAGTTTGGATATGGTTTAGTAATAATAATATTATTAATCAAGTTCTGTAATTAATGCTAAATCACAATTAAAAAATATTACTTTTGGTAAGTAATTTACTTCTGACCCTAGCTAAGTAGCAATTCGTTACACACATTATATAATTCGTCACAAATTTATATTTTCGTGAAAGATTATTTTACAAATAAAAGATTTTGAATTTTGATTTGACTGAGTACTTATGGAAAATGTTATCATTTTCATTTGTTATTTAGTTTTATTTTTGAACCTAGAATCCTGCAAGTTTTCTAATTTTCCTACTATGTCAGTCTGTACTTTTGCAAGTTTTCACTTAATAATTATATCAATATTAAAAAGGATAGATGCGTTTTAAACCTGTAATAAAATAACACTGGCTGATGTACGATATCTTCACATGTTAAGTAGTATAAAACAAAGTCGCTTTCCTGTATGTCTGTCTGTTTGCATGTATGCTTAGATCTTTAAAACTACGCAACGGTTTTTGATGCGGTTTTTTTAGTACTTTGTGATTGAGTGATTAAATAGGAAGGTTTATATGTAAAACAAATCCTGATGTTCCCGCTGGCACGGGGCTTACGCGGGAGAAACCGCGGGGCGCAGCTAGTCTAAGAATTAAATAAATCCAATGAAGATCTTCACTGAAATCATTAAAAGTAGGTATAAATATAGTCATATGACTACTGAAGTAATCGTAATTTCGATTTATTGCAAATTATACCATTCATGTCAATAGAATAAAGGGTATTTATTTTGGTTTTATAAATCGTATATCGAAGAACAATGCACCATTTTGTTTCATTGCGGTTTTAGTTATTTCGCTATTTCTTACAGATAGAGTTATCTTTTGGAAATCTGAAACTTATTTTTTCTTAACATTCTTTCGTTGTTATTTATTTATTTCTACTAAAATATTTAATGCAGAGCTGAGCTGTCCAAAATTAGGTCCTACTAAATTAGGCCCAGGCTTCAAGTAGGTGGGCCTAGGTGCTTTATTTTGATAAGTAACACGCCTCCAGACAGACTTATGGCATAGATAGCTAAGTGCTGTTTTCTTTCGGCATAGGTATAAAACTACACCCTCTTTATCATATCGATAAGGAATTCTTTGTAGGAATTACTTGTTAATAAAACAAGGAAGGAAATAAGATAAACAGCTATAACTTTAAAAAACCCTAGCCTCATTTTTAGAACAATGTATTTCCAGTAGAAATGTTGAGTAAAGAGGTAGACTCGTCAATTAGTATTCTGATCGAGACACAACTTATGCGGTAGTTGGTATAGGTACAGTAATATACCTCTACAAATTCCCGTCATCGCTGACGTTTGTCAGTGTTGGAATTCCTTAAATTATGTTAACACGCGAATTTATCCCACTCTAGGGAAGGGCTCTAATTCTAAGTTTGGCTGGTACTCTGCTAACTTCTTCTATACTGGTGAAATGTATTTTATACGATTTTCACTAAGATTTAGGAACTTTCTTCCGGTAATAATCGACGCACATACCAAACCGCTGAAATTTGAAGAATAGTGTATACCTATGAGACTTTTTATTCGAAATTTTATATGAAAACAAAGTAAGCTAAAAATTACGTCATATTAAGCGGTTGTGCATCATAGTCGAAGTCATAAATCATAATAAACGCATTAAATTTTATTTTATTTACCTTTTTAAAGCAATTGAGGAATTTACAGTTATTAACTAACTTTACTGTCCTTTGATTTGAACTTTGCCGTTGTTTCTTATCTATAAATAAGTTGCCTGAAATTATCTAATTTATTAGTAAGTGTAAGTGCTAATGGATGTTTCATTTGACTCGAGATATTTTTAACAAACATGATGTCTTACAATATTCTATGAATCGAGGAAAATTTTAGTTCAATATTCACTTAGGTACTTATCATACTTAAGAGGTACTCTATTGTAACTTGGGAAATACCTATCTTTATTTCAAGTTAATTGCATGAATTATTTAGTACCGATAGGATCTATGAAAACTATAAACCTACTTAACCCAAGTAAAAAAATAACAAAACTTTGTAACTTACATTACAGTTTCAAATACTTAGGAAAAATAAATAAGAACTCGGAACAGCCAATACAATATCCTTGATAACCTTAAAAATTAAAGTGTTTTACAGTTTAGTGACGAACTGAGAAATGTGACGAATCTGAGGAAGCTCATTATTATTCTCACATTATGAAACCATGTACGAATTAGACAAATTCCTAATTTTATGAAATCACTATAGATTTCAGCCTGTAAGTCTCCATTCTATGACTGCTTTACTCCACTTACGGTCATCCCTTCGGCACACATCACCAGCTCACGCCCACTTCAATTTTTCGATGCAGTACCCTACATCTACCATTTTGGTGCATTTCCGGATGAAAATGTCAGTTACAACTGTACCTATCTAACTAAGTAATGTAGGTTATTGGTCTAGTGGTAGATATTCCGACTTTCATTCCGAAGGTCGTGGTTTCGAATCCCGGCTTACCGCGCACCAATGTCTTTTTCCTTCCGGAAAAGTTATCTGCGTTAATAACATAGTTTACACGGTGAAGAAAAACATCGCTAGGAAACCCACTGCTTAGTTAGTTCCAGACGTATTTACCAATTCTTTCCTCTGGGCATGGCTGACTAAGGTAGGCAGGTGGTAAGGTGCTGGGCAAGCCTACTCCACCTTACAATGTCTCAGGCAATACAGCGCCATAAAATAACATAAATTAAAAGTTGCTTGCGCTGTATAAATTATCTAAAATTAGATGAACAGGCTAATTATATCTAACTAAATTCGTTGTATTATGTAATTTATTTACATAGAACATCCACGGTTTCATTAACATCCTATCCTTTCCTACTAATATATAAATACACAAACTCAAAACAAAATGGACGGCCTCTGTGGCGCAGCATTCGAATACCCGACTGCAATGCAGAAGGTTGCGGGTTCGATTCTCCGCCGGACTTATACATAATATATGTTTAAAAATTAAAAATAAATATTTGTATCTGGTCTAGGTGTATTTCTATGTATATTATATGTTGTATGTGTATGTTGAATGTACCTATTAAAAAGAAAGAAAATAAATATAAGTAGTAGGTATATTCGTTGTCTAGTCACCGTAACACAAGCTTACCATGGAGCTGGATGGCGCTGTGTGTTGTTCACAATTTAAAAAAAATAAAAAAATAGATACACATAACATTACCAAACAAAATTAGAATTAAGAAGAAATTAGCGGAAAAACAGACGTGACAACAATAAGTGACCTAGTTAATTGAATGGTTCATTGACAGATAGTTATTTTTTTAAAACCAGTCAAGTGTGAGTCGGACACGAAAGGTTCCGTTCCATTGCCAAAACAATCACGTTTGTTATATGGGCACCATTCCTACTGTCTAGTTATCACGGTTCATGAGATATAGCCCGGTGACAGACATACAGGCAGACAGCCAGTCGACTGTCCGTACAGTGGAGTTTTAGTAAAAGGGTCCCGTTTTTAATCTTTGAATACGGAACCCTAAAATGGACTTATAGTGGACCCGGCTCTCCTAAGAGGGATGCAACCGGGAACAATGCTGGGATGATGATAATAATCGTATTAAAAAAAAAACTAAAATTTGGCGTTTGTCGCTTACACCAACTCAGTGGTCATGCATCGATAAGTATAAAAATCATCATCTCACAACTACCGCATTTATTTATTTACCCCAAAACTTGTCAAATTCGACAATGAAGTCGTGAAATCGTGACAATATCCATAATGACGAATTATGATGTCAGTGACTTTAAATTAGGGTTGCCAACCGTACTATAAAATATAGTAGGGTAAGTTGGGGGAAGATTAAAAAAGGGGTAAGATAAAAAATCGGGAATAACGCAAAATCTAAGGAGTTTGTTTTTACGTTGGCAACATTTCTTTATACTCTGTATTGTTAGCTACCGCGACGCAGTGACCACTTACCGCTCAGAGTGCGCGGTTGTGTGTAATTCCAAGTTTAGTGAGGAGTTGTTTTTTTCGCCAAATTTAAAGTGTTTTCATCTTACCCCATGCGCTGGAACTTTGTTCACAAAGTAAGTAGGTATGAGAGTTTTATTATAGTGTTTGCTTATTATTTTCAATTCTTCTTTGTGTTATTGTGTCTAAATTTGGTTATCTATCGTATTTTAGGAATTATTACCTCTTTCAGTCGGGTCGAAAACGGGGAAAGACCGAAATATATAAGTTTTAATCTTACCCCGTTTTCGAAACTCATACAATAAGTCAGATATTCTCAAACTGTGACAGAAACCAAAAATGAGTTAATAATATTTTTCAATGAAAAATACTTACTCCATTGTAATTTCAATTCATTCCGAGAAAATAGTTAGATTTCACAGGATAATCAAATTAATACAGATATTATTTTTATTCAGATTCATCATGCCTCGTAATTACTGTCGGAAATCTCTTCGTGCAACTTCCTACACTCAAGAAGATCTAATACATGCTATAAAAAAAAATAAAAAACAAGGAATTGACACTGTACGGAGCGGCAAAATATTATAGAATACCAATTGCAACACTACACAATAGATTGAACAATAAAAGTGGTATTAAAAGCAAAACACTCGTCCTCCTGCTATTTCCATGAAAACTGAAGTAACATTAGCAATTGGTTTAAAAGGTCATTTTAGTCTAGTAGAAAGTAATTAAGTATCTTAACAGTTCCTAGATGTGCCAAAATATTAATTAATAAATATTTTATATCTGTAACGATCTACACACATGTGTTCAGTAAAACTATATTAAATCGATTTAAATTCTTTTATTTATTTTATGCTTCGAAAAATCAAGAAAGTTTGAGAACCTTACCTTCAATGTTAACCAAACGGGGTAAGATTGAAATACATAAAATGAAAAATGTTATATCTTTGTTAAATATAGAGATTTAGAAGCTTTTGTCAGTTGTACAGTTTATTGACAGTTAAGGCTACAGGCGATTTTGAGTCATTGACTCTAACACTCATAGGAACGATTTTAGAAACTATTGCCATCTTACCCCGCCACCCTTTCATCTTCCCCCATTTAAATTTTCGTGATATGTACTTTTTTAATTGTTTTTTTGTCTGGTTTAGAATTGATTTAAAAGTAAGTTATTACAAAATGTACATAACATATTCTTCCCTCTTCACTTACTGAAACTTTATTTTTAGGATAATTTAATAGATAAAGCCCTGCAAGGATTTAAATGAAACACTGTTCATCTCATCGAAAAAGCGTTCAATCTTCCCCCAACTTACCCTATTATACTATATTTCAGCTCTGCCTACTATATACTTTATAAAAAACATAAAGTACGCAAAAATACTATATTTCTACTTTAAAAAGTTTATTTTCTTTCCCAGAAAAAATCATATAAAAGTATGACACTTTTCCTGTGTTAATAGTATCATTGGTTCACCTCAATGATTTGCCCTTAGGCGAACAAAGTATACTACTGAAATAAATAGCTTCAGTGCTAAAAAATTATTTATTTAACTAAGATTCTACAGTCAATACAATACAATATAACTTATAATTAATACACTAAACTTAGACAAATTGAATCTTCATTTTGTAGTTTGCTCAAGTAAATTTAAAATCGAAATCGAAATAAGTATTTGTACTTATTCCACAAGTACGACACTAAATATTTGTATTTTCATCTCTTGCAAACAGTTGGTTAAAAATACTATATTTATTAGGGCGTACTTTATTTTTTAGCACCAAATACTATATTTTAGGAAAAATGTGTTGGCAACCCTACTTTAAATACTGTCGTTTAATATTTGACACGTAGGTACCTTAGGTACGATTCCACCAAAACGTGACGAACTGTAAACAGTCTTCCACATTCAATGGGCTCGATATAGGACACCAACAGAGATATGTAAAAACTTCTTAATAGACTCATTGGACACCAAAGAGAAAATAATCACTACTTTATGACCACAGAACACTATTACTCCTAGTTAGGACACTATGGCGCAAAATGATAAGGAGACCCGACCCCAAATAATGGGAAGAGAGAAGAAGATTAGAATAATATTATGTACCTACCTGGTACTTAGTTTACAATATTTAACAAGACATGAAACAAAAAAACTGAAAATTAATAGGTATGCCTTAATAATGAAAAGAAATGAACCAAATTGATAGCCTCGTCATTATTTTTTTCATAGTCTGTTAGAAACATACTTACCTACATTCGAATTGATATTCTTCTCGGAAGAAGTTAGGAAGTCCTTATGAAGTCGGTTAAATAAATAGGTACGAACTCTCACCAAAATAACTCACCAACAGGCACTAATTCTAAAGTTCCGCACAATGTTATCGCGACCACCGATATTTTCTGACTGCGTCTGAAGGCGCACTTAATACAAAATCATGGTGAGATTGGTAAGAATTTATCTACGACTGAGTGCAGGTAGGTTGTATTGTAGTTTGTGACTGTTATCAGACAAACAAGCAGTCCAATTGTGGTTCGTTCGTAAGTTAACCATGTAAGACATATTCGTATACACGTGATTCTTAAATGTGGAACATGTGGAACTATGAGAACAATAAGTGATAGATTTCGACTACAGTCGGTCACTACCCTACCCACCCAATTAAGGACATATCGCCTAGCGGCCTTTAGTTTTTTTACATGGAAAATTACATATTTTTTTTGTATTTGACCTCATCTCACCTGGTGGGAAGGTCTCACGCCGATAAGGTCGACGGTGTAATTCGCTTGAGAAGAAACCTAACTAGCGCTTCCACCATTCAGTAACATCATGTAACATCCTCGATAACAAGGCATTGTATTTTTGCCTTAGCAGTAGACCTACTTACATTTTTATCAGAATTAAACAACCCTGTAAAGTAGAGTAGGTAAGCAAAGATACTATCATGATAAATTTAACAAATTGCTGTGCCAATATTTGCAGGCTCTCAGTAAGGTACTGTGTGGGACGGTGGGTAGGTACACTTAAATATTTATTTGCACAGAAGGTAGTTAGTCGGTAGTTCAAATATGCGAACTACTGGATGGGCTCTATAGTATAGACGCAGGACTTTTGTCTAATTTTTTTTGGTAGGTACTTACTACTTATTAAACTATATCTAATTTATTAGAATTCATTATTCCCCTGTAAATAAATTCAGACTTGTTAGGTAAGTAATTAAATTAGGGCGACTTGCATAACACTATTTAAAAAAATATTTAACTAAATCAATTTTAAAATAATTTATGGGAAATCAAACATTGGACTCTATTCCATTAAGTGGACGATTGATAATATGTTGCCACACATTGACAGTTTGACAGATTTTAAATACGATTAACAGCTTAAACATGTTTAGGAACCGTTATGCAAGTCGGCCTTAGTTAGGGTACCTTAGTTACTATTATGTATAACAAATAACTATTTCAACAAAAGGTATAATTAGGTATTATCATGTTTTATAATACCTATAAATTATGATAAAGTAGGTACATAGATATCTATAATAGTTTAAACAAGCAAACTACCGAGTTGTAGGTAGGTACCTAGTGTTTACACAGTGGCATTTAGAGTGCAAGCTGCAGTCTAGCCAGTAGTAGAGATACTTTATGGCGTACGGCGGGCGTACGCCATTTAAAGTAACTTTGTTGAGCTGTAGACTAGCCGTAAATGTGTTAATAATAATTATTTAAAATACTAATTCTTCTCCTACTGTGCTAGGCACCTGACAGGTGTTTACACAACTTGCTGTACTTTCGGTGGAGAAAAAATCTGCCGTCTGCTTGCAGCTTTTATTATTGTTTGTTTACTTACGTTGTCTGGTATCTCCAACATGATTGCGTCTTATATCATAATCGCTTGCCGAATACACTGCCAGGCATTTCCGAAGAAGCTGAAACAACAAGAAAGATAGTTAAGAAAATCATTTTTGTACTATGTTGCTAAAACAAACTTTTTCAATTTGCCGGTATAACCATAATGCAATCAATGACAGTGGCTCACAATTAATTTTTTATTTATTTTATAACGGTTGTAAACCGATTATGGCCATTTGGAAATTTACCAGTGTCAAGTATTATAAATATATATAATGCAAGTTATTTCAGTCAAATCATCATAGCTAATGTCAAGTCTAGGCAATCATTTGTAAACACGGCGGCCATTTACAAAGATTGTTCACGGTGCTTTGGACACAACGCTAAATGTCCATGTTTTGCACTTATTTTCACTTTCATTGCACTTGTACACCTTCAAGAAACTATATAGTTAATATGCCTCCGAAATTAAACAATTTACACGCATTTGAACTAGGTTTCACAAAAATGAAAATATAGCAACAACTCCCCAACGCGTTTCCGCCAAAACGCTTTTGACAATTATTTATTTCTTATCGGTTGTGAACCGATTATGGCCATTAGGAAATTAGCCAGTGTCATGTATTTTAATATATTATGCAAGTTATTTGCATCGAAACAGTCAAGTCGTCATAGTTAAAGTCAAGTCTAGGGAATCATTTGTAAACACGGCGGCCATTTACAAACAATCTTCACGGAGCCTTGGAGACAACACTAAGTCAATGTTTTGCACCGATTTTCACTTTCATTCCACTTGTACACCTTTACGAAACTAAATTGATTAATATGCCACCGAAATTAAACAATTTGCACGCATATGAACTAGGTTTCACAAAAATGAAAATTTAGCACCACATCTCCTCAAGGAGTTCCCGCCAAGACTCCTTTTGGCAATTATTTTATTTCTTATCGGTTGTTAACCGATTATGGCCATTAGGAAATTAGCCAGTGTCATGTATTTCAATATATTATGCAAGTTATTTGCATCGAAACAGTTAAGTCGTCATAGTTAAAGTCAAGTCTAGGGAATCATTTGTAAACACGGCGGCCATTTACAAACAATCTTCACGGAGCCTTGGAGACAACACTAAGTCAATGTTTTGCACCGATTTTCACTTTCATTCCACTTGTACACCTTCACGAAACTAAATTGATTAATATGCCCCCGAAATTAAACAATTTGCACGCATATGAACTAGGTTTCACAAAAATGAAAATTTAGCACCACATCTCCTCAACGAGTTCCCGCCAAGACTCCTTTTGGCAATTGACATTGACGTTTAAAAGTGACATTGGCAACAAAAATGCAGAGTTACGGACGAACTTCAGGTATTTTGTTTTTGACGCGTTAGTGGAACGTTGTCCTAAATTTTTATTTTTGCAAAATTTTAATATTATAATGTTGATTGTTCCGAGGTTGAAACCATAACTAAAAAAAAATGAATGAATGAATGGACGAACTTCATGTCGTTACAGTATTTTAGGGTTTTGTAGTCAACAAGAAACCCTTTAGTTTCGTCATGTTCCGTCTGTTCGTCCGTCCGCGGCTTAGCTCAGAGATGGTTAGCTCTAAGAAACTTTATTTTGCATCACCGGAAAATAACAAGAACAATAAGTAACCGTAGGATTCTAAACAAAAGATAAATTGTATTATTTTTCGACAACATTTTCGCAAAATAAATATAAAAACTTGGCCGGTAAGTTTATAAATTTGCGCTCTGCGCGCTCTGATTGGTTAAATAAGTCACGTGTTCCTTCTCCTTTATTAAACATCCATCACGCCTTTTTTTACAGAATAAAGCAATGAGTCTCATATCTCTGGAATAAAGTAGGTATGTTGTTGTTGTTAATATAAAAATGGCTATAATCTTATATTTATCACTTGCATAAATAGTTACTTATCCACCGTCATAAAAAAAAATGAATTAATAGAAATATGTATTTTTTGATTACTTCGAAGTTCGAAGTATTCATACACATATTTTTATTCACATAAAAATACATAACTTCTATTGAATGACGATTATGGTAGCACTGGCTTAAACTGCTAACTTCACTCTGTTGCTTTTTGTTTGTAAACAAGGTGATTCAGAAGTTTGTTTTAAATTATTGATTAAATACCTACACGCAAAAAAGGCTTTGAAGAGAACATACTACATTACATTAAAGCTATTCTCTTATTTAAAAGTAATTTTAATGTGCTATCTTCTTGAAAAATACGCAACTATTTGGCAAAGGTAAGAATAAACATTATTCAGCTTTTTTCCTCTTCTAAATTAATTTGAACTCTGTCTACGACTTTTTAAGGTACTATAAAATATATCTCTCATGCGTAAAAGTAAGTACATTATATACATGAATAAACTAGTAAGGTCTAAGATAAAACATATTCACAAATGAAACTCTTAGGTTAACAACACTCAATACCTCCAAATCGAGAATAAATGAAGCCCACAAGAGCTAAGAAACTCCACTTCATCCAGAGATATGTAATAGACTCATTGACTTCATCGACCTCTTTCGTTTATCATCGTGTATTCTTTCTATAGAGAATATCTTGAACATTAGTTAGGTAGACCAAGTTATAAATTATGTGGTTGAAGCCTCCCAACAAGTAACCATTATTAGTCTTTCTCTTACACAACGAGCAAAAGAGACAGAGCCTTTAAGTTGACTCGACGAAACAACTAAATGTTTCTCATGCTGTCATGCTAGCATAGCAGGGGGATACCATAGCTTAGTATTATTTTAGACCCTAGCTACAAGGTTCAACAATTTACACCAATGTAGCAATACCATAGTAGAAAAATACTAGTAGTTGTGCGCCTTAGTGCTTTCTACTATGGCTATAAGTGGCTATACTCTGTTTCTTGGAGACAATAAAAATTAAAAATATTAAATTATCATCCGAGCGTTGTTTGTAGTTACATCCCTCTCGAGAGAACAGTATTATATACTTGAATGAACAACTGAAACAACCTTTTTTTGTTGAAATAAGATATGAGCTAAGCTATCTTTGTTTTTGTACTGGCTTACTGGATTGCCAGCGGGTTTTCCATTACAAAACTAGTAGTATGGATTTTATCATTTTGCATAGACATAGCAGTATCTATTTACTTGATAAAGTTGCTTCCAGTCAATTTTCCTTTTGTGAAATTGACTTCATAATGCGTTCCACTAGTTTCGTAATGTAAATCTGCCTTTAATTACATCAGCACAGTGAAAATCAACCACTTGCTATAATGTTTTTAAAACCTTATCACTAGTTTGTCCATTACGAACTAGATGGCGTTACTAATGTTAAAACCACAACTTGCAGAAGTATTGGACACAGTTGAAGTTTTATTCGGAACTAATTAATTTTAAATACTAATCTTTGGCTAGTGATGGAGTAGGATGTAGTAATGATTATTTTCGCCCAGAGTGGTTGCAAATGTGTATACGTTTATAATATTAAGTAAGGTGCATCGGGGGAAGATCGGACTATTTTAAAAAAGTTTTATAGTCTTTTGGTTAAACCAAATTCTACTCACTCATAATAATCAGTCGTACACTAGTAGGTGCCTAGATTAATGTTAAAACATTGGGCTAGCGTTTTCTACTATTGAAGTTTTATTCCCGCTAACGGTGACCGTTTTATACGCTTTCAAAAAGAAAAGAAAAAATATTTTTTCAAGGTTAAGACCGGACCTTGAAGGGGTAAGACCGACATACCTTCTAAAACATTCTGTGTGCTAGTAATAACAAGCACTACCAGTAGAAAATATCTGGTCTTACCCATACTAATAAACCTCCAAAGATTGTTAGAGCATTATGTGCAACTTAAAAAGTTATGATCAATTTAATTTTTTTTTACTGTTTTTGATCCGGTCTTACCCCGAACACCAAATTTTGAAAATCTTTTGTTTCTCAAACTTTCGCAACTCTACAAAAAGTACATTTTTTTTTTTCAGTTAGATTATCAGGTAAGCTATTATTAATCTAGATACTTAGTTTGTCTTTGTTACAATTACTTAATAAAAATGGAACTCCTATCAAATCAAAATATGGCCACGAACTATGACCATATTATGATTTGGTTGGATACTTAACCTAGGCAAAACAGAACTTTTTATAAAATCAAATTTCTTTGTTATTTTTAATGAGATCTTCGTAGTATTTATTAACTCAGATAATCTTCAAAATAATCAACACATTGTTATATTAACGTATACTTTCAGCGCGTAACTTAAGTTTAACAAATAAATAAAAACTTATGTTTAAAGTTCTACAATGTTTTTGGCAATATCTGTGAAGCAGCGTAGTTTGTTATGCTCCTCCTTCGTGTATGTTGATGCTCTATGCGATCTTCTAGTATACTTTCGTGGCATTTTGTATCCCTGAAAAAAAAAACTTTAAGAATTAGACTTTGCCATATAAATATGTACCGCATTTTAAACATACGTAACTACACATAATTTACTTTTACCTATAAAAAATCCTATTCGTAGAGGTCTAAGCTAATGGAGACAGTTGAAAGTTTGACAACCACTGTGATTTTTGTTTACGGGAATGACCGGATCACCTCAACCAATAATAATATGATTGGGGGAAGTACGGATCTTAGTCTACAGTCTTAGACTTAGTCTTAGAGTAATTTTGATTAAACCAATTTATATATCTCCTTCCATTTATTAACGATAAATCTTCATAACCTATAAAACATTGAAGAACTCACCAGTATCTCAGTCCAAAGTAGGTGGGGGTAAGACAGGATTTTAGTATTTTTTTCAATTTGTTCACTTTTCACTTGGCGGTGGATTACACCCGTCCTACTGATCGCAGCAACGGACGCGAACTGTCAGGTTAGGCAAGACAAAATGGTGCATTGAATAATGTTGCCAGTAGTGTAAAATATCATTCTATTTGGCAGTTATTTGAGTCATATGTTCTTACCCCGTATCCGCTCTTACCCCGATGCACCTTATGACTTGTAAGGGATGATTTATATTAGACCGTTACGAGCGCCGGCCGGGTCCGAGTTTCGTTGTTCATTGCTCGGCCGCCACTCGGTTGCAACAGAAAGAACGACTGTTCGCCGAGCAATGGACAACGCAGCTCGTGCTCGTGAAAGTCTTACTAATATTATAAACGCGAAAGTTTGTATGTACCTATGTATGTTAGGTTGTTACTCTTTCACGCAAAAACTACTAAACTGATTGAAGCGATGAAACTTGGAATACAGGTAGCTGGGGACCTGGATTAACACATAGGCTACGCGTTCACTCGCGTAAGTCCCGTTAAAAAGTACCGTGGGGCGCAGCTAGTCTAATATAAATCATCCCTGAATCAGCAACGTGTGAATGGTCCCTTATAGATTTTTATTACGTCACGACACGGCGGCGGCGCGGCTGGCGCGCGGTTTGTAGTTTTCACTTCATGTGACAGTATCGGCTATCGAGTACTACTTATGGGTCTTCGAAAGTAGTTGCCTACTCGCCACTTTCTATTAGCGCTGTATTTTCGATTTATTTATTTATTTAACATCTGTTAAACGATACCTTTTTAATTGCGAAAGTAGGTATGAGCATCATAAAATATGTTAGGTTATTTGATTTAACCAAGGGATTTAACTGTTCGTACAAAATTAACAGGTTTGAATACTGTGTCTGAATCCTATAAAGCAAAATAAGGCTTTTGAGATTGATATATTAGAATAATTCACAGGATGTCTACTAGAGATTCTTAAAATATTTATGGTTAAAAGTAAATATTTTGTATCTGGTCTGGGTGTCTATTTAATATAATATGCACGTATTTACAAAAAAAAGTATAATACATAATGTTGCATATCAGTAATCCAGTACCAATAGTACAAGCCTATAGTAGTGCTTAGATTAGGGTTAGATTGCGCTGTGTGTACTATGCAATATTTTTTTTTAATACTCAACTATGAATGAACTGCCTTATTTGACTTCCGAGAGATGGCCTTCTTTTCGGCAAGTTTACATTGAGACAGAAAGCGCTCTATTATTTTTTCTATTCTCTCTATTCTAGTTACTAGCTGCGCCCCGCGGTTTCACCCGCGGAAGTGAAAAACGCGTTGTCAGTTATCTATCACGGGCGCGGGCGGCCGAGCGTTTCTCGAGCGGTCGCACTTTTTCTTTCGATTTCGATTTCGATGCAAAGTATACCACAACCTTCCTCGAAAATAGAACTATCCAATATTAAAAACCAGATTCAATCGGATTAGGAGTTTTAAATTGTATAAGGAACAGACAAACAGACAGACAGACAGGAATTTTAAATATTATGTAATTTTGCTCTACTACTTTTCCTGAATCCTCTAGACAACTTTTTTGTAATTTACTTTCAAGTACAGACTTTTTGTCCTCTCTTCCTTTATTATAAGTATAGATTGAAGATATAGAATAGATATATCATTTTCTATTTCCTTAACGGATTTGAACTAGCCGTGAGACACAACTGTCCGTAACTAAACGCTTGATTTAGTGACAAAAACTCAACGTGTTTACCTACCTATGTATAGGGCATAATTTGTCAATTTATTCAACCTTCCGCTTGTTAAGTTGTTACGCAACCTGACTGTCTCATTTAATAGTTACCAGAACACTCTGGAGTCTGGTGTTCGCAACTTTCCCTTAAACCTACCGGTATATTATCCATCTTACTTCTTACTAATATTATAAACGCGAAAGTTTGCATGTATGTATGTCTGTAAGTGATTTTGTTACTCTTTCACGCAAAAAATACTGAACCGATTGTGATTAAACTGGAATATAGGTAGCTGGAGACCTGGAATAACAGATAGGCTACTTTTTATCCCGATAAACCTGCGGGAATGGGACTAGGGGGGAAGTCGTCCATCTCGAAACTGGGACCGGAGACCAATTATACCCTTTCGAAATTGATAATAGTCAACTGGGCCCAACGATAAATAAATAAATCCTGTGACGAACACACAGCACCATCTAGGCCCGTGGTAAGCTGCTAAGCTTGTGTTACGGTGACTAGACAACGGATATACTACTTATATTTATTTTTCTTTAGACAGTTTAGCCATTCGAACATTGAACTACATAATTATTAGTATTCCTATAGGTGTATTGGTCCCAATAAGAAGATACTCAAGTAAAAAATGATGTGGGAAATTTTGAAGTAACAAAAAGTCAGACACTCAGTCAGTCAAACAATCAATCAGTCAAGACCTTTAATTTTATATGCATATAGATTGGGATATCTGTACTAGACTAGTACTAGATGTGATGTCTTAAAAAATATGTTCCATGTTCCTTTTACATTGTTCTTTGAGAAATAAATATGAAAAGCCGAGCGCAATTGCTGTTAATCTTAAAAATGTATTAAGAATCGCTGCGAGCGCTAAGATAAAGTCGATGAATGGCGATATAACTGTCTTCCTTATGATGTCAAATCTACCTACTGTTAAGGTTTAAATCAATGTACGTATACTTACCAATAATAAAGTACAGTAACGTCGAGTAACTTTTCTGTTGCAGACAAGTTATATAGCATCATAGTGGAATCAATCAATTAGATACCCCATAAAGAGAATAAAAGTTACTTTATATTATATACCGCTCTCCGCTGTCGGTACTCACGTACCCTTATTTGGATGTGGCATGGTTGGTTCCATAACCAAACCACTATTAATCTTGCCAAAAATAAATTATCGATGTCCCAAAAATTTTGTTAACCGGTATTTACACAAATTGAATTACTCTTACTGTTTACACTGTTTGCTGACTGTTCTTTCACTACTTACTAACCGAAGTATTTTTTACCTGACTGTGAAGGAAGTGTTATGTTTTTCACGCCCTTCTTGCATGCTTTTAATAATATTCTTAGTTAATAACTTATGTCTTCTTAATTATATGATTGATTTATTTAATTATGGTATCATTTGTTTTTATTTTGTCTCTTTCTCACCTATTCTTAGATAGGTGACATAAAAAAAGGCTTCAAAAAAAGAAATGAGAAAAAAGAAACAAAATACAGCCCCACCCTTTTGTTTTGTCTGTTTCATTCAAAGTCGGGCAGCCTAACTACAATATGGATCCAGCCAGTGAAACTGCCCTTGGAATCTTACTAATATTATAGACGCGAAAGTTTGTATGTTTGTAGTATGTATGACTTTGTTACTCTTTCACGCTAAAACTACTGAAACTTTGGGAGGCGAAGCTAGTTTGACATATAAATAACCGTTGTGGAGTTCCCTTATGAGGAGCCACTCATGGCTGCAGCATCAGGTTTTTTCATCATTTCATCACCAGCATATTTCTATCTGTCAACGGAACTAAAGAAGATTGCAATATTTTAAAGTCCTAAGTTTAAAGGAAGTGGTTTAAAAACGTGAACTGAATAAAACCTGCTTATTTAAACGACTTTAAACTAACATGGTTGTTTTCACTACCAATGGTTGGTTGGATATGGTTGTTCACAAGTTAAAACATTACAAATGCCCCGTTTTTAAATAATGTTTTAGTAAATAATAGCATGATGCCAAAATATTAAGTTAAAATACGTTATCAAAAATTCATCTGTAACGTTGTTCGATCCCGTGACCGTCGCTTGCCGGGCGAGTACCCTACCCTATGTATGCCTAATAAATATGTATATTGTATTTACCGAAGAAAAATAAATATAAGTATTAATCCGTTGTATCGTAACTCAAGCTTAGTATCTTACCATAGGGCTAGATGGCGGTCATAGAATTTATTTATTTTAAAAGCCATATTCACCCTGTTTAATTGAAGTAGAAACGTTGTTATTTCCGTAACATTTAATAATAAAACGTCGTAATTATGTCAACAGCTAAAATGATGTGTCCTCTATGGTTATAATAATATTGTCATGTTTTTACAATCATTTAACGCAACGCAAGATAAACTATTGTATTCAATTATGGCGTGGAGTGTGGACACGATTTAGCTATTTAAAATGTTGTCCACTACGTTTAGTAAGAGGCCCTTCAGCTCCGGCTAGGAGCTTTATTCTGCCAATTATTACTTACAAGGCACGTATTCTACAACTAAATCGTCTTAAAATTCCTTCAGCATCGTAAATCATCGAGAAAAAAACTTAAAAAACCCTTAAACGATATTCTGCAAAATTTCCAAAAGGTGTTGAATGAACTGTTTTCGATAAAAATGTAACGATCCTAATAAGATGTTGAGTCGATTTAGTAATAGAAAATCAATCAATTTAATCATCTTAGGCAAGTAATAAACAGAATCGGGCCTTTGGTTAGATGACAATCTGTGTAAGACAATGGGCAGATGCTGGACAATCACTTTTCTCAGTTTTATAAATATAAGAACTATGATTACCTAGTATTTTTTTATTACGTACAGTCCAGAGTTTGACCACTATCATACCTGCATGTATCTATAAATCTATCGTATTATTATATACAAGGTGTAACGGGTATACCTACGACTATATATATATACGACTTTTGTAAATTCGAAGTACTTTTCGAAAATTTCAAGTGTAAAGTTTACTTGAAAATCAGCTGTTTCTCAGAGTTTGAGGTAATTGACCTTATGTTGTCCTTTCATTTAGTTTGGTCTGCTACAATCAAAACTTCATTTATCTTTATTTTCAAAAGCAGCTGTTTCCAGTGAAACATAGCCTCAAAATTTAAAAAAAAAAGTTCGAATTTTTGCCTTGATGTCTAGAACAACCCCCTTTCGGCTTAAAAGAGCATACCCGTAATACCTTGTATATCTATCTATCATATTAGTATGCTGATATTATTTATCCAGTGAACTTATGATCCAGCTTACCAACCTTTCTAACCCCGCAGAATTTTTGTGAGGGTAATTACCCCCAGGTTAGGAACCCCGGCATTAGATAGATAGGTAATACGGTGCTGAGATCTCTCCGGATGACGTGACCGAACCACGTCAATAGCAAGATAGTTGAAATAAATGAGTGCAAAGCACGTATAGCAGATATAATTTTATAGTCAGTTATTTTATTAACGACCTGTATGGCTAACCATCATTCGTGGTATACGTTCTCCTTATTGGATGGTTACCAGACAGTCGATCTAACGGTACTGTGTCACCACTATTTTATTTATGATAGCTGATTGTTTGTGCAATTATTATTTTTGTTATATTTTAATGGTTTGAAAGAAGATAGATAGTTCTGACCTGTGTTATTGATTAGAGACGTAATTTTTTAAATGAAACTTGTTTAGTTCTGACCTGTCTTATTGATTAGAGACGTATATTTTGAAATAAAACTTGTTGTACGGTTTTTATCGCTTTAATTTAATATCAGCATTGTTGCAATGCCGATCAAACGTTTCGAAGTTCGGATCGGCATTGCAAAACTACTACTATAAAAAAAGGCGATAAAAAGCGTAAATTTCAGAAAGTACCAACATATAATTATTAAAAAAAATAGTCTGTTCTATAAAAAAATAATATTACACAATATCAAAAAATAGGCATTTCAGCAACAGCAAAATTATCGATCGGTGCAATAAAAAAGACAATGTTCGATTCCTGGGTAGGGTTATAATTTTTTTAATAATCTATTATAATGTTTTTTTTTGTCAAAAAATAAAAACGGCATTTTTGCATGTGGCACAAAAATGGCAAGCGGGACATTTTTCTGTATCTCTTATAGTTTAGGATATCCCCCTGAACGCCCATCGAAATGGTTCAACCTGTAAGCTTTTATCACAAAAGAAATTAAGTACTTATTGTTTTTTTTTGTCTTTTTTAGGGTTTCGTAGTCAACAAGTAACCCTTTATAGTTTCGAAATGTCCGTCTGTCTTTAATCGATGAAACAATGCTCACTATAGTAAAACTTAGACGTTCTAAGAATCACCGTAAACGGAACCATTCCTATTCGCGGCTACGACTCAGCAGAGATGTTAGCGTTATAGAAAAGATATATTTGGAAAAATACTTTTCCTCCAAAATTCAATGCTGGACAGCTTAAACCCACGACCACTCGTTATGTAGCCGAGCGTGCTAACTTTTAAGTTTGAAGTTGGACTAACTAGCTAGCTTCCGCGGTTTCTCCTATGTAAGTCCCAATTCCGTGGAAAATTCGAAAAAACATATCTTATCCTACTTCTTACTAATATTATAAACGCGAAAGTTTGGATGTATGTTTGTATGAGACTTTGTTACTCTTTCACGCAAAAACTATTGAACTGATAGCTATTAAACTTGTAATAAAGGTAGCTGGAGACCTGAAATAACACATTGGCGACTTTTTATCCCTATATTCCCGCGGAAACGGGACTTATGTGGGTGAAACCGTGGGGCGCAGCTACTTTTAATATGCACTGAACACACTCCCTATTTCAGCTCTCTACTATCAGCGGTTTAGGCTGTACATTGATCCATCAATCAGTCTGGACAAAACATTTTGTAGATGTAGAGATTATCCATATCTGCCAATACACTAACACGACTGGTATGAAATCATACTGTATCCATCATTAGAATCTGAAGATGAAAAGTCTCACACTCATGCGCATGCGCACCTACTCGTTTCAAACCGGAACTTTACGCTTTAAACAACGTTTGTTATTATCTAGGTATCCAGAAACCATACAATTTTCCTTCTCATAATTGCGGATTTCACCTCGAAAATAGTATGAATAATTCAGAAAATTAGCATGTAGCGAACGCAGAAACGACTGTCACGGTGTGCGATGAATCTTTCAAAATTGTGCTAAATGTAGTGAGTGAGGAGCATAGTAAATAGGTAATTATGATGTCGAATGAAGACGGGGTTTGAGAAGTTTCTGTCTAGCCGAAGTTACGCACATACTCGCATATTCAAAGTACCGTTAATATAAATTATCTACCGGAACCACAAAAAAACATGTAGGTACCTATGCCATGAATAACATACTTTTAAACCCTAAAAAACTAAGTATTGAATATTTCTTTTTGATTTTATTGCTCAAGGCATTTTAAACATAGAAATATTTTTAGCAAGGAAATATATTTCCAAAAAATCCCCATGACAGGATTCGAACCTGCGTCCTTTCGCTAACCAGGCGAATGCTCTAACCACTGAGCTACACAGGAATCACGTGACATGGTATAATTTTTGGCCATATCTTTCCTCGCCAATTGTTTTACCAACTTAGGCTTGGTTTCAGCGCCATCTACCGGTCAAGCTTTGCAGCTTTTATTGACTGGTTCAGGTGGTTTACTTTACAGTAAACATACCCAACATGAGATGCGCTTTCTCTCCAATTTAATATTTCTTTTTGTTTTTATTGCTCAAGGCATTTTAAACATAGAAATATTTTTAGCAAGGAAATATATTTCCAAAAAATCAAAAATAATGACAGGATTCGAACCTGTCATTCTGGATTTTTTGAAAATATATTTCCTTGCTAAAAATATTTCTATAACTAAGTATTTGATTCACATCTAGTGGTAGATACCCCGTCTTCTATTCCGAAGGTCGTGGTTTCGAATCCAGTTCGCGCACCAATGTCTTTATGTGGGCTATAACATCGTTTTTACGGTGAAGGAAAACATCGTGAGGAAACCCTCGGCTTAAAGTTACGCACAAAGGCTAATTGCGAAAAACACACAGTTTAAATTTTAACTTTAACTTTTAACATAATAAAATTATTAGGAGCAAAGAATTACATTGTAGGTACGTAGTAGGTTGATAACTATGGTATCAGCCTACAACCTATTCCTACATATCCACATAGCTCAAGCTATTCGAGCGGAGATGAGAGTCAGATCACTTAGTAACCTCGTTAAGCTTTCCGAGGCTGTATCTATTACTATCCAGCTATCTATCTAGCACATGATTGAAGTAGATTGAAGTATTGTTGTCGAGGTTTAATCTTCTCCCTATCAAACTGTTAACATTTTTTAACTCCATCTCACACAGATGATAATAAACACCTCCTTGTTCCAAAAAATCGGTGACAAAAATTTGACATCGATTGTTTTGCTCTCCTTTAAAATTAGTACATAAATTGATACATGCGTCTTGCTTTATTTAGGAAATTGAGGGTTAAAGTTTCTTGAGTTCTTGTAGCCATGAATGGACGATGCATTCGAAAAATAATTATTTTCTATGGAAAATTAAAATGATCCATCTGGTTGGAAACTTTACAGTCTCTATGGTTACAACTGACTAAGACGATATCGGGTTTAATCCTAAATCGTTGACCGTTGTCTAAGTTAGTTGAGTTTTATATTTACAAAAAAATTAATACCCAAACGTCTAGGAACTTTATTGCCTTTTGACTGCTGACGTTGAAATCGCAAATCATCGCAAACCGCAAACGCAAATTCACTTAAAATTGCAAAAACACATGTTTCAGCAAAGCGAAATGATCAGGGAGGATTAATTTCAATGAGGAGCTCATTGGCCTAGCTGCACCTGCCGATTTTGAATGGTCGTGTGTTTTAAGGAACGCTTGGCGCGTCATTACTTGGATGGATGACCAAAACTTTGTGTCACAAAAAAACAATTTCTCGAGCTCCTCCGTGCTTCGGAAGGCACGTTAAGCAGTTGGTTCCGGTTGTTATCTCTGATAGCAGTCGTTAGGTCAAGTTAGAGGCCTTAGTGGGCGACCTGAAAACTCTTACGCTAGGTGAGTCACATCCTGAGGTCACACCATTTCTCGAAAAGAAGACAAAGCAAAGCAAAAGATCCGTTACTTAAATTTTTTATTGTATGTTTGAATCGCGTAATACATTGTATGTAAAATTCTCTGTACATGTAAACAACAGTTATATTTTGTATATAAAATTTAGTTAAAGCAGGACCAAAGTCTATTAGAATTATGAATGGTAATCACAACCACGAAACATCATTCACACCATACAATTCAGCACATAACAGCATGCCGCAGAGTATAATTAAATAATTTTTGTACAGATCCTTATCTGTGTAATGCGACTATGTAATTACATCATATTCAGTCATGTAAGTGTTAGGTTGAATCTTAGGTATCTACATTGTTTTTCTAGCAATTTAAGTCAGCTACAGATGAAAAAAGTTAGTGGGAAGCTAATTCTAAAGTATAGCACATAGTAATACATACATACATATTTTTTTGATTATTTTCGGTGTTAAATAAAGGTTTCGCTGGGCGTTTTCCATACATAGGCTTATAAAACGGCCATTGTACGTGATTTTACGTCACGGGTTTTCTCGCACTCGGAACGAAGGAATGAAAGTCGAGGTATCTACAACTAAACCAACTTTTTTATGGTATATACCTAAAGTTTATAATTTGATTCGAAGTACGCTTATAACATCATAGCCTTTAGTGACAAATCTAATTTTGAATTCTTAAAATGTAGAATCTCAAAATGTAAATTTTCTCAAAACGTTGACTTCCTAAAATAATCAGTAGTGAGCCCGCTCTCCGTTTATTTTACTGTGCCGTAATACTCTCGTTTTTTAAAATAATACCAAAAATAATAAAATTTTAACATCCACTTCGCCGGCTGAAGTCGCAAACGTTTCATCGCAAATCGCTGAAATCGAAACGCAATCGTTTGCGATTTTGGCACCCAAAGGGATTACCTACTTATTAATTACGATGATGAGTTGAGTCACTGTGAATTAACTTTGCAGAGAGGACAACATTTTAAAAAGTTGGTTCTCCTTTTTTTCTGGGCATGACTATTTTCAATCTCACCTAAGAGCAGATAAAAGGTTACAAAAATTTAGTTTGTTTATTTTTTTTTAACCATAAAGTTTATTCCACTCCCCTGTGAAGACCTAAAACTTAATTATTATAATAAGCAGCTATTTACAATTAAACAGTAAAAGAGAACATACCACCCCAATGACCTCAGTTAAAGCTGCGACCTTTAATTAATCTTCAATATCCTGTATTATTCTTGTAGTTATTATTTACAATGCAAATCATCGTGTCGTCGGTAGATACATTTCATTTTACCTGTACGTTACTAGTTTAAAACTAAGCTCTGTGTTATCTTGGCGCTATCATTATATTGTAGAAGCCTGCTAAAGTTTGTAGCCACTTTATTACAAACACAGTCTACTTACGCCCAGCCTAGACAGCCATATCCAGAGTAAAGAACAGTTCAATACGTCTAAGCGATATGGAATTTCTTAGAATTTTTCCTTCACTGTAAGAAAAAGCGTTGTTAATAAATAAATAACGCACATATTTGTTTTTTCATAACTTTACTGACTTGAATGACTGAAGTCGATTATGACCCAGCACTGGAGGGTGTGGTTGCCTCTATAATCTATATATACAGTACTAGCTGAGCCCCTAGGCTTCACCCGTGTAAGTCCCGATCCCGCAGAATTATCGGTATCAAAAGTATGCTATGTTACTCTCCATGACTTTAACTATCCCTTTGCAAATTTTCATCCAGATCGTTTCAAACACAAAAAAAAAATTAGGGTGTTAGGACAACGCTTATCACTTAGGGGTATAAAATTAGATTAGTAGCCTATTCTCAGACCTACTGAATATGCATATAACATTTCATAAAAATCGGTCAAGCCATTTCGGAAGAGTATGAGAACTAACACTGTGACAAGAGAATTTAAATATGAGATAATAAACAGAATTACCATCTTAGAGTTCAAATGGTAATTGGTGCCTTGACACTTGTGATCTCTTCCCCGGTATCCAGCTACCTATATTCCAAGTTTCATTGCAATCGGTTCAGAAGTTTTTGCGTGAAAGATTAACAAAGTCACATACATACATGCAAACTTTCGCGTTTATGTTAGTGAGAAGTAAGATTCTATTTATCATTTCAATAATATTCCTTGTAAACGAACACTATTGTTTTACTAAACACATTTTCGCGCTAAACGCCCCCACACCGGTTTTCCCCCGGTCCCCAATAATGAGGACTAACAGAATCATTAACGTAACTGTGTTAATGACAAAAACTTTATCATGACCGGTTTAGTAAAAAACTCTCGATGTTTATCAATAAAAAAACGTGACGTCACGTTTTGTTGAATATTTCGGTACTAGTTCTGCCCCACCTGCTTCCTGATTTCTTACTAAAGATTTTGTTAAAAACTGGCCTTGGGAAACAAATCAGAGGAAGACCTGCGTCGGCTTTCCCTTTAGGACCGACTACTTGTCGAACTCCGAAACCTATATATTTGGATAGAAATTATTTCATCGTGATCACTTAGTGACCCGCTTCGGGAATTATATGGACCAATGAAGTTAAAAAAAATGGTTCGAAAATTATACAAAACGCCGCGGCATGATGCGGATGAATTCGTATACCAATCAGAAGACGTCATAATACCATTCATTTCTGCCCTAAAACCAAAACAAAGATTTTAATTTTTTGTTTGCTAGTACATACACATTAATTAAACGCCCTAAAAGCCAATTAGGCTCATATTCGTCATTACTTCTGGCTAATTCAAAAACTCCCCTAATAACTGCCTACACTTCATCGCATCATCCACACAAAAACTGCAATTATGCATCCGTCCCACGCTATGACGTATAAGACACTTTTAAAGATTACCTAAAAAACTGCCTAAAAGATTATTTAAATGATTTCATTTACGGGAAATGATACCCGGATGCACAAGAATTTCTATTTTTGTTTCCTCTGAAAAAAACGCGGTTATTTTTTAAAATAACGGTATCTTGTAATCAGTGGTGCGATCTGCGACTCTCCAAAATGATTTTCTTTATCTTTTAATTCGGCTTCGTACTTTTTTATTGGTCCATTATTGTAATAACTGTGCATACTCAATTTCATACTCAAAGCCCAAGTGCAGCATGCTAGAAATATATTATGTAAATACCTTTTACCTTATTGCCATTAACTTTATGCGTTTATACCTACATACGTTGTCGTTGTTTACTAATTAATTGCAATTCGATCATCATCACTTGACATCTTTTTAATGAAAAGCCATTTATTTTCTTTAATTTCCCGGGCAACCGGTTCGTCTTCCTTTTAAGAATGATCAATTTGTCAAGTTATTTATTAATCATTGAACATTTTGTATAGGTACCTACCTACATTAAAAGGTGTGCTTACTTATAAACGCTGGTTAACAGCTGCATACCTATGAATAGTTTTTCTTTTACCGTGACACGAAGTTTCAAAGTTGACAGACAGAGACAAACGTCACATAACTTGGTCATCCAGTTAATCATCGTTTATAAGTAAGGGATTTATTGTATGTGCCATGCATGGTCCGTGTATGTGCCTTATCTACTGCTTTGCAAAGTACATAATAGCAATGTATTGTCTCGTGTCATAACATAAATATAATAAAAGCTGAGTAAATTAAACTCACCTAGCTGACTGTGTAAC
This sequence comes from Idaea dimidiata, assembly GCA_949358125.1. Lineage (NCBI taxonomy): Eukaryota > Metazoa > Arthropoda > Insecta > Lepidoptera > Geometridae > Idaea > Idaea dimidiata. The sequence goes on along the minus strand of OX442335.1, from coordinate 16,628,635 downwards.
TCTGTTGCTAACAAATTTCCATTGAAATCATTGAAATTGTCGATTTTTCCGTTTTTTGTCAATTTGACGGTTACTGTCGCTAGTTTTAATTGCAATGGCAATTTGTTTGTTACTGAATAACCTGAATAAGTACAACAATTTCAATTGAGTTTTTTGCAACAGAGTTTAGTAATCAGCTAGCAGGTATCTGGCTGACCACTCAAATTCAAATATGGCCGTTAATTTGAAATAAAAACAGCTTAATTAAAAAAAACCAGTAAAATACCTGAATCTCTTACATAATACGTCTTATCATTCTGATATTATTACCTACTTCTCTCATATCGATAAATACCTTTAGAACCTTAAAAATACAACATACCAACGACTAATACCTAATGTAGTAGGTAAACAGGTTATAGAAATAATTCTAGATATTTATCACATTTTTATCCTAGACGTTACGCTAAGATTCATTATTAGTATTACGTTCCAGATTTTATACAAATTCGATACTTTATATAAAAAAGTGAAATCTGGTTAACTGGGATCTTAGAGGACTTTTTTTCAAAATTGGCAGGTTTCATATGAAAATAGTCCCACTTATAGAGGTATGAAGATACTGTTTTCTTATTAATAGAGGTTGAAATTTTGATTAAAATAATAACTCACATTTTATGCTGGTGTATGTTCCATGTCCTTTGAATCTCTTTTAAAGGTTATTCGATAATAAAATCCCAGTTATAGAGTTAAAATCGAAAACTGTTGTAAAAAAAAAGTTACAGGTTTGAAAATTCCCAGTTTTACAAAATTTATTGATAAAACCCATTGTGAGTCCTCATGTCATGACCGAGTACTGAAACACCCCTTTATACAAGATGTAACGGGTAGCCCTTTTAAGCCGAAAGGGGGTTGTTCTAGACGTCTAGGCGAACACCTTTTGTTCTACGACTGTTGAAAATTCGAAGTACTTTTCGAAAATTTTAAGTGTAAAGTTTACTTGAAAATCAGCTGTTTCTTAGAGTTCGAGGTCATTGACCTTATGTTGTCCTTTCATTTAGTTTGGTCTACTACAATCAAAACTTCAATTACCTTTATTTTCAAAAGCAGCTGTTTTTTCAGTGAAACAACTTCAAAATTAAAAAAAAAAAGATTGAATTTTCGAAAGTCGTAGACGTCTAGAACAACGACCTTTCGGCTTAAAAGGGTTTACCAGTTACACTTTGTATATTTCAAATTGTTATACAATTGATCAGCTTCTAAAATACAAAGATAGCATCGAAATTTTTGAATTTTATAGCTGCTAATTATTTGACTAGCACTCAAATTTTGAGTAGCGTTTCATTATTCAGCCTTTAGTTTAAGAGGTTGCTCTTTATCCAGGGTCTATTTAACCAGGTACCAAAAACAAAATAAATAAGAATTTTAAATTTCATAACTGGTCGCGTTTGATATACGTATTTGTGTTGAAAGCTAGTTCATATCTACGTCATTAATACTTACCTAATATTATAATTTATAATGTACGTAAATTAAAATTAACATACGTAAATAATATTACAAATTGTAACACAAGTCATACGGATGTATCAGGCATGATTCATGCATGTGTGCCTTTGGTTTAATTTTTAAGGGTTTCGTAGTCAACAAGAAAGCCTTATAGTTTCGTCATGTCCATCTGTCCGCAGCTTAGCAGATGCTAAGTGCTAAGAAGCTGTAATATTACATGAGTATATTGGTCACGACAAACAAAATAGTACAATAAAAAAAATGTAAGTAAGTACACATTTATAATAATAGGGGTTAAAGTATGAAATTGCCGTTTTATTGCAATAGGTTCTTTGAATTGACATAGAATCTTCATGGTTTGAGGTTTTCGAATGAAACTTTTTTCAAATGGTTTCTGTGATGTTCTTTTTTTAAAAAATGTCAAACATTTGAATATCGACTTTCAATTGTTTTTGTTATTCAATTTAGACAAGAAAGATGGATACTGCGAAAATTCGAGTGATTTTTGAATACGATTTCCGACGCGGAACTAACGCGGCAGAAACAGCCCGCAATATCAATGCTGCGTTTGGAGAGGGGTCTACTAATGAACGCACCGTGCGATTTTGGTTTAAACGCTTTCGTGATGGAAACTTAAAGAACGAGGCACGAGGAAGACCGCCCACACAGGTGAATAACGATGAATTAAGAGAGTGGAAGCCGATCCTAGTCAAACTACCCAGGAATTAGCGGCATGGTTTAACGTTACCTTACCCACTTTATTGACTCACTTGCGTCAAATCAATAAAATAAAAAAATACGAAAAATGGGTGCCTCATGATTTGACTGATCTGCAGAAAGAAACGCGTGTTGAAACTTGTGTTGCCTTGTTGAACCGGTACAAAAATGAAGGAATATTGGATCGAATTGTAACATGTGATGAAAAGTGGATTCTTTATGATAACCGGAAAAGAAAAATGCAATGGCTGACCCCAGGTCAAATGCCACAACAGTGTCCTAAAGCAAAACTTACCAATAAAAAGGTAATGGTAACTGTTTGGTGGTCTCAGCATGGTGTTATTCACTATAGTTTTCTTCGATCTGGTCAAGCAATTACGGCAGATGTCTATTGTGCCGAACTCCGAACCATGTTGACAAAACTAGCAGTAAAACAGCCCCGACTCATGAATCGATCTTCACCATTATTGCTCCACGACAACGCGAGACCTCACACAGCACGAGAAACCATTTTGACCCTTCAGGAACTGCACTTAGAAACCATTCGTCATCCTCCGTATTCACCAGACCTTGCTGCAACGGACTACCATTTTTTTCGTGATTTGGACAATTATCTACGTGACAAGAAGTTTTCTTCCCAGGAGGCAGTACAAAATGCTTTCACACAGTTTGTGCAGTCTAGATCGTCGGAGTTCTATCGCAAAGGCATTAATAATCTTCCCATTAGATGGCAGCAATGTATAGATAATAATGGCAACTATTTTGATTAAATAAATTTGTTAAAAATTTAAAAAATAAACAATTAAGATTTTCAGTACAAATCGGCAATTTCATACTTTAACCCCTAATATTTATAGGTATGCTATCTATTTGTATGATGGCTATCTAGCAAGCCCTATTCTGCACGCAGCCTGGTAATAACCCCAAGCCCAACGGAATATCCTAATCATTCAATCAATCAATCGGCTTTCCGAAGACACAATAATTTCTTAATTGCGCTCTTTGGTATGCCATCATTTTTACCGCTCCATTGATTTTGTGTAATTGCCTCAAAGACAACGAAGTCTAAACGTTTCTTTAAAAAAAAACAAGTTATTTTACATTTTTAAATAGGTGAGGGTGGGACCACTTCACCCCTAGCGAAAATTAAATGCAGTAAACTCGTCCCAATGTCTAAACTACCTTTGGGCCCAGTTGACTACTATCAAATTCGAAAGGGGTCAAGTAGTCCCCGGTCCCAGTAACGAGGGGGACGACTTCACCCCTAACCCCTAGTTCTTTCCTCTGGGCATGGCTGACTAGGCTGGGAGGGTGGCATAGGTGCTGGGCAAGCCTACTCCACCTAACAATGTCCCGGGCACTACAGTGCCATTAAATAGCAAGGATTAAAAGTTGCTTGCACTGTATTATATCATCTAAAATTAGATGAAAAGGCCAATTATTATTATGTATTTATTTATGTATGTATTCAATTTTCGTTTGTCAGCCTCTGTAGCCTGGACGGTTTGATGGATATGATGTGTCATTATTATCCTCGTTGTCCAACAAAGGTAAATGTCTTAGATACCGGGATGACTTTTGTAATCAGTTAACACATACATTACTTAGTATAAGACCATTAATAATGCATAGCAGGGTGATGTTAATGACATAAAATTACATTTAATATTGATAAGAAACATAAATGATTCATTGTTATTAACACATGGCATTGTCGACAAGTACTGCGTACCTTATTTCGCATGCATTGGGAACACCTGACAAAGTCGCTGCCTAAATAAACACGACCAAGTCAGTCAGTGCCATTAAAAGTGGCATAAGTAACTGTTTGAAACTTAATAATATGATTTACTAGCTGCACACCGTGGTTTCAGCCGCCTAAGTCCCATTTCCGCGGGAATATCGGGATAAAAAGCCTATGTGTTATTCCCGGTATCCAGCGTCCCATATTCCAACATTCATCGCAATCGGTTTAGTAGATTTTGAAAGAGTAGAAAGAGTAACAAAGTCATATACATACATACAAACTTCCGCGTTCATAATATTAGTAAGATTTTGTCAAAAAGATTATTTATGGCACGTCGAACTCTGTCAAAATAAAAAAAATACCAGTGAAAGAATTACTTCGTTACGTAGAAAGAAGTAAACGTGTGATGCGGACTCGTAATCAGGTGTGTCGTCATCTCACACTCGCCCAGTCCGCTCGCGCTCTTAGCAGTACATGTTAGCAGTACTTAGGTGTCACAGTACATGTCGTGTTACATTTCATTAGCGGAGAGCATTGTAAATGACGTCACGAGACTGTAAGCGAGACTCAATATTTATCGTAAGTTTATATAAATGCCTGTAAAATGAAAACTAATATACTTAGGTCGTATTGACTACAACAAAAACTAGTGTATTTCTATACGTACAAGCTTTACTGTAACAAACTTTCAACCGATTTGGCATACCTTTAAGAATAGGTACCTAGGTACAGTTTAATATTCGACGACTTCCAACATTATTGTTTTTACATTCATTGAGTTTGCAATTCCATTGTTGAATACCTATAATATTTATATAAATACTGGAGAATTCAGAAGTTTATCACCAAAAGAGATATAGTGACGTCGTTTAGCACCACCCAAGGTCTCGGAAGAATTAGAGCTAAATCCCACAGCGCAACGTAAACCCCCAAAATACAAGGAAAATCTGCTTCAAATTCTAAGAACTTCCTACAAATTCATAGGTGAAAGTTCTTGCGTTTGGTATAGTGCGCGTTTTGGCAAAAAAAAGCATATCTGCGTACCGGCTATCATCGCAATCGGTTTAGCGGTTTTGGCGTGAAGGAGCAATAAACATACATAATTATGTATAGTTAGGTACATATACAAACGTTTTATTATAATACTAGTAGGATTCCCATATGACATAGACTAGACTCTTACGCACGGAGATAAACGCGGGACGCGCACGCAGCTAGTGTTGTTTTAATAATCGAAAATCGAAACGTGTTTCAGATTTAGATTTCCAAGAAGCTAGTTTGATTGATTTAAAATTATTCAAAAGTGAAATAAATTTTTTATAACATTTGAAATATATCTTGATATTTTCCGCGTATTTCGATTATACCTATTCTATCGATATTTTCTGATTTCTAATTGACTCAAAATAGCGGTAATATTTTTGACAATTTAGTCTATTAAGATAACGACTTGTTTGTCATGAATTGCGTTTCGTAACTCCGTTAATTTTCGAAACTCCATGTATCAACTACGTTACCTATTAATTGGTATACATATAACTACCTATAATATGTCTTTTTGTTTTTATTCTTAAACACAACTTATTACCAAGTCTTATTTTAACTTGAGTTTCTTCTTGGGACCATTCACCTCTATAAAGAATATTAATATGTAGTACATATTAACATTCTTTATAGAGGTTTGGGACGAGTTGACTACATATTATGTAGTCAACTCGTCCCAATGTCTAAGCTACTATCAAATTCGAAAGAGTACAAGTGGTCCCTGGTCCCAGTTTCGAGGGGGAAGACTTCATCCCTAACCCAATTTATCACCCTCATCTCTCAAACTCTATTAATGGGACCACTTCACCTCTAGAGAATATTAATATGTAGTCAACTCGTCCCAATGACTAAGCTACCATTGAGCCCAGTTGACTACTGTCAAATTCGAAAGGGTACAAGTGGTCCCTGATGGTCCCAGTTTCGAGGGGGACGACTTCACCTCTAACCCAATTTATCACCTTCATCTCTCAGACTCTATTACAACTATTATAATAAATTGAATCAGTAAATAAGCAATCAATATCACTCTTACGATGAAAGAAAACACCGCGAGGAAAAACAAAGTCAATACGTCTGAACCCATCTAGGTATATACAAGTATACGATTTTAAACTAACATGGTTAATTTCACTACTATAATTACTTAATTATTAGTAAACATGGTCTTGACATCTTCTTTTCTCTGGGCATGGACGACTATCAACTAAGTTGAGAAAATGGTATTAAATGCTGTTCAAGCCTATACCATCTCAATATACCCCAGGTACTACATACAACCCGTAAAGGGCATATTAAAGACTAGCTGCGCCCGCGGTTTCACCCGCGCAAGTTGCGATCTCGCGTTGTTCTTACACCAACCTATCGCAATGCAAAAATCCACACTTAAACGGTCGCCCATTGAAGTACTGATGGAGCCAGGCGCTACCGCGCCTGGCATCATCAGTACTTCCCTGGTCGTCCGTTTAAGTGTGGATTTTTGCATTGCGGTAGGTAGGTGAAGTAAGGCAAAATTTGTTCATGACGATGGATGACGATCGATGACGATGGATGATGATCAATGACGATAGATGACGATGGTTAAAAAATAACAAAATTACGCAATTTCTATTTTTTATCCGGATATCCAGACTTGATATCCGGAAAAAAGTAGCCTATATGTCAATCGAAATCTTAAGCTATCTGCATACTTAATTTCATTCAAATCGGTCTAGCCTTTTAAGAAATTAGCGCGCACAAACGCACAGACAAACAGACAAAAAGTTAAACACGGAAATGGTCTGTTACGTTAGTACATACCCCTATAAATAGTTTTTTCATAATATCTTTTAAAAATAGACACCGCTAAGTTACGATTTTATTATAAGTATAGAAGATATAGATTGATTAATTGATTGATTGTGAGTCAACCATAAAAGATAGACATGCTGTCGCAGGATATTTTTAACCGACTTCAAAAAAAAGGAGGAGGTTATCAATTCGTCTGTATGTATAATTTTTTTTTTTGTATGTTCACCGATTACTCGAAGACGGCTTGACCGATTAAGATGATTCTTTTTTTAATGGATAGGTGGAAGCTCCAAGATGGTCCCATAAAAATTTGATGTGGATCTGATGAGGGTCTTCGGAGTGATGAACGGAAATGCTCCTCAAAACGCATTAATCAATCCAGTTGTTTATCGATTACTCAAAGATGGCTTGACCGATTGAGATGATTCTTTTTTAATGGAAAGGTGGAAGCTGCGAGGTGGTCCCATGAAAGTTTGTTAAGAATCTGATGAGTATCTTCGGAATGTTGGACAGGATAGCATCCCAGAATTCAATAAATTACTCATTTTTGGACTTTTACCAAAAAGAATTGACCCCTAAAGAACTAAGTACAGATTGATGGGGCACCTGAAACCACCTTCTCATCAGCAAACTCCTCAATAATTAAAATTACGGTAACAATATTGTTGATTTTTAGGTAGGTAGGTATACTAAAAAGGGTAAAATAAAAAAATAATTTAAAAATTAAAAAACCGACTTCAAAAAGAAACAAAAAGTCGGGCAGTTTTATTGATTGGTTCCATATTGTACTTAGTTTGGCTGCCCGACTTCAGATGATAAAACAGATTAATTAGTCGGTGGCACTGTACCTATGTAGAGGTTATTTTGGTCATTTTTATCAATTCTTTTTTTTTTTGTTTGTTTTTAAATTATTTTTTGTTTCTTTTTGAAGTCGGTTTTTTAATTTTTAATTTTTTTATTTACATATTTATTATTTTATGGCATGTTTAGCGGAACAAATCCGTCATACATGATTTCTGTGTAACTTAAACCATTCAGGCTGCACACGCGCGACGGAAGCTTAAAAAATGGAGTAAATTTTCCCGTTTTTGAAACTTTTCTCTTTACTGCTCCGTTCCTATCTATCGTAGCATGATGAAAAGTATTCTATAACCTGCCCAGGAGTATAAAGTATTATTGTACCAAGTTTTGTTAAAATCCGTTCAGTAGTTTTTGTTTCTATAACGAATATACAGACAGACAGACAGACAGACAGACAGAAAAAAAAATTACTGAATGCATTTTTGACATCAGTATCGATAACTAAACACCCCCCGATAGTTATTTTGAAAATATATTCCATGTACAGAATTGACCTCTCTACAGATTTATTATAAGTATAGATAGATTAGACTAGCTCTGGGGTGTAAAATTCAAAATATTTTGATTCTTACATATTTTTTAATAACGTCAAGTAAACTATCGTGTCTTCGGAACGCAACCTCCAATGAGAAGAAGGCACAAGAAACTCATGGGGTTATTTTTGCGGTAACAGTATTGAACCTTAAGGTACCTACTACAGAAACAAGTATTTCATATCAGTTAAATACGTTACTTTACTGATAAAACCAGTTTGGTCGAGTTATTTACAACAAAACCACATGTGAGGCTGGATTTAATAATGTTTATTTGTTATTAAATCCGGTTCGCTGATCTTGGTGAGAACTAAATTACTGACTGAAAAATTTAAGACGACTATTATTTGGTGGAAGTGGTCCGTGGTATACCTACTATCGATATAGCTACAGTATTTAATACCAGCTGTGCCCCGCAGTTTCACCCGCCAGTTTAAGATTTATCAAAATCGGTTTAGCATTTTTTCTTTCACAAGAACCTTCTCCTGATCATAACGAAGACATAAAAAAAGAATTATCGAAATCTGTGAAGCCGTTCAGGCCAAAATAGGAAATAGTCCAGTAACATTATAGGTACATCAGCGTTTGCGTTAAATCTGTTTTTTTTGCAGATTTGTTTGCGATGTTAATAATTATTAATAATCTAAGTTTGTGACCTCGAGGGCCGAACGCAACCTTGTTAAAAATCGAAAGAACTCAAATTTAGTCTACTTTATAAGCAAGCACCCTCAGAAGGTACCATCAAAAACTAGTTCTTTGTAGAGTTACAATCGCAAAATAAAAAAATAGTTTTTTTTTTTCATTTTTGCAAGGTCTACCTTGCCAAACTTTGAAAAATCGTGAAACCGCTCGAAGTCACAAACTTGGATTATTCATTAGGCCAACATCACAAACAAGTGCAAAAAATCACAGCTACAGGATTTATCGCATACCCCATACATTCGGACGACATTTTTACTGGACTACAATAAGATATCTCCTGTAGATATTATACTCTAGTCGAAAAATCACCTTCTCGTGTATCTGTATGTAAGGCAAGGTGAAAGGTTTTTAAGGTACCTACTAAGTATATTACTTCTAGTAAAGTAAATAAACAACCAAAAGTAAGCAAATTACTGCATTCTGAGGAGCTGTTATTCATTCCAAAGATTATAGTATTAAGGCCATTACTGTAGTGTTTTCGCTTAGCAATTTCTCTGGTGTTGGGCGAAAGGAATGTATTGAAAGCTTCCGTCCAACGGTCCACGACAGTCAGACGCTTTCCTTTTTAAAATGGGTTAAATATTATAATTGTAAGGCCTGCTTGCTTTGACTGAGTGACAGACACAGTAACCCCCTTATTATATATTCAGAACAACGAGACTACGTCAAAGCGTACCTAAACCTCAGTTTATTGACAGGCCTAAATCAAAATCATTTTCGGAACGCTTCCGGTTGTTATGTATAATTAAATATTACATTAAAATGTAAACAAGACCTCTATATAGATAAATCTCGTCTACCGAAAGCCTTCCGTAAACCAGGTTTTTTTTCTCTTATCTTGTTCTCTCCTGCTGCTATCTACAGAGTATAGCTAAAATGAGCATTTCTCCCAACGTTAACAGTAGTAGTAGATTTGACAACAGAAGTAAGACAGTTGTGAACGGTCACTGCGGTAACCCTACCACAAACTCAATGACACCTTTGATGTTTTAATCGTGATTCATCGACTCCATTTTAGTTACTCATACTCATTTCATTTTTATGATAGACGTAGAATATGTCAATAATAAAAGGAAGAAAAAATATTATGTTTGTGTTTGAGGAATACATCACCTCTAGTACTAGTAAGTACATGATATCTAAATGGCAATGAACAACATTGTTGACTGCTTTAGCTTGGACTTTATGTATTTGCGATGTGTTCTCTGACCCCATTCCTCAACCTTTGTCTTTAAACCAGGTTTACACCTAAGTCTTTGTTTTATAATAACCACCCTACAACCACGAGGCTCAGTTCAACATAAGAATTTTAAACCGGTGAAGGCCTGGTTCATTGATTATTTGTTTTTTTGTTTGTTTGAAAATTATTGAATGCATTTTATATTTTTTTCAAAAAATTAATTATTTAGAGTAGGAAATCTTCTAAGTTTTTAAATATTTTAGCCTGTACTTTTCTTTATTGCATGCAACCCTATAAAATTTCGCACTTATTTGACTTATTTCATAAAATTCCATTTGATAACGTCAGCTATAGACGAATTTCATTTCGAAAATGCAGTAACTAAGTAAAGATATAATACCTTAGCAAAAAAAAACATGTACCTAAGTATTACCTACTCAAAATAAAATGATTAGTAATCTACAATTACCAATATCGATGATGAAAATATACCTAGATAAATTACTTAACGTTAACTTGAAAAATTACTTAACGATTAAGTTTATTTACTTAAAACAAACGTGATATTGTTACATAGGGACTTAAGTAAGCAGTACATTACTTACCGTTCATTGCATTTGACAAACGTGGGTTGATCATAGTTTAAATACCGATAGAATGCATGTGCAACCAGTGATCCTTGACCTTAGTGAAGACAAGTTGGATACAACACTATACTTCCGCGTATCGATTCTAACAATCACTCGATTTTCGTAAACAATTCACTTTATAATCGATTATCGGATTCGTTATCGTGGTATGCTATTCTCGATTGCAAGCGCGTCGCGAGCCGTGCGTCCGCGGCCGTGATATCGTTCGTAATAAACTATAGCCAGACATGCCGAAGCAAGTACCTATATCCGCTGAAGAAAAAGTTGATGGATTCTCATCGAACTGTACCTACATAATCGATTTATAGATTTACTAGCTACGTCCCGCGGTTTCGCTCGCGTAAGTCTCGATCCTGTGAGAATATCGGGTTCAAAGGTATGTTAGGTTAGGTTTTTTTTTTAAATCTGTCCAGTAGTTTTCGAGCCTATTCATTACAAACAAACAAATTAACGTTTCCTCTTTATTACCCACGACGGAACGTACGTACAAACTATCACGGAACATAGAACCGTAACAATAGAACAATTTTGTCGATTCATTTGTTCAGCGACGTCTTGTTTTAGATTAGACGCTACCGTCTGCAAGTATCTTAGACTTACTATGGTAGATTAGTCAAGACCATTGAAAACCATCTGTTGTGTCTCACTCATGAAATGTATCACGGTAGGTAAGCTAAAGAATAAATAAATAAATATTGCCCAGTCCCACAAATGCGAAAGTGTAGATGTATATTTGTCTAAAACGGCTGAACTGATTTGCCTGCAATTTGGTATACAGACAGTTCATAACCTGGATTTACATAAATGATACTTTTATCCCGGTATTCCAACGGGAACGGGAACTAGCAGGGCGCTGCAAGTTCTTATTAAACTAGACGATTAGAAGTTACTGTTCTACTATGGATTAGAACAATTTCTAATAAAACAAAAAAACAAATAAAAGAAATTCTTCTTATAAAAACGGTTTAAATTGTTTAAGTGTGCAAGCGCAGCGGCGTTTTTCAACATCGCTTTACTTTTTTTAATGATAACTAAATGAACACTTTATAAATATTAATTCCATAATTTGTTGCGATTCAATTCAAAATTTTATTTATTGCTTTTGTTTAATACTTATGTGTATAGACTAGCCCAAAGGCGTATTTTTTATGGCACAGAATACAGTGGATTTGTATATCAAAATAATCCGGTCTAAAGAACTACAAAGTGGTTCTATCATTGTTCTTCTTCTTAAAATGGCTTTTCCTTTCGGAAATTTGCCAGTGTCGAGTATTATCAATATTTGCAAGTTATTTGCATTGAACAAAACAGTCAAGTCGTCATAAATAAAGTCATGTCGAGGAAATCATTGTAAAAAGGGGGCCATTTTTTACAATGTTTGTTCACGGAGCTTTGGAGACAACACTAAGCTAAAGTCCATGTTTTGCACCGATTTTCACTTTTATTTACACTTGTACACCTTCACGAAACTAAATTGATTAATATGCCCCCGAAATTAAACATTTTACACGCATTTGAACTAAGTTTCACAAAAATGAAAATTTAGCAACACATCTCCTTAACGCATTACCGCCAAAACTCCTCTATCATTGTTATTCTCCTTCCTTGTGGCTCACCTATAGTTTTAGTTACTACTAGCTGCGACCAGCAGTTTCACCCGCGTAAGTCTCGATCCCGTAAAAATACCAGGATCCAAAGTTACTCATCGATAATGTAGCTTTCTATTGGTAAAAGAATTTTTAAAATCGGTCCAGTAGTTTAGGAGATTACCCCCAATATTCGGTTACGTATCATAATCATCGTTAGGAACCTTCCTACCTCCTTCTTCAGTTCAAGGTCGATCAGAACATCTGCACTGAGCAATCTTTTATCTAATTAATATAAACAAACACAGATTTTAACATAAAGACGAAAATCTGATACTTCGCATTGATTTTTTATCGCGACATTTTTGTATGTTCAAGGTAGCGTTGTTAATGTTTTAACTAAACAGACTTGAACGAAACTAAGTTCAAGCTATTTGTAAAGTATATTTGAATAAAAACAAATCAAAATATTCAGGGTATGGGTAACACTTAAATGATGATAAATTCTGATAACAACACACAGCGCCATCTATATAGCCCCGTGATAACCTACCTGCTTAGTTTGTTTTACGGTTCCTATCACAATAGTATCGAAAATATTTGAACCCACACTCTGCAGATCAACTTACCACTGACTGTACAAGCACGTTCTTAGTAAAGATTTTGCTAAGAACTGCTAATTATTGTAGGTAGAGGTAGGTATATCAGTCAGATACATACATTACAAATATGGACCTTTTCATCTAATATTAGATGATTTAGAACGTAGAGATGGGGTAACACTGTTCTATGCGGGGATGAGATGGGATAACACTGTTCTATGCGGGGAAGAGATGGGGGTAACACTGTTCTATGCGGGGAAGAGATGGGGTAACACTACTATGCGGGGAAGAGATGGGGTAACACTGTTCTATGCGGGTAAGAGATGAGGTAATACTGTTCTATGCGAGGAAGAGATAGGGTAACACTGTTCTATGCGGGGAAGAGATGGGGTAACACCATTCTACGGGGGGCTACACGACGCACTATACTAGAGCTATGTAACGGCCGAATACAGAAACGAAAATTTGATGGGTATATAATTGTAAATTTGGTACATTTAATTGGGAAATTCGAGTTTTAGAGCTGTTTCATTATTTAAGTAGAACTCAAATTTTGAATAGCGGTTCTGTATACGCCCCTTAGGTCACATATTATATTGAACCTACAATACATGAACAGATTTAAAAAAAACAAAACACATTTTGGTAAGTACTTTGTTCGAGCCATTGGTAGAGTTATTTGAAATTTAATCTTAGTATTTAGAAAACATTGCACTTAGAACACCTACACCAACCCAACTGGTCGGATATGGCGGCTGCGTCACGTTTTTCTAATAAAATCGATTATGGAGAATCTAAACTTTGATTTAAAACTTTAGAGAACACACTCTATAATTTGGCGGAAATGAAAAATGAACAAAGGCTCCCCCTATCAAAATGTGTTCAAGTACTTATCGATTCCACTTACCAACATAATAATATAAAGAACATAATTTTATGAATGAATGAATACATACTTTATTGCACCAGAAACATAAATTAACAAATATTACAAATACAAAAAAAAAACTTAAAAACTAGAACAAAAAAAAAACTTAAAACTTTATTTTTGTATTTTAAATATACCATTTGTATAACAAAATAACCTATGTTTATGGACAATAAATGAATATGAATATGAATATGAATATAAAGTAATAATGTATGTACTTATATACAAAAAAAGTATATATTGTAGTATATCCGTGTCTAGTACCCATAGTACAAGCCTAGTGCTTAGTTTGGTGCTAAATTGCGTTGTGCAATATTTATAAATTTATTTATTTAAATAAAATTCCAAACACGATCACGATAATCACATCTTTAATATTACTTACTCAAAATATAAAAATCAAATCCAGACCTGTTTAAAAAATCAGGTTTAAAAAATAGTGTCATTCAATTTTCAAACTTTATTTTATTTTTCATTCCCGCCTTTTTATGGTGCACCCTCTTAAAGGAAAATCAAACTTCAAGAAAAAAACGGGTGTGTATAATTATTATATACTAACTTCTAGGAATCAACTAAAGTCCTAATGCAATTTTTTAAATGTCAATATAATTATCGACTTTAGTTTTTTTACTCGACTACCTAAAACTACTACTTGTAACTGGAAAACAGAATTTTAATACAAAAAAAATTACACGTTCCAATTTGCATTAAGCAATATTAAAATTCTTTTTTTACTTAAGATACGCTTGCATTGGTCCACTCCACACACACCTCACCTGTTGGAACGCGACGATGGACCATTGAGATAAAAAGTACAAGATCAATGCGATGGACACGTATAATATTCCATAACTATTTAAATCGCTCAGCATCGCTTCAGCATCGTTAGAACTGTGTAGACTGTAGGTATCATTTTTATTTGTCTTCGTTGTTAAGTGGCACGATATATTGTTAAGGGTGTATAGAGAGACAGGCACACCCACTAACCCCTATTGCTTTCTTCGAAACGTAAATTCTTCGAGGCGTTAAGAATGCTTTTGTTGTGGACTGTTAGTAGGTACATACCTAAACCTACCTACATCAATAAGTTAGTAGGAAACCGATGAATAGAAGAACTAATGAGTTCGTTGTACTTGTAATATAAATAAATAAGTGTATACTCACAGTGAACTTGTAAAAAAACACACTGTATGACTACCTTAAGCTGGCTACAGACGTTTAGATTTAACTGACAGTTTAACTGTACAGTTTTATCCAACGATGTTTCGATTAGATTGTCAGTTCAAACTTCAACTGCAGTTTTTAGTTTTGCCTTGCGCTTTAATTCTACAGATACAGTTATCAGTGGGTACATTTAATTAATTAAAACAGTCAATTAATTTTATTTTTATCAACATATGTTAATTATTTTTACTTTTGTAGACTTATTGCATGCAGACACTGCACTTACTCATACACCAGACAATTCTTCTGATTTTGAAATTATTTTTGGTATTTCGAATTTTATTTAAGATTTTAAATGGTTAAAAATAAATTTATAAAATAAATAGTTAAACCTAAACGTCTGTATTCTGCTTTACTTAACCATCGTACTTAAAAGTAGCAAATGCGCAGTTCATATACACTTTTTATACCAATTTTGAGATTGTAAAATAAAATTTTGTTTTCCTTAAAGCTAGTACTTCAAAGTACGGGATGTAGTATGACATCATCTTTATAGAAAGAGCTCCAGAGAGCTTGCTCATCGTTTTTTTTACAGAAGTTCTTGAACCGAACTAACTGGTTTCGTGCTTTTGTTTGGTGTTAATGTTTTATAATACTTACGTTGGATAATGCATACATTTTATTAGTATGTTTTTTTTTATTATTCAATTATTATTATTATCTTTAATTTATTATGATTTTTATGTTTTAATTTTACCTCTTATTTTTTTTTGTTTGACATTTGACTTGTAATTAATTTATTACCAATAAATGATATGAATATGAATATGAGGAGTTCTTTTAATATGCATAATACGATAAGCAGAACTTTATATGGGGTGTTACGGAGAGACGGGATTAATATTAACATCATGATGGCGGGTCCAATACTCTACAATCTCCATAATTTAGATCTTCATATTGTCAGATATTATTTAACCCAATCCATTCAGTTTTCGACCTATGTAGCACGCCGAGAAAAGCTTCGCCGGATCGAGCCTTGGCGAAGGCCCGATTGAAAAGCAGAAAGTTGCGGGTTCGATTTCCGCTGGGTGCAAATATTTATGTTTGAAACAAAATGTATTTGTTTCTGATCTGGGTGTTTTCTATGTATCATATTTATGTATACAAAAACTAAAGAATATGTAGTATACATATATTATATCCGTTGTCTAGTACCCATAGTACAAGCCTAGTTCTTAGTTTGGGGCTAGATAGCGCTGTGTAATGTCGTGTAATATTTTATTTTATTTAGTTACGTTACAAATTAACAAAGTGGCTTTGCTAAAGCCCTATGATAAAAAATACTTTATTTAAAAAAAATGTTTTCTAGAGTAAGTACGTGCCAGATAAGTCTGCGCGCGACTGGAGTAACTAACACAGTTTAGCTAATAGTTGATGCGCCTCGTTAGCGGACAGCGATTAGTTCCGATTTTGACCACGCGCAGACTGATCTGGCGCGCACTCTAGGTAGGTAGTCATCAAGAAGGTAGACTTCTCTAAATATTTTTAATATCGTGCCAAGCTTGTGATTAAATGTGTGATTGATGAAAAGAGTGATTAAATAAGACGCGGGTCGTTCCACAGCCGTCTTCTTCCCCGTCTAGGTGGCCATGCTACATCTTAGATCGCATAATTTTAGAATACTCCAGGCTCACTTTTAACTCCCCTAAAAATATTATTTACACATTACTTAGTTGTGGGACGTTTGTCTCTTCTGTCAACTTTGAAACTTCATGTGACAGTACAGTAAAAAATCAACGATGCATGGTTATGCAGCGCATTAATTATTAGCATTTATAAGTAAGGGGTAAATGTTTAAATATGACTTATGAATAATTCTAATATTGAATCTGTATTTCTTTCCAGCAATGAACCATTGTATCAGCCAGTTTTTCCAAGACGAAGAACACACCCAAAACCTGTCAAGAATTTCTGCATCACCTTCAAAATCCGACGACTCATCACAGAATCTAAGTCAGAACTCGATATCAGATGAAATCAGCCTCTCCCAATTGACAATCCAAGAACAAGAACCTTTAAACATACAACCATTTTATAATATTACGCCTAGAACAATGCCAATATCACCGCACTATGTGTTTGAAGAAGAATTTTCAGGCAACCCCTGGGCAATGTTGATAGCAACGATATTTCTAACCAAAACCTCGGGAAAAAACGCCAGGCGATACATGAAAAATTTCTTCGAAGAGTACCCTACTCCATATCATGTTTTAAACGATGTTCCGACCTCTTTCGAACGCTTTTTTGAAAATTTAGGCTTGAAGAAAAGAGGTCCAATGATTTGGAGGTTGAGTTACCAGTTTGTTTCGTCGAAATGGCGTCGGGCTAGCGATCTATGCGGTATTGGAAAGTATGGAGAAGATGCTTATAGGATTTTCTGTCTCGGTCATACGGATTTAGATCCTGACGACAGATATTTAAGGTTGTATTTGGATTGGTTGAGAAGCACGGATTTTTTGAATGAAAATGGAGTTGTCGATTGTGAGTATGTTATTGAAGATCCTGTGAGAAAGTATTACCGCATCGGTTTGAAGAATGCAGTTGAGCAAACTATTTCATGACAAAATTGATGTATTTAATATGTACCTACCTTTATATGTACTAACTTTAATATGTAATGGTCTTTGGTACCTACAAACAAAAGGATACTACCTTATCCTTGTGCCCAATTTTCAAGTTAGTTTTTCCTTTTTTAGCCGAAACAGTAGGAAAATTGTAATGTTATTTTTTCACTTTTCGATAAAAAAACAATGGTCAACTCGAAAAAATGTCATAGCATAGTCAGGAAACATGGATTTATAGAATTATATATATTAGCTGCGCCCCGCGGTTTAACCCGCGTAAGTCCCGTTCCCGCGGGAATATCGGGATAAAAAGTAGCCTATGTGTTTTTTCCGGTATCCAGCTAACATATTCCATGTTTCATCGCAATCGGTTCAGTAGTTTTTGCGTGAGGAGTAACAATGTCACATACAGACATAATACATTCGCTTTCATGCTTTCGCGTTTATAATATTAGTAAGATTAATCCTACTAACTAATATTATAAATGTGAGAGTGTGTGTTTGGATGTTTGGGGATGTTTGTTACTCAATCACGCAAAAACTACTGAACCGATTGCGATGAAACTTGGAATATAAGTAGTTGGATACCGGGAATAACAAACAGGTTACATTTTATCGGGACTTATGCGGGTGAACCCGGGGGGCGTAGCTAGTAAATAATAAAACACTATCACTTTCAAAATTTTAAACGAAAATTACGAGTCCCTACCTAAAATGGAATTAATGTAATTTAATTTTTATTATTTATGTACTTATTATTGCTGTGTAAATCTTACCTACTACTTACCATACCTACAGATAAACTTTAATAAACCTTACTGTAATTACTCAGTTATTTGTGTTTGTTTTATATTTGTTATACGTTCAGCATTACGGGTCTATACAGCCTTTTGGACCTTTGGTGGAATGCGTGCGTAGAGCCGCAGCCAACATGCAGAGACGCTTCCCAATAACAATTTTACTCGCAAATAATGAAGTGGACACCAAACCGGCGATTAGTGCCGGACGCGAACAATCTTACTAATATTATAAACGCGAAAGTTTGTATGTATGTATATGAGGTTGTTACTCTTTCACGCAAAAACTACTGAACCGATTGCGATGAAACTTAAAATATAGGTAGTAGCTGGGGACCTGGATTAACACATAGGCTACTTTTTATCCCGTTGTTTCAGCGGGAACGGGACTTACTCGGGTGAAACCGCGGGGTGCAGCTAGTAGAATAAATAAGTCAAAATGAGTTGTAACTATCTCTACTCATTTCCTCGATTAGCTCAGGATTCTTCTTAAGAATTGCTCACAACGCTCGGTATTTTACTTTAGAATTCTTTACTCCTCTCTGGATTCCAAAAATAGTCGTCCTTTCTCCGTTCTAGATGCATACAATCTACTATTTTAGAAGAAAGGCGCGGGTGGCGGGCGGGGCGCGGACACAAATTTATTAAATACTTAAATGTTAAATTTTATATGGAAAGGCGCGGGCGTTTACGTGTGCAACTGTGCATGGCGTTGAGTTTTAGGTTTCTTTAGTAGACGAATTTAATCCAATCCTGGTGCAACCCGACTGCCTTACTGACAATGATTGCCAATACCACTACCATTGGTAGCAGGTTGAAATCCTGCCGGTAACAAAATTTTAAAAACTAGATACTATGGCAAAAGAGCGACATCTCTTTGCAAATACTGTACATTATGATAGTTAATCTATCCGCACTTAACGTCGTCGCGGTCGTCGTCGTCGCCTTCGGCGTTGTTTTCCTTTTTTAACTATCCTTCGGAAAGTTTAACTTTCTTAAAGATAGATACCCGGGTTGAAAGTAGCTCATTTCGTGGTATACTAAGTAGTATATATCCGTTGTCTAGTACCCATAGTACAAGCCTAGTGCTTAGATTGCGCTGTGTGCAAAGTAGTGCAATATTCATTCATTTTTATTTTTATTTTATCCCTAGGGTTGAAAGTAAACTTCATTTTTTAATTAATGCAAGCATTTGACACTTATTTCTATAGAAATATTGTCAAATACAAGGAACCAAAACGTCAGATTATATTCTGAAATTAAAAAAGGTTTTTTTTTGTTTGGCTATATTATAATAATTGAATTATACCTACTCTTCTATTCTGCCACTCGCTATAATGCCACATGAATGCCACATCATGATTGCTTGGTTCTTACTTTTTTCTCTCTTGTCCGCATGGCCGCATAGATGCACGTCGTGTGACATGGTCGTGACTAGATTATTATTTGTAGCCAATAGTTAAGTTTTCTTTCAGTTTTCTAATGTTTATAAATATTCTAATTAACGTTTGAAAATTTTCTGATGTTGGCAGTAAGTGTATTTTTTTTAATTTATAAAAATAATAATTTGGATTTTACAAATTGTTCAAAATCTTCTTGATATTTTAACTGATTCTCAATATACTTGTTTTATTAAATGTGTGAGTAGTCTTTTAATTTCCTCACAGTTGACATGAAAAGTAGAGTGTTTAACTCGGGTGAACGTCACGCATTTCACCTTCGACCTATTGGCGCTCTTACTTTGTTCGAGCACCAAAAATATCTCAGGTGATATGCTTGACCTTGAGCCCTTGTATAACAATGTACTATTTGGATAAAAAATGAAATACCCAGTGTGGGTTGAATAAAAAGTCAATGGTTGAAGGATTTAAAGTGATGGCAAATTTTGCGGTTTAGTGATTGATAACTTAACCAAACTACTGCATTGTTGCTCGCATTTCTTCTTCTTCTTTAACATGGCTTTTCCATTCGGACATTTGCCAGTGTCAAGTATTATTAATAATGTGCTTCCAGTCAAGTCGTCATAGTTATAGTCAAGTCGAGGGAACCATTGTAAAAAGGGGGCATTTTTTACGATGTTTGTTCACGGACCTTTGGAGACAACGCTAAAGTCCATATTTTGCACTGATTTTTACTTTCATTTACACTTGTACACCTTCACGAAACTAAATTGATTAATATGCCCCCGAAATTAAACAATTTACACGCTTTTGAACTAGGTTTTACAAAAATGAAAATTTAGCAACACATCTCCTCAACGCGTTCCCGCCAAAACTCTTGCACGTATTTGATAATGCAAAATAATATTTTTCTTCGTTTGTATACCCTGGTATACCCATCCATTTTTTATTCCAGCTATTTGCTAGCTATAAATAATTTTGCAATCACCTTCCAATTCCAAAATCGCAAATTCGAACCATATTTAATTTACCCATTTTATATTAATTATTATAAAATTGGTATTATACATTTTTTTTAATTTCCCGGAATCTGTGGAAAAATAAACCAATAGGGCAATACCCGCTGTACCAACATGATAAAAAGTGTTTAGAGTGATTGTTCGGCGTACAGTTGGCAGTAGTGTCGACTATTGCAAATGGTGGATTGCGTTACTTTTTCTCGTGCTCCGTGTAAAATATTTACGTAAAATAGTGATAATTTCGTGGTGCAGTGTTTCTGACTATCATAAACATGTCGGAAACACTGCCGAACAACAAGAAACAAGTGCCGAGGCAGTTGGTAAGTGGTTATTGTTAGATTTTTACGTATTTAGTCCCGGGTGACGCCATGGTGGCTTTATCTGGGATCACGTAAACATGAAATGGTGCATCGCTGCATCGTGTATCGATTTACTAAAGTTACAGGATCATACTTGGACATTTTTCCGGACTTTCGTTTCGTTATGATGTTAAGTGGCCAGGGTCATTGGTCTCATTTTTTTTGTGATTACACCGCGAGGATTTCAAAAACGAGGCGGCCTTATGCATTCGCGCATGCGAGGAGGTGTCAAAATCTATAATAATAGGAGATCGCAGCATTGCGATATTGGTGACGATGATAGCGAGTGTCTCGCGGCGGTTCATACACGTCTAAGTCGGTCGGAGCATGGGAGGCATCTGGCTGGTGCCGTCTGCGGACGGACGGAAGGCGTTTCCCTCCCGCGGTCTCGCGGACGGCTGCCTCGGGCGTGCGCTGTGCCACCACTCATCGTCTCAACTCGACTCGGACTCCGCACGCCGCGCTCGCCGCAATCTACTTTATTACTTGACTAATTTATCTTTGAACCGATTACTACAATACTCGACTGGCGACCGACGACGGCGACAGATCGCCTAAATATATTCATATAACAAACAACACGTTCTGTGATATACTAGCGGGCGTAGCGTAATTATTTCTTTATAACAACAAAACAGCCCTCTCATATGATAACTTTTGTTGTTCTCTCCGAAGCTGCTTACTTGTGTTACTTTGGCCTTGATTTTTTAATGTATTTTAGGCCTTATAAGACTTATAAGTTATAAGATACAATATTTATTTAAACAAAAAGGAATACAATTAGGTAATAAGTAGGTGTATAGGTCTGGTATAGGTATAATTAAGTAATTTTATAATACTTAACTAATAGTTACTTAATAATTAGTGAAGGTCTAAGTCTTAGTATCGTTTCAATGAAAATCACAGAAAACACAAAAATCTACTACAGTAACAATGAGAGAGAATGTAATACACATTTTTTGTATTTTTCACTAAAATATTCAGCATTTGGTTTGGATGATGACTGCTATAGATCTGTCCCTGATGAAATCTGAATGAAAAAATATGAATATAATATTTGATCATGGACCCATATTATTTCAATCTAGTCTAGGAGGTGGTGATGTAATTGTTTACGAGCTTGTTTTCTGCAAATAGATCTCAAATTGGGTCCTTTTCGTGTGATGGTTCCTTTTGTTACTGGGGAATCAGACTAGTCAATTATTTTTCCACTAGTTGTGGCAAAATTTATGAAAGAGCCAAGACGTCTCTTGGAGCTGGTCATTGTAGACAATTCAACTCAGGTGCTGTGTTGCATCAGCTCGTTTGGCAATCTGTAAATCTAATCTAGTCTTTTATTGTATTAGTTAGTGTAATTTTTATTTCATCTTGAATGGACATAATGTTGAGGTGATGGGGTTGTTCATTAGTAACTTACCAAGGAGCATCTGTGAGTTTGTGAAAGCATCAGGCAGAGAAAACCTTTGTTACCTGAATGGGCAAGGAAAGGGTATATACATATTATATATAAAGGTATATAAATGATACAATTTAAGCCAAAAGAGGGTTGTTCTTGACGTCTAGGCGAACAACTTTTGTTCTACAACTTTTGGAAAATCAAAGTACCTAGGTGCTTTTAGAATATTTTGAGCTTAAAGTTTATTTGAAAATCAGCTGTTTCTCAGAGTTAGAGGTCATTGATCTTAAGTTGTCTTTCATTAGTTTGGTCTACTATTAATTATTATCAAAACTTTAATTGAATTTATTTTCAGAAAAGCTAATATCTTTCAGTTCAAATACCCCTTTTCTGCTTAAGAGGGTATCCTCGTTACACCATGTTTAGATAAGACTAATTTCTTAGAGAAAAAAAAAGTGACAAAGCAATGAGCGCTGGAATAATACTGGAATTTGAATCTAGCGCTGGTACTGGATCCAATACTTGCGATGGAATTTTTTCATTCCAGTGCGCGCCCCGCGCCAGCTCGCGATACTCGAATTGTCTAAACAACCGAGTCAGAAACTGACGCTATAATGCAGCGCCGGTCGTATCAAAAATTTAAGTGAAAATTACAACAAAACCCTAACGTTTGTTTTGATTATTGATTTTATGGAATGTCTATGGGAAGATAGATCCCAACATTACCAAAACAAAGAAATGCATACATATTCTTATCCAAAGCCGTTTATTTTTCGATATTTCTTGTTCTCTAACGTCTCCGTTAAAATTTCTAAAAGCAAATAGGTACGAACATTTCTTAAAAAAATTTGCTGTAATCTCTGATGTTTCCGTGAATTCATTTTTCCCCACTGGATTAAAAAAAAATGTGCAGTCACCCTGAAGAAATTACCACAACTACTGTCTACGTGTAAACAGTGTCAATCCAGTACACCTGTGCTGGATTAATTACTGGATCAATGTAAATTAATGCGTAATGAAAAGCTTTGTATTTTATTGTACTGGAATTTACTGGACCGATTTCAAAAATTCTTTAATAATTGAAAGCTACATTATCGAGGACTAACATAGGCTACTTTTGGTCCCGATATTCCCACGGGATCGGAACTTGCGCGGTAGAAACCGCGGGATGCAGCTAGTTTAAAATAAAATAAATAACTTGTAAATTTTCACAATATAATTCACTGTACACTATACAAAAAGTAAAGAAAAAATTAAAAAACCGACTTCAAAAAAGAAGCAAAAAATTATTAAAAAAACGACCAAAAAAAAGAATAGATAAAAAAAGACCAAAATAACCTCTACATAGGTACAGTGCCACCGACTAATTAATCTGTTTTATCATCTGAAGTCGGGCAGCCAATCTAAGTACAATATGGAACCAACCAGTAAAACTGCCCCGCTACCCCTCTTCGAGTAATCGATAAAAAATTGGATTGATTAATACGTTTTGAGGAGCATTTCCGTTCATCACTCCGAAGACCCTCATCAGATCCACATCAAATTTTTATGGGACCATTTTGGAGCTCCCATCTATCCATTAAAAAAAGAATCATCTTAATCGGTCAAGCCGTCTTCGAGTAATTGGTGAACATACAAAAAAAAAAAAAATATACATACAGACGAATTGATAACCTCCTCCTTTTTTTTGAAGTCGGTTAAAAATAATAAGGCTCAATATAAACTATCAGTGCAGATAGTAGATGATATACTAATTCAAGATAAAATATAGTTTTATCTTGATAGTTTCCTATAGAATTCTACTTATTTCGTAACATGTAAGTTGTCTTTTGACTGTTCTTTCACAGTTACAAATAACAAAGAGAATAAATACTAAAATTAACCTACTCCGTTTTATCTAAGTAGGAACAGATAAAATTAAGTAGGTAATTAATTAGGTACCTACATAAGTAGATTATTGTACATGTACTATTTTCCAATAAGAATGAGAAAAAAATGGGTTTTTTTTTATTTACCTTTATTTTATGCCTAATCTTCTGAAAAAAGGTCCGAAGTCCGGTATAACCGAACACCAGAATATGTGTCAACTCCCATTGTAGCACTATAGATTTTGTATGATGATTTATGTATAACTAGCTGCGCTCCGCGGTTTCACCTGCGTAAGTCCCGTTTCCCCGGGAATATCGGGATAAAAAGCATATGTGTTATTCCCAGTATCCAGCTACCTATATTCCATGTTTCGTCGTAATCGGTTCAGTAGTTTTTGCTTGAAAGAGTAACAAACTCACATAAATACATACATACTTACATGCATACAAACTTTCGCGTTTATAATATTAGTAAGATAAGATAGTATAGTAATTTTTGGAAATATATGTCTATTGTTCCATCCATCACCATAATATCCTAAACTACCTATCTAATTCAGTTATTGGTATTCTGTGGGTGTTATACATATAAATAACAAAAGTTTTGTTTTATAATTAAAAAAACAACCACATATAATCTTAGTAGATTAACTGTATGAGGTAGATTGCAATAGTACGGAGCATGTTATTCTCGTCCACTCTAAAGCTGTTTTTTTTATGTCAATAATTTACATAAGAAACTAATGTCACGCATTATACAAGCTGTAACGGGATGCCAATTAAAGCCGAAAGGGTGTTGTTCTAGACGTCTAGGCGAACAACTATTCTACGACTTTTACGTTCTACGATTTTTAGAAATTCGAAGTAGTTTTCGAAAATTTTAGTGGAAAGTTTACTTGAAAATCATCTGTTTCATACAGTTTGAGGTCATTGACCTTATGTTGTCCTTTCATTTAGTTTGGTCTACTACAAACAAAACTTCAATTACCTTTATTTTCAAAAGCAGCTGTTTTTTCAGTGAAACATGACCTCAAAATTTAAAAAAAAAGTCCGAATTTCCAAAATTCGTAGAATAAAAGTTGTTCGGCTAGACGTTGCAGAACAACCCATTTTTTTTTTAATCTATTTAATAAAGAGCTTTACCGAACAAACGGTTATGTCGCTCTGTTAGGACATCACTTTACCTTATCTTCTATTCAACCCTACGAAAACAAGTTTATAATGCGCTATAGCTTCCTCTGAAAGAGGACACGCCAGAGCGCCTGTTACCCCTCCAACCAAATACATATTGTAATTAAAATTATGTAACATAGAAAATCGGTGATCTTCGTTTCGAACATATTCCATCATAATATGAGTAACGTCTTCGACTATTCGCCTTAAAAGGGTGCATAGATAGAGTCAATTCCACAAAAGCAGTCTTTGCAGCAGTAACTGAAAGCAAGTTTATCAAATAGATAAATAGTACCGCGTGTACGCAATCATATTTTTTCTCCGTTCGTTCGTTTAAGTTCCTTAGAGCTACAGCTCTGGAGTACGTCATTATCGTTCTTACATAGGTACGTCTCATCCTATTCACCTCGTACCTTCATCTCTTTTTAGCTTCCCTCTACTCTAGCTAGCTTATATTACGGTTACACTATAGTAAAATCTCTCTTTAACAGCGTGAACGTAAACAACGCAAGCTGTACTCGGACGAATGGGCCCTCGGCGACGATGAAGCCGAAGGTGGACGAGGTTTCTCCCTCGCGGACAAGCTGGAGAGCTCGCGGTTCGACCACCCGGGCTCTGTGCTCGACATGCACGGCTCGGACCTCACGGTGTCTTACCTACAGAAACACGGGTTTACCACGCCTCTGCTCTTCAAAGATAAACTTGGATTGGGACTCAGGTAAGAATTTGGAATCTTACCTATGATTTTAAATGTGTACGTAAACGACTATGTTTGTTAAATACTCCTTCACGCAACAGCTACTGGACTGTTTGTGATGAATCTTGGTATGCGGATAGCTGGAGATTATGGATTAACACGTAGGTTGCTTTTATCCCGATATTTCTGTTGGATCGGGAAATCGCAGCGCGCAACTAGTAAGGTATATGTTAGTGTGATTGTGTGTTACTTTTTAAGTACCTAAAATAATAATAAAAAAAAAAGTCTCGCTGTCTGTTAGTACTGACTGGCTGACTACAGGATCGAGATTCGAGACTTAGGGGTAAATCTAAGAGTGATGCTGGGTTAAAAACATTTCGTTTTCCGGTGAAAAAAATTACTTTGATCATTTTTATGACCAGTCATTTTTTTTGCTGATACGTTTTGACCAAGAATAAATTCAGTCCTTAGGTATTTTACAGTCCTCGTAAAAAACATATTATTACAGAGTGCCGTTTTTAAGAACAATAAAATTATCCATAGGAAGTCGATTATCCGAACGTCGAACACTCATATTGTCCCCCAATTAATTAGGATAATCGGTGCTCTACTGCACTGTAAAGAAAGAAACCTTTCCTTTGTTAGTCAGCCTGAAAAAAGGAACTCTTTACTCTTTCCCGAAAAGTAATGTTGCAGATTACCACGTAGAAAAACGACTTTACTTTCCTACTTTTCACTTCCTAAGCCTAAGGAGCGAAACGTGACGCGACAGAGTAAACAAAACGTTGAGAAATAACCCGACGAGACTTGAAATTCAAGTAAAAGTTTATCTAAAGAATTTGTAACTTCGCTACCTATTTGTCGGTTTATTAAAAACAAGTAATCCAGCAGCTGTCGTTAAGCGCCACATGTTCATTTTAATACAAAAACATTTTGAATAGTCGACCTTTTCGATCAGCTGATGGGTTCGACCGAGACGGTGAAACGGGAAACGAAGAAAAAAATTCCATACTTCTATAATAATAATCTTTTTTCCTTTTTCTTTTAAACTTTCCTTTTGTTAAAGTTCACTTTATTTATATATTTTGAATCATTGGAAACTTCACAGGATTAAGTTTTTTTTTTAATTAAGTTACTTAATATTATAATTGATGTAGTTCTGTATGTTTCCCAAATAAGTGAAATAATAAATAATAATAAAACACAATGTTTACCGGGTTTTACTCGCGTATTTAATTTAATGACGGCATTTTTTCTAAAGACCAAGCTTTCGCCAAGCTTACAGTTAGCTATTTCAAGGTTGACTGGTATACCCGGTAAATATTGTGTTTTATTATGGGAAATCTTAAAAAGATTACCATACTTCTATTTCGACTAGGGTTTAATTGGTTATATTTTACCAGGTCTTATTCGCGTATTATTATTCTCTTACCTCGACATTTCAACCATGTTACAATGGTCTTGGACCGGGAATCTATCCTAATACTATAAAGCTGAAGAGTTTGATTGTTTGTTTGAACGCTCTAATATCAGGAACTGCTGGTCCGATTTTCAAAAAATCTTTTTGTGTTTGATAGTCCATTTATCGAGGAAAGTTATAGGTCTAGACTAGTTTTGATTTTTTGTTTTGGATAAACCGATTTGAATGAAATTTGGTACAGGGATAGTTTAGTGGTTGAAATAAGATACTAGGGTACTTTAAATAATCATACAAGTTAAGCAACGTTTGGTATGACATACGTGATGCGTGACTTACGTTATGGGATAGTAATTTATGCGGGTGAAGCCGCGGGGCATAGCTATAAATAATAGTTCGCGAATAAGACCCAAATGGAATTTAAAAAGTTCAGGAATCTAATTCTCAAGACCTTGGCGACATTTCTAGGGGTTTGTAGTCGACTACAAACTTATAAATTGCCTGACAGATTTAAAGATTTACCAATAAGCATTCTTAAGACCAGGCTTACCGCGTGGCTTCTAGTGAAGTGATTTTATAATTTGGACGAATTTATGACCTACAGAGAAAAATATTGTTGACTTCTTTCATTAAATTTGTGTTATCATTGACTTTAAAATTATTAATAATTGTAAGAACTGAATGCATGAATTGAATAAATTGGACATATTTTATAATATTTGCACACCTAAAGGGTAGAATAAGGAGGACATATTATTTTTATCACAATGACATTTGTATTTGACTTTAATTCGCAAATAAATCATGGATTATTTGATTATTATTACTAGAATGTTAATAATATTGTCTATATATACCTAATTAATAAAAGGGGAATAAGGTTGGAGTAGTGAGCTACCTATATTCCAAGTTCGTCGCAATCGGTTCAGTAGTTTTTGCGTGAAAGAGTAACAAAGTCGCATACATACATACTTTCGCGTTTATAATATTAGTAAGATTTATTAATTGTAATGATGTTTAAATGAAATTTTGGATAAGCCTATTATAGAAATAACCCCAGGTTCTTTCATAGCTTGATTTTAATTTTACGTTACAAGCAAAGGTTTAAAAGTTGTTTCTTTTCCAGGGTCCCAACTAGTAACTTCACAGTAAACGATGTCCGTATGTGTGTCGGCTCGAGGCGACTTCTAGATGTTATGGATGTCAACACGCAGAAAAACATCGAAATGACTATGAAGGTAAGATACGAACCTAGCTTTCGTATATCTTTACAGGTTGTATGAAAACCTTTTATTATACGTCTTTATAGGCTGGTTGGAAGACGGCGCTTTAAACGATAAGGCCGCCCTTTATATCACATAGATAAAAGTAATATCGCAATTTTATTATTTAAGCTGTAGTACTGATGTTCCCAAAGGGGGCGGAAAATCATAATTATGTTTAAGCTGTTTTTCCTACTTGACTGTTTTCATGCAAATAACTTGCAAAAATTAACAATGCTTGACACTACTTTCCAAATGGCCAAAATCGGTCCACAACCGAAAAGAAATAACGTACATAGGCTGTATTGGTTCCTCCTCAATTGATACTGGACCACAAAACTAAATAATCTCTATAGCATAGAAAAAAAAACTGTTTTTGTCTTGTTTACAAAACAAGGCGAATCATATTACTATTTTATCGCGCCTTTTGTTATTCAGTGTTTATTTCAGTACACCATTAACGTAAACAGTCGTACTTTCCTTCTCTTCCTAGTACACTAAATTTATTGAATGCAGCTGTAATAAAACATTTTGTAGCTACGACCCGCGGTTAAACCCGCAAAGTCCCGAACCGGTGTAAAAATAAAAAAAATAGTCGTGGATGGTTACGTTTTATCTGTATGTCATATTTATGGGGATTGGGTAATTTTGGCGTCAATTTCATTGTTCATTAGCCTTCACTGCAACAGAATTTAAATGAACAGAAAGAACGATCTAAAATTAAGAAAATATTATTCTGACAGCAAAGTACTTTAAGTATTAAATCAATAATTTGTCGATTTGAGTATTTCCTTGATTCAATACCCCAATATTATTAAGAAGATGGGGCTAAGGAATTAATTATTGACGAAAAATCTAACCTAAAAACATGGTAAATATCCTGTTATTAGGTAAATTATTTTTATACTTAACTACTAATTGTTATTATGGGCAATAAGTTCAAGATATTTTTCTAGAAATATTTAATTAGGTTTGAATCCTGTGACGGGATTTTTTTATTATGCTTTTCCCCTTGTAAAATATTTCTACTTATTGTGGATAGTAATTAAGTAGTAAGTACTACCAATAAATAGTTGTTTAGGCAATTACTAGCTGTGTCTCGGGGTTTCACCCATGTAAGTCAAGATCTAGTGGGAATTTCGAAAAACCCTTTTATATCTCAGTCTACCTTGATAAAGCTGACTGTAAAGTCAGCGAAACATTGGTACGGGCATTGAAACAATGCCGTTAATCCAATAAAACTCGAGTTAAACCCGGTAAATATATCGTGTTTTATTACAATCGCGAAAACATAACAATAAAATAACCTCTTTTCATAGAATGCCTACATCATCATAATGAAGAACAAATTCTCCAAATTTCAGCTCTCTACTAACAGCCGTTTAGACTGCGCATTTATCCATATGTCAGTCAGGACAAAGCATTTTATAAATAAACAATTGTACATACAAGTAGGCAACGCAATAAAATAAGAAAGAAGGTAAATAAATGTATTAAGACAAGCACAGAACTTAGTACACGTTAAAATAAATACAATAAAAATAAAGTAGATAGATAACATAACACAAAACTTAGACAATTTTGTATTTAATTTATAAGATTCCACAGTCCATAGGTACCAAATTTCCCCATTCCCCTTTAGATTCGCCCGTCGCTTTCAGCTATGAGTTGTTGATGACAAAACGGTTTGTAAGTAGCTGTATAGATTAAAACCCATTTGTTTAGTAAACGTTTGCCCTCCTGGAGATTACCTCCCGTGACCGCGGCATCTCTACGCATGCGTTCCGTGACACATTTAGGATGTTTACGAGCTCTAGGTTGATGTAGATTCTACTAAACGGGAACGGAAAATGAAATGGGTGTTTTCTATGTATCATAAATAAGTATTTACAATTGAAATGTATGTATGTAGTATTTCCGTTGTTTACGTTTCATAGCACAAGCTTAAATTAAACTGTGTGTAATGTGAAATGTCGTGCAATATGTATCTTAAATACAAAAATCTCGTGTCACAATTTATTTCTGATCGTTCTGATACTGGCTCGATCGATTTTTATGAAAAATTATATGCATGTTCAGTAGGTCTGAGAATAAGATAATATCTTTTATTTTTCATACCTACAAGTGATAAGGGTTGTCCACCTCTAACATTTTTTTATATTTTGGACCAATTTAGATGAAAATTTGCATAGATTAGTTTAAGTGACGGAGAGTAACATAGGATTAACCCTGCGGGATCGGACTTGCGCGGGTGAAACCGCGGGGCGCAGCTAGTTTATTTATTTTAATCAAATTGTTTGGGCAGATGTACCTATTATTTGGTTTTTGCGATTTTGAATTGAAGTCCTTGTCGTTCGGTTAAAAATGGCTTATTAGAATACGCAACGCTATTAGAAACGGAAAAAAATGTGGTTTAATTACAAATGGTTTGGTTAGTACGGAAATTATGTTTAATCGAATGCTCCCTTGGGTACAGTCTGTTGGGTAGTCATTTTTTAAGGACTCCGTACCGCAAAAGGTAAGAAAGGAACTATTAAAAGATCAGTTTGTTTCTTTTATGTGCCATTACTATTTTTTTGCGTTCGGAAATGATAATCCAGTCACACGTAATATTTGGGCAAACACCCACCTGCGCCGTTTATGGTTTAGACTTGAATTCCCGCCATGGAACAAATTTTTGTACGAACTAGGTTTGTTGCAAACCATTTTTTTTTGGTTTAGATTCAGTATTGCGCACAATTATTTATTCTGTGGTATTTATTGGTAAGAAAATACATTTACGATATGAACTCATTTTAAGTTTCTTACCTACCTTTACCTACCGTATAATTTTTAATCTCTTTCCAACGACACGGAAAAATTTGATACATATTACTGCTAAATTGCCAACCTATTAATTACACCTAATTAGTTTCACGATTCTAATAGCCACCTATTCAGGAACCAAACACCCAGTTCAAATTCTTTTCGTCTCACGTTATCAAAACAAAGAAAGGAGAAATGAAACTAAGGAAACTACGGAAAAGCTCGATCCATTTCATACAACAATCACAAGCTCTACTACGTATATGAATAATAAATGGGTGACACGCAAACTCTGCTGTTAGGTTTTTACCTTTTCGAATCTCTCAGTAATTTTACACCTACATTTTATAAACCAAAAACCCTACAACCTATCGTCATCTATTTTATATAATTTGTTAGCTGTGTCCCGCGGTTTCACCCGCGTAAGTCCAATCGAATCGGATGCCTACATTAGGTACAGAACACACCCTCCAATCATCAGCTCTCTAACATCAGCGCCGCCGCTAAGCGGTATTCCATTAATCAATCAGGACAAAGCATTTTATATTAATAGATACCTGTATGAAAGTTCATAGTAGTTCATATTCATGCCATACGGTACTATACAGGAGGCATCGGATATGTTATTTAACGAATAGGCTTGCTCAGCACATATTCCATATAACTATGTAGATTGTCCTGAACAATCAATCAATCAATCAAACCAACCAATCTTTGTTATAATTGCATAACAAGAGTTTAAGGTAAACAAAAGAAAAAATCGCGCATGTGCAGTAACTTGAAATTTTGCGTATTTCTGAAAAAGCAATAGGCACGCACGACCTCTTGAACCGCTTCCGATTCAAGAATGCGAAACTAAAGTGTAGCGTTCTCAAATGAATGGAGAGTTTTTGTGCGCATGTGCGGAATACAATCTGCGATATTTATTACGTAGATATAGGACGAAGAGCTGAAGACAAACCGTCCGCTTACCTCGGCGGTTTTGTGGGAAGTGACTCAACCTTAAAATGGTAAAGACGCGCGATCTACCGCGCATGATCAGTAAACCTCAAACCAGAAAGTTACTAGTTTATACAACCTTTTACCCTGAAGCGTGGAATAGAAATGAAATAACTTGAAAAATGCAGGTGTACACTGTACGTACTGCGCAAGTGTGTTTTTGTTGACAGGCAACCAAGAAAACCAAACTTGGTTTGGGTTTGGTTTGTTTTGGGTTGGAATATCTTTCATAACTGTTTACCCTATGGCTTGATGACAGGAAACTTCTTAGAAATTATATCTACTAAAAATTTACGTCTCGTACTGCATAGATCGAGTCATTTTGTTATGTGAAGCTATACTGGCCTGCACCGCAGATGTTTGCCAGTTCGGTTTCTGCCATGAAATAAATATAGGCACAAACTTTATGTAGTTTGAAAATAAACTCCTTTTTCTGGTTTTAATCGCGTTGCTTTTATAATATCAAGTAAGTAGGTATTTTATCAATGCCCAACGTGTCGAGAACTTTTTCATCTTGCTCACGGGTGGACCCGGGTTTAAGTAGTTTGTTAGTCTGGGTGTATGTTTTAAACATGTAACCCTTGTGTATTACAAGTCAATTTGCTTTTTGGGATAAATGCTGTCGAGTCTGATTCATAGGTAGATCATGAGAACGCTCTAAGTACTTTTACCTACACCATCGTTAGTCATGTTAGATTTACGACAAACATAGACAAGACACGGACAAGAAAATGATCTTATAAGGGTACCTTTCTTACCTTTTGAGGTAATAAACCCTGAAACAGTAAATCGATCAAGAGTTATTCTTTAAATAAGTCTTGCCGCATGACTTGGTTATTAAACTTACATTGTAATTTGTATAACTTCTATTTTTGATAAGCCTATCTTTATATTTTGAAACATACAAGTTGGCCATTCACTAATTTAGGTCAAGCTAGTATTTGTAATTTTCTTATTTCATTTTGTGATATAAGCTTTTATTTTGTTATTTCTAAGTGTGAAAATATATGTATCAATATGTTTACGCCGGGCAGCCTACTTGACACCAACGCTCCTCGGGACCTAGCAGTTTACCCACCACCGCACGGGGAGAACCCCAGATTCGCTAGTCTACCTACCCTTTAATCGCCTATAAGACACCCACGGGAAGAGCATTTACCCTATGCCTGGGCTACATAGCTATGTATTCTATCCATACTAATATAATAAATCTGAAAGTTCGTTTGTTTGTTCCGTCTTCACGGTTTGACCGATTTGGATGAAAATTGGCATAAGGGTTGTTTAAGTGATGGAGAGTAACATACAATCCCGATAATCCTGCGGGATCGGGACTCGGATCGGGCAGCTAATAAACGACAAATCATAAACATTTAAACATAAATTTATTTTACACATATCACAATTGCGATGTTTGTCTATCGCGCATGTGCTAACAAAGACGATTGCGGATTTGAATTCGTACCAAACAAAACATGATCCGTTCGCACGACGGGACCGGCCAAACAAACCGCCCGGTGTGATAGACCCACCTGAAACTGTACAACTCTAGTTCTTACTACGCATGCGCGTGTATTTCCCTCCGCTCTAAAGAAATTTCGCTTCATTGCCGGTTTGCATGTCGACCAAGACGGAGTGCTGTTAGCTGCGCTCTTTACTTTTATGCTTGACGCCGTAAAATGGTGGACTTAAAGAAATTTAAGTTGTTCTGTTTTTTTTTTGTACCTAATTGTTAGGTAAGCTACCACAATCTTACTAGGTGGTTAGTGATGGTACGTGGTCTAATGTATAACGCTCGCCTACTTAGAAGATTAAAATTGAGTCTATGGTTAGTTAAAAGATCGTTTTACTCAGTAGAAGATTTTTTTACTATAAAATGTAGCTTAGAGCGTAGCGTAGAATAACTTTGAAAATCAATTTTTTGTTATTGATTTAATTTATATACAGGGTTACAGAAAAAGTCGTGCTAGATCCGTTGAGGGCGTGGAGTACCCATCATTTCTGACTTATTTCACTATGAAACACCCTACCCTAAACTTAACCCTTTTTGAGATATTCGACTTTTAATTTTTTCATTGAAAATTGCCGATATTTAAGCTACTAAATTTATTTTTGTTTATTTTGTGTGTCTTATTATTATTATTATTGCATTTTGACATGCGTAATAAGATGCTTAAAGACGTCAATCATTAAAATAGTACATTAGTTAATTGAATAGACCGTAGCAGACAAGTGAAAGTTAAGAAATAAAAAAATAAATTAGAAAGTTTATTTTTCTCTAAGGGATATCTAAAAAAAACTATATGGCAATTGTTCGGCAGATGTTTTTTAAAATATCTACGTTTCATCAGCTATCTAACGAGGTATAATAATCAAGTGTTTTATTCAAATACATTATAAAAAAAATTAGTTTCATAGGCGACAGTGGAGAAGAAAATTTATACTTAGCCCTAAAAAATAAAATAAAACAATAGGTAAGCATGAAATGTTATTTATTAAAGCTTTTCACACAACTTTTTCTTGTTTACAGTTCATGTTCAACATGGCCGCCTCTATTTCTGATACATTGTCGCATTCTTCTACGGAGACCAGTCTTCACTACTCCAGTGGTCAATGTGGTCCTCATTTTGTTAGCTGCATCCACAATCCTTTGTCTTAAGTCTTCCACAGACGAAACTGGATTCGGCTCGCTGTATACTAGACTTTTCATGCACCCCCACACATGAAAATCCATGGGGGTAATGTCCGGACTTCTTGCTGGCCATGGCAACGGCCCACCTCGTCCTATCCATTTGTTTGGATAATTTGTGTCCAGCCAGTCTCTGACACTTCTTCTGAAATGGGCAGGGCAGCCATCGTGTTGGAACCACATGTCCCTGATCAGGTTGAGTGGCAGATCATCCAGCAAATCACTCAAGTCTGCTCTCAGGAAATTTTCGTAGCTTTCCCCATTTAAATTATCCGGGAGAAAGTAAGGTCCAATCAAATGATTGGAGATAATGCCCATCCACACATTCACGCTGAATCTACGTTGGGACCCCTTCACTCTTTTCTTATTGGGATTCCTTAGTTCTTTTGGGGCCCAGTAATGGGCGTTGTGATAGTTAGTTATGCCATCTTTATCAAATTTGGACTCATCCGTCCACAAGATATTTCTTAGAAAATCTGGGTCTTCCACATCAGCATTTAGCATAAATCTGCAAAAGTCCATTCTCCTCGCGGGGTCTCCTTCTTCAATAACGTGTACCGGCGTATAATGGTATGGGTATAGGCCAGCAGTGTGCACGGTAAACCACACTCTCCATTGCGAAAGTCCCAGATCACGGGCAACAATATTAGTGGAAGTAGTCGGATCCGCTCGAAAGCGTTGCACTATCTCATTGTCCTGTTCTTCGTCGTCAATTCGTGGTCTTCCCATGTCTGTATTTCGTCTCAAAACAGAGCCAGTTTCACGAAGTCTTCGATAAACTCTGTCAAAAACGGCCACATCCGGCACTCGACGACCGGGGTAGCGAGTTATGTATTCGTTGCGAGCTTGCGCAGACACACAATTGCAGTATCCGTAACAAATAAGCATATCAGCATATTCTTCAGGTGTGTAGGACGTCATCTTCAACACTTCCGTATCGCAGGTACAAATCAGAGTCCGGTTAACAAGCACAGTAGTCACAAATCAGAAGAAACAGTCCAGAATCACAGCCAAGTCGAGAAAAAGAGCAATACAATGTCACATCTACTATGTACGAAGCACAAAAGCAGACTGACTGACAACCAAAACAATACCCCTTGTTGTATTCACAGCCCTAACCGGTCTCTACACATTTTTTCTTTCATTCGCACCTACATAAATCGTCACTTGTCTCGCTCGCACGGTGCGTCTTAACTTGAAGGACAATAGGCGCGGTACCGTTAGAACTACTACTACTACTGGAGCGTCCCTTTTTTCCACGAAATGTAATACAATCCCTAGATTGTTATACGTCGTTAGATAGCTGATGAAACGTAAATATTTTAAAAAACATCTGCCGAACAATTGCCATATAGTTTTTTTTAGATATCCCTTAGAGAAAAATAAACTTGCTAATTTATTTTTTTATTTCTTAACTTTCACTTGTCTGCTACGGTCTATTCATAACTAATGTACTATTTTAATGATTGACGTCTTTAAGCATCTTATTACGCATGTCAAAATGCAATAATAATAATAATAAGACACACAAAATAAACAAAAATAAATTTAGTAGCTTAAATATCGGCAATTTTCAATGAAAAAATTAAAAGTCGAATATCTCAAAAAGGGTTAAGTTTAGGGTAGGGTGTTTCATAGTGAAATAAGTCAGAAATGATGGGTACTCCACGCCCTCAACGGATCTAGCACGACTTTTTCTGTAACCCTGTATACATTTAATTATTTTTTGGACTATATAATTTGTTAATAGGACGATTTAATCTAATTTTATTGGCACTACCTTAATTCCTTCTTCTATGAATTTTATAAATTATTTTGACATGTAATGATTAATTACCAATAAATGAGTATTTGAGTATTTGATAAGTCGCAACCAACAAGAGTGAAAGAAAGTAGAAAGACGGCGGCGCAGGCGGTAGAATTAGTTGTATTATTTAACGGCTGTAACGGCCTACTATACGGTATCCGACACGGACAAGTTCGTTTGGCTATACAATTATACATACAACGTAGGTTTTAATAACTTTGCATTGAATTTATATGGGATGAATCGTATTAGACCGTCAGCCGGCCGAGCCGGGTCTGAACTTCGTTGTCCATTGCTCGGCGAGCAGTCGATCGGTCTGTTGCATCCGAGTGGCGGCCGAGCAACAAACAACGAAGCTCGGACCCGGTACGGCCGGTCTAATATAATTCATCTCTACCCCCTTACTTATAAACGCTAATTAATGCGCTACATATTGTATAACTGTGCATCGTTTGTCTTTTACTGTCACATGAAGTTTAAAAGTTGACAGACAGAGACAAACGTCACATAACTTAGTCATGTGTAAATAATATTTTATAAGTAAGGGAGTAAGTCATAGGATAATTTAAAAAACAGAATTCAAACAGATTCGCGAAAATACTAATATTTGCGCAAAAAACACGGGTAATTAAACTTTGGACATTTCTCAATCTTACTGAAATAAGTTAGGATTTTTATATAACACTAGCTGCGCCTCGCGGCTTCACCCACTTCACATCAAGTCCCGTTCCCGCGGGGATATCGGGATAAAACTATGTATACCAGCTACCTATAATTCAAATTTTCATCACTATCGGTTTACGTGATTGAGTAACATACCTACTTACTCACAAGATTTCAGCTTTATAATATGAGTAGGATTGAGTTATAGAGTTGAATGTTTGGGAACCGGGAGTTTCTATGCACTATGTTAGATCAGACTTTTAAAACTTCGATAAAAAATCAGGTCTCAAAATATACTGCTCGCGAAAACCTAGCTCTTGACTGCTGACCTTAATACCGTAAATCATCGCAACTCCCTAAATCAAACGCAAAACCGAAAAATCCCAAATACCTGGGTCAAAATTGCAAACACACGTGTGTAATAAATTTAATAAAACACTTTCTTTACCGGGTTTGACAACAAGGTGAAACCTTGTTGACAACCTTGAAAAAGCCAACTGTAAAATTAGCGAAAGCACGGTCGTTTAAAAATCATGAATAAAACGCGATTAAACCCGGTAAATAAAGTGTTTTATTATGCAAAATCGCGAAAACCATAGAAGAAATTACACACGTGTGTGTTTTCAATAGCGTAGACTATTAGGCTAGGCGGGTCCGCTCGCTCGCTGTTTCGTAGCATAGGCTCGCCATACGAAAAGAAAGTTCAATACATTTTATTGAACATATCCGGCGATGTTTGCGATGTCCTAATTGAATGAATATTGACATAGCAAACCTTTCAGTCCGTTTGCTTTGGTTTTGTTTTCGTTTGCAATCGTTAGGTGGCGAGTATGCTTTGATGTGTCGCCTACAATTTAATTAACTGCTCTTGTTGAATTTCAATCGATTAAATATAACTTTAGTCGTTTGTTAGTTGGTTGTTTGCTGAAAGGCACCACAAACAATTTTGAACTGATCTAGTCATAGATCGGTTTTCGCGAGGTTGATATGAAATTAAACAATTTTTTTATGCTACCGTACTCTTCGTATGGTAAAAAAACTCATAAAATAACTTAGCCCGTCCGTCCGCTAAAAAAGAAAAACACTTAAAATAAATTTTTTTAGTTCTTTCCATGAGCATTCCCCGTGAGTTTATTGTAATTTCACATAGTTTTTGACGTTTAAAAATTATGATGTGTTTGTGTACAAAATAACTGAGTATGAAGTACCTAGTTCACAGCTAGACTGCGGTTTCCATAGTGATTTTACGGCTACTTGGAAGAGACCACTTTCAGGCATAAGGCTGCCTATTATACCATCTTGAAGTTTCATTTGTACCTAGCAAAGTCGTAGATATTTCCATTAAACCTCTCTTAGTGGATACCTACACCATAAAAACACTCCAAATTTCGTATCTGTAGGACCAACGGTTTACACTCTGCGTTGGATCGTTGATATACAATTTGTAACGGGTATGCCCTTTTAATCCAAAAGGGGGTTGTTTTAGACGTCTTTTTTCTTGCAATTGTTTGAAAAAAAAAGACAACAACCCAACTTTTTTTTTGAAAATTTTGAGATTATGTTTCACTGATAAAAATTTAAAAACCACCAAAAAAAAAGAATTGATAAAAAAGACGAAAATAACCTCTACATCCAGCGCCACCGACTAATTAATCTGTTTTATCATCTGAAGTCGGGCAATTTTACTAGCTGTATGGTTCCATATTGTACTTCGTTTGGCTGCCCGACTTCAGATGATAAAACAGATTAATTAGTCGGTGGCGCTGGATGTAGAGGTTATTTTCGTCTTTTTTATCAATTCTTTTTTTTTGGTGGTTTTTAAATTTTTATTTATTTTTTGTTCTTTTTTGAAGTCGGTTTTTTAATTTTTAAATTATTTTTTTATTTCACCCTTTTTAGTACCTAACTACCTACTTCCGACTGCCAAATAAATTAACAATACCTATTGTTACCGTAATTTTAATTATTGAGGAGTTTGCTGATGAGAAGGTGGTTTTAGGTGGCCCATCAATCTGTTCTGAGTTCTTTAGGGGTCTATTCTTTTTGGTAGGAGTCCAAAAACGAGTAATTTATTACATTCTGGGAAGCTATCCTGTCCATCATTCCGAAGATACTCATCAGATCCTGACCAAATTTTTATGGGACCACCACAGGGCTTCCACCTTTCCATTAAAAAAAGAACCATCTCAATCGGTCAAGCCACCTTCGAGTAATCGGTGAACAAGTGAATTGAATACAGGTTTTTGAGGAGCATTCCCGGTCCTTACTTCAAAGATCCTCATCAGATCCTCACCAAATTTTTATGGGACCACCTCGGGGTTTCCACCTTTCCATTAAAAAAAGAACCATCTTAATCGGTCAAGCCACCTTCGAGTAATCGGTGAACAAGTGAATTGAATACAGGTTTTTGAGGAGCATTCCCGGTCCTCACTTCTAAGATCCTCATCAGATCCTCACAAAAATTTTATGGGACCACCTCGGGGTTTCCACCTTTCCATTAAAAAAAGAACCATCTTAATCGGTCAAGCCACCTTCGAGTAATCGGTGAACAAACATAAAAAAAAAAAAAAAAATATATACGCGACGAATTGAGAACCTCCTCCTTTTTTGAAGTCGGTTAAAAAACAGCTGCTTTTGAAAATAAAGGTTATTCAAGTTTTGATTGTAAGTTGTTCGCCTAGACGTCTAAAAGGGTTTACCCGTTACACCTTGTATAGTTCAGTCATTCTGTCAGTCAATCAATCAGTCTGGACTTTGAATTTAATATTATGGAAGATGAATTAATATTTATTAATACAATAAAAGTTTTCATTTATTTTTTTACTTAATTTCAGGACTGGCAGCGTTACTACGACGACCCGAACAAAGAGAGGCTCCTCAACGTGATATCGCTAGAGTTCTCCCACACACGGCTCGAGAACTACGTGCAGGCGCCGCGTATCGTGCGACAGATCGACTGGGTCGACACCGTGTGGCCTAGACATTTGAAGGATCAACAGGTAATCATCTACCACAGAAAAAATACGCTGGAAAAAGATTTTACTGTGTTTTTCCGCAACTACACCTACGACTGGGTCTTTTTAGGCGATTTAAAGTCGTAGGTTTCTTGACGACGTTTTACTTCACCGTAAGAGCCAAAACTTAGCATTTACCAGCCCTTCACCACGGGAACCATAAGTCACCGGGTTTAAATTGAAAAACGAATTTTTAGGGTTCTGTACTCAAAGGATAAAATCGGGACCCGTTTGAAAATTCCCTTGTCCGTCTGTCTGTCATCTTCAGGCTATATATTATGAACCGTGATAGATAGATACTTATTTTTTTAAAGATGATATATTTATGACAACAAATACTAAAAGAAAATATTTCATTGGGGCTTCCATACAACAAACGTGATTTTTCTCATTTACGAATGAGCTCGTATATTAATACTATTTAGACATATGAGCGATTTTTAAAGTCTATTTTCTTGTGGATTTCAGGTGGAATCAACAAACGCGCTGGATGACATGATGTACCCGAAGGTACAGAAATACTGTCTCATGTCCGTCAAGGGTTGCTTCACAGATTTCCACATCGATTTCGGCGGTACATCCGTTTGGTATCATATTTTAAGAGGTAAGTTATGTTAATTGAGAAGTTATAACACCACAGAGCAGATTTAGAGTAGTATGTTTATTCAGATTTCTCTATGAAACAACGCGGGACAAATTGCGGTTGAGTGTGAGATTGTAGTTCTGTCCACTTTTTATTTTTCATCTACAGGTCAATAGCAAAACTGTTTGCTTTGCCTATGTTGACTTTCCTACGTAGTAAAATCAAAATCAGGTAGTTAAACTCCGTAGTTTAACAAATACAAATCATTTATTGATAACGTAAGTTACAAGTAAAAATGTTTATACTCCAGTTGCTACTGCTACTATTTACTGTTAGTATTTGAATACTAACTAGTATTCAAATGTCAATAATAATAATCATCAGAAAACCTCCAAACTACCCTAATCTCTAGTTTCTACCCCAAGTTTAGTTAGTTTAGTCTAGTTTAGTTAGTAGGCCCTTACCTCTTAGAGTTTCACAAGGCTTACCTGATAAAAGGCATGTCATTTTTGTATATTACAGACAAATGGTCCGTGTATAATACAGACAAACCTTTGTAATATGCTTTTATACATGGGATAGGATTTTTGATTCCATCTCACGACAGTGTTGCATATTTTCTTGCTCTCTGTGTTTTTGACCGATTTGGTCTAAAGAGTTTACTGCAGAACAGATAAATACCGAAGCCGGAATTCATTTTACACAGCCTCCATTGCACTAAAATGTAGTATTTGGTTTAATTTACCAAATACTACATTTAAGTCTGTTTTGCCTAATCGACGTTAATTAAACTTCATATTTAAATTATTTTCAGGTGCAAAGGTTTTCTGGTTGATTCCACCAACAGAGAAAAACTTGCAGCTGTATGAAAAGTGGGTGCTTTCTGGGAAACAATCTGATGTTTTCTTTGGGGATACTGTTGAGAAATGCATTCGAGTTCATGTAAGTATAATAACTTTTTCTAGACGATTAGACCTTCAAAGGTTCTTCTATGTGACTGTGCGGTTAAAATATTTATTCATTTATTTAGTACATGTTGCACGGTCACACAGCAGCAGACGGACACGCTGACATGTTCAGTACAGTATTACGTATGATCGACCTTGGATCGACCAATGGCCGACGAATTATCGTTCTAGGCCCCGCAACCACCGTTTGCGTGAAACATTTTACCAAAGGATTGCTACTTCCATATATATTCGAGTTTGTTGCTTAGAAAGTAGTTTCCTGGACTTAGAAATAATGTTCAATATTCTTTTATCATTCCGACGTTTTGTGGTGTAGTATGGGGGAGACAGTGGATGGATAAAGGCAGAGATTATAATGATTATTTGATGTTATTCCAGCTTCAATCCAGCCACACATTCTTCATCCCAACTGGTTGGATTCATGCCGTGTACACACCGAGCGATTCGCTCGTGTTCGGCGGTAACTTCCTACACCAGTTCGGTATTGAGAAACAGTTGAAGATTGCACAAGTTGAAGATGTTACTAAGGTGAGATGAGATTCTATGCCGACATGCTGTCTGTATACCAGTTACTTATATTACAAATACATACAAACTTACACATTTTTTGTTATCGTAATCTCTATTTTCGTGAAAACTAGTTAAAAGGCTTGTCAATAACTTAATTTTGATGGCATAATAATTAATCAATTTTTAAAAGTGTACAAGTGTAGTTCAAATGAAAACAAGTGCCAAACATGG
Organism: Idaea dimidiata; assembly: GCA_949358125.1. Taxonomy (NCBI): domain Eukaryota; kingdom Metazoa; phylum Arthropoda; class Insecta; order Lepidoptera; family Geometridae; genus Idaea; species Idaea dimidiata. Next base: position 16,585,361 of record OX442335.1, on the reverse strand, counting down.
AATTTTTCGTTGCTTTCAAAGTTGTTGTCATTTTACAATGACTTCCGACTAATTCCGACTTGATTGTTTATTATATCTAAAACTGCAAATAAGGGCCAAATATTATAAAATATACTAGCTGCACCCAGCGGTTTCACCCGCGTAAGTCCCGTTTCCGCGGGAATATCGGGATAAAATGTAGCCTTTAAAACTTTAATATTCCAAATTTTATCGGAATCGGTTCGGTAGTTTTTGCGTGATTGAGTAACAAACATCCAAATATCCAAACACACACACTTTAACATTTATAATATTAGTAAAATATATGACGGCGCTGGCTATTTACAAAATGCCCATAATGGAAAATATAAAAAAAAAAGTGTGTTTTATAAGCTCAGTTTTAGTTTTTAATTTTAAGTTATTATTGTGTGTCGGTTATATTTTGATTTTTATTTTGTAATTTTATGTCTAATTGATTAAAAACGCATGTATTATATAAAAAAAATTGTGTTTCATTCCTCAGGTCCCCCAAAAGTTCAGGTACCCGTTCTTCACGGAGATGCTGTGGTACGTACTGGACCGATACGTGTCCGCTCTGCTGGGCCGCTCGCACCTCGCGCCGGAGGGCGCAGCGCCGCCGGCGCCCGCCGCCGCGCCGCCGCACCCGGAACATGTGCATCTCACACAGAACGAACTGCATGGACTCAAGGTGCGTACTTATGGAGATTCCACTTCTTTATTTATAGGAGGTTCAAAACCTATACATACACTTATAAAAACAAATATGGCAACCAAATAGGAAGCCAATTACAGAACTTTACGAACAGGAACCGATTTAGACAAAAGAATCTTTAAGTGCCATACAAAATTAAAAACACTTCAAAAATTAATCAAATCTAGTTTCATAGAAAATATTACTCAGCCTCCGTTTTCCGGAAGAAAGATGGCGCCGCGGGTACCCATTTTCCCTAAACTTCTCTCCTCATCTAAGCGATGTTCACGGTTGCATCCATTTTGAAAGCCCACTTATATTGATAGCAGTTGTTTAAGACTGGGTTTTCCAAAAGGACAGCAATAAGAAAGAAAGGAATTAAAAATAAAATAAAAAACTGCGAAGACCCCTTTTGCCATTTTCCTAAAACTTCCCTTCTCATCTAAGTGATGTTCCTAGTAGTATCATTAGTATCCCTCTCGGCCGTTCGGGGTTCCCTAAAACCTCAAATTATTTGGGGATGGCACATTCGCCATTGACCGCACCTACTGCAAATAGATGTGGCATTTTTTACACGGCCGTCCATCGGTTTACTATTTTCCAAAGACTAAACTCTGATATCAGTAGTAAAAACTAATTCAAATCGTACTATAAACTATAGTTAAAAATTAGTATCCGACAGTGGCTACAGTTTCGGCCGAAATCGAAACCGAAGCCACTGCCGAATACTCGGTTTCGGTTTCGGCCGGAAAACCAGTTTCGGTCGGACACTATTAAAAATGGCATGTAATATTTCCGCAGGCCATAGTAATGTACCTGCACCAACTGCCGGCCGCGCGCAAGTCCGTGCCCGAGCTACTCTCCGATCCGATAGCGTTGGTGAAAGATGTCCGCACTCTAGTGGAACAACACCGACATGATAAACAACATCTCGCCGTCACTGGAGTACCAGTTTTGAAAGGTAAGCTGTTATTTCTAGGAAATTTTAATTTCTTTTATACCGTATTGTATTAAGTGACGTTTAATTTTTTGGAAGTTTCAGTATTTGACTGTAAGTGCCGTATACAAGGTGTAACGAGTAAGCCCTTTTAAGCCGAAAGGCTAGACGACGTCTATGCGAACAATTTTTGTTCTACGACTTGAAAATTCGATCTTTTTTTTTAAATATTGAGGTTATGTTTCACTGACAAAACAGCTGCTTTTGAAAATAAAGGTAATAGAAGTTTTGATTGTAGTAGACCAAACTAAATGAAAGGACAACATAAGGTCAATGACCTCGAACTCTAAGAAACAGCTGATCTTCAAATAAACTTTACACTTAAAATTTTCGAAAAGAACTACGAATTTCCAAAAGTCGTAGAACAAAAGTTGTTCGCCTAGACATCTAGAACAACCCCCCTTTCGGCTTAAAAGGGCATACCGGTTACACCTTGTATAACAGAAGATGGCGTTGATTATTATCTTACAAGACGCATGAATACTCCCCAGGTCCGGACGAAGTGCCGACGACGGAACGGCGTCAGTCGTCGGGTCGCGGGCGGGGCGGAGGCGGCGCGCACCGCGGCGGCCCGGCGCGGCCCCGACCCGACCACGCTAACAACACTCCGAGGCGACGACGGACTAGGTACCTAACCTACCTTCTCTCGATACCATATAAAGCTGAGCGTTCACCTTTCGTTCGATATCGTACGCATAGGGTGCATAGCATTAAACGAATCGTATTATCCTTTGTATATGTGCGCCACACAAGTGCGCTCACCGTTAATTAGAAGCGAGGGTCTCCTTTTAACACCCAGTACTACAATAAGGTAATCACCGGTAAAACCATGTTACGTCATACCAGCAATGAACTGCAAAGTGTCTGTCAATTTCCAATGTTGTCCGACGTCAACTCGATGTAAAATATGGGGACAGATAAACTATGACCTGTTATTCCGCTGCCATGTACACGAAATTGATCGAATCGTGCTATATCAGGTTGAACATTAATAGTCGCGGCACGCATCTGACGTCACATAAAGGCAAATAACTTATTGGTTTTTTCGATATCTTAATGTAATCGTTAACTATTTCGAGCTCAAAATAAGAAAATACGGTATCTTATCAAAATTTTAATATCTCCAAATGTTTTTTTCATTTTCACACCTTTAAAAAAATCTTACATACCCAATTATTGTGTTTAATTACTATCGAAAATAGTTAAGCTTTAATGTTTGTCTTAGGTGCAAGAAATGTGAAGCCTGCCAGCGCACAGACTGCGGGGAATGTGTGTTCTGTCACGACATGGTCAAGTTCGGTGGACTCGGACGAGCGAAACAAACTTGTGTCATGCGACAATGTTTACAGGTATGTTACAACCAAAGTCGATTAGCGTCATTGTTCTTTTAAGGGTTTCATACCCGCAGGATAAAAATACAACCCTTCTCCACTGTCTGTCTGTCACTAGGTTGTATCCCATAAACCGTAGATTTTACTTCTGATGATATTTAAGCGGAGCTCACAAACAACAAACGCGATTTTTTCCGGTAATTGTACGGAATCCCTTGTGCGCGTCTCTGACTTGCACTTGGCCGGCTTTTTATTGTTGTAAAACTTTTAAAGCTCTTGTTTTAAGAGTCTTTAAGAAGGGAATTATGACCACCTCGATTTTCTTATAAGATTACTTACTTCCATTTCTATTACTTGATAGTATATGTTTTTAAATATTACAATTGTAATGTGTGATTTCAGCCAATGCTGCCGGTAACAGCTTCCTGCGCCGTCTGCCATCTAGATGGGTGGATGCAAACACCAGTCGCCCCGCAAGCTAAAGGCAATTCAGGTATACATCTTTCCCGGGGGGTTACTGCGGATCTAGCGTCGATATTGGCATCGAATTATCATCGCGCGAGTTTTTTCATACAATTAACAGCCTTAGATTGAAAGCCGACGCCGTCGATTAGAACTGTCATTTAAACCGACAGCTCAAGAGACCTCGGACGGCGTCGGCTTAAAATGCATGCAAATCAACGCCGCGCTTGACAGTGAAGCATTTTAAACTCAACTCTGACGGAAGAGCTTCATCAGCTTAAAAGTCAAATAGTTCGGGAAATTAGTCACACTCCTTTAAAAAAGTCAGTACCGCCGTGGTAGGCACCGCGCAGGTTATTTCTTCGCGTCGTGTGGATTATCGACGTTAGATCTGCGGTAAACCCTTGTGTTCTATAAAATTGTTCCCTTACGTAATTTTTACATAAACGATTATGAAACATTAGATAATAACGAGTTGGTCCCAGAGCTATAGAGTTGGTATGTAGCTAGCATATTGGTGACAATATGTATCGTGAGGTTGTTAATCTTTTTAAATTTAGTGCAACAATTGGTGTCTTTAGGCTGATTGTATTTTCTTGTTTTTTTTTTTGTTGTATCTATATTTGTTTCTTTAATATATCTGTTGGTTGTCGTTGTAGGTCGTAACGGTCCGTCGTCTCTCCGCGAGTGCTCGGTGTGCTACAGCATAGTCCACCCGGCGTGCGTCCCACCGGGTGGTCAAGTCAACGAGGACCTGCCCAACTCGTGGGAATGTCCCACCTGCACTACTATGGGACTTGTACATGATTATAAAGTTAGTATATTTATACTAAAAATGAATATTTGTGTCTGGTCTGGGTGTGTCTATCTATGTATTTACAAAAGAAATATAAGTATAATATCCATTGTCTATGCCATCCACACAATCTTAGCAGCTTACCATGGGGCCAGATGGCGCTGTGTGTTGTTCACAGAATTAATTTAGTTCAAGTTAGTTGGAAAAAAATATTGATATTGACCTTGATAGGTCATCCCGTTCCTGAGAAAGTTGGTGGTGATACAGAGATGGATAAGAAAGTTATCTTCTAACGACTTCTCTACACTAAGCAGACGAAATTTCACTTTGGCAATATCATTATAGGAGAAATTGTTGGGTGGGCAATATTACTATTAGAGCAATGCCGCCACATTAAAACAAAATCCTTGGGCTTTATGGCAGTTTCTGAGATAGAATGCTGACAACGGATAATGTCAATTGGTAAAAATGTACAAAGAATAAAGCACCCAGTCCATAGTGTGTGAGAAGAATCCATCTAGATTTGAAAGAATGTATTTATGTATTTTTCAGCCTCGTCATTTCCGTGCACGTCAGAAGTCGTCCGATTTGAGGCGCATGAGCGTCGGATCTGATGTCAGTCAACTGAGCCACCATCACGCTAACATACAGGTACATGAACATTCATTTATCCGATAGATCCGATAGCCAATCCGATAGATACAAGAAACGTTTATGCATGATTGTAGAGAATACTCTCTGCTCAGATGTTACATAACACCAGACCAAAAAAAAATATAGCTACAACCAAATTGAGATTCTCCTGCTTTTTTTTTTAAGTTGTTAATCTTTCTTTGTTTACTAGTGTGGCTCATCTAGCGTTAGAGATTTCAGGTCTCCAACTTGAACTAACGATTGCTATCGGAGAAAATAACCGGTTAATATAGTGTAGTCTCAAAGAAAATCAGCTATTCAATAATAAAGTAATGTTTATTTCTACAGAATAAACTACCTCTGGCACCTCCGTCGACGGCAATCAAAACTGAAATCGGTTCAGACAACGAGAGCAAGAGCGAAATGCCGCATATTAAGACTGAAGATGGTATGTAGTTTTGTAATTGTTTACGGGCTCGTTTTCCGCAAATAGACCGCCTTAGATTTGGGTCCTTTTTGCGTGATGATGATTAGTTATCTGTATATATTTTGGACTGGGTTACAAATAGTTCAAAAAGGATTTAAACCCGTTAGTGCTGGTATCCGAACCACATTAGACCGAGTACTAGAATCGGCTAAGGTGAAATTATATGATTTCCTAAACAAACACTATTAGAAGTTTTATCAGCTTTGACTCGAAGTTAATCTTGGCTTTCGAACCCAAAGATCCGAGGCTCATCGGCTAAATTTGTAAATTGCACTTTGTTTAGCCAATAATATCATGTACACTCAAAGATTACACTTGACGTCCTTTTTTTTCCAGAATTAAAACGCGAAGAGAAAGTAGGTGAAAGTTGGGAGCCAGCCGGGAAGCGGCGCCGCGCCAGCGACGAAGATGAGGCTCCCAAGAAACAGGCGCTTAGGGCGCACTTAGCGTTGCAGCTCACACACCATTCACAGAAAGTAAGTTATGGCATATACATACAGGTAGTGATGGGAATCGAGTGACTTTTTGACTCGAGTCACTCGCTTCTGATATAAAGTAACTCGAGTGAAAGGTACACTTGATTCAAACAAAAATCACTCGCGACTCGGGCAAGTTTTTTCAACTCGAGTCACTCGTTTCTAAAACACAAGTAACTAAAATATAAATCATGCTAATAAAAGTCACACTAGCGGCTTTTTTCTCGAAAAATGCCCTGAAGTTAATTTTTCTATTAGCTAAACAGTTTTCAACATATTTTCTAAACTTGTTTTTATAACTCGAGTGAACGTAGATTAATCAATTGTGTCGAGTCGATTCGAATAACGAGTTTAAACGAGGCGAGTCACTTGAAAATCGAGTCAGTTTTTTTTTCATTCCAGTACGAGATTAACGAAACCACTTGAGTCACTATAGTATAATACCACTCGAGTCCCATCACTACATACAGGTTGATTTCAAAGTTAGTGATATCTGTCATTTTGAGCCCTGCAGTCTGGGTCTAACTAAATGAAAATGACTACGGTATCCTCTGCACGTCGTAAACCAAAACGGTCGGTGACCAAAATGGGGGTTTCTTGCTGGGAGGCTTCGGCCGCGACTTATTTTCACCCACCGGTCTAAGTCGTAGCGCCTAGCGTACTCGCCCGTGCTCCGATACGTTGGTCGGTGCAGCCGTCGGCTGTGGAACAAGAACCGACGCGTCTTCCTTAGTCACTAAGTAAGCCGTCTTCCGTCGTTAGTTATCATCACTTACCATCAGGTGATATTGTGCTCAAAGGTTCACCTATCGTGCGTAAATAAAAGCATACTGCCCTTATTATTGAAGTTACTATAACTTTTTACTGTGTCTACAATTACGAGGGCAGTATAGCGATTATTTGTTAGGAATAAGGTCAAATTATTAGTGTTAGAAATGTATGAAACTGTTTGTATGGCTGCAGTTTGCGGGCGTAAATTACGTCTAGTGTAGCAATTTTTTTTGAGTTTAGCCGTAAAAGAGATCCTGCCTAAGTGTTATTTCGAACTACCATTCCGCAGGTACTAAAGAAGCCTCTGTACCCCGTCCGTCCGTGGCCGCTGACCGCAGTAAACACAGGCAGCTCCCCGTGGCTAGACCGCGGCGCGATGCTCAGTGTCTTCGCCAAGCTGACTCCCTCCGAGCTGGCCACGTGTGCGCTGGTCTGCAAGGCCTGGGCTGATTACTCGGTTAGTTATCTTACTCTACTGTTATAGGACCCTCTATTTCAGAAGTCATGATGCTTTTTACAGTATGAAGAATCAGTTACTTTCATATGTTTAGTTTTTATTTGTTATCGGACTAGTTGCCTGGGTTAGTTAACTGAGAGTCTATTTAGAGTCCAAAGCTATAATAAGAAAAGAGAAGGGAAGTGTTCTAATTCTCTATCTATACCTTTCTGAAAGAGGTTTTTTGTTTGTGTCGACTGCATCAAACTGTTTATATTATAGAGTTTTGGCCCAAAACTCTGCAACTGCTACTGCATTGTGTGTGTCAAGGTCGACTGCAGAGCATTTAACAGGACACACTGTGCAGGCCATGAAATACGTCTTTGTTTGGACATCTACAGATGAAGAGGAGTTCGGTCTGGAAAATCTTCACTTGGCTATATGAGGATGATAGAGTAATTATTCTCGACTCATATTCGTTAAAACAATGTTGAAAACCCTAGTATCTAAATCCATTTGTTCCAAGTACTGGCCATTTATACAGCGCAAGCAACTTTCAGCCCATGCTATTTAATGGCGCTGTAGTGCCCGGGACATTGTCATTGTCCGCACGAGCGACCCCGTGCGAAGACCCCGAAGGGTGGCGTCGGGGATCGAGTTTAAGTCGGATCTAGTCCCCAATGATAAATTATTATTAATTATTATTATTAATGCTAGACTGGTTCTGATAAAGGAGAGTAGCCTCGTGCCCAAGTACACGAACTGGTTATGAGCAAGGGCTCTTGGCTACATTGTTAATCAATGGGCTCTTGGTCTCAAGTGTTAATCAATGATATTGTTTGTCGTTTAGATGGACCCCTCCCTGTGGCGCAGCATGTCGTTCGTGCAGGTGCGCGTGTCTGCCGCGCAGCTCGCCGGCATCGCGCGCCGCCAGCCGCTGTCGCTGGGGCTGGAGTGGTGCCAACTGGCCAGGAGACAGCTCGCCTGGTGAGTCTAGTCGGGCAAGAGTGCTGTAGCACGCACAGTACTACATTTAATTAAGAGAGAAAGACGAGTAATGTGTAGGCATTGCAGGCAAATTTCAATTTTAATCCCCAAAAATTTTTGACACATTCTTTCACCAGCAGCCGGTCAGCCGGTTGATCATTTCAATCATGTGGGTAGTTCATTTAATTTAAGTTATTGGCTCTAATTTAGTACAATAGATGTTACATAGACTTTTTTGTTTACAAATGAGCCCGAGCAATGCTAGTCATTGCAAATTCGTGTTAGCAGTTAATTAAAAGAGTATATATCCCACAGGTTGTTAGCCCGTCTCCCGGCCCTCCGCTCCCTCTCCCTGGCGGGATCCCCCGCGGAGGCCGCCCTCGCCCTCCGCTCCGCATCGTGTCCCCCCCTCACGTCCCTCGACCTGTCGTTCGCCCGTTGCCTCGACGACGCGAAGTTGCGCGGTATACTCGCGCCGCCCGAGAACTCGCGGCCCGGCGGCGGGGCGCGGTGCGGGGCGGAGCCGAGCAGGCTGGCTGCTCTGGCGGTGTTGAGGCTGCCTGGGACCGATATCACTGATGTAGCCATGCGATATGTTGTGCAGGTTTGTACATTACAACTAGTTCTTGAACAACGGGAAGTTTTCGATTTTCATCTATAAGGCCGATTGTTAGAAAGAAAGGAGAGGAAAGAAAATACGTTTATTCAGACAGGCACACAACTTACACAGTAGGTACAATAAACACAACATAATAAATTATAATAATATATAACATTAAAATAATGCCAAACAAATAAAAAAAACAAACAAACAATTTATGAACTCAACAAAAACAATTTATTATACATAACAGCAAATTACAATTAAAGTTTTAATTGAGATTAGATTTCTTTCGTGGTAATGTTTGGGTGTGTGCATAACAACAAACGTATCTTATATTTCTTTTGTTTTTATTGCTCAAAGCATTTTAAACTTAGAAATATTTTTAGGAGGATCTTTCCAAAAAATCCACATGACAGGATTCGAACCTCCGTCCTTTCGCTAACCAGGCAACTGCTCTAACCACGGAGCTACACAGGATCACTTGTCAAGATATAATTCATCGGCCATATCCTTGCTAATTGTTTACCAACTAAGGCTTGGTTTCAGCGCCATCTGCCGGTCAAGCTTGGAAATATATTTCCTTGCTAATATCAATGAGTCCATTAAAGTTATAGAGACGCCATTGCAGAACAAATCATCATTGAAAAGCGGCATAAACTAGTGTTATCTCTTTCTAAAACATAAGACTCAATGCTACTTGGATTACGTAAGAAAGAGATATATATTTAATAATATATTTATTTACTCCACAATAACACACACACACAAAACAATTTAAAATAACACTAGATATAATTATACTAATTTATCATCTGAAACAAGTGAGAATGTTACTGCGGAGACTGGAGCCTGCACTGAGGTTTCTAAAAAAAGAACCTGTGTTACAGGTCTCCAGGCTTTACAGATCTAGGTCCTCAAAAAATCCAAGTGGTAACAAATGTTATAACTAAAGCGATCGTGACGTGAGCTGGGATGAAACTAAGACTTCTTTGGCTAGTTAGCTTAGATTTGTGTTGCCAAGAAATTTGCCCTATTACGTATCTAGAAGTTTTTACATATCTCTGGCTAATATTAGTAAACGTGTCGTATTCCAGGCGTTACCCCGTCTCTGCGAGTTGGACGCGTCGTCGTGTGCGCGCGTGACGGACGCGGGCGCGGCGCAGCTCGCACACCACTCCCTCTCGCGCCTGTCGCTGGCGGGCTGCAGGCTGCTCACTGAGGCGGCGCTCGACCATCTCGCGAGGTGCCCTAACCTCGTCAGGTGAGACCTATCTACCTACCTAGCACACCACTCCCTCTCGCGCCTGTCGCTGGCGGGCTGCAGGCTGCTCACTGAGGCGGCGCTCGACCATCTCGCGAGGTGCCCTAACCTCGTCAGGTGAGACCTATCTACCTACCTAGCACACCACTCCCTCTCGCGCCTGTCGCTGGCGGGCTGCAGGCTGCTCACTGAGGCGGCGCTCGACCATCTCGCGAGGTGCCCTAACCTCGTCAGGTGAGACCTATCTACCTACCTAGCTAGATAGTTGTAGCACCGGCCTCGGTGAATCTTTGCATCTTCAAATACGAATACATAATTTTATGAATAACCCCACGGTTACATGTCATAAAATTATACAATTGCTACACTATTTAATTAATTGTAATCTTCCTAATATACAAATCCGAAAGTCTGTTTGTTTGTTTATTAGTTTGTTTGTTCCCTCTTCACGATCTAACGGCTTTATCGATTTGAATGACAATTTGCATAGGGATAGTTTAAATGATGGAGAGTAATGTTTTCCCATGCAATATCAACCCAATATACCTAAACGAAATACATGGGTTGACGACGATCTGCGTAATTTAAAGAATCTATTATTCGATATCATGTATATAAAAAATATCTTTCCCGATAACTCCGTACTCGGTAATATAGAAAAAGCGTACTCCGTAAGATATAACGCTTTGTTAAAAGAGAAACGCACTAACTACTACACGGAAATTATCCGGAACCACCCGAATAAAATGAAATGTATGTGGAACGTCGTGAACGCTAAACTCGGTCGAGGGAACCGCGAGAGAGTTGACTATACCGATCTGGTGCGTAACTGCTTGGAGCCGAAGGGGTCCCCCCCTTCGGCTCCAAGCAGCAGCTGGTGGACGCAATGAACCTCGAGTTCACAACCGCTAACAGATGCGGGGCCCCGCCAGCTGACGTCACGCTTGCGTGTTGCGCTCTCAGCGTAGATAAAACAGCCAGCGATGCGTCATTACGGCTAGAGCCGTTCTCCTCGCGTGAAATACTTGTGATCGTGAACAAATATATAGCTTCAAAAAATAGTACGGATCTTTACGGAATTTCTGCGAATTTACTAAAAGTTATAGCTGGGACGCTCGCCCATATCTTAGTCTACCTTTTCAATACCTGCATACGGAAGGGTGTTTATCCGGCGCCCCTAAAAAGAGTGAAAATATCTCCTCTCTATAAAGGAAAAGGTAAAACATCGGACATAAAATCTTACCGACCGATATCATTAGTCCCTGCTATCAGCAAAATCTTGGAAGTTGGACTAAATAACAGGCTGTTATCGTTCGTTGGGGAGCGTCAAACTATTTCGAATAGACAATACGCGTACAGGGCCGGGCGCGCTACCACAGACCTGGTGCGGGAGGTGTTGTGGCGCGTGGTTAGCGCGCGCGAGGCCGATCTCTGCGTGGCGGTGATATGCTGTGACCTCTCGCGCGCGTTCGACACCGCCGATCACCACTTAATCGCGAATAAACTATCCTTCTACGGAATCCGTGGTCCGGCGCTGTCGTTGATAATCTCATTTATGTCCGGTCGCTCACAGACTGTTGTTGGCGAGAGGGGGCGTATAAAATCTTGCGCGCTGGTCAACAACATGGGTGTCCCGCAGGGCTCATGTTTATCAAATACCCTATTCAGCATTCTTCTAAATGACCTACCCGATGCAATAGAGGATGCTGAAGTGTACATGTACGCTGATGACGTGGCCGCCGTTGTCGCGGCTCCAACTAGACTCAAGCTAGAGCAAAAATTAAACCTAGTAGTTCAAAAATTAGAACAATGGTTCAGAGCAAACGGCTTAGCGCTTAACAGGGACAAAACCTGTTTTTTTACCATTTATTTTAAATGGCCACACCCTACCAAAATATAAAGTTACCGCTGGGGACACCACACTTCACATGGTCAAATCGACTAAATTATTGGGCTTCCTAATTGACAGTGGTCTGACGTGGGAGACTCACATTAACGAGCTCTGTTCTAAGTTAGGCCGAACATGCTTCGCACTGCGTCGTCTCGCTGGCACTGCGGTGCGGAGTGTGGTGGTCCAGTGCTATCATGCAACTGTCCATAGCACTCTCACGTACGGTGTGGAGCTGTGGGGGCGCGCCGCAGATGTCGAAAGGGTGTTCTCTATGCAGAAACGAGCGATTCGTGCTATTATGGGCTTACCTAGGGATGAGTCGTGCAGAGATCTTTTAAGGGAACTCAGCATCATGCCACTGCCTTGCGAGCTGATATATCAAATAGCTATGTTTACACGCAAGAACATTGACATGTTTAAGCCCAGAGGCACAGCCACACCCCATCTTATTCTGCGTAGTGACAAGTTCGCCAGCCTCCTGGCCACGCCGAATCATAAACTGTGCAAGTCGGAGAGGTCAGTGTACATAATGGGTCCTTCAGTATACAACAGGTTGCCCGATATAATAAAGAACGATGCAACTACCACCAATGTATTCGAGACTAAGTCGAGACTAAGAAAATGGCTCCTTGAATATTCTTTTTATTCAATTAATGAATTTTATGAAATGCCAATTATCGTATGATCAACTGTTATTTTTTTGATTTAATTATTTATTTATTTTTTCCTATTTTTGTATAAAATTATGTTGAAATTTATATAGATTGACCTAAATTTTAATTGAATAAATTAACTATAGTTTTTTTTACGAGTTAGTACTTAGTACATTACGTAAAATAATTTATAATAATAGTTTATTTGTATCATGACATGTAACTTATCTCGTTACCAATAAAATATCTGTATCTGTATCTGTAACATAGGATATACTTATGATCCCTTGATCTTATGAACTTGAAATATAGGTAGCTGGAGATCTGGAATAAGAGGGTACTTTTTATACTGATAATCCCGGGGGAATGGGACTTACGCGGGTGAAACCGCGAAATGCAGCTAGTCCGCACGAGTCACTGATGCCGGTGGACTAATTGGTTAAGTCGTCACTCCCGGATTGATTAAAGGATCTTGCTTCGAATCTTGCTCAGCGTCGACCGTGCGTTGTGTTTTTGTCGATGTATTTTCCTTTTAAAATATTACTATGAACTTTCAGTGCAGGCTTAAACACTTAACTTCCTTGACTTCCTTGTCGTTAGTTATGTGACGTTAGTCTCTGTCTGTCAACTTTGAAAGTTCATGTGACAGTAAAAGACAAACAATGCAAAGTTATGCAGCGCATTAATTAGCGTTTATAAGTAAGGGGATTAAATTTAAAATAAGACATTCTATAATATTAATTTATTGATTCCCAGACTTGATCTCCGACACGTCCCGCTGGTGTCAACGCAAGCGGTCATCAAATTCGCCGCGAAATCGAAGCACAATCTCCACGTGAAAGACGTGAAGCTAGTGGAACTTCGCAACACTTGATCCGGAACCCCGGACCTTGTGGAGTAAACACAATCGCTGGACAAAGTGTGTGGCAAACGCGGCCTTACTTTACTAACTACAGTAGTTTATGTGAGATTTCGCGGACTTTCTCTGTGTAAAGTACGTTTTTTTTTTAATTTCAGACTATAATCTGACGGTTAGTTTCCTTGTATTCAGACATTTTTTCTTCAGGAAGATGTGTCAAATCGTAGTCTACAATTAAAAATGATAAGGTTTATTTTGTGTGAATAGAGCAGGGTTTTTTTTTGACAGAAGTGTGTGAAGGGCGGAGTTTTATGCGATCGTTTTAAGTTTAGACTTTCTTATTAAAAATACATTTCCGTTTTAGTTACAAACCAAGTATGGTAGAATTACATCCGTTGTGGTGTTTTGTATGCCTATAGCTTTTGTAAAGATTTACAATGTTTGGACCAGTATCCGTACCATGAGTTCATACGTAAATACGTGCATCGTAATATCAACAGTTTGGGTATGTCCGGTGGGTATGTTCGTGCGACCGACAAGTCGCGACCGTTGCGGCAGGAAAGTCTGAACGGGCTCGCTGTGCACTAAAACAAATAAAAACTATACTTTGCACGTATTTACGTATCAACTAAGGGATGATTTATATTAGACCGTCGCTCGGCCGAGCTTTGTCCATTGCTCGGCGAACAGTCGATCGGTCTGTTGCAACCGAGTGGCGGCCAAGCAATGGATAACGAAGCTTGGACCAGGCACGGCCTGGAAACTGTCTAATATAAATCATCCCTAATAGTTTTTGAGAATCGTCTTGTAGAATACTATTGATATTCTACGTATTCTCTTATTGCTAAAACGAATTGTAATATAAAGAAACCGTACCGAAATCTAAACTTTGTTACCATTGGGTAAGTCAGAGGTTACGTCGACAAAATGCCGGTCTGCACTCATCCATTTTAAATTTAGTATTATCTCAAGTCTTGCTATATTTACACAGAACACCTTACGCTTAGAAATAACATAAGAGCACTTATAAGTTATTTCACAGATGTTGTGAACATGGTTTTAATTATTAATCTGTAACATTTCGCTTCCACAGATTGCAATAATATTTTTGTTTTTATTCTTCCCGTCCTGAATTTTGAGGGTAATTCAGTCATAGTACTTTTTACATTGTTTTATTTAATTGACTTTTGTTGAAATCTACATATCATCTACACTACAGTGCAGCTGTAAACTGAATATGTAAGAAGATTCTGTAGATAATTTGTTTGAACTCAATAAATTGTTTTCAGCTTCGATTTGTGTTGGAACGAACGGATGACTTATACCAAACCAAGCCCGGTCCGAGACGAGCTACTTAAGTATCTTCCTCTTTTCGTATTGTGGTGTGGATCACCTAGTGTTAGGCTACGGCTGCATATGCAGCAGGTTTGCTTACCGCCTGGAGGCTAACTAGTCGCCTGGTGAACGGATATAAGCATGGAAGAAGCATTTTCATCTCAAATAATAGCGCCAAAACTTACTCAAATACGAATTATGCATACACAAATTACACACCAAGCTACTAACTAAGCAATTGTGTGTTGACTGACAACGAGGACGGCGCGGCGGCAATACGCTGTTCTTTAACGTAGTCGGTTCTTTGAATGACCCGATCAGAGTACAACCGAAGTAACAGATTCGTATATAATTCACTGGTCACCTAGCGAGTCACATGACGTACCTGTTTGTCATCTAGTCACGTGACATAAAACCAACCTGTTTGTTTACTTCGCGATGCACGTCAAACGACTAGGCGACTAACTAGATGCATCGATGTAAACAAACAGGTTGGTTTTATGTCACGTGACTAGATGACTCGCCAGGCGTCTCGCTAGCCTCCAGTCGCATCCTGCCTATGCCTAACTAAGGCTACGGCCAGCCTTAGTTTTTTTTCAAGTTGCTCTAA
The DNA here is from genome assembly GCA_949358125.1 of Idaea dimidiata. Taxonomy (NCBI): domain Eukaryota; kingdom Metazoa; phylum Arthropoda; class Insecta; order Lepidoptera; family Geometridae; genus Idaea; species Idaea dimidiata. Next base: position 16,570,081 of record OX442335.1, on the reverse strand, counting down.
CGACTGCTGTCAGATGTAACAACCGATATTTTAATATGAAGACAGCTTTTGTTTTGCCCGCACACGGAACAGATAACATACAAAACAACTGTCTTGACTTGTCTGTCAAAAGTAGCTCGCGACACAGATGTAGTATAATTTATACTACGGTCGGGCTCGGTCTAGTATAATTTATCCTGTACACTTGCCACCTGTGGCGCAAGTGGTCGGACGAAATCCAACGGATTTGTAAGGGTTGCAGGTTCAAATCCTCTCGATTGCAGAATATAAGTTTTTTTTTTTTCAAAAATTCATTTTTCCCTATTGTGGTATAGTCATTTTTAAATTTAAATTCTGGATTGTGTTGCAACTGTCAAGTAAATTACTAACCCTCTTACTTATAAACGCTAATTAATGCGCTGCATAACTATGCATCGTTTGTCTTTTACTGTCACATGAAATTTCAAAGTTGACAGACAGAGACAAACGTCACATAACTTAGTCATGTGCATCATATTTTATAAGTAAGGGAGTTATTGTTTACTCAATTGAGTACATTTATCATACCCCACAAATCGATAATGTACCTATGTACAGTATATCCACAGATTCTATAATCTGTAACCAAGCGCCAATTTGTTTTGAGCTATCTGTAATTTAACTCATTTTTGGTGCCAATATATTTTAAAAAAATCAAGCACATTATTAATTGCACAATCTATTAAAAATATTTAATTATTTTATTGGTTTTCTCTTCCTATATATTTTATTGAAAATGTTTATTTATTTTAAACAAAAAAGCCACAGACCGTATGAGGCTTTACTGACTGAAATTCTAAATTAAATACCTATCTATTATAGTTAATCGAAACTTTTTAGTGAAATATTCTATTAGGCCAATCCTACGGTGCCGATTTCTGTGCCATCGCGCTAAACCACGAAATCTTATAGGTACTTATACAAAAATGCTTTGTACTAAATGATTACAAAACAAAATATACTTAACAACATGAATACATTTTAATTGTCAGAAACGTAACTAGTAAACCTAACAAATGTATACTTACAATCGACCTTACGTTTTTTAATTTTAGACTATAACCTGACGTTTTGTTCCCTTGTATTTGACACTTTTTCTATAGAAAGGAGTGTAAAATGGTTTCATTCAATTAAAAATGAAGTATAGTGTGGAATTTGTTGGATATCGGCACCGTGCGCATGGTCAATTATACTACTATAATATGTCTCAGCATCATAGAAATCGAACTATATAGTATTCTGTAAATACATATATTTATTATAATAAGCAATACTTATTCGTTTGTTTTTTAGTTTTTGACATTACCTAGGTTGTATTTTGGTTAGTTCTAGTCGCTTTTTAGTGCGTAAGTTACATATAGTGTGACAGAATTAAATTTTATATGTATTAGTTTATATAGGTTCGGATTACAAGCTTTTGGATTGATATCCGATTCAAGGAAAAGTGGTTTTGACAAAGCTGGACTAAATTTAGAAATTCGGGTGTTTAAAAGTGGTGTTTGATTTCCGTGTGGCACACGGGTTCGAATCCCATTGCGGAAGGGTTTTTCATCGATTATACTTTAAGTAGGAAGAATTGAGCGATACAAAAGAATTGTTGTACCATTTTTCATTGAATCCAGGAACTTCTGTCATAGATTCCAGAGGCTTGTAGTCAGAGCTCGAAAGTATGCCAAACAGTATGTCATTTTAACACGATTTCTCACTTAAATGTACGCGGCCTGATCTGATCGATATCTTTTTTCATTTATTTTACAAAAGTCAATAAAATGATCTTATTTGTTTACCCTAATTAATAACCTATCTCTGACATTAGTATTAATCTTAAGCCTATCTCCAAACAAAAGGTGTTGTCCCTCACAACACAATACCTCAGTTGGAGCTTACCCATGAACATTTTGCCAACACTCAGCTTTTTTTTCCCACAGCCAAGTCAGAAATTGATCTCCAAACTGCGGTATCCATTTCAAGTTTTCCCCCATCTTTCCTTATTTTCTGGTGAAGTTCCTCTAATGTCGCAGTCAAACTATTAATTATTTGGTGCATTTTTTCCACCAGATCCGGCAATTCCCTTCTTTTCAATGTGTTCGAAGAAATCATCTCCAAATTTTGCTGTTCTAGGCCCACTGAAACAAGGCACAGTACAAACCTGATTGTACACACCCGACAATAATGCAGTTTGGTTAGCACAAGACATTTTCGAATAGTAGATTTGATTAGGTAGTTCAAAAGTCACTATATCCCCTGAAGTCATCTGCTTGAAACTACTACCCATTTCTATAACCCCATACCCTATAATGGATCGGTAATCGGTAGTTGCCACCTTAATTATGTTAGAACTTACATTTCTCGCTTTTTGGCGGTGAAAATTGTGACAAGTGAAAAGAATACTCGTCACTTGTGGTCTCCGCTTTTTTTTTCTGCCTCGTCATTGTTGCAACTCAAGTATCTTATATTTATTGTAATTAGGATCTCTCTCCATGTCTCTACTCTATACAGAAAGATCAGGGAAAACTAAAGCTCTTACTGAACGCATTTTAGTGTTGTTAGTTAGTCCCCTTTTCCTCCATATATTCGTAACACTTTAATAAGACATAAACTCTAAAAAGTTCGTATATTAATTTTGAATGTAGATACTGTACAATTATTGAAGTAGCCCTCAAATTTAAAGTGTTGGCCTTACTTTAGTAAAGTATTTGAAAATGTTATCAGATTCAGCGTAAAATGTTTGTTAGCGTAAGAATACCGACTCTGGTCACTGATGGTCGGACGGACCGCCTATAGTTTTAATAAATATTATTAAGTACTTGCAAAACGCCCAAAAATATCTAGTAAAAAAACTGAACACTTTTATATACCTACCCACTAGAAATATCTCAAACAGAAATCATCGCGGCATTAGAAATCATCAGATTTTCTAAAAATGTATTTTTCTTTGAAAATATTTCTAGTAGATATGCTTTAGAACAATAATAATAAATATATGAAACACATTTATACATTGTTACATTGATGAAGTGCGGTCGCATTGCAGTAAGAATCATGTACATAGACCCATCGCGTTACATATCGTGTTATCAAGCTAACTCAATTCGTCCTCGTTTATGATTCTGAAACACACACAGAAAGAAGTTTATCTACGAAATTATTTCTGCATCGCGACCGTGCTTAACTAAATATGCCTACAATTTGTATTTTGAATTAGCCGTTTGTTATATTTCTTTTACGGTTTTGTTAATGGCCGAAATCGTAAACTGTATACCTACCATATGAAAAGTTAAACGGAAATATAACCCTGTGTGCGACATCGATATCAACTTCAGCAGAAGAGCGGCAATAAGGCCGTTGTCGACAAGCTCCACAGTTCGTGAAAATAACTATTCTTAAAGCGGGGTTTCATTACGAACAAGTGGGATGTATTTTAAAGTAATTTTCACTAAAAAGTTGCGTAGAAAACAGTACTATCTACCGATTTGTTAAGTTGCTTGCAGCAACTGCTGCGCGATTTCTTTTAAATTAACTCTATAATGCATGACATTAGCTTCGTAATGTAAATCTCGCTGACCCCTACACGCTAAGCTGACGGGTTTTGACAATTTTGCCGGCTTGGTGTGTAGCAAACTTAATTTTTATTTATCGAGACAAACCCAAATAATTTATGTAAATATAAGCACATTACAATACATGAGTTTTAAAGTGGCTGACTGGGAAAAATTGCGCCAAAAACGGCAGCTAAACCACGGTCAATTTAAAACGCTCCTATTGTAGTACACCGAGCTAGATTCTAAGAATTGTGTGCCTCTGTGTACAGATATAGTGATAAAATAAATCATTTATAAAAATATACCTTATATCTTTGTAATTGGAATCATTATTCGATAGAAAGGTGATGATTTTGTAACAAAATTTTACCTGAATAGGTAATAGGTTATCTAGTTTTATACAATGAGACAACAAATCAGCTCTTTAAATAGAGAAAATCGTTTATTATTGTAGCAAAACTTGCGTGAGTGTTTGTACTACGCCGTAGTTACATTTGACGTATTTTTAAGGGAAAGTTGTTACATGATGAAAAAGTCCTAATGATTTATCTGTACCAAGGCGGGGGCAGGCCAAATGCGTGACGTACATGGGCAGTGTTGTTATCCCTCTTACATTGTATGAAACTGAAAGAGAGATGCTACGCTAGATGCATGACGTGTATACGCGTGCGGAGTTACGCGGAGCCCACCGTATCTACAGGGATCTCTCTTTCAGTTTCATGCAATGTAAGAGAGAGAGAAAATAACACATCTACGTCACGCAACGCACGTCACGCATTGGCGTGTTTTCGGCTTTTACATAAATCTCTGGTTTTTACGAAGTATGTGATTATACGAGGTGTAAAATAATTGTAAATCGATTTTTGGATCGAACTTGTCCAAGCTCGCACTTTGGCATGCGTTGGCCAATCGTCGTGATAAAAAGCCAATGGCTAAGTTTAAATGTATTGTAAAATAAATAGATAGTCTTAAAAGTATGAGAATTTGACGTAATGATGTATCATTGGTTACCATAAGTATTTGAAATAAATATTTACAATGAATTTCAAGTTTTTAATTTATTTTGTGTTTTTACCTCTAATTTGTCGGTAGAGGTCAAATTGAGGCGAACTGAAAACTCCGAGACTGAAATCTATAGTGCTTTGACTTTGCTCTGACTGAGCTTAGTAAAAACTAAGCATAAACTTTGAATTGCAATTTATAGTCGAAATTCATTTTGTAATACAAAATGAATTTTTTATGAATTTCATTTTGTAATACAAAATGAATTTTTATTACAAAATGAATAATACATTATTATTCATTTCATTACATTATTTCTCTTTTGTATACGAATAAAATAAAAAGAAATTCATAATCATAACAGAGAAGCAAAGTTAAGGTCTTAATTTTTGATTGGTGTAAACCAATCTTAATTTGAAAAACTTCGACTTTAATAAGTAAACATTTTGGATAGTTGCGAAGATTGCTTTTTAAATAGTACAATACCAAAAATTGTCTTACGTTTTAGCTTAGCAAAGTCAAAGTATATAAAGACTATAAGATTTCAGCTTTACACTAATTAGGTAAACGAAATAAAAGCAGACCTCTAAATCCAAAAATGCCTTGATTTTCGAGTAAACAAATTTCTAAATGTCGTAGAATAAAAGTTGATCGCCTAGACATGTAGAATAACCCTGTGTCTTCTCGGGACCACGGCCGGTGTAAGCCGAAACGTCGAGGTTAAATATTTTAAAAGAAATGTTTTAAAAAGCGGTCAGTTCCAATAATGATAATGATCCTGTGTACGCGACAAATTGATAAATCTTTCAAATTTGACCGAACACGGCACAAACTTCTCAAGCGTTCGTCTCGTTTGCAAGTATGTATATATGTGCCTTTGTTACTCTTTCGCCCAAAAACTACTGAACCGATTGCGATGAAAATTGACATGCAGCAGATAACTGAGATCTTGATTAACACAGGCTACTTTTTACCCCTTATTCTTGCGGCATTCAGACTTAGCCCTTGTTGATCCATGTTTATAAATATCTGCATAATATCATCATTGCCAAGTTTCATCGCAATCGATTCAGTAGCTGTTGTGTGAAGGAGTACCTAATAAGCAGATGAAACAGACACCGCGACCGTGACATACACACAAACTTTCACATTCATAATATTAGTAAGAGCTATCTATATAAACCTATTTCTGAATAGACCTTCAGACATGAGAGATTATCATTTTAGGTTATCTTTATTATTTAATCTAAATAAAATAAGAATAAGGTGCGAACACCTATTAAAATACCGTACCTAAGTACCTACCTACCTATACTATTATTTACTTGCCCCAAGCAAACTTTGCACTTCAACTTGCGTGTCTTTCATTTTCGAATAAAAAAAGAAAAGAAAAAACCTTACCACTTGACAAATCCCGGGAGGCGAGCACCTTGAACAGCCATCTCTCTCCCTCATCAACATTTTAGCTTTACCTATCTCTGTCGCACATACAGACAGGTTCTTTATTTTCAACGCTCCACCCATCCCGCATTTATTTTTCATCTCAGGGGCGAAGAAAATAATTTTCTTTGAGCTTTGAACCTGCGGCGAGGGAAAAATGGGAAATTTGGAAAATGTAATTGGATTCTCAACTAATCTCGACGCCTTATGAAATAAGAGGTAGCGTGCTCGAATACAAGTAGGTAAATATATACCTACCTATAGGTAGGTACGTGCTAGGTATACTTATGTTTTGAGATGAGTAGGGGTGACAATTTTGTGAAAAATAATATTTTGAACCGACTTAAGAACATTTCTTAGCTATTTGGAAGTATTTTGATCCCAGCTTTGGAGTACCTACCTATTACTCTTGGTTTGGTATTACATTACTTGCATAGATGTTTGTGAAATCATGAATTATTTTCTCAAACTCCTTCACACTTCTGAATGCACTTTAATGGTCTTGGTTGTTACCTCTCATTGCAGTTCTTAGGTCAAGTTAAGGCGACCAGCTGTGGTATCATCTAATTAGTATCCACCGCTAGTAGTTGCTAAGTTGCAGTGCATTGCTGCTTTGACGCAACGTGGTTGTTACCGGTGATTACTTCAAAGCAGCAATGTAGAATACGAAATATGTTTTTGACAGTAAATAGCAACTAGTAGCGGTGGATGCTAATTAGATGATACCACAGCTGAAAACTGACACTTGGGGTACAATACCTACTTACCACATTATAATAGGTGCTTATTTGCCTAATTCTTTAATTCTATTTTTACCTACATTAACCTTTAGATTTCTTATCTAAATCATAATGAAATGGTGGAATAAATGACGCAGTGGTGGTTTATTGGTCAGTGTAAGTTTTTATTCATTTGCTACCATTACCACCATACGATCACCATTAAATACCATTTTCATATAGGTACCTAGCTACCATTATCACAAATGTGCGTAGGTATATAGTTAGCGCAAATTAAACTGTGAAATTAAAATAATGCTTATGCGTACGATAACCCATTGGGCGTCTTGTTACTGATTGTCTTATTGTCAAAAGAAGCATATAATTAACCGCGCGCGCGGTTTCAGTTTTTAATGGGTTGATTTCGTAACTAATTTTATATAGCTCGTAAATTTGTTTTTACTGCTCAAGGCATATTTACCAGAAATATTTTTAAAGGAAAAATTCATCTTCAAAAATTCACTTGCGGCTAGATTTGAACTCGCGTCCCTGGATCAATACTCCAGTGCCTATACCGCTCGAGCCTATACCGCTCGAGCGTTCAAATCTCGCCGCAAGTGAATTTTTGAAGATGATTTTTTCCTTCAAAAAATATTTCTAATTTTATATAGGTTAGTACCTACAATTCTAAGCGCAGCAACCCACCTGATTCGTATCAGAGTTCCTTGTAAAACGTTAGCAAACCGCAGAGTAGGTGATTATCCGACGTAGTATGCGTGCGACGTGCGACGGACAGACGGATCGCGGCACCGCGCGGACGCGTCGCGTGCACGCCACTCAACGCCGAGCGGCAAGAGTACGGTCTACAGAAACAATAGACAGACGAAAAAAGGTACTGTACTAACCAAAAACATACCCAGGACGTGACATAGTTGACGCCCTTATCGCCTAATGGCAATTTCTTTCAGGCTACTATTAACTTCATATCGTTTTTACGATATAATGTTAGCGTTGCATTTGCGTAAAAGGAATATGGAATACTAGCTACGCCCCACGGTTTAACCCGCGTAAGACCCGTTCCCGCGGAGATATCGGGATAATAAGTAGTATTTGTGTTATTCCAGGTCGCCAGCTACATATGTTCCAAATTTCATCGCAATCGGTTTAGTAGTTTTTGCGTGAAAGAGTAACAAAGTCACATACATACATACAAACTTTCGCGTTTATAATATTAGTAAGATAAGATTATTTAAACATGACTAAGTTATGTGACGATTGTTTCTGTCTGTCAACTTTATAACTTCATGTGATAGTAAAAGACAAACGGTGCATAGTTAGGCAGCGCATTAATTAGCGTTTATAAGTAAGGGGGTATGTCTAGAACATTTTCTGCGAACGCTACCTACTCGTAGGTACCCACTACTAGTGGCATCTGACAGCCGGCAGACACACGTCACTTGTCACAGGCGCGACTCAGCGGTTAGCCTTAACCATCGCGTGTTCCGACCGATCGATACCGACTTAGATGCTCGCTCGTAGCAGCTCGTAGGGAGACAGAAGGCAGGTGCAAGTGGTACCTACGTCTACAATATATGGGTGTACAAATAGTGGCAATCCCGTACGTAAAATGTAGGTTACCCTTGTCTTTTAAGACTCTAGAATCACAACGTAAAATAAATAATAAGTAATCAAATTACAAAGACTTGGCTTGGCGTTGGCGTTGACGTTGGGTTTTTCAAAGTGTCAACCTTGAAAAAGTCAACTGTAAAGTTAGCGAAAGCTCGGTTCGTTTAAAACCATGAATAAAACGCGATTTAACCCGATAAATAAAGAGTTTTATTAGATTAGATACATTTATTTGCCAAATATTTGCTTTGATGGCAGAGTATACATTTTTCTAGTAATTGTCGCATCTCACGCCGTCTTAATTCTTTTCATAAAAATCAATCCTGATTATAGACATTTTTCCAGTTTTTTCTTCTGTTTTCGTTATTGTCCATTGTAATAAAACACAATATTTTCTGGGCTAACTTGCGTTTTATTTATTAACAGCCTTGTTGCAATGCTGTACCGACGTTTCATCGTCTATAGGTACAGAAGGTTTCTTCAGGGTAGAATGCGAGTTAAACCCAAAAACTATTATACTTCATTTTGACATTTTTCTATTCATTATTTTTATCTTTCTACTTTTGACAGGCTCCATTTAGCTCCATCGGATCTTAGCTAAACGTAGATCCAACCTAGCAAACGCCACGAATTATGATAAAGTGTGTAACATGGCCCGGACTGGCCTGTAATCGACACATATGTCGTGTACCCACTAGATGATAGATGTACGTGCGTACTGCGAACTGGCGCGTTGTTTTCATGATTCATTCTGGTGCGAACTATTTATTTACAAAAAAAAACTGTATTATAGTAAAATTAAAATACCTATTGAGTGAGGTGAGAGTTTGATTGACTACTACCTCACCATGTGGTAGGTAAATGATGAATGCGGTTTAAAATGTACCACGATTGCCTAGAATACCTATCACATAAACTATAGGTAAGTATACGTTTATTCGCAAATTTGAAGGAGACAGTCGTGTGATGTGTGATACACCTTTAGGACTAAACACATATAAAGCTTGCTTGTCTTGCTTTTATTATATTATAAGCAATTAACACCTATTTTATCAAAGAAAATTAAGTTTTAAGAAATGATTATTACAATAAAATCAACCCGTTAAAACCGAAAAATAAGTTAAATGACCTACATTCACCATTGCGAAAACCGAAGAAAAAAATCTGTGTTGAAACGAGTATTCCCAAAAAATGCAAAGCAAGGCTAAAAAGAAAAACTAGATAAGTCCCGATTCACGTCGTTTTTATTTATTACGTTTATAAAACTGCACCCTAACCGCCCGGGCTCAGTTCGGACCAGTAGGTATATTTGGCCCGGGCGTCGGTAGGTGTGCGTCGAGTATTCCCCAAAGTTATTATGGCCCAGTGAACCGGTTAACGAAGGAACACCCTCTCTACCGCTAAATAATATAATACATCGTCTTATCATGATACGCAGGGTTTCATTTGAACGGGTTTCTGAAAGAGTTTTGATGAAAAAGACTTAGTAATAAAGGTGATTCCTCTCAGTATATTATTATATTATATATATAATTATGTAACGTTACAGCAATCTTGGCATACGAGCACAAAAAACATTTTACGCATCTTTTCAAGCGAAGAAAAATGAGACGAGCAAAGGAGACAAAAATTGACAAAAATTGTGTCCTATCGTATACTACCACTCTGTATTAGGTTGCGTACAGATGCCAACTTCTCCGCCAGATTCTCTATAGCTCAATGATGAAGATGATGGATGACACATGCTTACCTAGATGATAAAAAGAAGATCAGCATACTTACTTCTGATTACAAATTTTTTTTTTTTCGGGCGGATGTTGTCTACTATAATGACAGATTTTCTTTCTTTTTCTTAGAATTTAAGTGGCCCTGCAGATCTTTTTTTTTTCTGAAGTCTTGATAACAAATACAATGTATAATATCATCGATGCCCTAGGTAGTTCAGTAGTTATATTTATCTTAGTTTTTAAAACCCATCTATAATTCATAGTCACCCAAAACATTAAATCCTCGGGCATTATTTACCAAAATGAATCGCTATCCAAATCTGATCGCCTCCCGATTCGCGAGGGAATAACCTTCCCTAACTATGGGGTTGACAGTTGTAATGTAAATAAATATCGTTTTTTATACTTTACTGTTTACTAGCTGTTGGATTTATTATTTTGTTTAAAGCTAGCAGTTCTTTACGATTAACGTAATTTTTTAGGTTTACACTAGCTGCGTTTCACCTGCATAAGTCCAGATCGCGTGGGAATATCGGTGTCAAAAGTACCTAGCCTATATTGCTGCACGATTACGCTTTCTATCGATGTTTTTTTTTAAGTCGGTCCAGTAGCTTCGAAGTCTATTCATTACAAACAAATAAATGTTTCTTTATAATATTAGTCTAATTATTGCTAAAATGTTGCGATAAGTAACATTCGATCGTCGAGTAAAATGTGGCAGCTACCTATAAGGAAAGTTCATGACTGTTTATAATTTTTTGTTACCATATATACTTGGACTCTTTCAGAGGACAAAAAAACAAGTAGGTATTATAAAAAAAAACATTTTAAAATTGACGTTTGAAAAGAGACCTGTTCTCATATAGCGTGGCGATGCGTCGCCACGGCCTGTATCGCCACGCCAACAATCAGGTTTACCCTCGTCTATAGATGTTTCACATCAATGATGGACATTAAACAGTGGTGACAGTGCAGTGTAAACAGTGTACCAACGTGACATGACGCGACGACGACGCCTGCGCCCATCAGTTGTGGACGAACAAATAAATCAGCGCTATATCTCCAGTGTCAGGGGTAGCCTCTCTAGGGAGTTGTACTCCTCTCTGCTACATGGAGCATAGAAATAATAGTCGTAGACGTAGATGATATTTTATATCGTATAAAAACTAGAAACAATAGATAGTTTAATTGAAAAAGAAGTGGTAAAGTAGTGAAATAAATAAACTATCAATTACTTAGTATAATAATTTACCTTTTTATCTAATTTAGGTAAATCTAAAAGTCTACCTAGTAAGTCATGCACAGAGGAAAGAACTTCTGGAGCTTACAAAGCTGTGGGCTATAAAGGTGAATACCTTTTTGATAAAAGTACTAAACATGAGCTCGCTCTAAAGTATTTTCACATTTCTATTTTTTTTTTGTCCTAATATGAGGAACACTCGCTGGTGTTTTAATGAATTATTTATTAATTGCATTGAAGTCGACAATCAGATGCATATAAAATCTTGAAGCCAGTTTTAGACTTAACAAAGATACCCGTAATTTATTCATGGCCGATAGGAAAGCGACAATTTGGCGAATAAACTGCAAAAGTGTCACCTCCATTTTGTTCGTACATCAGAACTTGTTCGTACCAAGTCTCGGGAGAGCACGGGTCCCATATTGCACTCATTTCATTACCGTACATACGATTACAGCGATCTAGGGACACTTATGTCGCTGTTTAATACTGCTTTTTGTTGTAGCCAACTGATACAACTGGGGCTGGATTCGGTAAGGACATCATAGCATGCGGAATGCCGGCGGAATGCAGGAGATGTGCGTTAATACGTATTCTGTAAATGTTATTTTACTTAATTAGTTAAGTAGCCTTCAAAATTAAGGGCTACTTAATTATTTAAATAGCTTTCTTTGTTCCTCAGCCAATCAGTATTAAAGAAGTTATAGATTAGCTACTATTTTTAACCGACTTCAAAAAAAGGAGGATGTTATCAGTTCGTCTGTATGTATAATTTTTTTTTTTTGTATGTTCACCGATTACTCGAAGGTGGCTTGACCGATTAAGATGATTCTTTTTTTTCCTTTTAATGGATAGATGGGATCTTCAAGATGGTCCCATAAAAATTTGATGTGGATCTGATGAGGGTCTTCGGAGTGATGAACGGAAATGCTCCTCAAAACGCATTAATCAATCCAATTGTTCATCGATTACACGAAGATGGCTTGACCGATTGATATAGTTCTTTTTTTAATGGAAAGGTGGAAGCTTCGAGGTGGTCCCATAAAAGTTTGGTGAGGATCTGATGAGTATCTACGGAATGATGGACAGGATAGCATCCCAGAATTCAATAAATTACTCATTTTTGGACTTCTACCAAAAATAATAGACCCCTAAAGAACTAAGTACAGATTGATTGGGCACCTGAAACCACCTTCTCATCAGCAAACTCTTCAATAATTAAAATTACGGTAACAATATTGTTGATTTTTAGGTAGGTAGGTATACTAAAAAGGGTAAAATAAAAAAATAATTAAAAAATTAAAAAACCGACTTCAAAAAGAAACAAAAAATAATTTGAAAAACAACCAAAAAAAAAAGAATTGATAAAAATGACCAAAATAACCTCTACATAGGTACAGTGCAGTGCCACCGCTAATTAATCTGTTTTATCATCTGAAGTCGGGCAGTTTTACTGGTTGGTTCCATATTGTACTTAGTTTGGCTGCCCGACTTCAGATGATAAAACAGATTAATTAGTCGGTGGCACTGTACCAATGTAGAGGTTATTTTGGTCATTTTTATCAATTCTTTTTTTTTTTATTGTTTTTTAAATTATTTTTTGTTTCTTTTTGAAGTCGGTTTTTTAATTATTATTTTTTTCTCCTGCAACTTCTGCAATGCACATGCATCTCGCCTGTTTGTTGCATGCTATGTTTTTAGAGAATCAAAGCCCTGTTCACACTTGGGGCGATGCCATGTTATATTGTTTTAATGCGTAATATCTCGGTACTTCTTAAAAAAAACAGCGGCATCCTGCGATTTTACCTACTTTATTCCCAATCCTGTGGATTTTCCCAAAAAACCCTTTCTTGGTTTCAAAAGTGTTTAGGTGTACTACCCATCACCAAAAGAATACACTTTCCAAGTTTCTTGCCTCGAGGACTAGCATAGGTTTGAGCTCTGCGTTGATGTTTTAGTTCAGTCATTCAGTCAGTCAATCGATTAATCAATCAGTTAACACTTTCATTTTTTAAAGTTTAGATTAAAATATTTAAATGGATAGCCAGAAACAGATAGCCACAAAAAGCAAAAAATATTACGGTATTTTACTATCGATAGCTTTAAATATTAATTTTGTAATGTTAACAAAACTAATAAAGATATAACATTTATTCCCAGTTTATGACGCAATTCAACGAGAAAACCATGAGTAGTTTGCTACTCTTTAGGTACTAGCTTTAGCTAATCCCTGAAAAAAATCCAAAAAAATATTAAATTGTATTTGAAAAAAATTTAACAGAGCTGAGCCATAGTTTTAGTTTAAGAAAAGATGCTCAGATTTAATTAGACTCAGTGAAATGTATGGAGTTTACGACAATCATAACATTTGATCGCAACACTTTTAAAACCTTCGGCAAGGCAACTCTGGAGGAAACTTTTTATTTTAAGGAAATAGGTATGATTCAAATAAGCAAGCTTTCTTTCGCCTGAACAAGATGTATGCGGATAATCTAAGAAGATAGGACACAATACCTCTACATAGTTCAACCCCACAAGACAAGTTTAATGCATAAATAATCAGAATCACATAGGTAGGTAGTTACAAATATTTGTAGAGTGAAATTAAATCAGAGTAACATATTCAAATCATCAAATCCATTCGCTAATAAATGTAGATGTATACCTACTGTTAGTAATTTTCTTAAAAGAGTAGTATCGGTCTAGTACTTTTTTTTAAATTTCAGACTATAATCTGTCGTTTTGATTCCTTTTTTCAATTTTTCTATAGAAAGAACTGTCAAATGGTTTCATTCAATTAAGAAATTAAGTATCTATATGCTTACTAGTTGTAGTCTGCGCCTTCATCTAAGTACGAGTTTTTTTTTCATCTGATGCCTCGTCCTCTTTTGGATTCTGATAAAAGTAGATGTTTAGTCAATTCTATAAAATACAACTTTCAGTAAATCATTTGTAATTGCTCAATTGGTAAAGTTGGCTTTGCCATGACGCAGAACCTAATTCGTGCAATTTAAAAATTAATAAATCAACTTTTTCAAGTACCATTTTTATGCCAGACATATTCAGTCCATCTGAAGTGAAGTTGTTATTGCAGATAGCAATTGTTAGATAGAGGCCTAAGGACGACCTGAAAACTCTCACACAAGGTGAGCCACATCGCTACATACATGAGAAAAAGAAAAAAAAGAACGGCACGAGTAAGATCTTGCAATTAAAAGCTCAGTAAAGTAAGGTCTCAGAGAGATGGAGGCAAATAAAAGTCATTGATATCTTACTGCTTTTTAAAAGACCAATCAACTTTTTTTTAATTTTCTATCAAGTACATAAAATTTTAGAATAACTAAAATCGATATTTAGAGATTTTATCGTAATGTAGATAGATAGACAGACACTAACTACCCCAATGAATACGTGATCAGGTGAAACCCTCATCGGTTCTCGACGCGGAAAATGTCTCATTTATATGCACGGTCAAACAGTCTATGGTGAATGTTTACGAATAATCCCATTTGCTAAATCAGCATTTTCAGTTTTTTTTGATAATATAATTTAATTTCAATTAAAATTTTGTTCGAATTAGCATAAATGCTGACTTTGGTTATTTTGCGAGAATTTTTGTTGATCCTTTTTTATGCGTTTTTTTTAGATTAAAACATATCTGTGTTTTTTAATGTATATTGGACAGTGAGCACGTTTATCTTGATCTAGTGGTCAAAATTATGTGAAAGTGAAGGTTGCTTTTGAAGGCTCTTGTGCGGGACGAGCGACCACTCATTTGCAGAATAGAAAGAAGAACTCTTCGTGGAAGAAACTATATGATATTTTTAAAATTTTTGAACTTTTATTATTGTGTTTAAAAGATGAGTACCTACCGATAGCATCCATAATCTAAAACTAGTTTAATTTGAGGTTAGATGGCACTGTAAATAATGACGTCTAATATTTATATTGTATTAAATTTCCTATATTAATTATTAAAGTGTCCCTAATCAATGTAATCAGAAACACAATACACTTAATCCAAAAACGACTTGTAAATCTATTACCAAATCCTACACAAAAACCACTGAACAGGGAACAAAGCTAATAATTAAATCGCCAACGTTTTTGCCAGATTTTTGCCAAAAATTGCGACAACACAAAGGAGAGGCGGGAAACATGAGCCACCCGTCAAAAATCACTGTAATTTCGCACTTTACTCCGCCCAAGAGAAAACTTAATCAGGACGTTGGGGCTTGCATTTCCGATACGATATAGTATAACGTTTGAACACAGATTATCCAATCAGTTAAGATAAGAGACACGCTTTTTTGATTTTATTCAAGAACCAAAACAGTCAAAACACCGTAACTACAGAAGCCTAATTTGTTTTTTAAGTTTTAGAGCCTAGAGTTGTGTTTAGTGTTTTATAGTTTTGTAGAGGGTGCGTTTTGTCCCTGTGCGAGGGTTGTCGCATGCAGAAGTGGCGTGTGCTGGTCACGTGGACGAGATTAGGCGGAGTATTCACGTCGCGAGCACAAAGCGCGGGTTGCAGTCGGTATGTCAATTGTATAGGACTATACGTACCTACGACGACGTCGTTCGTACGGATTGGGGGACCAAATCTGCGGAGTTCGGTCAGATTTGAATTATAAATGCGGAATTTTAGCACTCTATTTGCATATCCCACGGTTTTAGAATTGTTTTTTGTGTTTGGGATAAATGTCGTTGCATTTACGTTTTAGTTGGTATAAACTGCTTTTAAATTAAACCCTAACAAATTTAAAAAAAAACTGAACTTAAAACTTTCTTCAAAGATCCATCCATCCCTTATGCTGAATTTCATGGAAATTGTATTAGGCGTAAAAATCTTGTAGCCCAACCGTCAGACGGAAAAATAATGTTATTTTTTGTTTTTAGTGGTCTTTATCAAACTAAATTGGTTTAATTATGTCCTAAGTTTGCTGAAAAAATACTTGTGCTTCATGTTTTTATTATCGATAAAATGATATAATTAGATGGTTTTTATTCGTAATATTTTTTGTCCGATGCATAAATCGGTATATAGGTACTGTCAATATTATCAAACAAGCACAAACTTTCATTTTTACTTAAGTATTATTTATCCACTAACATATTATTAAATCGACAAATACTGTTTTATGTAGATAATTATAAATAATCACGTTCATTATCTTTGTCTTTATCCAAATATTCCACTTCGTACGAACATCACCATGTGAATCCGTGGAATTCAGATAATAACGTGATCATTTTGTAGCACATTTTTTATTAACAAACTGTACTACCACACAGCATGGTAGACACGTAACATAAATTGTTAAAATGAAATAGATTGTAAGCACTACACTCAAAAAGATGGGATTAAATAAAAATGTAAATCCCTCTTGAGATTGAAGAGTGTTATAAAAATTACGGACACACGTTGCTGGCTCTTAAAGAGCACTTAACAATATTTTGCCCGGCAGCGATACTTCGCTCCACTGTGCAAACTTGGTTGAACGTTTCGCGCGCACCGACTGGGTTTCCTTTGGGAAATTCAGCTTTGTTTCTTTATAAAAATATGAATTTATTTTTAAAATTCTATCTACGCGAAAGTAACTTTGTCTTAAATACCTACTTTTAAAGAAATTGTTTTTCATAGCTGTACTTTGCGGTTTAATCAGAAATCGCAAGTCTTGATCTCGTAAAAATATCGGGATAAAACGTGGCCCATAAACTTTCAAAGATGCATTGTATCATCGTAATAAATTTCATCAAAATCGGGCCAGTGTATATACCTAATTGTTTTTAGAAATTAACTTTCTTTGAATAAATTTTATAAGGTACCTTAAATTTTCCGGATAGGTCCTTAAGGCCCCCCATACTCACCTAATGACATGACAGGGATAGGACTAGCAAATGTCAGATGTGTAAAAGAAGGACGTAAGATGCGACTATGCAATATTTTAGTAAGTAAAATCAAACAATTCCTAATAACAAGATAACTATAGCTAATTTAGTAAAACTGTTCTATCAATTTCAAGTGTATGTTATTATGCTTTAATACAGATTAAATATAGGTTTAAATACGTCACGTTTAGCTGTAAAATGAAAATTTCGGTTTTAAACGAGTTGTTTTTTTTTTCTGTTATAAAAGTTAACTAATCGTGTAAAGAAAACTACCAAAATGAAGAAAAGAGAACGAAAAATAAAATACCCAAGTTTGGTAATTATAATTATAACCTTGATTTGCGCAGCATCTGCGAATAATATCTTGTTCATTTTCCTAAAAATGAAATAACATTATGTGAACGATGCTCCTAAACTCAATGATTGTAAATCTTTGTGTCGAATACCTCCCAGTGGGCCGACATATTGAGGGTGCCCTTTGTTCGAGGATCCTACTTCTATACGGTACATACCTACCTACCTCTATACAATTCCATATGTTGCATTACAGTTTTATTTTCAGTACCTATATGTATATCTAAAGCGAGAGAAACTGAATAGTGTAGTGGCGCATGTATAGAGCCTATACCTAGAGTCAATTTCACAAAAACAGGAGGGCTGTTACGAAACGTACCAACCGACCGAGTTCGTTCTGAACTAATAATTCCTATACGTTCAAGACAAAAAACAAAGAATATATTGAGAATTATTGGTTCAGAACGAACATTGACAACCAACTGATGTTCGGTCGGTCGGTCGGTACGTTTCGTAATAGCCCTCCAGTCTCGAATTTCAAGAAGCCTTTTTTAAAATAATAAATAGATAGTAGGTACATACCTACATCTGTATCTACGCCCCTTTTTTGTGAAAAGCACACTTTGTGGTCAAATGGTTACTGATTTTCCGTATCGAAAAATTAAAAAGCTTTGCCTAATACCTACTTATACTTATTTGAGAAGTTTTTAAAATAATAATTGTAGCTCTTACCGCCGTTGGTTTTTAAATAAATTTTTTGGTTAAACAAAACTTTATGCCGCTTTGGAGAAAACCGCTTATAAGCGAACATCTTATTTACAAGCTTTCAACAGATTGCAAAATAATTCTCACCTTTGGCTCACAAACTGACATTTGTTCGAAGCTAATCTAACCGCATGCCATTAAAAAAAAATTCGGTCAGGTGTGAATAGGCCTCTATCCGAGGGTTCTGTATTATTATTTAATGTGTTACTGTAACATTTATCCTAAGTACCTAACACATCAAAATAAATATAATAGTAACGAATAAACATAAAAAAAATTATACTACGAGAAAAAATTCATATAAAAAATGCGCATTGATCTCCTAAAATTTAAAAAGTATAACCCAAATAAATATGCCTTGAGCAATAAAAACAAATTTACGAAATAAGTATAACCCAGTTTTTAAATTTACTTAAAAACGCTAATTGATGCGCTGCATAACTATGCATCGTTTGTCTTTTACTGTCACATATAGTTTCAAAGGTGACAGACAGAGATACACATAACTTAGTCATGTTTAAATAATCTATCTATATCTATTATCTATATCTATATATATAAAAGAAAGTCGTGTTAGTTACACCATTTATAACTCAAGAACGGCTAAATCGATTTGTCTGAAAATTGGTGGGGAGGTAGCTTAGAACCAGGAGAAGGACATAGAATACTTTTAATCCCGCGGGAACTGAAACGGGAACAGGACTTACGCGGGTAAAACCGCGGGGCGCAGCTAGTATTTTATAAGTATGGGAGTAAGTTTATATATACTTATGTACCAGTAATATAAATGGACAAATCAAACAAACTCGTTACTAAATAGGTTTGTCGTGGTTAAACAGACAAATCAAGTTTTCTGTTAAGAACTTCGTTTACTATTTTGAGGTATGGAACCCTAAAAATAGCCGCATAATCCACATTAGTTCATCCCACCATTATAGGCTAATTACAGGCACAAAACACGATGTTCTTCTATATGAAGTACCACCCTTGCATTCTACGCTTATGGCACATTTCTCGGCAAAGAGTATAAACCAGTGAACAAACATGTGTCACGAATGGATCGTTACGTATGCCTTGGACTGTCTGTTTCTGGAAGTGTGTACTTAGGGCGAGCTTTTGCCTCAACGAAGGTAACGTCGCGAACGCTCGAACAAAATAATAAATGTACCGTCGTATGTCCCAGGTTAAATTGCCTCATGTGTGGTGCGGCATTTGCGACACAGGTCTCGCGATGTCCGCACTGAATAGGATTATGCAGTGTAAATACAAATAATGACAATAATAAAATAATACAGCATTTATTGATACGACCAAAGTTATGCGTAGCGATTGGTGCGTAGTGTGTGCGTGCGTGCGATGCGTGCTTGCGAATAGGTATGTACAATTAGTACCTATAAGTAGAGATAAATAAAGTACATACGTAACTATTAGTGATAATTGAGTAAATATTATATTTGGTGGGAGGCTTTGCTACAGCTTGCGATTCGCTTGTAAAGCCAAACTAGAAAACCCATCCATATTCTGACACATAGCTCGGTCAGTCACTCAAAAAACGGGTCTTAAATTGTGCTATATACTTAAACCATATTATATTACATTTATTATACTCACTTGTTAAGCATTTGAATTGATTAATAGAAAAATATTCATCGCGATCGGACCTCAGACGGCAACACATGCAAAAAACATACATCCGGTATCCTTATCCTATTTAAGAAGTCGGTTATTAAAATAGTTCATAATTTACGGAAGATCATACTCGTAGCAGAAGAGTCGATTCTGTACAACTCGATACTTACTCTACAAATGAATAGTGGTACGAAACAAATCGGCAACAGTGCGAGGCGTGGCGGCACCCCGCAGCGTACGTCTGTCGCTGTGTTGCCAACAACAAAAATTATAATTCCAACCTATTGTGCTTGCAACCCCGATGACAGGTCGCAGTTGGACACATGTTTGAGGCATTTTAGGCAATTCCTCCGGTAATAGCCGGTGTTTTAATGTTCACGAAGATTTATAGCTTGGGGTCGGTACTACCCTAGTTTTGGGTTAATATTGTTAGCAAAATTACCTACGATGAAACAAATTGTTGTTTTGTTAGGTTATGGAATATTATATTTAGTTTAAGGAGATAAAACAGCCGTATTCACAAACGACCCTATGCGTAGACTCAACTTTTGTCACATTCTCGCTCACATTGTCACTCACAAGAGCAAAATAGGGTAGGGCCACGCATAGGGTATTTTGTGAATACGGCTGCTATACTCCAAAACAATATTCTGAGGGTACAGGTTTAAGCAACAAGGTCATTACTTGGATGGGTAACCTAAAATTTGAGTGGAAAAAAACATTTTCTCTAGCTCTTTCGTGCTTCGGAAGGCACGTTAAGCAGTTGGTGCCGGTTGTTATCCCTGATAGCAGGTCAAGTTAGAGGACCTGAAAACTCTAACACTAGGTGAGCCATACCACTACACGAAAAGAAGAAGAATAAGGGTACAAAATCATACAACTTTTACTAATAGTAGTTCCCTCTACCTTCCTATCACCTGCTTTAGCCATAAAAATACTTCACGTTATAAACAAAACTTGACGAAACCGGTTAATCATCAGCGTCAGTCAAGACTGTTCGATCATTAATCAATCATCAGTTCTCGACTTGATTGACGTGTAGACAGTGGCTAGTAAATGAGCTGAAATTAACTGGGAAAGGTCAATGAAATGGTTAGGTACTAGGTAAAATTTTATTTACCTATATAGTATAGTATTATTTATTATAGTCGTGGGTAAGAAAATGATGGTACCTACAGTCGGGGTAAAAATTGGTTTCCCTACCATAAAGTACAAAAATCTTTGTACTAGTATTGTGACGCATATATCTATACTTCCCGCGTAAGTCCCGTTCCCGCGGGAATATCGGGATAAAATGTAGCCTATGTGTTATTCCCGGTATCCAACTACTTATATTCTAAGTTTTATCGCAATCGGTGCAGTGGTTTTTGCGTGATTGAGTAACAAACACCCATACACACATACTCACAAACTTTCAGCTTTATAATATTAGTAGGATTCATAATAAATTCCCCGTTTTGAATCAAGTAGATAATGTACAATATCGCGAGAAGTCTATCATATACCTGAGCGCAAGACTGATTTAAATACATTTTAGAACTTGCAATGCCCGTGTGTATGGGGAAGAAGTCAATAAGTCCATAACGATTTTAAACAAACACTGTGTTCCTTGGTTTCACTTGCATAAGTCTCAATCCCGTTGGAATTTTAAAAAGGAACCTTTCCTATCGGATGCCCACATCATATACCTTCCTACAGATTTTACTCTCTAAATTTCAGCTCTCTACTATGAGTGATTTAGGCTGTCCATCAGTCTATCGGGACTCAGGACAATGCATTTTATAGATGCACTTTCAATCCGACTTCTGCAATTGATAAAAACAAGCATCAAATGATCTTTACCACATCTTTTTCGTCTACCAGAAGTCTTTCATAAGTCATAACTTGACCAAACAGCGTTTTAATTAGGCTAGACTTCTTCAATGAATTATGAATGAATAAATTCTTTATTATATACACCAAATACAAATACGTGCAAAGAAAACAAACACAACTTAAAAAATAGGTGGCACAATGGCCTTATCGCTTAAAGCGATCTCTTCCAGGCAACCTTTGGATGGACCAGAAGTTAAGATAGGTTAAGTAAGGTAGGGCGTTTACACAGGAAAAAGGTAAATGAAATACATATAACAAAAACAATTGAAACTATAATTATACATACATATAAATACATAATCTTACTAATATTATAAACGCGAAAGTTTGTATGTATGTATGTGAGGTTGTTACTACGTAGTTTCACGCAAAAACTACTGAGCCGATTGCGATGAAAATTGGAAGATAGGTAGCTGGGGAAATGGATTAACACATAGGCTACTTTTTATCCTGTTATATCCGCGGGAACGGGACTTACGCGGGTGAAACCGCGGGGCGCAGCTAGTATAAATATATATATCAAATTAAATATTTAATTGTGAAAGGTCTTTACTATCAAAAACTCATGTTGTAACCGTTCATTTAGGTATGTATGTAGGTACCTATTTAAAAATAAATCTGCAACCCTCTAGATCGTGCTGGCGATAGGCCCGGTCGGGTGTCGGACTTGTATTACTCCGATAAAGGGTGCGCGTACGTCACTGATAACGATATAACGGATCGACTTTAGACCAGATTAAAATGTGTTAAGTTTGCATTTGAATAAGTTATTCAGAGAGAAAATATAAGTAATCCGTCCTACCATGCAACTCTTATCCTATCCTATCCTACATAATTTCTTCTATGGTTTTCGCGATTTTGCATAATAAAACACTTTATTTATCCGGTTTTATCGCGTTTTTATTCATTATTTGAACCGAGCTTTCGCCAACTTTACAGTTGGCTTTTCCAAGGTTGACTGATAAAGCCAACTGTAAAGTTGGTGAAAGCTCGGTTCAAATAATGAATAAAAACACGATAAAACCGAATAAATAAAGTGTTTTACTATCCTACTAATAATTTAAAGCTGAAAGTCTGTGAGTATGAGTATGTGTATATGTGTGCATGTGTGTTTGTTACTCAATCACGCAAAAACTTCTGAACCGATCGCGATGAAAATTGGAATATAAGGTAGCTGGATACCGGGAATAACACATAGGGTACTTTTTATCCCGAAATTCCCGCGGGAACGCGACTTACGTGGGTGAAACTGCGGGGTGCAGCTAGTATTTTATAAGTATTATAATCTTATAACCCCTTTCCAACCTTTTGCAACTCTTTTTATTTTATTTTAGTTTTCTTTTAGGACTATCTTCTTCTTCTTCTTCTTCTTCTTTAAAAATGTCTTTTCCTTTCGGACATTTGCCAGTGTCAAGTATTATCAATATTTGTAAGTTATTTGCATTGAACATAACAGTCAAGTCGTCATAGTTAAAGTCAAGACAAGGAATTCATTGTAAAAAGGGGGCCATTTTTCACAATGTTTGTTCACGGAGCTTTGGAGAGAACACTAAGCTAAAGTACATGTTTTGCACCGGTTTTCACTTTTATTTACACTTGTACACCTTCACGAAACTAAATTGATTAATATGCCCCCGAAATTAAACATTTTACACGCATTTGAACTACGTTTCACAAAAATGAAAATTTAGAACACATCTCTTTAACGCATTCCCGCCAAAAAAACCTTTTAGGACTATCGGTTTTCTGAGTTTCGATAATGGGCCCTACCATGATGTCTTATAAGTCGTAGCGAAGACGCCGCGTTGTTCAGCAAAAAAAAAATTGGAAACAATTCAAATAATTTAAAAAAAAAAATTAAACCAACTTTTAAAAAAAGTTATCTGTGGTTTTTAAAAGTAGTCGGGGTATTTTTTTTTTCTAAATTTGCTTTATTTTTTTGGGCGACAAAAGGACGACAAAACAACGACAAACGGTTATGGTAGCGCGGAATTTATTACTATCTTACTAATATTATAAACGCGAAAGTTTGTATGTATGGCTGTATGTGACTTTGTTAGTCTTTGATGCAAAAACTAATGAACCCAATGCGATTAACCTCGGGAGGCACGTTAAGCAATTGGTCCCGGTTTTTGGCTCTGATAGCAGTCGGTCAAGATAGAGGCCGAAAAAAAAAAAAAAAAAAAAACTTGTGAAAAAAACAAATACCGGTGAAAAACTAACGATTGGTGAGCCACACCATTACACGAAAAAAGAATTTAATTGATTTATAGATCGCAGATTTATTTTAAAATATAATGCTTTAGCGTTCTAATATCCTACTGAAAAATAACAATTTCGAAAAGCATCTATCAAAAACTAGTGCTTTAAAGTTATAAAACTTATAAAATACACAAATAGGCAACGAAACCTAACAAAGCCCAACCCAATTTGTTCCCAAACGCTTCAATACATCACTGTAAACAACCGATTCAACATTTGAATGGATGCGCCCCGACAAGTGTCATCTCACAATCTATTGTTTGATAGGTACCTACACATTTTTGCCTACTATTTGACCCTCGACATGATGATAAATTAGTGATGATAAATTGCAGAAGTACTGGTACATGTTGATATCGACTTATTTTGCTGCAATTGCCATCAAAAGGGAATTCACGTAATAAAGCAGGATTTACATTACAATACAAAAAAAAAACAATTTACAGTCAATTAAGTATAATGCAT
Organism: Idaea dimidiata; assembly: GCA_949358125.1. NCBI lineage: Eukaryota > Metazoa > Arthropoda > Insecta > Lepidoptera > Geometridae > Idaea > Idaea dimidiata. The sequence continues at coordinate 16,545,585 of OX442335.1, read as the reverse complement.
GACACTAGTTTCGTCATGTAAATAAAGCCGTGTTTTCATTACGTAACTAGTGTCGCGAAAGTTAGAGTTATCTTTGTAGAAAAAAAATGTGAGACATACATTAACTTTTTATATATAACTTTCGCGACACTATTTTTGTAGTGAAAATACGGCTAAAGGCTTTTTTTAGTGACTCAAATTCAAATGGTCATACGTTGTCGTCAAATTAATTATTTTCAATAGTTTTGGCGGGAACGCGTTGAGGAAATGTGGTGCTAAATTTTCATTTTTGTGAAATCTAGTTCAAATGCGTGCAAATTGTTTAATTTTGGGAGCATATTAATCAATTTACTTTCGTGAAGGTGTACAAGTGGAATGAAAGTGAAAATCGGTGGACTGTCAAAACATGGACTAAGTGTTGTCTCCAAAGCTCCGTGAACAATCTTTGTAAATGGCCGCCGTGTTTACAAATTATTCCATAGACTTGACTTTAACTATGACGACCTGACTGTTTGGATGCAAATAACTTGCATAATATATTTATAATACTTGACACTGGCTAATTTTCAAATGGCCATAATCGGTTCATAACCGATAAGAAATAAAAAAAGTTTTTGTTCTTATTTCAAAATTTGTATTCTGTGAACGTCACAGAGCGCCATGTAGTTCTATAGTTAGCTAATAAAAGCTTGTGTTATGATGATGACTAGACACGGGATTGATGCTTACTTATAATTATTTTTCTTTAGAAAATATATATTTATCATGCATCGCGCTCCAGACTAGACACAAATAATCTGCAACACAGTCGAGCATTCGGCCAACGAGCCACAGAGGTCGTCTTAGGTAGACTAAAACATAAAAAACACAATCATGCGCATAATATGTAAGTATGTATATTTTGTGTAAGAAACTCTATTTTGAGCTAGTTTAACTTCATTTACCAATCTGCAGACAATTATTTTATCATACCCCTCAGAACCCGGAATACCTACCCCATTCCGGGCACCAACTGCACTTGTATGACAAAATGACAACAACATCGACTTCTAAATCTGTGGAGCAATAGCCACAGATGCGCTATGATCAACGATTTGATTTGCCGAGATTAGAGGGGCATTCTTATCGCGGTTTCATTGCTACAATTGATGCCAGTGAATATTTTATTTTAGGGTAAATTTAATATGAATGGGATGTGCTATCGAGGATTTATTGAGGCATCTGTTTACTCTGGTATTTTTAATGTAAGTGATTGTAAAGCCATGATATTACGTCCAAGTATTTCTTCTACTGTTTTCGCGATTTGGCATTGTAATAAAACTGAATATTTACCGGGTTTAACTGGCGTTTTATTAATTAATAGAATTGTTGTAATTTTGTACCGACGTTTCACTTGTCAGTCGGTTTTATCAGGGTAGACTAAATAAAACTCGAGAGGTAAATCTGGTAAATATTGTGTTTTATTACTTCCAAGTCTTAACGTAGTCGTGTCGAGGATGTCTGACAAAATCATAGAATAGTCGATGAACACCGAAGGAGACTAAAAACCTCTGCCAAGACTAATTTTCACTTATCAGTATGCGTTATTCCGCGCTACCATGATCGTTTGTCGTTGCTATGTCGTCCTTTTGTCGTTCAATAAAATTAAGTAAATTTTAAATAAAAAATATCCCGACTACTTTCAAAAACCACAGACAATTTAAAAAAATCTTTTTTTTTTTAATTTGTTTCTCTTTTTTTTAATTATTTGATGTGTTTTTTTTAGCTGAACGACAACGCGACGACTTATAAGACATAATGGTAGGGCCCATTATCTAAACCCAGAAAACCGATAGTCCTAGAACAAAACTAAAATAAAATAAAAAGAGTTGCAAAAGGTTTGTAATAATAAGAAAGTTTGTGGGTTAATTACAGAATAAATATTCTAAATAAAAATAAAAAGTAGTAAATCAATCGAAGAAAATTTTAGGGCATTTAAATTGTTGCCCCCTGAGCTTTTATGGCTGGAAGACATCTTGAAAACGTTTTTCCAGCTTTAAACCCAAGTGAAAGGCGAAGCAAATTTTTTAATTTCACACCTTAACAATTACGAATAAAAATAAATTTTCTATAAAATAGGGGCGCTAACCCTTCAGCAAAAAGAACCAGCCCATCAAAAACTGGTGTTAAAAAGACACCCCCATTGTGACATAATGTATGGTTTCTTAACCCTAAGCTAAATAGATACAATTTGGAAGCCAAAATTGTATTCGTAATGGTTTTTTGTGTGTCAATTGTGTTTGGGTCTTTGTGTAAGGACTTGAATGGGCATTGATCAATTTTAGATTTCGGATTATGAAGTTTTTTAAGTGAGTAAAGGGTTTTAACAGAAATAAAAAAAATAATTTCATTATTGTTTCTTTAAAACTTTCTTGCCTTGCTAAAAAAATTGAGATCTGTAACGTGCTCTGGACCATCAACTGTTATGTTCCAGAAGTAACTTCAAAGGTTAAGCATCAAATTCGAGAAAATTTCTCAGGTACATAGAGTTAGATAGACTTGGTACATACCTAGATGTGACTATGAACCTATACAAACGATTTCGAAGTTCAAGAAGACTTTCAAAATTATTAATGTTTGTTACTGGTTACCATCATACTTTGTCTAACGAATAGGTGTTGCTATTCAAAGAGGCAACGTATCTAGTCTTTTGGATTACCTTACTTAGGGAGGAAGTAATCTTTGTATATTTAATTAATTAATTTTACTAATATTATAAACGTGAAAGTTTGTACGTATGTATGTGACTTTAAGCTCTTTCACGCAAAAACTACTGAACTGGTTACGATGAAATTTGGAAAATTGGTAGCTGGATACCGGGATACCTTTTTATCACGATATTCTCATGGGAACGGCAATATTTTAAAGAATGTGTACATAGACTTAGACTAGCTGCACCCCGCAGTTTCACCCGCGTAAGTCTCGTTCCTACAGGAATATCGGGATTAAAAGTGTCTGTGTTATTCCAGGTCTCCAGCTACCTATATTCCTAGATTCATCGCAATCGGTTTAGTAGTTTTTGCGTGAAAGAGTAACAAAGTCAGGCATACAGCCATACATAAGTACATACAAACTTTCGCGTTTATAATATACTAGCTGCGCCCCGCGGTTTCACCCGCGTAAGTCCCGTTCCCGCGGGAATATCGGGATAAAAAGTAGCCTATGTGTTAATTCAGGTCCCCAGCTACCTAAATTCCAAGTTTCATCGCAATCGGTTCAGTAGTTTTTGCGTGAAAGAGTAACAACCTCACATACATACATACAAACTTTCGCGTTTATAATATTAGTAAAGTAACAAGTAACATAAGATGTTTTCCTCTATATGACTTCTAGTATAACCTATACCAAATATGCTACGAAAGTACACCAACCCGCCTACATTAATTACTTGTAAAAATATAAAATAAGAGCTTGCATAAGGTTAAACGCTTCGGTTGCTAAACTTCTGGTCAAGCTCTACAAAAAGCTCCACCAGTTGCGTTACACGGCTATAATCCTTGATACAAAACATATCAGTAACTGAACAGTTGTGCCAAATGTGCCCTCAACCCTCAGGGGTGTGCTCAGTTGGAAAGAAACAGTTTCGCGAGCCGTATGGCGTTACTACTAGCGAAATGTAAACTAGAGGTACCTTACTTACGCAATTTAAGACAAATATTTGATCTAGATGGTTCTTTGTTTATAATTTTTTTAATGGAAAAATATAAAAATAATAGAATTCGCTAATTTTAGAGTTAGCTTTTTCAAGACAAGTCAACCTTGAAAAAGTTAACTGTAAAATAAAATTAGCGTAAGCTCGATTTTTAGTAATAATGCCGTTATAAAATAAAACGCGAGTCAACCCGGAAAATATTGTTTTTTATTAATCTATCTTTGTCTAATTTATGTTATAAATACATTATTTCTAATTATTTAAAAAAATATAATAAAAAACATATTTCCACAAGTTTCTAAAGTTGATGTTTTTTTTTAAATTTTGTGTGACATTTGCACGCGTTTGTCTTTCCAGATGCTAAAAAAAGCAACGCCATTAAAATCGAACTTCTGCTGTGTAGGAGTTAAGAACACAGAACATAAATTTTCTGCACGTTAAATGACGAATCAAGGGACATTTCACCCATATTTAATGAAGATGCGTCGGTTTTATTTACACCTTTCCTGCATCTATCAGTGGACGATTAATATCGTTAGAATCCTGTTTGACAAATAGTTTGATGACATGTTGGGGTCGCTTTGTTACCAGTGAAGTGTACTTAATTTTAAGTTAAATAGTTGTTGAGGACCTACATTTTATGGGAAACCATAGACGCAGTACCAAAGTACTGGAAGACAGACAGATGCGACCTTGGTGCATCATCATTATTTAATCTACGGATAAATACTTTATGCCCTAGGTGCATAATGAGCACTTTATGCACCTAGGGAATAAAGTCACGCTTTACGTTGACCTTTTTGGTCAAATAAAGTAACTTTGTAGAGCAGTAGGTGTGTAAAAGTTATTTTTTTAATAAAATTAAAAAGTAACTACCTACTACAGTATAGTTACTTTTTGATGCGTGACATAACTACTTACGTGAACTAGTCTTTTTATTAAAAAACAGGGTATTTAACAAATTAGAACGTGCTAATAAATAATTACCCCGTTTATAAATTATATTTGTATTGAAAACAACAATGTTAGTTTAAAATTGTACTACTTAATTGCATGAACTTTATATTTTAAAAAAGTTATAATAAAAGTATAATCAAACCAATTGACCAAACATCTTTTACCTAAAAAATGCCACACGCAAGGGATATTTTCTTTGAAAACCGCAGTTAATTCTACGAAAAAACAATTTAAGTACAGTAGCCAGGTGGGTTGAGTTTTTTATTCCTTAGTTTTTTTGTTCGAAGTGTCACTGCGTGTTACTGATCTTTATCAGGATTGCTTCTTCGTGTCAACTTCTTGTTTTTTTTTATCAACTTTTTATTTTCGACGCGTCAAACCCGTCATTTTGAATTAGATAAATCCCTTGGTTTTAGACTGACGGTCGGGTGCAGTGTCGTTTTATCGATTTTAGGGTTCCGTTCCTCAAAAGGTAAATAAAAAAGATCTCTCACTTCACCGGTTTTTTAGGTAAGCCGTGTTTTCTCCGCGAGCGGAGAGAGGTCAGTAAGAGTCCGTTTTGCGGCATTTTTATAGTCATACGACTCTTTGGCGCTATGAAAACGATTACCAGGGCCCTGATTCGTTAAGGACATAGCATGCGGTATAACTAATAATTAATTTTAGTTCTTAAAAAAAATCTGCGGATCGGTAAATCTGTGTGAAAAACTCAATTCAGAAACCCCCATAAAATTTAATAAATCTTGACGATACTTAAAGAAATGCTTTCCAAAAATTTCGCACCCGACAGGACTTGAACCTGCATCTCTGGGAATCCGTTCCAGCGCCTTTCCAATTTGGCCACGGATGCATGTTCAATCGAGTCGAAATTAAGGATTGCATTTCTTATTGTTTTTACGTTTTTGGAGGCGCGCACGTTTTTACGCTTTTGGAGGCGCTACGTGCCTCCAAAAACGTAAAAACAATAAGAAATGCAATCCTTAATTTCGACTCGATTGAACATGCATCCGTGGCCAAATTGGAAAGGCGCTGGAACGGATTCCCAGAGATGCAGGTTCAAGTCCTGTCGGGTGCGAAATTTTTGGAAAGCATTTCTTTAAGTATAGTTATCCAAGTGTAGGAAACACTTTTAAAAATATAACAAAAACGGTTAATCGGAAGCAACATCTCAACGTTGAATTTAATTCTATGAAAATAGAATAGTTCAAGCTGGCAGTCTGCAAATATTGTCAGTAGATGGCGCTACGTGCCTCCAAAAACGTAAAAACAATAAGAAATGCAATCCTTAATTTCGACTCGATTGAACATGCATCCGTGGCCAAATTGGAAAGGCGCTGGAACGGATTCCCAGAGATGCAGGTTCAAGTCCTGTCGGGTGCGAAATTTTTGGAAAGCATTTCTTTAAGTATAGTTATCCAAGTGTAGGAAACACTTTTAAAAATATAACAAAAACGGTTAATCGGAAGCAACATCTCAACGTTGAATTTAATTCTATGAAAATAGAATAGTTCAAGCTGGCAGTCTGCAAATATTGTCAGTAGATGGCGCTACGTGCCTCCAAAAACGTAAAAACAATAAGAAATGCAATCCTTAATTTCGACTCGATTGAACATGCATCCGTGGCCAAATTGGAAAGGCGCTGGAACGGATTCCCAGAGATGCAGGTTCAAGTCCTGTCGGGTGCGAAATTTTTGGAAAGCATTTCTTTAAGTATAGTTATCCAAGTGTAGGAAACACTTTTAAAAATATAACAAAAACGGTTAATCGGAAGCAACATCTCAACGTTGAATTTAATTCTATGAAAATAGAATAGTTCAAGCTGGCAGTCTGCAAATATTGTCAGTAGATGGCGCTACGTGCCTCCAAAAACGTAAAAACAATAAGAAATGCAATCCTTAATTTCGACTCGATTGAACATGCATCCGTGGCCAAATTGGAAAGGCGCTGGAACGGATTCCCAGAGATGCAGGTTCAAGTCCTGTCGGGTGCGAAATTTTTGGAAAGCATTTCTTTAAGTATAGTTATCCAAGTGTAGGAAACACTTTTAAAAATATAACAAAAATCTTGACGAGTTTAAATTTCCGCTATACATAGACGTATATACGTCGTATACTATCTATAGCTTATAAAAATTAAGTTCTCCACGGGAATAAATTACATTCTCCAAAAACCACAACACCACAAAGTCAAGTTTTTTTCGATTGGCCAGATGAACAAAGCTCCCAAGTTGAATGGCGGTATCTCGCCCATCCCATCTTTGTCAACGATACCGGTAGCTTATATTGTATTCAAATTGTACACATTTAAATACAAAAATGCGATTATTTGACGATTGACGATCATATAAGCTGGGCGTCCGTTCTAGATTGGCATCTTCCTTCGCACTGGGTATGGAAAACGCCTCAAATAAAACACGAGTAAGTACACCATGAGTAGGAAATATTTATCTTTAATTTAATTTATTTAAGTAATTGTATGCATTATAGTTTTTTTAAGAATAACATATAACACAATCTAACCTTCATCCCTATTATTCTGAATCTAAGATAACGAATTCTACTTAAATCTAAAGACCTTGCATTTTGGTTTGAATAAGTATTGTCCTATGTATTGTAATTATGCTTTTGCATGTTTATTATAATATTTTATGACCTTGATGAGTTTAGGTACGCGTACGGTACGGTAGTAGATAGTTACGCGTATGCCAGTATTTATAACGCTAGTAGCACGCACATACCAACACCAAAACGCACGAACGAGTAACTCATAGTTTTCAAAAAGAGTTACAGCAGTTCAGCTCGGCAGGCTTACTTATGAGCTAGATTTTGCACTTTAAATAAGTCATTCTGATCGCCGGCAACAGGAGCCGTAAATCTTACTAATATTATAAACGCGAAAGTTTGTATGTAAGTATATATGCATGTATGTGAGGTTGTTACTCTTTCACGCAAAAACTACTGAACCGATCGCGATGAAACTTGGAATATAGGTAGCTGGGGACCTGGATTAACACATAGGCTTAACACATTTTTATTCCAATATTCCCGCGGGAACGGGACTTACGCGGGTGAAACCGCGGGGCGCAGCTAGTAGGCAATATAAAAAAATCACAGACGTTAATGTTACAGTGATGTCGCGCACGTTTATATATCCCAGTGCGAAACTTCGGTAAGTACAGCCATAGTATGGAAATCGTAGTAATCCGTCTTGTTGTATTTTGATGACCATAGTAATTTTGAATGATTTTCTATTGTTCAAACTTCCGGTGTGTAATAATAACTAGGTGGGACTGAAACATAGGTTTACGTAGGTATCTACGTAAACCTATGATTTAATAGTATTATAACATTTGCGGTTAGTCATCCATCTGTTAATCATACTTAGATTTTAAGTAGAGGGATATCTACATAATACTTAAATCAAACCAAACCTAGGAAGACTCCGCAAGGTTTGGTCAATGTAGGGTGAATAGGTTTCTTCTAGCATGTAACACTCTCGATCTCATCGTTGCTTCCCATCTGGTGAGATGAGGTCAAATGCTAGCCTATCTCCTATCTCAAAAATGAAAAGAAACAGGAAAAAAATGTAAGGGGGTTTAAATAAATGTAAATTACTTATGTGAACAATGACTTTATGACCGTGAGAAAGAGTCGAAGCTATACCACGAGAATACCACTGACAGACAGTAAAAGGAAAAATATAAATCCACTAACTGATCAATACATACCATGTACGGATCTTACGGAACGGGGATTTGGCAAAGAGTAGATAACTTTCAAAAGTAGGTACATACGATGTAGGTTCAAACTTCACTGGGAGCTTTGAATTTAATTTTGCTAATGTATGGGTATATTCAAAAATTACGTCAAATATTCCGCTAATTGTATGTTGAGATATACAGAGTTATAGGAAAAACGTTTGTAAGCAAAAAAACTTGTTATAACTTTGTATTTAAAAAAAAAGGCTTTTGTTCAATAAAAATCTCGTGACTTGAGTTTTGTTAAGGGATGTTCAAGTCGTATCGTCGTTAGGATTGTACGTTAGTGTATCCTTCGCTTCGCTCGTGGTTCAAAGTAAAAGTAATGTTTTGCTCTCTTGTCATACCATCTACAATTTTTCTGAAATGTTTGCAACACTTTAAAATAAAAACTTCGTATTTTTTTATTTTCAGAAGTCAAAAACCAACTTTATATTTGTTTATTTCATATTTTATTAAGTTTTTAAAGTTCCAAGCGTCATGTCTTCTTTGATCTATGACTCAGATCTCGTATGATACTTGCGTTAGGCGCGCGCGCAGGTAGTCTGAGTGAATTGTCAATGTCACATGATGACAGTTTATTTAGGGCTGTGCTGAGAACAAAGAGGAAAAAAATACACGGTAAAATTTCAAAGACATATTTAACTATGTATGACTGCGAAATATAAAGTGACAGTCAACGTTTACCAGTATAATATTTAGGACCATTTTTTTAATATGCAATATATTTATACTATTTAGCTCGTAAATTTGTCTCGCTGCAGGACAACGGCTTCCTCTTAGGCTGAAATCTATAGTCCGTACTTTGTCTTAACTTAGACTTACCTAAGCTTTAGCTAAGCAAAAACTTTAGACAATTTTGGTAACTTTGCAACTTGCTTAGCTCAAGCTTAGCATAGTCTCAAAAAATATTAACCTAAGTAACGATATTTCTCATTGCTACCACACTTCAAATTTGGGAGCTACTTAATTATTTAAGTAGCTCTCAAGATTTAAGCTTTAAGTAAATTAATGACTCCTCTTTATAAAATATTTTCTCTCCTTTATTTCCTACTCATCTCTTTGGCCAGTTGGCAGCAGCTGGAGATGCTTCTTATTGCGCCAAGCCATCGAACAGCTGCAATAAGAAATATATTGAATGAGAAAGTGTAAGAAGAAAAAGAAAAGGAGTCCATTTTGGTAGGGAAGACGAAGCGGGGATTTGTGAATACATTTTGGACCCTGCTGAGTATCTCCACTAAATCGTAGTCCTTCATATTGGTGAGTACATAAAATGTAACTAGTATAACGAAATGACGAGGGTTTCTTACTGGCTACGAAACCCTAAAAACGATAGTTTGAAATACTCGCTCCTCTACAATATTTTTTTTAATAACATCGTTGTCATCATTGTTTTTTAAGACATCGTGAGGAAACCCACGGCTTAATTAGCTCCAGACGTATTGACCAGTTCTTTCCTCTGGGCATAGCTGACTAGGCTGGGAGGGTAGTATAGGTGCTGGGAAAGCCTACTCCACCTGACAACGTTCCGGGCATTACAGCGTCATAAATAGCATTAAAAGTTGCTTGCGTTGTATAAATTATCTAAAATTAGATGTGAAGGCCAATTATTATTATAACAATATTTTTTTTTAAATAAATAATTGATTAACATCAACAGAAATAGTCTCGTATGAAAGACTGTCTTTCGTTATAAGTGTAACTAACACAAGACGAACAATTTCTCCACAACTTTAATAATAAGTATAAGTTGATAACCCTAGATGAGAAATAATCCTGATCAGTCGATCGTCAGCAAGACGGTAGCTCGTGAGAACAGACTCCGTGACTAATCGTCTCCAGGGTAACGCGATCCAAGGCCGTCAGATGACGTTTGACATAATACTGGTTAAAATAGAACACGGAGTTTTAGAACAGTGAAAATAAAATACAAAGTTGACTATGTTTCCAAGTGAGTTAGATCCAATTTTAACAAAAAGTCGTATAGAAATATTTTCATGAGAAAATAAGAGAAAATCTTTAAAAAATCACTTCTGGCTCGCGTGTAAATTCTTGACGTGTGTTTTTCCTTGAAAATATTTCTAGTAGAAAATATAGAAAAAAAGTAGAGCATTAAACTGACATTTTAAATCTATGATTGATTGATTAATTATTATTAGTATTATTTTTAATGAATTAATGTAAATATGGATCGTTATCTGAAATAAATGAATTTTAATTTTAATTAAAAATAAAATTAAGTATTATATTGTGTTTGAGTTTTAACTTTTAACATTTCATTTGATGAGTTAACACCAATTTCTTATTCCATAGGTACTCAGTGATAATTAAAATTAGTTTTATATATTTGTTAAAAAAACGTTTCTAGAAGTAGAAGTTGATAGCTGACGACATGTAGTCGCTTCTTATCGCAGCAGTCAGCATAAGTGACATGTAGTTTAGAATTGCTATAGAAATAAATATTATGGCACGATAGATAACACATGACGTCGCTTCTGCCTACTATGCTACTGCTGCCGCGTACCGTCGCCTACCAACATATGCCTATCATAATTAAGAAATTTACATCTCGTTAATTTAATCATAAAATACATAATGATACGTAAAACTCAGTCTTTTTATTTTGAGAATTATTAGCGTAAGACAATAGTTAAACACACTGCTTGACTTCAACTCCTTTTATTAACAGTTAATTGCTTATCTAATGTCCCTCAGTACAATACCAGTCCTTCGGTGTTTTTACACGACTGCCAAAGGAAGTGTTATGTTTTTGCCGTGAGTGTATGTATGTATGTATGTATGTATGTATGTATGTATGTATGTGACCTATTTTTGAGCCGTCGTAGGGCCTAAACGGCTGGGCCGATTTAGATAAACGATACGTCGTTAGATTGGTCATGACCGCGTGAGTGACATAGGGTACATTAAAATAATAAATAAATAAAAATAATTATGTAAAACGCTATTAACCAAGATTTGTAAAGACAATAAAAAACAGAGAAAACGCGTAACATTGTTCACTCAAACGATATGTTTTATTCTTTCGTAAATTTACATTTGAAAAGTATTGCTTGTAAAGTTTTACAATTAAGTTTTAAAATAATTAATTATAAAATTATCGGAAGTCGTTTAAGTAGGTTGTCTTCATTCATATGTCACTGGCCTTCGGCTCGGTTGTCTTGTCTTTAATGACGTTCATAATATATTATTTTTACTTACTTCATTTTATGGCTTAGCACTACCTCTGGATTGGGATTTTTGAATTTTCGCACAAAAATTCAATATTCGCATGCGAAAACAATCCGCGTGTGAATAATGTATTCTAATAGTCATTCTAATAGTTAATCTTCGAAAGTTATGTTGCTACTACATTTATGATTACGCAGGTAATTTTCGCAAGAACAACGGAATGTTAATTAAAAACTTTTCGATTTCACTCGTATATAAATATCTCATCTATGGATTTGCATTTGACGCCGAGTTTGAAAGAATTGGCAGAGATGACATAAAATACTTTAGTATCTTCTTACTAGTCTGTGAACATAAATAACCACTTTGTTTTTCAAAGAAAAAAAACCTAAGTAATAGCCTAAAATTAGAAAGCTAAAAAAAGTTGTCAGCAACAACAACCCGAGGCATTGCGCCCAAGATGCTGGCGGCGCTCCCGCGCTGAATAGGAAACCGCCAGCTCTTGTACTTATCACCCTGAGTAAGCAAAAACAAGCAATGCACGTCCTCGCCACTGGAGTATAATACATTTAGAATTAATGAATTTCTTCTGGTGTAATTAAATCTGATCTCTAAAAACTAAAAAGCGATAAATAAAAAAAATATTTAAAAAAATAAAAAACCCGACTGCACTTTTAACAGAAAAGTGAAAAACAAGATACTTCTAGTAGCTTTAGGAATGGTGGATGCAGTCGGGTGGGACTCCAAATAAAAGGTGAATAAGTTTAATAAACCAAATACTTAGTGTTATAGGCATACTATCTTTATGTTATTTGGAGTCCCACCCGACTGCATCCACCATTCCTAAAGCTACTAGAAGTATCTTGTTTTTCACTTTTCTGTTATTTAAGTTGCCTCTCCATCGCCTTCTGGTTTTCTTCGAGGGGATATCCTGGCGGCCTTTTCGCGCCAAACGGAAGTGCCCCAAAACAAATCCAGTCGAATAAGTCTAAATGCAATCGATACTAAATCCAATAATTATACAAATGTAATTAAAATATACTTAACTTAATTAATAAAATAATCCCTACTTTTATAAAACTATAGAATGATCAATTTAATAAAGAGTTATTAAATTGATCATTTCTTGTAAACATTTCCGTCGAAGCATTTCCATGTTCAAACTAACTCCTCAATATTTACAATTCATTGTACAAATTAATTATTCTTAGTGACAACTACACACCTTTTACCCGACTGCAAGGCACGGGTAATGTTTTTATAAAATTACCCTTACAGCTCGGCCTTCCTGTTTTGCGCAAGTCTCTTCGCGCTACGAATTATTAATTTAGAAAAACAACAATAATATAATACATTAAGGCCGGCTTGCATAACGGTTCTTATACATATTTAAGCTGTTAAGCGTGTTTAAAATCTGTCAGAATTTCAAGATCTGTCAATGTGTGGCAATATATTATCAATCGTCCATTTAATGAAATAGAGTCCAATGTTCGATTTCCCATAAATTATTTTAAAATTGATTTAGTTAAATATGTTTTTAATTAAATGGTTTTATGCAAGTCGCCCTAAGAATAGCTTATAAATATACATAAATTCTTAGTATTCACTATAACGTTACAAACGTTGAATAAAATAATATGTAAAAATAAAGTTGGGCACTTAAATTTTACAAATCAGTTTCATCGCGACATTTGGAGTTTCACTAAAATTGTTACATTAATATAATTATTTGAATCCAAATCATTACTCATCATCGCTATTTTTATTTTATCGTTGTCGAAACTCTCGTTGATCTCGATCGAAGCTCATCCAAGTTTATATCTAATCTATTGCTATTAAACCTTCGTAACGTCGACCGGCGGCGGCCGGTGACCAAGCAAGAAACATCCAGTGAACGGATACGAGAGTAACCTACAAGTAAAGTAAATCGAAGAGCTTTCAGGCAGTTATTATTTGAATAAATTTTGAGTTTGTTTTTCAAGAATTTTGACTACGTAATCCCTAACACAAAATTAATGTACCTACCTAATTATACTAGTCAGATCCAAATAATTCAAGTAAAAGCAAATAAATTAATGGAATTGAATCCAGCAACCGTACTTTTCACTCTGACACTTGTTTATCATTTTTATCTGATGTATTGCTATTGATGTCAGGTTTCTCACTAGGTTTTCTATAACAATTATTCGATTCGATTGATGCCCAAATCTATCACAATTCGTACACTTAACGAGTGGCTTTTCACACTTAAAGCTTGAGTGCCCTATCTGATTACAATTAAAACAACGTATACTGGTGTTACTAGTACAACTATTCTGATTGTTGTATCTATTGTTTGTGAGACTAATACTATCACTCTCAACCATTCGATTCTTCCTAAAATTATCGTTATTGCTAACTACTCTGACTGTCCTAAAATATTTTAAAACCTTTTCTGGCTCTGTAAACTGAGCCGCTTGTGCTCCTACTTTAATAGCTCTATCATCTATGCCTTGAAGTAGGCAGTCGACAGCTTGTCTCCCATTGATCCTACATCGGTTCAGTAAGTTTATCTTGGCATAATAGTAGTGCTCAAGCGACTCACCATATCGTACTCGTTTACCTAACATCTCGGTGAGGAGTTTGGCGTAGTCCTCGCGACTTGGAAAAGAGTCCAATAACTTTTTCTTCCATTCCGACCAACCAAATAGAAGTGTAGGTAGACCTTGATACCACTGCTTAGCAACACCACATAATTTCGGAAGAGCATAATGTATTATCTCTCTTTCCTCCCAGCCATAAATTTCGGCACACTCTTCTACTTTGTTAATCCATGTAAGTACAGTTTGCTCCTTAGCCATGGGATCAAAGTCTGGTATTACATTACTATTGAAGGACAGTCTAGGTTTTTCAGAACCCTTAACGTCTTTAATTATAGTGAGAACTTTATCAAGCAGAGATTCGGCGGCAAATTCAGAATGTTGAGGACGTTCAGAATTTAAACGAGCCCTATCACTAGATGAACCTGACGAAGAACTATAGTGTCTACGTTTTCGTCTCACCCTTCGTTCAGTCCGTCCTCTTCTTCGTACTTCGTCTTGACTTCTTCTCCCCATGTAGGCTGCATCTGCTAATAGATCAAGATGACGTCGGGGCTCAGTTTCATTTAGCCCTTGACCTGCGTCCTGCCCTTGACCTCGGGCGTATTGAATCTCTAGCTCTTGACCTCGGGTGTCGTGAGAGTCCTGCTCTTGACCTCGAGCATAGTGAATACCCTGTCCTTGACATCGGATGTCATAAGTATTCTGCCCTGGACCTCGGGCGTCGTAAGTATCCTGCCCTTGACCCCGGGCGTTGCAAATGTGCTGCCCTTGTGCGTTGTTCATATTCTGCCCTTGACCCCGGGCTTCGCGAATATTCTGCCCTTGACCTCGGGCGTCATAGATATCCTGCCCTTGACCTCGGGCGTCATATATATCCTGCCCTTGACCTCGGGCGTCATAAATATCCTGCCCTTGACCTCGGGCGTCATAAATATCATGCCCTTGACCTCGGGCGTCATAAATATCCTGCCCTTGACCTCGGGCGTCATAGATATCCTGCCCTTGACCTCGGGCGTCATAAATATCATACCCTTGACCTCGGGCGTCATAAATATCCTGCCCTTGACCTCGGGCGTCATAAATATCCTGCCCTTGACCTCGGGCGTTGTCGTTCATGTTTCTGAAACTCAACAAATAAAATTCAAAGCTTAGATTTGAATTGCATCAATCAACCCCGATAATAGTTTTAAAAATAATCATATCAGTCTTTCAATAATTCAATATACAAAACTTAATTACTGTCCATCATTACTCTTATTAAGTACTAAGTAAACATTTAACTTATGAAGGCTTTTATGACTTAACCATTATTCAATATATTGCTCAATTTAGTATAAAAAATAATAATAGTTAAAATATCTATCATGCACGAGTTATGATCACGTCCATATCCATTCCAGTATTATTATCGTCACTATTTTAATTTCTATAAGTCCACCAATGAAGTCCACAACATGAATACTTTGTACCCATTATCAACGTGACACAGATTCAACAACTTTTCGAACAACATTATCGATTGTAAAAATAAATAACTTTGTACATTACAAATGAAAACATTAAAAAAAACGTCTGAGACATGGTAAAAAAAACATTTGGAAACTCTGGTTGATAGTGTAATAAATAATCTACGTTTGGCCGCCTAGAAAATCTTTTGGGGCCTCGGCCGATTCAATCTGACTACTTTAATAGAAGCGCTCGACTTCCAAAGCTGGGTTTATTTAAACCACGATGAACTAAACAACATTTTTCAAAACATTTTATAAACAATTTTTCAGCCAGATAAACTTACGGTCATAATTAAATTATTGTACTTATTTTTCTACAATTTAAATATACCTACATTTTTTTTTGTCCATTATACACTACCACTTATTCCATGCCATTGCTTGCATTTACTATTTAAAAAAAAAAAAAAATACCGGATACGTCATTTTTTTTATCTGCCAGTTTCCAACTGTCAAAATTAATTTTTGATACTGCTACTTTCCAAACGGCCATAATCCAGTAAAAAAAAATAAACTTACGTGATGAATGAGGAATGCCGTGAAAAAAAAACAAACTTTAATTTGCATTGTATTCGCGAAGACACTAGCGCCAGATATTAAATGCAATCAACTACATCTAACTTTACCGCCTTTTTACATTGTATAAGTATCAAACACATAATATTAATAACTGATCAATGTAGCGACTTAATTAGCTTATTCCATTATGTCTTTGTTAAATCGTCCACTAGGATAGATAGGTATTCAAGCGTAATAGCACTTTTTACGTAATAAATTTATTAGCGTCAAGATGGCGGGACCAACTCTCGAAAATAAAAACTTTATATTGCAAGATTTAGTACCAAATTGGTACTATTTGGTACCTCATCTAAAAAAATTAGTACCTCTTTAGTTTAGAAGATATTTAACAAAAACCCTGGTCCCGCCATTATGACGTCATAATGGCGGGACCACTGAGAAAAACAACTCTGAGCTAAAAATGACTTATGTCCAGATTTAGTACCAAATTGGTACTATTTGGTACCTCAGTTGAAAAAATTAGTACCTCTTTAGTTTAAAAGATATTTAACAAAAACCCTGGTCCCGCCATTATGATGCTTTGGTAATTTTTCAAAAATCATATTTCCGCAAGTAATTTCGTATATTTTAATATTTGTAGATTTAGTACCTAATTGGTACCTACAGAAAATCCTTTTATTACGAATATTAACCTTATATTTTAAGAGATATAAGCATTTTTATTTCTACACAGAGTGTTTCAGCGAGGGTAATGTATGTACTTCACAGCAGAGGTTCAGTGCCAAGGACAGGCATTGACCAAGATGGCCGCCGCTGAAGTGATAAAGTAATGATGTAATAATTAAATTTATTTTGTGAATACATAGGTATTATTAAAATGTAGAGAGATCTAGATCAGAATAAAAAAATATTTTACGTGTAAATAGGTACGTGTCCCCAGCTAGATTTGAACACGTAAACTTCAACGAAAAAATATGAAAATTTTATACCGCCATTGAATTGATTTTTTTTTTCGGTCTGATACAACACCGATATGTCTTATTATGACAAGTATCATTATGGCCAGCGTCAAGTAAATCAAAGAATATTTTAATTGAAATATTTTTGTTTTTAAAACAAGAAAACTATTAATTTCTTTTATGGTTTTCGCGATTTTGCATAATACTCAAAACACTTTATTTACTGGGTTCATCAATGGTCATGATTTTAAAACAACTGAGCTTTCGCCAACTTTACAGTTGGCTTTTTTAAGATTGACAGCGCGATCAAACGCGGTAAATAAAGTGTTTTATTAAGAAAACAATTTTTTAGGGTTTCGTATCCAAAGGTTTAAGGGACTTTAATACTGAGACTCCGATGTCTGTCCGTCCGTCTGTCCAGGCTGTACCTCATGAACCGGGAGCTAGGCAGTTAAAATTTTCACATATTTTGTATTTCTGTTGCCGCTATAACTACAAATACTAAAATAAATATTTTAAAGAGGTTGATTGATTGATTGATCAATTTCTTATTGCAACACACCACGCTAAAATGATTAAATTAAAAGAAAAAACTAAAACAACTTAATAATTAAGTGGCACAATGGTCGGCCTTATCGCTTATAGCGATCTCTTTGGATGGGCCAGAAGTTAAGAAAGATGAGAGGTATGGTGTTCAGACAGGATTCTACTTGAATAATAATACAATAATAGTAATAATAGTACACATAGAAATATTAATGGATAAACACAATATTATAAAAATACTAAAAAGCAACACATTTATATAACCTAACACACATTAATTAATATACATAAACACACATAATATCACATAAAATATACATATTATGTATACATTCCCACATTCATTTAAGGTACATTCAACTTGACTCTCCTACAACCAAATGTTTCTCATCAATTTCAAGATAGTATATGTAAGCCCATACACCAAGTTACATTTAGACGGGACTAGCTTCGTCGTTGCATTGTTTTTGCTTGGTCCAGTGTTCATTTTAGCGTACCTGTCGTACCCAATAGTGATAGTAGTGAAGCCCGACTGCATTGCACAAGGTTGCAGGTTCGATTCCTTAATGGTGCAAGTATTTATGCTTAAAAATATATATCTGTATCTGGTCTGGGTGTTTCCATGTAGGTATCATAATTATTATTATATAATATTATGTGTTTTAACAAAAAAAAAGTAAAAGTGTAGTAAATATATCCGCTGTCCAAAGTCATAGTACAAGCGTGGTGCTTAGTTTGGGACTAGATTGCGCGGTGTGTAACGTCGTATAATGTTTATAAATATAAATATTGCTCTACATTGTAAACAGCGCAATTTAGCTCCAAACTAAGCACAAAGCTTGTACTATGGGTACTAGACAACAGATATGCTATATATTATTCTGTTTTTTTTTGTAAATACATACATTTTATACATAGAAAGACACCTGACCAAATACAAATATTTATTTTTAAGCATAATAATTTGCACCTGACGGGAATCGAACCCGCATCCTTATGCATTGCAGTCGGGCATTTGCTCGACGGGCCACTGAGGCCGTTATGTTTGTTTCTTTAGTAGTACGGAAACCTTCGTGCGCAAGTGTGACTCACACTTTGCCGGTTTTTTAGTTTTTTTTTCTTCTCAGTTTTGAACCAATTGTGGCCATTTGGGAATTAGCCACTTTTATGTAGGTAGGTAACCTATTTTATAAAAATTGCAAGTTTTTTGCAGATATAGAAGTCGTAGACTTTGGAGCATTGCATCGGAAAATTATAGGGGAAATTATAGCTTACGTCATAAATTTGATAGGATATGAAATGGTATTATATAATTACTTACGACGTACTTTACATAAATACCTATAAAAACTAAACTAGACCACCTACCTTCTTTCTGTAAAAAATATTGTAATTATGAATGTTTTTTCTGTTACTTGGTACAATATTTGAGATTTAGTAAGCAGTAAATAATTATTTATTTACTTTGAAGTAAAAACTGTTTCCCAACTTTCTTCCGACTTTCTCTACGAAGCTTGTTTCACAATGACTGTAATCTGGTCCTAGTTCAACTATTGTAAAAAGTGTCCATTACAGTCTACCTATTACGATAAAATATCATTTACATATAGCTATCATACGAAAATAATAAATAATTCAAGTTGAAATAAAAGTACCGTAAGCATAACCTACAAGTTTGACCAAACTACATTCCATTGTGACCCTTATGTTCATGACGCTAGAGCTCAACCAAACACGAATTTTACGTATTTTATCGAATGGTTTTCTGACTTGTAAAAAAGTGTTTTACAATGAATTTTTGAAATTTAGACACGATACATACCAAAAGACTGAACCAAATAAACTAAATAACACTAATTTTACACTAAAATCACCCACTTATCATTATTTGAAACAATTAATTAGCACGTTCACAAAAACTGCAAAAAAAAATGTCGAAAATGAAAATTCTGAATAAATATTTTTGCAAATCCTATTATTATTTTTCAACTGGCGGTAGTATTTTCTGTCAATGTCAAATGACGTAAAATATATCAGAGCAGCCCATACACAAAACTTGTTCTAACAAAAATCCACTCTATTTCGATACATTAGAGTTTCAAGTGGTCTGGGTAGGACCGCAGTCCGGCGTGTAGTCGACGCCCAGAGCATTTTAATGTTTTTAAAAGCGTTACACGCCGGCGTGTATTCGCGGCCGGACGAGAAGTCAAGTCTGAGTTTTGGCGGGAATGCGTTGAGGAGATGTGTTGCTAAATTTTCATTTTTGTGAAACTTATTTCAAGTGCGTGTAAATTTTTCGGGGGCATATTAATCAATTTAGTTTCGTAAAGGTGTACAAGTGAAAATAAAAGTGAAAATCAGTGAAAACCATGGACTTTAGCTTAGTGTTCTCTCCAAAGCTCCGTGAACAAACATTGTAAAAAATGGCCCCCTTTTTACAATGATTCTCTCGACTTGTCTTTAACTATGACGACTTGACTTTTTCGTTCGAAGCAAATAACTTGCAAATATTGATAATACTTGACACTGGCAAATGTCCGAAAGGAAAAGCCATTTTAAAGAAGAAAAAGAAGAAGAAGAGAAGTGAAGTCGAGGAAGACTCTGGCAGCAACTAGCAACCGCATATTTTTACTAGACTCTGTTTTATTACTACACCCATTATATTGCATTAAATTAAATTGAATGCATATTATGTCACCGAAAATAACACTTTTTCTCCATTCTAACTATGTTTAATAAAATAATAAAATCAGCATCACATTCGTCAACGCGTCCTTGGTTTTGTTTTGGTATAGGTAAGATTTCGCACGGTCGCGGTGGTTACATATTGTCCAGTTCACATGGTAGATAGGTAGGTAAGTACATTTGTCTTTCTCTAAAGTTAGATTTCTATTTCAGTTATGAAGTCATGTCATGAATGACTCAAGGAATTATATTTTATTGTATTGGAATGCTCACGTGTTCACTAAAAAGTGTTCAGTACCTCTACTAGTAAATTATAAGTCATTTAGACGTAACTGTAACTTGTTAGTGAGCAAAAGCAGTGCGAAAGCGAAACTGTAAGTGTGAAATTAAAACAGGAGAATGTTTTAATTTCACTTACTTATTTATTATATTAAGTTATAGGATCGGAAACCTAAAAAAGTATTTTTTTGAAAATATTTAAGTTGGTACTGACAATGGCTGTATGCAAAAGCTGTGCGAAACCGTATTTCACGACATACGATTTCGCACTGCTTTTGCATTATACAGCCTTTGTCAGTACCAACTTAAATATTTGAGAGTCTTGGCGAGTTTTGGCGGGAATGCGATAAGGAGATGTGTTGCTAAATTTTCATTTTTGTGAAACTTAGTTCAAATGCGTGTAAAATGTTTAATTTCGGGGGCATATTAATCAATTTAGTTTCGTGAAGGTGTACAAGTGTAAATAAAAGTGAAAACCGGTGCAAAACATGTACTTTTTGTGTTCTCTCCAAAGCTCCGTGAACAAGCATTGTAAAAAATGGCCCCCTTTTTACAATGATTCCCTCGACTTGACTTTAACTATGACGACTTGACTGTTTTGTTCAATGCAAATAACTTGCAAATATTATTATTACTTGACACTGGCAAATGTCCGAAAGGAAAAGCCATTTATTAAAGAAGAAGAAGAAGAAGAAGAAGAAGAAGAGAGTCTTGGCGGGAACTCCTAGAGGAGATGTGGTGCTAAATTTTCATTTTTGTGAAACCTAGTTCATATGCGTGCAAATTGTTTAATTTTGGGGGCATATTAATCAATTTAGTTTCGTGAAGGTGTACAAGTGGAATGAAAGTGAAAATCGGTGCAAAACATTGACTTAGTGTTGTCTCCAAGGCTCCGTGAAGATTGTTTGTAAATGGCCGCCGTGTTTACAAATGATTCCCTAGACTTGACTTTAACTATGACGACTTGACTGTTTCGATGCAAATAACTTGCATAATATATTAATAATACTCGACACTGGCTAATTTCCTAATGGCCATAATCGGTTCACAACCGATAAGAAATAAATAATAACTTAAATATTTTATAACCCATACCCATTATTCCTAAGAAAAATGATTTATTATGTCAATCAAAAAGTGATGAATGTCACTACTTTTTAAATAACATAAATATTTTTCCTACAGAATTTTGGGTATATTTTTTAAATAATATTAGTTATAATTAAATAATTATTACTTATAATAACTAGTAGTTCGCCCCGAACTGAGACCTCACGAGAATCCATTTACAGAGATTTTGTTTTTTGTAGGATTTTAACACCAACAGCTTTATTTTTTTTACAAAATAAGAATTATTATTAAAAGAATAATATAACGAAAGACAAGTAAAAAAAATATTTAAAAAAATAAAAAACCCGACTGCAGTTTTAACAGAAAAGTGAAAAACAAGATGCTTATAGTAGCTTTAGGAATGGTGGATACAGTCGGGCGGAACACGATAATTTTATAATTAATAAATTTTAAAACTTAATTGTAAAACTTTACAAGCAATACTTTTCAAATGTAAATTTAGGAAAGAATAAAACATATTGTTTGAGTGAACAATGTTACGCGTTTTCTCTGTTTTTTATGGTCTTTACAAATATTGGTTAATAGCGTTTTACATCATTATTTTTATTTATTTATTATTTTAATGTCATGACGAATGACGAATCTAACCACGTATCGTTTATCTAAATCGGCCCAGCCGTTTAGGTCCTACGACGGCACAAAAATAGGTCACATACATACATACACTCACGGCAAAAACATAACACTTCCTTTGGCAGTCGTGTAAAAACGATAACACAAAAATAATTATTCCTTACTAGCTGCGCCCCGCTGTTTCACCCGCGCAAGTTGCGAACCCGCGTTGTTCGAACACCTACTTACCGCAATGCAATAATCCACACTTAAACGGTCGCCCATTGAAGTACTGTTGAAGCCAGGCGCTGCTGGAGTTTTGCACTGCGGTAGGGAGGTGAAGTAAGGTAAAGTTTGTTTTTCATCAGTAAGTGACGATAACGATGACGAAGGATGACGATGCCGATGGATGACGATGGATGGCGATGACGATGATGATGATGCCACTCTACATCACTTACCCTACCCCTGTGTCGATTTTCATTCATTGAATAGTTATCACCCGCCCGATCCTCCGGGATTTTCGGGATCAAAAGTATCCTATGTTACTCTCCATCATTTAAACTATCCCTATGCAAATTTTCATCCAATAAATAGTTATCACCCGCGTAAGTCCCGATCCCGCGGGATTTTCGGGATCAAAAGTATCCTATATTACTCTCCATCATATAAACTATCCCTATGCAAATTTTCATTTAACAAATAGTTATCACCCGCGTAAGTCCCGATCCCGCAGTATTTTCGGGTTCAAATCCCGCGGGATTTATGGGATCATAAGTATCCTAAGTTACTCTCCATCATTTAAGCTATCCCTATTCAAATGTTCATCTAATAAATAGTTATCACCCGCGTAAGTCCCGATCCCGCGGGATTTTCGGGAACAAAAGTATCCTATGTTACTCTCCATCATTTAAACTATCCCTATGCAAATTTTCATCCAAATCGGTCGAGCCGTTTAACCGTGAAGAGGGAACAAACAAACAAACAAACAAACAAACAAACAGATTTTCGGATTTATAATATTTGTAGGATTTACGACAATCGACCACAATTTGTAACATAAACATGAATTATTTACTTTGATCACTAATAGACGTTCACATTCCCTACGAAAATGTCAGATCTTGGAGTATATGTCGCAAGCAAACGCAACGATACCGCGATCTAGGAGGTATGTTGAGCGCCATCTATTGACACATTTTTAGAACTTGATTATTTTCTCTTTTTGCACCCCCTATCTCCCCAACCCCCCTACCGATCCGGCTCATCTTCGAACTCATAAATTCTATGGACCTAAACTACGCGCATACCAAAATTCATGAAGATCGAAGCAACGATACTCAAGTTATCTTCGAACAAACATACAAAGATACAAGCGCCAGGCCCGTCTACACTGGACCTCACTCGCTTCGCTCGTTCGGTCAATAACTAGTAGTTCGCCCCGAACTGAGACCTCACGAGAATCCATTTACAGAGATTTTGTTTTTTGTAGGATTTTAACACCAACAGCTTTATTTTTTTACAAAATAAGAATTATTATTAAACGAATAATATAACGAAAGACAAGTAAAAAAATATTTAAAAAAATAAAAAACTCGACTGCAGTTTTAACAGAAAAGTGAAAAACAAGATGCTTATAGTAGCTTTAGGAATGGTGGATGCAGTCGGGCGGGACACGATAATTTTATAATTAATAAATTTTAAAACTTAATTGTAAAACTTTACAAGCAATACTTTTCAAATGTAAATTTAGGAAATAATAAAACATCTTGTTTGATTCTTTACAAATATTGGTTAATAGCGTGTTACATCATTATTTTTATTTATTTATTATTTTAATGAACCCTATGTCACTCACGCGGTCATGACGAATCTAACAACGTATCGTTTATCTAAATCGGTCTAGCCGTTTAGGCCCTACGACGGCACAAAAATAGGTCACATACATACATACACTTCCTTTGGCAGTCGTGTAAAAACGATAACACAATTAAAAAACCGACTTCAAAAAGAAACAAAAAATAATTTAAAAAACAACCAAAAGAAAAAGAATTGATAAAAATGCCCAAAATAACCCTACATAGGTACAGAGCCACCGACTAATTAATCTGTTTTATCATCTGAAGTCGGACAGCCAACCTAAGTACAATATGGAACCAACCAGTAAAACTGCCTTTGTTTCTTTTGTTTCTTTTTGAAGTCGGTTTTTTAATTGTTAAATTATTTTTTTTTATTTTACCCTTTTTAGTATACCTACCTACCTAAAAATCAACAATATTGTTACCGTAATTTTAATTATTAAGGAGTTTGCTGATGAGAAGGTGGTTTCGGTTGCCCCATCAATCTGTACTTAGTTCTTTAGGGGTCTATTCTTTTTGGTAGAAGTCCAAAAATGAGTAATTTATTGAATTCTGGGATGCTATCCTGTCCATCATTCCGAAGATACTCATCAGATCCTTACCAAACTTTCATGGGACCACCTCGTAGCTTCCACCTTTCCATTAAAAAAAGAACTATATCAATCGGTTAAGCCATCTTCGTATAATCGATGAACAATTGAATTGAATACAGCGTTTTGAGGAGCATTCCCGGTCCTCACTTCGAAGATCCTTATCAGATCCTCATCGATGGGACCATCTTGGAGCTCCTACCTATCCATTAAAAAAAGAATCATCTTAATCCGTCAATCCGTCTTCGAGTAATCGGTAAACATACAAAAAAAAAAAATATTATACATACAGACGAATTGATAACCTCCTCCTTTTTTTTGAAGTCGGTTAAAAAGAATTATTTCTTATTTACGACAATCGACCACAATTTGTAACATAAACATGAATTATTTACTTTGATCACCAATAGACGTTAACATTCACGACAAAAATGTCAGATCTTGGAGTATATTATTATTTCGCAAGCAAACGCAACGATACCGCGATCTAGGAGGTATGTTGAGCGCCATCTATTGACACATTTTTAGAACTTGATTATTTTCTCTTTTTGCACCCCCTATCTCCCCAACCCCCCTACCGATCCGGCTCATCTTCGAACTCATAAATTCTATGGACCTAAACTACGCGCATACCAAAATTCATGAAGATCGAAGCAACGATACTCAAGTTATCGTCGAACAAACATACAAAGATACGAAGATACAAAGATACAAGCGCCAGGCCCGTCTACACTGGACCTCACTCGCTTCGCTCGTTCGGTCAATTATCGATGTACTTTCAAATGTTGCTAATTCACAAATAAAACTGACTTCCATCATTATTCCCTAGTCTTGGACCATTCACTTATTATTATCACAACCTCTATTAGGTGTTTTTTAACAAGAGCATGAATACGAATAGGAAAACGAGAAAATAAAAAAAAAAAAAAAAAAAAACGAAAACTTCCCGCCAAAACTCTACGTCTAAACATTACACAAAGTAAAAGAAAAAAATAGGCTATTTTTATTTTATTTTGACGGAAGGGTAAGGCAAAAAGTTTTAGTTAATGTAGCCCCAAATTTTTTTTTCATCGGTTAAGACCAATGCCTGGTTTTGTCATTTTGATGCAACATTGATAATAATAAATAAATAAGGCTGTAATATATTTCATACACATCTATTGTTTTGTTGTTAATTAACTGCTCTATAGATTAAAATAGGCTTGCAAAGGAGTTTAATTTTTATCACCTTCGTTACGCTCGGGAGTTAACTCCAGGGTCCTTTGGACGCTTTTGATTTAATATGAGACCCCTTTATATTTGAACTATGAGGGATCAAAAGTTCAATTGGATCTTGTAATTTTACGGCGTTTAGATAAGTTGTATAAAATTATACTTAATATGACTGTAATACAATTTAATGATTTGTCAAATAAATATTATATTAAATTAATAACATCCTTCATTATGAAAGGGGAGTAAGGTCGGAGTAATTATTCCGCTTTTTGTTTCTCTGTCTGTCAACTGTGAAAGTTCTTGTCACGGAAAAATACAAAGCACATTCTCACTACTCCGGCACACCCCGTTTATTAATTAAGAGATAAGTGTTTACCCATAATTCTACTTTATTTACATTAAAGTAAAGTAGAATTACAAAATAGCTTTACCGAGAAAATCTATTCTATCGAACTTAAGGGTTGAGACATATCTTACTAATATTATAAACGCGAAAGTTTCTATGTAAGTATGTATGTATGTGAAGTTGTTACTCTTTTACACAAAAACTACTGAACCGATTGCGATGAAACTTGGAATATAGGTAGCTGGGGACCTGGATTAACACATAGGCTACTTTTTATCCCGATATTCCCGCGGGAACGGGACTTACGCGGGTGAAACCGCGGGGCGCAGCTAGTCTTCTATCTTCTTACATATAAAAATGAATTCCTACTTCCCTTGGTCACGGCATCACGCGTAAACTGCTGGACCGAATTTGATAATTCTTTTTTGTTGTGTTTGTTGTCGTCAGAAGAAGGTTCTTAAGAAAGAAAAATATCGATATTCCCGCGACATACGCTGGTGAAAACGCGGGGACCAGCTAGTTTATTTTTATTTATAAAAATGCATGATTGAAAATTCACTCGCGGTAAGGTTTAAACTAGCGTCTCTGGGTTTGTATCAAAAAGTTTTTACGAACAATTCCACGAGGAATTCGTGTGACTCAGAGACAGTGTATAAAAAGCATACTTACTCTTTCACATAAAACTACTGAACCGATTGCGAGAATACGTGTAATAATTGGTAGCTGAAGACCTGAAATAACTCATGGGCTACTTTTTGTCCCGCTACTCCCGCGGGGAACAGGTCTTACGCGGGTGAAGTCGCGGCGCGCAGCTAGTTTTATGTAGTAAGCTAAATTTAGGTACGAATAAAGTACGGTTACAAGTTACAAGGTTATAAGGTAGAAGTGTAAGTATAGGTATAAGTAGGTAGCAGATAGCAATATTAAGTGCATTTCATCTCACTAATACCCGTATTATAAATGCAAAAGTTTAAAATAATTTATTGGTTTGTGTTTCAATCACGCCAAAAATGTTGAACCGATAGCGATTAAGCTTGGCATGCAGACATTTGGAGATCTGAATTAACACGCGAGCTTATCCTAATATTCTCGGAGACGCGTTGCTAATTTATAAAAATCGTTTAGGAACTACGTACCTACGTAACTAATAAGTATAATAAAAATCTTACTCATATTATAAACGCAAAAGTTTGTATGTATGTATGTGAGGTTGTTACTCTTTCACATTAAAACTACTGAACTGATTGTGATGACACTTGGAATATAGGTACCTGGGGACCTGGATTAACACATAGGCTACTTTTTATCCCGATATTCCCGCGGAAACAGGACTTAAGTAGTAAATAAACACAACCATATGTAAAAAAACTGCCAAGTGTGGTAGTGTGGCAGCCAAGTGGTACCCTTCGTGCGCAAGTCTAACTCGCGCACGAAGGGTTATACCATACCACTATCACTATTAGGTACGGTACCCTAAAATGATCTTGTTTTAAATAACAAAAATACCTATTTCAATTAAATATTCTTTGATTTACTTGACGCTGGCCATAATGATACTTGTCATAATAAGACATATCGGTGTTGTATCAGACCGAAAAAAAAAAATCAATTCAATGGCGGTATAAAATTTTCATATTTTTTCGTTGAAGTTTACGTGTTCAAATCTAGCCGGGGACACGTACCTATTTACACGTAAAATATTTTTTTATTCTGATCTAGATCTCTCTACATTTTAATAATACCTATGTATTCACAAAATAAATTTAATTATTACATCATTACTTTATCACTTCAGCGGCGGCCATCTTGGTCAATGCCTGTCCTTGGCACTGAACCTCTGCTGTGAAGTACATACATTACCCTCGCTGAAACACTCTGTGTAGAAATAAAAATGCTTATATCTCTTAAAATATAAGGTTAATATTCGTAATAAAAGGATTTTCTGTAGGTACCAATTAGGTACTAAATCTACAAATATTAAAATATACGAAATTACTTGCGGAAATATGATTTTTGAAAAATTACCAAAGCATCATAATGGCGGGACCAGGGTTTTTGTTAAATATCTTTTAAACTAAAGAGGTACTAATTTTTTCAACTGAGGTACCAAATAGTACCAATTTGGTACTAAATCTGGACATAAGTCATTTTTAGCTCAGAGTTGTTTTTCTCAGTGGTCCCGCCATTATGACGTCATAATGGCGGGACCAGGGTTTTTGTTAAATATCTTCTAAACTAAAGAGGTACTAATTTTTTTAGATGAGGTACCAAATAGTACCAATTTGGTACTAAATCTTGCAATATAAAGTTTTTATTTTCGAGAGTTGGTCCCGCCATCTTGACGCTAATAATAAATTTAGTATTTGGTAAGCAAAATGCAAAATGTTGCATTGGTACCTAACTGAGGAAACTTAAACAAATTTTATTTTCAATAATATTATACTTAGGCAGCTATCTAAATTGTTGATAAAAACCTCAATTCAGAGCACATCAACATAATCATCTCTTACTTAGTATGATGATAATATTTGTCATTGACATCGTAACAATCATATTAAAATATTCCTACAAGAGAGAAAAAAAACGTTCATAATACTCACGTAATATTATGTAGGCGTGTAGGAAGTTTTATTTATCCTTATCGATCCCACTTGCTGAACTATTAGCGTAAGACAATAGTTAAACACACTGCTTGACTTCAACTCCTTTTATTAACAGTTAATTGCTTATCTAATCTCCCTCAGTACAATACCAGTCCTTCGGTGTTTTTTAAGTTGCCTCTCCATCGCCCTCTGGTTTTCTTCGAGGGGATATCCTGGCGGCCTTTTCGCGCCAAACGGAAGTGCCCCAAAACAAATCCAGTCGAATAAGTCTAAATGCAATCGATACTAAATCCAATAATTATACAAATGTAATTAAAATATACTTAACTTAATTAATAAAATAATCCCTACTTTTATAAAACTATAGAATGATCAATTTAATAAAGAGTTATTAAATTGATCATTTCTTGTAAACATTTCCGTCGAAGCATTTCCATGTTCAAACTAACTCCTCAATATTTACAATTCATTGTACAAATTAATTATTCTTAGTGACAACTACACACCTTTTACCCGACTGCAAGGCACGGGTAATGTTTTTATAAAATTACCCTTACAGAATTCTTCCCATAAAAGTAAGAGTTCCATACCGACACCCCTCACCCTAAAAAAACTTGAGGAAAAAAATTCGCACTTTCAGAGCCTTCCCAATGGGCAGTCGAGTGAAACATTATAAAACAAATATATCTTTTAACAATTACAATACAACGAAAAGCCTCAAACGTCAAACGCCGAAACTAACTTTTACAAAACTTTGTTTTCAATTTAAAAACTTTAATAAAACCTTTTTCATCTAAAAATAAGTTCTAAAGTTGAATAGCGTTCCATTTCCAAGTTTGAATCATGGAAGCGGTGAAGCGGGGAGGCTTGTACGAGACACAAGGGCTCGGACGGTTTATTTTTTCTTTAATCCAACCAGGATTAGGTTAAAGCCCTTTTGATTGGCAGCCGGCTTCGAAATTCGAATACAAAACTGGATTTTCTTGCTGTATGACATGGATTTAGCGATGTTTCCACATAACTGCATGTGTGAGCTAGGTGCGACGAAACATTGACGTTTTATGTAAAAACTAAAATCCTGAAGGGAATTTAGATACAAATTATGTTTCATACACTATTTTTCTACTTCATTTTCCTTCTGAATCACCTTCTTCTTCATTCTCATGTTCTGGCTACGGAAACTCATCAATGGCAATCTATGATCCTGGGTTGTCGACACTGGCTGTCAGAAGATAAATTATTTCATGGTCATTTTATTAAAAAAAACTCTTTATTGCTAGCAGAAGGACATAAAGAAGAATCTAAATTTGCGAAGTTACTCCTATAACTTGTCTGGAGATATTGCGAAAAGTCACATTTTCAAAATAAATAAAAGTGAAATCACCCTGCAACGAACAATACATCTTAATCCTAACAAAAAAGGCCATTGAAAGTAAAATCCAGCCCCTTTCAAAACTGTCACCCGTCTGCAAAAGACCACCAATATAGAATTATCATCACCAATATAGCACATCAAAATAAGCACAAAAATTTCACCTTCGTTTTCTGTGAAACATTCCTTTATCCGCAAGATAAGCCAAGGTAAACTAACAATAAGGCGTTGAAATCATTGAAATCCATCCTTTGCCGCGCCGCCAAAAAAAAACAAACCAACAAAAGTTGCCAGACCGAAAAATAGAATGGACGCATAGCAAAACAGATTATGACAAGCCCTTATTTTGTTTGTAAACAAGAATAACACGCACAATAAGTTGCCAGTAATGTGACACCTTTCGTTAATTGGATGCTTTATAATCGTTATTGATATCTGATTTTGCAGTGGTAGCACTGAATAGCTGTAAAGAGGCAAATTGTTGACGTTTGATCCAAAAGGCACCTACTTTACCTACCTACTTACACCTGGCTGCGCTGTTATTAAATTACTTTTCAATTTTGCAATAGGATATTTGGATGAATGATTTCTTTTTCGGCCATTTATTGGTTACGCTGTAGATAAGTAATTGTAATTGAATGGGATTGAACTATTTTTCTATTTAATCTTTGCAATTCTACATTCTTAGATTTTTGTAGGTATGATAGTACAGGAAGTTTTTTCCAATTTACGCTAACACCGAAATTGCCCCAACAGATACCAGCACCCAAATCGCGATAATATTTATACCCTTGACTTGACGTAATGTAAACTAAAATTAATTCTATACTAAGTATAAACTTTTATTCAATCGTATTAATCACCAGTGGCAGTGATTACCTACCACGTTAAATACTGGTGTAGAAGTTATTTTTGACCTTGTATTGGAACATAATTTATAAAAACAAAAAAAAAACGTTTTAAATCTGATAAAAACATATAATACTTACATTGGTTATGGAGAAAATAACACCACGTCTTTACTAGATTGTGATTGGGTTATTGGTTATTCTTAGTCACTTATCGAGTTGTCGCATTTTAAAGTCATTCGTCAATATTTATACTAAACACTATAACAAAACAGTAAAAGACGAAATAACAATCATTCAATCATAAATATTACGTTAGGTTCGTAATCATATTAATAATAATTAATAATACAGTTTGTAATCAAAATAACCGAATAAAATTATATATGTATATACTAGTTCCGCCTCGCGGTTTCACCCGCGTAGGTCCCGTTCCCGCGGGAATATCGGGATAAAATGTAGCCTATATTATGTTA
The DNA here is from genome assembly GCA_949358125.1 of Idaea dimidiata. Classification (NCBI taxonomy): domain Eukaryota; kingdom Metazoa; phylum Arthropoda; class Insecta; order Lepidoptera; family Geometridae; genus Idaea; species Idaea dimidiata. The sequence goes on along the minus strand of OX442335.1, from coordinate 16,513,942 downwards.
TTTCCGGTATCCAACTACTAATATTCCAAGTTTCATCGGTTTAGTAGTTTTTGCGTGATTGAGTAACAAACATCCAAACACACACACTTTTACATTTATAATATTAGTAGGATTGGTAGAATTTATACTGCTATAGTTCCTTAATGGCCGCGTGGAAAAGACATATTGAAAAGAAAATTGTAACAAGTCGGATTCGCGCACGAAGGTTTCTATACCATTATCACAATTGGGTACCGAACTATAAAATAAACACTAGATCTAGCGAAATCTCTGAACGCAACTTACTCCAATTGATCACTAGATGGCGCCAGTAGTAAAAATACATTGCGGTATAGTTGCGGTTATTTAAAAAAAACAGAATATGTAAGCCTCCCTTAATTTTTTTAATTTTTTGTTGTAGCGGCAACAGAAATATATTAGCTGTGAAATGTTTAACTAGTCTAGGTCTAACATCCATATGCAGAGTCGTTTCCTCCACTCGACTCGACGTCGACTCAACTTGAAGGATAGAATTCTTGAGGAAGTTTCTCAGTCGAGTCGAGGAATTATAATTGTCAAACTCAAGGTACGTCGCGATCTACCTTAAGGTATCCTCGAATCTATCGATACTGATATCATACCGATTCTACGAGTATCATTCAAGTTGAGTCGAGGTCGCGTCGAGTGGAGGAAACGACTCTGCATATGGGTGTAAGTCTATTACGGTCACGGTTCATGAAATACTATACTATCGTGGTGACAGACGGACACGTCCCAGTAATAGGCTTTCGTTTTTACCCTTTGAGTACGGATCCCTAATTAACCTTCCCAAACCCGTGAGGCGATAATAGATTTCAAACAAAACGAATGACACAGCCAGGTGAAACTACAACTCAAAACAAAACGTTACACTAAATTATATCTAGAAATAATTAAGGAACAGGAATATTCACACGGTACCCCGCCCACCGATTTATAATCGACATTAATGAATGAATGTTGAATTAATTAAATTAATAATTAACGTTTGGTAGTAGGTGAGGTAGGTAACAGTTTGGGTGTACGGTAGCGCGCTCGTAATGACACGTTGATTGCAACTTTTGACGAGCGTTTACGATTGGGGGGTAAATTAATGACTTTTATTTCGAATACAAGCCGCGCCTCCCGGTTTCACTTGTGTTTGTCCGGAATGGATCGAAAGGTAGTTTAATAATTGTACCAAATAATTTAGTAGTTTATAATAACTTTTGTAACAGATAGGAACCAACCACGACAGATTTTTGGTGTTGTTCCATCTAATATTCGATTTGTCTATATAGATACTGGTTACCAAGTTTCATCGCAATCTGTTCCGCTCTATTTTCGAAAAGCTTGTGCCAATTCGACCGATTTAAATAGCTAGATTTCTAGTGATTTTCGTTCGATGCGGGTGATTTTTCTATATGAATCGCACGGCCCGCAATGAGTGGTCTCAATCACTCGCGAGTGAGTCCGACATCGAACGAAAGTTAACAAAAATCAAGCCTTACAAGCAAAAATAAGGCTTCAGTAACTAGACTTAATAGACAGTCCGATGTGCAGAGCCTGCATGGATGCAGAGGAGACGTTCTTCTGGAATGTACTGCATTGGCGGAAATTAGACTCGGAATTATTGGTGACGTAAAAAGCCTCCTACAAATTTTCAAGAAGCCACATCTTGTGGCAAAGTTTATGGAAGAGCTGGACTAGTTCTCCCTCTAACGTAATGAACATCACGCAAAAAGGACCCAAATCTAAGGCAGTCTATTTGCGGAAAACGAGCCCGTAAACAATTACAATTACATACAAGGCTTCAGTAACTTTTGCTGAAAGAAGTAATAGGTAAACATACGTCATGTATGAAGAATAAGAACGTCCTTACTTTAGAGTTCTAACTGAAAATCATTATTTTGCTTTTATGCGATGACTCCACGTTGTCCGTGCACCACTTATCCGCACCCAACTCATTTTATTTCACTATTTAATTTACAATTTTCTGTTTAACTTCTGCATGGTCGTCTGTACGTACTGACACACAAACTTAACCATTTTATTAGTAGTAAGATTTAATTTAATTATATTATTGAAGGGTATTATGATGGGAAGATATTATTGGAAGACATAGCTGCGGAATGTTGATTTTTATTGATCGAAATTAGCGTGGGAAAGTTTAAGAAATACCCTGATAAAGTGTGTGATAGGCGTAAGTCGCGTTCATATACAGTATTTACGCGCATATACAGTATATATGACTATAAAAACAATCATTGGGTGTTAAGGCGAAGGATTGATAAACTAAAAAACTCATATACTAGTTTACTATGGGCAGCTAGCTCGAGTTGCAACGTCAAAACAGTATTTCTCGTTAAATATTAATTATATTGCTAATTAGGTAAAACTGTACTATCGATTTGAAGTTCAGATTACTACTAATCAATACAAGACAAACCAAAATGTCTAAATATATCTACTAATAGGTATATTCGTTGTAAAATAGAAAACTCTGTTTTTTAAAGTTTTTTTTTTGTGTTCTGAAAGTTTACTAATCGTGTAAACAAAACTATTAAAATGATGGCAAAAGAAAAAGGTGGTTTTGAAAAGATGTTTTGCTAAAATGCAGTGTTTCATTTTACAGTATTTTACTTCTTGGTGGTATTTATCGAGAGGTTGTGGGTTCTAACCCCCCAATTGAACAATAAAAAGATAACAAACATTCAAGTCTATGATAATCATTAAAATAAATATGCTCAAAAATAGAAAGTAATTAAACTTAAAAAAAAAATAACAGACTGAATTCAAATACCATGACCATTTTTCGTTATTTTATCGTTATTTTGTGTCATAAAACAAATTATATTTTTTTAAAGTTGTTTTTTATTATTTGTAGTTTTTTTTAATTTAAACTATATTTTTTTTAGCTGAACGATTTAGGTCTTGCACCAAAGAGATCGTCATGGTAAAAAAAATAACAAATTTGCTTATTTCTTTTAGATTCTTGTACGACATTAAATGCACATGATCATTTGGCTACGTCTTAAGTGTGTTGATTTTAGTGTGGCTTCGGAACGCGCCCTCCGATGAGAAGAAGCCACAAGAAACTCATGGGTTTTTTTGTGATCATGTTTAAATTACAATCGTCATAATACAGATATTATCTATAATTCGAACAGGAACGCCCATAACCTTAGTAAGACCCTACCTATAGTGTGTATATGGATAGGTAGGTAGGTATCCAATCGTTTCCAGCAGCGGTCGTGTTCCAAATCTCATTAGCAGTTGTAGCCGAAGTTGGTAAAAATCCCCGCGAACTATCGGTTAGGTTACTTATCAAGCAGAATATTGTTGGTAGCATGCAAAATTTTGCGTCTGGCCACTCTGGGGGACTAATGATCGCCCGTTCAGATAGCAGTCCCGCCCTCCCGACTCGGGAACAACTTTTTAGGGTTGCCACTCTTTTTCAGATTTTTTTTTGTTTTTTTTGTTTGTAAATAATTTTGAAACTTATAACTTAGAAACGTGTAGCGAAAATATCCATATAATTGTATTAAGTTACTGATCTAACCAATCTAGATCAATCTCAGTTGTCTTCTACGGTTTCAAACACATTTTAAATCGAGCGTTAGAAATTTTCGTTCGAAAACAACTAATCTTTTAAATAAAACTTGGTGTACAAATATTTAATTTTAAAATTTGTTTACCCATAGCCCATGATATGTCACCTAAGATTTGTCAATATCGTTTCTAAAATTCCCCAACAGAACCTCCCAATTACCTACCTATCAATGCCAATGATCTTGCGCCACAGAAACTGTTCCCGTCAAGTTGAAATTTAAATTTGGTGTGTTGTTAGCTAATGTGTTGAATTAACAGTTTTTTTTATCATATTTTTTCTACGGGTTAAGTTTCTTATGACTGTTATATCATAATAATTTATATAGTGCAAGCAACTTTAATACATCCTATCTTTAGAAATGGCGCTGTGGGGTGCACACAGATGGTACATTATCTATCTAAGCACAGGAGAAAGGACTGCTTATGATCAGCAATAACGCGGTTGATATGATGCCACGACATGATTGGATAATGATTAGGAAAAGACACGATTTCCTTTCATATCAAATATATCCAGTCGGTTATTTAACAACCAGATTAGTTCTACCGATTCAATTTTGAACTGAAACGATGCCTTTAAAAATGTGACAAGATACCTATACATAGGTATTAAACTTTTGATTTAAAACCCAGGTGTCAACCCCAACCGATCTATTTTCTAAATATTTCACAAAAACCTGCCAACCCTAGATCCCGGCGTCTAGTTCAGTAATGAAGCAATTTAAATGCATGAGGCAGGGCGCGAGAGGTGCTTGGTGGGGAGATGACAAACACCAAACAAGGAGCCCTACTAACAAACTATTAAACTGTGACTTTAGACTTTAATCCTGGGGATGATGGTTGGTTTTCGCGTGAGTTTCATAGGGAGGTTTGGTTTCTTTGGTCCGTGGTGATTTTTGCTAGGTATGGATGATAGTGGTTGTACTCGGCTATGGTATATCTGCAGGTAGAGGATTACGGAAGGTACGGAACTAACGCGAAAATGTTTTTCCAACTTATTTGGTAGTGAAAGGAAAAGTCTTGGAGAAAGTGATATCAGTTCGGCACTTTTACTTTGGAATTTATTCTGATACGCTTCTTTGGGACTAGATTGTGTCCATGATTTAGCTACTGTAATCAGTTTTAATGGGGTGCCGTTGGACCTCGACTTTTTAGATGTTTACACGCACAGACGCTATTCTGTGCGACTTTACTACGTTTTTTTATTTTTATTTATTTATTTATTAATATGAAATCTTACCAAACATTTATTATTACATTAGAAATCGGCTCTACACTAAGCAGAAGCTTGTATTGCAGGAACTGAGATACTAATACAATAACACAAAACATTTGATAATAATTCAAAAATGTAAATATATACCTTACAGACTAACATACATATAAAATATAAATAGATCTAAAATTAGGTTTTAGGGCTTTCTATCTTCGGTCGCGCTTCCCTAAAGCGTCGGTAGACTATGCCAGCTGGCCAGAAGTCGGCGGCAAAGAAGACGTCCCTAAGCGGTGCTGGGAACCGAAGCACGAAAGATTTAAAGTTGGTTTTCCTTTGCGACACCAGTGTTTCTAGCTCAAAACCACCCGAGAACGAGGCATGCGACATCTGATTTAGTTGCTTATTGCCATTGGTCCGAATATATTCTTGTAGATCTTTGGAGGATGTGTTCTTAGAGAACCGAGAAAGATACATAGATATCACAGGCTCGGCAGCCTTAATTGTGGTCGGTGTTGCAGTGCCTCGAAGATTTCGGTTCATTGAACGACGTTTCTTTTTCCCTACGAGAATAAAGCCATCATCGTCAACCGCTTGATGTACTGGTCGAGCTTGTTTCGGGGCGTCAACGATCTGCGCAAAGGTTTTCTTCAGAACCGAGCTTGGTTCCGTATAAAAAGTCTTTAGTGGCACGTTTAAAGGTCGTCGGTCAATAACCTGCTTGCAAACAATCGGTTCACTTGCATCGTCAGGTATGTTGGTGCGTGAAACTCGACGCCCGCGCCCGCGCGCCTCGCGCGCGTTTATAATGACTCTGTCTATGTTGACCTCTCTTATTCGAGCGATGTACCCGGTTGCATCACTCTTGGAAGCCTAGGGTACGTAGTTGTCATCACTGACCACATCTACTGCAAATAGATTTAGCATTAGTTTTATAGCGACTTTGCACTCTCGTTGAGACATCCCGAGACATGACGAGAGTGAACAGACGAGAGTGTACATACATGGTACGCACTCGCTGATAGGTCTCTCGGGCGACACCTCTCTACGAGACTCTCCGAAACCTAGCAACATCGTCAAATAAGAAACAAAAACTAAGAAAAAGCATATTCTTTCTATAGTTTTCGCGATTATGCATAATAAAATACTTCATTTACCGGGCTTAATCGCGTTTTATTCATGATTTTTAAACGACCGTGCGTTCGCCAACTTTACAGCTGGCTTTACAGCAGCTAACTATTAAATAAAGTGCCCGGTATATCCCTGGTAAATAAAGTGATTTAAAAGCATTTAAATTATAAATAAAATTTTGTGGATAGATTATCCACAAATTTTATTTTAAATTTAAGAACACACTAGAGCAGTATTTTTCTATTATCCCTAAATAACATTGAGCTCGAAGCAGCCCCAATTTCGTAAATGTCGTGCACGGCAGGCGCGCGGAACTGCGTTTGACAGGTAATGTTTGCCTACCCGCATTCTACTCACGTGACTAAGAAGTTTTGTTTACATCATGTTTTTTATAATTTGATTGACGTTCTGTAAAATTGACAACGATTTATTTTAGGGGTTAAAGTATGAAATTGCCGATTTGTACTGAAAATCTTAATTGTTTATTTTTTTAATTTTTAACAAATTTATTTAATCAAAATAGTTGCCATTATTATCTATACATTGCTGCCATCTAATGGGAAGGTTATTAATGCCTTTGCGATAGAACTCCGACGATCAAGACTGCACAAACTGTGTGAAAGCATTTTATACTGCCTCCTGGGAAGAAAACTTCTTGTCACGTAGATAATTGTCCAAATCACGAAAAAAATGGTAGTCCGTTGGAGCAAGGTCTGGTGAATACGGAGGATGACGAATGGTTTCTAAGTGCAGTTCCTGAAGGGTCAAAATGGTTTCTCGTGCTGTGTGAGGTCTCGCGTTGTCGTGGAGCAATAATGGTGAAGATCGATTCATGAGTCGGGGCTGTTTTACTGCTAGTTTTGTCAACATGGTTCGGAGTTCGGCACAATAGACATCTGCCGTAATTGCTTGACCAGATCGAAGAAAACTATAGTGAATAACACCATGCTGAGACCACCAAACAGTTACCATTACCTTTTTATTGGTAAGTTTTGCTTTAGGACACTGTTGTGGCATTTGACCTGGGGTCAGCCATTGCATTTTACTTTTCCGGTTATCATAAAGAATCCACTTTTCATCACATGTTACAATTCGATCCAATATTCCTTCATTTCTGTACCGGTTCAACAAGGCAACACAAGTTTCAACACGCGTTTCTTTCTGCAGATCAGTCAAATCATGAGGCACCCATTTTTCGTATTTTTTTATTTTATTGATTTGACGCAAGTGAGTTAATAAAGTGGGTAAGGTAACGTTAAACCATGCCGCTAATTCCTGGGTAGTTTGACTAGGATCGGCTTCCACTATCTCTCTTAATTCATCGTTATTCACCTGTGTGGGCGGTCTTCCTCGTGGCTCGTTCTTTAAGTCGAAATTTCCATCACGAAAGCGTTTAAACTAAAATCGCACGGTGCATTCATTAGTAGACCCCTCTCCAAACGCAGCATTGATATTGCGGGCTGTTTCTGCCGCGTTAGTTCCGCGTCGGAACTCGTATTCAAAAATCACTCGAATTTTCGCAGTATCCATCTTTCTTGTCTAAATTGAATAACAAAAACAATTGAAAGTCGATATTCAAATGTTTCACATGTTTTAAAAGAAGAACATCACAGAAACCATTTGAAAAAAGTTTCATTCGAAAACCTCAAACCATGAAGATTCTATGTCAATTCAAAGAACCTATTGCAATAAAACGGCAATTTCATACTTTAACCCCTATTAATAACAACTAGCTGCGCCCCGCGGTGTCACCTGCGTCAGTCCCGTTCCCACGGGAATATCGGGATAAAAAGTAGCCTATCTATGTACTAGTAGTTCGCCCCGAACTGAGACCTCACGACCCCCTGGCACGAGAATCCATTTACAGAGATTTTGTTTTTTGTAGGATTTTAACACCAACAGCTTTATTTTTTTACAAAATAATAATTACGATTTTAAACTAACATGGTTATTTTCACTACTAAAATTACTTAATAACGGGGTATTTACCATGTTTAATAATTTATTCGCGGAGCTCGATATTTCGCTAGTAATTCCAACCAGCTTGTTCACGAGACTGGAGAATGCGGGTAGGTGATGACAGTTAGAGGCGTCCATATCGGACTACCTGCTTTCTGACACGAGTTGAACGTCTGGTTATCGGTCCCCTACTATTGTCACTAACTTCATTATTTACTCGGTCCTGCATTCGACAGACCAAACTCACGGTATCTGTTCGCAAACTTTTTGTAGTGTTCTTCATGGGTTTGCATAATTTAATTACCGGATTCCAGGCTTTCGACAATTGAAACCCATCTTCCCTGTTGAAATTACTATACTTAGTAATTTCAATGGCTTCACGTACCATACGGGGTGTGTAATGGTGTTGTGTCGAAAGTACCTGCGGCCTGTGAAACTCAATCCAATGATTTGGTCCGGCATCTAAAAGGTGTTCCGCTATAGCCGACTTCTGGATATCATTGTTTTTCACCGCCTTTATATGTTCCTTAATCCGACAGGCCACCGTGCGTTTTGTCTGTCCAATACAGGCCTTTCCACAACTACAATCAATTTTATACACACCGGGATTTTCCAAGGGAAAAGTATCCTTGGGCGTGCGCAGCATTTGTCCAATCTTCTTAAAAGGAGTAAAAATGGTCTTTACGGCATACTTATCCAAGATTTTAGCGACCTTGTCTGTTACTCCCTTTATGTATGGCATAAACGCTGGTTGCCTCTCAACCCTGTACTTCCTGAGTTTCTTTTTAGAACTAGTAATTGTGTCCCGTACTTTGAACCCGTTCCACTGCAGGACTTTTTTAACATGCACCAATTCCTCATCTATATGGTCTTCGTCACACAGGTCATGTGCACGATTGGTCAGTGACGTCACTACAGCGTTCAGGTGTCGTGGATGGTGGTCGGAGTCAGCATGTAGATATCGGTCAGTGTGTGTCGGTTTTCTGTACACAGTATGGCTCAAAGATCCATCCACACGAACTCCGACCCTGACATCCAAGAAAGCCAATGTCCGATCCCTTTCCACTTCGCAGGTGAACCGCATTTTGTTGTGAATGTTGTTGAGGTGGTGTAGACATTCCTGGGCGTCCTCATCGTCCCCTTTTATGATGGCAAAAACGTCATCCACGTACCTTCTCCACAACTTAATTGGTATGGCCGCAGGAACAGTCGAAATCGCTATATCCTCAAAATACTCCATCCAGATATTAGCGACCACAGGAGCAACCGGGCTACCCATCGCCACACCATCAATTTGTATGTAGTATTCACCCTGGTACACAAAATAGCTGGTCTCTAGGCAATGGCGCAGCAATTCGATATATTCTGCCGGCATATTATTCTGCTGCAACTTCACCTTGATGACATCCAAACATTCGACCATTGGCACATTCGTAAATAAGGACTCGACGTCAAAACTGACCAACAAGTCATCAGTGTCAACCTTAGTCGAACGCAAGTAAAGACCATTTTTACTCCTTTTAAGAAGATTGGACAAATGCTGCGCACGCCCAAGGATACTTTTCCCTTGGAAAATCCCGGTGTGTATAAAATTGATTGTAGTTGTGGAAAGGCCTATATTGGACAGACAAAACGCACGGTGGCCTGTCGGATTAAGGAACATATAAAGGCGGTGAAAAACAATGATATCCAGAAGTCGGCTATAGCGGAACACCTTTTAGATGCCGGACCAAATCATTGGATTGAGTTTCACAGGCCGCAGGTACTTTCGACACAACGCCATTACACACCCCGTATGGTACGTGAAGCCATTGAAATTACTAAGTATAGTAATTTCAACAGGGAAGATGGGTTTCAATTGTCGAAAGCCTGGAATCCGGTAATTAAATTATGCAAACCCATGAAGAACACTACAAAAAGTTTGCGAACAGATACCGTGAGTGTGGTCTGTCGAATGCAGGACCGAGTAAATAATGAAGTTAGTGACAATAGTAGGGGACCGATAACCAGACGTTCAACTCGTGTCAGAAAGCAGGTAGTCCGATATGGACGCCTCTAACTGTCATCACCTACCCGCATTCTCCAGTCTCGTGAACAAGCTGGTTGGAATTACTAGCGAAATATCGAGCTCCGCGAATAAATTATTAAACATGGTAAATACCCCGTTATTAAGTAATTTTAGTAGTGAAAATAATAATTATTATTAAACGAATAATATAACGAAAAACAAGAATAACGATAACACAACAAGAATTATTACTTAATTACGACAATCGACCACAATTTGTAACATAAAAACATGAATTATTTACATTGAACACTAATAGACGTTTATATGTAATAGTGTTCCGTGGTTTACATTCCTTACTAATATGTCAGATCTTGGAGTATATATCGCAAGCAAACGCAACGATACCGCGATCTAGGAGGGATGTCGAGCGCCATCTATTGACAAATTTTAAGATTTTGATTTTTTTCTCTTTTTGCACCCCCTATCTCCCCAACCCCCCTACCGATCCGGCTCATCTTCGAACTAATAAATTCTATGGACCTAAACTACGCGCATACCAAAATTCATGAAGATCGAAGCAACGATACTCAAGTTATCGTCGAACAAACATACAAAGATACAAGCGCCAGGCCCGTCTACACTGGACCTCACTCGCTTCGCTCGTTCGGTCAATTATTCCAGGTCTCCAGCTATTTATATTCCAAGTTTCATCGCCATCGGTCCAGTAGTTATTGCGTGAAAGAGTAACAAAGTCACATACAGGCAAACAACAATCTAATATTAGTAAGATGATAAAGCCAGTAATAGTCTGGTGGTAGATATCTACCAACTTTAAATCCGAAGGTCGTGGTTTTGAAATTCCAGTTACATATGTGATAGAACACTTATTTAGGAAATAGGTAGGTACCTACCATTTTGGTAAAGGAAAACATCGCTAGGAATCCCGCGTCTTTATGTGATTAAAATCTACGTATATGTACAGAAAAAGTATTAGCAATAAGTATAGGTTGACGAAAATGATTTGGCAAAAAATTATATTATTTCTAAAATACGCCTCAATTTGATGGAATTTCTTGACACTACTGAGTAATGTACACTGCTCAACAATTAACATCCAAACGTGCTCAGCGACATGCGGGTAAATTGGCAGAGTAGTTTCGCTTGGGTTTCAATGTACAGAGTCACTACCTATATCTACATGCATACCAGCACTGTCAGAATTAACTAAGAGTGAATACTAGAAAAGGGCTTACATAACAAATAGCAAACATACATTCAGAATTAGATATTGTAAAATCAAATACCTCTACTAAGCCGACTAGATTAGGGCGTAACTTTAGCTGGAGAGGCGTATCGCAAATATACCTATGCTAAGTCTAAGAACTTGTTCACACAGTGCGAGTGTAGCGTGCGTGTCAACTAGCCGAGTAATTCCACTGTAGTAACTCGCACCGTTCGAATGAGTAACACGAACGTGCGAGTATTATTATTATTATATGACAGCTAAGCAGTGGCTCGATTCTGTAATAACATAACAAGCGACAAGCAGGTGGGATGCAGGAGCATTGCATAACTCGATTTGTTGCATTAGTAAAAATAAAAGCTATTCCATAACTTCCTTAACACTTATTGGCTGAGTGACAAGGGGAGCTATTTTAAATAATTAAGTAGCCCTTATACAGAATACGAAATAACGTACATCTTCTGCACGTCGCCTGCATTCCAGGCCCAGGGCCCTGAGCCCTGATTCGGTAAGGACATATCATGCGGAATGCCAGCGGAATGCAGGCGAAGTGCAGGAAATGTGCGTTATTTCGTATTCTGTAAATGTTATTTTACTTAATTACTACTTAATTATTTAAGTAGTCTTCAAATTTAACTTATTATGAGAGTAATCTAAGAGATATAGAGTTATGCAATACTCCTGCATCCCGTCTGCTTGTCGCATGCTATATTTTTGCGAGTTGCTGGTTTTCACCATCCGATCTGACTAGTAGCGTAGCTTCCGGATTCTAACTATTTATTCTTCACTAGCTGTTACCCGCGACTTCGTCTGCGTAGAAATAGTGCATAGCCGACTTTTTCGTTTATTACTCGAGTTCTACTAATTAAATTTCGATGTAAAGTATACCACGAGGTTCCTAACCAATATTGAACCAATATCGAAAACCAGATTTCAATCGGATTAGTAGTTTTTAATTGTATAAGGAACAAACAGAGAAACAGAGAAACAGACAGACAGACATGAATTTTAGAAATTATATAATTTTGTTCTACTACTTATCCTATGTTTCCTAAACCACATTTTTTTTTAAATTTACTTCCAAGTACAGACTTTTTGTCCTCTTTTCCTTTATTATAAGTATAGAATAGATAATATACCTACAAGTAGCGGTAGGTATAGGCGTTATAGCTAGCAAAAATAATAAGTAACTGTGCTCCTATAAACTTGAAAAACCCCAATTAGTCACCAATTTAAGAAAATTAGACTTAAATGGATCTGACAAATTGAGTTCCCGAAAAAGGCATTAGGTAATAAGTGGGTATTCTAGGTCTTAGATTACTTAGAATAACAACGACGACGCTTGAATTTTAATTTATATTTTTAAAGTTAAATTAAAATTCTGAAAAGTCTAGATCAGAGACGAGTTCAAAATCGATTACAATTATCATCATCATCATCTCAGCCCTTATCCGCCCACTGTTGAACACAAGCCTCTCCCATACGACGCCACAAATAACGATCGCGAGCCACCTCCATCCAACGTTTCCCCACGACCGCTACAATGTCGTCGATTCACCAGTAGGTGGTCTTCCAACACTCCGTTTTGCATTGCATCGTGGTCGCCACTCGAGGACTTTTACTCCCCAACGGTTATCTGTCCCTTCGAGCTATCGTATATGGATCACTCATGCGACCTTTCTCCTTCTCTAATAAAGACCAGTCCAGGTCTATGAGATGGTATTAGATGACCTTTGTAGCGCATCGGGCGAAAACCTAACTGCGCCGCAGATGGTGGTGGGTTTAATTCTCGCTGGTAAAAAGCAACGTGTAAACCGATGATCCTTTTTTACTGCCTGACATCAGGGTAACTCAACTAACTCAAAGCGAGCAGAAATTGTCGACGTTAAAGTTATAGACAATTTCTGCTCGCTCCTTGCTCGATAGCTTTTTTCAGCCCCGTTATCGACAGCATCGTACTTCTAAAACGACGTCGAGTTCAACTCGACGTTACGCTACAGCTTAACAATTGTAGGAACTGGTCAGAAACAATCATTTTTAATTGGCATTGCAGTTGAATAGGTGCTGGTGGTGCTGGTACGTCGCGTCGCTTAAAATTTGAGGGCTATAAATATTAGAGCATCTTCTAAATTCAAATTTAGTATGTTAGTTTTTGAATTTCAAAGCTGAGTTTTGGCGGGAATGCGTTGGAAAGGAGATGTGTTGCTAAATTTTCATTTTTGTGAAACTTAGTTCAAATGCGTGTAAAATGTTTAATTTCGGGGGCATATTAATCAATTTAGTTTCGTGAAGGTGTACAAGTGTAAATAAAAGTGAAAACCGGTGCAAAACATGTACTTTAGCTTAGTGTTTTCTCCAAAGCTCCGTGAACAAACATTGTAAAAAATGGCCCCCTTTTTACAATGATTCCCTCGACTTGACTTTAACTATGACGACTTGACTGTTTTGTTCAATGCAAATAACTTGCAAATATTGATAATACTTGACACTGGCAAATGTCCGAAAGGAAAAGCCATTTTTAAAGAAGAAGAAGAAGAAGAAGAATTTCAAAGCTGCTGAATTGTCTGGCCCCTCAAATTTTAAGCAGAATTTTAGTACTCGGCCGTTAGCTTGGCAAAATCATCATCGAATGTCGATAGTCCAAGTATACAACAAAAACACAACCAAACCCAACCCTTAATTACGAATAGCCAAGAACATTTAAATACGAAAAAAAAAAACATTCATTTTTTTCCAATTTCGAGGCACTGGGCGGCGCACTCATTACATTCAGCCAGGCTCTCTGTCACTGTATATAACGACTTGTAATAATATTCCGCCTACCGATTCTACCTATTTCGAAGATACGCATCGGTGGTCGCTCGTTACGCCCACAAACAACAAATGATCACAAGTTTCTGAACGCACGCAACTAACCTCTTTCATTCCATAATCTTGATAATAACTGGCACTGGCAGGAAAGAAAAAATAGAAAATATATTCGAAATACGAAATGTGTTCGCGCGATAAATAACAAAAGCGGTTTTTATGAGTTATTGGGCATGATTATTTAGAATTATAACGGTTGTTATTCAGACCATGCGAAGAAATAGTGCAAGGTAACTAACATACCTATTATAGAGAAAATATATGACATAATCAGTATCAACAAGTAGGTAGTTTGATAAACTCCTTATCTAAGCTATGTTTCAGGCTTCTTGACAACCCGCAGTTTTCTAATTTAAGTTGTAATGACTATACCAAAGAGATTTAACAGGTCTTTCAGGTCTCATAAGAGACGAGAAGGTGAATGGTCGTTTGACATGCGAAGCATTTCAAACTCGCCCCGGCCGACCTTCATCAGTTCCAAGGTCAATTTATTGATTGATTAATTAATACTTTATTGCACCACAATTAAATAGTTACAATAATAATAATAAAAAAATGACATTAATTTTTATTATTTTTCCAATGTATAGATTCAATTTATTGTATTCCATTATGATAATATAAAATTCATTTTAACATTATAATCTTATCGTCGGATAAGTGTGTGTAACAATGACATGTAACTATGGAGTTATTAATAAAATATTGTATTGTATTGTATTGTATTGTATTGTATTGTAATAAAACAAAAAGAAATATAAACATCATAAAATTAGGTGGTACAAGTTACTCACACACCGTTAAAAAGTTGGAACATAATTCGAAAACACTCACTATCTTACTAATTTTATAAACGTGAAAGTTTGTAAGTATGTATGTATGTGACTTTGTTACTCTTTCACGCAAGAACTATAAAACCGATTGCGATGAAACTTGGAATATTAGGTATAGGTACAGACAGACCTGGAAAAACACATAGGCTACTTTTTATCCCGATATTCCTGCGGGAACGAGATTTAAGCGTGTAAAACCGCGGGCGCAGCTAGTTTATAATAATCTAAGGACTAAAATATACCTACTGCAAATAGATTTGACAATGTCACCAACCTTACTTGGGAAGTTCACCCGCCACCGCGTCAGGAGAACTCTAGATTCTCTAAACTCCCCCAGATCCCTTAGTCGCCTTTAACGACACCCACAGCAAGAGAGGGGTAGCCCTGTTCTACGCGGGTTAATTTTGAGAAACTAAGTTTCTGAGATAATTTTCGAAAATGAATATGTCAGTCACTTCAGAAGTTTGTGAAAGTTAAAGTTACTAATAGTAAACTTTGACATGTAGTGTCGGTTGAAGAAACTCATTTCTCACGGTCTTAGCAGTTTATTTGCACATCTATATAATCTTCTTCTATACTTATAATAAAGGAATGAATGAATGAATGAATAAATTCTTTATTGTTGCACACACCATATAAATTACAAGATAAATAGATAGAAACAAATACAGCTGAAAGCCGCTGAAAGCCGCTGAAAGCGATCTCTTCCTATAAACCTATAACCTATAAAGCCTATAAAGGAAGAGAGGACAAAAAGTCTGTACTTGGAGGTAAATTAAAAAAAAAGTTTTCTAGGGGACTTAGGAAAGTAGCACAACAAAAAAGTATATGTAATTTTTAATATTAATGTCTGTCTGTCTGTTTGTTCTTTATGCGATTAAAAACTACTTCTCCGATTAAAATCTGGTTTTCAATATTGGATAGTTCTATTTTCGAGGAACCTCGTGGCATACTATACATCAAATTCCAATTAGTAGAACCCAATGAACGGAAAAGTCGGCTATGCACTATTTCTACGCAGACGAAGTCGCGGGTAACAGCTTTTATGATTATTATAAAAAAGACAGATTTCGTAAATTTGTTTTTATTGCTCAAGGCATATTTACTAGAAATATTTTTAAAGGAAAAACCACCGCTCGGCCTGCCGGCCTGCTCGGCCACTTGCGTGGCCGAGCGGTATAGGCACTGGAGTATTGATCCAGGAATGCGAGTTCAAATCTCGCCGCAAGTGAATTTTTGAAGATGAATTTTTCCTTTAAAAATATTTCTAGTAAAGACAGATTAAAGACAGACTTCAGTAAAGACAGACAGAAGAGTTTGTTTGGCTGCAAAACTACTTAACCGATTTCAAAGATTCTTTCACCAATACAAAGCTACATTACCGAGGAGTAACATAAGTAACTTTACGTCCAGATATTCACACGGGATCGGGACTTATGCGGGTGAAACCGCGGGACGCTGCTAGTTAGGCATAAAAATAAATACATAGCATTGTTACGTGACAATTTCTACTAAATCAATTCTCCCATTGGTCGCACTAATTTAAAAAAAACAAAGTTTAAAACTTTTCACAGAGATACCTAGATTTTTTCTAGAAGTTCCCACTGGTACGCGAGACTGTGCAAATAAATAAAATAAATATAGCACGACATAAAAAACAGTGCAATTTAGCCCCAGACTAAGCACTAGGCTTGTACTATTGCTTGTTTTTATTTTATTGAATAAATTTTATTTATTTATTATTTATTTATTTTACTATGGGTATACTTACTAACTTACTACATAATATTATTATACTTTTCTTTTGTAAATACATACATTTGAAACAAACATTTAAGGTCAGCAGAAAGATTTGTTTCCGGCGGGAAACGAACCCGTAACCTTCTGCGTCTGCAGTCCGGGCGTCGCCTGTAAGTTATCAAGACACCAACCAGCTGCATCAATTTACCTTTTTCCAATGGGAAAATGGCAATGCTGTCTTATAACATCACCAATTCATCACACAATCATGTTTTCAGAACTAGATATACTCACAAAATCACAATGCCCGTCAGTGCGTGTGTAAGTCAAAGACAATACAAAACAATATCCCTTTCTCACTGTCCGTCTATGTATATATTCCTAAGACACTTTCTTTGGCCAGCATTTTCAAAATGTCACTGCTTACTATAACTTCGTTTTTCATAATTGCTACCTGCTTGAAATTCATACACGGTTTCGGAATTTCACCTGAGATTTTCAAAAAAAGTGCGGAAACATGCATGGAATTGGGCACAGATCCGTATTTCGATGTCGATATCGTAGTTGGAAGACCCTGGAGAATATACTATACGTGGAATGCTTATATGGCGTCGAAGTGCATGGATATTTATTTCAAAAACGCAACTCAAGGGGCAAGTTTAATAAGACTATACTCGTTTTTGATAAATTTTAAAGTGTTTCCTACACTTGGATGACTATAGCGATGGCGCTGCGTGCCTTAAGAACGTAAACAATAAGAAATGCAATCCTTAATTTAGACTCGATTGAACATGCATCCGTGACCAAATTGGAAAAAGGCGTTGGGACGGATCCCCAGAGATGCAGGTTCAAGTCATGACGGGTGCGAAATTTTTGGAAAGCATTTCTTTAAGTATAAGACTATACTTAATAATACTGCTTCTCCTAATTGACCTAGACATTTTAGGGTTAAGTAAAGAGTAAAAACGGGATTTTACTTAATTATTTACCTTTAACTTAAATTCCACTGTCTATCATCTCAGGCTATATATCTCATGGACTCTGCTATCTAGACAGTTGACATTTTTACAGGTGATAAATTTCGATTGCCGAAAAACAGAAAATAATAAATTTTGACGTGCTCTTATACAACAGCGAATAAACTAAATCCTTCTTAACGAACTAAATACATCTTTTCTTTGATGCGTACATATTTTGAATTGTGCACTAGGACAAAATTGTATAGGTGCATAATGTTATTGTCTGTATATGTCATAATTTGTTTTGTATGTTAATAAATAATAAATAAATAAATGAAGGCATTCCGTGCGGGGTCCGCTATACCCGAGCGAACACCCCGAAGGGCGGCGTCAGGGATCGAGTTAAAGACTGATCTAGCCCCCAATGAACGTTAAATGATGTTTTCAATTCCATTTCCAGATAATAAACCGTTTCTACAACGACATGCATGAGTACGTGGAAACCCAGCCGACCTGGGCTGCGGCCACGTTGTACATGGCGCTGGGATTGAACCGTCACAGCGAGATCCTGTTGTTCGCGAACCAGGGCCCCGCCGGGACCTTTGATGGAGTACCTAACGTCATGATGAGAGCTGGTGAGTTTACAGCAGTTGCTCCCGGTTGTTGTCTCTGATTGCAGTCGGTAGGTCAAGTTAGAGGCCTTAAAGCGACCTGAAAACTCTAACACTAGGTGAATCAGACCACTATACGAAAAGAAGATGAAGAAGGTAGATCTAGGTATGTGAATGTTATTTATAAACCCTTATATTGCGTTCAAAAATCCTAGTAAACGACGTTCTTACAACTGTTTTTATCTGTCTAAGAATATATATTTTTTCAAAAGGTTTGTTTGTTTTTTTAAATAACAATATCGAATTTGATGTATCTGAACTTTAAAAGTCCTACTAGTTGCGCCCGCGCCGCGCCGCAATTTCACCCGCGTGAATATCAGGATATGTACCCACTGCCCATGTAGCTAGGGTTGCCAACCGTACTATATAATATTGTATTGTACTATATTTCAGGTCTACGTACTATATACTTTTAAAAAAACATATAGTACGCAAAAATATTTATAACATACGAAATTTTTCAAAGTTATTTTTGATATTCTGGCTTTGTGTGATCACAATCTTGATTACACCCTAATAAAAATATGTGTATTGGAGAGAAGCAAACATCAATTTCATAAAAATGAACTGCTTATAACTATAAATTTAAATATAGGATGTAAAGAAGCATTAGAAACATTTATAAACGAAAAGAAGCTACTAATTGAAAAGTGCCAGAAGTGGATAGATACCACCAAATATAGTTTTTATGGAAATAAATAGGTTTAATACAAAAAGTTTGTGGGGTTTTCTTTGACTTAATCTACACAAACACCATTTAATTCTTGTATTTTTATATTTTGCAATCAGTCGGCAAAAATACTATATTTTTTCTGAATGTACTTTATTTTTTAGCCGCAAATACCTACTATATTTTTGGAAAAAAGTGTTGGCAACCCTACATGTAGCCCATGTGTTATTTCAGGCTATACCTAGGCTCAGTAGTTTTTGCGTGATTGAGTAATAAAGTCACATACATACATGCAAACTTTCGCGTTTATAATATTAGCTGTGATATTAGTAAGAAGTAAGATTAACGACAAGATAAAATTCTTTCAGCTGTTCTGACACCACGAAAAGGAAGCGTTCCAATTTTGAAATTCTTCCTTAAACTCCTGCACGGAGGTAAGTATTTACTCGTGTACGACTGTATGATTGGCATGGGATCCCTCGCCTCTAGGGAACATCCCCCGTACCGCGCTGAGATCGGATCTGTAGTCGCTGGTCTCAACCTTGGAGATGGGGCTCCGTCGTGCGTTATGGAGAGAAGGAGAGATGAAGAGATCCGTTACCGTTCTTAAATATGTTAGTATTTTTATGTGAATAAATACACGTTTATTTTAGTTACACAATTTACTTTTGTTTTTTTAACAATAATATAATCTCGAAATCCTGCTAGGCTAGCATGACAGCACGAGAAACATTTTGTCGAATTGAAATAAAGTTGACTGTATAATGTTGCCGCTAATAACAGACTGCGAATAATGTACTTGCGAAATAGGTACGTTACTGCGAAAGCCAAATACCTCGAACGAACATAACGGCGATATTGTGGTAGTGCGAATCATTATAACTCCGATATTACAGATTGCGAAGCTCTTTACTGCGATCGTTCGAAACTTCGAAGTTACTAAATAAAGATTGGGAATTTGTCTGGGATTTAAACTACGTATTAAAAACTTTCGTAGGTATAAAGTTTTCGTATCCTTTTTGAGATACCTCATTACTACCTTTTCTCGGCATTTGAGACCTTTTTATCGATCGAGATATTGTTTCTCATGCTGTTATGCTAGGCTGGCTGCAATAATAAATGTTACTGAGTGTTGTGGTGACCACATACTTGGTGGACTTGGTGGTCGTATATACGGGGAAGGCTAATGTTCAGCAGTGGACGAATAAAGGCTGAGATGATGATGATGAGTCTCGCAGCAGTTAGGTAGCAATTTTATCAAATATATAAAAGTACCTACCGCACTTTTTTTGTGAAAGTAAACACAAAAGTGCACTACTTTTGTGATGTAAATCCCGCTTTTAAAACAGAGTTTCCACAAAAACACTTTGGAGATAATGACATAGGTACTCCATTATTTTTATTGACAGATGATCAAGTAATACAAATAATTAGTTTATATTTATAAATAAACTGTCGATATGTATAACATTCTTCAATAACAAATAAAACTTAAATAAACAATATTCCTGTATAAATAGTAACAAAACTCAAGACAAGTTATAGTTGTTAAGATATTTACACAATAAGAAGATTTGCTGTGACTAAAAAAAAAAACATTTAATACTAATATTTATATCCAAACTAATTAATTAAAAAATACAGGATACTTAAAACCAAAGAATAAATACTAAAATACTTCAATCAATGCAAATAAACATAGGGGAAGTGTGACAAAATTAACCCTACGAATTTTAATTGTAAAAAGGCATCTAAAAAACTTACAATGTTTTTGCCTTACATTTGTTCGTATTTTCTATCATATTTCTCATCTGGAGTGTTGTCACAAACCACCGCTTCATCGTCGTATCATATAGGAAACATGACATCTTGTCAAGACTTCTTAAATAATACACAATTTGACCCCGAAAGGGTCTTGGATGTCGACTGGAAGATATTCTTCTTCTGGAGCCCAAGGACTGAAGAGACTTATAATATTAGGTTTAGTAAACCTTCTAAGTTGGTGAGTTCCTAATTCCTATTTACACATCGAATCTACAGTTGTTTTAGCAAGTGATGTTAAGGAAAATTAGCCAAGTTAATTAAAATTATTTATGCTTCCATCGGAAAACTATTTTTTTTATTACCAAGGTTTTCAATGCTGGCAATCTTGTTGTCAGCAAATCCTAAAATTTATCCTTAAGATTCCTAAAATTAAGTTTAAAACTTTGTGCCATCCTAAACTTAAAATTTAGACTGACAGTTCTAAACTACTTATTTATTTTGTGGTACTAAATTTATCTCAGCGAAACTACAGAATAGCTTTTTGGAATTTCCAAACTAAAATTAAACAATTTTAGGTTTAGTTTAGTGAACAACAGAATGCTACTACTTATGTCTCTATTGCTATGGCATCGCATACAAGCATAGCATAGCAGCATCGTAGCATGCAATAATGTATCTATTGCCATGCATAGCACAAAAGATTCAAGGCCAATGTTGAATGTCCTCTATTTTTATGTCCATGTGTTGGGTCTCACAATTCCTCCTCCGAGGTGGGTGTGTAGCCCTCGACGTCTCACATTTTGTCTTCCACATAGATCATTGCAGGACATGACCTGACCTAGTAATGAGATTAAATTAAATTAAATTATTAAATTTTCAGTTGGTAGATAGGTTTAAAGTAGAAGTGACCGGCGAGATAAAACCTCCGGTAGACTGGGACGATGCAGAACTCTTCATGGAAACCACCATTGATTTCAGCGCCGTCTTTATAAAGACGAATATTTCAGGCCTTTACAGGATTATACCTACTGCTGTGTTTGAATGTAAGTAGGAAGTAATTGGGTGACCGGAGGGCCGGCGGCTTTTTCATTCAGAGGGGGAATGTCGCCTGCCTTCTAGGAACGATGTCTTGTAACGCCCTCGAGGGTGTCTTAGACTTAGTTTTCTTTTTCTTCTAGTATAAGGAGGTAGGTAGATTTGGTAGTAATGTGTAAGGCATACGAAAACCATCTCTTTTTAAACGACTTCCCTAGTAGGGAGTTTGTTTTTTTCAGGTACCTAGATAATTTTCTGTAGTTTCCTAATAGAGTACCTCGCGGTTTCAGTGACCAGACTAAGTCCCGATCCAGCTGGGATATCGGTATAAAAAGCATCCTATTTGTTTTCCAGATCTCCAACATATCATCTTATTTTATTAAGCAGTTATTGCGTGAAGGAGTTACAAACACATACGTACACAAACTTTCAAGTATTTTCATTGCTTCAAAGTATACGTATACTAACATACTATCAAGTTTCATCAAAATCGGCTCTGGAAATCACATCCAACAAACGTTCAATCAAACATACAAACATTCATCTAACCTTTTCCTCGTTACCTATATTAGTTTAGATTCTTTAGTGCCAAAATGTTGAATTCTGAAATTGTTGAATTTCCAAATTCCCAGAATATTGTTTTCTGCCAATTTGAAACTACATATATTTTTTTATTATTAATAGACTATTTTCCAGACTCTTCCATTCCGACGCTGATCTTTGCCCTGAAGGTGGTTGAGCCTGGCTATCTGGGCATAGCGAACTGCAAACACCGGATGTGTTACGCGCTCGCTCCGGCCGATAAAATGCCGCCACATTATGAAGTAAGTACCTATATTCTTTCGCTCTTACGGTGTATAAAGGACAACTGGCCGCTTAGGTCCTAAGGTGCTTTCCTGACGTTAAAAAAATGTACTTTTTTTCTGATAGTGGCGCGGGATTGGGACATACGCAGAGTTAGTTCATATGAAATGTTCTTGAAATGATCTGGCTAAAATAAAGTTTTTAAGCTTACACTGTTTGAAAGCAATAATCCCCCATATAAGAATCATATAATATCTCCCCAAGACCCGAGAAAAATGTAAATATCTCACTCCAGTTAGAGAAAGCAGCATCAACCCTGGGTTTCTACGGCGACTTCAACCGCACCCACATCGCGCTGCCGTTCCACCCGACCGGCATGCCGCCACTCTCGCCGCACAACAACCACGACAACGAGGACGACTTCCAAGAAGATGAAGAACTCGATCTCGAGAGAGATCCCAATAAACTGGAGTTCTTTTAAATAGTGCGGTTTCCGTGTTTGGCACTGTATTTTCTGTTTTCCCTACACTCGTTCGCGAAACTAAATTGTTAACAAGCCATCGAAATGATACAATTTACACTCATTAAAAAGCAAAACGAAAATGCACGAAAATGCAAATTCAGGACCAAGTTCTAGTAACGCGTTGCAAACAAAATTAAATAACTCTGATGTACACACAATAAACACACATTAAAACATTCTAAATGGCTTCATTGTCCGCGGCTTTAATGTCATGTCTGTAAGGATTGAGGAGCCAAGTCATGGTTTTAAAGTAAAATCACACCCTTATTTAGTAGTAAAATAACTGATTTTGAAGGACAAATGCTGGACTTTGTAGTAAAATAGGTCAAAAGTTACATCGGTGTAAAAGTGGCTCCTCAATCCGGACATCTGAATTGAGGAGCCATGTTATTCTAGTGTAAAAGAGCGGTATATTATATAACTGTATAAATAAATGCATTCAGTCAGTTACATAAGCTTTTTATTCCTAAACAATCCTCTTTGTTATGTTTGTTCAAAAACACCCGAAACTACTTAACCGATTTTAGTTAAACTTGATATATTTATACATTCTTCTTCTTCTTTTCGCGTAGTGGTGTGGGTCACCTAGTGTTAGAATTTTCTGGTTGCCTTTAACTTAATCTAACAACTTAAGTTACTTAACATATACAAATAATGCATCCCTTGGAATAGTATACGTCCCCACGCTATTTCTAATATTATGAAATACATATATTCTAATATTATGAAGAAGTTTATTGTTTAGTGTGGATTTGAAATTATTAGACCGATTTAAAAAAATATTTCTCAGAGGGTCTCTAACATAGGCTACTTTTTTGACAGAGGTACTTACGCGGGTGAAACCGCAGGAAGCGGCTAGTCGTTAACAAAATTGTTAACACAAACCATAAACTAAAGTAGATTTAATAAACAATTTGTAGAAGTAACAGCCTACCTATCTATTAACTACTCAATGATAGGTTTGACATCACCTCAGTAATAGATAGATAGATAGATAGTTGTACTTAAAACATGCAGCAACAAATTGCTGTAAACACTGTCTGTACTGTAATTATCATTGATCGCACAAACAACTCCGCTGGACAGTGGACGTCATCGATCAGCCGCGGGCGACGCGCTGTCTAAACATATTTGTATCAACATAGTTGTTATGTTAATGAGTTGTTCATCCTACGTACTATTATAAACTAGCAGCGTCACTCGGTTTCACCTACTTATGCCCCGATCCTGAGGGATTCTCGGGATAAAATTAATCTATGTGTGAAGACGTAACTCGCAAACATTCGCATTCATAATATTAATAGGATGTTAAGGTTTGTGTAATAAGTATTTAAGTAAATAAAAGAGTATGTTTGTGACTGCTTCACGTAACAACCACTTAATCGATCAAGACTAAACTTGGAATACAGATAGTTTGGAGACCTGAATTGAACACAATGGCTTATTTTATCCCGATAATTCCGCGGATTGAGGACTAACGCTGGTCAAACCTATTTATATCTATACGAGGAACAAATATGTAACTATAACATTGGGGTTTCCTCATCTTTTTGAACAGTGTTGTGTGTCAACTATTCTTAGAATTTTCAGGACGCCTTAAGGCTTTTAACTTGACCTAACGACGATGACAACTATTGTACGACCAACGAACTCTAATATATATTCCTCGTAGAGTATGAATAAGTAAGGGGTACCGTGTATTATCCTATACTGTGACTACCTACTTTAAAATTAGAAGAACAGAAACAAAAATAGTCTAACTGGTACGACCTTGGATAAAGACGTTAAAAATTACGACAATGTCCTAAGATTGACCGGCCTTAGTAGCCGGATATCAAAAGCCACTAGGCGTGTAGGAGCCTCAGGTGATGTTGAGGCTGATCTAAGATGTAGCACGTTAATCAAAAAGAGAGGAAGATGGCATTGAAACGAGAACTGACCCGTAACACGTTATAAATCGATTAGACATGTTAAAAATCGTTAAGTTACGTACTTCCTAGTAAGTCCCTTCCCAATGGACTTTCTTATCTAATTCATAAAATTTATCCAGCAAATTTTCGCTGATGGAGTGCTTGGGATATGATTAGGTGGCGTACGCTAGCCGAATAGCTATACGTCAGTACGTCTAGATGAAAGTTAGTAGTGGGTTTCCTCACGATGTTTTCCTTCACCGTAAGGAGGTCGATAGCCTACCTGTACAGTCGTGTGAGTTAGCGACGCATGGCGCGGTCGTTAGATACATATATGGAAAACCGATATGCGTGAGAATCCATTACATTGAACTCCTCCGTGCATAGGAAGGCAGGTTTAGGAGTTGGCCTCAGTTGTAATCTCTTACAGCAGTCTTAAAATCCAATTAGAAGCCAGAGCGACCTGAAACCTTTAACTGTAGAGAAGAAAGTAAGAGCGATGTTCGTAGCACACATTATGTTACTAAGTGTTAATCACAAATCAAAGTAAACTAGGATCATATGACATTAATGTTTAGCCTACACTTCCTATGTTATCAAAACTGACGCCTCTTTAAAAAGCAGACAATGCACTATTCGTGTTATTTTCGAGAAAAATGAGGTTACTGGTCGTTTTAGTTCTTGTTGCGTTAGTATACGCGAAGAAACATAATAAGAAGGGTCGGAATCGAGACGTTGGTACTGATCCTGAGTTTGGTGGCTTCAGAAAGTGCGTATTTAACTTACTATATTTGCTTAGACTGTTTATTATGTGATTTAAATAGCGAGCGTTTGACTACATTCAGTTTGTTACTATCTGATGGCGTGGTAGTAAGTGACGTAAAATCTGTAGAATTGTCTGCATTGGAACGATTGAATAAAAATGACGTGTCGTAAAAACGACATCCAAATGGAACAGATCCTGCAGATATTGTTAAACCGGGCCCAATTCGTTTAAAACGTTTTGTCATTTTTCAGAGAAAAGCCAAAAGGTTTCGCTAGTCCCAAAGACGAAGTTTACTTCGGTAAGATACAAAACGAAGACGAAGCAGATGACAAAAATGAAACGTTCTGGCACGACTTTGTGGGGTACCACAGAAGAAACATTAACATAAATCCGGAAATATTGAAAAATGATAGACTACAAGATGTGGTCGTTGAAAGACATAGGTTGGAGCGTGAGCCTCCACCCCGGTTTCTAAATCCACAGAGTGAACTACATAAATCTCAGTACTTTGATAAATTTTCGTTCAGTTTAGCAAAGAATTTTAGCATGACGATGAAAAGTGAAAAAGTTGTAAACTGGACAACTTGCGCAGAGTTTAGGAGAAAAGCTGATTTTCATCCAAAAAACGTTGTAAATATTGAATGGGTTCCATTTTATGTGTGGTCTGAGAACCAATTTAGGGCTGCATCTGTTGTTCATACATTTAGGTATCCTACAGTGAAGGCAAGTATTTCGGTCTATGTTGTAATATTGTTGTTAGTCCGTTAATAGAAGCTGGATTGGTGAATGTCCCATATTACGCCTTGAGTCCAGGTATGCAAAAAAAAAATCACATCTACGACTTTTATTTGCTGACACACAAACTTACACATTTATAATATTAGGATCATTAAGTTTTTAATTACCCCGTAGATAGTTGAAGTAATATTTAAGAAATAAAATCCGGTTTTAATCGTGTTAGTTAAATCATATTACTCATTTTAATACAAACCTATGTAATATTAATAGAAAGGTTGCTTGACAGAGATCTCTTTAGGGATAAGGCCGCCGATTGTACCACAGTAATGAGTAGTTTAATTATAGGTGTTCCTAGTTCTATAATTGTAATTTTTTTGGTACATTAAAGTGTTTTCCTATCATAAGGTGTGTTCACTAGAAATATTTTAAAGGAATAAATCATCTTCTAAAATTCAATAGCGACGTGATTTGAACTCAGAGACGCGAGTTCAAATCTCGTCAGAAAGTGAATCTTTGAAGGTGAATTTTTTATTTTAAATATTTCTAGCAGATATCCCTTGAGGAATAAAAACAAATTACGAAATAGAAGGTATGTTTCCAGTTAGTACAAGAGTACAAGGATAAATATTCACGTCACATAAACGACACTATAGACTGGGAGGAACCGAAATTGTTGATGCAGGAGTCCATGCAGATGCTTCTGATCGCTGGTGATAGGAGAGGGCTGTTTACTGCTATTCCTCATATTGATTTACCTGCACATTTCCGGGGTAAGCAATCTTTGGAGCAGTTTAAAACCCAGGTTTAAAAAAAAATTATGGCAGCTGTGGCTCGTCTGCAATGCAAACCCTTCCCGTTGTCCTAGGTGAACGACGCAGCGGAACGAGATATATTTTCGTGTTGCGTTAAATAGTTCGATTTACATTACAAAACTAGTAGCATGCATTTAAGAGTCATTTATAAAAAAAGTCCTCGAGTGCCAACCACCACCTTTTCGGTGGACCGACGACATTGTAGCGGTCGCGGGGAGTCGTTGGATGGAAGTAGCTCGCTATCGCTATTTGTAGCATCGTATGGGGGAGGCTTATGTTCAGCAGAGGACGGATAAGGGCTGAGATGATGATGATGATTACACAAAAAAGTTGCTTCCAGTAACTGCTGCGAGACCGCTTTTATGAAATTTACTTTATAGTGGATGCCGCTAGTTTCGTAATGTGAATCTCACTTTAAAGTTTTATTTTTGTGAATCTCACTTTAAAGTTTTATTTTTGTGAATCTCACTTTAAAGTTTTAATAATACACTTTATTTATCCAATTGAATCACGTTTATATTCATGGTTTTAAACGAACCGAGCTTTCGTCAACTTTACAGTTGGCTTTTTCAAGGTTGACGGTTTAAAGTTTTATTTTGTTTTAGCCCACGCTAAAATACAGACTGCACAATTACGAATGAAGTTAGTTGATGATTACTTAGCGTTCATGATGTGCGATATGCACTACGCTGTGATAATGGGAGCTTCTGGGACTGAACCTACAGACTTTGAGAAGATTAGGGCTGCAGCCGCGACCTTGAGGTTCAAAGGTGATTCATACTTTACTATACATAGGTATATCCCGTAGTTTACTTCTTTATATTCGACTAGCTGCGCCCCGCGGTTTTATCCGCGTAAGACCCGTTCCCGTGGGAACATAGGGATAAAAAGTAGCTTATATGCTATTTCAGGTATCCAGCTACCTATATTCCAAGTTTAATCGCAATCGGTTCAGTAGTTTTTTGCGAGTACTTACATTAAAATAAATCTATCTAATTTTCAGGAATAGGGAATCCAGTTAGAAGAGATTTGGAATGGGAAAGAGAGGCTATTAAACGAGAGAGAGAGCACCAATTGAGAGTAGAACAATATAAATATATTGATGCAAATTAAGAACAGAGGAAATATTAGGTTTTGTAATAATTGATTATATTATGTTTATAATAATTTTATACGCGGGTAAAACCGCGGAGTAGCTTGTGGCCTATAGAGTGCATTATCTATGATTTCAGCCGTTTATGTGAGTTTAGTAAGTTTAGCACCCACAAGTGGTAATGGGGTAGCGGTAAGTAAAATATAAATGCAAATCATATTTTTTCAAAATTCTAATACAGTTTCGCATTAAATTGCACCGAAATGCTGCCAGCCTGTTTAATTCAGGGTTTTAAAATGTAATTTTAATGTAAAACATTTCATTGTCATTTATTTCAATTTATTTAAGTATAATTTTTACTACATTACAATGGTTTTGATCAGTTTTAAAAGTTGTTGTGGTTTTTTTTGTTAGCCCGCTAATTTGCGAGATTCTAAAGAATTCCTTTTCGAGATAGATCCTAGGATACGTAGGTAATAGACATAGGTATAGTTTTAAAATATCATACCTGTCTGTTTTTCTGTTACTTATGCATTCATACTATTCAACTATTAAACTGATTGAAATGTAGTTTTTATTGTGGGATACCTCTATTTTAACTTATCTAAATATATTTAACACAAAGGCGACTGACTGACTGACATAGTGATCTATCAACGCACAGCCCAAACCACTGGACGGATCGGGCTGAAATTTGGCATGCAGGTAGATGTTATGACGTAGGCATCCGCTAAGAACGGATTTTGAAAAATTATAACCCCAAGGGGATAAACGGGACTTACACGGGTGAAACCGCGAGGTGCAGCTAGTTTAAACATAAATTTAAATGTATAACTCCGTATAACAACGTGTACGTAGAGCGACCCGTGCGAGAAGCATGATTGATGGTATTTTAAAAAATAATGCTGTTGCATGAGTAAGGAATACTTATAAATAGAATGAATACGGAAATATTTACGTATGAGATGAGACGTCGTAGGATAAATACCTCAGCATTACCCGCCGATACAAAGTAACTTTTAAATAAAGAGTTCAAACCATATAATTTACATTTTCTGCAACTATAATGAACTTGTAAACACATTTTATAAACCATGTAAGTTGACAGTTTACATTGAATACCATGCACCATGCATGCCATGACGTGCTATGCGGTTAGCGGCCACTAATTTATCACTTATTTGCAAACAAATTGCTTGAATGTAATGCATTCACAAACAGGTGAAAAAACATCCCAAGATGAGTAAAAATAAACAAGCAAACAAGTACATATTGGTTCATTATAAATACTGGAATTTTGTGAAAGATGAACCAGTAGCGTAAAGAGTTTTAAATCAAAGTGTTAGGTACCAAACCGAACCCCGATTGCCAAAGAGAAATTACTATTCCACCTCTTTCACGTACTTTGTAAAAACATACAATAATCGTTTCCATTAGAATTTTCTAATGGATGAAGCACCATTAGGTGCTTACCACAATCGTTTATCGTTTTTTTATCGTCCTCTTATAGCGCGAGAACTGCTAATGCAATAATAAATACAATAGGTACAAAAAAACAAAAACTAAATAAAAAAAAAATTGAAGTAAGTTTTCAATTATTTTCTCTTCTTCTTTAAAAATGGCTTTTCCTTTCGGACATTTGCCAGTGTCAAGTATTATCAATATTTGCAAGTTATTTGCATTGAACAAAACAGTCAAGTCGTCATAGTCAAAGTCAAGTCGAGGGAATCATTGTAAAAAGGGGGCCATTTTTTACAATGTTTGTTCACGGAGCTTTGGAGAAAACACAAAGCTAAAGTACATATTTTGCACCGGTTTTCACTTTTATTTATACTTGTACACATTCACGAAACTAAATTGATTAATATGCCCCCGAAATTAAACATTTTACACGCATTTGAACTAAGTTTCACAAAAATGAAAATTTAGCAACACATCTCCTTAACGCATTCCCGCCAAAACTCTCAATTATTTTGATTATTTAAAGTTCTTTTACATTACTTTTTAAATTTTTTTATTAACAGGACGTTTTAGGTCCTGCAATAAAGAGACCATGGTAGGGCCTAATAGTATAGAAACAGTTAAGTATTTGCAACAAACACTAAAACACTACACTAAAGAAAAAAAAACATTTAAAAAGAAAAAAAGAACAACAACTAGGTGCTATGTTTAAAAAGTCGAAAGAGTAATTTCTCGTTGGCATTAAGAACGCTGAATTTAAATGTTTAGAATATACCTACCTATATAGAATTAAATTTTCTATGTAATAAAGAACTTAGCTAAGACAAAGGTATAGTGTACAGTGCAATATATCTTTCATGTGCGTGATACATATCCCGAAGTATAAAAACTGTTATTGAAAAAAGCAGTTTTACCTTCTACAGAAAAGAGAAATCGTTTATACAGCCTGAACCACACACAGAATCAGCACGTTTCCTTGCGTTATTTATTATAAGAAATGAATAAAGTTTTTATTTTACCAGTGATTTTTGTAAAATTTTCGATTGCGACCTTCCATCCTGATGAGTTAGTTCCACCAGGAGAGCCGGATATTGGTCCAAAAGGCATACCATACAATAAAACGACGTCTTGTGCAGAATTTGGTCAATTTGCTAGATTCAATCCGTATTCTGTGATCGATTATACATGGTTCGTGTTCTATTACTGGGCTCCGCCGAAGCCAGCGATGTCTTTTATTTTTAAAGCGCTTACAACATCGGTGAGTGAAAATGATGTTAGCTGTCTACACATTAGCCGATTTTCTTGGCGGCTAAGCAGTTGTGTTTCCTAGTGTAAGTGCTTGAACCAGTCTGTTATTGCTGTTCTTACATCGTGAAATCCGTCCGGTGAACACTTCGGTTCCGACCCATACGCATTTCTACATTCTGCAGATAGGCACCCGTTATCATCCGACGCTGTGTGACCTGTGTCCACCGGGCAATGCGTCGGGTGTGTAGGCAGCTTATTCGTACCTAAATTTACCGTAATTAGTATACTTACTCCCTTACTTATAAAATATTATTTACATAATTAACATATTATGACTAAGTAATGTGACGTTTGTCTCTGTCTGTCAACTTTGAAACTTCATGTGACAGTAAAAGACAAACGATACATAGTTATGCGGCACATTAATTAGCCTTTATAAGTAAGGGGGAAAATCTCAAATAAATGCAAGCCAAAAAGTAATAGTAATGAAGCTTAAAATTTCATGTCAAAATACAATATAGGCACACTACACCCCTTTCGACTGTATTTTGACGCTATACCAACAGGAATTCAAGCATTTACAACGAATGCTAAGACATCGTGTAGCTGACAACTTCAACTGGAAAGCGCCCATGATCCTGATGATAGATGCGGACGATAAATCCATAAGTTTGTTGGTAGAAGTCGGGGATCGAGGGCAGTACGACGCATATGTTCTCCAAGCACGTATGTTAACTATATAACTGCACACAAAGATTATGGTAAACTTTTCAATTCACGCGATTTTATAACATAATTTCAACTTACGTCCGAACGATATCGGGATCAAAAGTAGCCTAGTCCTTCTTCAAAATCTCCTCTTTTCTTAACCAAAATTTATTAAAATCGGTTCAGTGTTTGGCGTGAAAACGTAACAGACAAACAGACGGACTAGGATTAAATAGCGCTATTGTTCATAGCTGCCTATGCACCCGTCAATTTTCTGTTATATAACAGCTGAGCCTTTCAATTTTATTAGAAAAAAAAAAAAACAAAAAACAAATGTAAGATTTCGAACAAATGCCAATTACACATCGTAGGTAGTTAAGTTGTACCGAATAGCGACTTTTCCTAGTTGGAATCTGTTTTATTTAGCTTACACCACGCGACAAGGCACGCACTGGTCTAATTTAGGTTTTTTTTTAATTTTCAGTAAAACCTATGGGTACGCTGATTAAACCGTACAGAATCCGGATAAAACAATTTGGTGACAATAAATACATAGGATTTATGATTTGCAAGGTATACATTATCACCACTACTATTAAGGACTTTAACGTGCCCTCATATCATCTATCCAGTAGATGTTTCACAACAGTAAAAATTGACAGGCACTATGCAGTACATTGCTGCTTTGAGGTGATCACCGGTAATAACTACGATACGTCAAAGCAGCAATGTACTGCATGTGTACTGCATAGTGCCTGTCAATTTCTACTCTTGTCAGACGTCCACTGGATAGATGATATAAGGGTCCTGATCCTCACCACAAGGAGGGCTAAATCATCTATATGTGTCAGTTTATTATTAAGCTCGAGAGTTTTGGGGGGAACGCGTTGCGTTGGTAAATTTTCATTTTTGTGAAACCTAGTTCAAATGGTTTGATTTCGAGGGTATATTAATCAATTTAGTTTCGTGAAAATGTACAAGTGTAATGGTAGTGTAAATCGGTGCAAATCATGGACTTTAGCGTTGTCTCCAAAGCTCCGTGAACAATCATTGTAAATGGCCGCCGTTTTACAATAATTCCCTCGACTTGACTTTAACTATGACGACTTGACTGTTTCGATGCAAATAACTTGCAAATATTAATAGTACTTGACACTGGCTAATTTCCTAATGGCCATAATCGATCACAACCGATAAGAAATAATAACATTTAGCTCTTTCGTGCTATGGAGATCGTCGTATCTAATATGTTAATTGGCCTCATTAAAGACCCTGGTGGAAACCAGGCTTAAGGTGGTAGTACCTACTAAAGTCATTTTTAGGAAGAGAAGCAAAATGTGATCTCGCTTTTACGCGACAATTTTCCTGAGCAAAACATTACGGATTTGTTCCGACGGACAGAACCCCAAATCCAACCTACTCACACTCACGAAGAATGCCCACAATCGTTAAGACACACACGAACCATACAGTGTCCGGACAAATCAATCCAATTGTATCTGTGTGTCCGCACAAGTTCCTGTTTGCTAAGCATACACCCACAAATTCGACTAACACTATGTCCGCCAGACAATGTAAGTCCTTTTAATTCCAATTCTGACTTTCAGGACCGTACTGCATTCATACTTTCTAAAATAAAGGATGTGCCTAAAAAGGAGGCTCTGCAAAACGAAGCGGCCAAGCTTGGCTATCGCGGTCGGAAAGGGAAGAGTTATCTGTACCAGGGACACGAGTGGATGCCCATCAAGGAAGCCAACGAACACGAGTTTTGGCATAATTATAAATATGAAAGCAGCCCTTTTTATAATAATTTGTTATAAGTACGTTAAATAGTAATATTTTTTAATTTATATTAAAATCTTCATTGTCAAGTTCAATCCATCTTTCTCTGACCCATCGGTAACTTGCTTTTGAAGCGTTTATTAAACTGAGATGAACTATTTTGATCCCTAAATCAGTCAAAACTTCTAATATACGTCATAGTCATTTATGTTTCGTAATGTTTTAGTTTTAAAAACTTGTAAATAAAAAAGTAACTGCAAATCATAATATATTTTCTTACTAAAATTTACACGGAGTTACTTTTATGAATACATAAATATTACAAGTTTCAAACAGCGCAATCTAGTCCTAAACTATAAGCACTAGTCTTGTACTAACCGTTGTTTAGTACAAGACTAGTGCTTATAGTTTAGAGCTTATAGTATACATATTACACTTTATTTTTTGGAAATACACAAAATGTTACATAGAAAACAACCAAACCAGAAACAAATATTTATTTTTAAGCATAAATACTACCACCCGGCGGGAATCGAATCCGCCACATTCTGCATTGCATTCGGGCCTTCGCCCTACGCATCCCAGAGATCTCACACTTTATTATTTGTTACTTCGATGTTTGAAGGTTTTTTTATTGAAACTAAAGTACCTAAATACCTACCTAAAGTTGCTAAGAATACCTCGAAGGGTGTAACTTAAATCGAGACATTAAATAATAATTCACTTTACTCTTGTAACAGGGTTTTGTTTGAACAGTTTAGTTAGGCAAACTTCTTGACGGTTCAGTTAATTATTTTCACACGCATATAACAAAGTAGCATGTAACCACAGACAACATTAGGGACAATGCAAAGTGAAATTTTGGCTTCTTTCATAGAGGCCAGCTTTTGATAACTACCTACCACGATATCTGATGGTAAGCATTGTATAGTGGTCTAAGATGAAGCAAGCTGTCTTAAAAGGTTTGGCTTCTTTCCCTATGAAAAGCTGGCCTCTATAGGCCTCTATAGGCCAGCCTTTGACGACTACCACAATACCTGATGGTAAGCATTGTAGTGGTCTAAGATTAAGCAAGCTGTCTTAAAAGGTACCTGATTACTGGCGTGGAAATACAGTTTCGGGTAGGTGTTTCATTTCAATTTTTATAACGGACGTCATTGTTCCTTATAAAATAATAAAAATAAACTCCATTACTTCACCACGCATAACATTTGTTTAAAGCTAAACATAACTTCAACTAAACATTTTAAATTTTAAGATTTGTCTATCAAACTGTAAAATAAAATAGATACTACTTTATAGTTTGACAGGTACTTTTTGAGAACAAAACACTAAATATTATGCAAATACCATGGCTTGACGAGACCACATTGAAGAAACTTCTCCAACCCTCACACACTAAAGATTTTTTTATCTCCCGACAGCACGAATCAATTATCATTAAACAAATAATTAACACACACAATATATCACCCATTCCCTTCCTTACGTCTTTTCCATAGTTGCCTGGAAGAGATCGACCATAGGCATATGATCGCCTATTGTTCCACTTTTCGTTTAAGATTTTCTTTGTGTAATTTGTTAAAATTATGTTTTTATTACAATAAGGCGTTAATCAATCAATACAACATAAGTCTTGTCAAGCTTAGAAAATATTTATTGTAGCATTACTATTTTTATAACAATAGTCATGAGCAGAAAAAAAGTGAATATTTATTGTAGTTAAAAAAACCACTGATAAATAAGTTCCTGGTCATAATTATCATTATACTGGATCATTCGTTTCGGAAGTCCGGTTGCATCCGTTTCGGGAGTCCTTTTACGTCTCCACTTCGCAAGATCTTGAATCCCGCGTAGTATGCACGCATCAGCTGTTACGACGACGTCAAGTCTTTACTTGAGTCTTCCCGATCAACCGCGGCCGGCCGGAGGCGCCATAGCAAGATATTGTTACCCACGTAACTACATAGCTGACTTTCGTAAGACGTGACTGTATCACGCAGCAGCATTATTGCAATTAATCTGCAGTGTCTCTGACATGAATGCTGCCCCTGATGCGGGAATCTTTGCTGATGATGCGGGTCACTCCACACACCCAGCGTAGCATCTTTATCTCCGGACACGCATCACCTGCTGATGTCGCTACTAGCTGCGCCCCGCGGTTTCACCCGCGTGAGTCCCGTTCCCGCGGGAATATCGGTAAAAAAGTAGCCTATGTGTTAATCCAGGTCCCCAGCTACCTATATTCCAAGTTTCATCGCAATCGGTTCAGTAGTTTTTGTGTGAAAGAGTAACAACCTCACATACATACATACAAACTTTCGCGTTTATTATATTAGTAAGAAGATAAGCACCGGCCACACGGTAGGTACTTCACTTTACTGACAACAAGACACGTCTACTGATGGCTGGATTTTCTGACTTAAAGCATATCATATAAAAAATAAACGAGTAACCGCCGTATCAATTAGTGATACTTTAATCAACCATAAAATATCTCCGAGTGCGGCGCGGTTAGTCTTATACTTATGCTAAGTATACGTATGCTTCTAACTTAACCCTTCAAAAATATTAAATCAATCCCTTTGTAATCGGCCGATACAAATATCACCAGTCTACTAAAACCTCGAAGAAACCTTCAAAAAGCGATTACACTTAACCCAGGGATATTTAAAGTAGTTTATATGGACGTTTACAACCTAGACTATTTTAATGGCTAGGAAGCGGCGAAGGTAAAAGAACCGGCTAGCTATAATATTGTTATACATGTTACATTCAGCTGTCTATATAGGGCATAAACTTGTATAATTTATGACGGTTTTTTTGTAATAACTAGTACTCATGAGAAGAAACTATGGGATTGAAGTTTAGTAACTTTTTGATGACGTCGTGTAGAATGTCGAAGCTTTATAAATTGTTTGCGGTAAATTGTTGGTAAGTAGGTGCATAGGTTGTAACTTTTGTTCAAGACTTTATATACTTAGTAGTAGAGTTTTGTATTTAGGTAGTTATTATTGCATTTCATTTGTTTATAAAAATCAGTTTTCAATTTATCCTGCATAAAAATAAAAACGGGACTTTACTTAAGACTCCACTATCCGTCTCCCTGTCATCAGGCTCTATCTGATAAAACGTGATAGCTAGACAATGATTTTGATATTTCTATTGCGGCTATAAAATATCAGTTTATATAACAAACGTGAAGATAATTAAAATGGTAAAGAATCCAAGGCGTCAAGGGCGTCTGTCTAAGTAGGGTACTTACCACCCTGTGGGTCAAGGGACATTTATCATCACTTGGCAGTAGGTACCGTGGATGATTGATGGCTCAACCTTGCTGTTTGACCTGATGGCTCATCAGTTTTTGTTGGCGTATTGACGTGTATCTGTATATGTATAGTAGGTAGGTAGGTGCCTCAGGTGCATTGTAATTATGTTTTAAGCTCAATTTTATTAGAAATCTATACAAGATGTAACAGGTAAGCCCTTTTAATCCGAAAGGGGGTTGTTCTAGACGTCTAGGCGAACACCTTTTGTTCTACGACTTTTGAAAATTCGAACTTTTTTTTTGAAAATTTTTAAATTATGTTTCACTGGAAAAACAGCTGTTTTTGAAAATAAAGGTAATTGAAGGTTTGATTGTAGTAGACCAAACTAAATGAAAGAACAACATAAGGTCAATGACCTCGAACTCTAAGAAACAGCTGATTTTCAAGTAAACTTTACACCTAAATTTTTCGAAAAGTACTTCGAATTTCCAAAAGTCGTAGAACAAAAGTTGTTCGCCTAAACGTCTAGAACAACCCCCTTTCGGATTAAAAGGGCTTACCTGTTACATCTTGTATAGTACAGCCTTACCGGTTTCACACACTATATAATTTCTCAAGATTTTGTGTAAATTGGTTTACTAAATAATTGTCGGATTTGTCGAAAAAATAATTTCTCTCATTGAATACATTTTGTAACAAACGAACTGGGTTCCATCTTCAAACATTTAAAAACTGGGAACCAAGAAGCAAGAAATTTAGTGGAGTTTTGGCGGGAATGCGTTGAGGAGTGTGTTGCTAAATTCTCATTTTAGTGAAACTTAGTTCAAATGCGTGTAAATTGTTTAATTTCGGGGGCATATTAATTAATTTAGTTTCGTGAAGGTGTACAAGTGTAAGTAAAAGTGAAAACTGGTGCAAAACATGGACTTAAGCTTAGTGTTGCCTCCAAAGCTCCGCGAACAAACATTGTAAAAAATGGCCCCCTTTTTACAATGATTCCCTCGACTTGACTTTAACTACGACGACTTGACTGTTTCGTTCAATGCAAATAACTTTCTAATATTGATAATACTTGACACTGGTAAATGTCCGAATGGATAAGCTATTTTAAAGAAGAAGAAGAAGAAATTGGGTTTTTTTAGTCCAATAATTAACAAGGGTGCATGCTTAACATTGTAGTGCAGCCAATGTCAAGGTTTTTTTATGATAAATATTTTTTTTATGAAGTTCAGAATCCTTATCATAACAATAATTGAATACCTCTGTTGTTATGTAGGGAAATTAGCAAATGAATTAAATAAACAAACTTTTTAATTTACACATATACCACCAATGCTAAACACTAATAAACAGTATTGGATAATCACCAACAAAAGTGTCATACGGTACATAAAAAATAAAAGTTAATGTTGGAAAAAAGTTAGAAAAACAACACTTTAACAAGCGTTTTAAACACAAAAAGCTAAAGAAACATGCCGAATACGTAATTCATTAGCAGTTTCAACGAGATTAACATAAAGCTGACAGCAAAACTGCAGATTTTTACATCGGCCGATCGCACATCTTCACCAACCAAATGAAAATCTGAAATGATAGACGAAATTGAGATACTAAGGAAACATGTTTTTTTCCGTTAACCGGAAAAAGAAGGTTGTTATAAGTTCAAGGGATCGTAGATAATTTTATTTTTCTATGGCATCGTAGCTATCACGAACGAATTAAAGCGGATTTAATGGTGACAACCATTTGACAATCCAGCATTTTATTTTCAACTAATTTTATAATAACCACGTAGTTTTTTTTTGTACAAATAGGATCAATGGTCAACTTTGTTCCAAATATGAATCACATGATTACAACAACAAAACCCCATGAGTTTCCTGTGTCTTCTTCACATTGAAGTTTGAATTCTGAAGAAACTTAACCTTAATAAGTAATTGTAAGACGACTCAAAATGATAATCTTATTGATGTATTGAATAAACAAATTTTACTCGTCATAGACATATTCAGCAGTCTCACTGCGACTTATCGAACCTCCGACAAGTAATCGACCATCAAAAAAGTCTCCAGTCCGTATCCACATACAAAGTTCTAGTAAAATAATTTCAAATAAATATGCCAGATTAGAATTTACTGTCGAAACTCTGGTCCGACGCCCCACTGGGAGTAAAAGCACCGCGCGTTGACCATGGCGCTACAAATAGGTATACCTCACCTACAATATAATACAAGAAAAAAATATACATATATTTTTTGACTGTCATCGGGAACTAATTTCGAGTAGTTTTTTGTAGTTTTTCTGTTATTAATTGTTTTGTAGCGGTCCGTGCGACTGCTTTGTTATCAGCGCATCGGTGTGGTATAAAATGATGTTCGGATTTTGTGAGAGTGATAATGTGTGGGGAAAAAATGGAATATAGAGCAGTGATGGGGTCATTAAGATGTAATCTCATATTTAAACTGATATAGCTGTTTTCGTTACTTAGGTATGAATGTGTTTTTGGTCTTTATATAAATAGATAGAACGTTTTAAAGTACGTAGAGGTAAATACAAGGAAAATTAGCAACAATAGAGCAATTGCTGGGTCATACCTGATAAAGAAGTGGAAACAGTTATTTGTTTAGTATTAGTAATTGTTATTTAATTACGTAAAAACTTCTCAAGCTTGGAATATAGGTAGCTGAAGACCTGGAATAATACATAGGGCCTTGTTCCTTATATTCCCACTAGATCGAGACTTACGCAGGTGAAACGGCGGGGCGTAGCTAGTCTATCTTTATTGTCTAAAAAAGGATTACTTTGGCTCTGTACCGATGATACTGGATCAAGGGCAGCATCATTATTTTATGGTAAACGAACGATAATTAGAAAGTTTACGGGAAAGCACTACTAACAAGAGACACGCGTATCCACGCCTACGAAATATAACCAAAATCTCACACCCATATGAAACCCTATTTATCTATTCTATGCTTTTAATCTAACTTATTTGATCCCTAAACTAATTCGAAATGAAATTTACCAATGTCGACTTTATATACTAGTTAATAGGGATGTTTTTCCCTTGTGTTGATTCTGTAGGGACCACAGGCATGGCTAAGTTTGGTCGTGTGGCAATTTTTATGGGAACAACTTTGGTTATAACTGTGTAGAATTGGTTATGAAATGGTTTTAATAGGCTTATAATTGCATTGGTATATGTGTTTTTGATTGGGTTTGTTAGATTGGGGTGTTTGGACAGAAGGTAATTTGTTTTGGTTTAAAAATAAAAAACGTAGTTTTGCAAAATTTCACACATACAGATAAGTATACATAGATATACAAGGTGTAACGGGTATGCCCTTTTAAGCCGAAAGAGGGTTGTTCTAGACGTCTAGGCGAACAACTTTTGTTCTACGACTTTTGTAAATTCGAAGTACTTTGTGTAAAGTGTAAAGTTTACTTGAAAATCAGCTGTTTCTCAGAGTTCGAGGTCATTGACCTTATGTTGTCCTTTCATTTAGTTTGGTCTACTACAATCAAAACTTTAATTACCTTTACTTTCAAAAACAGCTGTTTCTTCAATGAAAAATAACCTCAAAATGTACAAAAAAAGTTCGAATTTTCAAAAGTCGTATAACAATAGTTGTTTGCCTAGATGTCTAGAACAACCCCCAATCGGCTTAAAAGGGCATACCCATTTACACCTTGCATACATACATACTTTCGCCTTTAAAATATTACTAAGAAGTAAGAGTAGAATAAGACATTTCGACTAGCTGCGTCCCGCGGCTTAACCCACGTAAGACCCGATCCCGACAGAATATCGGGATCAAAAGTAGACTATGTTACTACTAGATAATATAGCTTTTTTTTAATGAAAGAATTTTTGTTATTGGTAAAGAAGTTTAGATGCCTGTTCGTTACAAACAAACAAGTAAATATTTTATCTTTAAAATAATAGTAGGTACTTATACATATAACCTAGAAGTTGTTTTTACTGTACCTACAATATTTGTGTTTGCTACTTTGGGGTCAAAGGGTAAGACCGACCACATCGAGTACAGTCGGGTTCAGAACTCAATTTGTTAGAACTCGCCAGGAATTTGTGGGATGTGCACTGCTTGCAGTTTTGTATTGTTAGGTACAGTTGTTGGCACGAGTGACAAATGCTTACCAAATTCAAAGCTAAAGGCAGATTTCATTATTATTACAAACTAGCTGCGCCCCGCGGTTTCACCCGCGGAAGTGAAGAACGCGTTGTCAGTTGCCACGAGCGGGCGGCCGAGCGGTTCTCCAGCGGTTGCACTTATTCGTTCATTACTCGGGTTCTATGATTGGATTTCGATGCAAAGTAATACCAAGACCTTCCTCGAAAAGAGAACTATCCAATCGGATTAGTAGTTTTTAATTGTATAAGGAACAGACGGAGAAAGAGACAAACAGACAGACAGTATAATTTTGTTCTACTATATATAATATATAATTTTGTTCTACTACTTATTCTAAGTGTCTAGGGGACTTAGAATAAGTAGTAGAACAAAATTATATATTATATATTATTATATATAATTATACTTTTTTTTAAATTTAAGTACTTTCAAGTATAGACTTATTGTCTTCTCTTCACTTTATTATAAGTAGTATAGAGTAGAGATAAACCAATTACCCGAAATCATCGGGACTTGTTGTGACTGGTGAAACTAAGAGACAAATAAAAGAGCCGTCACAAGACGTCTGACAGATGTGAAACATTTGACGTTGACAGATGAGTTTCATATAACGGCCTTTATCGCCACGCCAACAATTAGGTTTACCCGCATCTATAGATGTTCCATATCAACTAATAGTTGTAAAATAATCACTTAGGTTAATAATTTTATACCTACAAGAAAAAATATTCTCAATTAAACACTTTTCGTGTCCACTGTACTGAGGCTATAAAGGGTCCGTTCCCCCATCCAAACTGAGTGTCAGAAAAACAACTCGCAGCCCGCAATGAATAGCCAAAATTTTTACTTCACATTTCACGCCACTGTACCTACAACTATAAACGTAAGGGATGATTGGCTTTTGTTTTGACGACCGCTATGGCGCGGTGGCGACGCTAAGGCGTCGTCGCTCGTTCGATTCTCGCCGAGGATATATTTTTTACATAGATAGAAAAATATAGGTATTATAATGAAAAGTGTCAAAAAGTGATCATACATAGATAAATATTTAGTGTTTAGAAAAAAAAACTTTCCTATCTGCCATGACCCTGCCCATTTTACATATATATATATTCTTCACGGTTGTAAACCGATTATGGCCATTTGGAAATTAGCCAGTGTTAAGTATTATTAATATGCCAGTTATTTGCATCAAAACAGTCAATACGTCATAGTTAAAGTCAAGTCTAGGAAATCATTTGTAAACACGGCGGCCATTTACAAAGATTGTTTACGGAGCTTTAGAGACAACGCTTAAGTCCATGTTTTGCACTGCTTTTCACTTTCATTGCACTTGTACACCTTCACGAAACTAAATTGATTAATTGCCCCCGAAATTAAACAATTTACACGCATTTGAACTAGATTTCACAAAAATGAAAATTTAGATCGCTTCAACGTGTTCCCGCCAAAACTCATATAATTATTTGAAAGTGACAGCTCTGTGTCTCTAGTATATTTATCCAGGAAGAAAACAGTCGACTGCGTTTGTACGGAGAACGAGTAGGTATAATTTCCTCTTAAGATGTAGAGAAATTTGAAAAAAAGGCCTTCTCTAAATATTTTATCCCCTTATACACCCGGATTTACGTGATTTCGGTGAATAGCAAGTGAATCCACGGGTTGCACCTACTAACTTCACAAATAACTAGTGACCTACAATTAAAACCTTTTTTGTTTTTTACTAACCACGAAGGTCGGATGTCATGTTTATTTGCAATTTGCAAATAAAATATGGTTTTTGGGCGATACCCCCTGCTGATTAAGATCTTGGATTGTCATGGAGGATCAGTAAAAACGGTATGGTTAAGATGCTGTCGTTTTTAACGTGATTTTTAGTTTGACCTCTGACGCGGTGGACGAATCTACTTGCGACTCAGAAAATTGCGGTTTCGATTCCGGCTTTGCACTAATATTATAAGTAGTAAAACCGGGTGAGGACCGAAAGGAACATTTATTATATCAAAAATTATATAAATAATTTTATCTCTTTTAAAGCCATTACACACATTACTAGCTGCGTCCCGCGGTTTCACCACCATACCTTAGGAATTTCGGGTTCAAAAGTCGCCCATGTTACTCCTTGATATATATAAAAAAAAATTGAAATTAGTATAGATATATTACGAGTATAAGTTGGTTAATAATCGTTTATGCTTTTACAGCTGATTGTATATTAGTTTTGTTTGTAGTAATAAATAAAGTCCTCAGGGTACCTTGGGACGAGATGTCGGGGAGTAACGACCCTGCGGCTTCCCGAGTGCTTGCTCCAGGGGGGAAGTCACCGTTCCTCACCTCCGGCTTGCTCTAGTTGGCTGGTCGGAGTAAACATTAACGAGGAAGCGATCTCCCGCCTCGGGCTTGCCTTCAGCGGACGGTCAGAGTAGAGTCGCGAGAGCAGAAATACTCGGACGAGGGACACTGGACAGTGAGTGATGAGTTAGTCCGCTCACTGGCAGTAATGACTTACAATCCAGGGAAATATCTCCACCCTTCAGCCACTCACATCCCTGTTGCTCCCCTGCTGCTGATAAAAGTAGTCCTGTAGCCCAGTTTGTGAGTTGGCGAGTCTTTATCTGTCATTTTTACGTGTTTGTTTTACATTGTTACGGCATGCGGCAGGCGCCATAATCAGCATTGTTCCCCCTGTATATAGCTGATCCACTACCATCATATCACTATAGCCCATTTTGATTTCACCCGTAGAGTTCTCAATAGTTCTATCAGATCTGGTAGTTGTCCTTGGCTGAATTTTATAGTTCAGACAGGGATAATCGCCAGCTTGGTGCACACTTTATTTTTTGCGAGTAAAATTGTTATTAAAAATGGCCTCTACGTGTTGGCTTCGGCTCCACGCATGCCTTCTAAAGGTCCGGGGCTTCATAGCTCCATGATACTAGACGCGTTGTAATTAATCCATTTCCTAGTATTTTTCTTTTTTCACGAATTTGCATTGTAATAAGACAGTATTATTTTGGAATACTTTGATAAAGCTGACTGTAAAGTTAGCGAAACTTTGGTACGAGCATTAAAACAATGCATTTTATAAATAAATGCCTCGGTAAATATTGTGTTTTATTATAATCCATTTCAGCCGGTTTTACTTTATACCTATTTATATGGTTTACACCTTTTCATTATATATTTTATAGAAGCTTTTAACGACATGTGAATACTCCATTAGGTAAGTATAAGTACTTACCTACCAAGAAGTCTATTGGCTACCCACTAGCAGCCTGCATCTCAAAGCCTGCGCAGCTAGTTCGTAATCTCCAACCTCCATCATTAGACCGGCATTACCGTACACAACGCTCCTACATAAATTCCTTTACCGTCACGTATCTAAGTTATATCGTAATCTGCGAACCAGCAACACTATAATTTGTAATATTGAACCGACGGGCGGTAGCTTGATTAAAAATTGGATAAAATTGCTCACGGATACAATAAAATGAATGCGTTTAGTCGGTCGCTTTGGCAATTCAGTGTGGGAACGCAAATTGGTACCGAACTATCTGATCTAAACTAGAAAACGTTTTAAGCTGAAATCCAGAAGGCAGAGCACGTAGCTACGTCTATTCTAATTATCTAGTCAAGCCTATATTCGCTTGCCCATTTCCACTCTAACATATATCGTCTCCTATATTTCTTTGGCAATATTCATGTTCTAGACTGATGCATGACCCTCCTTGTAAAATGAGTAGCCTAAGGATCTCACTGACGTAAAAATAATCCCAGTCACGATTTTACCACAATTTACTCAGTAGGTAATCATCCTCTACGGTTATAAACTTACGATTTATTGCTTGATTAACACTAAATACATATTCTTTCATGTTAAATATATATTCCAATAGACCATTATGGTTGTAAAACACTTGCTTAG
Organism: Idaea dimidiata; assembly: GCA_949358125.1. Lineage (NCBI taxonomy): Eukaryota > Metazoa > Arthropoda > Insecta > Lepidoptera > Geometridae > Idaea > Idaea dimidiata. The sequence goes on along the minus strand of OX442335.1, from coordinate 16,469,043 downwards.
AACTAGAATAGCATTTTCGTAACAAAACACCGGCAATAATTGAAACATTGGACGCGGATAATGAAGTCAGTGCTTTGGAAAACATAGGCGAAGATAATAGGAGCAAGTGTTCTGATTTAGCGCACGGTTGACTACCACACTACTGGTGTAATTTGAGGGAGAGTCTGACGAATTTAACATGTTGCAGTCTTATTTATACTTTCTAGTAATATATCCCAATTTCCCTGTAGTACATCTTAGACCACAACTTGATTTATCCAGGATGTTAAATGTAGCTGTGGTTTAAGACATAGACTAAGATGGTCTAAGATGTATGATAAACAGCTATAAAAGGCGTAGGATACCTTAGGTTTTTATTTATTTACCTTCCCATCCTAGTATTCTGAGACTGGCAAATTTGTGGCTGCACCGATTTTCGAATTGGAACTCGTACTAAAAGCTTCCATATTTTGGTCGCATTACGACCAGTTATATTATTTTTACCCAGACTACAAGGCCCGGGTTGGCGAAAATTACATTACGAAACTAGTGCAATTTAATTTCTTCTATGGTTTTCGCGATTTTGCATAATAAAACACTTTATTTATCGCGTTGAATCGCGTTTTATTCATGGTTTTAAACGAACCGAGCTTTGGCCAACTTTACAGTTGGCTTTTTCAAGGATGAGGCGGTAGTTTACTGCAACTTTTTAGAATGTTAAAATAGACAAATTACATCTCAGTCATCCTTGAATAAGCCAACTGTAGAGTTGGTGAAAGCTCGGTTCGTTTATAACCATGAATAAAACGCGATTCAACCCGATATATAAATTGTTTTATAATATTAGTGCAATTTATAGTCATTTAGACAAAAAAAAAATGCGTTAATACGAGGCGGTGTTATGTATCTACTAGCTGCGCCCCAAAGTTTCATCCTTATTAGTCCCGATCCCGCGGGAATATCGGGATAAAAAGTAGCCTATGTGGTATTCAATGCCTCCAGCTACCTGCAAACCAAGTTTCATCGCAAACTGGCGAACAATTTTTGTGTGAACGAGTAACAAAGTCACACATACATACTAACATTTATAATTTCTCGTTTATTATACCTATTATAGTAAGATTTGATATCATTGCTTCCAGTAACTGCTGCTTTTATAAAATTTACTGTGTAATGCATGACGCTAGTCTAGTAATGTAAATTAGGCTTATAAGAAAGATCAATTCACCGATACTTTCCGCAGTAAACATTCAATGTGTCGTGAAATGTGGCAGCGAGCGGCACGTGCTACGTTGTCACTAATTTGTCACACTTACTCACACAACACGCATGCGTGTGAGCAGTAAAACGACGAGCAATTCGCGCTCTGACGAATTCACATTATTTATGACTTCATTTAGCTTAGATTTTTCTTCTGTTTTCGCGACTTTGTATTGAAAGGAAACTCGTTTTCCGTTTTTTTTTATTTTCAGCGTTGTTGCAATGACCTTCTTACGTTTTGAAGCCTTTACAAACTCCTTCCTCAGGGTACACCACAATCTTTATGGATTGACAAGGATTGAAATCACCCCGCGGGAATAAAATCGGAAAAGAGTTTAATTTCATTTAGCTTATTTTAAGATTTTATTTGGTTATTAAAAAGTAAAGAAAAGTACCATCTATAAATGGTCTATATGTCTATATACCATTTATAGATGGAACAAATATTGTAATGAACTGAAATATAAGTTTTACTTTGATTTCTGCGATGCTGATATGAATATATACAACGCATTTTTCAGTTTAAATGCTAAAATATAAAATCAACGCGATTGAAACTCTCTTTTCCGAACAGAAGTGCATTTTACTTTTTTTTATATATTACTTGTTTTTTTTCCTTCATTAGTAGATGTTAGTCCACTCTCACCTCACTAAGGCTACGAAAAATGAGTAATTTCATTAACTACACCCGCTAGCTGATTGTGTGACTTTGTTGCTTACAAATTTCTATTGAAACAGTTGCAATCGTTGCGCGTTTGCGATAACGAGTATTCAATTTGACAGTTACAGTCGCTCGTTTTAATTGCAATGGCAACTTGTTTGCTAGTGAATGACGTGAATTCATACAACAATTGTAATTGACAACCTCTGTGGTGCGTCGGGCAAACGCTTGGCTGCAATGCAGAAGGTTGCGGGTTCGATTCCCGCTGGGTGCAAATATAGTAATAAATATTGGTATCTATCTGGTCTGGGTGTATTGCTATGTATAATATGTATGTATTTACAAAAGAAAATGTAAGTAGTATATTCGTTGTCTAGTCACCATAACACAAGCTTAGCTGCTTACCATGGGACTAGATGGCGCGGTGTGTTGGTCACAAGATTATATTTATTTATTATATTTATTAAATTGTTTCAACCGAGATTCGTTAGCAACAGAGTTACGTAATAGTTAGCTGCTCGACAATGTCGATACCTACGGTGTGGAAAAATTACACTTATAGGTATTAATTAGTCGAGCCTAATGGTGGTGAGATTGGACTAACCCGTAAGTAGGTAGCCCACATTTCTAATTTCATAAACAACCTTCTCTCACTTTCAGATCAAAAACTACGATCCATAACGATAAATCATGGTAACCTACCGACAGTTCGTAACAAAAACTATATCTTTCATTTATAATTAATGACTTGCGAAGTAGTTTATTCAAATTTAACGACGTGACGAACAAGCCTCAATTAATACTACAACATCAATTGAATATTAATAACTCTATAATTAAAATTAAAAGTTGTACCACTGAATACCGCGCGATAGTACCTAGTCATATCTGAATTATTATGGTCATCAAGCCCTTTCACTGCTGAAACCACACACGTATGTGTTTGCGATTTTAATTCAGCATTTGCGATTTAAGATGGTATGGGATTGCTAAGGATGGAGTCAAAGAGTTAAACAATGGTAGATTGTTGGACAAGGGCTGAATGACATGCATTTCGAGAGTGAAATGCATGATATTCACCCGAGCTAAGCACTCTACTTTTCATTTTGACTGAAAGGAATTCAAAATACTATTTAATAAAACACGTAATATTGTGAATTATTACTGTTTAATAAAAACTCACCTACTGGCAACATTAGAACAAAAATCGAAAACTATGTTGGAACAACTTTTCAACCTGGAGTGTAGATAGATAGATAGATTAATACTAGTACCTAGTTGCCTAGTGTTCCTAGTTAAGTAAAACTACCTATGCATGGTGACTAGAAAACGGATAGTGTATATACATAATTATTATGAACCTCAGTTATGAATTTTTTACCGACACTAACAAAAAACACACAGAATAATTTTATGCGTTTTAAATGTATATACATTTTCGAAATACAGTTATCCTGCTTTTAAAGGTCATACTGTATTTAAATAATGGATTCCTATTAAACAATTATTTTAAACTGCCGATATAGTTACCTCTGTTTGCGGATGCGCCCGCGCCGGTGCCGCCGCCCACAAAACGCTTCCTCCAAACGACTTCCGGTCGATAGTAATCGCGTAAATTGACCATATTATGTTATTATAAGTTGCGTGGTCAGGGCCCATTGCTCCCATCGATTTATCGGTTATTACATTTTATAATAGTAGGCACATACTAGCGGTCACATTTGACTTTGCCTGCTTATATTTAAATAGGTTTTCCACTTGGCGTCTTCGCCCTTATACGTAAACTACCATGAGAGACCTAAAATGGGACCTAAATCGTTCAGAAAAATAATAATCATTAAAAAACAACAAACAGTAAAAAAATCATCAAACAATAAAACAACTTCAAAAAGAAACTTTTTTATTATCTGTGGTTTTTTTATTTTAAATTTTTTTTTTAGCTACAAAAGAAAAAGTCGATAATTTAACCAGAGACGACCATGGTAAGGCCCAATCTCTATCTTTGATTTTCGACTTGTTCTATGTGGAAATTGTTACAGAAAGAGCTGACTGGTATTCTTCCTCTAACATCCATTTCGTTACCGTTTAACAATATCTACTCTAAATATTGTTACCCCAATCGATCGACTCGTATTACATTGGCAAGAAACAGAGTTACTATTTATGTTAGTGAGCATTTCAAATAACACTTTATGGTTACCTACGAGTGCTTATACCCACTGATGGTATCGATAATGTCTAATAGGTAATTGCTATCTAAATATATTTAAAAAAAACTTTAATTTTGACCACCCTTACCTACCTAATATAAAATTTTGTCATTTCCTAAAAAACACAATATTTACCGGGTATTACACGCGTTTTATTTAACAGCATTATTACAAAAGTACCGAGCTTTCGCTAACTTTGCAGTTATCTTTTTCAAGGTTGACTACCAACTACCTACTACTAATGAAAAGCGAGTAAACCCGGTAAATGTTGTGTTTTATTACCTAATATATAATGCTAATATGAAGTTAAGCGCTTAGAATCCGATCCAAATTTATGAAATGATAGATCCCCGTTTTCGCCCTACTCTCATTGACGCACGCTGTCCCTTTCATATCCGTCGAAACGGGTGTAGTGCGTCAAAGACCTTAGGTTAAACGCGCATTGATAAGCCGCGGCGGCGCGGCTATCTAGCCACAGAATAGGCGATAGTTAGGTACAAAGGAATTCGCGACGCTTCGACAATGACACACCTTCGCCACAACATATAGGTATAGCTTTAGATACCGTCTCCACGAGCGTTAGAATCGCGGCGATATTACTTTATTTCTAAACAACGCACCGCCGCCGTGTGGAGACACGTTCATAGAGATTGTATGGAAATAAGTTGCCCGACGATAATATCGCCGCGATTCTAACGCTCGTGAAGACGATTCCTTAGGGGCCTTTTCAAGAAAACAATAGAAAATAAAGTATTCTACCTCTACGTCAACTACCGAAGAAAATCAAAACAAACGTGTGAACCTTTGTATCTTCAGAAAATAACCAAACCGCAGGATTGTGGTCAGCACAAGATATTGTACAAATTAGGTGCAAATATGGCCGCCGCGTGTAATGAGAAAGAATTGCCGTGGTTTGCTACATGCATTGTCTGATGTCGGCTTCATTTACGAGACTGCCGTTCCTTTGATCTTAACACAAAGCACCCAAAGTTAAATATCCATGTAGAAAAAACATTACCCTTCCTATTGGCTTCGCCGTAGTCGGGTAATAAATAAAAGTCAAGGCGTTTATCAATGAGCGTAACATCTTAATAGCCTTATTAATGAACATGCTTCGTCTTTATCTGTGATAAACCCTTTAAAAGTTGACAGACAGAAACAAAAAGCGGAATAGCTATTCCGACCTTATTCCCCTTTTATTAATAACGGCCTAAATTCCCAATGTCGCAAATTCCTACTCTCACAAGACAGGACAGACAAAGACGAAACATTCGCAAATTAAAAGGTATAATTAAATTGTAGACTACATGGGTACCTACCTAAGATTTAACACATCTTTCTGAAGAAAAAAATATTAAATAGCTACAAAGACCCAAAAAGTCATAAAAACAAAATAACCCTCAAAAAATTAATATTTTTTTACTATAAAAGCTGGAGAGTCTTCAATTTAGTAACATTTTGAACAAATTTAAAGTCAACGGGGTGCAATTATTGACACTGTTGTATCACCTACGGGGGTTGACGGTTAACGGACCCCCCAGAGCCTGCAGATGTCTGCCGTTCCAGTATTACTAGTTTAAACTTATTTTTAAGAGAAATTTGCCAGCATTGAGATATTTATGTGAAGTTGAGATCAATATTTGCCAGTCAAAGGATCTTTCGTACGTGCGCGGCGAAGGCGCGGAGTAAAATTCTATTGTGACCATTGCGATCGTCTGTACTGTGTCTGTCTATAAAATCGCGCCGTCTTTCGCCGTGACTCTATTTCTTTATCAAAAGTTAAAAATAACCTTTTTATTATTCCTTAACTTGAACTGTTTGTATTCCAAGTTCAATCGCAATTAGTTAAGTAGTTTTCGTGTGAAGGAATAGCAAACTACCTACACACAAACGTCAATGTTAATTTTACTAGTGAGACCGGTTGTATGTAGCCACTTTTGTGAAAAAAATACATAATGATAATTTTACATTCGTGATTAAATGAGGTACCTACGTACATAATATTTGGCGCAAAATAGTGTTACAATGAGGTAATTTATTTCGAAAAGAAATAAAACTTTACTATAAAGATATACTATATAAAGATATTCCTGAAAGATCTAGAATTGTCCAAATTGACAAAAATGCTTAAAATAGTAAAAGCAACGCGATTAAAACTAGAAAAAATGAGTTTATTTCCAATCCCACATCGCGTAAATAGAAGAAAAATGTAGAAAAAAAAAACTGTGTGTCAACATTTTCAGGTCGGTAGGTAGAATATTTATAAACTTTAATGTTTCGACAAACCGCTGTAGGGGATGCGAGCGACGCGGGTGCCAGCTCAACCCTGAAATGAGTTCAAGAAAAGGTTGGGCCCGACTGTTAGAGAATAATGTTGTATTAAATATTATAGGATTTATACAGTTTTATTCGGTATTCGGATGCTGGATGCTGGTATGAACATTATCTATACACTAGCTGTGTCCGTTTCATGGGGATTTCGAAACATCCTTTCTATCGAATGACCATCTTAACTAAGAATACACTTTCTAAATTTCAAGGCTCTACTAACAGCTGTTTAGACTGTGTCTTGATCCATCAGTCAGTCAGACATGACAAAGCATTTTAAAGATACAGATATCTGACTGGAGTAATTGAATAAGATATTTGGGTAAAGTCAAAAACTCAGGCTCCACAGATTTCGATTTAAATATACAACTGTAAAGGAATCTGTATCTGTATCTGTACTATTATAAAAATCTTTCTGCTGTCATCCCATTTAATTGCATAAACCAATAGTGGTATTTCGTCCAAATAAATGAGAATCAAACAAATGAGAATAAATGACGGCCTCTTTAGAGCGTGGGGCGTACGCCTGACTCAATGCAGAAGGTTGCGGGTTAGATTCCCGTCAGGTGTAAATATGTATGCTTAAAAATAAATATTTGTAACTGGCCTGGGTGTCTATCTATGTATAATATGTATGTATATCCAAAAAGTATAAAATGTAGAATATCCGTTGTCTAATACCCATAGTGCTTAGTTTGGGGCTAGATTGTGCTGCGTGTGTGTGTAATGTTGTGCAATATTTATTTATTTCTTATCCTGGTAGACATATACATTATAATCGCTACCAAACTGACTGTACCCAAAAATCCTCATGACCGAAGCTCTTGGGACGTAAACAGCCCTGTTTAAATTAGGATAGGCTTCGACGTGTCTTTGGAGAGATCCCTGCGTACCCTCTTTGATAACTAGGCCCGTATTATACGTAGGTACCTATAGCACTGAGATTAGAGAAGTCACTAATAGGTACCTACCACCTATAGTATCTATTTACCTAATTGTCTTTTCGGGAAAAGTTCCGGGTATTGGTACGAACCCACGAAGGTTACTGCGGCCGGTTTTAGGGTTCTGTGCCCAAAGAGTAAAAACGGGACTTTTGTGACGACCGTCTTTTCGTCTGTCTGTCGCCATGTCATGAACCTAGATAGCTATAGACAGTGGAAATTGTGACATATGATTTATTTCTGTTGATGCTTTAACATCCAATACCAAAAACCCGCATAAAAGAACTATTAAAATAGGGTTCTGAAACGTTCTTAGTGACTTTTCCCTATATTTGAACAATTAGGTTATTTTATATATTTTTTTATTTTATTTTGTTACCTATAGTTTCTTGATAAACTTTTTTATTACAGTAATCGATGTGGTTTCGAATAAGGACCAAACCAGAGAGTTCAACATGGGTTGGAGTTTACATACATTTGTTGGCCCATACATTTGTACTGAAATCAAATTTAACCATTGCTCTGCCAACGAACGCAGGGATTACTAGTCGACTACTACCAAATTCAAATCTTCGTAAAACTTTCAAAGACAGAGACAAACGTCACATAACTTAGTCATGTGTAAATAATATATTATAAGCAAGGGAGAGCTGCTTAGTGAGAGGCTAGATGGCGCTGTTTGCAACGGTCTGCAATATTAATTTAATGTTCTCAATAATTCTAAATTCCCTACATGTACGACAGGCGGAGGATTGTTTTTCTAACACGACGCGGCGTCCTAAGCGGTAGGGATGCACAAAAACGACTACCGCCGTTAAAACCACGATTATTTTTATCGATTTTTATCGATTGACGATTATTTTAATCGGTTACTCGGCTCGGGTGTCCGTCTGTCCGTAATAGTCGTAATCGGCCGCTAATCGGTGCACAATTTACGAAATTGTCGATCCATGTCGGCGACCGAAGATGATTGGTTGATATTCGATAGATTAGTGATGTGCCACGTTTGTTTGTATCGATAGTGTTGATCTTTGTTGATCCAGTTCATTGATTTATTCTGAATTATTTGGGTATGGAAGGGTGGGTGTCCCAATAAATTAATTCTAGTTTTAATGATATTAGAATATAGTCAAACTGGGGATACTTTGTGACAAGATTTTTCGAAGATGTAATTTTTGTTTTTCAACTTACATCAAAATAAATAGTTTTTTAAAGGGTCATTTATGCGTTCAAAATAAAAATATTTAATGATACCTACTTCATGTTGATTGTCAAAAAGTGCGTGTCACAAAGTTAGGCATACTGTCCAAAATAACCCCATTTTACGGTATTTCATCTTATGATGATATCTGTGGCGAGTCGGACACACCCGGCTGCGACGCAGAAGGTTGTGGGTTCGATCTCTGTCTCGTAACGAGTATTTTTGCTTAAAAATAAGCAATTGTTTTGTGTCTGGGTCTGTCTATGTACGACTGTATGTATAATATGTATGTATTTACATATATATAATTAGATAAAAAATTAAAAGCCATAAAAATTAAATTCGATAAGCTTAATCGATCGATAATGGACCACAACACTCACTAATATCGAAAATTATTTCGAAAAAAAAATACATGTAAAATTGGCAGTGAACCGCCGTCTAACCCCCGTATTGATCACAATAATCGATCGTGTGCCAGGTAATTGCGCCCGCGCAGCCCGGACCCATTATGTCATTATATTCGTCAGACCGAAACAATAGAAAAACGACGCAAACAAAACTAAACCTTAAAAATAAATAAAATAGAACTATTTCACTTAACTAAAATTTAAACGTTACGTCATCCGACTTCTGAGGTCTAGGAAAAACTTGATGTTCGAAATTCAACTTTTATCTTTGGCAGTTTGTGGTTGAATTTGGTTCGAAAGGCAAAGAATTATTGGGGAAATAGTAAAGGTTCCAATTTTGAAATTGGCAATGATCGTCAGCCGGGCGCCTGCGCTGACGTTATCGTCAGCTGATGACAGCAACATCTTTTTAGGGATTTTAAATTGATAAAATACTAAAACCCTTATTAAATTACGTAGTGAATCCCAGTAGTGCAAAATTTTAGAATCTATTCAAACATCTAAACTTTATGTTTGTATAGATGTTTACGTTCTAATCACATAAATACTACTCAACTAATTCCCTTAGTATGCTGATAGCTGGATACTTGCATGACATATTTTTTAGTAGTCAAATAAAATTTTCCTGGTCTTAAAATTTTCCGTATGTTTATTATTAGCATTGTTGCGATGCAGTTTCGACATTTGTACGTTTGAACCCTGAATAATGAGTTTTATTTCAATAGGTACATAGTCGTGAAAACAGAAGTAAAAATTATACCTATGTAAGTATAGTATTTACGTACGTACTACGTACAATATTTACTAGTAAGTACAATACATTTGTTAGACGGTATTTATTTACTTATCACAAAAGTAATATAATAACAGACAGAAACATTTTAGTGCTTTAGCAATGAATTTTTTAAGCTGCAAATTTTATGGGGTATGAATTTGCTGTCGCGTCGCATCCATCTGATGTGGTTCCGAACCGCAAAGTCAAAGTGTAAACGCCGCCACCGCGCCGCCCGACGTTCGCTGCAAGTATGTATTATAGGAGACTAGTTGCGTTCCGCGGTTTCACCCGCTTACGCTCATGGGCCTATGCTGACCTGCCGATCTTGAATGATCGTGCGGGCTAAGCAACGCATGGCGCGGTCATTACTTGGATGGGTGACTGAAAATGTGTGTCGCAATGAATCACTTTTTCTAGCACCTCCGCGGTTCGGAAGCCACGTTAAGAAGGTGGTTCCGGCTGATAGCAGTCGTTAGGTCAAGTTTAAAAGAAGCCTTAGGGAGGTGAGCTTGGGGTTAGCCACACCACTACACGTAAAGAAGAAGAAGGCCCGCTTAAGTCCTGCTTAAGTAACTTATGTTATCCTCGATAATGTAGCTTTTTATAGGTGAAACAATTTTAGAAATCGGTTCAGTTGTTTTGGAGCCTATTCATGACAAACAAACAAATAAATCTTTTCTTTTTACAATATTAGTATAGAAAGAACACAAAGTTGACATCACTGTATTGAAGGCTGACCACAGATAATATTTATATTCATAAATGTTCATGTCGGTTGTTAAAAGTTGTAACTCATTACTCTTCTTTTTAGGGTCCGTACCCAAAGGGTAAAAACGGGACCTTATTACTAAGACTTCGCTGTCCGTCTGTCTGTCCGTCCTTCTGAATGTGTGTCACCAGGCTGTATCTTAAGAATAGTGGTAGCTAAACAGCTCATCATTTTCACAGATGATTTTAAAGACCTAAGCATACATACGCGACCAAGATCATTGCGTAACATGATAGAAACGCCGAGGTAAGAAAATTAAAAAATAAAAATTACACGATTAACGGCCGAATACAGAAAGGTTACTCAACATTTAAGAACTACTTAAACAAAGAAGCAGTTCTCAAACTCAAAAATTGCCATGCTAATTTTGAATTTAGAAGCTGCTCAATAATTTAAGTACCTCTCAAATGTTAAATGATGTTTCTGTATTCGGCTATAAGACGCGGGAAAATATGAAATTATAAGTTTTAATCGTGTCAGTTTAAAAAGTTAATTTGTGCCTATTGCCCATTCTGTGTTTTCGTTATAAGAAAAGAGCGCGACTCCGTCACGACTTATAAATTCGCGTATCCTCATAGTTTGAGCGTAATTATGAATATAGTTAGAAGAATATGCAATATAGAATACACAGTAGGACTAACCACTACACCCTCTACCTTTAATCATCCAGACTTTATCCCAATTGAATCTTCCCACTGAAAAATAACATAACTACACCGAGCAGAGCGCTAACGAACTAATCCAAAACAAAAACAACTCGATTAATCGAGTCTTAAAACTAATCATGTCTATCTAAAAAAAAAGAAAAAGAACCGAGTAAAACCTTCTTGGTTAAAAAACAAATGAATGGAGGCGGTCAGAAAGCACACTTGGTTCATAAATCATAACCGACCGGAGTAGAACCTGCGATCTCCAGGTTTAATATACATGAGGGACGCAGGAAAAAATATTCATTCATAATTGTTTTCTTTTTGTATGTTTTAATTAAGAATAGGTCGTGTGAAGGTTCCTTACTCCCGATTGTTTGTTTCTTCTTGTTTTTGGTTTGGTTTCGTATGGAGATGGGGTCTGTTTTGATCGGTCAAGCAGTTGGCGTAGGTACCTATCTAGTTATTTCTAGCTGTGCCCTGTGGCTTTATCAAATATAATTCCCTTGGGAATACCTATTGGCGTAAAGAGTAATGTAAGTATTCCATGTGTTCATCCAGGTTTTTATCTTTTTTTTTTTTTTCTACAACATCTCAGCCAACCGCCAAAAAGTTCAGTCGTTTTTGTGTGATCGATTGACAGTGTACCTAATTATTATAATTTTAATGAGATATGGTGAGTTTACGTTGAGTTTTAATTGTGCCTAATTATGAAATAGAAATGATGGGCTAAATTAATAGGTACCTACCTACTGTGGATTTGTTTTCTATTTTCGCAATTTTGAATTGTCAACCTCTGTATTAGACGGCCTCTGTGGCGCAGCGGGCGAAGCTCGGACTGCAACGCAGGCGGTCGCGGGTTCGATTTCCGCCGGGAAGAAATATTTCTGCTGAGCATAAATGTTTGTTTCTGGTTCTGAGTGTTGTCAATGTATATTATGTATGTATTTCCAAAAAAAAAACAATAATGAACAAAACCGAGTTCATAACATAATGCACATAGAAATGATCTCCATACTTATACACCATAAGAGTAAAGAAATGGACAGAAATGCAGCAGATATTAAGCGATTTACAAAAAAATATTGTTTTTAATAAGGAACAGCGAACAATAACAAAAAAAAGTATATTTGTACAACATTATTGTACAAATTACTTAGGTTCTTTCTTTTAATTCGTGGAACTGAACTGTCAACGGTCCTAAATATTTGGGGGTTATTTGAGAGGAAATTATTAGATGGCCTTGTATTGCCAGCAGTTGCTGACTCATGATGCAAGCTGACATTTACAGAGTACGTAACTATGTCTAGAGTCCACAAATAGACTCATCTTTGTGGACTCTTAACACATTATTTATACTCAAGACTCTTTCTGATATCATCGCAAACTTTAGATAGTATGTAGCAGAAACAACTAGGTAACCTGGAGCGGTTGTACAAAGCGTAGTCTCTGTTGCCTTTCTATACTCATGTGCTTACACTCTACTGTATTACAGAAAAAAAAACTATTATCAGCGAAATCGTGATGGGCGGTGCGCTCACCAATAATTATGGGGTAGCGCTTCGCTTGGGCAGCTTCTTACTCGCTTCCCAACGTCTATGGTCACCGGAGGTTTTACTTATCTAACTCTGAGGTTATCGTAATATAAAATCTAAGGTATATTCTCTGTAAAATATGACTTAGGTTTATATTCTTGAAAGATATTTGTTGCCGATTGAAATTATTTATTGTTTTCTGTATTTATTGAAATTTATGTTGAGATCGTTTCTGTACGCTTTATTTATGCATAATTTAATTATTATAGTATTGGTGGATATGAATTTATGGTATATTTACTATCACACAGTGCAGAGAGGTTGGTAGATTTTACCTTCTAAGGTTCTTTAGCTCAAAATAAAAAACGTAACCCATATCCATCTATCCCTATCTATATATTTACCCTTATTTATCGTAGCTTTTATAATAAGACTAGCAGCACCAGCGGTTTTACTAGCGCATTTAGTGAAAAAAGAAATCTTACCCCCTTCTTAAGTTTGATCAAGTTCAAGAGTTTTATCCTAAATTTCATCAAGATCCAACATAGAACATGGTAAACAATCAAATTCAAAAGAAAAACGAACTTCCAATAATAAAATAAATGCATATAGATTAAATATTAGTTGACTAGCAGTGAATATATTCAAGTTCATCCAAGAATGATTTCAACAACAGTAAAGAAATCAAAAATATGATAAAAAATTGAAAACTGTTCCACTATAGGTCAAGCTCTTCTTAGTGGGTTTATTAGACAGTAAGACACCACGGGAGCCCACTGCAGAATAACCAAGGGCCTCTTCGAACCATGGTGGGTCCTAGGACATGTCGGTTTTAAAAATAAGAGAAAAACATGTATCATTTTAGTCTATGACTAAAAAAAGAGTAAGCAAAAATAACTTCTCTTTAATTTACTCGCATACTTGCTTAGAGAGATTTACATTACGAAACTTTTCGCAAAAAAATGCGTAAACACAGCGGCATTAAATCATCTATTTAAAAAAATTGCATCCAGTAACTGTTTTTGCGAAATTGACTATATATACTCGTAATACATGACACTAGTTTCGTAATGTAGGCTTTAGAATATTCGTAATTAGGCTTTAGAAAAGAAGGTCCCCGTTCAACCTACCTATAAATAATTTCACATAAAACATTAGAAACTAGCCGTATACAACCGTATCACGGAAGACATCAGGAGCTGTAGGCGTCCTCGACTCCTGCTCTATAATTACTGGAGGCGGTGCTTCCTGCCGAGACGATGTATGAACGTTTTTGTAACCCATACATCAGACTTTATGTGCTTTAATAGTTAGGTAGTAGTTGCTGCTAGTAACGCATTTGATAGGATTTGTGGCGAATATTAACCTTTTAAACGTATGCGATTTACTCGCGATAAGACCCAGACTTTACTGACTATTTGTGACGAATATTCTAAAAAGACTAAAAGTATGTACTTGAAAAGCAAAACTATTGTCCTTAAATTACCTAGATGGAGTGTAAGTTCTAACAACAACGTTGAATATTGATTCACATTTAGGGTGTGGGAGTCATTTCCTGAACACTATGATTTTGGAACTGCCTTTCCATCAAAGACGAGTCTGAAATGCATCGCTATCAGCCGACCTTTTTCCTCCTAGTCTTTAATGGACCATGCAGTTCTAATAAATAAGGGCAAGAACATATCTTGTCCTTATTTCTCGGAGTTAATTCAAATTGTTTCAAGTGTTGTGATCAATTTTTTAAGGGGATACTATAGAATTTTAAAACTATATTATTTTACAAATTTTTACTTACTTTAATAGTTAGGCACCTAGTAGATGCTGGTATTGAAAAATACTTTGATAGTAATTTGTGCTTTTAAAAACTAAAACTATTTAAAGTGTCTCCATCACTTGTTACTAATCCTAAACTTTAATCATAGTGATAATCGTAAATATCAAAATACTTTGCGGGATTTAGAAGAAATAAGAAGATAAACAGACAGATGAAAATAATACCTATTTACCTAAAGAGGTAGTTTGCTTAGGTTATGGCTTTTTATAGATATTATTTTTAACTGAAGATTTAAGTTCGGCATTGACTATTTCACAAATAAATACTTAGTACTTAGCATTAGTCATTTGGAAATATAGGTGAGTAAAATATAAGTTGCAATCACATGCACAAGCTATGTGAAGCCATTACACCTAATGTTGCAACATTACACAACGAAATAATACAACTGAAAACCGTTTGTAACAAACGTAGACTTAAACGTATTTATTTTTAATTAAAATTTGAAACAGTAGCCGATATCAACCGTCCACTTTATCTAAGAAACGGTGTTCAAGCTAACAAAACCATAAAAAATGACCTATAGAAACAGTAGATTAAATTCTGATTAAATTTTTCATTATTAAAAATGTCGAAACTCGATGACCATGCATTTCTTTAGAAGCCGCGGTGGGCGGAGTCGAGTGTAAGATAAAAAAAAACAACAACATGTAGGTTGTAACGAAAGAGGTTTCAAATAAGTAGCTATTTATTTTTCTTTATTGCTTTTTTTACTGAAAGTCGATTGCTGGCCAGTAATTATTAGTAGTATTTGCTATGGGTAAATGTAGATTGCTTATTTGTTTGAATATAGGTATTTGCGACGTGAATGAATTACAAAACATAAGTATTATATTATTATTTAACTACTACATTAACAACTAACTACATGTAAATAGAATCGTTTGATTTAAGAAATCGATAGACAATTTTAAATTTAATTAATTACCAACAATTTTACGGGGAGGTACATGGGGGTAAAATTTCAATTGAATAACTAGGTACTTAGGTACTCAAAGTTTTTCAGAAGATTTTCCTCGATTGAGCGGAATTTCTTTAATGAAATTCCATTTTGATAGAAGTCTACGAACGATAGAAAATACTTAGTATGTTAATAGGAAGTAGCATGTTACAAAGAAGTTTCCATTAGGTTTTAATTTGATCCCCTTGGTCCATCGAACAGATGCTAAGGAGTGAGGTAGCCAAGAGCGGAGGCGGTTCGACTCCCATATAATGTTAGAGGTAAAGTTCTACCCTGAAGGCATACCAGGCTACAATACTGTGAAGTAATGATAACCTGAAGAATGATAGTGGGTTTTAATCTAACCTCCTTGGTTCGTCAGTACGAACCAGATGCGAAGGAGTTTGCTAGCCCTAAGCGAAGGCGTTTTGACTCCTTGTTAATGTTATACTTTAGAGATTAACTTCTCCCCTGAAGGTAAATGTGCTACAATACTGTGAAGTAATGATAACCTGTAGAATGATAGTAGGTTTTTTAAACAAAGAAGGTTTTAATCACTAAATTGGACTGGTTTTTTTGAGAAAATCCTCCTGATAGTGAAGCTTTTTATGTCGGTCCGGGCGGCCGAGTTTCATACGTTCCACAGTTTAGTAGAAATTTACTCACACTCCTTTATAAATTTACCTACACACCTTTAAAATAATAATTCAAAATTAGAAGGAAGTTGTTCTACTACCCGCCATCTATGTAATAAGGTTTTAATCCAACCTCCTTGGTTCTTTAGTTCGAACCAGATGCAAAGGAGTTTGCTAGCCCAAAGCGAAGACGGGTTGACTCCCTGATAATATTCGAGGAAAACTTCTGCCCTGAAGGCATACAGCCTACAATACTGTGAAGTCATTATAACCTGTAGAATGATAGTAGGTTATTTAAATAAAGAAGGATTTAATCCGACCTCCTTGGTCCGTCAGTTCAAACCAGATGCAAAGGAGTGTGCTAGCCCAGAGCGAAGGCGTTTTCACTCCTTGATAATGTTCATACCTGCAGGCATAAGAGCTACCAGACTGTGATTACTGGTAGCACACGCTCTGTATGAAAATAACACGACTGGTGTCTGGGTTTTTTGATAAAAACTTGGATTTTCAATATGTTATTATTGCCTTTGATAATATTTCAAGTATTTGCTACTAGTATAAGTAGTACTACTAGTAGTATTCGATTATTAGAAGAAAGCGTCAGCGTTAAATAAGTAGTTCAAGCCAATAAGATCTTTAAATTCACACATTTTACTCCTCGCGACCAAGACTTTTGTAACATATTGACAGTTGAAAAGTTGAGGTGAGAAATCTTATCTTATAGTGCGTGGCTTAACTAGTGTTAGAGTTTTCAGGTCGTCCTAAGGCCTCTAACTTATTAGAACGACTACTATCAGAGATAGAAAATAAATAATTATACACGATTAAAATTAGGTCTAGTTAGCTCTTTGTTTTTATTTTTTGGGTTTGAATCGCTTATTTTAAATTATAAGACACTACCTCCTAATCCTACAGAGTGTTAGAAGACCACCGAACGGTGGACCGACGACATTGTAGCGGTCGCGGGGAGTCATAAATCAAAAAAATCAATATCATTTTTTTTTAAATTTAATTGGATGTGTTGATCACTTTAAATATGTTGAATGTTCTTAAACTATGACTCTAGTGTGACTTCGGAACGCGCCCTCCGATGAGAAAAAGCCACAAGAAACTCATGGGATTTTTGTGATCATGTTTTACAAATACATATATTTTTTTACATTTTATTACATAAATGTCATTGATCATAATATTATGATTCACATTGCCGTATATTTATGGCTATAGTGGAACCGGAGCAATATTCTACTATAATATTTAATAACAAAAGGTTCCAAAGTAATTCTATCTATCGGTTAAAATACATTATAAAAGATAAAAGAAACAAAGAATAGACTCTGAAAGAAAAATAAAAAAAAGAAGAGAAGAGACAAGAAAAAGTACACAACCGCATCCACAGACACACAACCCGCCCAACCACATCCAATCCATCCCAGTACCCGACCCCGGAGCTTTATGAAACCATCGTTCCTCTCCTTTCCTGTCTCCTTTCCAGTCTTTGTATGGAGGTAGCTCGCGATCGCTATTTGTGGCGTCGTATGGGGGAGGCATATGTTCAACAGTGAATGGATAAGGGCCGAGATAATGATGACCTCCTGGAGTTTACTTAGCACAAATAATAAGCAATGTAATTGTGCTTGGCAATGCGGCCAGCATTTTGGGCTCGCTGCCAAGTTGCAAATACTGTTGTTTAAATACTTTTCTATGTACTCGTATAGTGACTATGTTTATGAGTGTTTATAATACAGTGTTTTATCATATTAAATAAGAAAAAGTAAATGTAATTTAATTATATGTTTCATTTATCATCTATAGCAACTAACTAAGTACTCTGACTAACCAAGAAAATATTTAAAATTATAAAAAAATGTATATTTTCACAAAAGCTAATAAAATAAAACAACAAATCACCACATTACATTACACTCACACTTTACAGAATACATTAAACCGCGAGTGGTATTCCAAAAAAAGTTCAATAATCATTACTGCGCTCGCTGTAGGCAAAGTTGGATCATTTACATACATATCTTGTTTACGACATGTCTGTCCACATATGTTAATGACATACAGACAAATATATTCACCGTGAAACCATGTCCACCGACTTGACCATTGTTTTAAACTAGTGATTGAATGACATAACCTTTTTAGCCGAAACCGGAACCGAACCTTCGTAATCGGCCTCAGTATCGGCCGAAACTCATTTACAGTTGATATTTTTTTATATTATACATAGCATTAATGAAGTTCAGTGAAATTTTACATGGTTTGTTAGAAATATTTTATAACGAGAAAGTATCATCAAAAATTTCCCCGTTACGGGATAGGAATCCTTTTATGTATTTATGAAAGGTACAAATCCCGTCACGCTGCATGCTTTCTCCTTGTAAAATATTTCTAGTAAAATTCCTTATTGAGCTATAAACATAAGAAATATTTGGTAGGTATATATTTTTTTGAGTTATAAATGAAATTAAATGAAACAAATGAATAAGAAAAGATGTATTTGTGTAGGTATCTAAATATTTTACATCATTATTTAAAAAAAATATTAGTTACCTATGTAAATTAAAAAACCCATGTACCCATATAAAAAAAACCTTTATAACTCACCACAACTGAGGGGAATTCACGAACCGTGAAACTGAAACTTTGGCCGAAACTAAAACCGAATCCTTCGGTCGGTCACTATTTTAAATACCCACCAACTAAAATTGATCCTTAATCGTATTAAATCCGAAAGTAATGAAGGGTCCCGTATTATTGGTTAGTCATTTTGTACTTTTTGAATTATAAATCGCGCTGCGTTTTTTAGTTTTTATTTTGTTATAATTTCGCGAACGCCGAAGGCGGAGCGGCTACAGGAATATTAAGTTTTTTTAGTTCACACGCTGGTTTGTTTTCATTGATTTAAAATGAATATAATTGTTTTTTGTTATATTTTTAAAGTGTTTCCCACACTTGGATAACTATACTTAAAGAAATGCTTTCCAAAAATTTCGCACCCGACAGGACTTGAACCTGCATCTCTGGGGATCCGTCCCAACGCCTTTTCCAATTTGGCCACGGATGCATGTTCAATCGAGTCGAAATTAAGGATTGCATTTCTTATTGTTTACATTTTTGAAGGCAGGTAGATGGCGCTACGTGCCTCCAAAAACGTAAACAATAAGAAGATGCAGGTTCAAGTCCTGTCGGGTGCGAAATTTTTGGAAAGCATTTCTTTTAGTATGAATATAATTATTTGTAAAGAAGTCGTCTTGACTAGTCTCGTTTACTCAAAATCATGGCACTACCATAACAGTTTACCTAGTTTACTTGCCGAGGAGCAATGTCACCAAGATCGTTCAAAATTCTTGTAGTAATCACAGACCGTTTCTCTTTATTTCTATTTTATCAAAGTGCACAAAATTAGTTAAACTCGTAATGTAATTAAACACAATATTTGCGAAACGTCGGAGCATTGAAACAATGCCGTTAATAAATAAAACGCGATTAAAACCGGTGAATATTGTTTTATTACACTGCAAAACCGCGCAAACCTAAGAAAAGACTAAACTCGTGTTGATTCCTAGGGGTGTATAACAAGTTCCCCCCAAATTATTTTTTTATTAAGAAATGTTGACATAATTGACGGTTGTATTTACCATCTGCAATTCGGCACCGGTATACTTAGCACAGTTTTAGCACTTTCTTTCTCTTAAATATCTCTAAAAAAAGACAAATGGAAACGCGCACTACCGGACAGAGACGCGTCCCATCTGACTGAAGGATGACTTAAATTTATGACCCATACTCACTGGACCAATTAACTGTATATTCACTTAATTGGTATAAACATACCGTGTCGAATATAATACTACTTGTGATAGTACATGTCGATAAAAACTGCTCTGAGTTTATTTTTAACCCTATAGTTTACATCAAAATTGTGTGCAAATAACAGTATTATAGGGATTAACAAGCTCTGTTTAGAAATTAAACTCATTTTTCTGTTTCAATCGCGTGGTGTTTCATACTTTCAGCATTTTTTGAACCATCGAAGTTTCAAGAGCTTAAGGTCTCTTCTTCTGGGTAGACAGAATGCGATTAAAACCGAAAAATGACTTTAATTTCAATCCAACATCGCGAAAACAGAAGAAAAATTTAAGTCCTGTGTAGTCAAAGGATCTGAGTCAACGGCCATACGAAGTTGGTTGCAGCAACAGTACAAGTTGCAATTAAAACTTATCTTACTAATATTTTTGACGCGATACGAATATGTATGTATGTGACTTTGTTACTCTTTCACGCAAAAAACTACTAAACCAATTGTGAATAAACTTCGAATATAGGTAGCTGAAGAACTGGAATATCACATAGGCTAGTATTTATCCCGACATACCTGTGGGAACAAGATTTACGTACACTTACATGTACGTAAGTCCTAGCCTTATTTTTGAATCGCTCGTTGCACTTTGTTCGATTAAAAAAATCGGTAACTGCTGATTTTCGTTCAGTGTCGGACTCCTGCGGCGAGTGCTTGATACCACTCGTTGCGGTCGTGCGATTCACATAGAAAAATAACAGAAATCAAACAAAAATCGGAAGAAATCAAGGTATTTAAATCGCTCGCATGTATGATCTTGAAATTAAGCGTGCTACATATATATCACTTGCCATTAAATGAGATAGTTGGTAGACATACCTACGTTCACCTAGCTGTGTACGATAAAAATACCATACAACATTGTTCATAACTCCACGCATACCATCACCTGCTCAAAAAATCCAAAGGCCCAAAAACTGCCAACATAAAATTAATTACACCAAAAAATATTTTTCTCCTTGATTTGTAACCGAAAAATGTTGTAGCAGAAATTATTTGGTTTTTAGCCGCTAGAGGGCGGGACAGGATTTGATTAATACATTTCTATGGAAAAAATATTAATGAGTTTGGTGGCCACTGACTTGTTGAGCCCGATCGTGTTTGGGATCGAAATATTATAAATGCGTTATTTATTGTTTATAATTATTGTAACTAGGTGTATCGCGTGGTTTTACCCGCACAGTACCGTGGGAATTTTCTAAAAAAAAACCTAAATGAAAAAGAAATCGTAAAACTCAAAAGAGTTTTTGAGGCACCTTTATGCATAAGTTCTCTGGTGTTACTTCTCATGTAAATAAATTTAAAAAAAAACTGACTTCTAAGTCTAGAGTTAGGAAAAATTGCATTTAAAGATATAATTTTTTTTTCTATAAAGTATTATCAAATGGCAATACAAAACCCACATAAACATAGAATTTACTTTCAGACATTTTGTGCAGTTCATAAGACGCATAACATGCTCTTTAAATATAACCTAACCTAACCATCTTTTTTTATAAAGTATATTATCAAATGGCAATCCAAAACCACACAAACAGAGAATTTACTTTCAGCTCTATATTTGAGGAGACATTTTGTGCAGTTGATAAGACGCATTACATGCCATGCTCTTTTATGCACTGCAAAATAGATAAGGTACTGCATTTGAACACAGACAACCGTAGCAGCCCTTTTCCTGTCCTTGTGAGTGATCTGATTAACTAAAATGTGATAAAAACTTAGTCAACGCATTGGCTCGTTTGTGAACACTAACCCCCTTACTTATAAACGCTGGTTAACAGCTGCATAACTATGTTTCTCTGGTCTCTTACTGTCACATGAAGTTTCAAAGTTGACAGACAGAGACAAACGTCACATAACTTGGGCATCTGTTAATTATCGGTTATAAGTAAGAGGGCTATGGTCTTAAAAAAGTAAAAAGAATGTTTAAGAACTGCGCGAGTTAGCTTTTTCGCTAGAGTTAGTTAGTATTTTCGCGATTTTGGTTTGAAAAATTAACAGCCTTTACTGTTACAGCATTTGTTAAAACTATTTTAAAACATGAGATTCATTTTCCCCGTACTTTATTCTACCAGTATTTAAGATCCTCGTGAGAACCTTATATTTATAAGTCGGTCAACACTAAAACCTTTTTGCTCGATGTCTAGACAATGACAGATTAAACTAAATGCAAATTCCCGGACCGTAGGCGTGTCCAGGTACCTGTGCAAAAAGAATGAATCTTTCATATGACTCAAAGGCATGTTAACATTAAATTTAGACAACGTAGGTACCTACTATGAAGCCTACTATAAATAAATCATTATAAACTAGCTGCGCCCCGCGGTTTTACCCGCGTAAGTCCTGTTCCCGGGGGAATATCGGGATAAAATGTAGCCTATGTGTTTTTCCTGGTATCCATCTATACTTATATTCCAAGTTTCATCGCAATCGGTTCGGTAGTTATTGCGTGAAAGAGTAACAAAGTCACAAACATACATACAAACTTTCGCGTTTATAATATTAGTAAGAAGTAAGACTAGCTGCGCCCCACGGTTTTTTTATTCAAGGTCCATTCGAGAGCGGTGTTGGTCTAGTGGTAGATACCCGACTTTCATTCCGAAGGTCGTGGTTTCAAAACACCAATGTGTTTGTCTTCAAGAAAAATTTATGTGCGCTATTAACATCGGTCTTACGATGAAGGAAAAAACGTGAGAAAATAATCCACGGCTTAAAATCACGCACAAAGGCCCAATAGTAGGGCTACAACCCGTTCTCGAAACACTATTTATATATGTTATAGCGTCCCCACCGTTCCCACCTTTCGGTATACCAGCAGGGGCCGCTATACCCGAGCGCACACCCCTAAGGGCGACGTCAGGGATCGAGTTTAAGACGGATCTAGTCCCCAATGCTAGACTGGTTCTCATAAAGGAGAGTAGCCTCGTGCCCAAGGACACTACCTGGTTGTCCAGACAGGTACCGGAGCAATAAGGCCGCTCACCACCCGCGCCTCAAAGAGGAGCTAACGACAACCTCGCTGGGGCCGGCAGAGAAGCCACCTCCCACATCTCCAGTGTGGTACCGGAGCTGTTGAGGCACGCTCACTTCCCAGCACACATCCGTGTGCCTACCAAAAGTGACCTACATCCTGGTAAGGACCGGACACATCTAGCCTAGTGTCCTACGCATTAAGGCATAGCGCAGCCGGGGATGCGGTCCCAACGGTCCGACTTACGAAGGTCCGAAGGACACAGCTAAAGGCCACCCCATGGCCTCGCGCACTCGTCCACGACGTGCAAAGCGCTCGTCGCGTATGAGGGCAGCCCCCGGTGACAAGCATACCGGGGAGACGCAAACGTTGCCACCCTCTGCGACTGCAACCACAACCCCCACGAGTCCGACCTCAATGTTGGACGGCGTCCCCTACTAAGCCACCGATAGATGCAGCCTTTCTGGGACGCCGGGCAAGTCCAACCCCGTGGTAACCTAGTCACAGGGACCCGTAGTTCCCCCCCCGACCCGACTGGCTCGGCTACTGCCAGCCGGGGTCGTAGTAGTAGGGCTAATGGCGGAAACACACAAGTTAAAACTTTAACTTAAACTTTAACAAAGTCCCATCTAGCTCTATAGCAAAATTCATAATTGGTCCAGCGGTATAGACGTGATAGTGTAACAGGCAGATAGAAAACCAGACAGACAGAATTACTTTCGCATTTATAATATTAAAGTATGGATATACATAGAATGTAATATAGAAAACAACTCTACAATTTCTAAAAATACTTATTAACGGGGTATTTACCATGTTTAATAATTTATTCGCGGAGCTCGATATTTCGCTAGTAATTTCAACCAGCTTGTTCACGAGTATGGTAAATACCCCGTTAATAAGAAATTTTAGTAGTGAAAATAACCATGTTAGTTTAAAATCGTAACTCTACAATTTGATTGTTTGTAACTAAGGGAAAGAAACAACGAAAACCTCTTGACATTTTATACCTGCCACTAAATTCTGGACTAATAAGTATTTAGAACGAACACTACGGGTCGACAAAGATCACACGAGATCGACCAATGGGGTGCGCTCACGCAAATGTCAAATGTAGCACGTGTGGTAAATGTATTTACAGAGAGATGTTACAACCGATTGACCATCGTATAACTATCAGTATCCTACTAATATTATACAGATGAAAGTTTGTGAGTATGTATGTATGCATGTATGTGTGTTTGTTACTCAATCACGTAAAAACTACAGAACCGATTGCGATGAAACTTGGAATATAGGCAGCTGGGGACCTGGATTAATACATAGACTTTTATCCTGATATTCCCGCGGGAACGGGACTTACGCGGGTGAAACCACAGGGCGCAGCTAGTAAGTACATATCGACGAGTTGACTTGCTTCTAGCGACCTTAAGCACAGAAAACACATTTAAAGAACAAGAAGCGTTATACAAGGTGTAACGGGTAAGCCTTTTTAATCCAAAAGGGGGTTATTCTAGACGTCCAGGCGAACAACTTTTGTTCTACGACTTTTGGAAATTCGAAGTACTTTTCGAAAAATGTAGGTGTAAAGTTTACTTGAAAATCAGCTGTTTCTGAGAGTTCGAGGTCATTGACCTTATGTTGTCCTTTTATTTAGTTTGATGGTTTACAATCAAAACTTCAATAATTTTCATTTTCAAAATCAGCTGTTTTTTCAGTGAAACATAATCTCACAATTTTCAAAAAAAAAGTTTGTATTTTCAAAAGTCGTAGAACAAAAGTTGTTCGCCTAGACGTCTAGAACAACCCCCTTTCGGATTAAAAGAACCCGTTACAAATTGTATAGGGCTGTATTTTTTGTTAATTCCAAGTTTCTTTCCATGCTTCCTGTCATATCGGATAGCTTTTTGGTTTAAGTATGTTCTGCTTAAGTTTACTTACACAGCGCCTTAAATCAAACGATTAATTTAAATTAAACGAGTGATCTTATACTCGAAAGCTTTCCTTTATTTACCCGGCTGTGGCATAAGGTATGTTTTTGACACCTTTTGAGGTACGAAAGTATTGAAATGAAAGTCATGATTATATCTATCTCAAAACGTTTGAGCTTATTAAAACTAATAATAGATAAATTTATTTATCTAAATCAACTAGAGGTTTGCTTGCATTTCTTCCCTCAACGTGATAAAGCAAACAAAGTCTACACAACTCGAGACCACACTTATGTATGTGACCAAATAGAGGGCGAACGTAAACTGCAGACCGTTTGATCGTCAGATGGAAAAAAGATTGATCGTGTTTTGTGTCTACTGTGCAATATTTATTTATTTAGTTTATTTCATTATGTTTCAAGTTTTGCAAAAAAAAAAACTTCACCATTTTGTCAAATGCGATCATAAATGATGAGCAATGAATTTAAACTGCGATCTATCGACCAATCAAGAAGTATCTAGTACACCGTAAACAGTAACTTAACCTACCTAAATAAACATTGATAATTCATTGAAGATATGTATACACTTAATTAAGTACACGTCAAACACTATCAGATTTCACATAAAACAGTGGTGTTGCGTGCTCTATATCATTCCCAGATGGGTAGGTATTTTCGAAAATGGAACCCTAGTTTTGGTCAACAATTGTATTAATTAATAGACACTTACGTGTGTAGTTACCGCATTTTTGTGTGTTGTGTTCAATTTATTAAGGGGATGAAATGTTAGTTGTCTTTCATCCCCTTAAATTGTTGGTAGGTTTTAATTGCATTTTTTATGATTGTTGAAGTTGGAACATGCTATTAAGGTTAGGTAATAGGTAATCTACTATAAGTAAAACTATTATTGTTATATCATACCCGCGCAAGTTCTTCTTAACTAAATTTATCAAAATCTGTTCAGCATTTTTTCCTTCCTAAGAACCTTTACCTGTACGGCCTGTACCTGTACCTAAAAGCAGACAAAAAAAGAATTAGCGAAATAGGGTAAAATAGCGGTAAAGCTATTGCATAGCATTTTTTGCATAGCGAACGCCGCACAGCTGTGCCGGTTGGAGTGTTAGGGTTTTTTTTTCGTTACGGAATTTCTTGATTCGGTCGCCGCGCTCAAAGTCCGCGATAAAGCTATGCAATAGCTTGGCAAAATTGAAATTGCGAAAATCTAAAACAACACTAAATTTTAATTGATTTATATTTTATTAGCTGAACGATTTAGGTCCTATTTAGGTCCTCAATTAAGGAAATCATGATAAGGGCCATTATTTACATTAAACACTTCATTCCAAAAACAATTATCCAGGTAAAATGACTCAAAATAATAATTTTACTTAGCGAATTAACCACCCACAATCTTCCAACATTACTTTAAAATACGTAACCTACATAATTCTGCTAACAAATAAATAACAAAATCTATTAAGGCACGTCACCGAGTAAATGATTATCGTTATAAATATTTACATAAGCACCTAGTATGATTGCGGTAAGATCGTTTAAATCCAAATAACATAGGCTTGTGGACGTGAATGGTCGGTATTAACCACGATTACTCGCGATGTGTGGTAGATAAACTACGACAATGTTAACTATTGTCCTTTCATTTACTTGGATTGCAGTTATCATTATTATTTCAATTTACATACATGTACCTAATGTACTTTTATCTTTATTATTTTTATGCTGTGTCTTTTTTTATCGTTTCGACTTAAAGAGAAGCTCGCTCGCTTTTGCAAAAGCGTAAGAATGGAATCATGTCCTCTAATGTGCAAAATGTACACGGCAGGACAGTCACACTGTCGGACGGTACCGTCGTCGGTGTTTTAATTTTAATATTAAACTAAAATGTAATTGCTATCTCAGCTAACATAAACGAATTTCGCTGTTAACATAACCGTTTTGTATACTTTAAGAAAATACTACAAATAACCTCATTTCAAATATTTTATAATGGCGAGTAAAGTCTGTACAAAATAATAAAGTTTAGTTTTAGTTTAAACATATTTGTAATATTTATAGGCAAACTTGTATTGTTCATGTGAAATAACGACATTTTAAAAGAAAAAGTAGTCGCACTGTTCAGTGTTCATCCGCTATGAGATTATTTCATGTTACCTACTTCTTACTCTATTTACTCATGTTTTGCTTACAGCGGTCTACTTAAGCCCGGAGTTGCTTGACTGCCAAATACTAGGCCACTGCATATCGTTCAGGAATAAAAATACGGAACAATAAAACTAGGGGTACAAGACAGGGTGGATTTTCACCGCTCTACTCTTCCCTTAGCTGGGTTCTTCCATTCTGTCGAACTGAGTCTAGTGAATATGGAACCTGACTATAATATGTACCTGTTAACTTGTTTCCGATTTTGGCAGTCTGAGTCGTAGGCTAGCTCGCTCGCAAACTGGCATGCTACCTTGCACTGTGTACCTAAGTCAGACCTAGATCAGTGTGAAAGTCTAGGCGAGTAAGTTATTATTTATTCTTGCTGATATGGACATTAGACAAATATACACTTACACGACGTGTTAGGCGATCATAGTTTTCATTTAAAAACATAATTAAACTATCCTAATGGGCGATTATCCGAACTTACCTATCCCTAGAAGGTATCTATCAATATGAGTCGGTATAAAGTGTGAAGGAGATAGTCAATCAATCACCATTGGTCACAGACCGGAGTGTGCCGATCGATACCGGCCTGGGAACATCGTTGGTCGTTGTATTTATGTTGGTATGTTTAGATATAGAAGTACGTTTCTATATATGTATTAGGTATTAGCAGGACACATCAGGTTCTAGGATTGTAACATACATACCTTACTTTTTTAAGATATTTTATTTCTCATTTCTCTATCTATTGCTAATGTAATGTTTAAACTTCATCTATATTTATTAATTGAATCAATTTCTATGTATTGTATGTATATTAATGAAAATGTTAAGCAAGTACCCACCTATAATAGAATATGTGTATTCTTGTACACTCTAACCAGTGCTTTACTTCAAGAATATCCCCTCTTATTAACTAAAGAATAAATGCCTACATTCGTCGCTTTGTCGTCTCTATACGTAAGTATCAACTTCCTCAGCGACCTATAACAAAAATCCTGCTGTAACTCCGTGAGTCTCACCGATCAGTGATCACAAACAAACACGAACTCCAATTATAAAGCGACCGAGTCGTGTGAAGTAACATGTGCCTGAAATGACGACTCTCCTTGGGGTGCGACCGCAGAATAGTGTAGGTACATACTAATCTACTTGTATTGTAGGTAGGTATGAATACCTAACCGAACAAGTTAACTTAGTTTGCGACTGACATAATTTAAAATGTAACTCTTTGTCGGTTGTAATTTCGTTGTTTTGTTACATCTCGGTCTACCCTGAGGAAGAAGTCTATATGACTCCTAAAAGTAGGAATGGCATTGCAACAATGATGAGAAATACTAGCAACGCGATTAGAAAAAAGAAAATGTGAATTGTGTATCATTTTAATTCATCATCCCGAAACCGAAGTTTTTTTTTAAATTTAAGATTTTAAATAATAATATAGACATTCAAAATAAAATAAAAAAGTTGAATCCGCATTAAGATCTTTCGTATGTTCGTTTGTAAAAGCAAGAAGCCCTTCTAGTCCTTCGTTGTCTTAGATAGATCCTATTAATCTTAATAATCTTTCTTAACTTTGTGTGTATGTGTGTCTGTCTTTGTTACTCTTTAACCCATAAGCTACTAAACCGATTGCGATTGAACTTGGAATATAGGTAGCTGGGGACCAGTAATAACATATACGCATATTTTTATCGCCATAATCCCGCGGAAACAGGACTTACACGGGTGAAACTGCGGGGTGCAGTTAGTAATTAACATAAAGGCGAACGTTTGTTAGGGTGTTTGATGTTCCTTCACGCAAACCAATTTCCCTTCAAGCAATTGTTATGAAACATGGTGTGTAGATAGCTGAACGTCAGAAATAATTCATGATCTATTTTTTATCCCGATATTCCCGAAGGATCGGGACTGACGTGAGTGAAGAGTACAAAGTTGATAATAATAAAAATACATTTTTTTTTCGAATAAATTTTATTCTTACAGACAATTCCATTATATTTTATGTACTAAATTCATAGACAATAGTTATGTACCAAATATTAACACTTATACTAGAACACTCATTACATTTTTTAATTAAAAATTGTGTTTTAAATGGTTGTTTCGATTCACGAAATGATCAAAATTATACTAACAATAAAAATTGAAGAGAACCCTACTATTTGCAAATCTCATCATATGGTGTTGTACCTCACGAATACGTCTAGTTTTTGGCGGGAACGCGTTGAGGAGATGTGTTGTCAAATTTTGATTTTTGTGAAACCTAGTTCAAATGCGTGTAAATTGTTTAATTTGGGGGGCATATTAATCAATTTACTTTCTTGAAGGTGTACAAGTGTAGTGAAAATGAAAATCGGTGCAAAACATCGGGTGTGATGTCATCACACAACACTCGCTCAGTCCGCTCGCGCTGTCAGTACGGTGTCGTCTTATGTTTCATTAGCGGAGCGTTGTAAATGCGATCACGTGACTGTTAGCGGCACACAATATTTATCGTAAGTTTAAATGCCTGTGAAATCAAAACTAAAAGCTACTTTTGACTACAACAAAAACTAGTGTACTTATATACATACAAACTTTACTGTAACCAACTTTCAACTGATTTGACATACCTATTAACTATTAACAATCTTCATTCGACCACACGCACACAGACGCAGCGTGTGCGTGAACGGTGTGAATTTACTCACTGAGCCAAGACCGAGACGCAGTCATGAGTTACTATATTTTGCTATATATTGTAAAACTCTATAAAATGCAAAGACATTGCGAAACTATCAATTCAAACGTAACTGAGGGTCGTAAATAAGCCAAATACTTTTATTTTCATAATTTTTAAAATAAATAATAGCTATTTCATAACGCACAAATATAAATCAATTATATTATATAACATATTAGAACGCACTGAGGGGTTATACTAGCGTTGAAATTAGATAGGTGAAAAATAGGATAGGATATGTTAAAAATAGACAAATAACATCTCAGTCAACCTTGAAAAAGCCAACTGTAAAGTTGGCGAAATCTCGGGTTAAATAATGAATAAAAACGCGATAAAACCGGATAAATAAAGTTTTTTATTATTAGATAGTTATTTATAATATTACTAACGTTTTGCCGATAAAAATTAATCAGAGAAATGCAAGTGCTAGTAAAAGTTAATAAATAAATGAAAATATGTTTTAAAAATGTAATTGCAGTTGACATTTTGCAAGCAATAATTTACAGTAAAGTGTACTCCGTAAGTCTGTTATTATTATTAAAGAAACTTAGTTTAATGAGAAAGTGTAGAGAAGATCAGACCAGCTGAAGCATTCGTTAGGATTTGAAGAAGTGCATCGTATGATTGCAAAGGTAAATCGTAGCCAGAGTGAGAGGAATAGGTTGCTATTTCCACTAGAAAGAAAGAGAAATATACTGTTAATGTATCCTTAGACATATGACCAATAACTTACAGGTATATAAATGATTTTTTAATGAAGAAAAAGATCGGCCGATAGTTAAATACGTTTTACATCTGCTAGAACCCTCAGATATTTTACTTGAAATACAAATAAGGAATGCAGTTTTCTATTTGCAAAAAAGATTAAAGCAAATGCGTTTCGTGACTCGAAACAAAATTTAATTTTAAAATATTACCTATTTTAGTTCTAGTTGAAATTATAAGTTTCAGGGCACTGATATTTACATTGTATGAAATTGTATGGACAACAATTATTTTTACAAATATATAATTTACTTAATATAACTTTGAACTAAGAATTTTTCTAATTAAATTTTACTAACATGTTTTAAAATTGTATGTGCGTGTATTAAAGGTTAGGGTTTTTACAGACATTTTAAGAAAAAGCTTTTTTAGTCTGTCTGTACATTTGTCTTTATTATAAGTGTCATATATTTAAAAAATTGCGTAGGTACTTACATATCGTTTTATTTTTGACAAGTGAATTATTTATGTTGACATGTTTATTATTGTTTACATTTTTGATATGTAGGTAGGTAGAAAAAGCAGTTTAAATATAATAATTAATTCGTTTTGTGATGTACCTAATGCTATACTTATATTAAAAATTATAAATACGCGACAAAAATATATACAAAACGTATTGTAATATACAATTATGTATATTATATAAAATATATTATTTCAATGTACACTTACAATTAATTACTTCGACAAGTAGGTAAGTAAATATATCTGTAAACTAACTAATATATAGAAAGTTGTACGCGTAACTAAGATATTTCATTTTAAAAAAACTTTTAGGTAATAAAGTTAGAAAATGACAAAAAAAAACTTTTTTATGACAATAAAATAAATACGTACAAGTTAATTAGTTGGTGTGTGGTGTCTGTGATTTTATTAGCGATACGGATAAAAAAAAGTATTCGAATAAAAATTCTAAAAATTGAAGACTTATTTAATTGCATAATTATCAAAGTATCTTAGAAGCCTTTTTCAATTCTGAAATTGTTTGACATAGGTACTTATCGCAAATTTTAAGAGCCTTTCGGACTGGAATTTGATACACAAATATCATTGCAACATTAAAACGTAATAAAAAATATTATTACAACAGTTTTATCTACTTATATATATTTTATTTTCTATTCCCAAAATCATAATTTTGTTTCTACGAAGTCCCGAAGATTTTTTGAGATTATACCGTGTCAAACATTTCCAAAATTGTTGAAAGTCTTTTTAAGTTATCTTATTTAAATTATTTATAAATTATGTACAAATCTGTTATTTACAATAATGTAGACGTATAACTATTTTATTTATTATTATATATTCACTGAGATTATCTTACATTGTACTTATTGTTACATTCTATGGTAAATTAATTAATTATTTAATACCAATAAATATACAAAAATGCACAAAACATCTGCAGCTATCTTAATGTAGGAACCAAAATTATTCTTAAAAATTATTCATTAAGATGCATTTAAAATAAATTATTAATTATATATTTTATAGGTATAATAAATTCTATGATTATTTACAACTTTATATTAAAGTGCCGTTTAAAGTAACGAAAATGTAAATGTGTCTTTTTGAAAATAACATAAAATTGTTGAAATTATTATTATGTATGCAGTTTTTTCAATGAAAATTAATTATACCTATTGGACAAGTCATCAAACCATGTTAAATTTTACAAAAACGGTGAAGCACAAATCTTCTAGAATATTATGTGTTTATGCACATCTTAGTTCCCTCTGCAAGCTAAGCGGAGTCTTACGGGCTCTTTCGCGCTTCGAAATGATCGTTAGATAGTGAACTGACACATAGGGAACATATGACTCCATTTATGGATCAATGATTCCCTATGTGTAAAATATATTTTTTACAATTGTGTAGCACAAATTCTTATTCAATTAGTCCGAAAATGCTTAGCAAAGCTTGTTCGCTTCACTTGAATCTGCTTTTGTTTAACATGATTTTATTTTACACTGAATTCGATATTAAAATTTTACCTATAAATACCAATTCACAAAACAATTCGCGGCTAAAAACCATCGGTTCTTAAATAAAAAATATAACTAAGTAATCACCAGAATAAAGACACGAAAGAAAACTCACTAGGCACACTAACTGTTCACGAAAGTTCACTGAAAGCCATCGAGCCGCATTATTCGTGGTAATCCCGCGGCTCCGGCTTCAGCTACCAGACCAGACCCTCGGGGTGCAGCGGCGGAGGACCATCGCCGAAGGTGAACTCTGGGGAGGAAGGCCGAGGGAGGACCAAGTGGTCTGGTGGCGGGAACTGATCCGGGAACTCACTGCCCGGTAGCGCCTCCATGCCGCCTGCAAAACGACCTGCTTCCGTTAGTTGAATGGTTACACTTAATCTTTTATCATTACATAGTATAAAACAAAATCGCTTCTCGCTTTCCGCTGTCTGTCTGTTTGTACATCTTGGTCTGCCATACGAATAAATAAATAATTTACATCTTGGGATCTTTATAGGATCTTTAAAACTATGCAATGGATTTTGATGTGGTTTTAGTATAAGTAGATAGAGTTATTCAATAGGAAGGTTTACATGTATATTGTATAACACATCCTGATATTTGGTACTTTTGGGGTTAACTGTTCTAAAACTCATCTATACGTTTAAGATTCAGTGCCCTGACTGATTGCTTGATTGACTGACTGAATGACTGAACTATGTATGTGTCAGAGATAGAGCAGAGAGGTCAGAGGTGGCAGATACCAAACCGCTGGTCCTACAGATATGGAATTTGGAGGGTGTGTTCTTTGTGGTGGATTTTCATAACTTAAGAAAAGGTTATAAAAATCCTAAGAAAAGGTTATGAAAATTCTCCCGAGATCGGAACTTATGTGATCGGTTAAATTGAAAATAATCTGATAAAAGGTCAATTTAATAACCTAGTTTATATTGAGCAACAGAAAAGACAAAAAGAGAGGATAAATGTTGGTTATTTCACTTGTGCAAGGATCGATAACTTCTAGAGAATTCTGCTTCTTTTAAGACTTCTTATCATCAGTTGAAACAGCAGTTATAACGTTAGGCAATGTTAAGTCTAAGTTAAAGGAAAGGTGACCAACCTGGCTGATTGAACGGCATCGACGGCGGGGGATGGAAGAACGGCGCATCATGATGGAACGGTGGGCCATACCCAAATTCGAACTTGCCATCTGCAGTCGCGAAGTACGGAAACCCCGGGGGTCCCTCCTCGAGGCCCCCAGGGGACAGGTTCATGGGGAACCCTCGCATCTTCCTTGAGGAACCGAAGAACGGACCACGGCCCATTGATGTCAGTTGTTTGAGGCGACGCTCTTTCGATCGCTTGTTTTGGAACCAGACCTGTGAAAGAAAGATAATAGTGAGTAATTTAAAAAAACATAACAGCTCCAAAGATAGGGAACTCATTATTATATTTAAAAGATTTGTTACGTGTTATAAATAACAGTGTTCGACAACTTGGCACACATGATGGTAGGGGCTGAAGCAGCCGAAGGGAACATCCCTTGGATAAGGAGGATTAATCAGGTATTTTTAATAGACATAGTATGTCATGTCAGTTATGATGATGTATAAAATATTAATGTGTATTAATACTAATATTACGAAGAGTAAACGTATAGGCTTCGAAACTACTGGATCGACTTCAATAATACTTTCACAAAATAGAAAGCTACATTATCAAGGAAAAACATAGGCTACCTACTCTTGATACCAGTATTCCCACAGGACCACAGGACGCAGCTAGTAAAATACCCTACTTAAATCTGTATATGTACAACAATAGAACAAGAATCTAATATCTATCATTTATTTATTTTATTTTTTTTTATTTTTTTTTTATTTAAGAAACAAACAGCTTAATTTATTACAAAAGAAATATAGAACAATAGTTAAAACATAAGCCAAAACAGTTTCCAACGATAGCAACTACATGACAAATACAAACAACGACACACACTTAATGATAATTAATATATAATATAGGTAAATAAATAGTAATTTTGAGTCTTTGTAGACAGATGATAATAATACTACTTGTATATATATTATATAAATAAACAAATATAAAATAATAATATCTTTTTTCAAAATAAAATAAAATAAAAATGCAACAGTAACGAGATAGGCGCTTAGATTAGGTATCATTGTAATCAACCCTTTTAACGGCTAAACGAAATTCACTTAAACTACAATTAAAAATATCAATATGATGGTAACGAGCATTATATTTCTTGCAAGCCCTAACCAGCAATCTATTTCTGGCATATTGAGTCCTACAGATAGGAGTTGCGAATAATGATGTGTTGGAGCGAGTACGTATGTTTGAGCATTTAAACGAGATTTGACTCATAAGGAATAGGGAATCTATAGAATTATTTATAATTTTGAACAAAAATATTTGATCTCTGTGTTCACGCCTCAATTCCAACGTCCGAGTCAGCGGGGAAGAATCCCTAAATTTATAACTTAATCTTTTTAAGAATTTGTTCTGGATTTTTTCTACTTGATCTACATATGTAACAAAAAGAGGATTCCATGCCGTCGAAGCATATTCAAGATGGCTCCTAACCAGAGAGTTAAATAACATAATGTAAGTCTCCACACCTTTAAAATCCCTACACTGTCGGAAAACGAAACCCAACATTCTATAAGCTTTTGCAGTAGCTTTGTCAATATGCAAGTCAAATCTTAGTTCGCTATCAAGATGTACTCCCAGGTCTGTCACTTCGGTCACTCTTTCTATCGTAGTACCATTAAACGTATAATTATAAAAACTCGGCAACATCTTTCTGGAAAACGTAATTGTATGACATTTACCTATATTCAATTTTAGATCATTTGCCGAGCAATACAAATAAAATTTATTTAATTCTTCTTGAAATAGTTGGCAATGATCAACAGACTTAACAAAAGTAAATATTTTGGTGTCATCAGCGTACAGTATAGCCCTAGATTGACTAAAACATCGCATAACGTCATTTATAAAAATATTGAATAGAAGAGGACCGAGATGGGAACCCTGAGGCACACCGGATGTGATAGGAACGAAACTAGATGTGTAACCCTTGACCGCTACTGCTTGAGATCTATCACGCAAATAAGAAGCCAACCATCTCAGGAGATCCCCGTGTATACCGATGTTTTCAAGTTTCTTAATTAAAAGGTTATGAGAAATTTTGTCAAATGCTTTCGAAAAATCGGTATACACGACATCCACCTGATAACCCCTCTCCATTGCATCCAACGTAAGATGTAAGAATTCACAAAGGTTAGTTTCAGTAGAACGACCACTAATAAAACCATGTTGGTCAGGTATTATCAGCGGCCTGATTGCCGGAAATAATGTATCATAAACTATTTTTTCAAAAAGTTTAGGTATAACTGACAGCTTTGAAATACCACGATAATTCGATACATCATGTTTGTCACCGTTCTTAAAAATAGGTACAATAGTTGACTGTTTCCATATAGTGGGCATTACACCTGTCTTCAAAGAAATATTGAAAAGCAGTGCTAAGGGACCCGCTAATTGCTTATAACACTGCTTAAGAAAGTATGGGTGGATGCCATCTGGGCCGGTGCCTTTGTTTTCGTCAAGTGTTTTCAAGTACTTCTCAACAATTGAACCATCGATGTGGACGAAGTTAATAACACACTCCCCACCCTCCTTGTCGTTTGGCATTGTAATAATATCCGATGGTTGTTCAAAAACAGACCGAAAGAATGTATTAAAAAGATTAACAATAGTTTGACCCTCAGAAGCATGACTATCACCCAGGTACAAAGTATCAGGGATACCACTGTCATTTCTTTTAGATTTAATAAAGGACCAAAAATGTCTAGTACTGACACGAATGTTAGCCTCAGTATAACTTATGTACTTATCATAACACAAAGTCTCATAAGCCCTAGCGTCATAACGAGCATTCGAAAAGCCAGCATAATCACTTTGTCTCCCGTAAATTTTCCACTTCCTATGTAGTTTATGTTTTCTTTTTATTAGTTTAATTAAATGTTTATCATACCAAATCGGAAATTTATTATTGCTATTTACCACTTTTTTGGGAATCAGCCTATCTATTATATCAATAATAGTGTCATAAAATAACTTCACACCGACATTAATGTTATCTATCGCTAGAAGTGTGTTCCAATCAAACCTTGACAATTCCAAGTTTACTTTCTCATAATCAGCAGCGTGAAAACGTCGGACCACTCGATTTGCAGTGTTTAAATACGTATCGAATCTAACATCAATATTAATGCAGAAAGAGGGATGGTGTCCATCCTCCGGTAATGACAACGGCTCAACCCTTCGCACTGCACAGTCACAATCCGACATTACTAGATCTAATTGCCTATTGTTCTTATTTTCAATATAATTATACTGGTGCCAGCCATTAAAACAAAGGAAAGCAAACAATTGTGATGTTAAATCATTCTGATGAGGATTTTCTAGGTGTAACTCTGCATTAGAAGAATTAAGATACGAGACCCACCGAGCTTCTCTTATGTTAAAATCACCGACCAGCAAAAACCTATCATTAGGATACTCAATCTTGAGATCAGATATATAGTCGAAAAAAGATAGCTCAGCAGCTGCTTGGTTGCCGTTTTGCGGAAAGTAGCAACAAAATAAACGCAACATTGCGTTACTCGACGCTTTATTTAATACAATGCTGATACATGTGACGTCGGATTCGTACAAAAACGGCAATGTACGCGACCCCTGCATGCTTACGCTTACTTCCCGACGAACAGCGATCAGCGTGCCACCACCTCGCTCCACTCCTAACCTGATATAATCACGGTCAGTGCGGTACACATTATAACGAGAATCAAAATATTCAGCATTATATATTCCCGGACATAGCCACGTTTCACTCAAACATATTACGTCGTAATCACAGTTCAACATATTTCCATAAAAAAATCTATCCTTGGTCCGCAGACCTCTAACATTTTGGTAAAAAATGTTAAGACCCATAATAAGACTTGAATTTAACTGATATATCTTTTGAAATAATTAATCATATTTGTGAATCATCTACGTGTCACGAAGAATCGATAACAGGTGTGTTTAATCGATAAACAATTAACTGTACTATGTTTTTTCGGTTTTTAGTTGCTTTTGACTTTGAAATGGGTATTTTAAGACGTTGATTTTTCACAGTGGATTATTGTCGCGTGCCAGACTCGTGTCTAATTTGTTAGGGCTATTTCAGACTGTAGTTTTATCTGTATATCTTTATTTCTACTGTACTGTGATTACTAGTCATTAGCCATAACAGAGTTATTCTAGAGTTGGCGAATTTTTTGTTTCATTTTAACGACACAGCCAAAACATTACCAAGACGAACTGAAATCGTATCGCTTCTTACATAGCGGCTTGGTCAATGGTTACGGCAGATATAGGTTTCATGGCATAAACATATCTTGCCAAATGTCTTTATTCTGGGAGGCAATAGTCCACTACGATTGTATGGACAATGAGTAGGTATTCTTTCCTATTTAGAATATTATAATCAACATTCTGTAACCGCCCTAACCAGGTAACGGGTTCAAATCTCGCATTTAATACATATCGTGTGCGATAGCCATTTATTGTCGTATGAGCGCATTTCGTGCGACATTGACATGGATTTGATAGCGAAGGCCACTGGGCGAATGACCTTAGTCGATGCATTAGTGGTTATAATCTGTCATTAGAGTCATTACTGGTAATTATAGTGTAAAACGCATAAATAAATATACTCTCTGGGGCTGTAGAGTAGACCGCTTATTACCTTTTTATGTTCTAACGGTTTGAACATGAAAAGGCTTCAATAGGTATTAAGAGCGCAGCGAGCTGTAGCAACTGTTAGGTAATCTGTGGAATAGGATCTTCTCAGTACTAGGATGGTTAAATAATTAACAATTTTAATGTCACCAGAAACAAAAGACGTAGTGTACCTAGAGTCCTAAGTGAAGCGTGGGACGAATGAATTTTTGTATTAGGTTATTTTAAAAGGAATCTTAGACTAATTCCCTTACTAGCTGCGGTATTACGGATCATCGAGATGTGTTTTACATATAAACCTTGCTATTGAATTACCCTACCTACCAGAAAAACGCAATAGACAGACTGGTTTATGCTATGTTAAATTAAAGGAATTCTTATTGGTTAAGAGTAGTGTAATGTTTGCGAAACAGCTTAAAAAGTCAATTAGTAGCAAATTAATAATTAGAAAGTCCACGTCTGTTTCACAGGCCATCAAAACAGAAGCTACAAATAAAGTTATTTTATAATTATTATAATTGCTTCCGTGTGAATATCTTGGTTGAAAAAATAAACTTCGTTCGTACCTATTCGTTGGCCAAAGTAGCAGTCAGCTTTTTGGTTACCAAGAGCAAAACTAATAATTTTGTAAAATTTTATAGAAACTAATTATTTTTAATTGCATAATTAAATAAGTATTCTATAGGTAAGTATCAAAATTATATCCATTTTGAATATAATTTAGATACTTACCTATTAAGTATGTCGTGATAAAAAAAATCACAGGATTTTACTTTACTGAACTACTTTCAGCTCTCGGGTTTATAAATTTTCTTTTAGATAAGCCATACTATTATACGAAAAATTAAGAATAGCATCTAAAATAAAAAACATATTGTATTTTATGTATGAAATGTTAATTGATACATCTTTTAAGTCAATTTCTACACAAAATGTAATAAATCATTTATTTATATGCAATGGGAACTAGTTCACATATAACTGGTTATAGGTGATATGTATACAGTGGCGACCATTTAATCTAGGTTGGTAGTTTAGTAGTTCATGTTAAAAAAACTATGCAAGAAATATACTAAAAATAATTTCATCATGAAACAATGTTGAAAAATTAGCAGGACAAAATTTCGTTCGTGTGTTATTATTACAGATTCAAGATTTGGTTTCTTTAAATCTATAGAGACTTATTAATAAACGTGGAGTAAAGTTGGAGTAGTAAGAACGTGCTTTGTCTTTTTCTGTGACAAGAACTTTCAAAGTACGCATACAGAAACAAAAAGTGATACCTAAAATTACTCCAACCTTATTCTACGTTTACTAATAAGGCTAATATTGTATGAATTCGAATAAATAATAATAAATAATAATAATCGAACAGAAGTAAACTATCAAATAAACTTTGTGTAATTAGCATAACATTTTGCATTCTCTTTTAAATTTTTGGAAGTCACCGTACTATCTGCCGCTCGTTATCAGGTTATCTAAAACTTAAAGTCTGCCTACTGCAACATTTTAATGCGCCAATCAACAAATGTATGACACAGTTACATTGGCCCGGAGTGTAGTTTCTGCGAATGGTATGCGTAGGCGCTTGCGGCGCGATCAAAGCATCGTAGTAGGTCTTGACAGCCTACGACAAACCCTATGCTTGCATATTCATAACTGCTCCTAGCGATTTCATTATGTTGCGTTCCTTCGGAATTTTATTCGTGTTTTGATATGACTGATGCAATGTGGTGGGAGGCTTTGGCTGTAGCTTATTACCACTTTTTGGTCTAAGTCGTATTGTGGAGCGGGGTCGCTCGAGTTCCGATACGTAGACCGTCTACAATGAGTTTTTTCGATGCAACGCCCATCGGCAAAATTTTATTTCGCATAATAAACTGTCGATTTAAATTTAGAGTGATTTGGGCGAAACGTTCTACCGGCAATAGGTTTTTTTTTCGTAAGTCAGCCCGTGAAATCAGCCATCGGTGATATCGGTGAAATGTTATATCGGCAAAGGGTATTCCGATATTACCATTCTAAGCTCAGACCCGTGCAACCAATAAGAAAGACGAATCCAAACCGTCTCCTAATGTTAATAAAAGTAGTGAAAGTATTGGAAAACTCTCTGGAATGTTTGAGACCGACTGACTACCTACCTATTAGGAGTAGGTAATTCATAATTTCTTATATTATATAAAGCGAACAAGGCGGACCTTGTCATTTTTCCACAAAAATACTGTAACTGGTAGATATCCGATAACTAAACTGTTAAAACTGCATTTAAATTATTCAAATTTTCCGTGTTTGCATCACGTTACAACGTTTTGCGCAAAAGGTCAAAATGTTAAACTGGTGGCCGTTTTTACTGTTAGGTGATATTTCAATTAATTTTATGACTCTATTAATTAAAGAATGAATCTATGATCTGGGTGGCATTTAGTTCTTTTTAAATTACAACTTCGTTGCATAAAATTGAGATGCAAGTTTTGGACTAAAACTCCAATATTACAAAAGAGTTTACACAAGAATTCTTTGCAAAAACTTTAAGTTGTATTTAGCAAACAATAAAGCATATACCACTCATTAAAAAAGAAGGAATACAAACAGAATATTGCTTTTCTTCATAATATCCTGTAATTTATTTTAGATATAAGTTTTTAAAACGACTAGAGTCTAGAAGGTCCCGACATTAAATTCTCCCGCTATTAACAGATACTAGGTATTAAAAACTTAAAGTGCCTTTTAAATATTGAAAGCCGGCGTCGTAACTTTTGGAAGATGCGTCCATCAATCGAAAAAAGATTAAGAATAAAAATCACCGTTCTGTATAGAATAATAATTTACAAACCAGAAAACATTATAAATCTTCCAGACCGAAGGCGAGAGCAGACTAAAGAAACTTTTCGATCTGACGATAGCAGAAGACACCACCAGATATGGTCAGATATATTGTGCCAGATATTCTGAGAACATCTTCATCTACTTCGACAAATTTTTTATGTCCATACCATAAAAAACGCAATGAAAACAGAAATCATCACAATCATGTTGATACAACGGCGGCCTTATTGCTTAATACGATCTCTGTCAGATATTGCTTTAAGCAATAAGCGCCTTAAGTTAATAAAAATGTAGGGTGTTTATAAAATATAAAGTGCGAAATAATGTATACATAGGTGCAATAAATAAAGGTTAAAAACTTTAGAAAAAGTGCTAATTATGCGAAGTGCACATTAAAATAAAACGCGCATCCCAGGAAATGCTCATTTGCTTAGTACTCAGCATCAAGTTTTCATATTGCGTAGTGCACGTTTTGCGCCTGACCCAAGTGTAAAAAAAATGATCGGTAAGCAATCGTCCGATTTATAAATCTATAGTGTGTGATCGCCCAAAGCTGAGACGCCTCATACGAGCACCTACGAGCTTTCTCTTACCACCACCGGTAGCAAAATTGATTTACACTTTATTACTACAACTATAATAAAATTGATTATTAGGTAGTAAACTTATGGAATCCCAAACACCTTCATTTCAAACATGCCATAAAACACTAAGTAATAAACCGACTTATAGTTTTCCAAAAAAACATAATTTCTATTTCTCGAAGCGAAATAATTGAACATTTTACTCGTATAAAATCGTTTTAATGAACTTTTCTATTATTTAGTAACGAACATTTCTCATCCTCTTGATGTGTTAAAAGTTTATGATTTTGATATTTTATTAGCTATAACATCTCTGGGGAAATTGCTGATCGAGGTATGTTATATATAACTAACGACCTACCTACTTATCTTTAGATATTTGTAAAACCCTAGGTTGCCTAGAAGTTACCGTTTTCAGCCTCCTTCTGTACGGCTTTATTTTCTTTGTAAGTCTTAATTTTCGCAAACATGCCTAAATTGTAAAGGATGGATGAAATTAATATGCAAACGCAAAGTTACTGACGTGGGTGGATCGCTTTGTCATGAGAGATGCGGGTTCGAGACCCGCTTTGCGTTGTTTTTTTTGTAGATGTGTTTTTCCTTTAAAATGTAATCAACGGTAGCCAAGTGCAGTTGAATATACATAGAATATTATTATTAATTTGGATATGTACATGTAACAATACACAGTTCAATCTATTTACTTAATTATAATAAAATTTCCATCATAATGGCCGCTAGAACACGTTAGAATCGATCCCGATTTCATACACCGGTGGGTGAACTATGACAAAACTTACTGTTTCCTATAAAATAGTTTCAATAAATTACCATGACACAATACAATAGATGGCAAAATAAAATTCTGGGGATTTTGAAAGACCGTTAAAGTTAACGGTTGCTAAAAATATACTTATAAATTTTTACGGTTCTATCTATCAAAATGTCCTGAAACTATAAGGAAGGCAGTTCGAAAAACCGAGGTCTACCCTCAGTTTCTCGAACTTGATAAAATACAGTACTAAACTACTTTCTCAAAATGTTAAAGGTACATGTACTTAAGTGCGTTACCCAACTTTTTAGCGCCTTATAATCGCTTCAGGTTCTATAAGTAGTCTTAGATTATCCACACCAAACATTAGGCTGGGGATTCTTGTGCATCTTCTAACCTAACTCTGGTGTGATAACATATGATGATATTATGACATTTCTACATGGACATAACATGACATTTAGACGGCAATAAATAACATTTCAACAGTAGTCAAAATAGTAGCCTTGGGACAGTCTCTGATATAAAGTACGGTTCGTAATATAACCACTTTATTTAATTCCGTTATTATTATTTAGCTAGGTACACCAAGCAAATGAAAGTGATGTGTGTGTATCAGGAATATAATATAAACAGCTAGTTATAAGACAGCTTATAAAGTTGATGTTACCTACTCTGTAATTACTTCAATTGGTGATAGAAAATTTTGAAAAATCGTGCTTCGGAAGGCACTTTAAGCAGTTGGTCTTGGTTGTTATCCCTCATAGCTGTTAGGTCAAGTTAGAGGTCTTAGCGCGCCATGAAAACTCTAACAATAGGTGAGCCACACCATTACACTAAAGGGAAAGAAAGAAAGAAGTGATTACAACCAAACCAAAAGCATACATCATATTCGTTTAGTAGGTACCCAAAAAGAAGTAGCTTTTCTCGTCTAAAAGAACAGCATTTTTTGCTAACGTTACTTAAACCAAAAAACCTTCCAAATTGACGTGTTCCGTTATTTAATGACGAAGCTTATAGTTATTACTTTTATTACTTAATAGTAGTAGGTAATAGATCAGCCGACAAAAAATGTGGCCT
Source organism: Idaea dimidiata (assembly GCA_949358125.1). Lineage (NCBI taxonomy): Eukaryota > Metazoa > Arthropoda > Insecta > Lepidoptera > Geometridae > Idaea > Idaea dimidiata. The sequence goes on along the minus strand of OX442335.1, from coordinate 16,425,429 downwards.
GCTCTAAAAAACGATAAAAACTTACTGACCCATTTAAAGTTCAAGATGAACGGCTTGATTGCTAGTACTTAGGTATAAACGATTAGAATTATTAAAAATGAGTATTAAAACTGCAAAAAATATAACAACATCTAGGTATGTTTGCATGTAACTTCAGTAAAAACGTTATAAGCATAATTTTAAGTGAAAATCTGTAGGATTCATAATCCTCAAAAAAAGGTACCTAGGTTTTTCTTTTATGTGCCCTACTAGCTGCGCCCCGCGGTTTCACCCGCGTAAATCCCGATCCCGCGGGATAATCGGTATAAAAAGTAGCCTATGTGTTATTCCCGGTATCCAACTACTTATATTCCAAGTTTCATCGCAAACGTGATTGAGTAACAAACACACATACAAACATACTCACACACTTTCAGCTTTATAATATTAGTAGAATACACTACTGGAAATGTCACGAGAGCTTGGATCGGTACCTTGAGCATTCTCACGTGCACCCTACGAGGCGTGAGTGGTACTAAAGGGAGCAGCAATCATCTAATGGAAGGCTTTGACCATGACTTGTTACCTCACGCCGGTCTAAGTCGTATCGTCAATAGTTCCGATAAGCAGGTCAGTGCAGCCACTAAGGCAGATCAGAAACGTTGCACAATTGTCCGATGCCTACTACTTAAAAGAGCTTTAAGTTAAATTAGGAGTTTGATATTTTTCTGTCGAAAAAACACCGAATGATCTGTGATAGACGCAACTTTCCACTTTATTACTTTGATGTCTGTACCACATAGTTTGTACCTTGTTTTATTCTATGCATTTAGACTAGAAATTTTCTCTCTGACGATCAAACCAACACGTATAAGTCAGTTTGAAAACTATTACAATAAGAAAAATCCAGTAAGAAAAATCCATCCGGTAAGCCAGTTATGACAACAGTTTGCCGTACTTTGCACTATCGAGTATAAAGTCGTAAAATGCAAAATTTGTTACAAATATTATCTAATAACGGGAGTGAGGCTTTTGTTTTTATTTTTATTTTATTTATGACATTTATTGTATTTTGTAGGTTATTTACCAGGTTTTAAATAGTGTCACCCTATATTTCATCAGCAAATGGCTTGTTCACGAAACTGGAGATTGCGGGTAGGTCATTGGGGGGTTAAATAACGTTTGTAGTGAAAAGAACCGTGTGAATTTAAAATCGTATACAAGATTTGTTGTCCGATCTATCTACCAATATCCTTAACTCTCTAAAAGTCGTAGCCGATCTCTATGGGGCGTCCGGCGAACAAGCCTGGCAGTGTTAAATATAATATTTCAAGCGAGACGCGGCAAGGGGCCCGTTCACGAACCGACGTACTTCCGACGGATATCGTGGGCCTCGTAAAATGTTTGTGTTATGGCAAGGTAAGGAAGGTACTTATATGTCTATGTATGTGCGGACCTTGTGTAAAAATGTTGGCAACACTTTCGATTACATTTTGGTAAATAATCCATCTATTATAATTTATCGGTCTAAAAAAGGTGGTGTTTCGATTTCATGGTGTTTATTTACCATACCTAAGTTTTTGTACTAATTGATTGCAATTCAAACGATACCTAATGAAACCTTATTTAAGAATCACTGTTGGTATTGTACTGCCTGGGAGTGGCTAGAGTCACTTGCCAGAGTCAGTTTTTAATGTAAAATTTTGTGTCACAATCGTATTTTGAAATAAATAACACCGTATTAGCAAACCATGGGATTATTTATTTAACCGACCCTGGCACAAGCCTGCCAAATTAAGAAATTATAGGTACTTAGCGCTTTGCTATTTCAAAATACTTTGTAGACAAATCATGATTTATTTAAAGAAATATATCTAACAAAGTCATAGATAGATACGATGGTAAACAATTTACATTCCATTGAATTAATAATATTATTATTTCCATTACGATTAAATAAAATCATTGTAAATAAGGTTTATTTATAGCATTATTTAAACATTAGCGTAAAATATGCTGTGAAAATTCATAAATACACTCGACACACGGACAACAATAAATAACCTGAATTAACAATGCAAATAACTTGACAAGAGTTCATAATTTGCGGTAGGTACAACGTACATTTCCATTTAAAAAAAGAATTTGTTTTAGGCTCGTGTAAATCAGAGTAAATCAATGAATTTGTGTCGTGTGTAGACAATACTTTGAATTTATATTTTCATTTACAAATGTGAAGTAGTTATTTCTTCTTTTTTATTAGGTTTTAGTCACGTCTTTATTGTATTTAGCATATTTATCAATGCCCTATGTTTATCGAGGCTTTGCAGACTTCTTCCTGAGGTAAAACACCTCGTTTTTTTGTTTTCGCAATTAAGTGTCGAACATCGCGAAATCAGAAGAAAAATCGAAATTATTAGCTATTTCGCCTTTCAAAATCAAAGTTGAAGTGAATAATGAAGCGAATATCCAAAGTCACAATCTCTTCTCTGCTGTGACAGGTAATTGTGCAGTGTCTATAAGTGAAACGTAGAACAATTAAACAACTCGAGAGTCTCTCGAAGAAAATACGTAAATTTTTATGTAGAATTGCTATTCGTTGCTTATTCCAATTTGGTTGAATCAAGCCTTAGTGACCTATGATTTTATTAAGGCATTTCATACTTATTCCTATTTCAAAATTTTGTTCGAGAGTGTACTTAGGTAGTGACTGACCCGAATCCATTAAGGACCCCGGACTCCCGAGAGGGATTCACCCGGGAACATCGCTCGGATGATGATGACCCGAATTCATTACAAGACATCATATTTTTCCGGCAGACAGTTCGACCCGAGCGGCTCTTATAAAAGAAATGATTAATATAAGATCGTTTGAGGACATTGTTCGTGAATCCTTTAGATAAATAATTTTACCTGCGCAGGCGCCCCCCAGTGATAATGAGCGGAATAAAGAAATGCCGAACGTGTTTCGAGAGAAAAATTGGCAAAATTATTAGATACCTTTTTTAATAACGGCCGTGAGGCATTGGAGCGATATTTTTGATCAGGATGAAGCTTTTAGAGTTAGACGATCGAGAGAGGACTACTCTTACTCTTAACTGAACGATATTTCCAGTGGCATCTCCTTCGGAAGTACAAGGTCCGCTAAAACTCCAAATTATTTAAGAGCGACACAGTCTAAGTAATTCATCAATTAAGTACTTGTATATTGCTTCTATATTTAACATAATCGACCAGTCGGATAACCTAAATTTTTCTTCATGTAATTAAATTTAATCCTTTAATAATAATTGGCCTTTTATTTAACTTTTGAAGTATACAGCGCAAGCCTCTTATAATCAATGCTATTTATGGCGCTGTAGTGCCCGGGACATTGTTAGGTGGATAGGTTTGCCCAGCACCTATATTACCCTCCCAGCCTAGTCAGCCATGCCCAGAGGAAAGAACTGGTCATACGTCTGGAGCTTACTAAGCCCTGGGTTTGTTAATTTAATCCTTAAAATGTTATAAATGCAAAAGTTTGTAGGTACCTATTGTAGGATGTTAGTGATACATTTACGCAAAATCTACTGAACCAGTTGTGACGAAACTTGGTAACCTGGAATTGGCATAACCCAAGGAATTAGATTTAGGAAAAAATAGTAATAAATTCATCAGACTTTACATAAATTTACAGAAGGACCTACATACATTAGTCAAACAAGCCTTGCATCTAAATCAAAACTACTAGTAAGACTTCTATCTACGATTTGAATCAAAGCCGCTTATATAGTAGTTGACTACAATGAATCAGTCATAGCCTCCGGTATGAACTTAGGTATATAGGTTGTCATCCAATCTAGACCAAGTGGCAACTGAGAGCTGGTTTCACCGAAGGATAACGACTGTTTAACTTTGGATAAGGTATAGCAGATCAGAGCTGTATGCCCCGCGGTTTTACCTGTGTAAGTCCCGATCCCGCGGGAGTAATGAGATGAAAAGTAGCCCATGTGTTGTTTCTCGTCTGCAGCTATCTACGAGTACATACTCAGTTTCTACGCAATCGGTTCAGTGGTTTTGGGTGAAGAGCAACCTAATCATCTTACTAATATTATAAACGTGAAAGTTTGCAAATATTTATGTATGTATATTATCACATAAAAATCGTTGAAGCTATTGCGATGAAACTTGGAATATAGATAGTTGGAGTCCTGTAATTACTAATTACACATAAGTTACTTTTTTGCCCGATATTCCTGCGGGAACGGGGCTTACGCGGGTGAAACCGGGCGCAGGTAGTACCTAATAATAGTGATTATATTACTATGAACATTTTAAAAAGAATCAAATTGATTTAATACTACAAAAAAAAACAAAATGTTAATTCATCTAGGTGTAGTTCGGGTCTCTGTCTCTAACGTTTTAATGTAATTTTACAAAATCTAAAACATTGAACGTTATTAATTACTGCCACTAATCATGATCGGTGAAATCGGCCCTTACTACGACTAATAGGGAACACTGAACAGGCCGAACTGAGCAATCGGCTTGATTTGAAGCGTTGAGAGAGGCACGATGGGGGGCGGCGTCATGTGGCGTCTTCATGGACGACCGTACACATCGATACAAGCGACGTTATTTTGAACAAATAATCAAGCTCTAATATGCGAAAGTAACCGATAAACTTTATCAAAATCGTTACATCCGTTCGTGAGCTACGATAACAAACACACAGATACATACAGACAGACACGTCAAACTTTAATAACCCTCTATTTCCGGCTAGCGTTTAAAATAGCGGCTGGTTCAAGATGCTGGCTTACTCGTTGTCTTCTGATAAAAAAATCCGGACGTGCGACAAAACGTATAAAGATGGTTTTTTATATAGTCACACTGCTCTTCCTCGTTATAAAAACCAACGAGCGAGTGAGAAAGCCTACTATTGTAAGATATTCATGCTCAATATCTATCCTCCATATCTATCCTATCCTACTAACATTATAAAGCTGAAAGTTTGTGTTTGTTACTCAATCACGTAAAAACCGCTGACCTATTGCGGTGAAATTGGAAGGTAGGTAGCTGGATACCGGGAATGACACATAGGCTACTTTTAATCCCGATAATCCCGCGGAAACGGGACTTACGCGGGTAAAACCGCAGGGTGTAGCTAGTAGGACTATAATTTAGGTTCCTATCTGGAGATCGCCCAACTGTAGGCACTAGAAAACACGGGCAAAAAAGTTAAAGCCAGTTTTGATACAATCCAAGTTATTATAGAACTCTTCCATATTATGTAAATACTCAAAAAAAATACATAAAGACCCATTTCTAAATTGCACACGACACAAAACATTGATACAAGAAGAAGTTTAATGTAACAATTAATAAAGGAGACGAATTCACGGAAATGTCGAAGAGAGTTCTACAATGTATTAAGAACTTAGTGAGTAATTTCTCTGAGTATTTTGGTTCATACAACGGCCAGTTAGTTCTCGTTTGATTTCTACTTCACAATACAAGGTAGAGGAACAGTTGCGTTGTTTTTTGTTTCCATTTCTTGTTCCATCATAAACTTTATTGTGTCATGCGCCATGTGGTTTTGGTGCGAATTTTGAACGGTCTCTGAATTTTCGGGTTTAGCGAGTTTATTGTTATATTATTATTATTCTTTTGATAATATAGATTTTTTGGTAAGTTGGTACTATAGGTACTTATATTTTACCGACTTCAAAAAAACTTTTGGAATTTTTGTGTGAGGGTGTGTTTCATGTGATCAGAACCGATTTTTCTTACCAATAAAAAGTCTAGAGAATGTCTTAATTTCTACTACATTATTTATGGATTTTGTTTAATTACTACATATTAAACAAAATCTAAAGTAGAATAGTCAGTTCGAACTCGCCGTTGCTATAAGAGCTGTACCAAATAAAGTTACTTTGTTGAGCAGTACATGTGCAAACACTTTTAAAATCATGTAAGTACCTAATGTGGGTAAACAACAAAACATCAGAGGCAACAAAAACTATTTAAATTTAAGTTCATAGTTTAGTTTAATTGTACTTAGGTGTTAAATTTTTAAACTAAAAAGTTTACATTACACCAACCGACAGACAACCACAATTACCACAAACAAAATACTACATAACAAATTACGAAAAAGGAACAAATTACACAACAATTGAACGAGAAATTTCAAAAAAGGAACGATTCAATTTGAAAAGGGAACATTGTAAATACGAAGACACGACCACACTCGCGCGACATGCGCCATCTGTGATCAATTGGCATGCTACAGTAAATTGTTTCCCCGCAAAATAAAGGCAAAACAAGGCGAAATAAGTCGCGAATAAGATGGAAATGTGAACAAGGTTTAATACACTTTGAGGCACGTGAGTAATGAGGTACAAGAACATGAGGTTAAAGTACAAATTGAAATGTTATAGGCCGCTACTGAAGTAAGTAAGTATGGTACAGATATGAGAAAATTTTCAAATTTGGAACAATAAACAGGGTTGCGATCGAGACCTTAGAAAAGATTCTTAGAATTTTACAAGATTTAAGCAGGTAACGAGGGACGGAAGAATTTTTTTATAACAATATCCACACATAGTTATAAAAATATTATTTTTTCTCGAAGCTAAAACATAGTAAAAGTAATGCTTTTGTTTCAAGGTTGGCTTATAAAGCTGGCTATAAACATAAGTCGTGCGGTGCCATTAATTAAAGAATAAGTTTTGCTTTTTTAATGACACACATATTCTCCTCTTCAGTATACGTCAGCGCTTTCTCCAAGGCAACTAAATCAAAACTCCGAGTCAAGATTTATGTTCCCAATCTGCGCTCTACGTACTATCAATTTATTCTGTGACTCTACTCAACAAACCGTGAGCTTTCAGTGATTCTAATTTGTGACTCTTCTTTTTACTCCTAATTATATTCTTGGGCTACCTATTTTTAGTCGTAAGAACTGTCATTTTATTTTGACATTTTCATTTGCATAGTTTCGAAAGTTAATTGAAAATTGTTTTGTTGGTTATTTTTATGTTTTTTTTACTGTCGGCGCGGCTACAAAGAGAGTTTAAGACGGTGCATTTTATTATAAAATATTATTAAAATTAAATCATTTTAGTGTCACCTCACAATTTGGATTTAGACAAATCTCCTATAAGAGACTAGAAGGTTAATGGTCGCTTGACAGTGAAGCATTTCTATCTCGGCTTTGACGGACGAGCTTCATCAGTTACAAAGTCATATTGTCCGGGAAATTACTCCCACACCATTAAAAAAGTCGGCACAAAGCCCAAACGTTGTTGTTAGAATACGCACTATCTATGATAAACATGATATTTTTTTTGTTTTTAATATAAAAAATAATAATATAAGAGTTAAGGGTATATTATGATGTGTGTCTGAAAGTTAAGAGTGAAATACCAGCATCCATACCAACTCACCTACATTTTAAAGTACAATATCTAAGTGCTAACCAGAAATTATAATGAGAAAAATCAAAAGAACATTAAAATTGCACATAAACCACGACCCATTTCTCCTAATAACAAGATTTTCATTTTTAATTCCTGTTAAGTTGCCACAATGGCATTCCCTGAACGCTCCACCAATAGCCGAACGGAATTCATAAATCGAACTGTTATCAGCACTTTTACTGATAGCGCACGGTTTTACTATTGGTCACGCTTTTCAAAATGGCGGATCCTTATCTTTATTTCGTTTTTAATGTTTCATAGTATACAAACTTATATATTTTTACGATCTTAGATAAGTTTTGTTATGTAAAGTTGCGAAAGTGGTTTTGTATTGTTTTCTTATCTATTTTCAATACAGTGTTAGTGATGCAAAACAACGGATTACGGACTTACCTACTGATTTGATTGAGATCGATTGCTATCAACGGAAGTAGGTAGGTACATTGACCAATATTTAAAAAAATAGGTAAGTAGCTTGCCTTAATAGGCCAGTTTAACCACTGTTAGGTACACTTGATTGATGTTAAATTAAGTGTGGATGCGGTCTAAGATGATTTAGAAGATATACTTGTCGCTCACGATTTCAAGACCCTCAAATTATTACCCGCCAAGAAATACATAGACTACTAGTGATTCCTATACATTTCGTTTTTATTTCATATAAATTTGGTTTTATTTATTACTAATTTTATAAAGATGAAAGTTTGTGTGTATGTATGTTTGTGTGTTTGTTAGTCAATCACGCAAAAACTCCTGAACCGATTGTGATGAAACTTGGAATATAGGTAGCTGGGGACCTGGATTAATTTTTATCCCGATATTTCCGCGGGAACGAGACTTACGCGGGTGAAACCGCGGGGCGCAGCTAGTAAAGAATAAATGGGATTTCTAGATCAAAATATCTTAGAAATAATAACTTAGTAGATATATAGCTGTAGGTAGAAATCGGTCCAGTAGTTTATACGCTACGGTGTATTATACAAACTATATATTAGGTAAACATACATAGATTTCCAAAAACACTAGATACCTTTCCTTTTGGTTCTGCCGTATTTGGGTAAAAATAAGAGTGTTGAACAATAAACAGTTTTTCTCATCTCAGAAAAAATATCTAGAGAGAGGCATCCTTGACAGTTCACGGAAGAGACAGCTAGGAAGTAGTAAGGTCACGAAGAGGTGATGACGTCACCAGACGGAATAGACTCGACCTCGCTTCCACTGATGCAGAACCACCGCGTGATTCGGGGAAATGACAGAAGGCATCTTTTGAAAGTAGATAATCTTAGGAAAAAACCGATGTTATTGCTTACCTATTTAATTACTTAGATAGTGACTCGTGGGAATTAATTTAGGAACTTAAATGAATCTGATTGTATTTGTATTGTTTGTTTACTCTATGTTCTAAACAAGGTCAGGTTGGAAGTAAGAATTATTGAGATAAAGGAAGAAACTTTTCCCATAATGTGACTGGGCCGGTACCACAAAAAATTTCGGAGGTAGTCGTACCGATCAGCGTATCCCTATGGTATACTGGGTGGAGTCTGGTGATAGAAAGAGAGACAGACCTCCAGTGGAGTCTTAGTAAAAGGGTTCCGTACCCAAACGCTAAAACTGCTAAAGCTAAGACTCTACTGTCGGTTTGGTAGGCTGTATCTCATGAATCGTGATCTCATGAACATACTAGACAGTGGATTTTTTTAGATTATGTATTTCTGTACTATTACAACAAATATTCAAAACGGAATAAAATAGGAAATATTTAACTCATACAAAAAAGTACTTTTCTGATACAACTAATTCCAATACCTACATTATGTTTTTATTTAATAAAATTTGGTTTAATTTTGCTGTATAAAGAAATAATGGGATTTCTATGGCAAAATATTTTAGAAATAATTACTTAGTGGATAAATAGCTAGTAGGTAAATTTAGTATTATTTAACTAGGGTTCCCAATTCTCATACCACAAACAGGGTACTTTTCTGATACCTTCGGTAAAGAATTCTTCTTTCTCGGGTCCGACTCGCAATTTATCGTCTTTTTTTAACAATTGCGTACTTACTCACCTACCTACAAAAATTCATTAAACTTTACAACTGACTCAACAAAGCTGTAACCGTCTAGGCTTTAGAAATAAGCACAAAAAAGCCGAAGGGGGAAAGTAATCAATTTAGTACAACATCGCTACTATAAAACTTGTGAGTAATAAATCAAATGGGCTCAGATGATGGACGACCAGAGAAAGTAGCTGGATGGCTACCTACTTGTATAATTTGAACAAAATAAGAAGTGGGCACCTATAGCTAGGCTAATAGTGTCGAATAGAGCCATATAGTTTACCTAGTAGTTGGTGCCCATCTTTCATGCAAATTTGACGATATTCCTGAGCGATCGGGACTTACGCGGGTTAAACCGTGGGGCGCTGCTAGTTGGTTATATTTTCTTCAAATAGTACTGTGCTATAAAACCAAGAAGAAAAATGTGTGTAGAGAATTTATAAATACTCGGTTAGAACAACGTTCTAACGAACGTTTGTTTCAAAATTTCGAAATTGTGTTCTAAAAATGGAACACTAATTTCAGTGAGATGAAAACAGCAACATACTCGTATATCTGCAAAACATATACCTAACTAAAAGTTCACTCACCTAGACACTTTATCGTAAAGTTCCATACATCAAAGTTGTATGGTAAAACATGAAATGTGAGATCATATATTTTTACCTACCTACCACGTCTAGTTTCCATCTTAGTACAGTAGCCCGGGGCAAACAGTCTGCAAGCGATAACCAACTTCATAGCTTGTCTTCGCCTACAAAACCCTACTTAATTAACAAACGCAAAGTGTAAAATAAAACACGAGAATCATTTAATATGACGACATAAAAATTGAGCGATGGTCGGCCTAGGGCGATCGAACATTAAGCCCCACGCAATATTAATGTGGCACATTTTCACCCAGGGCAATAAAATAAATGATGTCATTTTTTGTCCAACCCGGGCGCCCTTTCGTCCCTCTGTGCCAGTATTGTCGGCGTGCCCGCTTCCTTTGTCCGCGCCGCACACTGGACCCGCGGGACGTCTTAGACAAAAACCCATTTTTTGGCGCCGCACTCGAGTGGTTTTTTTTTCGTATTTTTTCAGCAAGTGTAACAATATTCGTATGGCTTTTTGTCATAATTAATAATTTATAGTGTTCGTCATAGTCCTTTGTTACACCGCACCTGCTTCTGTCTCGATGACAACATAAATCATTGATATTGAATAAGTACCTGCTAGCTCATACCATGTAGGTACTTATTTTACAGCTACGTGTTTCCTCAGGGTGATTTGTTTAGTAGTTCTAAGCAAAGAGAGCAACAAGTAGGTATTCTCATTATTTACAATGATACCTTTTAAGACTTTTGTTAGTTAAAGTATAAATAAATAAATAATATAATATAAATAAATAACATATCAGCTCAATAAGTAAATCACTGACAGGCACAACTTGAAGAGTTTTGAATACATTAGATACTACTCGGGAAAATTAACTTGAGACTCGTACGTGAGTTTATAGATGTACGCGATCACCAAGATTTGGTAAAAATAGTAGAATTTAATGTTGTACATTTATTATCAGAAATTGTAAAATTTATGGGCGTTCCTTCGAATAATTTTTAAGCTAGATATTGTTTAGAAATATTACTTGCAATGGATTTGAACAAATAGAGGAGACAATTGTAAATATATCTAGAAATGAAAGGAAGCTTCAAGGTAAAATAGAAATAAACAAACTTCATAAAATGTTTGAAAGGCAGGTGATAGGTATAAAGGTTAGGTAGGGACGCGTACTATACAGTAGGTATGTACTCATATTTATATTGTATCACGAACGGAGTTTAATTTAAAAAAGTAAAAAGGTCTGAATCCGCCGGTTGTTTTCCGATGTAATCGGCCATAACGCTGAGGCGTAGCGCGGCGCGGCCGCAACTCCGAGGCGGTATATACTGTCTTGAAGTTTACGCACAATAACCGCAATAAATGTCATATTTTGATGCAAATCCCACTACGTGCTCCAAGTGACTCGAACCGCGTAAATTTTTACAAGATATTTCCATGAAATAAGTTGGAATAACACAACATTTATGCTGTAAAACATCTATTTTATTGTTATCACGCGCTTATCCCACGCTGGCCGCTGTTGTTTTAATAATAACGATTAAAATTATAAATTTATTGCGTTTTCTTACAAGTTTTTAGATATAAAGTACGAGTTTGTATGGAAATTGCAGTTTAAGATAACATTTTAAACGCAACATTCGTTTAAAATGTTATCTCCAATGTATTCAACGGTGTTAGACAATTATTTCTTAGTATTATAATTATTATTAGAGTTTTTGTGTAATATGTAGCTAAGAATTAAAAAACCTAACATACCCCAAATTAAGGACTACATTTGTGCTTGTACCAAACAACAAAAATAACCAACAAGGTCGTCGATATTCTCTGTAAAATTCCATTTATTAAGTGAAAACTTTGTTCAGGCTGTACCAATTTTATTTTACAAAATTTTCCATTAAATATTCGTGTCTACAAAAGACCGTGAAAATGACATAATAAATAAATCCGACACAATGATTTAACATTTTCAATCTGAAAATAACGTTCATTTATTACGAACACAATGGTTCATTTTAGAAATAAAACGAGACTATCTGCCCTACCATAATCTCTTATAAGTCGTCGCTAAGTAGCCGCTGTATCATTCAGCTAAAAAAATTAAAATCAAAAACACATCAAAGAATAACAAAAAAACTAACATCAAAAAAATAGTTTTTTGTGGTTTCTTAAAGTAGTCGGGGTATTTTTTATTAAAAAAAAATGATAAATACTTTGTAGCTTTGTCGTCCTTTTGTTGCTCAAAGCTACGAGGAACGATCATGGTAGGGCTGCGTAAATTTAATAGTTTTCGACCTGAATAACAGGTTATTATTTTAACTCAAAAATAGACGTCAAGGCTGGGAGAGATTACTTCAATCACTTATACAAGTTACTTGACGAGAACATTCTTGATTGTTGGGCTCAAAAATACTAAATTCGAAATTTTGTAAATTTGTACCTTGACACAAAATCTATTGAATTGTGATTCAGCAAGGTTTCTAGGTCACTTACCTAACACATTTTAATCCTGATTATCAAGCGGGCGAAACAGAAATGAGACCGCCTGTGAATGGGACTTTTAATGGGACAAACATAACTTATAGGAAAGAGGACGAGAGATGGATAAGTCGTCGCGAAGTCGTTCAGCTAAAAAAATATAATTAAAAACACATCTAATATAATAAAAAAAGAAAAGAAAAACAAACTTTAAAAAAATATTTCTTTTAACTGTCTTTGGATTTTAAAAGTAGTTGGGGTATTTTTCATTTAAAAATTACTTTTTTTTTAACAACAAAAGGACGACATAGCAACGACAAACAATCATGGTAGCGCGGATTATCTTTAGAACATAACGAGGATTCCGGGTATGCAACCATTTGCACTCAAACCCTCAGTTTCTCAATTCAACTTGACCATGTAGTGCACTTTTAAAAAAGCAGAACAATCTCTCGTAAAACACTGTAATGCCGTATTCACAAGAGATTAGTAGTTTGTCTCGTAACTTTGGTATAAGTTATACCAACTTATAAGCAAGACCAACAGTATTTAGGTCAGTTCAAAGTGGCCGGCGGACATTAAAATATGAAATATAGTCGTGCGACCGCACCGTATGGCTTATTTTAGTCGTTTTTTACTACAACTTCGAATGCTTTTAGACATCTTTTTTAAATTATTGTTTAATCTGTGTGGTCAATGAAGTGTTCTCGGGTAATGAGGCTTTGTGTTGTATTTTCACTAATAAAATTCTTATTTATGAACTAAAAAGTTAAATCTAATCTTTAAAATGAATTTCTGGACTGTCGAAAAGATGGACAGAATTTTTTAACATTTTAGATACAATATCGATCCTTTTCTTTAGAAGCGTAGTGAGTTACATACAGCCCTTAGTTTTTACAAAATTATTTTCAGTCCCGCTTTTGCAATTGAATACCTACTCCGAATTAGCTGGTAATTTCAGTTTTAAAATTGTACAACTTTTTTTAAATTAATCAATTGTATAGTTTATCAACATTGCCTCAAAATATGTCTTCAAACTGCACTGAAATCGAAAAAAAGTCAAACGTAATTGTAACTAAGTACTTAGGTAATACCGTAATACGTATATTATATGCAATCAAAATTCGAAAAATGTTTTTTTTTTATCAGAAAAGAGTACTTACACATTTAAACTTAATCTAGTCTGCCGCCAAACTGACGAGCAGTTTGTTGGCGAGTGAACGCTTTTTACACTTATTAATCAGTACACGTCAGTTCAGTAGCCGAACTCGGTGACATAATAACATGTCTAACATGCTAGCGGCGCGGCGCGGGCGACGGTGTCGGCTACGTGATGACAAACAGTTCCTGACACCGCAGCTATCAATCAACAGGCGCGGGCGACAGGGCCTTTCGTGTGGGAAATTGGGAATTACTTTCTCGATTGGATTTCGGAATGATAAAGGTCAGGGGTAATCTAAAATAGAGTTGTTTTTTATTTGTATATGTGTATAATGTACCTGTACCTACAATATACATTGGGCCTTACCATGATGTCTTATAAGTCGTCGCGTTGTAGTTTAGCTAATGATAATGAAATAAGTACTCCAATATTATTATATAATTTTTTTAATGAATTGACATGTTATTTTAAATTCAAATAGACATTGTGGTTTAAGTATGTAATTTAAATATATTAATCCTAGGACATGTTATATTGTATGGCATTAATTTTTACATGCTTTTGTAAGGTAGAATATAATGGAACATATTATTGTAACCACCTTATTTATTCACCTGTGTTTTTGGCAAATAAAGATGCTGATACTGCTATTAATACACATCAAATAATTTAAAATTTACTTAATTTTTTTTAACGACAAAAGGACGACATAGCAACGACAAACGATCATGGTAGCGCGGAGTCTCTGTGTTTTAGTGTGGCACGTAAGGCAGTTGGTCCGGGTTGCTATATCTGATAGCAGTTGTTAGGTTAAGTTAGAGGGCGTTAGTGCGACCTTAAAAGTTTAATAAGATTCTATCGGTGACATTACTAATTAATTTTCTTTGTAACTTGATTTTAAAGGTTCAATTTGTAATAAATTTATTTTTTTTAATTAGGTATATATATTTTTTAAATTACCCCGTTTTAACTGATATCAGTTACCTATTTATTTGATTATATTACTTTGTTCGTTAATTTGGTCTCGATCTTTTGTTTTATGTTCTGTTCAATGTTTTACTTTTTTTTCTTGACGTAATCATAGTTCTTATAAAATATGTTAGTAATTTACAATAACTGTCTGAAAAAATAAGTATTAGTAGGTCGTATGTTTCTAGTTGATAAAAATATTACGTCTATCTTTAAAAATGGTGGATCTAAGTATTTATAATTTTACTTTGTATAGAAAATAAACAAAACAGTAATAACTCTATTTGGTAGGCTTACTCTACTTCAAATAACAACAATAATACGTTTTATTTATACTAAATAGTTTAAATACAATGAACAATTCCTACCCATAAAATTAAAATAGTCAAGTCACATCGATAACATTCTAACTAAACAAACTATAAAGATAATTAGATACTATAGAAATTACATCAATATTACTTAGTAAGTAGTTAATATAGCAGGAATAGTAATTGGCTAACTAAATTTATAAGTATTTCCAACTACTTGAGTAGCCGTGTGGTAAATTGTTTACGATTCTATTGGGCGGATTTAGACGACAGATTTGAAGTCGGCAGATATTTGAAACCTAAAATTGGATGTGTAGTGTTATTTTTGAATTATGTATGACACAAAAGAAATCGACGCTCGAAATGCAGTTTTTATATTAAGATCTATAAAGATCTTAATATAAAAACTGCATTTCGAGCGTCGATTTCTTGAATAATCAAATGATTAGTTTTGACACAGCATAGAATATTAGATTGTGGGGAATCATTAAGTTTACTTTATTTTTCTGTTTGTATAATTTAGGTACGAATAATAACTAATTGCAAACTATTTACATAAAAAGGTTGCATATAAGTCATTTCAATATAGCATTGTCGATAGTGCTGGGTACAATGTGTTGCAATCGTTAACAGTTGGTGCCCAACCCAGTCCATTCAAATAATATGACGGCGAGCTATCGGCCGATCGTTTAGTTGGTAGTCTAAATTCACCCGTAAAAAACGATAAAACAATTAGAATCATCATTAACATATTCAATTTAATTAAACAAATTGCAGTCGTATTTTACAGTCAATTGATAAAGATTGGGTACAAGATGTGTAATTCCTTAGTCAAGGTTGTTTGGACGAAAACTGAAGAAAAGGAATTAAATTAAAAGTACAAGTATGGAGTATTTTGGGTATTATGTGATGTAACATTTTGGGTACTATCCCACCAATATTATAAATTCTAAAGTTTAGATGTTTGTTTGTGTTTCAATCGCGCAAAAACTACTAAACCGATTGCGATGAAACTTAGTATGCAGATAGCTGGAGATCTGTATTAAAACATAGGTTTCTTTTTATCCCGATTTTCCCGCGGGATCGGGGCTTACGCGGGTCAAACCACAAGGCGCAGCTAGTGTGATATAGATCACACATATGATATCACGTTCCAAACCCGTAAGAGTGTCAGGATAAAACGTGGCCTTTGTTTTCCCCGAAGATGCAATGTATATCCATATAAAATTTAATCAAAATCGATCCAGTATTTTCAGAGCTAACACCAAACAAACATACATGGAACCCACACTACCTACTCTAAATATTAGTATTGTAGTGGAGGTTGTGAAATTCAGGCGAAGGACGGGTTTCAGGCGAAGGAAACGAAGCGTTGTGGTTACAGTGGCTTTATTAACAACGAGTGCCTACTGTACACTGCTAGGTAGGGAGGGAAACTGAACACCGGCCGGCCAAGCACCCCGAGTAGTTCGGAAGTGTTCGCTAGCGCAGCGTGTCCAGTCGATATCGCCTCGTGGTATAGCGGCAGGCAAGCACTATACGGTTCCTGGAGGTCCAAGGAGCGCAATAGGTACTTCCAAACGCTATAAGTAGAAGCGGAGGATTTCCTACTTGCTTGCCCAAACAAAATCCAGTCAACACTTTATAGAATGATTGAGACGCAACGACAGCGTGATCTAGTATTGTCGGTGGCGCCATCTAGTAGACAGTAGCGTAAACTACCATTCTTTAGTAAGGGTGCTGGTTTGTGTTTGGTTTACATTATAACATTGTGTTACAGTATAGTATACTCGTAGATTTATGTTCAATTCTGTATTATTTGAACTAAGAACTCTCCCCTTGTAATAACTTGTATTGTAAATTTCTTTTTATTTTTGTCACTAAACCGGAAAAATATGCGTAATAATAATTAATTACAACATGTCCTATAAATTATACTACAAGTAAACTTGTACAATTGATGACATTAATTTTATTCATAAAAATAAAGAGATAGGTTGTTACTGTCTAGGTACAAACTAGAAAAATGTAAAAAAAAAGTAATAGAAGGTACCTTGTCTAATGAATAATGTCAACAATGATAAAATTATAATTGCTAAATGACTTTTATGTCATTTCTAATATTGTAACTATACACTTATGCCTGCATACATATTTAATTTTATATCTTTTACGAATTAATTTCTATACCAACTAATGATAATGATGTTAGTATCTTGATATTTATTTCAAACAAAATAGAGATCGTTTCTTTTCATGTATTTTTCTTTTGTTTTGTAAGTATGTAATTCTTAATTGTGCTAGTTTAGGCATTTAATTAACTCAACCGATCAGTTTTCTACTTATAAAAAACGACAGCCGTGTATTGGTCTCGATAATTAATAGTATAATAATACGTATGAGACGGACAGAAATAACAAATTGCATTTATTAGAAGTATAACTAACCCTTCGCTGCGTTGCCGGTGTGTGGTCGGTATTATTATGCGAAATGTCATCGAATCATCGCGTGTTTGGCCCGCGAAATGAAAAATGGATGCTTGACATTTGAAGTTTGACTGATCGATGTTTGATAGCTGACTGACGAACTGATGGACTGGTGCAGCGTGAGTGAATTTTTAATATGTTTGCAGCCAGTTGTTGATTTCGATTTATAGTAAGGTGCATTGTAAGGTTATAAAAATTATTATTTAAAGTTGAATCTATGGTAGTCGTATTATGCTTTTGGTTTTGTTTCTAAACTTAGTAAAGCTTTATGAAAATAATTGACAAATACCTACTTTCTTAGTTAGGTACCTTATATTTACGTTTGAATTTTCAAATATAGATTACTTAAATTATATTACACGGATGCGACCAAAAACATGCCCCTTTATTTTCAGCAAAGTAAAAATAGATAAAGACAGGTATTCAATATTATAAAATACAGAGGTGGTTATGACTATGACTGACGTGATTTAGAATTTACGGTCATTGCAAAACTATAATTTTCGATAAAATTAATTTGCATTAATCACCTTGATAGGACAGGTATCAAGAAATATTCCTAAATAATCTTAACTCTAGCACCTACTGCTATAAACTGCCAATTTACAACAGATACTAGAAACCGTTCGAATTAAATCGAATGACACATTTGACGTCCCTAGTGCGAGCTGTCAAAATAAAATATGAGCCAATAAGGACCGACGACGCGGTGACAGCGGCGTCACGCGGGAGTTATTACAATATATGAACTTATTAAAATTTCTACACACTTTTTTTCCGTCTCGTTTCGCGGTCGGATGACAGTGACATGGAAAGGTGTATCATGCCGTGCGTCCGATTTTATTTTCGTCGTCTTCCTGCATTTGTAATTATAATTTAGCTTGTTATAATTGGAATCGTGTTTTTTGATTATGATTGTTATATTATTTATTTTGTTTGTTTGGTTTAAACTATATGATATTGTTGGCAGTGTATGTATATATATGTATGTCTGCGTGTGTATATTACTGTAAAACAGTGTTGCTATATAATTTTTAACGGGACGTTTACGACCCGCTGTGCAGTTACAGGGTTAACCACACTCACTGGTTCATAAACTAAATAAACTATAGTTAAATATTAAACTATTAAGTAGACGTGAGCAAAATGCTTTAAAATCAGTCGTTCTTCTTCTTCTGGTACAGTGGTGTAGCTCACCTAGTGTTAGAGTTGTCAGGTAGCCCTAAGGCCTTAAACTTGACCTAATAACTGCTATCTGAGATAACTGCTAAAAGTGGGTACGAAGTACGGAGGAGCTCGTGAAATCGATTTCTTTTGACAAGAAAGAATTGACCGCACCAGACGTTGCTTAACCTGCACGATTATATACAATCAGTCGCTAAAAACCATGCAAAATTGATTTCAAAGTGCTTCAAAGTTCGAAGGCGGCAACTTCAATAGTAGAATATTTCACACGATCCGGTGCTAACTAGCTAATTCCGGATTATTCTAACAAAAACTAGTTTACAGTTACTCAGGAGTCGGGAGTCGGCAGTCGGGAGCATATGGCACAAATATTTGACACGCGCGACCGTACTTGACGGATGACGACACAAAAAATGTTTACGACATCCACTTAACATACTCGAGATTGTTTTCGAAAATAATTCCTTACAAATAAGTGTGAAGTGTAAATATTTGGTCTGTGTAAGGGTGTCACTGATTCAGTTACTTAATTTTATGATGGGTAATATTGTAAATAGCAGGAATCAACTAATATTGAAACATATTTCTGACCATATTGATATCATTGCACACGAGCATTAAGTAGGTATTGTATTTATCACTAGACTTGAATCTTTAAGCAGTTATACACTTTCAATTTTATCCTATCTTAAGCAAAGCATGATTCCGACCACTACCTAAATCCAATATTTCACAAACTAAACGGTAACAAAAGAAAATTACATTAACTAACATTCAGTGACAAAAAATATCAAAAACGACGTACAAAAAAGTTGAAACATAGAAGCAAGAGAGCAAAAAGCGTGACGACTGGTTTCAAACTGTGGTTCGAGATACTAAACATCTGTTCTTAGTAACTTTGTTTTAATCTGTGCGTAGTGAATCGTGTGGCAGATGGATGGTTTGAATAATCACGGTTAAAATTACACCGTATTCTGAGTACATAGAGAGGTTTAGAAGTAAAACGTCAAAGGTTAATCAAATTATGAATGGCAATAGTTCCGGCAATGTTCGCTCAAACTTGCACTTGCCATGCACAAAGATTCATCATCATCATAGCATAAAATACGGTACATAGAGTTATTGGCACGCGTACTGTAACCATCCATATAATCAATTAGGTACAGCCATACAATAACACGCATATCCACACCAATGTCGAATTCGTTTCGGACATTTCGTTCAAAAAGTGTAAAAATCTACGACTAATTTTACTGTAGACAGAGTACCTACATATCGTATGACTATGCGAGACTATTCTAGTAACTATTCTTCGAGATCTTTCATGGATTAAAACTAATTTTCTTGCTTCTGAGAATATCGGCCGCCTGCATTTTGGGTACTATGCCTTGTAGACGCTGCTAACAACCTCCTTTGTTTAAGGTTTTTTATAGGATGTTAAATTCTAGAACTTACCTGTATAACTCTCATTGGTAGACCAGTTTCCTTCGCCAACTGCTCCCGTATATGTCGCGTCGGTTTCGGCGTCTGCGAAAATGCCGACTTCAGAATCTCCAGCTGCTTCGCCTTTATCGTCGTCCGAGGCCCTCTCCGCTTCGAACCTCCATTTCCATCATCAGGGGACTTGTTCTCAGCTTGTGAGTCTCGAGTTTCTGGGTCACCGTCTAGCGAACCCTGGGTAAAAAAGTAAAACTGAATACGACAATGTGATCGGGTTGTAAGAGTTTTGAGTATGGATTGTCTATAAGCGATTCGATTTTTATTTTAACATAATTTACGTAGAAGATATCTCTTCACTAAACATTCTTGTCCATTGTAAGCCGAAGTGCTGGTCTGCAAAGATCTGTCTACAAATAAGTACCTGATCGATTTTCTACTCTTTCTTAGTGACAGATTAACTACAAACTTAAATTATTTACATGACACCAGTCACAGATAATTAAATTAAAAAGATTAATCTGGTCAAGTACTACTACTACAAGACTACTTGTCGTCTAAATTGATTGTGAAGATTGTGGAAATTGTGGAAAATTTATCCAGCTCAGTATGATGCAACCTCTATGGTGCCGTTTATGGCATCATGATAAACTAATATTGAGTATATTGTAATATTTACCTGATCCTCCGAGTCTTCGTGAGGTTTCGTGTCACCATTGTGAGAGAGTTCCGAATGTAGCGCCGGGTGAGGCGCGTGCGCTGGACTACTCGAGTTGTTCGCTGCTCTCGACTCGTCCTCTTCTTCTTCGTCTGACCCTGATCCGAGGAGCGAGTCCGCTGCTGGAGAGAAGAAAATAAATACGTTAATTAAAAAAGTTAGTACAGTTCCTTGATTGTTAGTGTTTAGTTTTAATTATTTTTTGAAATTGGAATACCTATCTTTGTCATACGGTTTACTTTATTCATGGTTTTTAGAAAAAAGTTTTGGTAGGCTGGTCAGTGGTTTTCGTGTGAATAATTTTTTGAACAATTTAAAAACATAGGTATTACTTTCAACAATGTGACTAAACTGACTAGGTATTTTAAGTTTTTATTAGAAATTATTAGCACCTATTTCAAAAATAAACCAATCTAAATATTCGAAAAGCTATCAAAATGCAATGCAGCGTTAAAATAAGAATAAAATTGACTTATGAAAAAAAGCAATCGTTTCACCCCTTCGCCCGGTTTAACCAAATAAAAATGTAATTTTGAGGCCTGCGCCCTCGAAAGAAACTACAGACAGAATTAGCCACAAAAACAATTACTTATACTAAGGGGAAAAGATGGAATGATAGTAACATTGATTCTCGAACAAAATAAGTTGACATACAATCGAGATGTGAAATTCGACGTGTTCAACTGATAGAGATTTACGAACGGTAGTATTAGTATATTAAGTAGTAGAATAGTATATTTACTTCTTAATGGGCTAACTAAAGATAGCTAGCCACAAACTAAGCACTACCCTTGTACTATGGGTACTAAACGACGGATATATTATATAATATATTTTTATTGCAAAGACATACATGATACCTAGAAGACACCCAGAACCAGAAACAAACATTTATGGTCAGCAGGAATATTTGTTCCCAGCGAGAATCGAACCTGCAACCTTCTGCGTTGCAGACCGGGCGTCGCCCGCCGCGCCACAGAGACTGTCAAATGATTGATTGATCCATTATGTAATTCTGTTGTAGAAAATCGAAGTTATGGATCGACATAATATCTTGAGTCTAAATAAAATAATCTAAAAAAAAGAAAAGCCTACACACAAAGAAATATCTGGAAACAAATCTAACATTTTTATATTCTTTAAAGTTTACTTATACAAACCATGTTGTAAAATAACAAAAAGTCAAATATAACACTCAAAAAAGCTTCAGCAATAAAAACTGAAAACAAAAATTACGACGACATAAACACAAGTCTCTATCCTAACTTCAAATGACGAAAATCATGAACATTTAAATATAGAATTTTCTCATGAAATTGTTTGTCCGAAAAGAAATATTAAAGTCAGTACTTGGGTATGTTTAAAAGGCGAAGTTTGATCGTAAAGCGAAATTTCTTCGAGTTATTATAGTAGGGGTATAAAAACCGTTTACGCTGTGCAAACACAGAGGGTCGCGGCTCGAGAATATTTGCAACGGAACAAGTGATCGTGGACACCACTTGTGACGAGCTCTCGAGTCTGATCGGTGGTGAAACTTGTATGAATAATTTAGGGGATTATTCTAGGCTTTTTAAGAGGCCTGTGAGAAATGGCCGATGGTGAAAGTATATGCCGGGACTAAGTTAATGCTGAGTAACTAATTTCTTTCGTATGTTACGGTCTGATGGAAGACTTCCATCTATGATGCACCACTGGGACAGTCGTATCCAACTACTGTCCTGTTTAATCAGTGGCTGGCGTCATTTTTACGCTTGAAACTATATCTGCATTTACCTATTTGTCTTAAAGACCTAATAGGAACAATTATCTTGAATGTTAATAGACGGGGTAAGAAACAATAACTGGGCATCTGATGAATACTAGCACAAACCTCATAGATTGGTTTTATAGTACCTTATTAGTTAAATAAGACGTTTTTTAAGTGTTATTTTATCAATATCAATAAAAAAAAAAACTTCAACGCGTGTTGTAACTTGTAACACACACACAGTGACACACATACCGACAAGAAAGTGCTCATATGAGGCTTCCTTTTTTACCTTAACAAGTGCAAAACCCAAATAACCACAAGGGCCACAACCAAAATGATAACGTCCTCCATTTTTGACATCGGTCAAAAACATTTTTAATTATTCAACAACCAAATCGTTAATATAAATTCGTATTTGAAACGTCACAATTTTTTCAAGCTTAACCATTGCGGCTATGGAGCGAACTCCGCCGTTTGTTTGGCCCGCGGCAATGTTGGGGTTAACATCTGTCAGAGATGCACAGTTCAAATAAATTAGTTTACGTATAGGTAGGTACGGAATGTAGAAAATAAATTATACTGTCACTAACATTGTATGGGAAATTAGCGTAACAAGAAAGTAAATTATTATAAGTTGGTAACTTTGGTGTACGTATTCCTGAAAAACTGTAGACTGCATTGAATGTACCATCTACTAATGAATATAAAGGAAGACCTATTCTGAAATAGGGCATACTTTGACTATACTCAGACTTAGCTTAGTAGAAACTTGGCAAAGTTTATTTGTCATTACTTTTGAAAAGTTTACATTCTAAATTTGATAAACTTAGATTGTGCTAAGCAAAAACTTTCGATACCTACTTATAAAGATCGCTTTATAAATACCAAAAGTTTCACTTAGCGAAGTCTAAGCACGCTCTGTAGACTTAGATTCGATTCGATCATACTGTAATAAATAAGCAACGAATAGCAAGTCTTTGAATATAGTTAGATACCAACCTAAATAATTTTGTTCGAGAGACTCGAGCTGATCAATCGAGGAAATTACAACATATGCGGAGTATTTTTATTAATTGTTTATTCTACTTTAGAGCCGATTTTTCAAATCCCTAGATAGAGATATCTGACAAATGAAATGTAACACCACCGAATACAAAACGTCACTATGATATTAAACATAATTAAAATTTGAAGGCTGTTCAATTTGGTTGGGTTCGCACTTATTCGATAGATATCTTTTATCCGTAGAATGAAAAGGCTCTTTATCAAATAAAACTTAGTCTAACGACTAAGTGAGTATGGCACTTTAAAGTACCTAATAGTTAATTGGGCTTAGGGTTGAGTACTTAGTACATCAAAAGGAGTAGTTCTATATAGAACAGCATAATTGTCGCACAAAATTGTTTTGGCTATAAAACTTTAAAGAGGCAAGTCTGTATGAAACTTTAGTTCTGCAATGAAAATTGTTGGGGTATATTTTACTAAGGTAGATAGCCAAATTGAAATTGTTGGGGTGGCCATCAACAAACACTAATAATTACAATATAGGTATATCAATGTTTTACAGGTTTAATCAATATAAAAACGAACTCAAAAGTCTCCAGCGTAACCCAATTTTGTGCACAGAAGTTCTTGTAAATTATCAGAACTTTTTCACAAGGTTCGAAATTCAAAAAGCGTTTTTTTTTCAAGATAGACCTTTCTATTTTTAAGTTAATTAGAACAGTTGTATCACAATGAGTTTGCTGTTACAAAAGGCTCGACTTATTAATCTTCGTAGGTTTTCCGTCAGCCGTGGTGCCTTGGTTCTGCAAGTCATTTTGGAGGGAAAATACAATACATGAAGGTAGAAAGTTGAAGTTTTAGCTGATATCTTTTGATTAATGGTCAGGAACACAGTTTTTTAAACATAGATTTACATAGAAAATTTAATTTATAAATTAAAATGCTTTGAATTACGAAGGTAGATGGTGAAAATTCAAACAACGACGCTCGAATTTTGATTCAACTTTTTAAAGGTGTGTGAGTAGTTTCCCGAACACTTTGCTTAAGTATTGACCAAGATCGATCGCCCAAGTAGGTCCAAACTACGAGAAAAAAAAAAGTGAGCCGTCACAAGACGCCTGACAGATGTGAAACATTTACCAACAACCAGGTTTACCCGCGCCTATAGATGTGTCACATCAAAAAAGACGGAATATTTTTCTCGATCGACAAAATGTTTCTCGTACTCATGCTACCACGTGATCTAGCCTAGCTTAGACCCTTTATTTTAAGATCACTGATCAAATGTGTACAAACACTTTGAAAGTAAAACGTCCGGAGTGGAAGGGCCCTTTACGACCCCTTAATGCCAAAACAAACACTTCCTTTGTATGGAGCTACCAACAAAACACTTATTAAGTCCTTCTGCTTTTAAGTGATATTGGTTTTATAACAATTTTTTGTTAAAAGAAGTGGACTGAGTGAATGGTTTTTAAAGCTTTTTTTTCTTCACTGTGTGGAAAGTTTTGGTAGTGAATTTTCATCAGACACCGGCTTAAGTCGTAGATATCTTCTTACTTATAGTCAGTTCAATTTCAATTTCAAAATTCTTTACTATCATAAAATATGGCACATACAATAACGTTAAAACAACGATTGATATTAACACGATCTATGATACTTTGTCAGGCTGAGGCACCTATAAAAGCTTATAGGATAATGTTTTGTTGTTTTTACTAGTAGGTACACTATTCAATCAACATTACTTATTAATAAATTAGAATTAAATGCGAGATTTAAGGACGCGACTCATGTGAAATCCCTTTCGATTGAATAGTTTTCTTCATAACCGGTATCAAATAGATATTTAAACAATGTTTTATGTTATTGTACATGATACAAGAAGTGTCCCCTTCATTTTAAAAACAATAAAAAATAACTTTAAATACCACTATTATACAGGCAAAGTTACCCCTGTTTTACAAAATAAATCAATTTTTCTTCTAAATCCTTAACCGCTATATTTTCTTATAGGCATCATAATATTAGAAAATACAATACATAGAACCCCTTCATCGCATTTTATAAAAATATTATTTTAATCTTCGTGAATTATTGATTTTACGAGAAATTGTAGATTTTTCACGCAATTCCATCTCGCTCATTTATATGCAATCGGACAAGGACCGATGATTATCATCTATCGCCGCCTTAAGTATAAATCTTCACTTGTTACATAAACAGATTCCTAACCTAGTGAAAGGGTACTTACATGTGCTATGCAGAACATTTTCTGCCAATCATCTTTAGTGATTGTAACGAAGACTAGTTAGAATTCGTTTTCTCTTTCTATCTATTAGTATTATTTAAGCAAGAATGCTTAGTTGGGGAAGTGTTTGTTAAGAACTAATAGAATTTGCACGAGTACCCAACCATTGTTATACAACAGTACCTATAGGTGGTATACAAAATCAAATTATTTACTTAATGATTCTGTTTAATATTGACAAAATGGTATTATTATGTATCATTAAACTCACGCTCATTGCATCAAACAATCAAGATAAACATTAAAAAAGCACATTTCGCATCGGAACACACAAAAATCTAATGTTGATCAACATTCAACAATTAAGCCCTATTAACAATTCAATCTTCAAGCTTCATGAATAATTTCCAACAACGAAATTATTTGTGCTATCTCCAAATCTATAACAACCTATTAACGCCAGTAAAGCAATAAAAATCACAGATTATTTTGTATTACAGGTTTATTATAGCGTGTTTATGGAGCTGACCGTTAATTCGACCACCATCTCCAATGTGAAATAAGAAACCGCGAGATAGGGATCTAAGAATATAAAAGATATGGGAACTCTTTGAGGTGCCGGTAGCGCGTACTTACGCCCATATGCAGTAGGAAGGAGCGAGCGGGCAGAGCACACAGCCGTAGCGCCGGCACACATGAAAGGGTGTCTTTCACACACTCAAACAACGGATCGAGGCTATTGGTCGCTCGTATACCGACGACCACGCCCTCTTTTATCGACGTTGCGCAAAGACTGTGCGTGCGAAACGAGGCTGTATATGTAAAATTTTGTATAGATCTGTGGCAGCGTTGTGTTTTAAAATGTCATTTCCATCGGTCGCCCCCGCACTCGGGTCGGAGTCGGCGGGAATCTCCGATCGTTGATTGTTTTCGAACAATAGTTTGATTGGTTGGAGTTGATAGAGGTCCTATTCCTTTTATGTATTTTGCAGAAAATATAATAAAACCGAAAAAGAGAAAAAAATATTAATACCTACCTACCTACTTATTATTTTCAAAAACGACATTGGAAAATGTACCTGTTTTGTTTTTAAACTTATTTTATATTTTAACCCTATTACTTACTCAAAATAATCAAAGACATAAATGCTAAATAGAAGTCACAGTCATTTAAACGTAGGTAACTTTTCAAGTGACCAATTTTAGTGTATCTTCGTATCAATCACTTTGACAAGTGATAAAATTCAAGCCGATCAAAATAATTTCAAAGTAGGTACAGTTGAATTTTCTTACATCACAAAAAACACAAAATAAAATATAAACAATCTATCAATATATCTACATGCATCCGTGGCCAAATTGGAAAAAGGCGTTGGGACGGATCTCCAGAGATGCAGGTTCAAGACCTGCCGTGTGCGAAATTTTTGGAAAGCTTTTCTATAAGTATAATCTATTATTAATTATAAAATATAGGACATTTAAATTAATCGATAAGAAATAAAACGCACAAAAGGCTGGCTGAACTTTTAGATGGCAAAGCCGATCCTTCCCCAAGGTAGTAGTAGACTCCGGTCACCTATTACAGATCATCAGTCAAACATTTATAATTACGAAAACTCAAGTTAATAAGTCGAGGGAAGCACCAGGTAGCGAAGGGAATAATTAACCAAGTTAGACCTACCTACCGTGAGTCGGACTTTCATCGGTCTTTGATTCGCTTACACCCGCCGATGACTAATGATATTTTTTACCTTTCATTGTATAGTTTAGTTACTATCTTGTATATGGAACGGTAGTTTTTTATTCGAGCAACGAAGCGTGGAAAGGGTCATGTTTTGATGTTGTTTTCGGTTAGCTTCACTGACGTAGTCCGTAAGTTCAGGTAAGCTGAACTTACAACTTGACTTATTAGAAGCTCTTTTGCTTGAAAGCTCTGGTAGGAAAATCTGTCTGGGTCTGTTACGGGATTTACCGTCAACGTGGTCTTGGACGTAGCACGCTCCCCTTGAACAGCAGGAAGACATCGGCGGAGAGGTATAGTAGGAATCTCTCATGGGAAAGCGAGTACAACCGCGGGACGTATTCAGTACCTACTTACTATGATTTAATCTATACTACCGATGAAACCCGAAAATTAATCCCGACAAAACTAACAAAAGTTAAAACTCCGAGTACAATCAGAATAAATCCAATAAATAACTATTACAACATTCGAAAAAGCAATATGTCAGCGTCTACTGAGCGCCATTAGCGCCAGCCATGTTTGATCTAACACAATGGTGTGCGTGAGCGCAGGTTCGGGGCGCAGCGTTCAGACAAATTAGTCGTCCATCCATCCGATAGCTGTGAAAAATCGCTGGTAAATTATTATTTTTTATTCGTTAAAGTGAATTATTTGACCCCGTAACGAGCCCGATTTATTACAATACACCCAAATATTTCAATAGATTTTAGTTGTTATTTACTTTGTTTACGGTTGCATCTGATAACGACCTCCCATAGATTCGTGAGTCGATTTGTATTTGTATTATGAAAAATCTTTACGGAAAATTGAATTCAAATCGAATTACGGGATTCGATCCATGGTTTAAGTTCAGTAATATTCGTCGGGAGAACTGGAAAAACGAATTGAAGCTGGTTGAAAAGGTTTGCAACTTTTGCCTTTAAGCCTACTAGCAAAAGTACACAAAGCTATTAGCACCATCTGTAAATTATTGTAATCGATTGCGAGTTTTGTTTGCTCGCTGTCACAAACTTTTAATTTTATTTTACGTAAAGGAATATAATTTTAAATAGCACCTAGACAGCTAAGTGCGTTTCGAAGAAAATTTCAATAAGCAAAAGGTTATTTAAGAATTTCAAATAACTAACGTAAATCGACAAAAGCCATATAGTATCCGACGAAACGACAACGAAACACCGTTGCTAAATGGCCTTGCTAAAATACCCTATGCAATAACAGAAACTAAGTATGACTGTTAAAAATCTTTTTTGAAATCATTGTGGATGCACGTTACGACTAAAAGAGAGTTTAAAATTCTATATTTCTCTGGCGTAACAATTTATTGTAATAGTGCGATAATTCGAGTCACCTACAGTCACATACAAATCGGTTTAGACAACACTTGAGAAATAACGAAACTTTCAAAGTTGAGTATAATAGCTGTTCCTTCGTTAGGGCTCATGGTTACAAATTCTTAAATGGCAAGTGTGTTAAAGCTTAAAAGTTATTACAGTACGTATGTCTACAATGTAACAATGTTTAAAAGTAGACTTGCAGCATATTTCTCGTAGTACCCAAACGTCATATTATACTGTTTATAGACGTACCTGTACCTATAAATCGCGAATAGATAAATTCTAATATATTTAGTTACTAGCTGCGCCCCGCGGTTTCACCCGCGAAAGTCGCGATCCCGCGTTGTTCAAACACCTACCTACCGCAATGCAAAATTTCACATTTAAACGGTCGCCCATTGAAGCACAAACAAACAAACAGACTATTAGTAAGATTGATTGATTAGTTAAGATCCACAAAAAGTTTGAATTATAATCTGGTAGGATGCTGTAGAGTTAAAGGACATGAAGAAATGCAATGTGTCACCAAGGATGATGTGACGTTCAAGGTTGAGCTAAGTCGAGAAGAAGGTAAGGAAAACCCAGCAAATCTTGGTGAAAAGAGAGAAACTTACAAACGAATGCCTTTCACTGGGTTTGAAAACTTAAAGCTATGACTGCACTGTAAGCAAAATACCTGTTGTATCAAGCGCCCTTCACGCTCATGCCGTGGGTTTAAATCAGTGCTTGATTAGACTATGTGTTAGACGTTTACTGCATAATACCAGCTAGATACTACGCCATATGCTTATGTAAATCAACATTAAACTTAAGCAGTCGTTAGCTATTTGTTGGAAACTACCCACTTGAGCAGATAGAAGAGTTTACAGTGTTGGTATTCATTATTTACGATTATCTAAAGCAATTATGGTTTTTTGTTGTTTGCTTACTCTTAGACAGTGAGATCACTAGACAAGTTTTGTATAATGTGGTGAGTGAAAGATGCGGTAAAGTCTTAGTAAACAAACTATGAGCGTACATACTTCGTGATACGTGAAAATATGTACTTTAGGATTGATTTTGATATAAAAATATACAATCACCTAAAGATGCTTCAACATGAATGTGATTTTCCCTAAAGAAATGTGAAACAAGATAGGAGGTAACAAAAAATTATAAAACTTAAACCAGAGCAAATGCTATATTATATGCAGGAGATCAGCATTGTCATTGAACCAATGAGTCTATTAAAGTTATAGAGACGCCATTGCAGAACAAATCATTATTGAAAAGGGGCACAAACTATGCTATACAACCTCATTATTTATATTCATTCACATAATTTAAAGAAGAAATAGACGAAACTATTGTTATCTCTTTCTAAAACATAAGACTCAATGGTACTTGCATGACGTAAGAAAGAGATATCATAATATTATTATTAAAGCGGTTAGGACAGAATGATCAAACGTCAAAGTCAAAAACTTCGTTGGAGTCTTGGCGGGAACTCCTTGAGGAGATGTGGTGCTAAATTTTCATTTTTGTGAAACCTAGTTCATATGCGTGCAAATTGTTTAATTTCGGGGGCATATTAATCAATTTAGTTTCGTGAAGGTGTACAAGTGGAATGAAAGTGAAAATCGGTGCAAAACATTGACTTAGTGTTGTCTCCAAGGCTCCGTGAAGATTGTTTGTAAATGGCCGCCGCGTTTACAAATGATTCCCTAGACTTGACTTTAACTATGACGACTTGACTGTTTCGATGCAAATAACTTGCATAATGTATTAATAATACTTGACACTGGCTAATTTCCTAATGGCCATAATCGGTTCACAACCGATAAGAAATAAAAAAAAAAAAAAAAAAACTTCGTTGAGTTTTTGAAAAAAAACTTTTTTAAAAAATAAACTAAAATAAATAAATACAGCTTTACTTACGGATAAAATGAAATATTTTTGCCAGTTTTTGGAGTATAATTCGTGCATCGCATAAATACGCACGAAGGCATTGTTGTCTGTGAATAATGTTGTGAAAGTGAACTAAATGTACTGTGTTAACAAGTGGGTGATCGTGACGTGAGCTGGGATGGAACTAAGACTTCTTTGGCTAATTAGCTTAGATTTAATTTCTTCTATGGTTTTCGCGATTTTGCATAATAAAACACTTTATTTATCCGGTTTTATCGCGTTTTTATTCATTATTTGAACCGAGCTTTCGCCAACTTTACAGTTGGCTTTCTCAAGGTTGAAGGTTGTCACTTTACAGTTGGCGAAAGCTCAGTTCAAACAATGAATAAAAACGCGATAAAACCGGATAAATAAAGTAGCTTAGATTTATGTAGCCAAGAAATTCGCCCTATTACGTATCTAGAAGTTCTTTACATATCTCTGCATTGAACGGTTGTAATGCACCAGCAATCTGGACACGCTGCTTGGCAGTGATTCTTTATAAGTATTTTTTGAAGTAAATAAGTAATATATAAACACCAAAGAACTTCATGACCTACTAGGTAAACTGTAAAATCAAAACCAAATTTAACAACCATTTAAGAAGACGATTCATAAAATAAAAGGATTTAGTCGCCCAACAGTGTTTTACAGACTCATTTTTCCAAGAACAGATCCGTATAAATTCTCCCATGGAAAACCAATTTCGTCGAACCGTCAAATAACAAATAAGTATTCAATAAGTTGAGACTAATTTCAGCAGGTTTGTGCCGGTCGAGCTCGAGTGGTGAAACTATGAAACCCTGAGGTTGTGGTGAAGAGCCGCGTGACCGCAGAATCGTGACCTGCAAGATTGGTGCGCGGGCGCATTGCGCGCTGCGCAGGCGGCCGTGCGTGCGGTGACTTTATTTATTCATTTCTACATCTGTGCTGGGGAGATTTAAAGGGCATTTGTATTTGACGCGAGCTTAAAAAATAAAAATATAAAAATGCATACGTTAGAAATGAATTGAGGAAATGGACGCAAGATATTTTATTGCCAAATGTCATTTGTAGATATTATTAATATTTGAATTTAACTTTGCACATACTATTATCCAATCTAACCGCTTTGCCTTAGACCTTCCTACTCCATATCCAAGTTGAGTAACTAGGCAGAGCAATTCTAGTAAGTTATTATATTTAAATAGTTTACGTAAATGTTGTGTGTGTGGGTATATAACAAAATTAATGTAATACCATTTTTTACAAATTTGGTATAAAAATATTTTTAGGTCTGAGGTCCTAGTGCGATATGGAAAAAAAAGTATCACTACGTATGCTGAAAATACATAGTAAATACAAAATATCGAATAGATTACGAAAAGTTAAACGAAAAGAAGAAAAAGAAGTGGTAAGTTGCCTCGTCTAAATACCTTACAATATTGTATAAAAATATGCAACTTATATGTAAGACATGAGCCAACAAAATTACAA
Organism: Idaea dimidiata; assembly: GCA_949358125.1. Lineage (NCBI taxonomy): Eukaryota > Metazoa > Arthropoda > Insecta > Lepidoptera > Geometridae > Idaea > Idaea dimidiata. Next base: position 16,393,098 of record OX442335.1, on the reverse strand, counting down.
TATAAAAACGCATGATTATCTTATAAAAAAATACGGTAATACGTCTGACAAATTGTGATTTAACGATGCACATTACTAATGACATTTGTGCACATTGTGCATACATAATCGCACAAAGAGGTTGTGTGGCAAGAAACGACGCACGCGCAACGCGCAGGGAACCATGCGCGCGATTTGTGCTGTGACCAATCGCTTGACGCCCGGCTTACAAGTTTATCGTCTTGAGCATCAACTACAACTACAATTTTATATCAATTTCGTTTCATAACATCACATTCCACAGTTTATTTTAAGATGTAAATATCGTAAACCTATAAAATTTTATTTCAAAACGTATAGCTCACGGCCGAATACAAAATTACTACTCAAAATTTAAGTTCTACTTTAACAATTAAGCAACTCTCAAATTAAAACAAACCCCATACTAATTAAACCTCAAATTTTATTCCTGTATTCAGATTTACCTAAGCAAGTTAAAATAGATTCTCTCCTCGCTATTTCTAAATACGTTTCATTGAATGACAATTCATGTATCATGAATGAATGAAGCAGCATTGTTTCTTCTATAAATTTTAATTTCTGTACTGTGGCTACAAGACAAGGCAAGATAAATACATATACAACAGACAAAGTTATGTAAGTAACGCTATTTAATTCGATAGGTACTTTTCGCTTAATATGTTTGGTCATTTGTTCACACAAGTTTAAATTGGTCATCTGTAATTGACAATTAACTGGAGCTACATTAGGTACCAATCATAATAATATTGAACGACACAGAATAACAAAACATTAGATACTACATAAACATATATATAAAACATCTACTGAACAGTAGACTCATGACACACAAAGCCATTCACCATCTGAATGCTCTATAATTAAAAGGGCTGAGTCAAACACGATCAATCTCAACTCCATCTCCCCACATAAAGTCAAAATAATAGATGGCCTCTCTAATGCCGCTTTTTTCTCAACCACCGACCGACGTACACGGAGGAATTGACAGGTCATCAACGAAGGCGCAGGCGCAGTGACGAAGCTCTTTCACTGAACTCACGACAAACAAAAACAAGTGGAAGCAACATCGTGCCAACATGTACCTTAATCGGAAGCAGTGAAAGACGATAACGCCGTGAATCAAATACGCTTTTTAAGACCTTTGTTTTCGACAAGTGCCTCCTGTTCGGTTCTTTTTTCCTGAGATAATCTTCAGCGGCCAAGGCGTGAAGGCCGAGCGCCACACAACATGGCGTCGACAGGTTTCTTCCCGCTTTTTTTACTTCTTTGTTCCTTCCCATTATTGTCTATGGATGTATCTTTCCAGCCGTTCGATTTTTAAAGTTTCTTTTTTATTTTTGCATTAATAATGCTGCTGCGGCGTTTGTCTTTTAAAAACAAAAAAGTCTGAGGAGATTGTCTATCAAAATCTAGCTGGGAACTGGGAAAGAGTAGATCGTTAATCTGTTCCCAGAACTTCAATTCCGGTATAAAATGCGCTCCATCAAGCCGTAGCAAGATTTAGCATTCAAAAATCATAAGCTTGACGTTTCGCAGAATTGAATGATTTAGTGCTGGCCGTAAAATATTGAAAACAATAAAATGGCTAAGGTCCATTCCGGTAGCCTGAGACGTTTTGACGGAATTCGAATTGATCGTTGGTATTATTTTACCCACTTTTACACTAGTATTGTAACTAAAAATATTCAATGGCAGTACCAATAATTTTACGGACAAATGGTTAGTGGTACTTTGTAGACCGTATTTGATTGAACTAATTGACATCAATGCCTATCGATTAGAACAAGAAAATCACAGATTTATAACCACCGTAAAGAATTCTAGATGGTTCATTTGAAACAGCCTTTCTTCACTGTTGGCTCAAGTTACTGAATAATACTGAAATGACGCCTGATCTTTCTAAAAGTCTTTATCTTGAAACCTTTAAAGTTCTTTTTTGCAAACTAAACTACTATCACTTAAGACGTTAATGATTCTGTTGGTCCAATTAAGACTTACTATTACATAAACTGCGATTCGCGAGCATATTTTGTTGTTGGCAAGGTTGTTATTCGATTGTGAATAAGTAAGGAAGTGGAGTGAAATGAGGCATCGCGGTTTCGATTCCCGATTCAGGCTATTAAAGTGTTAAGGTTAGGTTGAATAATAGCTTGGACGGTTTGTTTGCATATGTATCGTGTGTGAATGGAGCTTTGAGAGAACAGGCGTCGGATTGAACGCAGCAGTGTTGATACGGTTCTCGGAATATTACACTGTTTTTAATCGATATCGACTGGTTCGACGGGTTCACTGACCTAGTGTCAAAGAGAATGCGTACACGCAAGTAGGTATGTTGATAGAGTTTTAATTTAGCCCATTATTACTGGACTGTTAAGTAAAACCGACTTATCAATAGGAAATTAGCCATACGAAGGAGTTAATGCACGCAAATAAAGACATACCCTACCTTACCCATACCTACTAAGATTTCGCACTTAAAGATATGGTAAATGACAAGGGATTCTCAGGACTCGTAAATTCTATGCACGGGAATTATGGTTCCATATTTTTAAAAGTTTAAAACAATAAATAAATAACTGAGTCCTACATATTCCAACTAATTAACAAAAATAGCAAAATTATTAAAAATCCGTATAACATAAATCGACAAACCCAAGTCAGTGACATTTGATAAAATGACGAAACATAAGAAAAACAAGTGCCCAATGAATCAAAATCCAATAAATACAAGCTCTAAACATGCATTACCAAGACCTTTGACCGAGACCGTAGCGGCGCGGGCGCACATTACTATCAAATACATGCACCTCGTTAAAAATGTAAAACAACCTGAATATCTCACTAATACAAACAGAAATGGCCGAACCGTCGATAAATAAGGATTTTTTAACACGAGTGACATAGGGGGTCCAATTAAATGCTGGTGTCCCGTAGAGAGGCTTACAACGGTGCTACAAAGGTGTATTAATGAGGGTTTAGGTGTACTTGTAGTTGGTATAAAACTGAGGTATTAGAATGGGAATTATACTTCGTCTACGTGTGCATGTATTTATATCGTACGACTAGCTGTGTCTCTCGAAAGTCTATATCCCGTGGGAATCCCTTTCTTATCGGAAATTATTATCGAAAAATTACGCTCTCGAAATTTTAGTTCTATATTTTTTCAATTGTAGTCTACAATTTCTTGTTTTCTAGACGACTTTCTGAAGAAAAATGTTCAATACAAAAAAAAACTGAAATCTGAAGTCGTGTAGTTTTACGTCCCGTAGAGAGGCTTACAACGGTGCTACAAAGGTGTATTAATGAGGGTTTAGGTGTACTTGTAGTTGGTATAAAACTGAGGTATTAGAATGGGAATTATACTTCGTCTACGTGTGCATGTATTTATATCGTACGACTAGCTGTGTCTCTCGAAAGTCTATATCCCGTGGGAATCCCTTTCTTATCGGAAATTATTATCGAAAAATTACGCTCTCGAAATTTTAGTTCTATATTTTTTCAATTGTAGTCTACAATTTCTTGTTTTCTAGACGACTTTCTGAAGAAAAATGTTCAATACAAAAAAAAACTGAAATCTGAAGTCGTGTAGTTTTACGAAGGTTGGGTTTGTAATTCATCTGCCCGACTTCAGATGTTTTTTAGGTTTTTGTTTTTATTTTTCACCTTGTTTAAAGTTGGTTAAAACCACAACGTCAGATCGTAGTGTAGAATTAAAAAATGAATGTAGGGCCACTGGAAAAAACATGAAAACTGAAATCATATCTCAAGGTAAGGCAATGACTGTAAAAATAAATTGTAGGTACGTAGGTACTAGGAAAGTTCGAAGGGTGGTTAGGGGAGGTTGGGGTCGAATGCCTTGTCGAGGGTAGATAAGGAAATATTATTTCCTTTCCCCAAGACGGGTGTCTGATGTCTTTTTACTTTAAAGAAGATTGAAATGAAAATATATCTAGCTGTATGAATATTATATCTAGCTATAAGGTTTCTGAAGAATCGAACAATCTTTGTGATGCAACATCTCCCTGTTGTATCAATAATGTATTTAATTTAATTATGTAGGTATGTATTTGTAGTATGTGTACCTATGCCTGGAAGAGTCTAAAGAGCTTTCAGAGTTGAGGTCGCCTGTTTTGCTACTTCATTATACTGCTCATTATATTGCTATTTATTGTACCAGTGCAATTTTATAAGTTCAATTAAATTCTATAGTGAAACTCAAACTCAAAATAACTTTGTTTAATTTGATAAGATCACATTGTCGTTTTGCAACGTCAGCAAACTACCGCATCTTCGAAAGGTGACCTCCAACGTGAACAAAATACAAGAAACTCATAAGACATTATTAAAAAATTATGAATCGAAGTTATATTATTATTTATTACTTTGTCAAAGTATTAGGTACCTACTATAGTAACTTAGACTAGGTAAAAGGTCTTAATTTAAATTAATTGAGATTATATAAATGGGCCACAAAATATCAAACAAGGCTATTCAATTAATAATCAATTAATCAATTAAATTGCAATTGGATATTTTCATTCAATCAGAGTTTTTACGATTTCTCATTTAAATGTGATAAAGGTCAGAGACATTACTAACCGTATTTGTAAGGGTAGGAAAAGCTGAAGGCTGTGGGTTTGATTCCACCGATTCCACCATGGAATATTTTTGGTAAGTTACGCTGATTACTTATTTCTTTGAAAACTTTCGGCCTTTGCAAACCTTAACCTATCTATTATTATAAATAAAACTCCGATAAACTATCTCAATCTTGCGCCAATGTATTTAAGATAAATTTCAGCCATATACGGACAACTGCTTTTGTGTGATTGACACTCAAACATACTAACAAACATCTAACCTATCGCATATTTTAAAACATTGGTAGGATTCTGTGCTATTTATTTTAAAATGGAACGGTATGAATCATGTGTTACATTCATGTTTGTGGCAAACACACACTCAACCTCAAAATATCACGTTTAAAAACAAAAAAGAGGTCTAATCGGTGAACGATTTACAGCATCAGAAGCGTACCCTGAAGGCAAATTATTGATAATCGACCGACTAACCAAATAGCCGGTGTTGATACACCATATCGAGTGATCGACATAATAGTGGTGCCGATCCACTGTTGCCGATCACCATTATAGGACGTGCGCGGACTCAAAACATCATAAACCACTAAACAAAGACCTCTCTACAAACGACAATGTCTTTTTATACAAGTCCAACACATAATGGTAATCAATTTTTTTTCTACCACGCTTATTATTGAAATTATTATTTATTAACGGTAATTGTCGACGACGTTTCGAGGGTTAAGTTCGGCGTTTAGCGTAATTTACCCGATTTGCCTTTACGGGTCTTATATAGTAATTATTAGTTGTCAAGCGGTGGTTCTATGGGATAATTGGCCCGTTTTTCCTCGTACCTACTCGAAATAATGCTTTACGTTTCGTGGCGTAATCATGGAGGTTGAAATTGTGAAGGGGACTGCGTAGGATTATTTTAGGTTATTAAATTTTTAAATAATGTTGTTTGTAAGATTAGGTGGGTTGATAACCGCTCTCGTGCGAAAGGCCAAATAGGAACCAAAGAAATGTAACTATAGAAGAGCTTAGTTTTAACAAAATGGTGAGCAAAGTTAAGGTATCAAACTCAAAGTTTTTCTTCTTAATTTTTTTGTAGCCATGAAAAATCAAAGTAGCTTGTAAACCAACTTGCTTTATATGATATATCAGAATCAATGAGAGAAACTCGTAGAAATAAAAAGATTCTCAAGAACCAAAACGAAGCCTATGCTCGCTCGATGCTCACTATACTGATACATACTATTGAAATTAATATAACGTTTTACAAAATAAAAATTGAAAAGTATTGCAAGAGTGCTCAAAAAACCTAAATGACAAGGTATCCCGTTGATGTCTTTTATTTGGTAAATAAAAACCACTTTCAGAAAAAACGTCTAAGTAAACCTTTTTAGACGCTACCACGTAGGTATAGGGTGAATTAGAGTGTATTCTTTCAATCATGTAGGCATCTGATGAGAAAAGGTATTTCGAAACAACCTCGGGATCGAGACTTACGCGGGTGAAACCGCAGGACACAGCTAGTTATAATTAAAATGGTTTGCTCTTTGCACCAATCATTTGAATATCCTCGAGTCAGTAGGTCATAAGGACAAAAATGTTAGTAGGTACGCAGTTAGTACAGGTAGAGGTTGATTTTTATGTTGTTTTTGATTCGACGCAGGCGCAGGTATTGTGCGGCGGTAAACGGCGTGAAATTGACAGGTCGGAGGTACGGCCGTATTTCAATAACACATGCCGAACAAAAATATTACCTATATTTGTAAAGGTTTTCAATAAAACTATAGGTATTCGGTACAATTTTATTAATACAGATTTAAAAAATCTGTTAAAAATCGACTAACCCTAAAAATGGCTGGAATTCACTTTATTTTTTATAAATTATTTTGCTTTTGTATGAAAACATCTATCATCAATATTTTCTTGGTTCTTTATATTTAATTTTAATCCATTTTATACATAGATATAAGTAAAGAAACTCATTGATAGGTTGAAAAACTACTGTTCTCGCATTTTATCGGTCAAAATGATTTCTAAAATCACCAAGTAAATTTTCAGCTCTACGTTTATGAGTGACTATTTAAGAGTTAACCGGTAAAGCCGCTTTTAAAGGCCGCGATGTCTTGAAACCATTTACGGCCCGATATAAAAACCGTCGTATGTCATTCGAAGGTAATTCATCGTTATTTTTGCGAAATCTTTACAACTATAAACAGTTAAAGTATCTGTGGTTACGGCGCATCCCAACATGTTTTACTGCCTATAATTCTATTCCACGACTTCATATAAAATAGAAACCTGGACTCGCCGAGCTTTCAAAAAGGCTGCATTAAAACATCATAAAACTCAGACATAAGGTTTAAAGCGGTCAGTTTACGAGCACGCTACCTATCGATCGTTTTGACGATAAATAAAAATTAATGGCGTAGACGGTGGGTAGTGGGTACCTACTACAGCACAGCGCTCGCGCTGACTGACCGGTGGCTGCAATAGGACCCCTTAAAGAGACCTCGAGCTCTAGTTTTCAATAGCTTCTGGCACAAGCGAGTTAAATAGCTTGATTTTCTATGTACATCGCAAGACAACAACGAGTGGTCTCAACCACTCGCCGCAGAATAGGATATCGAATAAAAATCGAGCAATTTAAATCGCCTTTAGCGCATGACCGATACAAAAATAAGGCTCCTGTGGTTGATCAAAACAGGGTTTCCAGTCGAAAATAATTTCTGGTCTTCTGTCTTTAAAAAGGAAATTGATCCTTCTTAGTTCTCAAACTTTCTGTACAAAACTAAAAACAAATATTTTTCGTGCTCGAAAAAAATTTCATATAACAAAATTAAAATAAGTTTGTTTGAGTTAAAATAATAACAGTTAAGTCGCTAACAGAGTTGCAGTTTATGCTTTGTTAGGTATATCTTTTTCTCCATAAGTACCTAACGCATGCGAAAGTTTCTTTAAAATTCCTTTTTCCAGCGTTTTACCTCTTTGGAATGGTGAAGTATTTACAAGTTGCTTTATAACTCCAGAGTTTCAAGTTAAGTTTTAAATTTCATTTTTTTGCACAGGATTAACTATCTTAATATATTTGTTTTGTGGGGGTAAGTACATGTTTTTGTAATTTTTAATGAGTCTTATTACAGCTTTCACCAGTTAGTACCTATCAAATATATATTTGAATCTCTTCCTCTAGACAGAAAAGAGAACAAATCATACCTTTAAGAACGATATTACTCGCATCTTGACTCGAGTTTATTGGCACGCATTAATTAAACAACTTGTGTCTTAAAACTGACGATGAGAATACTATTTAGTGCTTCAGTCTGTAAGTCATAACTTTATTCAGTGGCAGGATCAAGAATAATAGCCTTTCTCCCTCCCCCCTGCCCGCATACAGACAGGGATGAAATGGGATTCTATCGGCCTCCTCCATTCGACGCTCTTCTACGTGACTGTACATACCAATTACTAAACTCACAACTTTCGACTCTAGTGCTACAATTTAAGAGTTCAAAAAACCGTAGCATCGCTCCGTTTTTTTTTACAAGAGTCAGCATTCGTGTTTTCGTGAAATTACTTTTACGTAGTTTTGTTTACATTTTTTTATCGAGACTGTTGGCTCGACTGTAGACAATTGAGAAAAACGAATATTTTTCAATGCGGTATTTTTTTATAATCATTAAATAGGTTGGTATACAGTTTTTCTTTAAATTAGATGAATGATTGCTAGATTGAATAATTACCTACATATTGGGAAAGAATTGACTGGCAAAAGATATTAATATCTAAAGTGCCAGCATACTTTAATGAACTATTCAATTTAAAGGTACTTTTTCGTTCACCATAGGCTGAAGATCTGCATAGTCATAGGTTAAAATCCCTACTATTATGGTATTTATTAAAAAACATAACACTTCCTTTGGCAGTCGTGTAAAAAAGACCAAATTATTTTGAATTCTCAAATAGAGACTGAATTGATTTTAAACTTTGAAATAAAAAAATCTTTAAAATTTCAAAACACATGTTAAAAATACAAAATTAAGATAAACAATGTAGCCCCCTTGCGCAACGTAGGTACCAGGGCAACATAACACAAGGGTGATAGAGCGTGCCTATTTGAAATAACAACAGATCCGCGATCCGGCTTCCTATCGCTGAACAAACAGCCTGAAGCCCGGATCGCTATTTACTGGGGTGCAACCCTTGGAACGAAATATTAATGTACCGTTAATATCAATTTTAAATAAAATAACTACCTTACCTAGTATTTTCTTTGATTTTCTACAGAATCAAAATCATAATAGCTATATTTTAGCGGATTTGATTGCATGAATTCATTAAAATTTCTACTTACTAATATTTAAAAGTAACCGACATAGCCATTGACACATTGTAATCTGAAATAAATGAATTATATAGCTCTCAAAATTCGTAGACTTAAGTGGCAATGGGCAGGCTGTATAGCTCGAAGGACAGATAACCGCTGGAGAGTAAAAAAATACGAAACGGAGTGTTGAAAGACCACCGGAGAGAAAAAAGTCGTTGGATAGAGGTAGTTCGCGATCGCTTTATAATTAATAACCATAGTTAAGCTGCGAGAACATAAACATAACAACATTTTTAATTAAATTTAATTACAAATTAAATACCTATTGAATCCTTAGGTAGGTATAGTACCAAAAAAATGGCCACAGTTTCTCTATGGATGGCAATAGTAGCCAGTGTCACCTGATTTGTACCAATTACGTTTTAGTTCTAGATTTTATAATGTAGTTATACTTATTTTTTCCATTCAAAAAAAAACTACGCTGATTTCATGGAAAATTGGAATTTTCGTTACATGAATTATTTCGAAGCAAATTTAATTAAGTATACGTACATATTAACAAATTAAAGAATACGTACATGGTAACAAATCAATGAGAAATTTCTGATTTAGAAGTTTAATTAAAACACAAAATTCTAATTAGCAATTAATTGAAACAAATGATGAAATTAAATTTCCCATGTTTGTATTATGTTAAATAACTTGCTTACGTAGTATAAGTTTCAATTTCACTATAGATAAAACCTACACCCAAAGAAGTTATATTACTAGAATTAGAATGCTCACGTAGAACTAAAAAGTGTTCCGCTATATTGTAGCATGCTGTCTTTTTCTAATAGTGTTATTAGAAAGGGGCATCATGCTCAATGTAGCGGAACAGTTTTTGGTTCTACGTAACTTCTTTGCCTACATCATACTTGTGCGGATGACAGAACAGGACAGACATTCTGAAAATAACTCTTTGTCTTCACTTTTATTTACAGAATTTTTATCTACTTTTTGCCCACTGCACTGTTTTTTCAAAATCTGAATTTTATCATCGACGTTTTTTGCTGGGTATACTTACTCAGTAATTTAAACATCACCCAATATTACAGAAACAAGAAAAAAAAATTGCAATATCGTTTTGCGCGAAATATCCGAGTTAACCCTGCGACTGCCGCGTGCGCTTGATTGATAAGCGTTATCGCCAGACGCACGCCTGGGGTCCTTTCCGACCCCTCCAGATATCTACAAACCTACCTATAACTACACAGAAATAGAATTAGGGCTGTAATCAATGAGGAAACGATAAGAAAACCATTGTATATAGGCACGTGTATTTTAAAAATATAGTGTGAAGTACTCAATTTTTTTTTGTATTTAATCGCAAAAAAATAACCAGCTATACCACCCACAAAATGCTTAAAAAAAGGGTATCATTATTCAAAAATATCAATGTCTTAAACGTAACAGAATTGACAGAAATATTTTTTCTAAAAAAAAAAAAAGATTAAACAAAACACCTCAACAATGATCCTTCAAAAATCTCAAACAAAAACGTAATCTTTATCCCACAATGGGTAGAAATATTCGAGCACGTATAATTTTTTGCAATTTCGCATTAACTGTATCAGTGGCCACGTAAGCGTATTACGTAGGGTACTCGCTTAATCCCTCGATGGGGTTTGGTTCAGCTAGTGGAAACGATTCTGTTTGCTTTATCTCTGTATCATTTCACTCGGGCATTGAGGGTTTAGAAATGCTATTATTTTGTTAGTTTTACTTAGAATCAGCTTGCATTAAAAATGTTTAAAGACAAATTTAGAATAGGTTAACTTTAACCTATTCTAACTTATTTCACTTTGTTAACATTTTTAACACTTCGTATTTTTAAGTTACATTAGAGTGCATATTTCAATAGCCTGACAGTCGTATAATTTTATCAACAGTTGACTTTCAATAATTATTTATTAGAAAAATTATTGGAGAAAATGCTAACACAAATCAGGAAGTTAATATACGCGGTGAAGAGACAAATACGACACTAAAATATTTCTACTACGACAAAATAGAATAGGTACGTCTTACAAATACTTAACACATTCAATACTTAACAGCTTTTTCTCCCAGCAGAAAAGTATTAAACTTTAGACCTCGTTTTATCCCGATTTTTATGACAGCGTTCATTCGCTTCAAATATTCCGAAAGAAGAATCGAAAGTGACAATAAAACGATAAAACCGAATCACTTTCGAACGAAATAGTTTGACGTATGACCCCGTTTTAAATGTGATTAAAGTTACAGAATTAAAGACATGCACACGAAGCACACAGTGTAATCTAATTCTATATTTATGAATCTGGACATTGCTATAATACTTATGTTCTTAAAAATATTTCCCAATTAACAACAACTTTTAGTTAAAGTAGGTCTGTTTCTTAAAGTACTTATAATTCTTGCAGTATATGTATCAGATATTGTGTGTAACGTGTAGGTATCTATTTGCTAACATTATTTCTCTTTAACAATGTATAAACACAATTACACGAGGTAAACAGACGGCGCCGCAGGCGTACGGTTGTTGTGGGCACATTCGCAAATGTTTGAACTATGTTTTATTTTTTGCTAGATTGTGTCCCGTGGATTTACTTACATCGGATTGACACACAAACTTATGTTAGTATGTATTCATACTAAATAATTTTTATTTTACTTCTCATTATGCACTTTTAACAGCACTAAAAGTAAAATAATTATTATTTTGGTTTTAAAAATATTCAGACATTTTATTACCTATTAAGTAGTTTTATTATTTCCTTGTCGTTTTATACATGACAAATGAATTCGGTACGTTTTCGTTATATATTTTAGTAAACGCAGTGAAGGCGTTATTTTAACATGAAACATTTCTTTGTAATAATAATAATAAATCCTAATGAAAAATTCAATATTTCGACAGAAAGATTATAAAAACGGGTTGTTTTAGTTACAAATTGAGCTATAATATTGTGTTGTAATTTATAACTTTAGCATCTATAATTTATGATAATCTCACACTACAATAAATGAAGAAAGAACAAGCAGTTTGTACTTATATGTAAATTATAAGAAAGAAAACTTCTTCTATGGTTTTCGCGATTTTGCATAATAAAACACTTTATTATAAGAAAGAAGCTTAAAACGAGTCTATTGGTATGAGAAAAGCTATAGAAGTTGGACTGTTGTATCATACAATAGTATTGTATGATAACATAATAACGGGTTATTTCCAAAGTACTAAAACAATGTGGCCTCGAACTATAGGTACGTATAACACAAATAAAATAAATTAATATGAAAATTATTAAAACATTGGTACTTGTCACTTACATATTAGACCTTAAATGACATCCCGATTTTAAGGGTTAAATTTATACAGTTTGCCCAACTAGTTGAGAACGTGGGAGAAACTGTGAGAAGCAACTAGTATAAGTTAAATATGCAATAAAAACCAAATTTAAATGAGTAATAAAACTCCAGTAAACAGAACATATCTAATGCAAAACATGGTATTATAGCCTCTATTTAGGCAAATCTTCTGAAGTGTCATCGCATCGACAAACTTTTTATGCGGACGGATCAATCACAGGCTAACATATACTCATGTATAGGTAGTCGTTTCCGAGGCACTAGCGACACAATGAATTGAAAACATAAGTTTGCCACTTTCCCAATTTACTATGCGTACGGATTTTTGAAAAACTAAATAATAATAATACTTTTTCGTTGACGGTAGCGCCACGTAGAATGTCATCCATAAGTTTGTCACTATCTGCCATATGCGCATAAATCAAAAACTTGAAATACCGGATGCTGATCGACAGATATGACCTTCTTTAAAATATGTGATTCTGAATAACTACCCAGATATAAATATAGACGTAATTGGGAGACGATAACGACAATCTAATGGTTTTTCTATTTTTGACATTATAAAATTGATTAATTTGGAATCACATAAAAAACCTCATGCAATTTCGTGTTTTTGAGTTTTGGCGGGAACGCGTTGAGGTGATGAGTAGCTAAATTTTCATTTATGTAAAACCTAGTTCAAATGCGCGTAAATTGTTTAATGAATGAAGGAACATATACTTTATTGCACCAGAAACATAAATTAACAAATATTACAAATACAAAAAACTTAAAACTAGCGTGGTAAAATGGGCGGCCTTAATTTCGGGGGCATATTGATTAATTTAGTTTCGGGAAGGTGTACAAGTAATAAAAGTGAAAATCGGTTCAAAACATGGACTATAGCGTTGTCAAAGCTAACGTGATACGTCATTGTAAAGAGCCACCATTTACAATGACTTCCTTGACTTGACTTTTGCTACGACAAAAATTTGCAAAAATTTATAATAATTGACACTGGCTACTTTACAGATGGCCATAATCGGTTCACAACCGATAAGAAAAAAAACAAAAATAAAAGAATATATATTTTCATAACCCATAAAATATTATCATTATTTTAAAATGCCCACAGAGAATCTATAATTGAAAATATTGATTTTCACGAGGATGATAATGTAGGGGATAATAATTTCAAAGCGAATTTCTTAAGCTTCGATTTTTAAAAAATGTTGTGCAAACTGAAAATGAATTGGAACTTAAGTGAGTAAAACGAAGGTGTTTAACTAGTATAATAGGTAAATACATATTATAAATACCGATCAATAATCTACCTACTACTTTTTCTAAAAGTACTAGGAATACTCTACTAAATACAATATGTTTGAAATAGTAAGAGTTCACGACTTAGTTTTTACTATCACGCCAACAATATAGTGACAAATTCGAAAAAATCGAAGCACGAGCGAGTCGAAGCTATGGTGCAGTGTTCAGTACATCTATTTTCCAATCATGTTACAGAGATTGTGAACCAGCAGGTAGGCAAGTATTTATGCATCTCGTGAAAATTCACGTTTATTGTAGTTTCGTCTTGTCAGTCTGTCTTTGTCTAGCCGCGACCTAGCTCAGAGACGTTTAGTTGAGTACTAAGAGTAGTTGTAACGTTTTGCATGAGTATTCATTTGATTTTAAATATTGAGAAGCTTTCAAATGAAAATAGTCGACTTTTCTAGATTTATGCAGTCAATGAAGTAGGTATCTAAGCATTTTGCATTTAGAACATGGCAACATATCAATAAATTAAATAGTAGAATATAAGATTTGAATTGTTATCTTAGTTCTTATAATATTTCAAAGACTTTGAGTATGTTTTCTTTCCTCTAAAGTAAGAACAATAATATTAGTGATCACAGTATGTAATTGGCCTGGCCGGAAGACCAGCGGTTGCTGCTTGACACAGATTTTTGCTGAGGCGGCCCGTTTAGGGTTTGCTCACGGCTTTCTTTTTTGTTAAAAATGTATCTGAGTTTTTGTACCTAACTATATGTTGATATTTGCTTGTCCCAATGATCATATTTTCTTTTATTATTTCTTATTAACTCTCAACATTAGTCGCTCAAGGAACCCTAAAAAACCTCGTGGAGACGTAACTAATGTGTAATGCGGTTACTTTTTGTACAACACCGATTTTTTACCCATGTTTTTCCCACTCGGTTACGGATCGATCGAAATTCGATTTCTTGGGTGCCCAAACTTTTATTGTTACCCCGCTATACGTTCGAGAAATAATAAAAAACGCATTTTAAATGGACTGCAATATCACATGTCACGTTGTAGAATCGAAACAGTCATGACAAGGTAGTGACAGAGTGTCGATTTCTTATCGGCCGACTCACGTCCACTTTACTAGACTAGTAACTTATGCAATTGGACTTTATCCAAATTATTTATTTGGACTTATTATTTATTAAACAGTTGACAAGACCTACGTGCCAACCTATGCTTTAAGACATCGACCGATATAATAGTTTGCCCTCTGAAGTTACTGTTAGAGAAGTAATTATTTGAAAGCGAGGACAAATAATTGAGTTTTTTTAAATAAACGTGTGTCGATATTTAGATTGGATTCCTATTATTTGTTGTGGCAAAGCAATTTCAATCTAGGTCTTACGACATTGGGTAACGTGCCACAGAGAAATAGCCCACAATCGAAAAGGTAGAACTATTTCATAACTGACAGGTGATCACAGGGGTTTACCCACTATCTTACTAGATGGTAGATAATTATATAATTTGCCATCGGGATGCCACAAGCATGCCTAAGTTGTAGTAGATGACAATTACAGATGCAAAAATTCAAGGTGTGAAAAAAGACAAAAGACTAATTGATTATCAAGTCAGTACTGGATGCTTCTTTACATTGGCTCGAATCCCGCCTAGTGTCGACCATGCGTTGTGTTTTTGGAGGTACATTTTTCTTAACTTTAAAAAATTTCTTGGTGACAATACGTTTTAAAATGCGTAGCACGCTCGCCTAAAAGATACTTCATCACTCGTGATTTTTCAGTCACGTAGGTATTTATTTAGCAATCTAAAACAAGCAAGCCTTATAAGAAAAAAACTATTTTAACATTAAGCCATATTTAGAGGCAGAGACTATTTTTTTGTTCGTCTAGTCTAGTCCCATTGTAAGATATAAATATTTAGTTCACACCTACCTAAAACATATTGTTTCTACATTTTTTTTTGTAAAACAGATTATTTTTAACTTTTTAACTTATTAGGTGTAGAGGCCATAGTTTTGTAATTTTTACCTCTAAGAAACAGTAACTCAAGCATAAAATATTACATATATTAGAAGATAATTCAAAATGGAAGTAGTCGGTGTTCTCAGAGTCCGATAGATTTATAGCATCGTATTAAAAAACTAAGATTTATCGTGATTCCAGTTAATGAAGTTGTTTTAAAGATTTACGTATAAAATAGATAGGTAGGTATATCTACAACGAAATTTTATAGTGTTACTTTATAACAGTTTTAGACTTGCGTTTGTTAGGTTTTTATTTTATCCCTTATCAGGTGTCAGTTTTTTTTATTTTGATTGAAATTACAATTCGAGATGAAATTGTCTCAGTTTTCGGCAACAAAAACATCGTAGCTTATCTTATTTGTAATTCGACAGGCAATATTTATCTAAATTTTAGATCGATTTGGGAACGATAAATTTATGTCATAACATTGGAAAAATATTGAACGACGTGAAGTATAAAAACAAAACAAAATATTAAAAAACGTCACCACACAATGATACGAACAAAAACTATATTCGCATGAAATAATTAAGAAATTTCGTTAAACACGATTTTTCGTTTGGCACCTGCTACAAAGCCATTGCTTATGGGTAAATATAGATACCTACTTATAAATTCAAAAGTCTTAATTCTTCTTGTTTTCATGTAGTGGTGTGGCCTACCTAATATTAGAGTTTTCAGATCTGCCCTATTGCCTCTCACTTGTCCTAACGCCTGCTATTTAGTGACAAAGTCAAATTTGAATTCTATTTAAACAATTAAGCAGTTCTCAAACGAAAAAAGTCCCTTACTAATTTCAAATTTGGAAGCTGCTCGCTCAGTTATTTAAGTGCCCTTCAAATTTTAAGTGGCATTTGTGTATTCGGCCGTTAATGAAATAAAAGTTGATCACAATAAAACGACTGTAAGTAAAGTTTCATTATGATGATGGAAAATAGCTTCTAATCAAAATAAAAAGGTGACTTACTGTGCTGCGTAGGCGCCTTCCCCGCTAAATAGTCCTCCTTACATATAAACTTGTTATCATCCAAAACATATAATTCTTCGCCTGTAGACAGTTGCTTCCGACAGACGAGGCAGGTGAAACAGTTCAGGTGGAACACCTTCTCTCTGGCTTTCCGGACCAGATCTGATGGTGATATACCGTGACCGCAGCCACTGCATTTTGTACCGTATCGCCTGGGAATAAAAATTACTTTGTGTTAGCTTGTTGGAGGTTGATATTTAAGATTTTAGAGGAATAGAGAGAACATTTGAAAGTTTTAAATGTTTTCTCTACGCGCTAAACTGAAAATCCCTGTCGGATTCATCGAAAATTGTTGATTATTTCTTGACACTATGTTTTAGAATATTTTCGATTGTAATGTTTGTAAATGACATTATTTCCTACATTTTGATGTAGTTTCAAGACAAAAACTTCTTATTGTTTCAGAGCTTATCTACATTAAGTCAAAAATTGACTGTTTTGGTTAGGTTAGCATAGGCTTCAACACTCTTCGTTATATTTGTCTGGATACTGCACTAAAATGTAGGAAGCAATGTCACCTACAATCCATACACAAAGAAATATTCAACAACATTCCGTAATGAAACAATCAACCGTTTTTGATAATTCCGACAGGGATTTTGAATTTAGCTCGAAGTGGGCCCTAAAGTTAAAACAATGAAAAGATGTCAATTTTTATGAAGTTTGGTATTGTAATTTTGTCTTAAGTTTTCGCAATTTAGCATAATAAAAAACAATATTCAGCAGGCCGGTGCCGAGCTTTCGCTAACTTCACAGTTAGCTTCTTCAAGCTTGGCATTGGCAAGAATTGTACAATTTAATCTTGCCAATATCCAGCAAACCAAAAATGCGTTGTTGAAAGTAAAGTTCTCAATCCT
The DNA here is from genome assembly GCA_949358125.1 of Idaea dimidiata. Lineage (NCBI taxonomy): Eukaryota > Metazoa > Arthropoda > Insecta > Lepidoptera > Geometridae > Idaea > Idaea dimidiata. Next base: position 16,375,594 of record OX442335.1, on the reverse strand, counting down.
AATTTCCACCGCAAGAATCATTAATGTTTCACTTTATCAGAGGTGTTACTGACACCGCTGATATACGGATATATTATTGGAATATACTGTCCAACATGTGTGAAAAAATATGAAAGAGTCAAATCAAATCCAACATTTATTTAGTATTACTATGAGACTTATTAGACATTTCTCAAATTACATATCAGACATCGATTCTACATTATTCATTTTTTTTGATTTTATTGTTCGATTCAAATCGTACGATCCTTGGATGTTAAACTGACACTTTATTAACTCCACTCTGCTCGTGGTGGAAACTCGACTTTAGGGTACCAATCAGTACAGATTTAAGGACTCAATTGGTAAAATAACATATGTTCACACTTGCGTAACTCCACATATTCATCTCTCTCCAGCTCTCCCAGAAATAGTAAAAAATAAATAGAAAAAAATAAACACTTTTCATCTTCGGTTCAAAGTTGATAACCGATTAGGAGCTGTTTCTATTCTACTTTAAATTAAACCTCTTTGATTTAAGTTCTTTATTTATATTTGCTCAAGTATTGATTTAGTTCAGTTATTCTGTTTCTAGTGAAAGTTAAGATTAGCTAATGACAATGTTGTCATAATTGTTAAACGATTAGGTATTTTAAACATTTTTATCATTTAAGTGCTAAAAAAATATTAAATGCGGAGATGCAGTTTCAAGTCCTGTCGGGTGCGTAAATATTGGCTTAGGTTTTCAATACGTTTTTAACAACTAGCTTTAAAGCCCCATCCCGTGGGCATATCGAAAACCCCTTTCTGGTCTCCAGCTATCTACATACCGAGTTTCAAGATAATCGGTACAGCGGTTTTGACGTGATTGAGTAACATACACACATACACACAAACTTTTAGCTTTATAATATTAGTAGGATATTTTTTGGTTTGTTTATAACAAATAGGCTCCGAAATTACTGGACCGATTTCAGAAATCTTCCTCACCAATAGAAAGCTACCTACATTTTCGAAGGGGAGTAACGATCGGCTATTTTTGATCCCGATATTATTACGGGATCGCAACTTACGCGGGTGAAACCGAGTGGCACAGCTAGTCTGATAGATACCTAGAGAGTAATATATTTATGTAAAATCTTTTGGAAACTTTTGGTTAATTATTATAGTTTCTTCTATGGTTTTCGCGATTTTGCATAATAAAACACTTTATTTATCCGGTTTTATCGCGTTTTTATTCATTATTTGACCCGAGCTTTCGCCAACTTTACAGTTGGCTTTTTCAAGGTTGACTGAGGTTTTCAAGGTTTTCATGGTTGAGTCAACCTTGAAAAAGCCAACTAAGGTTGGTAAAGTTGGCGAAAGCTCGGGTCAAATAATGAACAAAAACGCGATAAAACCGGATAAATAAAGTGTTTTATTAATTATTATAGGTCAATATTAATCTCTAGATTTCGGAACAAACTAACCGTATTTCAATAAAGATCATAAGAGGATTTAGAACGGTTAATTTATTGAAATAAATCAAACAGTAATTGAAGGAAATTACGTTTTCTAAGATTTGCATGTCTAATTAAACATAATCTGTGGTAATCTTTTAAATATAATGGAACGTATCAAAAATGGATGTGCTAAGAGACGTCACAGATAAGTAGTCTTATAGTCGGCCGATAGTTTATCTAATGATAATGTGATATGTTAGATGAGCCTTCCTTAATTTTACGTGGCTACAAAATGTCAGGGCAATTCAATTACATTGAGTTTGAAACAAAAGCGATAAATAGGAACTTACATCATTTTAAAACAGAGCATTAAGACAACTATTGAAATTTGATAAACATTTTGTTAAAACAAAGCGTTTCTTTGGTTACATTACTCTACGAGGGACAAATACTTTGTTACAGATAATACTGCAAATCGATACAGAATTATTTTATAAATAAGTAAGTAAGTAAATACGTATGTTTGTTACTCTTTTACGCAAAAACTACTAAACCGATTGCAATGAAACTTAGAGCAGAGGAAACCTAGATTTACATACTGGCTACTTGTTATCCCGATATTCTCGCAGGACCACGGCTTACGTAGGTGAAACCATACAGGGCGCAGCTAGTAACAAACTAAACCGATTAACAATTTGTGGTTTGCAAGACCCCAAAGATTTGACGAAGCTATTTCGAAGCTGTATTATGGTAATATGTTTTGATTAATGACTCGAAACTATGCTCATCGTTACGATGTATACGATCTATTGCAGGGTTCCGCAGAATATTCAGATTACTACTTGTGATATATGCTCACTAAGAAGGGTGTAAGCAGGTTGTCAAAAAACTATATGTTGATTTAGCAGTAGTTATCAAGTGTAGTTTTACCGGTAGAGGGCGCTACTACCGATAAAATGACTTAGCGATTGTACTACGTAAATAAAATACCGAAAAAAAACGCGATTCTATTATTTCAAAAAGGGAAGTAGGTGCTAAATCATTTGTCTTGACACCTTAGTAGAGCCTTATCCAAAGACAGTGATGTGTGACGTTTATTAAGTACATAGTTTATTTATTATTATTATTATATTATTATTGAACAACTAGCTGCGCCCGCGGTTTCACCCGCGTAAGTCCCGTTCCCGCGGGAATATCGGGATAAAATATAGCCTATGTGTATTCTCGGTATCCAACTACTTAGGTATACGCCAAGTTTCATCGCAATCGGTTCAGTAGTTTTTGCGTGATTGAGTAACAAATATCCAAACACACACACTTTCACATTTATATTATTAGTAGGATATTAAAAAATCAACATCGCAGAGAAACCTCACATAAAAAAGTAAACAAAATTGATTGTGTATTTTATGGACGTTTAATATTATAGTTTACCTTTAATACTTAGGCTGGTATACTTATATAAGAATAAGTCTCAGTAGATCTCAATTCAAAACAAACACAACGGCGCAAACCTACCTAGCATCTTATAAACTTTAACATCCTTTCAGTCCATAAATTAAATATGTTCGTACAAGATAATAAATTATTTTTAATTACTAAAGAGCGATGAGGGAACCCTAAATGTGAATTTATAGTTGAGCCATAAAAACTCGATCGCCGAGTTGTAAATACTGAATTAGCTAGACCAAGATCAGTGAATGTCTCGCTAACGTACGCTTGTTGTTTCGAAACTATATAGGTCAGACTACAAACATTGTGGTTTGAACTGTAGTGGGCTGTCCATTACAGTTACAGCACGAAAAGTTACACTACAATGTAACTACAGTTTGGACGCTAAGTTTTTAGATAAAAAAATACGCAGCCCAGTCAATTTTTTATATTATTTTCATGTAATAGAACAACAACATAAACCCTTTGTTCCCTTTGCTCTGTTTAATTTAAATACCTTGTTGCTTTTAGGTTATGTAATTTATTTAAAAACTAGCTGCGCCCCGCGGTTTCACCCGCGTATCCAAAATTTAAAACTTTCTGACATAAGATCCTTCTCCTGATCATAACAAAAAAACGCAAAAAGAATTATCAAAATCGGTCCAGCCGTTCAAGCGTTATGCCGTGACCACGCGAAACAGGGATTTATTTTTATATACAAGCTTATTTACTAGAACAAAACCGGTGTGATATTATTTATTTTAAACGACTAATTATGAAAATAGGAGATTGTTTGTGTGTAATAATAAGTAAACGAGTATGCTGGTTCCATTATGAAAAATCAGAATATGAAAAAAAAACGTTTTATGTCCTTATTCAGGGAGGAAACAGTCGACTACGTTGTATGGAGAACAGAGACATGTTACATCGTCGTCTTCGCTCCTACTCTGCACTGTGCACTTGGCAACTTTTGATATATCAATTTCAATCATATATTCTAAAGTTAATGTAGTTATTGCTTTGATGTATCAAAACGGTCCTGTTGAATCCAGTTCGCCCCAGTCTGTCCTTATCTAACTAACCGACGAACGCTAAAGTAAAAAAAGGACAGACTGGGGTCTCTCTCACATCAAGCGGGACCATTTTTTGACAAAGTAAGGTTTCTAGTAATTACTGTACTATTTCTTTGATGGAGAACGAGTAGGTATTTAAAGAACACGGTATATTGCTATGCTTTTAATAAAAACAATCATGTAATATCCTAAAGTATAAGTGTCATTAAGTTACTTATCATTCGTTTTATCAACAACAAAAAACCAAAACTAACCACAAGTCACAACAAAGACGTTTTGTTGACTGTCGGGACAACAGACAAAGGAAATGACGTCATTTAACTTTAGGAAGTCGGAATGTCACTTGAATTAAGTCATCAAATACAAATACATATACAATTTAGTTGACAAGGGCTTTTTAGGTTAGTTCCTTCTAATCGCTTAGTGAAAAACCTATAGGTATACATATTTTGAACAATTCTGTCGTATTGTCATTAAGTATTAATTAGTAATTACTAACTGCGTTAATAATAGCTTTGTTTTAGATACCAGTGCTTTAAAAACGATTAGCTGAGCGGTTTTGCAAAGGTCCCGATCCTGCGGAAATATCGAAACAAAAGCAGACTATGTTTTCACCTATCTGCTTATCAAGTTTCATCACAATCGGTTTAGCAGTTTTTACGTGAAGAGGTTACAATTTACTCGTCTACTTATACGCAAATTATTACCTCTGGAAGCATTTTTATCCTGATTTTCCCGCGGAATTGGGACTTCCGGGGGTCAAACCACGAAACGCTGGTAATAGTTTTAAAGCAGAGATGTCTAAAACAAATTATACACACCACAAAATTAGCGGAAGCTCTAAGCGAACAGCTTTCCGCCCTCACATTTAGTTTTTGTGATAACTCTAATGGTTTTTTTGTTAACTTGAACGCCATATGATTTTATAATTTAATATAAATTTGTGAAATGGTGACTTTGATTACATGTCTACAGTCTATAATTTTGAAACTTTGGTGGCCTACGATGTTTTTAAACCAACAGTTTTGACCCTACCCACCTACTTCCTAAGCTCATTATTTTGGGCGTTCAAATATTTCGGGGAATCATATTTCTCGCATTGCGTAGATTTAACCTTACTTCTCTTACAGTCAAATACTGAAATGCTACTCAAAATTTAAGGGTCACTTAAACAATTGAGCCTGAACTCAAAAACCTAATTCGCTTAGGTAGGTGCTAATTTTGCCTTTAGAAGCTGCTCAATTATCAGGCCACAAATTCTGAGTGACGTTGCTGTACTCAGCTGATACATATTTTCTGTATGATGGTCACAGCCGAATACTGATACGCCACTAAGAAAACATAAATTTAAGGGCTAATTAAATAAATGAGCAGCTTCCTAATTCAAAATTAGTCTGAGTATGTTTAAGTTTCGGAGCTTTTGCATAGACCTCAAAGTTTGAGTAGCCTATCTGTATTCAGCTGTAAATGTTTAAATTATCTGGTTAAAACAAAAGACGTGTGATTGTGCATGAATCCGCGTTCTAAGTAATAGTGGACTAACTCTAGATAAGTTTCTCTAGAGTACTAAGTTCTTATATAAGTTTTAAAAGAGCGGTCTTAGATTACCTATACAAGACTAGGTATTCTTAACAACAACATTCGAATGTGGATTCATCGTTGTTGATTCGTCGTTCATGTTCATCCGTTGTTGTTAACTGTGAGTTATTTCCCGAACAGTTTAGCTTTGGAACTATTGATGCACCGTCAAACACGGGATCTCTTACTCTCTAATAGAGACCAGCAAGCGGTATCTAGAGGAAAACGATAGAGAAAAACGGACTCACCTAAAGAAATCATTCCTACAAAAGAGTTTGTTATCCCTAGAATAGCATTTGTCCGCCAAAGGCGCGCGGCAGTCGGCGCATCGCACACACGCTGCGTGCCACGCGCGCTCCAGCACGTGCAGGAGGAATTTATCGAGGATTGGCTTCTCGCAGCCGGCGCAGGCCATCGCGCCGCCTGCCTCGCCGCGTCCTGAAACATACAAGCAGATTACCTTGTAATTTGGGTAGGATAATAAGCTGAAATCTATAGAGCGTACTTAAAATTTGCTCAGACTTAGCTTAGCAAAAACTTGGCAAAGTTTATGCTAAGCACACCTAAACTTTGTACTGTAATAGTCGAAATTATCTAAAATTTTGCTAAGCTTAGTTTAGACCAATATTGTCAATGTACAAATATTTGTTTGTTATTTATTACGCAGCACGTTCTCAGTCCAACTTTATAAAAAAATAAGAATTTTCAATATTAATGAGTCCACATGACATTTTCCTAAGACAAAAATTTAATAAACTTAGACTTTGCTAAGCAAAAACTTAGATAGTTGCGGAAATGGTTTTATAAATACCTAAATTATCTTGAGTCAAAGTTCAGATAACAACATCTTACTCTCTATAGATTTCAGCTTTAGACTTGGAGCTCTAACGGACTATGTTTAAAACTGCATTACAAGATAACCTTTTGCTAGCAGTATAAGACGAAAGGATACCATCTGGTTTTCCATACAAACGTAGTCGTAGTTTCCTCTCTAGATAAAGATATTAGATTAGAGCAAATATGCCATAAAATCTATATTTGCAATGACCATTGACCATACTTACTCCTTTTCAATTGGAATAGAAATAAAATTTAAAAAAATCAAATAAGTATTTAAAAAAAACGTAGAGAGGCATGGTCAAGTCATGGCTGATTGGTTTTATGTCATATGTAAACATAATTTCTGTAATGTTTGTATGGAGAACAGAGTAGGTATCCTATCCCTTAGACTACGTTCGCATAGGCAGGAGGCTGGCTTAGAGCTTAGGCTGAAATCTATAGTCCGTACTTTGTCTTTGATAAGCAAAAACTTTGGCTTAAGACACTTGTTGGTATTTTTATAACGATCTTCGCAACTATTTTTAAAAAGTTTTTTTAAAGTTTTTCGCAACTATCCAAAGTATAGTCGAAGTTTTTCAAATTTAGAATTTAAACCAATCAAAAATAATGGCCTAAAAATGCGTATCTGTTTTGACTATGAAGTTTTTTAAATTTTATTCGTGTATTACAAAATGAATTTCGACTATAAATTCCAATTGAAAATTTATGCTTAGCTTTTGCTAAGCTTAGTTTATGCAAAGTCAAAGTACCCACTATAGATTTCAACGTTAGAGGCTAGCGAGCAACCTAACTAAAACTCATCGCTTGGCGCGTAACTGTGTATCCTGTCAGAATGCAAGCCACTAAGTAGGCGCTAAGCAAGCCGCATCCCTATGCGGACGCAGCCTTAATTAATGTTATATACAAATATCAGCTGCAGCTCTAATGGACAATTACATACAGCTTTACGTTTAGTCGCAGATTAGTTGACGGGATGAACGGCAGATATGGTAATGAATTGGTAGTTTTGTCTTTTGTAATAGAAGTTTGACATTATCTGCAAAATAACTTTGCAAGATTTATATTTATGTTATAGGTATTTATATCAATGTAGTGGTCATAAAGTAATTTAAACCTCTAAACAGATAGGTTACAACGTAAATCAATAATTATTGAGCATTGAATTCAGGTTATTGACTTTAACTATTAATATTTAGCAACAGAGCCGAGTGGATTTTGAAAACCACGACTAAAACGTGCCTAAGTAGCAGATTTGTAGCAATAGAATACAATATTAGAATATTATGTAAGAAGATTTACTTAGCAAGAGATTTTTGTCAAAAATACTAAGGTATTTGTATACGTCTAATTTTATTAATATATATACTTACTTATAAGTCTATACTTATTAAGGAAGAAGTATTATGTACCTAATATGTAGGAAGGAAGTGATAGATTTAAGACTAAATTATTTATTTTTAATTTTTAATACGAAATGGATCCTTTTGCTATGCCTAAAAAATATATTTTATTTATTTAATTAATTCCATTGTTGTAAACATTCTCCTTGTATTAAATAAATACTTTTTTCAGTGAAATATATAGGTATTTATTACAATAAAGATTTTAATTTGATTTATATGAAAGAAATAATGCCATAGAGTCAAGTCAAAGTACAGAAACGATAACGTATTTTATTCACAATGGTCATATTGCAATGTAAGAAATGTATGGGCAAGTGAATTCTATAAATGCATGTCTAGTCTACTCTATGGTCGGGGTTTGTCTAACGATACGGTACCTATATAATGCCACACCTTACGTAATAGTTAGTACATCTATCTATAGGCTAGTTCAATACATATTATTATGGATCATGTTTACGACTTTACAAAGAAAACATAAAATCATTCTTCCTATAGGTATTTAATAATATTTTATGTTTTTCATGATCTCATGCGTATGTCATTTTATTAAATGCTAACTAGAAACTTATTAAAAAGCCACCTATATAAGGCATTGATCTAAGGTTATTTTACATCAGGTTTTGACTCAATCAGCTCAGTTGGTTTAACCGATCACCAGCAGAAAGTAGTAAAATATACAAGGTGTAACGGGTATGCCCTTTTTAGCCGAACGGGGGTTGTTCTAAACGTCTAGGCGAACAACTTTAGTTTTACGACTTTTGAAAATTCGAAGTACTTTTCAAAAATTTTATGTGTAAAGTTTACTTGAAAATCAGCTGTTACTTAGAGTTCGAGGTCATTGACCTTATGTTGTCCTTTCATATAGTTTGGTCTACTACAATCAAAACTTAAATTACCTTTATTTTGAAAAGCAGATGTTTCTTCAGTGAAATAAAACCTCAGAAGTTAAAAAAAACGAATTTTGAAAAGACATAGAACAAAAGTGGTTTGCCTAAACGTCTAGAACAACCGCCTTTCGGCTTAAAAGGGTATATAAAAGTATATTAAGGACGCGACTGCCGTTCATAGCCGGTATCAAATACATCTTTAAACAATATATTATGTTATTGTACATGATACAAGACGTGCCCCCTTCATTTCAAAAACAATAAAAAATAACTTTAAATACCACTATTATACAAAGTTACCCCTGTTTTACAAAATCAATCAATTTTTCTTCTAAATCCTTAACCGCTATATTTTCTTATAAGCATCATAATATTAGAAAATACAATACTTAGAACCCCATCATCGCATTTTAAAAAAATATTCTAATTATCGTTAATGATTGATTTTACAAGAAATTATAGATTTTTTCATACAACTCCATCTCGCTCATTTCTTTGCAATCGGAAAAGGACCGATAATAATCATCTATCGCCGTCTTGACAATAAATTGATCAGCAATGAAGTCCTATTCACCTAACAATTTGCTAGATGACGGTTGGTACTGCCTAAGGTTGTATTAAACGTCATCTCGGTCTAGGTCGTTACAGTATTTAGAACTGATTTAGCCGATTTTAGATGATTGAGTTGATGACATTGTATTAGTGGGTACCTGTCTCTATTAATCCAAATAATGTAGGTATATCTTTTCATACGTTACAGCTACATTATATGTATTCCCATTTACGATTCCGATATTGATGCAGTTTTTTTTAATTGAAAAAGAAAAGGGACAGTTTATGCCAAGATTTTTGCGAGATAATCCGAGTTAGCATACTAATGTCGATTTTGAAAAATGACGAGGTATAAAAATGACGACATTTTACATAATGTCGACATATAAAAAAGACTAAAATAAATAATTTTGTCGAAATTCTTACCATCCTTACTAATACAAATATTATAAATCTAGAAGTTCATTTGTTTGTTTATTTCTTCCCTCTTTACGGTCAAACGAATTGACCGATTTGGATGAAAATTTGCAGAGGGATAGTTTAAGTGTTGCATTTAGGATACTTTTGATTCCGATAATCCTGCGGGATCGGGACTTACGCGGGTGTAACCGCGGGGCGCAGCTGGTTACATTTCTATTCTTTTACTAACATCATAAATCGAACCTACCCGCTAGGTTCATAGTTATTTCTGCGCACAACCGCTCAACCGTCGAGTACGTCAATAGGTTCCGTCATAAAGCTGGTAGCTGGCAACAACAACGTAATGGGATTCCGTTTTACGATCGATAAAGCCGTACACTGAATAAAGTATTATTAAGATAGGTACTCGTAACTACATAGGCGCGTATGTACTTCACTAGCTTGATTATTAACGGTCTAGGTGCCTATAAGTAAATAGGTACTGATTTGTACTCATTTCGTCTTAATTAAAGGTGAAAGTTTGTGTATAGGTTTAATCGTTGCTCCTTCTCGTGAAAACCGCTGAATCAATTGCGATGAAACTCGGTATGTCAAATAACATATAAGCCAATTTTTATCCCGATTTTCACTAGCGTAAGCCTGATCACGTGAGCGTTGGTCAATTTGCAAGGGGCTGTTAGGAATCTAAACCCTCCACAAACTTAACTATTAGTTTAGCTTAGCTCGCCAGTTTCACATACAAGTACCTACCTACCTAAGCATAGCTGTCATAGTTTGCGATAGACGCACATGAATCTTTACAAAGTTTACCTTGGCTTTGGTCCGCTGAGTTAAACTGACGCACAAGAAACTGAAGACCTAAATACAATTATTATGATTTCAAATTATTGATTATGATTATGACAAATGCAATTATTATTACTTATGTCATATTTGAGCTCTAGTTTTTGCGTAAAGGAACGCGGCCATTATATTCTCTTAGTATGTTTACTACACTCATAAATAACAAACGTACGGGTATCTTCAACAAACTTTATTATTCAGGTAAAAGAAACAAGTGTAAAGAATCCTTAATCATCGACAAATGATAAAAATTTTGACACCTCGTTGGTTAAAAAGACGAAGTAGACTTTACCCTTTTCATAAGGCCCCGTTGTATTTTTAAGCCCATTAGAGATTCGAACATGTGACATTTATTGGTGTTATTTATGAAGGACGCGACGGTTTTTAAAACAGTTTTAAGACCATTTTTATAAAATATTCAAATCTGTGTCCGATTTGTCGCGCGCCATTTCAGTCGGTTCTGGCGGGAATCATCGACGATGTCTGCTCGTAATGGGCTAGCGGCCCTGTGATACCGAACTTCAAGAACAAATTTTACAGCTGTCACGCATTTTTAGTGTGTGGATTTTGACAATAATAAGATGATAATATTATTTGAATGTTCTTCGGAGAAACGAATCGAACGCGACGGGTTAATTTTTTTTGTATAACTGACGTGTGATTTTGCATTCTTGAGGAACGTTGTCTTAATTACAAGCTGGAATTTCAGATATATAGTGACTTTTTCATTGTTGAAAACTGTACATCTGTAATTTGGGAAACTGGAAAAATATTTGATATTATCATTTCAGAACCGTAAAAAGGAAAGGGACGTTTTCGTCAATCGTATACCTACGAAGTTGATATTTTAATATTTCGATTAAATTGTTAATGAACTTTATTGTATGCTAAGTACCTACCAAGTTCATTGTCTGTGGTACCTACATGTAGCTAAAATACCTACCTATATATAATGTAGAACTTTGAAGGCATCTAAGGCTGGCTTACACGAGGATGAGTTAAAAAAGTCACATCCAAGGGATGTTAAAATGGTGTTATATGAATTTCACGGCATTATTGTGACAAAGTTTGTGTTTAAATGGTTAGCGCTAGTGATGCTAAGTAAGTAGCTTTTGTCAAATTTTCAATGACGTTAATTTTCACTCACAAAAGCAAGACAAGCGAGTACTAAGCCGGAATTTTGTTTTTGACGCGCTAGTGGAACGTGGGCCTGAAATTTCATTTTCAAGAAATCTAGTTTTAATGCGTGTAAATTTGTTTAATTTAAGCGACATGTTATTTAGTTACGCGAAGTTCAACGAGTGCAGTGAAAATAAAATAAAAACAGTGCCAGACACGGAATTAGAACGTTACCAACAAATGTTTCAATAGGGTCGCCATTTTTACTGTGGCCTTTATACATTGCTAAAATTTTTTAAAGCGATTTGATAGTACACTATTAAACATGTAAAACTGGCCAAAATTGTCCTTTAATGCTGATAGAAAAGCCATAACTAAGAAAATGAAATGAACATATAAGCCACACACATAGGTAACACACATAAAACTGTGAATACGCCTTCGTTAATCGGCAACAGCCAACAGCGGCTGATGCACTGAGCACTAATTTTATAAAATCATAAAAATGATCATTAAAAAGATAAAGAAGCTAGCTAGAATTCTATAGAACTTTAATTTTTCACAAAAAGCTACGCCAATCATTTTTTCTCCATGACCTCTGTATAGGTAAGTAAGTATTATTAACCGCAGTAAAAAATCTCAGAGTTTCATTGATTCCAAAGCAGTTTTGCATTTATTTCTGAGGTCATTAACTTGTAGCATGTAACTATGTATACGTAGGTGAGTCACTGTCTATAGATAGATAGATTAGTTAGCTGAGAATTTAATACTGAAAGAGTATGAACTTGATTTTCACTAGAGGATATTGTTCCCAATATGATAGTTTATAGCCACAATCCAAATACCAGTCAAGATCTTTATGAAGTTACAGCAATTATAATCACTAAAATACTAATACTAAAATACTTATATGGCAATCCCACTTCTTATATTCTACTAATAGTAAAAATGTGAAAGTTTGTGTGTAAGTTAATAAACGGATGAAACTTGATATGCAGACATTATGTAGCTGGAGACCTGGATTAAAAATAAGGTTATTTAATTCTAATAGGGGTTAAAGTATGAAATTGCCGTTTTATTGCAATAGGTTCTTTGAATTGACATAGAATCTTCATGGTTTGAGGTTTTCGAATGAAACTTTTTTCAAATGGTTTCTGTGATGTTCTTTTTTTAAAAAATGTGAAACATTTGAATATCGACTTTCAATTGTTTTTGTTATTCAATTTAGACAAGAAAGATGGATACTGCGAAAATTCGAGTGATTTTTGAATACGAGTTCCGACGCGGAACTAACGCGGCAGAAACAGCCCGCAATATCAATGCTGCGTTTGGAGAGGGGTCTACTAATGAACGCACCGTGCGATTTTGGTTTAAACGCTTTCGTGATGGAAATTTCGACTTAAAGAACGAGCCACGAGGAAGACCGCCCACACAGGTGAATAACGATGAATTAAGAGAGATAGTGGAAGCCGATCCTAGTCAGACTACCCAGGAATTAGCGGCATGGTTTAACGTTACCTTACCCACTTTATTGACTCACTTGCGTCAAATCAATAAAATAAAAAAATACGAAAAATGGGTGCCTCATGATTTGACTGATCTGCAGAAAGAAACGCGTGTTGAAACTTGTGTTGCCTTGTTGAACCGGTACAGAAATGAAGGAATATTGGATCGAATTGTAACATGTGATGAAAAGTGGATTCTTTATGATAACCGGAAAAGAAAAATGCAATGGCTGACCCCAGGTCAAATGCCACAACAGTGTCCTAAAGCAAAACTTACCAATAAAAAGGTAATGGTAACTGTTTGGTGGTCTCAGCATGGTGTTATTCACTATAGTTTTCTTCGATCTGGTCAAGCAATTACGGCAGATGTCTATTGTGCCGAACTCCGAACCATGTTGACAAAACTAGCAGTAAAACAGCCCCGACTCATGAATCGATCTTCACCATTATTGCTCCACGACAACGCGAGACCTCACACAGCACGAGAAACCATTTTGACCCTTCAGGAACTGCACTTAGAAACCATTCGTCATCCTCCGTATTCACCAGACCTTGCTCCAACGGACTACCATTTTTTTCGTGATTTGGACAATTATCTACGTGACAAGAAGTTTTCTTCCCAGGAGGCAGTACAAAATGCTTTCACACAGTTTGTGCAGTCTAGATCGTCGGAGTTCTATCGCAAAGGCATTAATAACCTTCCCATTAGATGGCAGCAATGTATAGATAATAATGGCAACTATTTTGATTAAATAAATTTGTTAAAAATTTAAAAAATAAACAATTAAGATTTTCAGTACAAATATTACCCCTAATATTTATTTTTATATATTTAATACTATTATCTTTTTTCCTTGAAAATTGAGAATGCTTTAGACTCTAAAGTTTAGAGCAATTAAAATAAGAATCATAAGTAGGTAAGTTGTATAGTTTTAAGCAAAAAGTATATTATGTTACTTAATATTGCATACATCTTACTAATATTATAAACGCGAAAGTTTGTATATACGTAAGTATATATGTATGTGAGGATGTTACTCTTTCACGCAAAAACTACTGAACCGATTGCGATGAAACACGGGTGAAACCGTGGAGCGCAGCTAGTTCTTCATACATTACAGAAATCACAATAATAAAACCTACATTGTAAATATTTTACATATTTAACTTGGATTCTGCAGTCAATACTATACATTATTATAATCTATAACTAATGTACACCAAATTTAGCCCAAATTAAATATCAATTTTAAAGTTGTTATTAGGTTGTTGCTAGTAGGTTGTTATACGCTCTTGTGCGGGTGGGTAGGTTATAGCTATGTCAGCCTACCCACTAGGTATATGAATTAATACAAATATATCGATTTTCATCAATAAATCAGCTAGAACTAATTTCCTAAAATTTAAGTTAGGTTGGATAAAACTCCAACCTAACAATAAACATGATTAAAATATCATTTAAAATAAATTAAAAATAACTAAACACGGTAACAATAAACTATGCCAAAGCTTTACATTGCCCATAGGTTGTAGAAATAAATTATAAATTGATTGAATGACCAAAGAATTGTGTTTTACATACGAAATCAGTGATTGGACTATGTTCTAAGTAAATGGTGAAAAAAACTTCGAAACATTTCCTAGGATTCACAAATATCCTTCCCATCGTATCCGCAAAAAAGTATTTTCTATGTTTATATTAGGGTTTTCGTTAAGTAAACACACATATTTTTTTATAGATCACTTAGGGACTATCGGCCGAATACTGAAACGCTACTCAACATTTGAGAACTAATTAAACAAAGAAGCAACTCTCAAACTCCAAAATTGCCATACTAATTTTAAATTTAGAAACTGCTCAATATTTTAAGAAGCTCTCAAATTTGAAATGACGTTTCTGTATTCGGCCGTATATGATTTTGTTGAAATTTAGAATATATAGGTAGGTTAAGTACATTTAATGCCAATATCGCCAACCACGTAACCGCCGGGCGCTTGATTAAGGAGCCGGGATATAGGTTTGTCCTGCGGTTTTACCCGCAAGCAATTACAAAAATCCTACCCCAGTATCCACCAATTAACTAAATAAACACTAGAGTGAATTTTAAAGAAGTGCTTTCTAAAAATTCACACCCAACAGGACTTGAACCTGCATCTCTGGGGATCCGTCCATACTTCCTTCCGCTTCCTTAGTCCTGATGTTGGGTGCGAATTTTAAAGAAGTATTTCTTTAAAAATTAATCATTCAAGTGTAGGAAACACTTTCAAATAAATCAAAAAGAAAAACACTTGAGTGTTGGTATACATCAACACTTTCTCTAAATGTCACGTCTCCAGGACCTGCGGTTTAGTCTACGTTAATATATCAGTTGCCTAATTTCTTCTATGGTTTTTGTGATTTTGCATAATAAAATAATAATACACTTTATTTACCGGGGTTAATCGCGATTTATTCATGATTTTTACTTGAAAAGCCAACTGTAAGGTTAGCGAAAGTCGGTCGTTTAAAAATCATGAATGAAACGCGATTAAACCCGGTAAATAAAGTGTTTTATTATCAGTTACCTACTTACTCACGATTTTGAATATGTTGGTATATAAGTAAATTATGAGCTGGTAATACTTAGTCATACGTACCTATATAGGAACTTATCCAAGAGCATTGTCTTCATAACAATGAAAGGCTTTTAAGGTACCTAAATGATTTTAGCAAAGTACATAACTAAAAGGTTATGTTTAATGTTACTGTTAGTTTCATTAGTTTGGTACACATGCTATTTAATTCAGTTAGCATTAATTTAGTCAAATCATCTTTATAGAATGCATTCAAACGCCTAGACGTTTATAGGTATCTAAGGACTAAAATGAATTTTAAAGTTTTAAATTTAATATTGGTTAAATCGTTTTATTAATTAATATTATATTTGGATTTTTAGACGAGGTTTTTGTTTTAATATTATATATAGTAGTTACTGCGTTGATATCTTTTCTATTGATGTTTTTTATCATTCATCTAATATTAAAATTCTCATTTGTTGCTGGTTTTATTTTTAAACCATCTACATGACCTAGCTTCGCTTTAGTATGCTAACCATACCTAATAAACTTCCTCCAAAAAATCAGTAGTTTCGGATTAACCTATAGATCTAGGTCATTGCCTTCCTAAATCTAGTATGGGTAAATCTTATCTCATAGGGGTAGAAAACAGTATTTTAAGACTAAATAACAATACCAGTTATCAAAGAAAAATATAGATCTCACGTTATGAACATTCTAGGCTACATTCTAGGCCCACTATTGTTTATAGTCCACATAGAAGATAAACAAATCATCTGGTATGAAGTTTCTTAGGACCATATTTTTGTTCTCCGTCCCATGTATGTACTTATATCACATTTCGTTACGTGACGGATTTTACCAAATCACTCGATATGCAATACAAAAACCGCATTGAAAGTTAAGAGTATTAACGTAGGTTTGCTAAAAATAAACCTCACCATTTTTTTGTTCTATGAAATTCTCTTGATTTTGCGAAAAGATGTAAAAACTTAGCACGTTTTAGAGGCTTCGTCAACAGGTTTTTTGTTATGTTATTGTCATTGTTGTTTTAAATACTGAGATAACTTTCTTTGTGCTCAAATTAGTTCGAAATTTGACTTGTCCATGACTGGAAATTTATAAAAAAGTAAGTCTGTGTTACCTGTAGATTCGTAAGCATTTTTATCGCATTTTAGAATAGTTTTTAATAAAATAAGAAAATAGAAAAAAATAAAAAAGGAATGGCAGAACTATTCTTTCAAGTACAATTATTATTGCGTTATAGTGGGTAGGTAAGGAGTTATTTGATATTTAACATAATACCTATCAAATAGTTTGCATTTCACACAACTTTGTTTATTTGTCAACCCTATTTCATCCCCGCAGGGGTGGCATTTTTAACTATTGTTACTATGTGAATAAAATACATTACTCGATGTAAATCGTGTGAACTACCTAGATACTCAGGTATTCAATAGTAGAAAGATTTTGTTAGGCCTAACTTGTAGGTAAATTAAGTAGACAACATTTCGTGAAATAATATGTTTCACGCATAATGTCGATTTTCATGTGCATGAAAATAGAACGAGTATAGGTCTGCACCTAATTTTGGAGTTTGAACCTAAGTTTTTCATTACAAAACTTAGTAGGTATGAGTATTTTATTTATTTATTTATTTCACATAATCAAATTAATAAATAATAATTAAGAGCCTACCTACTAATTTATTTAAGTTCTTACTTATAGGAGAAGCTAAAAATTAAATTCACTAAAAGCCGTATGAGGCATGACCTTTATGTAGGTATTTATTTTTTAGATATTTAATAAGGTAGTACATGGTTCACTCCATTTTCCTTCGTTAGATACACCTAACCTGGGATAGACGAAACTAAACGAAGGAAGGTATAGTTTTTTTCTCGAAAATATAAATAAACAATAAATTAAAGTTTTGATGTAGTAGTGTAAGTGATCCAAGGTGACATGAAAAGTGTAATTGAATTGTGTAGATTTGTTTGTATATAACATATTGTTTTTGTTTTTATGTAGAAGATTAAGTAGGAAGGTAGATACCTATTCTTAAATATTCTGATTATTTTACTGATTAGATTTTGAAAGTAAATGAACACTAATGATAAAATACGTGTAGTAAACAAACCAAAGTCGAAATAAAAAAAATAAAGTAAGTATTAGGTAGGTAGGTAAGTAGATATCTGTCAATTCTTATTTCTCATTTCCTTTTTATTTCGCTAAACACTATATTGGTATCTCACAAGTACCCGAGATACCAACATATTGCAAGGAATGTAATGCAATGCAATTACATATTGAAATGTCAGTTATGTAGGTACTCTATTCGAACAGTTTGTTGCAAGGTTAGTATTGCAGTGAAACCTTAATAAAACTACATTTACGATCATCAATTCATAATGTTAGTCATGTTAGTTCAAAAACACATTACAAAAACGTAAATAACCTCCATAGGTCGGCATCGTTCACAATCACAGTCTCCACCCAATCTTAGGCAAATTGTTACTTATAGCACGGGACACTAACTTTTACCAATGTGGTGTTGGTGAAAGGGGGCATGGGCCCCCCGACCTGAGGCTAGGAAACCCGCCACTTCGCCACGAAACACGGCACTTGCACAATTATACACACCGCGACACCGCGCGTGTCAATCTCGCTCGCAACGCTCACAGCGCGCCGTAACCAAACGCGTACTGACCTAAACCTGGTAGCTTACGGCGGCCACATTGCACCAGACAAGGATAAAGTCATCGCCCTTACACGCGTCGAACAGAGACACAGATAGTAGCGCTTAGAAGCGGGCGTGGTTCAAGTAAGCAGCCACTAGCGACGAAGGGGTGGCGCTTGCTCCGTATTTTTCTATGTTTTTTTACGTGCGTGTTTCTGTGCGGTAGTGGGATTTCATTTTGTGGGACACGTGCGGTGTTCGCAGTAAATTTAAATTGGCTTGCCGGTAGATCGAGTGGTAGCTGAACATAATTATAGAGCCTGGATTTTTCGGTTGCGTCTCTAGGCTGGTCTGGTCTTATTTTATGGTTTTGTTCGAAAGAATGTTTTGACTGTGGGCGTGCGCGTCTTATGTTTATGTAGACAGCTTCCCGCCTTCTCCACGTCGCTGCGCGCGGCGCGCCGAGTTCGCTCTGGATTTTCTTTATTTTTATATCTGCCATTCGCTACGGTATAGATAGGTTGGTAGGTGATAATATGGTTGGACAAAAGGACTAGCTAGATCACAATCACGAATGAAAGTTTGCCTACCAACACTGAGATACGAAATTAATAGGTATTATACAGACTGCCAACAAACATCCACAAAATAATTATTTAGGTAGTCAGTACATATCATGATGTTAGGGGTAAATTTCTGTACCTAGGTGTATTTAATAGTAGATGATTGTTAGACCTAACTTATAATATATATTTCTATATTCTGATAGGTACTTCTAGCTGACCCGGCGCACTTTGTATCGTCATCTATCATACCTATCAAAAAGTTGGCATTTTAAAACTAACACAACTTTGTTTTTTTGTTACCAATTTGCCTATGCAAATAATATACGTTTTGATGATGTAAATCGTGTTTTATAATGATTTATTTAACTATTGTAATGTGTTTGTTCCATTTTTAAATATTACTTTTTTTTATCAAGTTACAGTTAGTAAGGTATTGGTAATGATTGATGTAGGTAGTAAGGTACCTATATCAATCGTTTCTTAAAAATCTAGGTCCTCATTTGAAAAAAAAATAAGTCCAGAGCCCTTAGTATGAGTTTTGATAGTATAAGGTCTCGATGAAACTGGCAGTTTACTTCCATACATTATTTTAGTTCATAATAGTTACCGCTAGGGGCGCTGATGGAAAATGTATGAAGTAAACTGCCAGTTTCATCGAGACGATAAACTATCAAAACTTATACTAAGGGCTCAGTAGTCCCAGACTAAGTTGAAATCGAGTTGTTTGGACAAAACGCCGCTTACGTTTATTTACCTACGTAAAGTAAGTACACCTACATCAAAAATACCTAGAAATCCAATTGTTGTTTAAACTTTTACACATTCATAAAAGTTTCTGACCTACTAAATACCTATATCGAGAAATTTAAGGGGACATAATAAAAGTAACCTTCACACATTTTTCGGTAATTTCTAGTTGCTTTTAGGTTCCTTGCCCAAAGAATAAAAACACACAAAAGCATGCATAAATATATGAAAAAATAAGAACACTAAGGCTGAACCCTGAGTCTATAGTCTGTAGGTACCTACTTTGATTTTGCTAAGCAAAAACTTTGACTTAAAACAATTTTCTCACGTTTTTATTTGGTATTTTGTATATAAAGCGATCTTCGCAACTATCTGAAGTTTTCGCTTAGTAAAGTCAAAGTTTTTAAATACAGAATGTAAATCAATCAAAAATAATGACTAAACTTTGCTTCTCTATTATGACTATAAAGTTCTTATTCGTATACTAAAAAATAAATTTCGACTATAAATTCCGATGCAATGTTTATGCTTAGTTTGCTAAGCTCAGTCTGAGCAAAGTCAAAGTACGCACTATATAGATTTCAGCCTTAGAGCCTACCTTTAGAAGAGAATATTATAGCACATTGTAGGTACGACCTGGTTATATTAATCTAGCTTGTATTTGAATACTAGCTGCGCCCTACGGTTTTACCCGCGTAAGTCCCGTTCCCGTGGGAATAACGGGATAAAAAGTAGCCTATGTGTTATTCCAGTCTCCAGCTACTTAGGTATATTCCAAGTTTCATCACAATCAATTCAGTAGTTTTTGCGTGAAAGAGTAAAAAACTCAGATACATACATACTTACATACTTATAATATTAGTAAGATAATACAGAATTTCGGCATATCTACGCTTTTAAGGCGATAATACTTTACCTAGCACACGGGGAGTCGTTGGATGGAGGTAGCTCGTGACCGCTATTTTTGGCGTCGTCGTATGAGACCTGATTGAAGCAGTGGACGGATAAGGGCCGAGATGATGATTATTCTTTACCTACTGAAATATTAAAACAGTGGCAGGAAGTTGAATAACTTTAAACCAAGGCCACTACCATCCCATCTCCTTTAGATTAACTAGACGGTGGATAATAGAACAACGACGTTGAATCAACTATTTTAAGGTGTGTGAGTACTTTTACCTTGTTTTAGGTGTAACAGTTCACTGTGTGCGAATCAAAGAAGACCGTTCACAATGGACCAGCTATGTTCCACAGATAACACATTTTGCACTTCAAACAAATTTTAATACGATTTTTTTTTATTCTTAAAAGAAGATTATTCAATAGGTTTACGTGATCTAAAGCCACTGTGTTAGTATTTTCGTTTTATTTCCGCTAAATTAAAAGATATTGTTCGATAAAGTTTCACAGTTAGGGTCACTACGCTATTCTCCTAAGTTAGGAGAGATTGAGCCGCCATTTTTTAGGTTTGGAGCTCTTAACTGTGAAACTTTGATATACAAAATATTTTTAACTATCGGAAAATAAACGAAAATTTTAACAGCGTAGCTTTAGATCACGTTAGTCAATTGAATAATCCTTATCTTGTGTTTTAAGAATGCCTTTAAAATTTCATTAATGTACCTCTACCCCTAGGTCTGAGCTCTAAGAAAAAAACGCCGATCTTTCGAACAGTTCAACTGTGTAACGTATGCAACTTGGCCGTCTGAGCAGACTTAACACTTCACTACCTGTGGCCTGATTCTGTAAAAACATAGTATGCGACAAGCAGGCCGGATGCATGAGCATTGCAGAAGTCAATTTGTTGCAGGAGTAAAAATAATAGCTATTCTATAACTTCTTTAACTACTGATTGGCTGAGGAACAAGGGAAGCTATTTAAATAATTAAGTAGCCCTTAATTTTGAAAGCTACCTATCTAATTAAGTAGTAATTAAATAAAATAACATTTACAGAATACGAAATAACGCACATCTTCCTCCATCGTCCTTACTGAATCATGGCCCAGGCAGTTTTCTCTCTCTAGTCTCTAATAGAGACCAGTCCTATTTTATGCCATCTCCATTAATTGAAAGTTCATAAATGGTGATCAGGTTTCTATAACTCACCCATGATCCAAGAATATTGCATAGGGCGACCTGACAACTCTAGTAGCACTAGGTAAACCACACGTCTATCCGAAAACGAAGACCGGTCTGAGAATATCTCAATGATCTGGAAGATAGCGCAGCAAAAAGTTTGATAAAATAATACTGGTTGCTTTTTATGAGAAAAATGATTGACTTTAAATAGTTATATACAGGGTGCATGAACCATTTCGATGGGCTTTTAGGGGGATATCCTAAACTATAAGAGATAGAGAAAAATGTTGAAAGGAGTTGTGTCCCTGATTTTGTCAAAAACTAAAATGGCATTGTTAGATTTATGGAATACCTACCCTAGCCAGGATCGAACCTTGTCTTTTTGATCAAAAACTAAAATAACATAGATTTTTGAGAAAATTACCCTAGCCAGGAATCAAACCCTGTATTTTTGCAGAAAAATAAACACCCTACATTAGTGTACAGATCAAATTCTGGAAACAAACATAGTATGGTAAATCAACAGAAATGTCGCGGCACCAGCGGGGTGCGCTAACCAATTGCGCCATATGAACTTAAGCGACAGGGTTGAATACATATTATAAGCTCACTTGGCGGAGTTGGTGCGCGTCCAGCTACAGAAGAGGAATTTGTGGGCAAAAATCATTACAGCAATTAGTGATGTACTGAGTATGGTATACTCAAACCAGATTCGATTCCTGGTTTGAACTCACGTAAGTACTTGTTTTTGTTTTTATTCGAGCCAGTCTTTTTTTTTTACTCGATTCAAGAAAAATCGATTTTGTACCTACTTGCTGAATCGATTCCTATTATGTTAATCCAACTGACTGCAGTCTTCGTATTCAAGTTAGATCCCTCGCTAACTCGCTCGTATACCTACTCGATCTCTGTTAAAAGCACATTGTTTTTTAAGATTCATCAAGAGCTTTTAATAACGGAAGTTAAAACCAATATATCCAACGCATAGCCGATATATTGCAAATCGCTGAATCAATACCTCCGACCTAGACGACCTCTGTGGCGCGTCGGGCGAATGCCCGACTACAATGTGGAAGGTTGCGGGTTCGATTGCCCGCCGGGTGCAAATATTTTTACTTACAAATAAATATTTGTATCTCGTCTGGGTGTCTTTCTACGTATCATATCCGTAGTCTAGTGCTTAATTTGGGGCTATTGATTGCGCTATGTGTAATGTGCAATATTTAATATCGCAAACACCCTTGTATTTATTTATTTAACTTAGATTCTACAATCAATAGAATACAATATAATTTAAGTATAAGTAATACACCGAACTTAGACCAAATTCAATCTACATTTTGCAGGTTGTTTAATTTTGAAATTGATGCTGCCGTATTTAATTGGATAGATTACTAGATAGCAGGTACTGCTTGTAAATCTACTTAACTCACAAAATAGAAAAAAAAAAGTAGGAATATTAAACAAATATATATTTTGTCCAAGCATTGCGTGGATGTGTATGTTGTGTCTGTATATATAATTAAGTTTTAGCAGGCAAAAAGTAAAACATATCGATGAAGTGTACCGTCAAGGTAAACCCCTTTTGGGTTTTGATATTTCCTTCTATCGAATCATCAAGTCACATGCCTTCGATGTAAAGACGTCGAGGTATCGTCTTCGGAACGAACCCTACAAACAAATATTATGGTCCGGGTACAAAATATTAATACATGCGCTGTCATCTTTTATTTTTTAACGAAATCATTTGCCAACCAACAGCATGCACTTTATTTTCCATTTTACCACGTAGTTCTACAGTTTAGTAATAGATGGCATTGATTTCAATTATTTTATTTTGTAAAATATTTTAATATTTTTTTTCTAATCTTGATATTCTGTTTATTCTGTTACGATAATAAACCATAGAATAAAAAGGACTGAATCAAAACCAGGCATTTTATTGTTTCATACAAAGTTTATTTAATAAAATTGTGTTTCTTAAACCCTTTACTAGATGTACTGGCAGGAATCCTTCTTATATCAAAACAAGCCTCGAAATTACTGCTAATACCACTTTACATTTATTTTAAATTAAGTTTCACTCATTTGCTTAATGTAATAAATCTCTACTAATATACGAGGTGAGTGATTTAGACCGGCCTTCAGGAAGATTTTCTAAGCTATAAAAATAGTAAAAAATGGTGAAAGCAATTTTAACATCACGTTAAATTTTTTTTAAATCATCAGTTCATTTACCTAACATGGAATTTGCCATACTGAGTTCAAAGAATTTCATCTCTATCAGAAACACTTGCGATTGCGTCTGCGAAATGGGATTTTTTTTTGCAAAATGACCAAGATTCTTTTTTTTTAATCTATAAACTTTTGTTTATTTTTTATCGAAATCGGTGACGCAAATTTTTTCAGCGTTTTTAGGGTCTCGTAGTCGACAAGATACCCTTATAGTTTCTTAATTACTCTAGTTTAGAGATTGGTCCTTAATTAAGACTGGTCTAAAAAATCACCCTGTATAATTTACACACGAAGTTTTTGTCCGATAATACGATTTCAATAATATTTTGTATAGAAGAGGAACGTTTAGAATACAATATAGGCACGGGGAAAACCGCAGGACTCAAATATTAGTTTTAGTTTAAAAACCCTAAAATTCTATAAATTCTCAGAAAATATTTGGCAATTTCATATCTTTAAAAATGTAAGTATATTAAAATATATGACTTTTATTAAAATCTTAGTATAAATTGACCTATCCTTTTCACAAATTCATTTTCAGTCTTCCATAACCAATATTCGCTTATACAATGTTATACCTACAAACTTTAATAAAAAAAAATATCAATCGGTTCAGGGTTTTTTTTTAAATAGACTACAATAAAATGGGAATATGAAATGCACACCCACACACACCAACTAACTAACTACCAACCTCTCACCCTTAAGGGTTACTTATTGAAATCTCATACAAAATGGATGATATTATCATGACATTGTACTAAAAACGCTGTATTTGACAAAACCCACTTTATTTTTTATCTCTTAGGAAAAGTAGTAGAACAAAACTATATACCTACCTAACGTTTAAAATTCATGTCTGTTCCTCATACAATTAAAAGGTACTAATACGATTGAATTCTGGTTTTCAATATTCTATTTTCGAGGAACGTCGTGGTATACTTTACATCGAAATCCAATTAGTAGAACCCGAGTAATGAATGAAAAAGTCGGCTATGCACTATTTCTACGCATAGTATGAAAATGAAATGAAAAATAGTTTATTTCTTTAACTTAGCAAATACATAACAATATTAAGATTGGAACCTTCTATTAAGTGTACAAAGACACTTGTATCAGAAGTATTCCGCTCTTCCATACAACAGTAAACGTTTAGAAATAAAAACTAAAACCAATTTTACTATAAATGAGATACAGTTACATAATACATAAATAATAAAACGAAAGATATACACATCAAACACAAAATAACACTGTAAAAATATATTTTTATGGTTATCAACTTTCTATCACTAGTAAATTTTCTGTCTCTTCATATGTTAGAGGTAATAGGCATTCATGTACCAGCTTTTTACACATATACTTTGTCAGAGTATATGTGTATACTCATATACTCTGACAAAGTATAGTATAGGTATGAAGTCCGTGTAACGGACTAAGTCCAGGCGTTCTTCCCCTCCCGCTGCGCGCGCGCAATCTCCCCCCTGAGGGCCCGGTCGTGCGCGACCGCCTCCCGCATGGCGGCCTCGCGGGCGCACACCGCCTCCAGCTGCGACTGTTGCAGCTTCAGGCTGTTCAGTTGCGACTGTAGCGCTCTCACTGTCGAGTACTCTGAGTTCTTCAGCTGTGGGTGGACAACAATATTAGTTATCTATCTTCCTTTAAGACGGATATCCTTTCGAAACTGTTTGGTCAATAGACAAATTAATATATACCTATACATATTATATATGCATGTGTTTGTATGAAAATAATATGATGTATTGTGTATTAATAATGTTTATGTGTATAATTTATGTAAGTAGTATATTGTTGATTTAAATATCATTATTGTAATGTACAGTATTTAAGTAGTATATTATAAAAATACCAATCTTCAAGTTCTAACCACTTCCTTACACCACATACACCTACCCTAAAATGTTTTTGCAAGATCTTTTCTTAAAATAGACACGGATAACATAACACTTGCTTCCGACAACCATATTAACTGTATTAAATTAAAATTAGGAATCTGTTATTGGCTATAAGTTATATTCATTTGTTGCTTCTAATGTTTTGTAAGAGCTGTTGATTCCATTTCAATAAAGAAAAAATAATAATAATAATGTCTTCTAATCCCTATTTTGCTAATTCTTTTTTTTAGTTGTTTTTGTTATTGTCAAAGAAAAATATGATCATTTTTGAATATTGGGACTGACTTACGCGGGTGAAACCGCAGGGCGCAGCTAGTAGGTACTAATATACTACAGAGGAAACGTTGGTAACAATGTATGTAAGATTCTATACAAGATGTAACGGGTATGCCCTTTTAAGCCGAAAGGGGGTTATTCTAGAACAACAACTTTTGGAAATTCGAAGTACTTTTCGAAAATGTTAAGTGTAAAGTTTACTTGATCAGCTGTTTCTTAGAGTTCGAGGTCATTGGCCTTATTTTGTCCTTTCATTTAGTTTGGTCTACTACAATCAAAACTACAATTACTTTTATATTCAAAAGCAGCAGTTTTTTCAGTGAAACATGACCTCAAAATTTTCAAAAAAGAAGTTCGAATTTTCAAAAGTCGTAGAACAAAAGTTGTTTGCCTAGATGTCTAGAACAACCCCCTTTGAATGAAATGATTCTAAAACATAGGGTTCGGTATTTTAAAGGTTGTGGCTTCGAGTCCCGGTGGAAGCATTTAATTTTAGTACACCAATAATTACCTGAGTCTCCCTCTCTTTAGCTCTAACTTCTTTATGGAACCCGTCCATTTGTTCTAGAATCTTCTCCCGTTCTAGAACGTTCGCCTTCTGCTTCTGTCTGCCCGCTTCGATCTTATCTTCGATCTGACTTCGCAGTGTGCTCATCACTTCGCTCATTAGAAGCGAGCGTGCTTCGCGTTCTTTTGCCCAGAGCTGGGGAATGATAATAAATAATTAACTAAAGGGTAAGTTAGACAACGGATGTATTTTTTTTGTAAATAGGTATGTATGATTCACCCAGTACTAGAAACAAACATTTATGGTTAGCATAGATGTTTGCCCTTATTACTAATAATTTATTTTAATGAATTTAGAAACGATATTTTATTATTGTATTGTTGTTTGTTTTATTTTTGTGAACGTGTTCAATAACTGCTTATGTTATTTTAAAAACAATGTTGAAGAGCGGAGTCTTCTGGCACAGGCATTTTTGCCTACAAGAAGACTCCCACCCTTATCTGTTAACTAAAGCATTGGAAAATGAAAATAAATTATTATAATTTCTTCTATGGTTTTCGCGATTTTGCATAATAAAACACTTTATTTATCCGGTTTTATCGCGTTTTTATTCACAAGCCAACTTTACAGTTGGCTTTTTCAAGGTTGACTGAGATGTAACTTGTCTATTTTTAACATTCAAATATTCAAAAAGGCGAAAGCTCGGTTCAAATAATGAATAAAAACGCGATAAAACCGGATAAATAAAGTGTTTTATTATAAATTATTATTATTTATTATTTGCCCCCGGAGGTAATGGAACGCCTCCGGAGGGACCTTGGCATTCCAGGAGGGCATGCTTATGTTTAAAATGTCATACACGTAAGAATAGTCTAAGTAAGTTTAGTTCTAATTATTGCCAATAGATGGCGTTAGCGTCGAATTAAAACTCGCTATCATTGCGTCTTCATGTTTTATACAGGTAAACTGTACTTTTTCTGATTAAATTGCCTATGCGTTCCGGGATTTGTGTTGTATCATTTCCCTGGCTCGAGTAACCCTTGGACAAGGTCCTTCGAGCCGGATCGTTTTTTTGAAGAAAAGCAAGCGACACAGTCTAACTTTGTTTCCCCTTAATTGCGTTATTGGGTGTGCGGCGCTGGAGTCGACCAGGTTAATGCTGAGCTGAGGTCTACCGTGCGACGAGGGCGGCGCTACTAGCAGCTTGGAAAAGAAAACGACTGCAGCGACATCTGGTGGCAAATAGAAGTTGGAAACTTGGAAAAAGCGAACAAGTGGTAAAGTGCTATAAACTGTGAGTACTCTATTATTGACTTAGAAAAATTCGATCGTAATGCATGAAGTGTTAAAGTTAAAGTGGGACTTAGAATAATTTAGACAAAAACGACGAGACGGGGAACCTATGCCCAATTTCTAAGTGAGCTGTCAAACACTTAGAAAATTTGTGATTTGGTTTGGACTTAGAAAAATTACGATTTGTTTGAACATAGAAAATTACTGGTATTGAACTCCGCGATCAGTACAAGTTTGAGATTGAATATGGAGGTGGATATTAGAGTAATGGAAGACTTAAAAAAGCAGATAGAAAAAGGTAGAAATAATTTCAAAATATCTCCAAAGGACAGAATTACGGAGTCATACGTTTGTGCTAGATTAGAAGGTTTGGAGGAATTAAAAAACAAGTTTTGTGAGAAGCATGAGGAGATTGTCAGCGGTTATGAAGGAAAAGAGTTAGAGAAATCTGCGTACATGACAAATCAAGTGTTTGATAATGGCTATGAAGCATATTTGATTTACAAAGGCGAGTTGAAAGCAGTTTTGTCTTCGTTCGTAAAGATGAAGGAAGACGTTAAATCTCCAGGTGACTCTGCAAACAAGAACGTCAAGCTTCAGAAAATAAACATACCGTTTTTTAACGGAGTTTACTCTGATTGGTCTTCGTTTAGAGATTTATTCATATCCCTCATACATAACAACTCTCAGCTAGATGACGTGCAACGATTGCACTATTTGAAAACACAAGTACGAGGAGAAGCTCTTCAATTAATCAAACACGTTCCGATCACTCACAGCAATTACAAAAAATGTTGGGAAATTTTGCGCAAACGTTACGATAACAAGCGATTTATGTCGAACTGTATTCTAAAAAGATTATTTAATCAAAAGAGCCTTAATGTTGAATGTGCTCAGGGTATAAAAGATTTGTTAAATACTACTACCGATTGTCTTCAGGAACTAGGTAATTTAGGTGTAAGGGTTGAACAATGGGACGTTATCGTTATATATATTATGTGTTTGAAGTTGGACACTGAAACGCGTAAGCAATGGGAATTACAAAATGCTACTTTAGGTGACGAATTACCCAGTTTCGAACTATTTAAAGATTTCTTAGATAACCGTTTTCAGGCTTTAGAAATTGTAGAGTCCCCTAATAGACCTAAACCTAAACCCGTTTCAAATCCCAATAATAACACGAAAGTTTTGTATGCCACCTCTCATGTTTTTTCTTGCCCTCACTGTCACGAAGATCATAGATTGTACAACTGTAGTAAGTTCACGAAAGAAGATGTCCAAGCCCGTCAAGAGATTGTTAAGTCTCTTGGCGTATGTTTTAATTGTCTGAATGCGAATCATTCGAGTAAGACTTGTCGCGTTGCTACAAAATGTCGTATTTGTAATGGAAAGCACCATACTTTACTCCATGGAAGAGCCAGCGGTTACACAGTGGCGGTAGCCACTGAAGTAGATGAAGACGATAGCGAACCGGAAACGTCAGAAGAGGCCAATATTGCTGTTTGCTGTTCGACTAGAAAATATGACCAGCAGTCGTTACTTGCTACCGCCTTAGTTAAGGTTGAGTCGATCAGTAAGCATCCACAAATCTTGAGAGTACTTGTGGACCAAGGATCCCAAGCCTCCTTTATAACTGAATCCGCCGTACAATTGTTACGGTTGAAAAAAATTGCTACTAAAGCTAACATAGCTGGTGTAGGTAGCGGCTCAAGTAGTTTAACTTCAAAATATACTGTTGAAGTAAACCTCGCATCACTTTATGATCTATCCTTTAAACTGTCGATAAAAGCCTATGTACTAAATACAATCACTTCTATATTGCCTGGGAGAAAGTTTTCCTTGCCAAAGTGGACCGATCTCGATGGAATCAACCTTGCTGATCCGTATTATCATACACCAAACAAAATTGATATGTTGCTGGGAACTGAAGTGTACTGCCGCATTTTGAAAGATGGTTTGAAGAAAAACCCTGTGAGTCACACAATAGCACAAGATACTCACCTTGGTTGGATTCTATCGGGTCTAGTCGGTTTTCCTGAAACCAATCTACTCTGCCATAATGTTGTCATTGGTCTACAAGATAAATCAGAAGACGACGAACTGATGAGAAAATTTTGGGAAATCGAGTCCGAACCTAAGAACGCCGCAAAGATGTTGACGTTAGAGGAGCAAGCTTGCGAAGAACACTTTGCGACCACAACTTATAGAGAAGCTGAGACAGGTCGATATGTCGTCGAGCTGCCATTCCGATCTGAATTTGAATCATCAGCCCCTTACGGAAATACCAGAGCCACGGCTGTTCAAAGACTGTTAAGTTTAGAAAAAAGATTAGCTCGAAAGCCACAACAAAGAGCTGACTATGCAAATGTTTTGCGTGAATATGTCACTCTCGGTCACATGGAAGAGATTCCACAAAATTCAGACAGTGAGACTAGATCGATATGGTTACCACACCACGCGGTTATTCGAATGGACAAATCTACTTCGAAAACCAGGGTGGTCTTTAATGCTTCGGATCGTAGTGCAAATGGAATATCCCTCAATGATACCCTAATGGTCGGACCAACTCTGCAACCTGAATTGAGGCATCTTATTATGCGTTGGAGATTACATCCTGTATGTCTTACTGCCGACATTGTCAAGATGTACCGACAAGTCAAAGTGGCACCAAAACATGTCGATTGTCAGAGGATAGTATGGCGTGAAAACACTGAAGCTGAGCTCAAGGATTATCGACTTCTGACGGTTACTTTTGGTACATCTAGTGCTCCTTATCTGGCCGTCAAAGCACTGCAGCAGGTTTCAGTAGATGAGGGCCATATGTTTCCTTTGGCTGTTAACCGGGTGAAAACGGATTTTTATATGGACGATCTTCTTACGGGATGTCAAACTGAAAAGGAAGCAGGAAAGTTATATAGTGAAATGAATGCCTTATTAAAAAAAGCTCAGTTTATTTTGCAGAAGTGGACAAGTAATAGAAAGATAGCAGAAATAGAGGAAGACAAAGGTAAGGATAGAGAAATTAAAGAAGATGACATAACCAAAATACATGGACTTACCTGGAATCGCCGAACCGACGAATTTGATTATTCTGTCCGGTTATCCCCCGACAATATACCTGATACTAAACGTATGGTCATCGCAGAAATCTGCAGACTTTACGACCCTCTAGGTTGGTTGGCTCCTTGCATAATTTCGGCTAAAATCTTTATCCAAAAGCTGTGGGTAAGCGGCTTGGATTGGGATGACAAATTAACCGATGACTTATTAAATGAATGGAAATCTTATAGAATGGATCTTGCTCAGTTAGTTGACTTTCACTTACCTCGTTGGGTTCGGAAACTTGACAGCGATAGGCTAGTAGAACTTCACGGTTTCAGTGACGCCTCTAATTTGGCGTATGCAGCAGTGGTCTACATAAGATGTGTGTCAAAAGATGGTGAAATAGCAACTCATCTAGTAAGTGCCAAAACAAAAGTTGCTCCGATTAAGCAAATCTCCATTCCGAGACTAGAATTGTGTGGTGCCGTTTTGGTGACAAAGTTGCTTATTGAAGTAGCGAAAGTCTTAAACGTCGGTAAAGCAAACTTACACGCGTGGACCGATTCTACTATAGTGCTAGCTTGGCTGTGCGATCATCCCAGTAGATGGAAAACCTTTGTAGCGAACCGCACTTCCGAAATACTGAATCTGTTAGACGCCTCTCAATGGTCATATGTTAAGTCGAAAGACAATCCCGCGGATTGCGCGTCGCGAGGGCTTCCTCCTTCTCAGCTATTGCTTGATACATTGTGGAGGAGGGGCCCATCGTGGTTACGTGAAGAATATATACTGTACAGTAAACCGCAGTCGATTTGTACTAAAACCGACTTAGAGATTAGAAATTTAAAAGTACACAATGCGTCCTTAAATGAAGAATTTCCTCTTTGGTCTAAATTTTCTTCATTGAGAAAACTAGTTAGAGTGGTAGCTTATTGTAGACGTTTTCTACAGTTGATTGGTTCTAAATTGAAACCGCCACCCTACCTTACAGCAACAGAACTTCATAACGCGTTAGTTTGTTGTATCAAACAACATCAGTGCCAAATATTTACCGAAGAGATTGGATCTCTTCTTAAAAGTAAGCCCATCTCTTCGAAAAGTAAGTTGTCAACACTTAATCCCTTTCTCGACGATGTAGGTATCCTAAGAGTAGGAGGTAGAATTGAACACGCAAACTTACCGGACAACAGCAAACATCCCATCATACTAGCCGGAGATTGTCATTTAGCCAAACTGTTAGTAGCGGATGCACATGAGAAAACTATGCACGGAGGACAACAGCTGGTTTGCAATTACATTCGTAGAAAGTATTGGATTACTAAGTGTAAAAACATCGTTCGGTCTCATATACACAACTGCATACCATGTATACGATATGCTGCTAAAACTAAAACTCAGTTAATGGGTCAGCTTCCAGCTTGTCGAGTAACTCCACAAAAACCGTTTTTACATTCCGGAGTAGATTACGCGGGCCCTATTAACATTCGAGTTTCGAAAGGTCGAGGCCATCGTTCATACAAAGGCTATATCTGTCTATTCGTTTGCATGTCAACAAGAGCAGTTCATATTGAACCTGTGTCGGATCTTACTGCTGAAGGTTTTCTGTCGTCCTATCGGCGATTTGTTGCGCGTCGTGGTCGCTGCAATCATTTATGGAGCGACAATGGAACTAATTTTGTAGGTGCTTCCAAAGAGCTTAAACATCTATTTGCCAGTGAATCCTCCTTGCTAAACCAAGTGGCTTCTTCATTGGCCAATAACGGCACCGAATGGCACTTTATTCCTCCCCACGCTCCGAATTTTGGCGGACTGTGGGAGGCAGGCATAAAGAGCGCCAAACATCACCTTCGCCGCGTAATTGGAGATTCGACCCTCACTTACGAGGAGATGGCGACAGTTTTATCTCAAATCGAGGCATGTTTGAATTCGCGGCCTTTGTCTGAGGCCAGTTCGGACCCAGATGATCCGGCCCCCTTAACACCCGGTCATTTTTTAGTAGGAGAACCCCTGGTTCTGGCCCCTGACTTTGCTTACACCCAATTGCAAACAAACAATTTAAATAGATGGCAGCTCACTCAAAGAATGTTACAACATTTTTGGCGACGCTGGTCTCATGAATATCTAATTCAGTTTTTCCAAAGATATAAATGGAATACCAAAATTCCTGAAATACGGATAGGAGACGTGGTTTTAGTTGCCGAGGATAATTTGCCTCCAGCGAAATGGCTTTATGGAAGAGTCGTAGAAATTCATCCCGGTAGAGACAAGCTCACACGGGTGGTGACCCTAAAATATAAAAACTCGCTAATTCAGCGTCCAACTTCGAAACTGTGTCCTTTGTCCACGACCGCAATTGCTACTAATTAATCGATGAACTATTTTAGTTTACTTTTATTTTTTACTTTACAGTTCAATTTTTGTTATATTTATAGTTTTATTTTTACCTTTCCTTTTTGTTTTGATATATGTTTCATGTACATTTGAAGATGTATTCCTTTTGCTTTAAAACTATATGTACTTATTTTTTTTTATATTTACAGTCCACTCTTATTTTGAAACGAAAGATGACAAATTGTTATAATGGTAACTTTACTACCACTACCAGGATCTTTTTGGCTATGTAATTAATAGTTACCTGTTCGATTTATGTAAGAACCGTCGCGTCACCGCATCGGTCCTTGGTGGGCGGTATGTTTAAAATGTCATACACGTAAGAATAGTCTAAGTAAGTTTAGTTCTAATTATTGCCAATAGATGGCGTTAGCGTCGAATTAAAACTCGCTATCATTGCGTCTTCATGTTTTATACAGGTAAACTGTACTTTTTCTGATTAAATTGCCTATGCGTTCCGGGATTTGTGTTGTATCATTTCCCTGGCTCGAGTAACCCTTGGACAGCTTAGTTTCTTCTAAGCTCAGTCTGAGCAAAGTCAAAGTACGCACTATAGATTTCAGTCTTAGATACCACACACACTGCAATACAATGGACTTAGGAAAATAAACAGGACTGATTAGTTGAACATTTTGCCTTACAAAAGACAGAGGCTAATCCGAGCCGAATGAGATAGCAATCGACGATGTAGTGTGTCTCGTTCTTTCATCTTGCCAGCCTACAAAAATTATCATATTTAAAAAAAAACATTAAAAGAGGTTGCAGTTATTGTACGGCCAGATAAAGCACGACCCGATAATGTCAGTTAATTGGACGCCAGGGTCTCGTTTTAACACTTCGTACAAATTGTATGGGATGTAAACAAGACGAATATCCTGGCTTCCATTTAACAGGTCGTATATGATCGGGTCGTGTAATACGTGGTCGTCAAATACATTATTGGCTCCCATTTCCTTTTTAATATTTTAATGGTAACCCATGCCAGTGTCATGAAATCGCTGCGTTAAATTCTATAAAATGGTGAAAACGTGTTGCGTTTTTACTTGTACAAGTGAATCATATGGTGGTTGCAATATATAATTTCATAGGTAAGCCAAAATATGTTTATTATTGTATTACAAGAATTTATGGTGACTATGATTTTTGGATTTTTGTATTGAGTTCGGGTAAGTTTTTTTTACTGTAATTTTATTATTTCAGCTTTCCGAAAAATGAACAAATACGACAAAAATGACTCAGCAGTATGGATGTGAAGTAGAAAATTACAAAAAAATCAGTCGTATGCAGTCGTCACTTCGATCTTTCCTGCTTTTACTCCCGTCGATTATTGAAAGCCGATGAATACCAACAATTCCGCTGGTGGTACGAATACTGTTAGATATTTTACTACTTACCTGCTGAACATGAGTGATAATAAGTAATTAGTCAAAAAGTTTTATTTTTGAAATTTCCTCTAGTTTTACATTTGATGAATTTTGAGGAATGTACTATATTAAATTTAACGTAATTGACCGTCATGTCTGTTAAAATTTGATTTCGTCAGTCAGTATGTAGTATGTGTCTTTGTGTGTATGTATTTTCCTTCTTCTTCTGCTGCTGCTTCACACCAAAGAAAATTAATTTAATTTCTTCTTCTTTCTTCGGACCTGTGCCTCTTGCATGACGGGCGAGAGCGCTAATCTTTGCCTCACGGGAACCCGTCGTGATACGGTGATTTTTGATGATACATTTCTTTTTGTAAAATATTTATACTTATTAATCAAAGTGTTCAAAAATTAATAAGCATACTATAACAATTAATAAAACTGTTTTATACCGTGTCCTTTTGTATTATTTTATTAATCCTTAAAGAGCGTCTATTGCTAATGGAAATCTTCAATTTGCCAACAAAGACTGAGACGTAAGTCTCAGTAATATTATAAACGCAAAAGTTTGTATGTATGTCTGTGACTTTGTTACTCAATCACGC
This sequence comes from Idaea dimidiata, assembly GCA_949358125.1. Taxonomy (NCBI): domain Eukaryota; kingdom Metazoa; phylum Arthropoda; class Insecta; order Lepidoptera; family Geometridae; genus Idaea; species Idaea dimidiata. The sequence continues at coordinate 16,340,263 of OX442335.1, read as the reverse complement.
AAAAACTACTAAACCAATTGCAATGAAACTTGAATATAGGTAGCTGAAAACCTATAATAACACATAGGCTATCCCGATAATCTCGCGGTAACGGTACTTACGTGGGGGAAACCGCAGGGCGCAGCTAGTAAATAATACATTTGCACTTGCATTATTAAATCTAACATCTGTCACATAAAAAAAATCTTATTGTCACCCTATTAGAAAATGACACAAGTCCTTTGCTACAACCATCTTGCTCAGCTCGTTTTTATTCTGACAGATTTTCCTGCAGTTATTTATCTTACCTCCATGTGCAATACTCACTTTATCTTGTTTCTCATTGATCTGTCTCGCTTCCCCGTCGTACATAGTCTCAATGTTCCTCTGTCTCTGTCGCTCGCGTTCTCTGTGCTCCTCTAACTCGACTAGTGCGGCGTCCAATACGCGCTTGTGTTTCGCGCACTTATCTTGCTCGGTTTCGTAGTCCTGTGAAAAGAAGGCGTATTAAAAAAACTGGCCAAGTGCGAGTCGGACTCGCGCATGTAGTGTTCCGTAAAATTGTCACAATTGAGTACGGAACTTTAAAAAACAGTAAATACAACGTGAGCATTTATTTTTACCATTGGCACGACTAAATCACTAGATGGCGCCAGTAGTAAAGTTAAAGTTAGAGTTTTTAACTATATGTTTCCGCAACTATCCCTATAACTGGGCAAAGGCCCAGTTATAGGGCGGGTGACGGGGGGGAATAGTTGCGGGGTGACTTTAAGCCGTAGGTTTCTTCGCAATGTTTTACTTCACCGTAAGACCGATGTAATAGCGCATGACTTTGGTGCACAGTCAGCCGGGATTCGAAACCACAACCTTCGGAATGAAAGTCGGTGGGGTACCAAGCACCGTTCGCAAGCTCACCAGTCCCACTAACGTTGTTAATAAGTATAATAAATTATGTTTTCTATTTTTGGTATTTGTTGTCGGCAACAGCCTAGCTATCACGGTTCAAGAGACAGAGCCTGGTGACAGACAGACGGACAGTGAACTTGGTTAAAACGTCGGTTTTTAGCCTTCGAGTATGGAAACGGCGCTATAAGCGGTAGTTTACAGTAACTTTTTAGATTATAAAATAGACGATTTAGATCTGAGTCAACCTTGAAAAAGCTAACTGTAAAGTTAGCGAAAGCTCGGTTCCCCTTTTAATAATGCCGTTATTAAATAAAACGCGCGTAAAACCCGGTAAGTAAATATTTTGGTTCAACTAACCTTTATCACACTTTTGTGAAGTTTAGCCAACATTTCCAAGTCCAATTCTATTTCTTTTAACACAGACAAGACTTTCCTCTTTAATTTGTATTTATGAAGTCCCATATTGACGATATTTGCATCCCTTTCAGCCACGAGCCTCGCGTGTTCGCGCTCTCTTTCGCACGATATGAGTACCAGTTCGTCTAGTATCGCTTTCTCTCTTTCTTCTTGTTTCCGAAGCTTTTTGACGACTGTTTCTTTCTCGCTTAGTTCAGCTATTTGGCCTTCTAGACTTTCACGGAGTTCCTGTAATCATTGAACAGCGTTTCTTTAAACTTTTAGCGTATTTGAGCCGGTTCACACCAATGCGTGACGTGACAGTGTAAATTTCGTTAAATCCGGTAAAAACGCTACTAAAAATTGAAGGGCCACTTAAACAATTTGTAGACTTCAGTGGCCAGTCGGGCGTCAATGTGCCAGGGGTTTTTAAAGGCCCAAGGTCGTGGGTTTGCTTGCCGCCGGAAGAATTTCGTTAATAGGCTGGGTGTCTGTATAATATGTATTTACAAAAGAAATGAGTATTATATCCGCTGTCTAGTCACCGTAACACAAGCTTAGTAGCTTTCCATGGGACTAAGAAGCGCTGTGTGAAGTTTACAGAATATATTTATTATAATAAAAATTTTGAAAATTCTAATTCAGGAACTATCCCTCAGATCAGTGTTTCATACCTGCATCTGTAATTCCTTTTCCCTAAGCCGCTCCTCTTCCAACGCGATTTGTCTCCGCAACGCTTCGTCTCTTTCCTTCAGCACCTTTCTCGTTTCCTCTTCTTCTTTCTTCTTCTGCACTTCCTTTTCTACTATTTGCTCCATCCTATACAAATGCATTTGTTTCTATTAAAATACTAGAAGCGTCCAGCGTTTTCACCGACATCCCGATTCCATGGATATTTCAAACATTATATAAAGAACACACTCCGAATTTCAGCATCAGACCTATAACTTCTTCACAACTTACCAAGCAGATTTCAGTTTCTCGCTCGCAATATACTAGTTGACAGCTATAAGTTCAGTTAGCTTCAGTCTCCAAGCGTGGTGAAGCTTTGGTTCCGCTTTATGTTTCCGTAACTGCTCCTCTTTGGCCTTGATGCCCTGGTTTACCACCAGGAAATCAGACCTATGATGACTTCATAACTTACCAAGCAGATTTCAGCTTTCCGCTCGCAATATAGGAGTTGACAGCTCTAAGTTCAGGCTGCTTCAGTCTCCAAGCGTGGTGAAGCCTTAGTTCCGCTTCATGTTTCCGTAACTGCTCCTCTTTCGCCATGATGCCCTGGTTGATGTCTTTTAGTGTCGATGTCGGTACTTTGTTTAGGTATGATCTGGTAATTTAAAATTTAGACGTATCTTACTAATATTATAAACGCGAAAGTTTGTATGTATGTACTTGTCGGTGTATGACTGTGAGTTTGCCGATGCGTAAGTCCCGCAGGTACTGAACTTACGCGGGTGAAACCGCAAGGCGCAGCTAGTTATAAATTGATTTCAAGTCAATACTACCACGCATTGTTGGAATGAATAAAGGATCTTGCTTGACTGACAAATGGGCATACGAATAACAAAGTGATCCTTCAAGGGTTGATTTTTAACCTTTAGCGGTATGGAACCCTAATTAAAACAATTAATTTAGAAAGATATGTTGTTGTTGTTGTTTCTTACCCATTTTTAAACAACTTAGGCTGGTGCGCCATAGCTTTTAGCTCTTGCTGATATTGCATGTTCTCTTGAAACAACATCATCTCAAGCTTATTGCGTCTTTCTTCAAGTTGTCTATAAAAAAACAGACATAAAACCAAAAAAGTTTCCCTTTTTTAACAAAGTTCATATAATTATAATTAATATGTACATATGTATAAATAGTCATACTTACGCAGCCTTAATCTTTCTTTCACTAAGCATTTCAGCATCTTTATTGGCCTTTTCATAGTACCCTTCAGTTGTCCAAGCCTCATGATGCCTGGAGTTGTTTGTATTAGCTTCAAAGTAATTGGCAACCTTAAATAACAAACAATAAATATTCAAGAGGATTCAGATCAAAGCCCTGTTTACAAAACTTTCAAGACAAGCAAGAACAGACTTTAATTTTTTGCAATTAAATGCCTGTGTGCACATAAAACTTGTAGAAACTATGAAAAATTTTAAATGTCAGGCGAGCCACCCAACATTCTGTCTTACAAGTTTCACAAATGTTTTTTGAAATGCTCTAATTGCGGCACCAAGTGAATCACCAAGTTATTTGAACAAAGACTTGTAAGTTTTAGTTATAGACTAGACTAGATACCCCGACTTAAATTCCGAAGGTCGTGGTTTCGAATCCAGGCTGACCATGCACCTATGTCTTTTTCTTTGCAAAGCAGTTATGTGCTTTAATAACTTCACACTTACGGTGAAAAATAACATAGTGAACCCACGGTTTAGTTAGCTCCAGACGTATTGACCAGTTCTTCCCTCTGGGTATGGCTTACTAGGTTGGGAGGGTGGTATAGGTGCTGGGCAAGCCTACTCCACCAAACAATGTGCAGGAGTGTTGGCTTTCTTATAAAGGCTAGTAGTAGCTGTATGTGGGTTAATGTGGTGTATGATATAAGGCCACTGATCTAGAAGGCGCCTGTTCACTTACAATTATTGTACCAGCCAGAAAATACAGTCTCAAGCAAATGATTTCTATATCTTGCAGTAGGAAGAGTACTGTCACTGACATTTTGAGAAGACAGAAGAAGACAGAGATAAGTTTTCAATCTTCAATATTGGACCTGGAGCTCATTAAATATCTGAGTATCTATTTGAAGACATTCCAAATGTCCATTTCATTAGTTAAGAAATGCTTAGACTTTACCTTTTTAAGTTCTTCTGCTTTACGGAGCTCATTGTCTCGTCTTTGGGCTGCTAAGGCTTGGAGTTGCCATTGTGGGCGAGGACGAGACATACTGGAAAGTAATATAAATATTTTGTAGGTATAATCACAATTTCTGAACAAACTGCAAGCAATTGGTAGATTGGTTCGATTTCTGAACTTTCTTGTTCAAACACAATCTAAACCCGAAGTCTTAATATAATTATAATATTATTACCACTTTTTCCTAAAATTGAAGCTAATGAACACAAACTACTACTGTGACTAGCTAACACAAATAATGGATCAAAGAAAATGTGAAAGTATGTGTCTTAGTCGCAGGTTTTTACTGTATCAGCGGAAACTGATACTGATATTATTAAATTACCTATTAGAATAAAAAAAACGTCATATTTTCTACGAATTTTTGTTGACAATACAATCAAATGAGAAGCAAATGAGGAGACATCTTGTTCTAAAAATGATTCTGATAAGAATCCAGCTATAACAATACTGATTATCAGCGGATGCTGCAGCAACATTTCAGGTAAGATTATTGTAGGTAGTTATAGAACTTACTAGGTAGGTACTTTTGAAAATATGTTTGTTATTTTAGGTCCACGGGGTAAAAGGATAAAAAAGAAAGATTATTTCAAAGGTATTTAGGCTTACCTTCAGGTAGGCTCCTAACACCAAAGAACCATAAAAAGTTCAGTGCTTTTATCTATCGGTCCCAAAAGTGAGTCACTGTGAGATCGATACCAACCTTTTTGGTTGACTGCCCTCAAACTAAACCTCTTTTGAACTGACAAAGAAAAAACTCGTGTGACTCGTGCAGTGGCTATTCGTGTGGGCGCGAAATGGATTCGTAATTGGAGCATGTGAGGTCAGACTACTCATAACTTGGCCATAACAATCAATTCAATTAATATCACTTCCTTTTGAAACGGTTGTCATTGAATAAAATCACGCAATTTACGAATGAAACGAACAGACATGTTTCAAATCGCGATGTAATGTAAACAAGGAAACGTCAAGCAAACACGACAGTTGCTAGGCAACGGATAGGACGGATCAAGCTAATATCAAAAACGTCAGTGTCAGGCCAAGTTAACTTTTGAGTTTTGGCGGGGAGTTTTGGCGGGAATGCGTTGGGAAGACGTGTTGCTAAATTTTCATTTTTGTGAAACTTAGTTTAAATGCGTGTAAATTGTTTAATTTCGGGGGCATTTTAATCAATTTAGTTTCGTGAAGGTGTACAAGTGAAAATAAAAGTGAAAATCGTGTGCAAAACATGGACTTCAGCTTAGTGTTCTCTCCAAAGTTCCGTGTACAAACATTGTAAAAAATAGCCCCCTTTTTACAATTATTCCCTCGACTTGACTTTAACTATGACGACTTAACTGTTTCGTTCGATGCAAATAACCTGCAAATATTGATAATACTTGACACTGGCAAATGTCCGAATGGAAAAAGCCATTTTAATGAAGAAGAAGAGTTTTGGCGGGAACGCGTTGAGGAGATGTGTTGCTAAATTTTTATTTATGTGAAGCCTAGTTCAAATGCATGTAAATTGTTTAATTTCGGGGGTATATTAATCAATTTGGTTTCGTGAAGGTGTACAAGTGCAATGAAAGTGAAAATCGGTGCAATACATGGACTTTAGCGTTGACTCCAAAGCTCCGTGAACAATCTTTTTACAAATGATTCCCTAGACTAGACTTTTACTATGACGATTTGGCTGTTTCGATGCAAATAACTTACATGTATGTATTAACAATACTTGACACTGGCTAATTTTCAAATGGCCATAATCGGTTTACAACCGATAAGAAATAAAAATAAAAAAGTTTACTTTTTGCGCCATCTTGTGAATACAAAGGTAAGCGTTTAGTAACGACGCCGACGGGGGAACCATTAGCACATATTAAGTAAAGTCAAACGACTATAATACAACAGAGGGCAGTGTGTTAAATTCGGAGTATTTTATTTAATTAAATTAGTATTAGACGAAGCATTGATGAGTAGGATTTTTCTTTTCCGAAAGGTGAGTAGGTATATTTTTATCTTTCAACATCAATTTATACCAACAAACTCTTATCATCCTAAATTCGGTCCTTTAAAACTTTTACAAATCACATATCGTAGGGGAGCTACATTTACCGCCAAACTTGCGGAGCAGTTTAAATTTGGGTAATTTTCATTTGCCACTAGGATAGGAATCGTACCCACCTACGAAGTTATAATAAGTTTATTCCTCCACTACTTATCATCCAAGTGTAGTTCCAGTTGCGTTCCTCTTAAGCCCACAAAAACCTCAAATTATTTGGGGTGTACAGTCAATTTCTTGAGAACCTCTGGGTCTTTCGAAGGCCCGTTAACTGCTTCAGTTAACTTGTAGTAGTGCTGCGTTAACTTGCTTGCTACAACTGCTTCAGTTGGTCTTGGTTGTTATCTCTAATGATAGCAGTAGTATGGTCAAATTAGAGGCCATAGGGTGACCTGAAAACTCTAACACTAGGTTCGCTATACCACTACACGAAAACAAGAGGAACAAATTAGTCATCACATCATTCAGTATTCAATCAGAAATATAGCTAGGTAGTTTTGTTGTTTATGTGTAAGTGTGTGTGTGTACACCGTTATCAATATTTTTATCAGACTTTTAGAATAAAATTAATTAAACCCAAGCTCAGAAATCATACAATGGCCACTTAAGAATAGCCCTAAAGCTCGTATTTCCATTGATGCCACGAGCTTACGGCCTTCAAAGCGATAGGGTCACATTCCGGCCAGAGCGAGAAGTGGATAATCTTGTTTCTCTTTTCAACAACTATAACGCTAGTGTTACCAGATTAAGAGCTTTCTACTATTTTAGTAGGTAAGTAGTTTAAACATTTTCTTCTACTACCTATCAATATTTATGTTTAGGGTATTTTCTTTTCAGTAAGTATCATAATTACGTACATTCAAGAAATGGCTCTTTTAAATTAGGATTATCGTCTTTTCCTGATCACTTAGATATTTATAGGTACTTGATCAGCTAGGCTAGTATGTCGATTTGACAAAATGTTTCTCGTTATGTCATGCTAGCATAGCTGGGCACATAATCTATAACCAAAAGGTCTCAACAATGCTTCAACATGGTTAGGTTTTTGCGATGTGACCAATGTTATAGCACGCTACGCCATTGATCATACTTGCTACCTACTTAGCATTAGGTGAAATAGGGATCAAACGCTCGTCTATCGAATATATAAAACGATGGGACATTATGAATTCAAAACATTGTTAGTTTTCTCTCAAAAACAGTTCAGCATTTGTTTCTTGCAATTGCAAAACTTCACATAGAATACTATACTTCAAACTCTGCCAACCCATTATGCCATTATTGACCCGTTTTCGGCGAAATTCCATTGCTAAAAAGAAGTATACCTATGTATGCGCAGTGTATTTTCTACCACTACACACCTTTCAAAAGCCTCCGACTTCGCAGCGAAGCCTTCCCGATAAACTGGCAGCATCGAAAACCGGCAGTCAGTCGTGTCGTGACGGTTATGCGCACACGCACCGAGCGTCCTAAGAAAACAAACCAACTTGCACTAAACATGACTATACTATCATAAAACCTATCCCTAAAGTGTTGTTTTAAAGAAAAATAGTGTTAATGTGTAGTGTTTTACACACCTGTGCGAATATATAAGTGTTTTTAGATTGTTTTTTTTCCTATGCTCGTTTCGTGTGTTGGTAACAACTGCTTTGGACCGAGAAATGAGTTTATAATTGCTCTAAATCAATGGCTGCAGACGTAAGTACATTACACCTACCTATTCATGTTTTTAGTCATACATAATGTATCTCAGTTGAAGATACGTATTTTGGTTAGATATAGGTAACGTTTTATATCAAAATATAGTACTTATATAGTTAGGTGTACCTGCGTATTTTGTATACACGGGGGAAAATCTTATATTTATTATTATAGAGTGTTTAGGTAGACTGTGGTATAGATATGTGCCTAAAATCGATCTAATCTTAGCTATCGTTGATGTTTTTCATTCAGAATACAGGCTTTATATCAGCTTCGCCAAATCCGAAGAAAGCCTTTATATATTCAGGTTAAAATTCAACTTTCAATTTACTATCAAAAGAATTATAATTTATAACTTCAACGTTTGAGAAATTGAATAATGAATATTTAATGTCATTATTATGCTCTACTATTAGCAGCTCAAACTGTGCGCAATTACCATAGAGTCTTATGAAAGTGATACCTAGATAATGATTTACTGCTTTCTAGCGGGTTATTGACTAGATAAGTAGTACTCAGCACTAGTTAATGCCTAATATCCTATAAACCCTACCAATATTATAAGGTGAAAGTCTGTAGTACTGTGTGTAGAATTATATTTGTGTTTGATATGTTCGATAGAATTTAATGCAATTCCATGTAATTTTGTTTGTACCTAAATATAGCTGGAGTAGTTCTGGACTACCTCACAGATGGGCTGTTCGCGTATTTCCCTGATAGTTGATGCACCCTGGCACGGTTAAGCAAACCTATTTGATTTATTGTTTATTTTACCATGCGGACATTGATCCATTTATTTAATAGTAGTTTATGCACCGAGGTACTAAAGCCCTGTCTTATATAGCGGGCGTCATATTGAATCCAAAGCGTACGAAGGACTCTAGAGAGTTAACTCCCGAGCGGAGCGAGGGTGTTAAAAACCTAACTCATGTTATGTACCTAGAGTCCTGAGTGAAGCGTGGGATTCAAGCGCCCAAGATAAAGACAGGCTTTATTACCGAGGTGAATACTTTACTTTACACATCTACTGCGAGACAACAAAACGGTTACAAAACTAAGCATTTAAGTAACAACAAACCAATGTATTAATGCAACGTGTATGAAATCCATTTACAGCTTTATAAAATTTAACAATGTTATCTTAAAATGACGAAACCAAACATCGGCCCCAGCCGATGAAAAAAAAAAGTTGAGGCTTTATATTAACTAAAACTTTTTGCCTTTCCCTTCCGTCGAAATAAAAATAGACGAAAAATAGCCCAGTTTTTAGTTTTTTATGTGTTATGTCTAGGTGGCCAGTTCGAAATGACCGTATGCTACCAGAACCTTAATTCCAAATTTAAATTACTTTATTCCCTAGGGTTATAATGAGCACTTTATGCACCTAGGGAATAAAGACTCGCTTTACGTTGACCTTTTTGGTCAAATAAAGTAACTTTGTAGAGCGGTAGGTGTGTAAATGCGATTTTTGATCTTGGTGTTCATAAGTTACCTTATCATTTTACAAAATGGCACTGGTCAATCAATATCCATAATCTTCCTTTCCTTGTACTTACCCTTAAAAAAGGTTACAAAAGTTAAAACCCCTAGCTAAAACCCCTCATTTTCTAAAACCTCTATAGAAACTTCCCTAACTATGATCGTGCGCGTGCGTCAATCTGTACAGTAGAGCAAAAAACATCAACGCGCGCGCAGTTTTTAGTGGAATTTTCTTCAAGGCGTTATTTTGTGTTTATGAAAATTAAATACCTTTGGATATTTTTATTTATTTTTTCTTACTAGCATAGTAGCGACAGGCTTGCCACTGGTAATTTAGTTTTGTATTTAGTGTACCTACCCTGAGGAAGCAGTCTGTAAAGACGCCAAAACGTTGCATTGCAACAATAATGAAAAATAATAAAAAAGGAACACGATTAAAACCGGAAAATGAGTTTAATTTTAATTCAACATAACGCGAAAACAGAAAACAAATCTAGCTGTAGTAGTTTGCAGAAAAAATCGTTTGGTGATACCAAAGAAGTTAAACTAGAATGCTTACGTAGAACTAAAAAGTGTTCCGCTACATTGAGCATGCTGTCCCTTTCTAATAACTCTATGAGAAAGAGGCAAACGCTACAATATAGCGGACCATTTTTGAGTTCTACGTGAGCATTCTAGTTCTAGTAATATAACTTCTTTAGGTGATACTAATAACATTAGGCATCTAAGAGAGTGATTATATCCAACGTGCCTACCTTCTGACAATTATATATCATAAAGGCATTCCTTAACTAACCCGTTAGGTACATCTTATATTACGTAGTATGATGTTTTTAAATCATACCTTAAGGTACTTATCCTTAAGGTATAATATGATTTATCAAACCGAGACACATGTATATCAAATCCTTATGTTTTACTACTATTTCGGAGCTTTGAATTTCTAACTCTAGACATAGAGAAAATTAATATAATCCAAATATATGTATAAAAGGAAAACGAGACTGACGTAAAAGGAGATCACTAAAAATAAAAATAACCGCATTTTACGGTTTTAACCTTCACAGGTCTCTTGTAAAAGTATCGAAAGGTTAATCATTGAGACAATAATAAAAACACCAAGCGATTAATACAAAAAAAAAGTTTAATTTCAACCCAATATCACGAACACAGAAGAAAAATCGTATTCGCCATATTCGAGTATACTTTTTCCAAAAAAAATCATTATTATTTCGTTTCTATACATTTATGTTACTCGTGATTCTCAGAATCGGGTTACACAATCCGAAAAAACACGTCCGTACGTTGTAATAAAAGGCAGTTAAGTGGTCGCGTGCTCTCGACGTACCCCCAGGATGCCCCCAGGCCACGTTTTGTTGTGATCAACCAAATAGGGCTACCTGACACCGGGAAATTATTAAAGTAACAACCTTCATAATTTTTATTTACATTCATTGTAAATGAATGTTGTAAATATTTTGATTCTCAATGACAACTGCATGGTTTAGGCTACGTTTCCACCAGTGATGTGCGAAGATGCATAGCTATGGATGTGTTTGTTAAGAACCGATAGAATCGCTCCCATATTCCCAGGGCTGCTACGCCACTTCCACCGAAGCGCTGGAGCCTTATTTTTGAATCACTCGTTGCACTTCTGGCGATTCAAATAATTCGATACTGCTGATTTCCGTTCAATGTCAAACTCCTGTGCCGAGTGGTTACCACTAGTTGCAATCGGGTGATTCACGAATTAAAAAAACCGATAATCGAACGAAAATCCTGAAATTAAAATCATCTAGGCTAGCATGACAGCGTGGATCATTTTCTCGAATCGATCTATAGGTTCTGTCTCTTTCTCTTAAACAACGAGAAAAAGATACGGAACTATACGTCGATTCGACAAAATGTATCTCGTGATGACATGCTAGCCTAGCTGAATTAACACTTAAAAAATTGAATCTTAAATAAGATTATGTTTCATTGTCCCATGATTACCTACTTTTTTAAGGTTTTACCAGCTATATCTTTTACATCTATTGTTGCCTTACAAAACCTCCGGTAGGTTACACAAATATCAACCATGAGCCTTCAAACTTACAGTCCGTTTCCCTTTTTCAATTTCCTTTATTTTAATGATTGTGCACCACACGTCAACTCACGTGCTTGTAATGAGGGTGGCTTAGAATTTGAATTCTTAAGAACCACCTGGCTACTGTTTAAGAGATATCGCTCTGAGGCAAACTTATTTTGAGTCGTGCTTTCGGAATAAAAATGTTCAGGTGTATTAAATTATGCTTATACTTATAAAACAATGTTATTTTCAAATTTTTCGGGGGATTGAGATGGATGTGAGAGAAGTATTAGTGCAAGATTTGTAGTTTTTTCCTTAACCTACTATTATAGACTTTTTTTTTATACACCTTTGTCGGTACTTGTTTAAGCCGGTACACGGCTTTACCTGCGTACGTCCTGATTCTGCGAAAATATCGGCATAAAAAGTACCGTGATAATCCGGATGTCCAGCTTTCTGCATACCATAGAAGAAGTAAAGAGCATCATATGCCAAAATTTCATTCTTAGCAAGGTTTGTCCATCATGTTAGCAAATATAACGTCTTTAAAAGTTTAAGGATACTAACAGCATTTTATTTGATCTTCATCAAAAAGTAATTCTTCCCGAAGCAGTTTCTCAATTGCTTATGGTCTAATCCGAGGCTGTTCTATCCCATTATTCGTTTTTGAAAGTAGTTGTATTATAGAAGGTAACTTATAATTAGGTACTTAAGTTTTGCTTAAATAAATAAATGACTAACAAGTTATATTTCTTTCCAGATATTAAGTGGAAGTTAACGGCAAGATGTCTCAGAGGGACTTCTCAGAGGTAAGTAGACACTATAATAGTATTAATTAATAGGGTAAGTAGTAATTAGGTTCTTAAGGGCCTATATAACCCTAATAGCGTGACAGGGATAAAGCTAGCGAATTTCAGATGTGTAAGTGAAGGACGTAAGATGCGGCTATGCAAAATTTTATTGCGTAAAATCAAACAATTGCAAGTTTCAAGATAACTAAACGTTAATCTTGAAATTCAAAACATTCACTGCCTGTATTGAGCTAAGTTCAGTTCTTATACAAAGTTTTATTAGTTTTCGTACAATATTGACTGAGTAATATCACTTATTTGTACAATTTAGAGGGAAGTTTGGTTTTTTTTTCTATCGAGAAAATTTTCAGGAATCGTGTTTTCTCGACATTCCAGTGTTAGACCTTAACAAATATGGTTTCAAAAACTTTTATTTCAAATAACTTTTGTAGTAATTCACCCTAGAAACATGAGTTCTGGCCTACTACGGCCCCTTAAATAACTTACTATGGTGTCGTATTTAATCGGTTGAAATAGCGCTTATTTTATTTACTGTTGCTCGCAGCATTTATACAAACGGTTTCAGCGATGGTAATTTGAGAACCGAAAGGAAGTTCATGTAGACTTCCTGGCGAAAGACTTTTATTTTACGAGTTGGGAATTCGATTTTTTTCTTTCGTAAAGTTTAAGCACGGATTTGTTGCTTGAAAAATAAGGTGTTTTAATTGCATTGGCTTTAAAATACAGACCTATTATTCTGGTCTTCTCGTATGTATTGTATGTATGATAGGGATAATCTGCGAAACTACTAAACCGATTTTGATAAAATTTAAAACCTATGAAGATAGCTTGCTTCTTATTGAGTAACATGTCACCCTCGTAATAAAATTACCTCAACCGCGCATTCTACGGTGGATATAAACTTCAATTGTTGACTGTACTTATTGCACATCATTGTTATGGTCTAACATTGATATAATTTGTAACATTGACCGGTTGCCCTCCCGCAGTCCGTCAGATTGGGACGACCGGCTGGCGGCCTGCAGAGAGGTACATACTTACACCAATTTCGTTGTCCGATTGTATTAGGTACGACGTGTGAACGTATTGTGCGTGACTTTGCTTGTTCGAGAGATTTGGTGCAAGTTGAAAACTTTAGCGTTCGCTTCAGAATCCATCGTGCCATAGCAAAATCATAGTCGAAGTTTTTTTAAATTTTATTTTTGCAACGATCATGTGATTCGTTTTGTCGCATATTTAGAGCTGTAGTGAAACTGGAGCAATAATGTACCATAATCTTTACTAACATTAAAAGTGCGAAAGTAATTCTGTCTACCGATTAAGAGGGTTAAATTAATCAGCCCTTGTAATTAATTATTAAGCTAAACGTCCACCTTTCGGGATCGTACGCATCCCTCACTCGTAGGACGCATCGCATGAAACAGAACGCACTTGTGTGAAAAAATCGGATCGGTGGTGGACGCACTTGTGTGACTTTTTGTACGAAGAACATCACGATCCGTTTGATGCGATGCGTCTGATGCGTACGATGCCGAAAGGTGAAAGATTAGCTTTAGCCGCCCTTATCTTGTATTAGGTACTTTGAGCTTACACCGCACAATGACGAGACGTAAGTTACACTGCACACAAAGTACAATACAATGAATGTAATTCGAGAGAGTGTTAGCTCCACTATGAGTGTATTCTGTGGGCGTCCTAACTCTCAACATATTTTAATGTGTTCCTTCAACAATTGGAGTTTTTTCTTTATATGACCCGACGCACTTCGTACGGTAGATAAACATATAGCTAAGAACACTAGCGCAAAAGTCACCTGTCAACTAACATACCACTAAAAACCTTCTAATAACCTTTAATATACTTTTGCAACAATAATTGAGAAAACGCTATTACATGTATCATAATAAAATCCAAGTAATATAATCTTTACGTATTTTTATTACATTAGTAGATAGATATCTAGTAATATATCTACAGACAGTTAACTTAATCGAATGATTTCTAATCGAAACATTAACTGCTGCAAAACGCATTAACCATTCAAAAAGCAAACCCGAATCGTCAGTTAATAAACTGAATCTAGTTATCAAAGTTGTATAATCAGATGGCGATGGCGCCAATAACGATTGCCTACACTATACCTTAGGGTAAGTACAGACTAGAGCATATCTCGAGCATTTTTATGTAATTTCTTCTATGGTTTTTGCGATTTTGCATAATAAAACACTTTATTTACCGGGTTTAATCGCGCTTATTCATGATTTTTTAACGATCGCCAACTTTTTCAAGGTTGACTGAGATATAATTCGTCTGTTTGAACAAAAATAAAATTCGATCGTTTAAAAATTATGAATAAACCGCGATTAAACCCGGTAAATAAAGTATTTTATCATTTTATGTAATTACAATTACAAATAACTTATGATAACGTAAGTTAAAAGTCAATATTTTATTTCAGTTATAAATACATACGCTGTCAACGGTTATAATTTAAAATTTGAAATCATTATTTTTTTTTAATATTTCGGAAATTAAAAATAACAGATATAAATAAAATTAAATAACGCCTAATCAATTTATCACAACAACCTTGGTAAGTCATAAAACTCTTTCAGAATGTAAGCTACGCTCTAGTACCTATTTTTTTAGTTTGTATTTAATGTACAAACGTACAATAAAGGTAAAATCTTAGTATCCAAAGCATTTTCATGTAAAGTAACGGTTCTGCGAATGCTCGGCGTTCTGTTCGGCGTAATGCTCGGCGTGTGCGTGCATTTAACCGTAACATTTCGTTGTACCTTACGTTCACTCTTGAAATGTCGCGCTCGTGCAAAGCTCGACGAAAATTTACACCCAATACGGTCGTTGGTTTTTTAAAACTATATTGAGCACTCGTGTCCGAGGTTCGGCACGAGTGAATTTAAAAACAGCGAATGCTCTAAGTTCAGCTCGTAGTTTTTCTCAAGTCTGTGTTCACCCTAACGTATACCTATCGGTACCTACGTATACGCGTAGGAACTTGATGTGGTTCTAATAAGTAGTTGTGGTGCTACACTTGGGTATGTTTTTATTTACTGCTTCGGTTTTTAGGGTTGAAATACTTTAGGGTTTTTTTTCTAGATGAGTGTGATACATCTCGAGACTCTATCACTTACCATCAGGTACAGAAGATAATGGTCAAACGCTCATCTATCGCGTAAAAAAGTGCATTTTATTCTATAAAACTCAAACATCACTTTACTAGTCACTTTCGGCTTTTCTCACACTCCGCTCACGATTCAAAACGACCTTGGATTCTTCCTCTCGCACTTACGTCGCAAGCTGCGGCTCTATCGCGCTATCGATTTATCTATTAAAAATTATAAAATGCCGATTTGAAAACCCACTGCGGAATCTGCCGTGAGATGACTTTGAGTTCTTCAAAGTTATATCAAACTTAATAATCTATGGAAATTGTACCTCTACACGAACTAAATGCGAACCAAATACCTTTAAATATTATTAATAAAAAAAATCTTCGACTTACAAATTCGCTCTTGCAAAGCTAAGATCTCAGCGGTTGATCTACGTGTGTGTCTCGGGCCATCGAAACTTTGCCGCTCCCGGACCGCTCCCGGTAACCGGTGTGTATTCTGCATAAAATGCACCTAAAACATCTTGATACCAGACAGAATATCTTAGGAAAATCGGGGGTTAAATAGAGAACACTCCTAACTTTCTTCTTTTCGTGTTAAAAGTGTCAGAGGACACAAATAAATACCCAACATAAAATTAAATGTATTTTGACAGGGCAGCATTAAGTATAACATTCTAGTAGAACGTAGCGGAGGTATCTAATATTTCAACCCTAGACGGTAAAGTTTTCAAAGCCAATTGTAGGATTGCACATACAATGCAGCTTACAATGTGTCGTATTTTACCACCTGACGAGGTGTCTGCCCCGCTTTGTGTTCCTTCCTACCTATACATTGCCGGGACTGTTTCATACATATTGTATGAAAATCACGACAGCGGGTACATTTAATTGGTTTGATTAAGGATCGTGCGTGTGTCGTAAATAGAATGAAACAGTGCCATTTTTACCCGACTGAGAAGAATTTCATCGATCATCTAGTTCATCATAATTATTTGTTTATAGATATATGTATGTATGAATGTTAGTTCCTATGTGTCGCTCAGAAGATTTAATGGATCGACCGATTGTGATGATACTTACTTCGTTATTTATCTGAATGTGTGAATTTAAGTCATTCTACTTCGCTACTTAGGTATACCTATATTGGAAAAATGCGTAAATTTAATTGACATAACTCGCTCCAGAAAATAATAAGTGACGCAGCGGCCTAAACTGTAGCTTGCAAATTTAAAAGATATAACGGACGTGCACCACATTCTGACACGAATACCTTAGTTAGTGGCTGCACAGGTCTACGTTTATCGGAACACGGATGAAACCACTTGACGATACTGCTTAGTACACAAATTCCCATTCAGAGATAGGTCCATAAATAGAAGGAGATATCACTATTTATTTATGTAGGTACTACTAGTATCCGAGTTCTAGTTGGCGTAGACTTTATGTCTCATGAATTTATAGTCTTATAGCAGCCTATAACCTATCATTTATCAGGTTATAAATAGGTAAGTACCTATAACGTTATAGGAAGACTTTATGGTAGAGGTATTCATCGACTGTGCATATAGTATAACCCCGAACTATATTATACCCGCCGAAATCGGTAATATTAATAACTAGTTGCGCCCCGCGGTTTCACCCGCGTAAGTCCCGCGGGATAAAAAGTCCTATGTCCTTCTCCTGGTTCTAAGCTACCTACCCACTAATTTTCAGCCAAATCGGTTCAGCCGATATATAGATGTAGCTTCCTATTAGTAGAAGATTTTTCGGAAATCGATCGGTCTAGTAGTTTCGGAGCCAATTTATTACAAACAAATAACAAATAAATCTTTCCTTATATCTTATTAACATTATAAAAAGGAAAGATTACCCCGGGTTAGTAGTATCTCGAGCAAAACATACTGAAATAACACATATTATTATGATACTTTTTTCCTCTATCTTCTCACGGGATCGGGCTGACTGCTGTACCGTATATCGTTTTCGTATAATTTTTTCCAGTAGAAATCAATTTAGTCTGAATAGATCAACCTAAAATCCAAATCTCCAAATCAATTGACACGAATAAACATGTTCAATATTAATCTATCATAGAAAGCAAGAAATTCGGAACATTGATTGCCTGTAGATAAGAGCTAATTATTCATGCAAACGGTCTTCTTCAATTTCCTACATAAATATTTCTCAAGCAATTAAAAGTAAAAGATTGATGGTGAATTAGTAAATAAGATATTAAAGTTAAAACTAGTTTTAAATAGACGGAGCGGGCACGGAGGTTCAGAAATCAAGTAAATTGTATCTCTAATGCTAAATGGGATTGCATTTGACCTCATCTCATCTGACCATTTGATGGAAAGCGATGATGAGGTCGACTATAACAGCTTCAGATACATGACGACACTTAGAGTAGCACTGACATTGAGACAAACCATACCTACACCACAAATCGAAACAAACATTTCTTTACGTGTGCTGGCGTAGTGTAAGTGTCATCGTGTACCTATTTGTAACGTAAATATTGTATTATTTATAAATAGATTAGATTAAGCTTTAATTCATAAAGATCACAATGAAAGATGACAAAGTTATCACAAATTAAATGTCACTAAAATAAAATTAGTTGTTCGACCTTATCGCTAAAAGAGTTCTTTTCCAGACAACTTTTGGATGAAAGCAAATAAAAAAATTACCATTTATGGAATAGGAATAGTGAGCTTTAGGCGGGTAAAAAGTTAGCGTAACCTTACAAGCTAACCTATGGTAGGTACGTGGTTTAAAAAAGTTTTCAATTAATATGCTTTCTATTTTATTATACACTGTTAAGAATCGTCCCGACTTTATTGAACAGATTTTATATTCTTGCTGCCATTACACTTCGGGAGTCCGCGAGAATATTGATGTCTTTTATTAGTCGACTAACTGGGTCCCAGGTTTCACACTCGTAAAATATCAACGTACAACAGTTCAATATTTATGAAATAGCTGTACACGTTGGTTATTAAATACATGATGATGATAACGAATTAAAAAAGTTGTTTAATGCTTTCCAAAATTTTGCATCCGTCAAGACCGAACAGGTCTTTAGAATGCATTTTTTCAAAAAACTTGTTATTAAAAGATTGACGTTTATACTTTTAAATAGACTATAATGTAATCAAAATGGTATAATTTCAAAAATTAATCACAGCCATGCTCAGGAAGAAAAAATGTGTGCGACTTTCAACCCTTACTATCATTCGCTTGATGTTGAATTTTAAAAATATCTGCTTGTGCCCTGCGAACTCAGAATATTGTTTCTCGTAGCTTGCGCCGAGTATCGGTACATAATATACCTTGCTTCAAACTAATCTTATGACGGGATTTCATGCTTGCCAAGGCTCAGCAAGCGTTGACAGGTACAAGTGTAAAGAGGGCGTTTGGCTTGACTTGCCGAAGTTTGTGGACGCTTTCCTCCAATCTAGTCTAGTGAGAATGAATTCCAAATGTCAAGCAAGATTTGTGGACGCTTGGAGCTTGAAAAAGTTTGCCAAGGCTTGGCATGTATAGAAAGCTAGCATGGAAATATTGGTTAGGTTATCCGCCAACGAGTATTAAAATTGCGATAGCAATTACAATTACCCTACCCTTTTACAAGTTAAAATCGTAAATCTCTAAAAAATATGACTTACAGAACTTATGCGGATGACCCACAGCACAGCCAGTTTATAATATTTTAGTTGGATTCGTAAAGCGTAATGGGCGGATATAATTTAAAAGAATCCCACAATGTAACTCCAGTATTGCGGTCCGTACTGTAGACCTGCGGTGGGTGCGGTCGGGTGCCGACAAAAGAGTCGCGTCATTCGGAAATGTTAGTAGTACTTATTCAACGGTTTCGGTTTTATTCTTTGAGTGAAAATAACCATTTGAAAATTGTATTGTCTAACTGCTTAATAATTGTCTAAATCATACCCTGAGACCAAACAATCAGGATTCAATGTAAGTAGGTACGGATACTGTACCAAATTATTTATTATGCCTTTTCAATTTATCACATTGCATTTAACAAAAGAAGACCTTTATAGTAATAATTTTTGTACAAATTTTACTTTGTCTTTATGTTTTTAAAGAGGTTTAAGTCTAAAGTTAGTCAAGCAGGACTTGGAGTTTTAAATAATATGTTTTGAACTTTACAACAGACAAAATCAAATTTTTATTTCCTTTCAAATTTAATTCAATCGACAAACTGGAAAGCGAATCGCTTTCTAAGGATCCATTTTAGCCTCCCTCATATAAATCATTAATAATTTTACACACAAAGTCGTGTACAAACCAATAACTTGGAACATCTCTGAGGCGGAACATAAACTCACGGACTTACGTTCCAATAGGTAGGTACTTACATTTTTGCATAAACCATTTACGATCCAAACACGGTCTCGATCTATTAAAAGGTATAATTAAGGGGCGATGTAACTAAACTTACAAATTCCATTTTCTTGAACAATGCCGGTATAAAAGGGGAAGCTAATTTCGTTCGGTTAACGTGAGGATAACATCGAGTGTAAGCGGCGCGGGCGCAGCGTTGCCCGGGCAAGGCTGCTGCCCGGGCAGCATTCTTAGGCGTCTAATAACTAATTAACTTCAGACTCCGAGCCCACCCCTCAAAAGGAAGCTGAACAGGGATGTATTTACTACATTTTTTATACCTTACCAGCTGCGCCCCGCAGTTTTCACATGTCTCAAGTAGGTTAAATAGAAGGACACCATGTATTAATTAGTTACAACACTGATTTACTCTGTTTAATGGTGAATAAATGTTTGATTGATTGATTGATTGTGTCACTCGCGTAATTCTCGATTACGCGGTAATATCAAAATAAAAAGCCTTGTGTCTATGCAGATCTTCTGCAAGCTGGGTACAAGGTTTCATCGCAATCTGTTCTTAAGTTTTGCGTAAGTGAGTAACGAACATACTTGTTTACTTAATTATTACACACAAACTTTCACATTTATAAAATTAGTACGATTCTTCAATGAATTAAAAGATCTTGGACAATGTTAGATCAACCTGCTCCAGCACACAGCGATGTTCCTGACATTGTTATCGTCAGTCATTTGATTTGATGACTGCAGCAGCCAGCAGCAGCGTACAGCTAGAGAACTGAGGAGACAGGCAAATTGTTGTATGACTTGCTTGGGAACTTCGCAGTCTCATTTGGCAATTATATGGAACCTGCGAAAGTCGATTCCATAGGAATTTCTAAAAAAAACTATGACTAAGCTATTAACTAGCTATAATTATGTACTTATGCCAACGAACCCACGTCTTTCTATTAATTTAACCTGTGGGTTTGATTATCTCACTCTAAAGTGAGATCGACGGACCTAAGTGACGATGCGGTCTACGCTCAATTTAGTTAGCCATCGTTTTGAAATATGGGCTTAGTTAGAACAGGGTCTAGTGCAGCAAATGCATCCCTGTACCATATTGTCTCGAAACTAATCTCAGTTAGCTGGCACTGGCACTGATTGTTATTATAATACACACTATGGTTAGCGAGATTGCCTGCGCGCATCGCGGTTTAAGTTTTTATTTGTTAATCATCTAAATTATCTCATAGGCTGTTGAAATGTTCCTTAGAAGTATTTTTAATGTAATTTTTCAAGCACAAGGCGAGCGGGCGAGGACGGCACCGTCTGCCCCGCCCACACTGGTTGGTGCACCGAAGGCAGGTCTCAAAAATAAAATAAATCTTTAATCCGCGATAATATTCCTTGTAATAACAGATTCTGTATAATTAAATAAAAGAACAACAAATGATAAGTACTCGAGCTTGTCATTAAAAATGAGAATTAGCTGTTATTTTTATCTGAATTCATTGTGGTCGGTTGGGTTTTGTCGTAGGTAGGTAGATATATAACTACAAACAAAAAGGCTGCGTTTTCTCTAGAGATTTACTCGTTGGAGTAGCTATGGATGCGTTTATTATACCTAACTTCGCTTAGCGAAGCTTCGATAAAACGGCACATCATGGTATGTCTTATATAGGTAAATTAGGCACTAGGCTTGTACTATGGTCACTAGTCAACGGATGTAATACATGTTAAACTTTCTTTTTAACCGACTTCAAAAAAAAGGAGGAGGTTATCAATTCGTCTGTATGTATAATATTTTTTTTTTTTTTTGTATGTTTACCGATTACTCGAAGACGGATTGACGGATTAAGATGATTCTTTTTTTAATGGATAGGTAGGAGCTCCAAGATGGTCCCATAAAAATTTGATGTGGATCTGATGAGGGTCTTCGGAGTGATGAACGGAAATGCTCCTCAAAACGCATTAATCAATCCAGTTGTTTATCGATTACTCGAAGATGGCTTGACCGATTGAGATGACTCTTTTTTTAATGGAAAGGTGGGAGCTCCGAGATGGTTCCATAAACATTTGATGAAGATCTGATGAGGATCTTCGAAGTGAGGACCGGGAATGCTCCTTAAGACGCTGTATTCAATTCAATTGTTCATCGATTACACGAAGATGGCTTGACCGATTGATATAGTTCTTTTTTTAATGGAAAGGTGGAAGTTTCGAGGTGGTCCCATAAAAGTTTGTTAAGAATCTGATGAGTATCTTCGGAATGATGGACAGGATAGCATCCCAGAATTCAATAAATTACTCATTTTTGGACTTCTACCAAAAAGAATAGACCCCTAAAGAACTAAGTACAGATTGATGGGGCACCTGAAACCACCTTCTCATCAGCAAACTCCTCAATAATTAAAATTACGGTAACAATATTGTTGATTTTTAGGTAGGTAAGTATACTAAAAAGGGTAAAATAAAAAAATAATTTAACAATTAAAAAACCGACTTCAAAAAGAAACAAAAAATAATTAAAAAAACAACCAAAAAAAAAAAGAATTGATAAAAATGACCAAAATAACCTCTACATAGGTACAGTGCCACCGACTAATTAATCTGTTTTATCATCTGAAGTCGGGCAGTTTTACTGGTTGGTTCCATATTGTACTTAGTTTGGCTGCCCGACTTCAGATGATAAAATAGATTAATTAGTCGGTGGCTCTGTACCTATGTAGAGGTTATTTTGGTCATTTTTATCAATTCTTTTTTTTTTTTGGTTGTTTTTTTAATTATTTTTTGTTTCTTTTTGAAGTCGGTTTTTTAATTGTTAAATTATTTTTTGTACCTAAATACATACCTACATATTATGATACATAGAAAGACCAGAAACAAATATTTACTTTTAAGCATAAATACTTGCACCCGGCGGAAATCGAGCCTGCAACCTCCTGCATTGCAGCACCACGCTCCCACCGTTCTTTTCATGCGGCATAAAATAAATGCATTAAACAAATAATTCCTCAATTTAGTCTTACTGGTCACAGTCATCAAATCATAATAGATACCTATAATAATATTAAGTCGGTAGCGTGCTACGGAACGCGCTTCATAGCTATTATTTTGACAGCAAAAACAACATGGCGGACGATGATTGCGCGCGAAATCGATCGTCACGAGCGCATTCCACCGGCTGAATACGCGTGCCGGAACAAAAACTACGATATGAAAGTAATTTTCCTCCGTGTATCTCAGAGATGCGTATTATAAACGCATAACGCGGCGTGCTCGCTTAGTTTACGCCTAGCATGCCTAAAATATACACCTACTTAAATACATTACTAGTGCGGCAAGTTATAGATAGATCTGCAGTTAAGGTTTCGTCGCAGTATATTTAAACGAAGAGCAGGCGCAAACTACAATAAAAAAAATGTTGTATGAAATACGAATAAGTTTCGGTAGGTATAATTTTATTACCAAATAGATGGTAATTTATGTAAAAATCTAAATTTGCGAGCTATTTAAAACAATACACCGCTATTTTTTTTTATTTGTGAGTTTATACTAATAAACTCTAAATTTCGCATACCTACCTACTAACTTTGAATTAGGAAGCTGCTCAATTTTTAAGTACTCTCTTCTCATATTTTGAGCAGTGAATTTAGTTCTGGTTTAGACTTACGGAAGTCTAAACCAGAAATAAAGGAAATATTAAAAAGTCTTCAACACTGAATAAAAATAAGTAGATAGGTAGGTACGTAGGCATCCAATAAATTAAACATAATCTTATCTGTTTCGGTATATTTTCATACAAAAACAATGTAAATTTAAACAATGCAATGAATGACTCTGAATTGTAATTCTCATTGAATTCGAATTAAAAAGGTTACCAAAAAGAGACAACAATTGAAATTATAGATTCCTACTTTACGTCTTATTAGCTATTACAGAAGACAATCGAAGTCGTTACGAATAAACTTTATTGAACATTCTTGGGTTCCTTAGATATGGATAATGAAGATTCTCATAGCGATCTGAAAGTAGATTGGGTAGGTATTTATTCAGTAGACAAACAAACTAAATACCGTCTACGTTGATGTTACCGCTCACAATTTGTGGAATTACGTAACTTCACTGTTTTTTGTTATAATAAGAATATTTATTTAATTAATTCAACGTCATCAGTACCAGTGTGTCACGTGATGGCTGATGGATCAATGATACGCGTGAGTAAAATATTTTTTCCACAGTTTGAATAACAAATATGAAAGATTACCATTTATCGAATTTCTTCCTCGTAAGCCCCGATCCTACGGGAACCTGGGCTTCTGTGAGTGGGGATGCGCAATAGTGTCGATTTTATAAGTATTTTTTAGCTTTTTGATGTATGGAACCCTAAAAACAACAATGAACCCCAACTTCCATTTAGAGATTTAAGAAAAAATATATATAGAATTGACGTTAATAGTCACAAATTTAATGAAATGAGCCTATGTCAACTCAAAAGTAGATGTTATAGGTATGTAGCCAAGACCTACTGTTAGTTTTTGAGTGAAACAAATAATCTGAAACTGAATCTAAATAATTATAGCCAGTGTAGTGCGGAAAACGATTCCGGAAAAAAAACCGGAATTTATTAACCGTTCAATAGTTATTAAGTAGTTATTATACAGGATAGTCATTTCTTATCATCATGTCACCGGATATACGAATAGGAAGACATACGTACGGTTATTATTACTTATTTATTATATATTATTTACTAGTTTCAATTTAATTTCACTTAAGCGTAGGTCATTTCACAGAATTAATTTGTTGCAAATATATTGCCGACTCTAGAATACTTCAAACCAATGATTAAGTTTAGTAGCTAGTCATATTCATAGATTCATGTGTGTTTTCGAATATGATTAGGAATACATAAAAGTAACTCTTGCACAAGATATAGGTACCTGGACTGGTCCTGGAGTTTTCGGATTGGAGTCCGCGCGGTCACGTGTCTACTGGTCCCAAAGAAAGCTGGTGTCTATGGCAACGGCCGGCCATTAAAATATTTTCAAATGTTTATCTATATATATGATATAACTTATATACGAACACACTGTGCCAATAAATAATAAGGGCAAGAAATAGAAGAAGACAGTCAGGTCACCAGATTTGTCTAAAAAGCCTCAATGTATTTTTATCCTTTCCAAAAACATTTCAATATATTTGTTCCAAAGGCAGGGCTGGTATCGCAAAAGACATTCAGGCCAACTAAAGTGTCAGAGGTCGTTCCCTCGAAGGGACCAGCCCTGGGACAGGCGAATAAGAGGTCACTCACGAAATGGTAATTGTGAAGCTATGCCTGGAATCCGACTGGCTTGTAGAAGATTTCGCAACCGTAACCCAATGAAAACGAAACGTGCTCGATTCTCGGCTCCCTTCACCGAACCCAGTCGTCTGCTTTCTTTGGCCGGGTAATACAAATAAGTATGGAAGTCGTGATGAGGCCAAAGCCTCCGGGCGAGTTTAACAGATGCGCGGAAGTCAATTCCACACAATTTTTAACCCGAATATTATTGCTTCGGGGCCCAAAAAATCATTTAAATAATTCTCTTTATTCTTTCAAAAGTAAACATCACTCGTACGCTGTCATTATGTGCAATTAATTTATTAACATGCACGACGAATTACAAGTGGAACTTTGGGGTTCGATTCCCATAAACCAAGCGTGTGTGAAAAAACTTTACGACTAAAATCATCAAAGATTACCCGATTCCGGTTCCAAATTATTTTGTGATTTGTCTCGGAAGAAACACACTTTAATTGTTACATTATTTACAGGTAACATCGTAGCTATATGAAGGTTCAAACAATACACAAACGGGTGGAAAAAATAGACAAAGGATGACCGCAGAGCCCAATTTTTTTTTTGTTTATTTGAGAAGTTTATACCTGCGTCGTCGTCTCGAGTGCTTCTCGGTGTTTTAACTTTTTACAGCTCAAATTAAAATAAAAAATGGAGGCTGTGTAGATTGATATTGAGTTTTTGTTCCGACTAAAACCCGATATAAATCTTTCTTAACCATAATATGACTACAAAATAAGCGTCATGCATCATTACGTTGAAGGTCCCCGGACGTTAGTATTTTACTATTTACTTATTTATTTATAAAAAGCAACACATTTTAGATTTTTTAGACATTTGAATATAAAATACCTACTTAGATACTTACGTCTTACTACAAAACGAGAATATCGTCCAGTAGATTTCGTTTCAGGACCAAAATATAGGTATAGGTACTATTGTCTGTCTAAGTTTACACAATAAAATAAACTTCAACTATAAGTACTTATATGAGTATCTCCAATTAATAGTGGTTGTATTAAATAATATTATAATATTTGTATGGGCTATTCTAAACACTATTTAAATTTAAAGCACCTAAACAACTGACCGACTGACTGAAACAACTTAAGCTACATTGAGTTTTTGTTCCGACCCTTATCTTAAATAATAAACATTTTTGATCTTTGAAAAGACTAAATACCAATTCAGTAATTAAGTAAATTATAAATGAAAAGCAACAGTCTCTGACCCCAGTTTTGTAATAGACTGTTATCACACAATCTACACAAGAGTTGTAAACAATTTATGACAAGCGCGCCACGAATCCATAATTAGTTAGTATCATTGAGTTTTTAATCAAAAATAGTCACGTTTCTTCTTCTTTATTAAGGAATATGACTTCTTTGAAAGGCAGGTAACATTTATGGACTTACCCCTTGTCGGTCAACAAAAATATTGTGTTTAGTGTTTAGATAATGGCGTTTTCATTGTGCACGTTGCTTATAAATTTAAAGTCATACATTGAGGTTGAAATTGATGTAATTTCAACGAATTTCGTCTCATTTTCGTGCAATTAGCACGTCGTTTTTAGTCCGAATTTCTACTAGCGCAATAGAAACGTTTAAAAACTGAACAACGGTAAAACAATGACTCCTTAATCTCGCGTAGTCGGCTAAAAATTCCACACGAAATAGCAAACCCGTTGATGTCTCTTGCATCCGCAATCATATAAAAGACATCAACGCTTTTGTATTACTTGGTTTAAGTACCTAAAGCCTGATGTTCACCGGTAGACTAAACTGTAGAGTGACATCAGTTAGTAGATTACTAGCTTGCTTAACTCGAACGATCATTTAAAGTTATTGTGATAATATACGCTAACTCGCTGACAGTATGCTAAATGTAAAGTATTATGATCCAGATAAAAGACTAAATTTTACTATTTATTTTCAAAATTCCTAGGTATGCATGCAATCGGAACTTGCATGAATAAAACCGATTGTTTTTTTTTAAATTCATGTTATTTGTATTATAATCAAATAATAAAAGTTTATTTACTAAGATCTTTACAAAGATTACCTAAAAGGCTTAAACTATGGTCCCCGTACAAGCAAAATCTTGACTCGCGGGAGACCTAAATACAGGAGGACCTAATTCACAGTAATTTTACGTATTTTAGAAGTATCTTTTCTTAAAATTACTTTTTTCTACTTTCAATTTAAAAGTTTCGTCATTTATTGTCATGAAAATACTGGGATGAAAAACTGGGCGGTCCCTAAATGTTGCAAGGTAAATGAAAGGTGATTTTGTGAAAAAATAATTACGTATCCATCCGTCGACGCGCGGTTATCAGGCGCCTGCAGACAAAATGTTAATAAAGGCACGGGGTTCGATTTTGGCCGCGGCGAAACGGGCGGAACAATCGGTGACTAAGAATAAAGCCGTGTTTTCATTACGAAACTAGTTTCGCGAAAGGTATAGTCATCTTTGCAAAAAAATGCATAGCACAAGCGATTTTTTTATAAACTAAACACAGCTTTATAAAATAAAGTGGAATAAAGATATCTTGCATATCTCTTTATCCTCGCGTTTTTCGTTACTGAAGTACAAAACAGAATTTATGGATAGAAAATTTGCCAATTTATTTATAGGTATCAAAATACTTAGTATATTTAGTTGAATATTATAAACTTGAATCAAGATAGCGTTTTTGCTCTTCTTACAGTTATTTTGGTTTGCAACCATGCAAACTCCCAATAGCGACATAGCGAATGTCCTTAATCGGTAAGTCCTTGCCGACCTCGCCCAAATATCTTTCTGTTTAAGAAAATATGTATGCTATTAGTATCGCTCTTACGGTGAACATCTGATAAATCACGTTTTTATACAAAGAGATCAAAGTAAATAAGCAAAATGATCCTTGAAGCCATTTTATTCTTATATGCGATATGGACTTAACTCAGGCAGAATTGAAGGTAGAACTTCTCGTACTAATCAACAACCTACGAGGTTAAAATATAATTATGACGTATGTTACAAAGAAAGACCAAGACTTGGAATTTGGTGATCATCCGGTCCGAATGCAAATTATGAAAAAATATGACGAAAATATGCATAGTTTTCAACGACGATGGATGGTCATTGAATTCTAAATGAGTCTAATTAAAATTTTCCTTCAAAAATATTCCTATTGTCTTTTCAGTATTTGAACCGTTCACATTTCATTTTCACATGTAAACCATGTAATAAAGATTCTCATCAAAATAATTAATTTTACACGGCAACTTGATTTTCGAAGTAGGCTTCGAACCTGTATTGATACAAAATAATGATGTTGGACTCCCATATGGTGGTTACTTATCGCTTATTGGCTTTTATACGAAATTTAAACGATCGTTTTTAAGGAAATGAGTTATTTCATTTTTGTACACGAAATTTAAATTTCATTTTTGTGAGTAATCGAAGTTATATTGGACATGTAATTTTTGGATTGGATTAATTTGGTTGTTGGTTTACTTTTATCTCCTTATTGGCAGCTTCTTTAAGTAAAAGGATTTTTTCTCGTAAAAACATTCTAAATAAGACATTTAATCTGAAACGAATCTAAAGATTTCTTATTTTTGTACAGTGACGACCAACTTTTGCTTCACGACTTTTGGAAACCTCAAAATTGACAAGAATAAAAATATTCAAATTTCTAAAAAACGTTTTTCACCTTGACTTCTAGAACAACTTTCGTGCCTTTCAACTTAAATTATACCCGTACCGACACTGCTAGAGCTATGAATATATATTAAATTATATTTTATTTAATTATATTAATTAACTATAGTTAACTGAAGTGAAGCTTTTACTAAAATGATGCAGTAACATTTTTCGCATTTTTGCAATGAAATATATTAAAAAAAAATGACAGGATTTCAACCCGCGGCTCCTCGTTAACCAGGCAAGTGCTTTAACCACTGAGCTACACAGCAATCACGAGTCAGGATATAATTTCTCGACCATATCTCTCCTTGCATAATAAGGTATGAACAATAAAAATAGTCTTTGTCATACATAATATTAATACTCGTAATACGTTTAGCACTACTTTATAATATGATATTTACTATGTACGTATTTATTAGCTATAGACGAGCCAGGACCATTCTATAGCCTACTGGGTAGGCCTCAACCTTTGCTACTGTTTAGTTTTAAGTTTAAATATTTTGTATTTTGTATAAAAACAAAGAAATATTAAAATTACGTAGTTGTATATAAAGTAGATGATATTGCAAAAAAATCAAACGAATACTAATGTATATAAAAATAAACAAGTCACAAATTAACGCAGTCATCTAAGTACTAAAACTGCACAAGTCAATTCTACAAATGATAATGTACAAGACACTAGTCCTGACAGGTGGGTTGGACTATAAAACTATGGTGGCCAAGAATGTAGGACATCCGGTTAGGCGGCTGATGTAAAAGAGAACTTTAAGCAATGCATTGAACATGCTTAGTATCTAAATTGAGATCTGTGAGTTACAGGCCTATGACTTCTTATGTATCCTACTTACTAGATGTATTTTTAAATAATAATGCCGTGTTCTGTGTGAAAAGGATGAATAAAGTATTGAAATTATTTATTTGAATTTAAGTTACTAACGTCCAAATACTGAAACTGTATTTACTAAAATTTTAAAGGCTAGTTAAATAATTGAGCAGCTTCTTAAATCAAAATGATGGGATGGGAATTTTCGAGTTTGACAGTTACGTAATTGTTTGAGTAGACCTCAAATTTTGAGTATAGTTACGTATTAGGCCGTAACTTATTATTTTACCAAGTTGGTTATAATGTCTAAGTGAGATTTGAGGTCACTTAATATGAAATTATATTTCATCCAATGCAACCAAGACAAAAAGAGGCTACATGTTCACTCACAAAATTTTAAAGTCTTCTAAATCTCTAGAATGGACATTATGAAATGTAAGTAATAATACATTTCTTTCTTACCGAAAGAAAGGCAAACCAATTTAAATTCCTGTATGATAAACAAGCATAAAACAATGGCATTTAAATCAAATCCATCATTGTTTCATAAATACATCACGTTTTGAAACGAACGTGTTCTCAGGCCAGAGGTAAAAGGGCGAATTGGGCTCTCACCATGAGAATGCGCGAACCGAAAACATTCGAAAATTACGTGAACATTACGCGCATTCTTCACGATGCTGAAAGAATTAAGTGGTTTCAAAGTACAATGTACGCAATGTAATGAGGAAAGTTGGGAGGCTGAGTGTCTTGGTGAGGAGGCGAGAGAATGCGGTCTGTGAGAATAAAAAACCCGCTTCCGATGGTTTCGGGCCGATAGCGCAGGTGGCGAACGCGTCACGCCCTTGTTGCCCGTTTCAAATTTTAAATATCTTTTATTTTTAGGGTTCCCTTGTTGAAAATAAAACAAGACTGAAAATTGAAACAACTGTTTCGTTTTACAAATATAATTTAAACTAAATTTAATCAGAGATCAGCCAAGTGCAAAACGTTGATTTTTTGGCTTGATTGCTTGTCATTATTAGTCATGTAGAGTTCGAGTTTCATATTTGTAGTTCGCGACGAGTTTAATTATGGTTATATAAATGGAGAGTTTGGAATGAGTGGACAAAAGTTTGAAACTGAGCATTTTCTCGCGTGCAAAAAACCACGAAATTTTTTATCAGTGTAGTATTATTTTTTGTAACACATGACAAATCTGGTATTTCCAGTTCACGCTACTTTCCCGATATTTTTCAGAAAATCCATTTTCATTCAAATCATTTTATTAATCTATAAACCTTTATGAGTCCTAAAAAGTATAAAAATAAAATATTGTAAGGAACTCTTTCAAAATAAAAAGTATTGCCCACAACTATGACGACTAGGCGAAAGGGATTAGGAATTCGGTAGCCGTATCGTTAGTTCCTTTTTATTATTTAGATAATAACAACGACATTTAAAACCCTTTCTTATGTTAAAACCTTTCTACATATGATAATTCAATGGCCGTTCATTTTATTGGTATGTCGTGGTCGGATTGTAAGGAAACATGGCCACACTGTCAAAGTGTAAAACTGCCAAGGCTAGATGACGTGACTGGCATCACTTGGTACTAAGTTTAGTACCAATGCAAAAGCTTTCTTGAAGTTCCACACCAGTATTTATAGACAAGTCGAGTAATTACTTTGGCTAAATAATGCAAATTGTCTCGCTCTTGTCAGTAGTTTTCAATGTCTACGAAAATCTGATAAAGATTTTACTTAGTCAGGGCAATTACTCGCCTTGTCACAAATACTGGTGTAAAACTAGAGTAGTTTCATTAAAGCTACGTCCGCTCCGCTTCCTTACGTTGTTCAGCGCCTAGAGACTTGCGAGTGGCCCAGCCAGTGGCCCAGCGAGTCACCTAGCGAAAACGAACGGTCTCGCACCGAGCGCTTGGTTAGTTAGCTAGCTAGTTGCTTGGCGTGCATCGAAGTAAGAGCTACCGCAGATCTAGCGTCAACATCCTCATCGAAATTCGAACTGCTTAAAGGAATGACTTGCGCGGCGAAAATATCATCTAAGTAAAAGATATCTGAGATGAGAAGTAACTATTTTAAATATTTTGTATACCAAGTCATTTAATTTCTTAGAAACTAGTTTCCCAGATCATAATACTAATTATATTATTTCTATAACCCAATTATTTCTAATCTGAACGTTTCGACTATATAACATTAGTCATAATCACATAGGAACTAAAGCAGCGCAGCGTCGCGAAGTACGACTGTGTATTGAAATGAAATAATAGTACTTTGAATACCTAGAATTTGTCTGAGTACACATAATGTACATCAAACTTTTCGACCGTGCACGATTTGTACTTATTTAACTTTATTTAATTATTTATTTTTGCCCGGGTCTTATTCGCGTATTGTTATTTTTATATTCTCTTAAGTACCATGACGTGTCGATCATAATATTATAATAGTCTATGTCGCGACGAGACACATTATTACACACTATAAATAATGAGCGTTTGACTATTATCTCACCTGATTATAAGTGGTGATCTCAGACTAAATTATTATATAGTCTGAGGTAATTAGGTATATGCTCTAAGATGTAACACGTGCCGTCAAGGCGTCTTTTCAAGAAGAAAGACGGCACGGATCCAACCCGTCTTCCTTAGTAGCTACACCGGCCAACGTATCTAAATTCTAATATATATTGCAGGTGGAGCCAACAGGCTCGGCATCGCTTGGAGCGGCATCCCGAGCCCTCTTCGTCGAGAAAGTGAGAGCTTCGAACGCAGCATGCCAGTCCGGAGACTTTTCGACTGCAGTCGCTTTGTACACGGATGCCTTGACTTTAGACCCGGCTAACCACATCCTGTATAGCAATCGGTAAGTTTTTTCTTTAAGGAATTATATTGAAAATTACGTCTACTATATCTTACTAGCATCCCGAGGTTTCACCCGCGTAAGTCCCGATCCAGTGGGATATTCAAAAAATATTTTTAGTGAATGACACATGACATGGCAAAGACAAGACAAATGTCATGTCCCTAGGACCAACGGTATGAGCTTTGCGTTTTTTTTAACGATTCGATAAGACAAATGTCTATTGTTTTTCGCCCTTGTTTTAAGTACTATTTTTTATTATTGTACACTAAAAATAATGTTCTGTTTCACAGATCTGCAGCGCGATTAAAACAAGGGCAGTTCGCAGCAGCATTACAAGATGCTACACGAGCTAGAGAACTCTGTCCTAACTGGCCTAAAGCTTATTACAGACAAGGTATTTTTGACATTTCTTACTAGCCGCATCTAAGGTATGCCTTATTATTATTAATATATAAGTATCCATTTATCAGTGGAAAATATTAAATCGTGAAATCATAATTTTGACTATTGATTAAACAGCGTTCGTTAAGGGCTTGTCTACTTAGAGTAATAATCTTGTCTATCACCTAATATAAGGTGATATAAAATCTGAAATATTCATGGGATCTATAGATCCCATGAATATTTCATCGTATTATGATCAAAATTATGATTTCACGATTTAATATTTTCCACCAATAAATGGATGCTAATAGCTTAAGAGGGTAGTCCTCTAGTTTTTTTAGTTTTCCCTTGGGATTCGTTTAGTTATTAGTGGACTTCGTTTTACACATTGCAACTATACCTAGCGTGCCATAGCCGAGGGCGCGTTTCCGTTCCTGACGAAGCACTTCGATGTATCCTTTGAACTTTCCGAAAAACTTTGCGAATACTATTAATAACTAAATGAAATGAACTGAATCCCAATGCAAAAACGATAAACACGATGACTGCACCCTTAAAGTATATATTAATTTTCAGGTGTAGCCTTACAATGTCTCGGGAGACATGGCGAAGCCCTAGCCGCCTTCAGTTCGGGTTTGGGCGTGGAACCATCTTCGAGGCAACTGCTGGCGGCCCTGGTTGAAGCCTCACTGAAGTCGCCGTTGAGAGGAACTCTGGAACCGACCTTCAGGCAACTGGAAGCGATGAAACTGGACCAGTCGCCTTTTGTATTGATTTCGGTGAGTTGTTGATTTTTACGAGTTCGTATTTCTTAGTGACGCTGAAATCAATTATATTAGGTACTACCTCTTACCAAGAGTACGCCTTTGTAATAGTCAAGAATCAAAATTATTTACTTCAAGAAGACCTTATAAACAAATACATTATTATTATGAACCAACATCAAATGAAAATCAAATATTTATTTATTATTACTATGAGGCTAATTAGACATACCAGTTTACCGACATACCGGTTTTAGGAACGTAAAAATAATAATGATTGTAGTGTGAAAATTCTATAAAATTATTTGATATAGGTGTACATTACATATACGCGATACTGGCCCAAATTGCCCTCTATTGCTGGCAAAAGGCCGTAAGTAAGAAAATGATCTGCTTTGCCTATAACATTGTGATAGATTCCGAGTATAGAATTAGAAATGTATTTTCCTAGTTTTTCTTTAATTCTTGAATGAAATTCTTATCATAATCGTTATTATTAATTTAATTTTAATTTTTAGGAAATTAGATATTTCCTTAAGAGTAGGTACTTTTTAGACTAGAGCCATTATTTGGGACGATTATAAAGGCAATATATCTGTATAAAAACAGCTCTAATAGCAGTCAACAATCAGACGTAAACCACGAGCAGATGCAAACAAACTCCCGTAGCAACAGACATCGTTATTTCACCGAAAAAGGCATCTCGAATAGGCAGTAAACTTGCATAAGATATTGTGCGAAACGGCGCGGCGCGAGCGCAGACGTCCAACTGAGGGGAAACTTATTTAAACTGTCAATAGAGGTTCCTTTTCCATCTTGGTTTTAAAGTTCTACGTACATTGTGTAACGAATACTTAGTCCTGAAAAAAACTACTGCACTAACAACAGAATATAGAAACGTCAATTAAATTTTAAGAGGTTCTAAAGTTATTGAGCAGTTTCTAAATTTAAAATTAGTATGGCAATTTTAAAGTTTGAGAACTTGTTCTTTGTTTAAGTAGTTCTCAAATGTTGAGTAGCGTTTCAGTATTCGGCCGTAAATCAAATAAAATCAAAAATGTGTTAATTCAAAAAGACATTCACATGATTGAATCGTCGATAATCAAGTGTCATCAGAACGTTAGTATGTGGTCTATGTCGGAACGCAACCTCCAATGAAAAGAAGACACAAGAAACTCATGGGTTTCTTTTAGAGGGATCATGTGATTCACACTGTCACATAGAAATCGCATAAAAAATGTAGTATAAATACTTACCTATATCATATTACTACTATTAATTTTAATTATGTTTCTATATATCTAGTACTATAATTAGGAGACAATTTTTATATTATTATTTATATTATTATTATTTATTATATATTCTAAAATTACTTTCTTTGATAATTAATTAAAGATACCCACTTTCGTTGCAAAACGAAGTCTTCATTTTGTGGTCTCTTCTCATTGGAGGTGGTTTTTCAAATGTTGTAACTTATTAATTTTACTTATATTATATAACGCGAAAGTTTGTATGTATGTATGTCTGTGACTTAAAAACTACTGAACCGATTGCAACACATAGGCTACTAAATAGTAAAAGGGATCGGGAATCGGGATAAATATCCCGATATTCCCGCAGGAACGGGTAAAACCGCGGGGCGCAGCTTGTAGTAGATAAAACAATTTAAAACAATCGCAAGAAATTGAACAATAACTATTCTGACTTCGGTTTTGACTGGTGTCAGTGCGTCACTGCGGCTATCGAAATTCACTAATCAAAAATACGAAACAAAAATTGACGATAATAAAATTAGAGTACATTAGTGACATTACTTAATTTACAAAACCTGTAGTTTTAGTCAGGATTCGATGAAAATGTGATATGTAACACACACAGTTTTAAAAAAAAGCTTCCAAAAATAACAACAACATAGGACTAACTTACTGACACACAAAAGCATACTCGATTTCTTCTTGAAGCAGAGACGATTCAATACTCAATCACTATTGCTCCCAATATGCATGCACTTAACTATTCGTATACCGGTACCAAAACCGAAATAATGTCAGCCATTAACGTTACCACCTCCGGAAATGTCTTACCAACATGTCTGTGATACACAACCGATCTCTTTGCATAAACGACATACTTCAAAATGTATTTCGGCTTGCCATGTTTCGGTGTCGAGTTTCATTTGTTTTTATACGGTCGCGCCGGAAGGATTTCGCAAATAAATACGACATCGTTTGATTTTTTGTGTAAATAGAAATATAACGCGTGAGTGGAAGCGTGTGAATAATTTTGTGTTATTTATTTTGCTAGATAGACTATCTATACTATCTATGTCTATGTAATATTATAAAACGGAAAGATTTTTTTTAAAGAAATGCTTTCCAATTAATACGACAGGACTTAAACTTGCATCTTTAGGAAGTCCGGCCCAAAGCCTTTAACATTTAGGCCACAGGCGCTCGTGTATAGACTCTGAAACTTTCTTTTACCAATAAAAAGCTCGATTATCGAGAGGTAACATAGACAACTACTTTAGATATTCCCACGGAATCGGAATTAACGCGGGTGAAACCACGGGACTCAGCTAGCTATTTATATAGACAGATGCTCTTGTACCATAAAGAGAAAAAATAACAAAGAACAAAGAACAAAAAAACCACGAGGTAAACATACGAGAAAGGTAGCTAACTGAAAAATAATTGCACAAAAACTTAGGAGCCGTATGATATCAAATAAATTTTATTAGCATTTGTTATTGTCATTAATTTTAACATCAAGATATCAATCACTACTAAGTATGCAAACATTTCAACAACCACAAAGTGCCCCAACTATTTATTTCAAAACAACGTTTGCATACAGAAATCGCATATTTTACCGAAGAACTACGCGACCCGTCTCCCGATTCCTTAAAAGTTTAAAGCTAAGGACAAGCAACGAGACACCGCGACATTATATCAACGGTAGTACCAGTAAATCAACGGAATAAAAAGACAAAACCGTCTCAACTGGCAATATCAAGCGGGGATATTTGCATGCATTCCGATACACACGGTAGCTTGAAACCCCACGAGACATTGGAGGACATTGGGCATTTTTCGGCGCATTAAACCTACGAACAATGGGTCTGAGTGATCAAAGGGACATAAATACGCGACCGATCCTCGGATTTACATACAATCTGGACGACGTTTGATGCGGCTTTACGACGAAACCGTAATAGTCATAATACGATACGACTTTTATTTCAACAGACCAAAAGTCGGAACCTTTATATTATCTTATACTCTGTATCTTATACTAGCTGCGTCCCGTAGATTCACATGCGTAAGTCCCGATCCCGTCAGAACATCTAGACTCTAGACCAATATGGAAAATCCTCGATGATGTAGCTTTCTGCTATCAAACAATTCTTTGAAATCGGTCTAGTAGTTTCGGAGCCTATTCATTACAAACAAACAAATAAATCTTTCCCCTTTTTATAATAGTATAGGAAAACAATATATTCACATACCACGTTTACTAGACAGGACTATTGTTCCGATATTTAACCCAATCCGACAAAAGTCGGGTCGTCCGGACTCTGTTTATAATGTCCTTCAGATTATACAAAGTAGCAAACTAGTTCGCTGTGCGATTTTAGATTTGGAAAGAGTTTCGAAGAGGTTCCCACATTAAAATAGCATTTTAACCTTTAAAAAATGTTTAGATAAAATATTGTAGGCTTCAAAGGTTTGTACATTGACAATAATGTAAAGGGGAAACACGAAATTAACCTATTTATACTTACTTCCTGTGGTGCGAGCTACCCAACCTTTTGTGTGTGCTTCTACAACAATCTTCTTCCATTTCGATATGTCTGTAATCTCCCTTTTCCAAGACTTTTCCTGGCCGCACCTCTTCGGTAACATAATATTTTATTTATATTTTTTGTTGGCGGGATTCACTTTGAGATTTTTTTCACCGCTCTGTTAATATCTATCTATACAAATATTATAAAGAGGGATCGTTATTAACTTGTATTCCATCAGGACTTATGCGGGTGGACGCAGCTATCTATTAAACTATATTTTTCGTTGGGACCGTAACTATATCTAAAATCTATTTAAATTTCTGTATTATTTCGCATACCTACTCAAGATGTCCATCAAATCATTGAAGTTATAGTGACGTCTTAATAAGAAAACATGAATTAAAATGTATTCATCGAAAACCTTTAAAAACGGTTAAACTCAATTTAAAAACCATCTTCATATTTCCCATCAATACACCTTAAACTCAGAAAGCCTACTCAAAGCTCTTCAAAAATACATAACTTTAACAAAAGATCGAATAAAAATCGATTGAACCGACTCACTTTCACATTCTAACTCGATAAAACCAAAGTAACTTTGTGGGTGTTCCTCAAATACTCGATTATTGCTTTATATCGATATACTAGTTCGACCCCGCGGCTTTCCTTGTGTTATTCTCGATGCATCAGAACAAATTAGGTAGGCAGTCACTCGGACCCCTATCGCCTGTGCTCGATTTTTTCGAATTTTCGTCTAAGTACAGACATTTTGATTTCTCTTTCTTTTTTTACGTATAGATTTACCGTTTGCTTGGTATGCACCGACTGGCCGTACTACTCTCATGTCTGGGCTTTTGATATTTTAGCCGAAAAATAATAACCATTCCCTTGATAATGTTTAGTAAAAAGGTCGCCGGTATGAGCTTGAGAGGTAATATTTATTGATAAGTGAAGTACTTACTCGATTACCTGAATAATGGAATCTGAACGTCGATTCTCTTAAAAACAATCGCCTTAATAACGACGAGGTCATCGACTCTTTATTACTTACGAGGTTTAATCATGTTCCATTACCTAATTATTTCGGAAATCAATTTTTCAATCTTACTAACGGTTGGTGGAGTGGTAATAAAATATTTATAATAACTGGATACTTAACAGTCCATGATAAAAATCACGATTTTACCAGACATTTACGAAGGATGCTTATATGTTTAATTAATGTAGTTGTTTTATTTAATATGATCCGCAAAACTCTGAGACTGTGATATCAATGTCGGGGATCAAAGATCCTTTTATGGTTTAAAATAACTTCTTTATTACAGATTTGTTCTATATTACGAAATATCTTAGTATAAAGTCACTAATTTATCATGCTCCCGCGCCGCTTGCATCGTATTTTGTTCACGACGGTGTATCAAACAAAAGTAACGGAAATATAGTACCTAATATAAATGAACAAGAGACCTAGAGTATTAATTTTGATTCCGCTGCCTTTTAATGCTAATCAAAATTCTTGTGCCGCCCTCCGCCTCTCGAGCTGAGAGAAAAGTAATGTGTTTTATATCAGGTTGAATATAGTTAGCCTCAACTTTCGATATAAGGTCATGTCATGGATGTTAATCCCGACTGTTGATTTTTAGATTCCTTGTTTTTTTTGTT
The DNA here is from genome assembly GCA_949358125.1 of Idaea dimidiata. Classification (NCBI taxonomy): domain Eukaryota; kingdom Metazoa; phylum Arthropoda; class Insecta; order Lepidoptera; family Geometridae; genus Idaea; species Idaea dimidiata. Next base: position 16,301,158 of record OX442335.1, on the reverse strand, counting down.
GGTATTAAAATAAACAGTATACTTACCAGGTTATTCATTTTTTTACACGCCACCTGTGTAACCCTGGCATAGAACAGGGCCTCATTTTTGAATCACTTGTTCTAAATAGCTCGTTTTCTATTGGTTTTGTTCAATTTTGTTAATAATTAAATGTGAATCGCACGACTGCAACGAGCGGTGTTATCCACTCGCCCCGCAGGAGTCCGACATCAAACGAAAATAGTGAATATTTGATTCGCCTCAAGTGGTGCAGAAATTTAAAAAAACGGCTCCAGGGCTACCCTACCACTTTTTGTAAAAAAAAGCGACTGAGGTACCTTTTTTGTAAACTGCTCAATTCAGAGGGGTTGGTGGTTTTATAGATACGAGTATAATGAGTATGTATACTTGGATAAATTTATCTATTTCATGTATCAAAGATTCTCGGTAACTTTTCTTCTTTATTACAGGTTGTTGGTCAAGAGCTTCTAGCTGCCGGTCAGTACCAAGCTGCTGTCACCGTCCTTGAAGCGGCTTTGAGGATTGGGTCATGCTCCTTGAAGTTAAGGTATGTCATTTATGCCCCGGCTTATTTTATGTCAATAGTTGAGGCTTATAAAATCAAACTTGGCAATCTCCACCTTGTCTTATTGTTGGAGAAATACAAAATATAAAATTGTAAGTCAGTAGGTTCAAGTACCAAAGAGGCTTACCGAGTATTTTGGGAGCTTATTTTAATGAGCTATTGCCATAATTGGTATACTAAGATATTTTGAGCTTTATAGTTGTTAAAAGTTTTTGCCTGGCCTATTCTCACTATCATGTCATTTCATGTCCAGGAAGGCACTTTAAGCAGTAAGTTTATATCTCAGACGTAAATCCCGATCCGGTGGAAATACCGGGATCAAAAGTAACCTATGTTACTTCTAGATAATGTAGCTTTCTATTGGTGAAAGTTTTTTTTAATCGGTCCAGTATTTTCGAAGATTACCCCCAATAAACGAACGTATGTTGGGGATAATCTCCGAAACTATAATACTAAAGATGTAACATGTAAAAAAGTATGATAATGAAGTATATCCGTTGTCTAGTACCCATAGTACAAGCTTAGTGCTTAGTTTTGGGCTAGATAGCACTGTGTGTAATGTCGTGCAATATTTATTATTTACTAGCTGCGCCCCGCGGTTTCACCCGCGTAAGTCTCGTTCCCGCGGGAATATCGGGATAAAAAGTAGCCTATGTGTTAATCCAGGTCCCCAGCTACCTATATTTCAAGTTTCATCGCAATCGGTTCAGTAGTTTTTGTGTGAAAGAGTAACAATCTCACATACATACAAACATACTTACATACAAACTTTCGCGTTTATAATATTAAGTAAGAAGTAAGATGATTGTGTATGTATAAGTATTTACATATGTGTACATACAAACATGTTACCGATGTTACCTCTTTATAATATTAAGTAAGTATAGGGTATAGATAGCAGTTGTTAGGTTAAGTTAGAGGCCTTAGAGCGACCTGAAAACTCTAACACTAGGTGGGCTACACTACTAAACGAAACGAAGAAGAAGATTGCATGCCCTAATCAAACTCCAGAAATGTTTCTGTAATATTATAATTACACGACTGCCCAACGAAGTGTTATATGCAGTCGAAACAGTCAGAAAATACTTTAAATTTTATAAGTAATTTTAGTTGGGGCATTGTACTCATAACTCTGAACTCTGTTTCTGTACGTAGTGTTACAGTCAATAATAATACTTTGTCTTAACAATAAACCACTAGCAATGTCTTTAACACGGCAAAGACATCAAACTTTTTATTGGTTACTAGCGGTACTACATACTATCATTGTTTAAAGGAGTTGTAATTTTGGTTGAAGCCTCTTTTTATATTATTTTTATTGATCTCTGTGATCCTTTACACGTAAGGTCTGTTTTTATGGTGCATCTGTTATAGAATACACAAACTAAGAAGTAGACAACTTTATAAGTTTAATCAGCCATCTTATTTACGGCCTAGGCCGTTAGTTTAACGCCGTCATTAAAAAAAACTTCTATATGTCATCATTAGTCGAATAAGTAACTGAAGAATTTTATTTTACTTTTAAAAAAATAATGTTTTTTTTTTCTTTCTGTCAACATTCGAGCCTATAACCCTCTTAATAAAAGCCGAGCTATCCACCACTTGACCAAGACCGTTCTAAACCTACATAGTCCAACATAAAGTTAAAGTTGGCAATATATTTTTAACAATATATGCACCTGACGCCCACAATCCCATTTCAATGGGCCACAACTTATTTATATCGATTTGTATGTACGATTATAAGATCGTGCAAATATTTATTCAAATGTTCCCATGGTGTTACTGCTAGTTATACAACAAGGTAAAGAAAAACGTATCTCAAGCTACAAAATAGGTAGCTGGCATTAACCCTGTTGCCTGCTGGAAATCATTCGTGTGTGTCTGCGATTTTAATTCAGCTATTTACGATTTTGCCATTTTGCGATTTCAACGTCAGCAATCAAAGAGGTTAACTTAAAGTATTATACCTATCCGCTGTCTAGTCACCATAACACAAGCTTAGTAGCTTACCTACCGCAATCTAGCCCCAAACTAAGCACCTATGGGTGACGTTGACTATGGGTACGAGGACAACGATTTATTAGCATTCTTTTTTGTAAATAAGTACATAAATTGATACATATAAAACATTAAAACCAGGTACAAATATTTATTTTTATGAGCATAAATATTTGCGCCCGGTGGGAATCGAACCCGCAACCTTCTGCATTGCAATCGGGCCTTCGCCCGTCGCCCCACAGAGGCCGTCAAAGAAATGGTAATGATGTTTTTTTTTCCACTTTTGAATTATTAGCACTTATAGACGAATATTCTTTCTTATCGTGGATTAAATTAATTGACTGACATACCAATTTTCAGTTAGACATTTATCTAAATATGAGTCAATCCGTAAAAAATGGTACTTACGTATAGAGACGTCGAATAAGATCACACGACACTAACACCGCTCTCGCACCCGAACCGCTAATGAGAACAAGACAAATTACTTTCTGAAATCAACATTAAGGTACCCGATACACGACAGACTAACTATCCGCCGATAGTTTGACTCTACATCTTCATCCCAAAGATTTTCCCGATTCCCTCCCTCTTGGAAGCTCCCGATTTCCTGATCTACATCTTACGTAGTTTTACGTAATTAGAGGCATAATTCAGTTGTAGTATTAATAGATAAGCCACTGTTTTACGGATTGACTAAACGAGTTGCCTGCGACATAAAATATAATTACATCTTTGAGTTTTTAAAGTCAGTATAAAACTATACCTATACTCTATGTTTCAAACCCTTGGATTGAAAATACAAACACAAAACTCATACATTTATTTGAAAGTGAGAGCTCTTTGTTTACTTTTTCTTTTGATAATTGATAGTTCTTTGTTTACATTTTTTGATCTAAGCTAGTGGCAATCACTACATTAAATTCGTGGTATACGAAAGTTCGAGTTCTTAATTCTTGGTCTCACTCTTTATTAATGTGAGTGAGCGAGACGGGTGCGCGGTCTCGCTTTACGCTATAGTAGTCTTTCGCATACCTTCGAATTAGTTTTCTCACGGTTCAAAAACAGATAACTCCAGGACGACAAAAAATTTCTTGTCTGCGATACCATCCGACTGAGGATTAAAAGTATTAAGACATTTTAATCGCTATACCACGTACAAGAGTAATTTATGTGGTGTTTTCAGAAATTTTGACTTTGATTTATGTATCGCGCTAATTGTGAACCACTTTGGTTTTTATCCTTTTGTGGGAAGATCGATGGTTTATGCAATTTGTTAGGGTTAAAACATCGCGTTCAAAAGGTGAAATATTAGTTTCTGCAAAATGATCACATCTCGGGTGTTGCTTTAGATGTTGTGGTCATACTCGTAATAAAGAACCAGAACAAAAAAGTAATGTTATTAAAGGTTTTTTTTTTTAAATCTAAAAAGTCATTGTCGAGTGCAATAATTTCTTACTGCATCCTAAACGCATGCGTTTACGAAAGCTATCAACGCGCGTGAATTATTTTTTAATTAAAATAATAAATAAAAACCAAAAATAAATTAAAATATTAAAAACCAACTAACTGCTTTTACTCGTGATGATGTTTATTAAAAGTCTTTCCAATAAAAACCCATGATCAGACCTCAGTTAGCGGATAAATATTAGGTACTGAATTTTTTGGAAGTCGGTTAAAAATAAAATTTCAACAGTAAATTTAAGTATTTCATACTAAGGCCCTAAGATGATTTTTATCCTACAGTTTACACAGAATGCGCCTTGGCGCTGGTTACAATGACTTCTATGCCTAAAGGACAATTACTTTTCGAGGGGTACAGTATATGACTTTCATTTCTCTTTTTTAGTTTCGCATAATGCAAAGACACGTTCTGTACAATTAAAAACCCTAAAAACGCCTATCATATAGGATCTTATTGGTAATAACTGTAATGGAAAACCCTTACAAACTGTAATATATTCTATGTCACGGACTCTTGAATATGGACGGACTCGGTTATTTCGAAGTTGATAGATATATTTTTGCACTTTATTTACGCAAAGAGCCAGTACAGCAAAATATAGACAGATATCACATTCAAATTCAGTTTTTGTGTAATAAAATTGTCGGGCAGCCAACAACAATCAGGAATAAAACTGCCCGACTTCTAGATTAACGTGCTATGATTAAACTGCAACGTCACTTGCCATCCCATATGATAAAAACCATATCGCTCACATTTATTTAAAATGTATGTAATCAAGTTTGGCTTTATTAGGTTTTATTAAAATAAAACATAATTACATGACATTTAATTACATTCAGTATATAATTTATTTGCATTTAGCGGAATGTTCTCACGCATCAATAATAAGTTTACGACTGAAGTAATTATGTAGTAAATAAGTTTATTTACCTTGTAATATCCTATTTACAATGTAAAGTGTGCACTTACCACCCAGTCTACTATAAATTATTGTAGTTTTACGATCACAAATTAACTTCAGTGTAAATTAAAAGGGTGGCTTCCGTGCCCATGCCGTTGTGATTAATTATCTTACTTCTTACAAATAATAATATAAACGTTTGTATGTATGTCTGTATGTGTCTGTTTTTAATTTTTATTTTATTTGGGACAAAAAACAGTTACACTTTAGACTTAAATCTAAGTTTAGACTTAAATCTAAACATAGTAAGACTTAGATAACAGTGAAACCAACAACATTATCCACATGTTACTACATGTTTGTTACTCTTTCACGTAAAAACTTCTGAACCGATTGCGATGAAACTTAGAATACAGGTAGCTGGAGACCTGGGACAACACATAGGCTACTATTTATCCCGATATTCCCGCGGGATCGAGACCTACGCAGGTCAAACCGCAGACGCAGCTAGTAAATTAATATATTTGAGTATCTTAAAAAAAGTTTTTTTTTTTGAGAGCAGAAAGCTTAAATCTTTTTCAATATTGATATTTCGATTGCATACAAATTAGTAACGAATATGAACCTGCTTTAAATCTAAATATTATCAGTTTTATAAATAATATGACATTGAACTCATTTTTCGATTTTAATCTCGTGGTGTTATTTTTAGCGTTGTTTCAATCCTCGACGTTTCCAGACACTTCTGTAGGATATACGTTTTGGCCGTTTTTAAGAATGAAGTTTAATAATTGTCGATATTTCAACACTTTTTAAAAATAGCTATTATAACATTCATCACAGTAACTATTATTGCACCTCTCGTTGCAATTTTCGAGAAGCATTTTTCTTTAAAAGAAAATCACAGAATAGGCCTTACCATGATCTCATTAATGCAGGACCCAAATAGTGCTAATAAAAAAGTAATAATTTAAAATTTTAACAAACTTCAAATAAAAAATAAAAAAAACAAATTAAAAAAATAAGGTATTTCTTTGTGGTGTTTTGTTTTATAGTAGTTTATTTTTATCAGAACGATAAAGTAACGAGAAAATATCATAGTAGGGCAGATAAATACCTCCATAAGTACTAATAACCTGAAATTATGAAACAACTAACTCATTTCCCAAGCGCATTATGTAGATTAAGACATATTTGGTATGTAATTAGATGGTCCCTTTTCCTTTCGAATAAGGGCCAGTTGAAAACCGTCGCGAGTGTAACCGAGGTGTCAAATCACCCGCTGAAACCCACACCTAAAGCGATCTTATCTCGGCTTGATGGATCGATCACTCGATACGGCCCTATTCTGTACACTTAACGTTAAAAAAAGCACTAAGGGACGATATCAGATCGTTATCGTGATTATCTCGTTGACAGATGTGATTATAATGGTGTTTTTAAGGGTTTCTATGTTAAGTTTGCGTTAAGAAATCATATTTTATACAAGTTTGAAACGTTTTGTTTGAGTGTTTTTGCATAATAAGGTTTTTGTTATCTAATTCGTGTTCTTTGATGGATAATGAACATGCGATCTTCTGTGTCGCAAGAGATGTTGCCAGAGAAAACATCTCGTTCTTTGTAGGTACTACAAACAAAGATGATATTTATGTATCTACTAGCTGCGCCCCACGGTTTTACCCGCGTAAGTCCCGTTCCCGCTGTATTATCGGAATAAAAAGTAGCCTAGGTGTTATTCCAGGTCTCCAGCTACTTATATTCCAAGTTTCATCGCAATCGGTTTAGTAGTTTTTACGTGATTGAGTAACAAAGCCACATCCATACATGCAAACTTTCACGTTTAAAAATAGTAAGATACAGGCCTACGTTACGAGGTGCAATGTTACTTGTTACATGGGGAGCATTTATTCAGTCAGTACGCTAGCTTCTTCCCGTAACACTACGTACTGAATCTGACTGCATAAATTCTTAAATGCTCGCCGTGTAACATGTTACATTACATCTCGTTTAGTCGATCAGTGGCAACCTTAAATCTATATCATGTTTGCTTTTTCAGTATAGATACGATATAGGTAATAAAATTTAGAATCTGTAAAATCTTGTTTATTATCTAAGTTAACATTAGTTTAATAAATTACGTATAACCAAAAATAACGTCTTTATTATACAAAATCTGAATAGAAATTAATGTACTAATTATAAACACTCTACAAACTTTTTATATATCACGCCATTGACCTTTGCCAAGCTCACATAAACATTTTTAAGCGTCTTTTTTTAATTATCGAGCAGTATCGATTAATCTATATCTTATCTGTAAATTCCTGTTCTCCAGAATAAGTATGAGCCTTCGGAGGTGTAAAAGCGTGATGTCAAAAACGTCCGCTGTGATTCATTGCCTCAAACACGAATTAAAATATTTATCTGGGATTATTTTAATCGGTTTCACACGAGATATTTAAAAGGTTAGAACCGGACCGAACAGAAAATTTGCGTCTAAAACACTTTTCAAGTGCACAATATTCAAGTACTATAGTTTCTTAAGTATCTACTTGAACAATTACTTAAGCGTAATTTAGGCGGCACTTCCGCGTAAGTCCTGATTCAACTTATTTACCTACCACATTAACCACATAAACATTGAGAATCAGAAATTTCTTTGTAATTAGCTAATCAGCACTTTAGACAGATTGCAAATCATTGGCTTAGAATCCTTAATCCAAATGGGATTTTGGATTGACATTACTAAACCGATTCTGTCACAAGAACATTTTTCGTTCAAGAAACTTTGCGCGCCATACCAATATTTTGTTGGTCTTGTAAGCTTGCGAATATCTCTTGAATGTTACTGAGTTTTGCCATTTTTAACTCCTAATTCCTAAATGTTTTGAAAGCTAACGATTGTGAAGTCTGATAGATATTCGTAACTATACTCAGTTTACGTCGGTGTGATAAAATTCCGTAGAGTTAGGCCGGCTTGCATAACGGTTCGTAAACATGTTTAAGCTGTTAAACGTGTTTAAAATGTGTCAGAATTTCAAGAATTGTCCATGTGTGGCAACATATTATCAATCGTCTACTTAATGAAATAGAGTCCAATGTTCGATTTCCCATAAATTATTTTAAAATTGATTTAGTTAAATATGTTTTAAAATAGTTTTATGCAAGTCGCCCTTAGACTTGGTTCTAATTCAATTTAAAACTCCATTAATAGCACGAGGTAAATACATATATTTAAATAGAGTTGGGAACGAAACGGTATAAATTAATGTGAAATACTTCCGTCTCAAATGAAATAAATAAAATGACTACAGCCTCGACCGGGAAATATAATTACTTAGCTATTAAAAGCCGGATTAACTAGGATGTTCCTGTAGCGCCTCTTAATTAGTCTATCTTCTGTATTTTATAGGAAATAATTACATATAATGATGTTATAATTCATATTCTATATATTCTACAATATTCTGTTATAAAATGTAAATTTTACTCTGTAAAAAAATGCCAATGGCAAAATGTGAATTGTGTTAGGTATTTTATATAGAAGATAATATAAGGTTAATGATCACTTGACAAACATTTCAAATTCGACTCTGCCAGCCAAACTTCATCAGTTACAAAATCAAATTGTTCAAGAAGTTGTAAGAAGAGTTTTTGTTGTTAGAATAGTCACTATCTATGATTGATGACCCTATCTTGCACTAAACCGCACTTAGCTTGTTTTAAAATACCTAAAATCAGTTAAATTTACATTTTTATTGTTTGCAGGGGGTCAGTATTCAGTGCCCTATCATCAGCTCACTGGGCCCTGAGCCAGCTAGATGCAGCCATCAACTACATGCAGCAAGACCTCGCCGTGGCCAAGTCACTCGGCGATACGGCTGGGGAATGCCGAGCCCACGGGAACCTTGGGGCTGCGTACTTCAGTCAGGGGTCTTACAAGGACGCTCTGACGGCGCATCGGTACCAACTCGTCTTAGCTATGAAGTGCAAGGTAAGGATAATTTAGAAGTTTTCAGGGGGTCAGTATGCAGTGCCTTGTCATCAGCTCACTGGGCCCTAAGTCAACTAGATGCATCTATTAACTACATGCACCAAACCTCGCAGTAGCCAAGTCGTTCGGCGACTTAGCCGGGGAATGCCGAGCTTACAGGAACCTTGGGGCTGCGTACTTCAGTCAGGGATCTTACAAGGACGCTCAATTGAATCAATTAGATGCTTGTTGTTTATCAAATTTTAGTCGGATATCGAAAAAAATCAGTAGAAATCGTGCTGTTTAAATTGGTCAAAGTGGCACAAGGGATTCAAGAAAATAGAGCCCCTGATTCTCGATTCTTTCAGTTTGTTCGTTTGTTAAAATTTTATGAAACTTACTTCTAATATTTGAGTTTTGCTTAACACTTCATGAAGAAGTCAACCGGTTAACAAATGGTAATTTATTGCTAATTATGAAAGGAGACGGGTTTGATATTGCCTTTGTTATTAGATGTTACACTATGCTGTGTTTTAAAACCCATTGTTGACTGTTGGTAGCAAAAATATAATTCAATTATATCATTAATTGCATACTATGAGAATAAAAGTATAACATTAAATCAAATTGCTAACTGTTTCAGGCATTAAAATAAAATTAAAATTTAATTTGATCAAACAATGATATTTTTATATAATTTTTTTTTATTGAATTCAAGCAGATAAGCCAGTAAAATATACCCAGAAGTATTTACCTGACCATTTTTTGCTATAAATTCTAGTGAAAAGCAAGTAGGTCTTGCAGCACAAGTAAAAGGAAAAGGTACTTAGTCCGAATGGCCCATATTTTCGTCTAAACTATTTTCAACTAGTTGATACTATTGATTAACATCTAAAAGCTGCTTTAACTAGCTACTCATTTTTACGTTGATAGATTTCTTTTATTCCATACGAATCACCACCACCTATCATCATTGGCTTCAAAATGACTCGACAGTAATCGTTTATTTGCAATATTAGGCCGGTTGTACGTTCTGCGTCTTTCCGCCGTGAAAACCGACGGTTTTTTCGCCGTGTACGCCGTGCGTGGACAGTGCAATCGGCTGTGTAGTCGTACACGGCACCGGTTAGCAGCCGCTCGTAGCCACGGCGAAATAATCGTGGTTTTTTTACTGAAAAAAAAAACGCGCCGGAGTCCGAAGCGCGTGATTATCGTGTTTAATTCCAAACAATCCGCCGCAAAAATAGTGGTAAAAATATTTACTTGTCTCGATCTGCTTCGAAGACTTGAAACAAAAACGCAAAGGATGATTTAAGAGGCTCCGTAGACTGTCAAATTACTTCTATCGAAACATATTTTCATAGAAAATACATGTCTTAGAATTGCAAAGAAGCGCGCTAAGTGAGCGCCGTGCGGCCTACTATTAGGTTAACTGTGGTTCGACTCAGTTGTAAAAGTGCATTCCTGAACCGTGGGTTAGAAGTACGCCTGCCTGGCAAGCAGGAGATTTTGGTAATGCATATATATCCCTATCGAAATATTTCCAGAAAGCCGATTGCAGACCTACTCCTACAAAAGAATGAAATATAGACCGATAGTATTCAGCGATCCCTGTGACAGACAAATGATGACGATCAGTATAAGGCTGCGGGTCGATGTTGAATTCCGTAAGCAAAAGAGAAGGCACTCTTTTGGGGAGGCCTATGTCCCGCAGTGGTCCCTATCCCTATAGTGACTGTCGACGAGTATTGCCCGCTTACAGGTCTTAAGTGTGCCCAGCCCGAAGCATTTTTAAAATTTAATACAAAATGATACGAAAGAATTTACAGGAGCGTAATCCGAGAATGGGCGAATAATAATTACGCAGTTGACATACTGAGCAGTGTGGGCAGTTTTCTCGTCTCGCGAAACACGATTACTATCAAACGAATTATCTCAGTGTAGTAGATATTAAAATATTTAAAAAAATATAGTGAGGTTGTAAATTATACGAAATGTGTGGTGTGGGTTAAGTTTTTAATTTAGTGAAATTATGATTTTCTGACAATGTGAAAATCTCTTCATTGTTAATTTCATTTCTACCCTGGAACATTTTTTTAAGATCTATGGATATTTACACCCAATTCTAAGTATTTCTGTACTTACGAATATTATTTAAAAACGAAGTATTTAGAATATTTTATTAAAGATTTTCAAATGTTACACAAGAAGCTACCATATTTAATAGTAGTTTACACACCGAGGTACTAAAACCCTGTCTTACATAGAGGGCGTCATATTGAATTCAAAGCGAGGATGATAAAAAATTATAACTCCAACTTTATTATTAACGGCATTGACCGATGCCCTGTCTATGTCTTTAAATTTTTAACACCCTCGCTGCGCTCGGGAGTTAACTCTAGAGTTCTTCGTATCTTAGAGTATGCTCTGCATTCAATATGACGTTCTCTCCATAACACAGGACTACCGTACTATTCTGCATTATTTATCGAATCTTCATGAGCTGATTAGTTATGTTATGGTTGACTAATCAGCTCATGATCTTCGCTACAAAAATCAATGTTCATAATGTAGGTATACATACTGTAGGTATGTGTAAGCTAAGTATGTATATCATGCACCCGTCCAAGCAGGCTCGCATTTGATGGATACCTTGAACTATTGCGCGCGATGTTTTTTTTCTTTTTTGTGAATAATTCAGAGAAGTTTATATTGAATTTTATTGTGAATAGAAAATGTTTCCACAGGATTAGTATACATAACTATATTTTTAAGGTATTAACCCGCCTACGAGGTTCAAGGAATCGATTATGAGAGTTCAATTGACACAAATGCGATTGAGTTTTATTACTCTACTAGCTGCGCCCCGCGGTTTCACCCGCGTAAGTACCGTTCCCACGGGAATATCGGGGTAAAAAGTAGCCTATGTGTTAATGAATGAATGAATAAATTATTTATTATACACACCAAATACAAATACGTACAAAGAAAACAAACAAAACTTTAAAATAGGTGGCACAATGGGCGGCCTTATCGCTTAAAGCGATCTCTTCCATGCAACCTTTGGATGGACCAGAAGTCAAGATAGGTGAAAGGTAGGGTATTTACACAGGAAAAAGGTACTTTAGGGTTAATCCAGGTCCCCAGCTACCTATATTCCAAATTTCATCGCATTCGGTTCAGTAGTTTTTGCGTGATTGAGTAACAAACACACATATATACATACACGCATCCTCACAAACTTTCAGCTTTATAATATTAGTAGGACTATATTATAATCATACGTGTACCTACCTATTTCTTGAAAGTTTTTAATACGTATGTTTAAATTATTTTTTATTAATCTTATGTTAGTATTTCATTTTGTATTATTTCCGACAGTACATTCCTTTGTTGCGATAGGACTTTGTTGTTTACATTCAAAAATAAATGAAGCTACATACTTTTTAAACTTACACATATCTATTATTTATTAATTTTAGAACTACATGTCTAGATCGCGTTGAAGCTAATTAAAGACTTTAGTTATCTCAATGTTTCGGCACGGATTGATTTTACCTGATCCAAATATTTAAAAAAAAACTAATCGACTGTAAAGTAGCTTACCAATTGCAAAATAAAATCCACTAAAATCGGTTACAACTCTTATTTTCTTTAGAGATCGACAACCGCAAATGAAACCAAGGGACGCAACTAGTAAGTAATGTAATGAACTTTATGGATACCTATATGAGAAAATCCTCCTATCTTAGCGGCGGATAATATTGGATCAAAAATAAAAAACACAGCCCGAATGGGCGTATTCCTACATACCTAGACTCAATGCTTCGCAAGCATACGCTAATTGGGCCGACAAAGTGAAATTAAAAAATGTATTTCAATTGCTTATTATCGTACGTTTAAAATCATCCCTTTTTGCCGACTTTAATAAAAGATTCTTCTATTATTTTTGTTTTAATGTAGCTAATTTTTGAGCGACCATAACTTTGTTTTAAACTGGCTATATTTAACAAATAATCGGCACTGTTGTCGATTCATTACACGACGTGAGATCCATGGTTTAGTTGGCTATGTATTCTGAATTACTATGTGGTCGATTGATCCTCATAAACAAATTTGAATAATAAAAATAGGTCGAGTTGATGAGAAGGTGGATTCAGGTGGTCCATTAATCTCTTTCTAGCTGGGTGGTCAAGAAGTTCGCGAAATAAGGAGATTGGAATAATATGAAGATTTTTTCTTCATTTGAGGCTGATATATATGGCTTTAAACACCAAGTTTAAGTTCGTTACAATTTAAATTATCGCCTCATTAATCAGTTTCTTCCCGATTGTGTAACCTAACCAACAGCGATTCAAAAGCGACAGACCGTCGAGTGTTTACGCTAGTTTTTGAACCTCTGTAACGAGAACAAAAACTACATCTTAGGTAATATCCTTACTGGTGATATAACTTGGGTTCATCAGTATGAACCTAAACCGGACAGTAATCTCTTTAATGGCACGTAAAGGAAGCAACACCCACTAAAAAATTTCAACGTGTCACATTCAGCTGGAAAGTTGAAGACTACTGTTTTACGGGAGGAATATTTTTAGTGGACTACAAAGAAAAAGATGTCAACATCGCTGGGGATTACTATGCAGCTTTAAAAATAATGATAACAACTTATTTAATTTCATCCCCCTTCTTCTGAATTTCGCGAATTTTTTGCCCTGTCCTCGTATTTGAGGACTGAATTTTGAGGTGGTATTCTGCTCATCAATCCGAAAATTCTCATCAGATCATCACGACTTCGGTTAAAAAGATATAAACGATAATCAGCACTTTCTCTGGTCATAGTCACATAGTCGAGTGAAAACTGGGGTATAGAGTCCCTTCATCTAATAGGTATTATAGAACTACAGCGAGCGTCGTTGAAAAGCATAAACTAAACGTGCTGACGTTAGTAAATCATCTAGGTAACTGAATATTGAGTCGAATGCCGAGTCTAAGCAAAGACCTTTAACGAATCCGTCAAACAAGTACTTGCATGAGAACTGGATACTGCATTTTTTGATATACTAATTAAACTCCCGATACTAAAAACCAGTTGAAGTTGCTATCTAACTACATAAAAAGTATGGATATTTTGTCTGCGTCGGCGGTTGTGCAAAGTACCTTTTAATTTTTAATGACTATTTTATGGATTGTACTTGAACTCGTATACGTACATAAAAGTTAAGCGTTAATTTGAAAGCTTTTATTCGCTGTAGGTAAGAGGCTGATAGTAGAATTAATTGCAGAGATAAGTATAAATAAACTCGGACCCGTTCGTGTCAGATACGTGGGTCGGTCCAGCCGTACCATACTAGTACGTGTACCTAGTAACGATCTTCTAGCTAGGTGAACATCTCCCGAAACGTACAACTATACTAAGTAAATATATACATAGTATATACATTACATCTAAGACCCAGCGTCCTTTAATAAATCGCATCGGAGGAGGCGCGGAACGGGACTTACGCGGGTGAAACCGCGGGGCGCAGCTAGTATATTATAATCGCGAAAATTTGTTTGTATGTATGTCTGTATGTGACTTTGTTACTTTTTCAAGCAAAAACTACTGAACTGATTGCGATAAAACTTGGAATATAGGTAGCTAGAGACCTGGAATAACACATAGCTTACTTTTTATCCTGATATTCCCGCGGGAACGGGAACTACACGGGTGAAACCGCGGGGCGCAGCTAGTCACAGAATAAGCGAGTCATACAAAGTAAATTCTTCGTTGCGGCTCCACCGCTGTTTATATATTCGTGTTTTAGCTAAAAAAAACACTTACCATGTGCTTAGATAATGATAACTTGGATCGAACTTATAGCTATCAGTTAAAAAGCTGGCAAAGTTCGAGTAGGACTCGCGGACGAAGGGTTCCGATCCATTATCTACCCAACATTCACCCATTCACAACAGACACCGGGACGGCGTCTGTCTGTAAAATCGAGCAAAAAAAAATGGCAAAAATAATCACGCTTGTTTTATAACCAAAATTAAACAAATATAAATATTTGTTTAATTTTGTTTTTTGTATTTTTTGTTATCTGTTTAGCTATCACGGTTCATGAGATACAACCTAGTGACAGACGGACGGATAGTGAAGTCTCAGTCATAGTTTTTACCCTTTGGGTACTGAACCCTAAAAAATGGTGGATAAAAAAGCTTGGACTATCGATTATGTATCCTTCCATTTTCGCATAGCTGCCATAAAGCTGCCGATACATCGATAAAACTAATAAAATCAATACTTTAACTTTGCGTTAAATGTAACGTTTACAAATGCAACATGCAGGAATTCATTAATGATAATCGTACAGTATAAACTATAGGTTTAATAATGTTTACCCGCAATATTAACATAGGATTTCTGACAGTGTTTAAAGAAATTGCGATGAAAATTATTGGATTTGTATCTATACATTTACTGGAACTAGCTGGAATATAAGTATTATTTTGATTTGAGAACTTTGAAATTATTATCTTTGACAGTTCGTTCTTAAATTCAAGTGCTAATACCTAATTATAATTATTTAATCACTCAACTTTTTTCTTTACTTCTTGTCCATTCAAAGGTTGCCTGGAAGAGATCGTTTTAAGCGATAAGACCGCCCATTGTGCCACCTAGTTTAAATTGTTTTTGTTATTTTTATTGTAATAATTTAATTGTAGTGTGTTGCAATAAAGAATTAATCAATCAATCAGTTATTGTCATCTAACCAAGGCTCAATGAAATCGGTTCAGTAGTTTTACCGATGTAGAAAAGTTACCTACTGTACATATTGCTTGAACTTTACTTTATATATACGTTTTTGGATGTAAGCACGTAGTCCTTATTTCAGTCAACGAGCACGAAACACATTTTGTTGATCGACAAAATTTTCGTCTCTATGTCTGAAACGAAGAAAAAAATACGGGCAAAAGTGAAAAGAGCAAAGTTAGTTAGTTCAGTTTAGTCTGTCTTAAAATATAATACTTATAAAATATCTGTATAAAACAACAAGTAACTTATAAACTTATAACTTATTTCGAGTGTAACAATGTGACACTCGAAATAAGATCGTCATTTCACTTCACTCGTCCCCTTTATTTGAAACTCCGGGATCGGAATCGGGATCTAAACTAGCAAAACCGTGGGACGTATTTTGAATACAACTCCAAGATCGATGGTTAATTAGAAATTAAGTCACGAGGACGTACACCAATTACAGATAGTGAGATCAAGGAATTGTAATTGGTTTATATTGGCGAATGGACAGTATGCGATAAAAGTCGTGTTCACTGAAAGTTCTCCAATTATCTTCCACAAAACTTGCCCTGATTTATTAGAAACAAATACAAATTGTAAAGTTAAACGCTAAAAATGAGTTTAGACCTTTAGAACTAAAATAATATTATGAATTACGGATATGGCTAAGTATAAAAGCTATAATAACTTAATACCCTTAAACTTAATAAAAGATAAAAGGTAGATACTTAAGAGAACAGTCTTCTAAATTTATTCTCCTTCGGTTGGTGTTGGGGAATTACTAGTTGCATTTGCAAATTCGTGATGTGCCCATCGTGTCATAGGCTACAGCATGCAAGGTTTAAAAAAACCAAAACAAATTTATCAGCACAATTGTAATTTGGAACTAGCCGTCCGTTGCCGTTCATGGCGATATAATTCGATATGCCTATCGACTTTAAATACTTTGCGAAGTGTACTAATGACTAAGTCGATCCCAACCAGACAATTGATTTCGAAGACTGGGCCATTAACCCTAAATGCTCATCAAATCTTTACGACGTTGCAATCTTGATGATTGAATTAGGTACTCTAATTTTATATCGATTTGTAGGTATCTCATCATACACACAGCTTAACACGAGAGTAAATATAAATATTTTATAGGAAAAATTCATCTTCAAAAATTCACTAGCGGCGAGGTAAGAAATCACGCCTCTGAGTTCAAACCTCGTCGTGAATTTTTCCCTTAAAATATTTTTAGTTTAGGTTTTTTTTTTACAAAATACGAGATTTTATGTTCCGCCAATAAATGCCATTACCTTTAAAAATGAATGAGCCTGCATTATTTCTAAAGACATATTAAGCCCTGTCTTTAAACCATTAATGAGATTTTACTACTTGAAACTATGATTTTAAAAGATATAGAAGCTAAAGCATTTATTTAAACTAGGATTAAAAGATGCAGAAACAAATGTATCGTTTGGTCTTTATTGTGACATTAAGATCCAAAGTGAACAAACAGAAACAAACGTTACATAACATAGTCATGCAAATCTTCGTTTATAATAAGTAAGTCTTGCGTATGTTTTATAAGTCTTATAAAACATACTCACGCACACATGCATATAAAATTAACAAAGAATAAAACAGAAAATCCCTAATACCGTAATTCGCATGCTGTAGGTAAAGTTTGCTATCAGTATAAAGACCTCTGAAAGTCTTTCAGGACCACAACCTGTTCATCCATGACGCTTCCTCTTAACTGCAAAAAGAAGGTGTAAAAGCTACTACATAATAAGTATTAATACGATATCGAATTCTGTGTTACATAAAAGAAGTGTTAATATAACTTCCAACAGTAATATAGAATCCCAATCTAGATATTACCAGATCATAAAATATAGCGCAATATTACGTAGAAAGACTTTATTAGCACTTTGCACATCAATTTGCCATCGACATAAATCCGATAGTTTAATTAGACATATAAATGAGGGAACTATTTGAAAAGCAACGTCTGGCGTGGTCATTACCTACTTGGATGGGTAATCGATAAATTTGTGTGGCAAAAAATCATTTTCAAGAGCTCGTCCGCGCTTTGTAAGGCACGTTAGCAGTTGGTCCCTGTTGTTATCTCCTATATCAGTCGTTAAGACAAGTTAGACGACGACCTGAAAACGGCGACCTGAAAACTCTTACACTATAGCTAAAGCCACACCACTACACGAAAAAAAAAGAAAAAATAAAACATCATATTCAAAAAACACAATAATTTTACTGTAGTACTAAATAACCTGTAGTTATTTAAACTCGTTGAGCAGTTTGTATACCTTGGCTCTTTTTTGAGTAACGAAGGTGGCAGTGAGAGGGAAATCACCAGAAGAATCTAAACGTCCAAAATAGCGATGACTAAACTCACTAGAAAATAGAAAGTTCGCAATATATCCTGTAAAACTAAAATGAGGCTGGTGCGTATGTTAGTATTCTCATTTTTTATGGCGCCGAATCCTGGACGATAAGAAAGAGAGAAAGAGCAAAGCCCGACGCTGTCGAGATGTGGTGCTGGAGGCTTATGCTGCGAATACCATGGCCTGCGTTCTGGACCAATGTGTCATTCTTAACGAGCTCCGAATAACTACAAGATTGTCCACTCACTGCTTTCAGCAAGTTCTTGGATACTTCGGACACGTTGCTCGTAGAAACCCTAACAGCCTCGACAAGCTCATGGTGGTTGGTCAGGTCGACGGAAAAAGATCCACTCGTTGGTCTGATTTAGTCAAGGCGCTCACATGCCTACCTATTGCCAAAGCTGTTAAGGCCGCCGAAAACAGGAAATCGTAGAGGAGCATGGTGCACCAAGTGATCGACAGTCCATCATCCTAGAGACAACCAATAAAGATGATGACTCAGAAGAGAGTTATTTTAATAAAAACAGAAATTATTTCTGTAAAAATTCCAAATTACCGAAAACAAATGTTTTGCTAAAAAACAAAAATTTAAAAAATAAAACCACTTTATTCAGAGCGATGTTAGCGGTTGCTTCCTTTCGAAAGCCCCAAATTACTTGGGGTCGGCACAGCAGGTCTGTAAGTCATCATTGACTATACCTACTGTCGGCTGCCTTAAACCAACCGCCTTAGAGGCCAAGCAGTATATCTGCCACCGCGCGGGGAAATCTCAATTCTTGCTGGTTTCCCCTAGATCCCTTAGTCGCCTTTTTACGACTTTACGACACCTACGGGACGAGATGGGGTAACCCGATTCTATGCCAGTACTAAACGGCACCATCATTATTCATACTGTACATTCAAAAAAGCGATTTATGTTAAAATGTTTTGTTCCTCTCCCAATTTTACGTTCGATGTTCACAGAACATATTTTTCCGTTGTTTAAGCAGAACCATCGGGCGATAATAAGTCTAAAGCTAAACAGCATAGCAGAAACCAGATTATTTTTATCTGAGATGTAATGCCAACCTAGCTATTACACCGAGTTGTGAACGGACCATCCTATCTGATGAATGCACGGGATACCTGCTTGTAATATGTATGGTCTCCGATGTCGATAATCGGCTTCGGGAATTTTCTCTATCATCATTTGCACGAACGAAAAGCACGTTAATAATTTTTAACATTTATGTAGTGCGGCTGCTATTTAATCTGAGTTATATTCATGGGGCCGTACCATGATGGCTAATGCAGGATCTAAATTGCTTTGTTTAATAACTGCCCCGTATCTACTATGAACAACATTCATTAGCAAAGACAAACATTTAAAAGTAGACTCGCTTATTAACTGCTCTGCGTTCTGCTTCATAAAAGTTGATCGTAGGTACGCTACTGTGATAAGGTTCGTTTTTTTTTTCCGATAATAAACAATATGATTTTGTATAAAATCTCAAAAATATTTTAAATGCGAAAATTAAGATATTTATATGGATGTTTGTTTCTTAATCATGCAAAAACGACCAAACCAATAGCCAATCAATGTATGCTGACAGCTGGAAATCTAACATAAAACATTTTTTTCCCCATATTCCCACAGGATCGGGACTTATGCGGGTGAAACCGCGGGGCGCAGATAGTTACCCCATAAACAAACAAATGTGAGAAAGAGACAAGCTGTAAATCAAAGTTGAGACAGTTTTCATTCATGAGCTTTCACTGTCAACACTTATTTGAAAAACTGACGAGCGAAGCTAAATTAATTTCGTTCAGTTGGCGTAGCTAAATTAATTTAGTTCAGTTGGCGAAGCTTAATTAATTTAGTTCATAAACTTTTTAAATTTACACGATTTGTTAACATATTTATATTTTACCGGGTCTTAATCGCGTACTATTTTTATTTTCTTACCTCGACGTTTCGATCATGTTACAACCCGACTGCGCGAGTAACAAGGAGGATGCGAGCTATCGTAAGGGATAAATAGAGGACGACACCTGCCGCAGCTCCAGTCCCCTCGAGACCAAGATCATTGTAACATGATCGAAACGTCGAGGTAAGAAAATAAAAATAGTACGCGATTAAGACCCGGTAAAATATAAATATGTTAATTTAGTTCAGTTTAAAAAAAAAAACAAAACGCATGATTTTCGGAATAAAAAGTAGCCTATGTGTTCCCAGCATCCAGCTACCTATATTCCAAGTCGTACCATCGCAATCGGACTTTCACGTTTATCATAATATATTAGTAAGATTTAAAGCATAATGCTGTTTACAGAATTAAATGTTAAACCGAAATGATTAAGTTTGCGAACGCAAACGACAAACGAACCGCAAGAAGACCGTACTCAAAATCTAATTCTTCTACTGATTTGAATACACTCAAATTCCTGAGATGCACTCTTAACATCGTATGTACGTAACTGCAAATGACATGAACTCGTTTGTTAAGATAGTTATACTTTGCCAATATTTTAGTAACACTAATGTTTATATCGTCGGATGCATAGATAGCCATAATTATGGTGAGCAATATCTTTTATAGCTTATCATGGAGCTCGTTCCAATTTAAGAGTTTGTAATTAACAACCACAACATGCATTCGTCTATATCTTTAACAAAGGCCTGTCACGAAACCTTTTAAGATGGGTAAAGGCTGGAGAAACTTTAAGGTGCCTCCTTACAGCGAGCATTCGTGACGTGTGACGTTCCAAATTCAAAATTAAAGTCACATACAGCGCGCACCCTGTAAGTCAAATTTATAATGTTACATTACAAGTGAATGCTCATGGTGAGGTGAGGTTGCACATTTACATTGTAACAACAATGAAAAAAATCACCGTACACATTGCTGTATTGCAAGAGTTATCAGACTTTGTAATAATTTGTTATAGTCCGATATGAGGCTCTATTTTTGAATCGCTCGTAACTACGGCCAATTTAACTAGCTCGCTTTCTGCTGATTTCCGATTGGTGAATTGGCGATCTTTCGAACGAACACAGAGGGGAAGAATGGCGGAAACAGAAGTATGCGGGAGGTTCGTGTTGAATGCGCGGTAAGAGCGCGCTAAGCCTCTACGCTTATAGCGAACATGCAATGAGAGTTATAAAGTACATTTTATGTTACTTTTCACCAGTCTGTATACACCTTTAAAATTACAGATATAACATTGACTCTCTTTATAGACAAGACAATTAACACATAACGCCAATAGCAGAGCTCTTGCCAGAAAGCCAATTCCTCGTCGCAATCGAAGATTCGCACGACGCGCTACATAAGTTTTCATAGATATATGCACTAACGTCTAGTATCACGGGGCTATGGAGCCCCAAACCTTTGGAAGGCGTGCGTGGAGTCGAAGTCAACACGTTCTCAATAACAATTTTACTCGCACACTATGAAGTGGAGACGAAGCCGGCGACTATCTCTATCTGCACTCCACAAGACAAAATATAAATATGCACTAACGATTAATAAATAATATACCATTATTTTATCTATGCACTAACTATAATCCCTTTTTCCAGGACACACAAGCCGCCGCAGCAGCCCTCACATCCTTAGGACACGTGTACACCGCTATAGGGGACTACCCTAACGCGTTGGCCAGTCACAAGCAATGCGTCCAGCTAGTCAAACAAATGGGTGACAGGTTGCAAGAGGCGAGAGAGATCGGCAACGTTGGGGCGGTTTACTTGGCTATGGGCGAGTTTGACTCAGCTGTTGACTGTCACACGCAGCATTTACGGCTGGCTAGAAGACTTGGCGACCAGGTAAATATAGTTCTTATTTATTTGTATGGACGTATTATATACTAACACCCAAGTAAGTCCCGGTTCCGTGGAAATGCCTCTAAACCATTTTTTATCCGATGCCTACATCTTAATAAAGAACACACTCCAAATTTGAACTCACTACTATCAGTGGTTTAGGCTGTGCTTTAATCCATGCTAAATCATTTTGTAAATTTAGATGAGCATTCATAAACAAAATAATAAAGTACTAGCAGCGCCCCGTGGTTTCATTCGCGTAGGTCCCGATTCCTCGGGAATATCGGGATAAAAGTAGCCATTACAATTTAGTAGTAGTAGGTTTAGTAGTTTTTGCGTGAAAGAGTAACAAAGTCACATATATACCTACATTAATACAAACTTTCACGTTTATAATATTAGTAAGAAGTAAGATATTCGATCAATTCAATAAAGCTTTGAGAGAAATAACATATACTGACGACCAAAGACGATCCAGAACCGAGAGCTTTGGAGATAAATGATTAGGAGAACTGACCCCAAATAAAATGGGAATGAGGCCAAACGAAGAAGAAGAAGATCTTATCAATTCAACAAATCTTAATTTTTTATGTCAATCTTTAGGTGATTGGAACAGATTTGTATAAAATTCATTATTGATGTTCAAAAAGGTAGAAGAAGCACGAGCGTATTCGAACCTAGGCTCATCGTACCACTACAGAAGAAACTTCAGTCAAGCCATCGCCTACCACGAGAATGTATTGAGGATAGCACAGAATCTTGGAGACAGAGCCATTGAAGCTAGAGCTTATGCCGGCTTGGGACATGCAGCAAGGTATAATTATATTTCTTCTACTTTAATATGAATAACTAATTTTATATATTTTTGATTCCTTGTAAACCATTATTATTATATACTTACCTAAAATGTATCAACCATGCTATGTCTCATATGTCTGTTTTTTTTTTATCGAAAACTTAATAACAATATTTGAATATTTTGTGAGAAGTCACTTTAAAAGCTTTAGCGAAATTGAGCAATATATTACCAACAATTAGTGTTGTTAGTGACTGTTTCCGAAAAAAAAACCAACCCGGAAATGTGATCTGTGGTCTGCGCAAAGTCAAGACTTATGACTATGTTTCTTTAGGCACACGTTTAGTATTTGATTTGATATTTACAAAAAAATTTGTGTGAACCTACAGATGTGCTGGTGACTATTCTCAAGCAAAGAAATGGCACGAACGGCAGTTGGATGTCGCGTTAGCTGCGAGAGACAAAGTACGTCTTTTGATTTGAGTTTTGTTTTGTAATTTTCATGATCATCTCAGCCCTTATCCATCTATTGCCTTCCATAAGCCTCCCCTCACCGACCGTCACAAATAGTGATCCCAAACCTCTACCATCCAAAGACTCCAGCGAAATATATTTTTAGTTTCGTAAGTTTAATTTGTAATTTTAAAATGTGAACTTATCTGTAATTGTAACTGAATTTTTATATGTTTTGACTTTACTATTAAAACGTGGTTTAGTCTTTAAAATAAAAATACTTATTCGATTATTAAACCATTTTTTTTTGTTTAGGTTGGCGAAGGGCGAGCTTGTTCAAATTTGGGCATAGTCTACCAACTGCTCGGCGAACACGATGCAGCGTTGAAACTTCACCAAGCCCATCTTTCTATTGCAAGGCAATTGCAGGTAAATACATATAGCCTTATTAATAAAATGGAAGTAAGTTTAGAATAGTTGTTCCGCTTTTTGATTATTTCTGTCAACTTGGAAAGTTCTTGTCACAGAAAAAGACAAAGCATGTTGTCACTACTCAGACCTAACTTCACGTTTATTAATAGGGGTCATAATAGGGGGTCCCGGCATAGATTAGGGTTACCCCATCTCTTCCTGTGGGTATCGTAAAAGGCGACTATGGGATGTGGGGTAGACTAGCAAACTTGGAGAACTCCCCACGCGGTGGCGGGTAAACTACATATAAACCAATTCTATTTGTGTAGTGATGACCCTAATTCAGTTGGGGTTAAAACCCCAAATGGGGTTAAAGCGAGAGACTTATTCAGAGCTCAGATGACAAGGAGAATAAAGTATAATTATTATTACATAGTATAAAACAAAGTTGCTTTCCGCTGTCTGTCTGTTTGTATGTATGCTTGGATCTTTAAAACTACACAACGGATTTTGATGCGGTTTTTTAAGTAGACAGAGTGATATTCAATAGGAAGGTTTATAAAATATGTTTAACACATACTGATATTCCCGCGGGTTTGATTATGCAGGCGCAGTTAATTAGGTCAATAAATTACTTTGGAATTGCCTTGTTTGTTCTCACTTAGATTGACATATGAACACCTCGGTCTTACCTCAAACCCAAGGTAATTTTGTATGCAAAGTTGAGTTTTTGTAGTCATTAAAATCTAAATCTAAAAAGACGTATCTAAAACTATTTGTTTTTGTTAGGTACATCGTTTTATTACTAGGTAAATGCAGGAAATTATATAGAGTATATTTACAGTACTTTTTACATTTCTTTCTTTCATTGCGTTTTTTTCTCGAATTAAATCAGTATTTCTTTACGACTTTATTTTTATATTGCTTCAATAAATATTGCTGCGAAGAGATGAGAAAAATACGGTATAATATTTTATTAGATGTTTTATGAATTTGAAGTGCGAAAATGTGCACTTGGAATTTCTGAGAATAATTGCGTATAATTAGGTCACATAAATAATATGTAGGTACTAGCTGTGTCCCTCACGGTAGTAATCCTGTAGGAATTTCGAAAAACCTATATCGGATCCCTACATAATAATATAAAGAACAGCCTCTTCCAATTTCTGCTCCCTACTATCCGCGGTTTAGACTTTGCTCATTTCATAGTTATTTTACAAATCAAACTAGCTCCACAAAGCAACTAGGCTTTTACTAACGGTAAAATACATCTGATATATATTTTTTGTAAATGTAAGTATAAGTATACATCAATCGCACATTTGGAAAAAAAACTCAAACTTCAAAGAACAATTTTCCGATTTTTTCTTTGTGAAAAGTGATTGTGAAAAAAATATTTTGTCGACGATACGACGTATAGGTCTGTCTTTTTCTCTCACACGACAAGAAAAAGAAACGGAACCTTCATGTCGACTCGACAAAAGGTTTATGGCGTTGTCATGCTAGCATAGCTGGCAAAATATTGACGGTAATACAAGCTCGCTATTTAGTTCCCAGGAAACGAGTAAAGGCAACTAATAGCACAAAAGTTTCAAGTCGTTTCGGTTAATTAAAATAAGTAACGCTAACGTAACAATTATTTCTTTAGACAATAGGTTGTTGCGAATCAAGACTTTACGCCAGTGCAACTTGTTATTGTTAAAATGGCTTTACAGTCCACGACGCGACGGAAGGAAATTTAGGAAATGCCAGTGTATGTATTGTTCCAGACAGCATCAACTCGACTTATAATAATTATAAGTAATGATGTCCTGCAATTAGTCCTGACTTACTGTTTTGCTACAGAAATGTAAGAAAGAAAAATATAAAAGATAAACTCGTTTTCATATTTAACATTTCAAGACGTTTATAGTTTTCTACCTCAGGTCTCGAAAGTTGGGCATTAAACCAATGCTAAAAGTTATAAACAACACGTGAACAAAACCGAGAAATATACATACACAGCTACAAACATACACTGTTTTTTTTTTAATTTTAACTAATTTCAATCCAACATCGCGAACACGGGATACAATTCTAAAAATAGAAAAGTAAAGAAGTAGAAATGTGTCAAAACAATATCTAGTAAAGTTTTTGGCGGGAACGCGTCGAGGAGATGTGGTGCTAAATTTTCATTTTTAACCGACTTCAAAAAAAAAGGAGGAGGTTATCAATTCGTCTGTATGTATAATTTTTTTTTTTTTTTTTTGTATGTTTACCGATTACTCGAAGACGGATTGACGGATTAAGATGATTCTTTTTTTAATGGATAGGTAGGAGCTCCAAGATGGTCCCATAAAAATTTGATGTGGATCTGATGAGGGTCTTCGGAGTGGTGAACGGAAATGCACCTCAAAACGCATTAATCAATCATTTAACTGTTTATCGATTACTCGAAGATGGCTTGACCGATTGAGATGATTCTTTTTTTAATGGAAAGGTGGAAGCTCCGAGATGGTCCCATAAAAATTTGATGAGGATCTGATGAGGATCTTCGAAGTGAGGACCGGGAATGCTCCTCAAAACGCTGTATTCAATTCAATTGTTCATCGATTATACGAAGATGGCTTAACCGATTGATATAGTTCTTTTTTTAATGGAAAGGTGGAAGCTACGAGGTGGTCCCATAAAAGTTTGGTAAGGATCTGATGAGTATCTTCGGAATGATGGCCAGGATAGCATCCCTGAATTCAATAAATTACTCATTTTTGGACTTCTACCAAAAAGAATAGACCCTTAAAGAACTAAGTACAGATTGATGGGGCACCTGAAACCACCTTCTCATCAGCAAACTCCTCAATAATGAAATTTACGGTAACAATATTGTTGATTTTTAGGTAGGTAAGTATACTAAAAATGGTAAAATAAAAAAATAATTTAACAATTAAAAAACCGACTTCAAAAAGAAACAAAAAATAATTTAAAAAACAACCAAAAAAAAAAGAATTGATAAAAATGACCAAAATAACCTCTACATAGGTACAGAGCCACCGACTAATTAATCTGTTTTATCATCTGAAGTCGGGCAGTTTTACTGGTTGGTTCCATATTGTACTTAGTTTGGCTGCCCGACTTCAGATGATAAAACAGATTAATTAGTCGGTGGCTCTGTACCTATGTAGAGGTTATTTTGGTCATTTTTATCAATTCTTTTTTTTTTGGTTGTTTTTTAAATTATTTTTTGTTTCTTTTTGAAGTCGGTTTTTTAATTGTTAAATTATTTTTTTTGTGAAACCTAGTTCAAATGCGTGCAAATTGTTTAATTTCGGGGGCATATTAGTCAATTTAGTTTCGTGAAGGTGTACAAGTGGAATGATAGTGAAAATCGGTGCAAAACATGGACTTAGTGTTGTCTCCAAAGCTCCGTGAACAATCTTTGTAAATGGCCGCCGGGTTTACAAATGATTCCCTAAACTTGACTTTAACTTTGACGACTTGACTGTTTCGATGCAAATAACTTGCATAATATATTAATAATTCTTGACACTGGCTAATTTCCTAATGGCCATAATCGGTTCACAACCGAATAGAAATAAATAATATCTAGTATTGGATAGATGTTTTAAATACAATAAACACTGGAAATAGTGTCTGGAAATAGTTTAACCACAAGCACTATAGGTAAGGCCCTTGGTGTAACTAGTTGGGTAGAATAATTGGGCTTGCTGAACCATCAGTACCCCTTCCATGAGTTGGTACGTAAAACGTAAACTGTAATGGAAACAGTTTGGATATGTCCGCTACGCAAAATATCGGATGGCACGGCCAGCACTTCCCGAATGGTGCGGTAGGGAACACGAGAAGCATGCGCGCTGTGCACAAGGTCAGACTGATAACATTACAATGTACATATTTACGTCGCAACTCATGGAAGGGATACAGTTCTTAAATCCACAAAATATTATTCACTATTCAAAAGACGGTTTCCCAGAGTCTTCCAGTTTCCCCTCATTAAATCACAATCATCATTATACATAAGTAGGTAGGTACTGAAATATTTATTTGCGTGTCTCCAAGACAATTGTGCGTCTGCGCACGCAATCTTACGTTATTGTTATGCAATTTTCTATTTCAGAATTATTCAAATGCAATTTTCCATTACGCAAATATCAAAGATTCTTGAGCTTGTGAGAGTAATAGAGTAATATCAGGAGAATTTATTATCACGCGAGAACGCGTAGATGCGTAATGAAGTGTAAAATATAGTTTTGCTCGTTCGTAAGAAAGGCATAAGTAGGTAACTACTAAGGAACACGGGTAAAACACTTAGTCTACTGCCGTATTCCTAACCTCTACTTGATACCTAAAGCGGTTCCGTCCTGGGCCTCGATTCGGTAAGGACATAGCATGCGGAATGCCGGCGGACTGCAGATGACGTGCAGAAGATGTGCGTTAATTCGTATTCTGTAAATGTTATTTTACTTAATTACTACTTTATTAGTTAAGTGGCCTTCAAAATTAAGGGCTACTTAATTATTTAAAGAGCTCCCCTTGTTCCTCAGCCAATCAGTGTTTAAAGAAGTTATAGAATAGCTATTATTTTTACTCCTGCAACAACAAATCGACTTCTGCAATGCTCATGCATCCCGCCTGCTTGTCGCTTGCTATATTTTTACAGAATCGGCCCACTGGGCTAGGTTTGGTCAATCTCCGTCAAATCCACCGATAGCCATCTTTGAAATCACCTTGATGTGACATAAGATGATCTTGGATACAATTTTACGAGTAATCCTTGGTATTACGAGACATCAGCGTTTCGACCGATAATTATAGTTCTTGCGTGAAAGAGTAACAAAGTCACATAGGGCACATAAATACAAACTTTCGCGTTTTTAATATTAATAAGATAGGATAAGCAAGCTGGACAGAACGTCGCATCGTCATCCTTATAATTTCCTCAGCAGGTATAGGCGCTTTACACATACCAATACTAAACTAAATTTATTTAATAAACCAGGATAAAGCCGGCATGGGGCGCGCGTACGGGAACATCGGCAATGCGTACTCAGCAGCTGGTTTCTACGAGCAAGCCATAAAGTATCACAAGCAGGAGCTGACGATATCGAAGGAGGTTCACGATCGAAGTTCAGAAGCATCCACTCATGGGAACTTGGCCGTTGCTTACCAGGCGTTGGGAGCCCATGATATGGCGTTGTTTCATTATAGGGCTCATTTAGGTATGATATTCTGACTTTTTTATATTATATTTCTTATAACCACAAATATTAACCAAAATAATTTTCAGAAATAGCCCGGGAGCTCAAAGACGCGGCAGGCGAGGCCTGTGCTCTACTAAACCTTGGCAACTGCTTGTCATCTCGAGGAGAGTTCGCTCAAGCTGTTACCTACTACGTGCAACATCTGATGTTATCTCAGGAACTTGGTGACGTCACCGCCGAGGCTAAAGCCTGCCATTTCCTAGGATATGCGCATTATTGTTTGGGGAATTATAGAGAGGCTGTAAGGTGAGTTTTTCTGAAACTAGTAGGTACTTTGGATTTAGGTAACACTAAATTTCCAGGATCTGCACTCGTATTATCTATTCAATTGACAACTGACAACAGTTGAAATTGATAGAAACTTTGCAGTACATTGCTGATTTGACGTAACGTGATTATTACCAGTGATGACCCCAAAGCAGCAATGTACTGCAAAGTGCCTATGAACTATGATCTATTAATGATAATTATTGTATATTTCGTATGATTGAATGTTAAGTAAAGCTAAATAAAACCTATATCAGAAACTATCCAAAACCAAACAATAAATTTTCCAGATATTACGATCAGGACCTGTCTCTAGCCAAAGATCTTCAAGACAAAATGAACATGGGCCGAGCATACTGCAACCTAGGCTTAGCCCATCTCGCTTTAGGCAATTTGGAAACAGCACTTGAATGCCAGAAATATTTCTTAGCCATAGCCCATATGACACAACATTTACAAGGAAAATTCAGGGCCTTGGGGAATATTGGAGATGTGTTAATTAAAATGGGTGAAGTCGAGGAGGCGGTGAAAATGTACCAAAGACAGCTTGGATTTGCAAGACAAGTAAGTATTTCTTCAAAGAATGCTAACTGTGTCGTCTGATATTGCTTAATCTTGGCATACCTTAAATTTTCCTGCACAGTTTACAAATTATTCGTCTTTTCAGGCACGAGACCGTTCTCTAGAAGCAGCCGCTTGCGGAGCCCTAGGTCTTGCAAGAAGATTGCAACGAAGACTTGATGCCGCTTTAGGTCATCATACACAGGTAAGGTTTAATCACAAATAGCGCAAAAAATAATTTAGCATTCCTACCTAGATGATGTCTGTGTTCCATTTGGTAGCCAAACTGAATAATAAATCGAATATTCGTAAAATTAAAACAAAACTGTGCATTTTACAACAGATTAAGCAGCAATTTTACCACCATTTTGAAGATTAATGATTTCTAGTAATAAAGCCATCGAATTCGAAGTCTTATTCTATGCAGTTAATTAAGACCTGTCACATTTTTGAAGTCTGCTAAGTTTCTTTTATCGTTTTTAGGAACTAACACTACGTCAAGAAGCAGGTGACGCCGCGGGAGAAGCGAGAGCACATTCACATTTGGGAGCAGTACACATGGCTTTGAGACATTATTCACATGCTGCAAGGTGTTATAGGGTAAGAACTGTTCCCACATATCTTCGTGCCTTTATACTTCCATCCAATCAATCACTAGCAAATTGGTAACTGTAACGTCTTCTTTGTAGGAGCAACTAGAAAGAGCCCAAGAACTTCAGGATTGCGCATTGGAAGCCCAGGCGTATGGAAACCTGGGTATCGCCAAACTTAACATGGGGCATTATGAAGACGCCATCGGATATTTGGAACAGGTATTATTATGTTTTGTAACACAACCATTAGGTCAATAGTTTACCTCTTTCTCACCTGTTGTCAAAAGATGACAAAAGGTAATCACTTAAAATTAAGTTATAGATAATTAAATTGGTGATATAAAGATTCTCAAATTCTTTTTTTTAGCAACTAGCAATTCTAGAACGAGTCAACACGCCTACTTGCCAACTTGACAAGGCACGTGCCCTGGGCTCTTTAGGCGATTGTTACGACGCTTTGGGTGATCCAGACGAAGCAATCAAATACCATGAACAACATTTAGCTGCCGCCTTAAAATTGGACAATTCAAGGGAACAAGAAAGAGCTTATAGAGGACTGGGGTTGAGTCACAAGTGAGTTTCCTTGCTTTAGGTTCTTTTTAGGATTAATGTTACCAGACTAAAATTTGATCGATCAAGAAAATCAGCGAATACTAAACTCAAGGTTTCGTGCCCTGATTCTTTGTTTCAAATTATTTAGTCATCTTCTTCAAAACGCCCAATACTTTTCATATAAAGTTTTCAACTTTAGACGAATGCTGCAACGCCACAAACCACAACACAGAATATTCTAAACATTTTTATTAATTATACTTATTTTACAGATCAGTCGGAAACCTCCAACAGGCTTTAGTCTGCTTAGAGAAGCGACTAGTGGTGTCCCACGAATTAGGATCGCCTGAGGCCAAAGCGCAGGCTTATGGCGAATTGGGGGCTTTGCATATAGCACTCAATAATTTGGAACAAGCAGTATTATGCTTGGATCATCAGAAGAATATTGCTAAGTAAGTATTGTAGTTTGATTGTTATCCCATTACATCCAATCACAGAATGATCAATTGAGATTTGCCTTCCGTTGGTGTTAAACTTGAATTGTGTTTTCAGGGAACTAAACAACCAAATAATGGAGGCTGAAGCATACCATTCGTTAGGAGTGGCTCAACATGCTTTAGGCGACCACGCGGCCGCTATTAGACACCATCGCGCCGAATTGGAACTGGCACATAGGTTAGGACTTACGCATTTACAGGTAAGAACCCGACAGAACAGAATTTCGATTAACTACCAATAGATTAGATTGATTTGGCTACAGATAGAAATAAATGGTATAATGTGTTTAGGCGCGCGCTTGCGGTGGCCTGGGATCGGCGCACGCGTCGATGGGAGCACACGCTGAAGCGGCAAGATGGCACGAATCAAAACTACGACATGCTACTTCGTCAGGTAACTTGCCTAAAACATAAAAAATTCAAGGTTCAATCAATTGCGTATATTTATCTATTTTTTATTTAAATCTTTTTTATGTTACTAGTTTCGCCCCGCAGTTTCACCTGCGGTAGTCCCGTTCGTACATGAATATCGGGTTAAAAAGTAGCCCATGTCTTATTCCAGGTTTCCAGCTACCTTTATCCAAGTTTCATCGCAATCGCAATCGGTCCATACAAACAAACTTTCACCATTATAATATTAGTAAGAAGTAAGATATATCCATTTCATCCTTTACCTGCTCCAAAAAAAAAATCTGATTGTCCAACCCTTAGGATTGGGCCATGCATGATTTCTATTTTCGTAGCCCGGTACACTGACAAGCCAGAACAGAGCTCTTTGGCGCAAACATACAAAGAGACTAGACCCCAGCTAAACTGGTAAGAGGGGTGGACAAAGAAGAAGAAGAAGAGTCTGGTACACTGAAACATTGAAACCTGACTACGGACAATACCCCTACTTCACAATGGCTATATAAATTGTTTATTTTAAAATTATTATTTCCTTTGTAGGAGATGCTCGTAGCCGTGCCCAAGCGCTCGCAGACCTCGGCCGAGCTCACCTCGCGATGGGCGCTTGTGGAAGCGCCGTGTCTTACTTGAGGCAGGCGTTAACTGCCACTGAGGGACTGGGTGATGCCGATGAAGAGGTAAGCTTAGGAGAACAACATTTTGATAAGTTGATGTTTTAGGAAGATTAAGTTGACATTTAAGGAAATCAAATTCTTTAGAGATTAAAATTGAATATAGTTGTCTTGCAATAGTATTTAATAGTCGTTAAAGAAAGAATAGATAGAAAAAGAAAAAAAAAACTTTGTTTGGTCAACAATAATCACAAAATTCATAGGTACCATAAATTTTTTTTTGAACTAAATAGTGTTGTACAAATAAGCGGCCTTATCGCCCAAAGCAAATCTTCAAGAAAACCTTAGAGGTTAGGAAGTAAGACTTGAGTTGTACCAATGAAGAGGTTCAATTGATGTTTTTGGTTTTTGTTATAAATTTGGTTAATCCTAACACTGCTCTCAAGTAGAAACGGCTGGTATCCGTTTCTACCTGAGAGCTGTGTTAGGTCAATTTCTTAGTTCCTAAATTTTCTGTCAGGCCAGAGTTCGTCACCGCCTAGGCTTCGCACTTTGGGCCTCGGGAGAGTTAGAAGAAGCAAAAGATCAGCTTCAAGCGGCGCTGAACGTCCTCGAGTCGACGTCTGAGAAACACAGGGATAAGAAGATGGCAGCTCTATATACTTCAACACAACATGCCTTGCAAAGAGTGCTTGTCGGTAAGTGATGGTATTGACCGTAAAAAATTGGCACCCTTAGCATCTCGAATGTAACAGCCAAAAGAGATGTCCCAATGGAACATTTGATTCAGGACGTCACTTTATCTATAACGTTGACTTTTACTATTGATTATAAGAACTCGCTGTAATACAAAATACTATTTTAATAGGAACGCCACCACAGGTACAATACTTTTTCTTTTGAAAAATAAATTGTTCTACAGCGATTATCAAAGCTGCATTCATTTGAATCGCTTAATAAAAAATGAAACTTATTTTTATTAGCTGAAGTAGCACTTGTATTGTTTCAATTTCAGAACTAGGCCGCCATCCTGAAGCTTTAGTGATAGCCGAAAGAGGACGATGCCGATCACTAGATATAGTCACTGATAAATCATCAACCACGCTGAATCAAGCCAATTTAGAACTTCATGCTGCTCAAAGGTAAACAAAAAACTCTTTAACAAGTATTCTGGAACCACACATACTATAGATAACACGGTAACAAAACTACGCCAGGATTCGTCTTAAATAATCAAAAACGCCTATAAAAATCATTGACTAACTACAAAAAAATCATTGATATCTCACAGAAACCCTGAAGAAACAACTAAGGAGCGATCAGAACCATGGAGCCCTTCAAACGTCGACCAAATATTTGAAGTCGTGAACAAACAAAAGGCTCCAGTCTTATACTACAGTATAGCAGCTGGCAAGCTATATGCTTGGTTACTTCAACCTCATAAAGGTAAGTTAGTTAAAGAAACTAAAGTCAGGCAACAAAAACGAATTTCCACTTTGGAATTTAATATTGTTTGTCCAACTAAAGCAGGATTTCAGTTGCTTCTAAAGATTCTTTATTTCTGCTTTTTCTTTAGGCATACAACGGTTCCATCAAGTGTCTTTGGTGGATGAAGCAGAAGACAGCGACAATAGCTTACCAGACATCAGCCCAGACGATTTGCAACCAAGTAAGACATTTTTTTAATGGAGAAGTTACAGGACGTAGATATGTATTTACCAAAACTGATTACTATTAATATAATTGTGTTTTAGATGGTCAAGGCAAGTTGGAACGTTGTATAGGTGAATGGTCTTCGTGGCTTAAAACAACAGCAGAAAGACGTGACGAAGACCAATGGGACGCTGAAGATAGACCAAGCACTGGACTTGCTCGAATGGTAAAAATTGAGTCCCTATTTTTTTAAATTAAACAATTTTTACCCGTACCGATTTCTATCCTTTTACACCAGAATGTTCTGTATTCACCATTTCTAATATTCTTTTTGTCCTAATATTATCTTATTTCTAACCTTGTCATAGGTATCACGGAATCATTTGCTAAACTCATCGAACTATTCGCTAAGTTCGTTATTCAGCGTTGGATCAGTCGGAGGATCAGTTGCTGGATCAGTCGCCAGTCTGCAAGGCTCTACCAGGTTGGTATTTTATTTATTTCTGTCTCCTAAACATAAAGAATCCAAAGTCTTGGCTGATTAATTGACTAACTGTATGACTAGACTGAGCCCCAACCGCTGGTCCCAGAGACATGAAGTTTGGAGGGTGTGTTCTTCCTGTAGTAAGTATCCACAAAGAAATGATTCTGTGTGGATACGGGATCGGGACTTACGCGGGTGAAACCGCCTGCTTGACACTGCTGGTTTGTTATGAAATATTAAATTAAATATTGTTATTATTAGATACATTTACGTCTTTTCGTTTTAGGTCGAGTGTCCACCTGCCCCGTAAGAAGCAGCCATCTTGGCAAGGGCCTCCTTGTCTCAACTCTTTGTACCTAATGTTGCTTGCGCCGTTCGAAGACCTACTTCCCGCGTCTTGTAATAATAATCATGGTAAGGTCTATCTTGTTAAGTTATCGCAATTCATTGTATTTCTATGAGTCTACGTGGTAAATACTCAGCATGACCACTTAAAAGTAGTAAAATTAGTTATTCAATGACGAAATTTGAACGTCTAGACGAGTGCTTTCCACGGCAAAATATTTGTTCAATCAAATATTCATTGATTTCAAGAACAGCCATATGGATATGCTATGTAAGATTCAAAAATTCAAGCTTTACCTTCAATAGCAACTAGCCATGTCACTTGAGAGTTCGCTACACATGACGCGGTCATTACTTCAATCGGTGCCTGATAATGTGTGACAAAATACTTCTTCTAGTTCTTCCATGATTCGGAAAAAACTTAGCAGTTGGTCTTGGTTGGTTGACATCTCTGATAGCATTTATTATACCGAGTTGGACACCACAGGGTGATCTGAAAACTTATAATACTAGATTACCCACACCACAATACAAAAAGAAAAAAGACATTTCTCCAAAACAGTTCACCAGATTTCAATACAGTTTATCATACTACTAACCATTACGTTTATTTTTTAGCATCTCATGGTCGGCGAGGGTGTGGTGGTCGTCGCGAACTGATCGTCGTAGTGGAAGGTTCTCTCTACGCTTGTCCTTGGGGAGCTCTACGTGGAACCACCGACCTGGAACCGCTGTGTGAACGATATGCGTTACTGGCTGCTCCGGCTTTAAGGCCATTGAGGCACCAGCGACATCTGAGGACCAAGCCTCAACATGAACCTGGTAAGTTATATGTTTCTTGTAAAGTTTGTTTGTTACTTGAGAATGTTTAATGGCTTTTATATTACTTTTTTTTAATGGCATATTTTTAACTCCTCTACTCATATCAGTAGGTATAGCTTACAATTATCCTCCACTCAAATCTGGTTCCTGTCAAGCTTTATCATCCTCTTCACCTTTATATCCTCCTTAACATATCATCATCAATTATAGCTGTACCGCATTTTACGGCCCCGAGCCTCCTTTAACACTTTCTTCCATCCTTATCTATCTATTGCCGCTCTCTTCCATTTTTTGTAGCAAAGAGTTTTAAGTTCTTGAGTAACTCCATAAATAGTTATATGAACGCCCAGTGCCGTCTTAAGCACTTAAAATAAAAATATGACTCCATAAATGTACCTAAGCTAGGGCCTTCAGGTCTTCCATATAATTTTTAGTTTTTTTCTGTACTAGGACCACTTACAAATTCTCTAACATCCTGTTAACATGACCAACCACAGTAATCTACAGATGTCCAACTTATCTGTATTGACAATTTTGTCCATAAATACCTCATCTTTATCAGGAACTTCAACGACCAATAATACAGAAGCGGGTATGAGATGCTTAGTTGTGGGAGCACCTCGTGTCGGATCGAAATGGTCTGGAGTCCATACACAGCTGAAGGAGGCGGAACTTGTGGCTGACATGCTAAGGGTTACACCGCTTACTGATTATCAGGTAAGACAACCCAAGCGCTATCTAGCGTCAACTTAACAATGAGGCTTTTAACTATATAATTATACAGGTTTCTTTGAAAATATTAGTTTTGAAGGTATTATAAAACAAGCATCATTTGTTTAATGACTATTAAAATCTTCTGTTTTCAGCCACTGTATGACTTTTTCTTACGAATTTTGATGTTAAGTGCTTTCGAAAATCGATTTCGACAATCAATTACACTTGTACTTACTGAACGATTAATTTGATATTGTTTTTCTAAAATTACAGGCATCTAAAGAAACAGTACTAGCACAACTAGCTCAGGCTGAATGCGTTCATTTCGCTACGCATGTTTGCTGGAAGACACCAGCCATTGTACTAAGTCCAGGGGAAGTGGTAAGTTAGAAAAACTTTAAAGACCCTTCATTTCGCCACTAATAGATAATACTACTACTATTAAATCCTGAATCGCACAAACGAAACTTTTCCGAAGTTTATTTCATCCATCAAATACTTCACAAACTACTATAGAACATGAGACTAAAATACATTAAATTATTTATAGCTTCAAATAAAAAAAAATATGAACAATATGAAAAATAAATTAAATTGTTATTGTATTGTCTACAGGTTGATTCACAAGCAAAACGATTGCTGAACACAAGCGCCGTTAGTGGCACTGCTGATAATTCCATTGAAAATGATGAAGAAAGTGCGTATCATAATAATTTGGAATGTCACGTCAAAAGTACATTCAGAATATAATTGGTGGTGCTTATTTCAGATGCAGAATTGGCAACAGGGAATGAGGAGTTACCACCTGCATCGGAGTTCATGCTTTCAGCTGCTGAAATCATGACTCTGAAAATCACAGCAAGATTGGTAATTAAAATTTATTATTTTTCGATTCTCAACTCGGTATTATCATTTCGCATACAAAACTATACTTGGCCGTAATAGCTTGTTTACCATACTTATTCTTATGTCAAGTCGATTTTGGCTAAGTAATCTATAAATGTGACGATTTATAACGTCATTGAAAACTGAAACAAATTTTACTCAAGTTAATTTATTCAATCAACAAATAATACATAATTATTTGTCGAATAAAATTAAACACTACTAAATTTAAAAACCGTTAAAGTTAATATATTTTTATAAGAATGTGATGGTTTTACGTGTTTGGTGTAAGAAGATACTAAAACTCGATTTCACTAAACTTTTTCTTCAGGTTGTAATTTCCTGCGCACCATCATCATCTGCTCTTCAAGGCTCAACTCCGGAGGAAGACGTATCCACGGCTGGTGAAGGCGTCTCGAAGCTCTGTCGGGCTCTACTGGCGGCGGGCGCTCAAGCAATCCTACTGACGTTGTGGCCAGCACCTCAAGATACTGCGACCAAGATATTGTATAGGTCCTTGTATTCAGCTCTGTTGCAGGGCAGTCGAGTGGCAAAGTGAGTATTATTTTAAACTTAGCCATTTTTAACTTTTGAGCTTTAGCCTTGCTTTAGTTATTTATTTCTTTTCAATTTAGCAAATGCTACGTTTTGAATTAAGGTCATGATTATTTTTCACTTGATCTTTTCCATTGTAACGTAAAACTAAGTCTATTTCATTGAATTCCATTTTTAATTTCAAATTCCAGTAAAAATTGGCCATTATAACAAAATCTACTACAACTAATCCTACTTAACCACTACTTTTACTTAAAAAACTTGATCATTATATTTCTTACGTTTTTTTGCCCAAAGAAATATTTTTACAAGGAGAATGAATCATCAAAAACTCCCCCGTGACAGGATTCGAACCTGTGTCTTTCACTTGCTGGGCAAGAGCGCTTTCACTACGTTAAGTCCCGTTTAACCCTTTGGGTATGGACAGAACGTTAAAAACAATTCTGAATTATGCAACCGTTTTTGACCAACTTGGTAATAAAATTACTATTTGAACTGAACCATTGTTACTTTTTAATTAATCATATCATTTATCATTATCATCATCAGCCTGTTGCAGTCCACTGCTGGACATAGGCCTCTTCAATTGCACGCCACCTAGATCTATTTTCGGCTTCGGTATCATATCACTACGAGTCTTGAAAACTACCGTTAATTTCGTCCCCAGAGCCCTCGGCGACGCGATGCAGACCGTCCGTCACACGAAGCACTTCGCCCACCCCGCGCACTGGGCCGGCCTTGCCTTGCTCGGAGCTAACGTACGACTCAGCAACAAGGTGGCACTGATGGGGCAAGCGCTCTGCGAACTGTTGGCGACTCCTGACAAGTGCCGGTGAGTTCACTAAAAACAGATTTCTATCTATTAATTTGTCCCACTGTAGGGCTAGTGCTGCTCTTAGGCTAAGTCTGCATTAGCAGGAGGCTAACTTAGCTGCTAAAGGCTAACGAGTCACCTAACTAAACCGTACGGTGAACGACTAGAAAGAACCGTCTAGAAAGTTCTCGAACGGCCGCACTGAGCGCTTGGCACCTAGCGGGGTATCTTGTCAGAATGCAAACTACTGAAGCCACGAGAGCCTACTCCAGATTAACGGAATGGCTTCGAAGCCATTCTAAGACTCGTTTCAGGACTTATGAGGTTCCTCGCGATGTTTTCCTTCACTGTAAGAACAATGTCATTAGATTAGATAACAAACAAACTTGACATCATTTGTCGCAGTCAAGTGAGTAATACCAGGCTTGCTCTTATTCAGATCCTAAATTTATTTCCACAGGGACGCCCTCCGAGTTTGCCTGCATTTGGTCGAAAAGTCTCTACAACGGATAGTGAGAGGGCAGAAGAACGCAATGTATACCACTCAGAAGAGCATTGAAAACAAGGCAGGAAATGCCAATGGTTGGAAGGAATTGCTCATGAGCGTTGGATTTAGGTAAGCATTATGATGTCTGGAAACAGTTGCATTTATATCATCAAAAAAATAATTATTTGAACTTCTAAAATTCTGCACCCGATATGATTTTAACCTACGACCTAATGCCTCTAAAAAACTTGCACGGAATACAAAATAGTATCCTTATTCAAAAAAATACGCTTGTTCTCAGATTCGAACCAGCTGCCAACGGAATACCGTCCAGCGTTTTCTTCCCACAAAGCGATCCAGAAGAACGCTTGACTCAATGCTCGGCTAGTCTCCAAGCGTTATTGGGTCTCACTCCTACCACGCTGCTAGCGTTGTCAAAGCTGATATCAAATGGAGACGTCGCTGACGACATCATAGGAGTCATTCGGTCGGTCATCTCGCAGTTCTCAGTTAAGAACGCTGAGACTGACGTTATTGAAGTGGCTGTTAATGTCAGGTTGGTGATATAACTCATATACCATTAATCGAAAAGGCCTAATGTGGAAATCAACGCTGAACTTCATTGTCTGGAGATATTTCCAATTACATTTTCATTCAACAGATTTCCGATCAACGCTTATTTTTCTTATTAGCTGGATTTGTCGGATAAATTATCATAATTATACATTGTATTGTTTAGATTTCCTAATTTCCTATTTATCTTATTAACCCTAATTGTTCTACATCATATTTTTTATCGTTTAATGCCTTAAGTATATTCATAACGGTGTTATTTTTCTGACTGTAGCCAGTCCGATTTTATTTATTTTAACAAAATAGAAATATTTCCATTCAGTAAAATGAACTAGCTCCATTATTTAGACTAGGTTCTTTTCATTCAGGCGATGTTCCAGAAATCCATATGTTTTTTTAATTTTCTGGTATGTTCGTAAGGTTATGGCGTGTGAACGGATGCCATGAGCTGCTCGCGTCTTTAGGCTTCGACCTTGCTGAGGTTGGCCAAGACGAGGTCACACTGCGGACTGGCAAAACGGCCAACAGGAGGCATATACAATTTGTTCTACAGGCTTTACTTGCTTTATTTGGTAAGTGTATTTCCATCGTCTAATTGGTTAAGTGTCTTCAAAAAACTAGCTAGCTATATCCCGCGTAAGTCCTGATCACGTGG
Source organism: Idaea dimidiata (assembly GCA_949358125.1). Lineage (NCBI taxonomy): Eukaryota > Metazoa > Arthropoda > Insecta > Lepidoptera > Geometridae > Idaea > Idaea dimidiata. The sequence continues at coordinate 16,260,880 of OX442335.1, read as the reverse complement.
GAATTTCAAAAAATCTTCTCTTATCGGACACCTATATTATTTAAAAAATACACAGTCCTAATTCGAGCTCTCTACTAACAGCGGCTTAGACTGTACTTTGATCTGTCAGCCAGTCAGGAGGCACTATTTTGTAGAAATAGATTATTTTTACAGTCAAAACCTCCTAGCATTACTGTTTTGCCGCAGAAATGTTTTTGTCAATGAAAACCCCGTTGCATTATATCATAAATCTCATGAATAACGTGTTTTTTTAAATAAAAATATTATGAGAAACTAAATTTACAGATACTCAAGAAGCCCCACGAAGCCTCAGTCTCGAGTCCAGTTCAAGTGTGGAATCTTTGGCGTCCATAGACGATGGAGACCTCGAGCCACATTCAGATGGCGAAACACCTCCGAGGCAGCATAGACGTATGTATCTAATGATGACATACCAACTTAATCTTTACGTCCAAAAATTAACTAAAACTTTCAATGATCATGTCCTAAATGAGTTCACTATGTCCCTATCGCTACAGTTGGACCAAGCAACATCATTATGCCATGATTTTGTCATGACGTGGCTATTACAGTAAGAGTTGTCAGGCCGCTCTAAGAGCTCTTGATCTAACTGCTATAGGATGTAAAAACTGGGACCAATCGCTTAATAAATAATAATAAAATAAAATAATAAAATCATTTAATTCAGATAATAATAATAAATAACCCCTGTTGCCCCCTGGCTGTAATTTGCTCGGCTTAATTAGGATGGCCCAGTTTGTGAGTTGGCGAGTCTCCGTCTGCCATTTTTACGTGTTTTTTGAACATTGTGACGACAGGCGCCATATTACCCATAGTTCCCCCCATTACCCGATCCACTACCAACCCAATTCCATAGCCCAAGTAGTTTTCACCCGTAGTTTATTCATAGTTCTATCCGACCCGGGGGTTGTCCTTGGCTGCATTTTATAGTGCGGACAGGGATAATTGCCGGTTTGGTGTCCATCACATATTTTGAAATTAAAATGTTACTAAAACGGGCCTCTACGTGTTGGCTTCGGCCCCACGCACGCCTTCCAAAGGTCCGGGTGCTCCATAGCCCCGAGAATCCAAAATGGTAACAACAAATATAAATAATAATATAAATCGTCAATTCATAAAATAAAAAAAGGATGTCATAGGCAAGTCACAGTAATAATAATAATTAATAGTTGAGATAATAGTCAGTTATTGAATTAAATGTCAAACAAAAATATAAAAATAATAAACAAAACAAAAATGAAAATTAACGTCCTTAATTGTTTTCCTTATATCTTCCTTCCATTTTACAGAAGAAAGCGCATCATCTGTACCACCGCCGCCCTTACCACTGGGCTCATGTGGAGGCGCATTCACAATGTACGTACGAGGTTCAAGTTCCAGCACGGAGGTAGGACGAGGTGAACCAGATGGCCGAACTGCTCCTCCAGCCCCGCCTCCACCCAGATATAGAGGAGAAAGTGACGCTGCATTCACCCCATCACCTCCCGCTGCTCCCCCTGCTACACAAAGAGACGTTTCCCTAGCATTAGCACATCAAACGAAAATCCGTACTCTTTACACCAGAAGACCACCATCAGATGACTCCGACTGGGAAAGCTCAGGCCACGATACAGTACTTAGAAGACGTCCTGACCATCCTCATACCAGATACTTAGATGCCTTCTACGATCTAGCTGCTGCCCAACCAAGAAGAACAGAAGAAAATAAGACCGAAGACTTGAGCTTAAACCAGCCTTCTACTTCAAAACGGGCTCCTCGACCTAAAATGGGAACCAATAGCAGAGATTCAATGGCGCAAGTTAGGCATATGAGCGGAGAACTGACACCGACTATCTCTGAAGTATACCATGAAAGAAATATAGGCTTGGGATTGGCTCCACCGTTATCAGAGTTGCTTTTAGCGGAGGATTCCAAAACCGAAATAAGAGCTGCAAGCTCCAGCGAAAATTTATTACTTCAGAATCTAGAGAAACTCGGTCTTTTAGGGGACCTGAGTGAGAATGAAGAAAAATGGTGTGGAACAATCAGGCCTTGGCTTTCAGCTCCACCTTTAGAAACAGACGTTCAAGGTTCAGATCTGACAACAGCCGAAATCATAGAGCGACAAACTAAGTTAAAAAAGGATACGGAACCAAAACGCATAGAAGAAAACGCTTACGAACTTAAAAAAGAAGAAACTGCAGGACCGAGTGGGATTGAAAAACGTTCCGTTTCTCCCTTTTCTGAAATGTCACGAAGGGATGAAGGTGATGGAAGAAGCATTGCTGATTCCCATTCATCTTATAAAGCTTTAGTTTTGAGTCCTAGAACTCCATTTTTACCTGAAGAGGTGGAACCTCAAGTAAGTGCGAGTGGAACCCCTGAGGGGGGTAAAACCCATCCCAGGAGACGACCTCCCGTGCCTAGAACCAGACCACCATACACAGCTGGCACTTTAGACTTTCCGACGAGTAAATGATTAGGTGGTGTATATTGTTTTTTGTACAATTTTGGATATTTATAATTGTTTATTTTGTTTGCGTGGTTTTATTTGGCTATGAATGATACACAATTTTTAAAATGCCACTTAAGATTTAATGCTTGAAAAGATAAGTTTTTTTCCAAGACATGTTTAAAATACTCTAATTTCTATCACATTTTACGTTCCTAAAAATTTTAATAATCAATAAGTTAATTTGGAAGTTAAAATTTATTTTAATTAATCAGTGTTTTTGTAACGTTAATAACGTCTAATATGATGATTTAAACCCTATTGTAAATATAAATAATTATTCATCAATAATATTTGTATTAACGTTTTGTTTGTATCTTTGTTATTTCGTATTGTATAGTAGTCAATAGTTGTAGTCAAGCAGTTTAGTTGGGTTAGGGGGGAAGTCCACTTTGAAACTGGCACCAATTATACCCTTTCGACTTTGATAATAGTCAACTGGGTTGTATTTCTTGGGTTAGTGAGTTCATTTCTTTGGTAATTTAACTTTATTTATTTAAGTACTGATTATGCTACGTTGCAAATTGTCATCTAAGTTTAGGTAAGTAAAATATTGTAAGTTTGTCTCCTAATAATTTATTTTTAAACGTAATAAGGTATTTAAGGTAATTTAATAATAGGAGTACCTAACGAACGACTATCATGAGCTTAGCAATATAAGTGTTTCTTTGCCTTGCCATTATTTATTTGCCTAATAAAATAAGTTATTTTGTAAGTTAATTTGTGTAAATATTAATCACCTAAGTTAAATTGCATAATTAAACACAACAATAAATTTTACACTCTTATATACCACCTGTTATTTATTTTATAATAACCTACTTTACATTCCGATGACATTTATAAAACATCAGGTAGATAGGTGTACAAAATAGTTTCATTTTTGTATTGTTGTACCACAAGGCACCATTCTTAGCCTTCTTCTCTTTTAAATGTTCAAGAAAGATTTTTAAGTACTTACGTAATTCTGGGGGAAAAAAATCTTAGAAATATTTTTTCGTCCTTTCGAAAGGACGCAGGTTCGAATCCTGTCAGGGGGATTTTTTGGAAATATATTTCCTTGCTAAAAATATTTCTATGTTTAAAATGCCTTGAGCAATAAAAACAAAAAAGAAATAAAAAAAATCTTACTAACTTTTTTTACATTTCTGAGATATTCTTAGTACGTCAAGGACAAAATCAAATCGTTTCTCTTTCTTTATTGGAGTACCACAGAGCATAATGCTAAGCCTTCTTTTATTTAAAATGTTCAAATCTTTAAGTACTAGGTAAATTCTGTGACAATTGTAGCGAGTTTTTAAGTTGTACGATAGTGACTTGGAGTATAGTTATCTATACTTATAATAAAATCGTAACTTAGCGGTGTCTGTTTTTAAAAGATATTTAAAAAAATATATTTTTAGGGGTATGAACTAACGTAACAGACCCCATTTCCATGTCTAACTTTTTGTCTGTTTGTCCGTTTGTCAGTGCGTTTGTGCGCGCTAATCTCGGAAACGACTGGGCCGATTTCAATGAAATTTGGTATCCAAGTAGCTTAAGATTTAGATTAACAGGTTCCCTGTCCAAGTTTTAGAGTGGAAGTCCCTCACACGTCCAGTTGTGTTTTTGTAAAAAAACAGTGTTTTAGGGGTTTAGGTATATACCTATTTGTTTCAAAATATTATAGACATATCAGAAAAGTATTTTTTTCAAGCATACCACATATGGTCTGTGGACTCTCTAGAACGAAATTGACTAAAAATATAGGCTACTTTTTATCCGGATATCAAGTCCGGATATCCGGGTAAAAAATAAAAATTGCGTAATTTCGTTGTTTTTGAACCATCGGCATCCATCGTCATCATCACTTACCTACATACAAACAAATTACAACAACATACAAATACAAATTAATACAACGACATACAAATTTTGCCTTACTTCACCTACTTACTGCAGTGCAAAAATCCACACTTAAACGGACGACCAGGGAAGTACTGATGATGCCAGGCGCAGTAGCGCCTGGCTTCATCATGCTTCAATGGGCGACCGTTTAAGTGTGGATTTTTGCATTGCGGTAGGTAGGTGTAAGAACAACGCTTGATCGCGACTTGCGCGGGTGAAACCGCGGGGCGCAGCTAGTACATCTATATTCCATTGGTCTGTTATGTTATATTCATCAGTGACTATGAATAACATTAAATATAGGTAGGTATTTTACATTCCATAATATGCTCCAATTTTTCCTTCATGCACTGTCCACCACGCCTTATCACGATTTAACAAAAAACAAACAAGATACCTATTGTAGGTAGGTATAAGAATTCGTCTATTTCATTAGTCTTTTTTATTAAATAATATGTACCACATGCTCGTTTGCGTTTCCGGGTTTCAGCTGAATACGAATTAATAGACTATACAAAGAATTTAGACAAGTATATTTTAATAGATTAGTAGGTAAATTGGTCGCTTGTCAGTGCATCATATCAAACTCGGCTCTGACGGACAAGCTGCTTCAAAGTTGAATTGCAGCAGTTTCAAAGTCAAATTGTTCAAGAAATTAATAACACACCTTCGAAAAAGTCGAAACAAAATTCGAACTTTGTTTCTATAATGTTAGAGACTGTAGTTATCAAATATGGTGAAAGCATAAAACACATAGACGACAATATATGTGTTATGTGTTCTCTTGAGTATTCCTATATACATTCTTAAGATTAGGGCTTTTTTTTATTAAAGATTTATAGCTTAATAGATTAAGATTAGCCCATAGCCGCGTTAATCAAAAAGACGCTGGAAGTTATAAAGCTAAAATTGATTGCCATTAAAGTACTGCAAATCTTCTTCTTCTTGTAGAAGTTGCTCCTCCTTGAAGGTGCCTTCCACCGCAGATATAAGTACGCAGCGTGGTTTGAGGTTAGGTAATGGTGTCGGCAAATAAAACTGAAATGTCGCGTAAACACTCACCAATATATTTGTCAAAATATACGGGCATTTACAATGGTCGATAGTGTAAGATGAAATACGATTTAAACTATAAATTAGCAAAATGTTCAGAGAGCACATAATGGTCGGTCGGTGAGCGGAACCAGAGAGAGAAGGAAGTAAGTAATAACATGACAACCAGTGTTGCCAACTATTTAGTAAAGGGGCATATACACGTTCCAACACTTCCCCTTATATGCTCCTTACAATGCATAAAATCTCATACATAACTCTACATTGATTCCATGCTGACTCTACATTAATGTACATACACAAAAACAATTTACATTGACTCTACACTAATGTACTTACAAATAAAAAGAAGTAAGTACCTAAAGATTCAATATCTTAACATTCATACTCTTTGTAAATTCAACATGCTTAGAACTACCCAGTGGCTTTGTAAGTACATCTGCTATCATTTTGTCTGTACTTAAATATTTAATAGACACAACATTATTTTGTACTAATTCTTTGACATAGTGATACCTTATGTCTATGTGTTTGGTTCGCTTGTGACAGTATTCTTTAACTTGTAATAACTTATGAGCGCTCTGATTATCGTTGAATACTATTACATGCAAATCCTTACATAATATTTCAAACACGAAATTTCTTATAAAGCATATATCTTTACAAACGTCACTTATCGCTATATATTCGGATTCAGTGCTAGATAAAGCAACACACCGTTGCTTGCGAGATTCCCAGTTTATAGAATTATGTCCTAATTTAATAACAAATCCTGTATATGACTTTCTATCAATTGGATCATTGGCCCAATCTGCGTCAGTAAATGCAAATAAATCCAATTTACCACCTTTATAAAAACATAAAGAATAGTTAATTGTTCCTGCCAAATAACGCAATATTCTTTTAGCTGCCTGCCAATGGCTCATTTCAAAACTGCTATTAAACTGACTCAACTGACTACAGGCAAATGAAATGTCAGGTCTTGTACATACTGATAAATACATTAGATATCCTAACAATTGCCTGTAGTGATATTTTTCATCACACAATGAACCCGATTCAGACTTTACTAGTTTACAATTTACTGGCATAGGAGTTGAGACAGGTTTACAATTCTCCATGCCAAAACGGATAAGTAACTTTCTAATATACTCTGATTGATCTAATTTTAAAATTCCCTTTGCTTTATCACGGGTAACTCTCATGCCCAAACAACTTTTTAGTTCACCTAAATTCTTAACACTAAAATTATGTTCTAACAAAGGCAATAACTCATTATTATTAGAAAAGAATACATAAAAATCATCAACATAGAGTGCTACCACTACTATATTATCTTTATCTTTCTTTATGTAGACACAGGGCTCACATGTACTTTGAATATAACAATTTTCTGATAATAAAGTATGGACTCTATGATTCCATATTCTACTAGCCTGTTTAAGGCCATAAATACCTTTTAACAATAAACAAACTTTGTTCTTATCGTTACAAAACCCTGGAGGCTGCTCCATTAATATTGTTTCCTCTAAGTCTCCATTTAGGATAGCTGTATTAACATCAATGTGATCTACATTTAAATTTAGTTCATTGGCTAGGGAAAACAATATTCGCAAAGTAGAATGCCTAACTACTGGCGAAAAAGTTTCGTTGTAATTTACACCTTTTGTTTGTGTAAAACCTCTGGCAACCAGCCTAGCCTTAAATCTATCGAGAAAACCAGATGAATCATGTTTCTTTTTATAGACCCACTTACATTTTATAACATGTTTATCGTTAGGACGATCCACCAATCGCCAAACTTTATTTGCTAGAAGAGAATCGAACTCTTCTTGCATAGCAGTCTGCCATTCATGACTCTCAGAGCATGTGGTAGCTTCCTCATACGTTTGAGGTTCCTCAAATGAGGATGTCGCATCCACCAACATAGAATAATCAAGATCATAATCATTATACCTCGATGGCAGCTTTGAGCGAGTAGTACGAACCGGTCGCTGGGGAGCGGTAACCGGAGGCACAGAAATACCTTCCCCTCCAGCTGACACGTCGTCACACGATGACGTCACACACTCACGGTGCGCGTCGCACGTTGGCAGAGTCGCAGAGGTCGCCTCGAGCTCACCCTCGCCCTCGTCGCCCAACTCCTCAGCCGCATCTGTAAAAATAGAAGATTTACTTCTATCCGAAACATCTTGATCCTCATTGGGACTTAAATCATTACTAGAATTCAGTAAACTACTATTAGGACTAGAATTCAGTAAACTACTACTAGGACTAGAATTCACTAAACTACTACTAGAACTAGAATTCAGTAAAATGTCAGTCTCATTTAAAATAATTTCATTATTAGAATTTATTTCCACATTAGAATTAATTTTACTTTCATTCAAATTATTCATTTTATCATTATCAAAATTAAAAGAAATAAATTCATTTTTACAACTATTATCACAGTAATTCTCTCTCTCTTTAAAATAAAAGCGATTCTCCAGAAATGTCACATTTCTAGCAATAAGCACATTACGGGGATTCAAGGGATCCAACAACCTATAGCCCTTAGTCGTCTCACTGTACCCCACAAAAACATATGGTTTACTTTTAGCATCAAGTTTTCGACGTTTTTGTTCTGGTATCAAAGCATAGGCAATGCATCCATAGACACGAAGATGACTGAGGTCTGGCCGGGACCCAGTCCACAATGTCTCTGGGGTTTGACCTGAAAGAGCCGATGAAGGGCACCTATTCTTTAGGTATATAGCAGCCATGACAGCCTCTCCCCAATACTGCTCACAGAGTCCTGCACCCCGCATCATGCACCTAGCTTTCTCAACAATAGTCCTATTTAACCGCTCTGAAACACCATTTTGCTGTGGACAGTACGCTACACTGGTTTGATGAACTATCCCCTCCCTCTCTAAATATGCAGAGAACTTCGCATTACAAAACTCACCGCCATTATCAGACCGAAGCTTCTTTATAGGCATCCCCAATTGCTTTTCCACTAAATTTTTAAAAATAATAAATTTAGACATTACCTCAGACTTGCTTCTAATTAAATATCCTGCTACGATAGGGGAGCCAACCCTGAAACAAAAACAACTCAAACAAAAAAAAAAAAAAATGGCAGCGGAATTTCAAAACTATTTACCCCAGGAGGGTACCAGCGATGCTGGAGAATCCCTCCCTGAGCACAGCTCAGGCAGCTCCTCGTATTCTGGGGGGAGCAAAATTTCGCAATCTACAGAAAACTCACGAACACAATATAATGACGCACGACCAAAAATGGTCCAACAGGCATTCCACCCTAGCTTGTTCAAACGTACCAGTCACAAAAATGACACAGCAGCTAAACATCCGGAACAAAACAACTGTCCAGAGAAAGACAGTGGAGATGATGCTAACTCTGATAACCAAGCGCAGACTTGGACTGAAATAGCCGGTAAAAAACGACCAAGAAGTAGCCCAGAGGCCACACAAGGTCAGAAACAAACGAAAATAAACAAACACCTCCTAAATCAACCTATCTCCACTTTCAACTCATTTGCTGCACTTCAGGAAGAGAACGATTCTTGCTCAGAAGCAAAAACAGCAGAAAAACAACCGAAACCACCCCCTATCTTTGTGGACAAAGTGACAAATATAACACCCCTACTCGAACTACTAAAATCGGCAGTAATAGATGACTTTGAGCTAAAAATCGTTAAAAGTGAGCAAGTAAAAATACAACCCAAATCTCCTGAAGCCTACAAAATTATCGTCAAAGAACTTGAAGCTAAACAGGCAGAATTCTTTACTTATAAACCAAAACAAGAACGGTCGTTCAAAGTAGTGCTCAAAAATTTACACCACTCTACTGACACAGAAGAAATAAAAAATGCTCTCAAAGACCTAGACCACCATGTCACAAACATTTGGAATATTAAACAAAGATCATCTAAGCAACCTCTACCTATGTTTATTGTTGAAATCGAACAACAAAATAACAACAAACAAATATACGACACGAAAGTTCTTTTGAATTGCCGCGTCAAGATAGAGCCTCCTCGACCGAAACGAACTATCCCACAATGTGCAAACTGCCAACAGTATGGACACACTAGAGCATATTGCCATCGGCAACCTAAATGTATCAAATGTGCTGGAAATCACGCATCTGCAGATTGTGTCCGAAAAGGCAGATCCGATGATGTCAAATGTGTTCTTTGCGATGGTAATCATCCAGCAAATTATAAAGGATGTGCAGTGTTCAAAGAGCTACAACAACTCAAGTTCCCACCTTTAAGAAAAAGACAGCAATCCCCACGGCTGGGAGCACCAATAGAACATCAAACCTATAGTGATGCTATCAAAAAATCAAATAAGCAACAAGAAGATTCTACAAACACATCAAAAGCGCAAAAAAATATACCCGAAAATTCGGCAAATACTACTAACGCACAAATGCAACCAACAACCGACAATGCAAAATTAATACAAAACTTCATGGATATGTTTAAACAAATAATGGACCAAATGTCAATCATAACTAACCTACTCATAAGCCTCACGTCCAAAATGCATCCAAATTCGATCCATTAAAGATTTGCATTTGGAATGCTAATGGGCTATCCAACCATTCACTAGAAGTGGATCTATTTCTGAAAAACAATGACATTGATATCTTATTGGCATCTGAAACACATTTTACTAGCAAGACTTTTTTCGAAATTCCTAAATACAAACTATACCGTACAGACCATCCAGATGGAACCGCACATGCCGGATCGGCAGTACTAATAAAAGAAATCATAAAACACCACAAAACAAATTCTTATGCCACGGAGCACATACAAGCAACAAATATTGTGGTCGAAGATAAGATTGGCGCATTCATAATAACAGCTCTCTACACACCACCCAAACATAAGGTACAGTGTGATGCCTACATTGACTTCTTTTCTTCTCTTGGTCCGAGATACTTAGTCGGAGGTGACTTCAACGCCAAGCACACTGACTGGGGGTCCCGCACTTCCAACACAAAGGGTCGAGAACTGGCTAAAGCTGTCCAACAATTACGACTTCATGTTGTATCAACTGGAGAGCCAACCTATTGGCCTGCCTGTCTCAAAAAAAGACCAGATCTGGTGGACTTCTGTGTTATAAAAGGACTACCAAGAACTAGCATAAGCTGTAGATCTAGCTATGACCTCTCGTCTGACCATACACCGGTTCTAGTGTCTCTAGATAGTAAAATATTCCAAAAGGAAATCCCTTGCAAACTCCACACCCAGAAGACTGACTGGAAGCTATTTCAACAATTAGTAGATACAAACCTCAGCAGCCAAATACCATTAAAGTCAGAGGAAGATATCACACTGGCCATCGAGGAGTTTACCACTATAGTCCAGAAGGCAGCGTGGAATGCTACTCCAATCTCGCATGATGTTAGTGTGATAACAAACTCTAAAGTCGTCAACGAAATGGTCAAACAGAAGAGGAAAGCCAGAAAAATATGGCAACAAACTAAGCACCCAAGAGACAAAACATATTTGAACAACCTCACAGCTAGGCTCAAAAAGTTACTTGCTGCAGAGAAAAACCACAGCGTCAGTCACTACCTACAGAACTTAGGAACCGCAGCTCCTAGTAATTACTCGCTCTGGAAGGCCACAAAAAAATTAAAAAGGCCTAAAACCCACGAACATCCTCTACGTAGAGATGACAATTCCTGGGCTAAAAGCGACCCAGAAAAGGCAGAAGAATTCGCAAAACACCTCACATCTGTGTTCATGCCGAACCCTGATACAGGCTCCTCGAAGAGTAGAATCATATCTGAGATACTTAACCAAACTATCCAGCTTGAATTACCCATAAGAAAGTTCAGTAAATCTGAAGTCAAATACGCCATTAGCAAGCTCAAACTCAACAAGGCCCCGGGATATGATCTGATCACTGCAAAAATAATGAAAGAACTGCCAACATCTGCACTCACATACTTAACATACGTCTATAATGCGGTACTCTCGAGAGAATTTGTCCCTCCACAATGGAAGGTTGCCGAAATTATAATGATTTTAAAACCAGGCAAAAAAGCTGATGAAAGCAAATCATACCGGCCCATAAGCCTCCTTCCAATAGCCTCAAAGATTCTTGAACACCTGTTCCTTAGACGACTAACAGTTATAATCTCCGAATCTAATATTATACCAGACCACCAATTTGGCTTTCGCCGCGGACATGGTACTGTTGAACAGGTTCATAGGTTAGTCGAAAAAATAAACTTCACCTACGAAAATAAAAAATAAAAAAATCTGTTCAGCGGCCTTTCTGGATATTTCTCAGGCGTTCGACCGAGTTTGGCACGAAGGCCTCCTCTATAAAATAAAACAAGCGCTTCCATCGAACTACTTTAAATTTTTAAAGTCATACCTTTCGGATCGATATTTCTTCGTTAAACATGGAAATGACAAAACCACCCTGAAGGAAATTCACGCTGGTGTGCCCCAGGGAAGTGTGCTGGGACCTATTTTGTACCTCATTTACACTGCTGATCTGCCACTTTCTGACAACACCCTGATTGGCACGTTTGCGGACGATACATCCATTTTGGCAGTCCATTCTGACGCTGTGCAGGCCTCTGCTATCCTACAAAATAGCTTAAATAATATCTCCTCCTGGCTAAAAGATTGGCGTATCAAAGCTAACGAAACCAAGTCAGTGCAAGTGACCTTTACAACTAGACATGATACTTGTCCGCCAGTGTCACTGAATGGAATACAAATCCCTCAAGCAGATCATGTACGATATCTTGGCGTATACTTGGACCGTCGCCTGACTTGGCAGAAACATATATTCACCAAAAGAATGGCCTTAAGTCAACAGCTAAGAACTATGCACTGGCTAATAAACAGAAAATCCCAACTATCGCTGGAAAATAAACTACTCATTTACAAATGCGTAATGAAGCCGATCTGGGCCTACGGCATTCAACTATGGGGCACGGCCTCTAACTCTAACTTAGAAATCCTCCAACGGTTTCAGTCAAAAATGCTGCGTTTAATAACCTGTGCCCCATGGTACATTACAAATGTTCGACTACACCATGATCTGAATATGCCAACCATTAAGGAAGAGATAAGGAACTTTATAAAAAATTACAAAATCAGAATATGCAATCACACAAACCAACTTGCGTCATCTCTGATGACAGTAGATTCTGGATTCAGGAGGTTAAAAAGGAAAGCTCCGCAAGACCTATTGCTATGACCTGAAACATACTACAGAAATGGGTGAATCAATGGACTCATGCCATGCAAGCCGCTTCAAGAACACACATAACCTCTTAGCTAAATGTCTCATAAAAGACAGATTGCAAGAAAATAAAGAGATTAAAAAAAAAAAAAAAAAAAAAAAAATATCCAAAGGTCCTTCTACTGTAGTCATCAGTAAACAAAACAAACTACTTTGCCCCTGCAAAGCTGCACTCCTGCATAGGTCCACAAACATCCGAATGTATGAGCTCCAATGGTTGTGAAGCGCGTGATGCCTGGCCCACTGGATATGGCTTAGCTGGCATCTTTCCTTCCAGGCAGGGAACACATTCACCAAGAACGTTATCAGTCTGAAACAGAACACCATTAGCACTACCACCCCGAAGAGCACACATACTTCTGAAATTCAGGTGACCTAACCTTTTATGCCAAATATCTACTGGCACAGATGAGGCAGCAACCAGAGCACTCGGTGTCTTCTGTCTATCACACAGAAGCAAGGAGTCCTCAAATGGCAAATATTTGACAGACGTACACTTTACACATAACCTATACATACCTCTATACATAGAAGCCTCACATATTGGTTTGCCAGAAATTCTACAGTCTGAATCATAAATTTTGCATCCATCTTTACTAAAGCACACAACGAAACCTTTTTCAACTAAACAACTTACAGACAAAAGATTACAAGATAACTGAGGAACATATAGTACATTTTTAATTATTCTTACCGAATTGTTGTTTGTTTCTAAGCTTATGTTACCATAACCTAGGTAATCTAGTTTTTGACTATTTGCAACTGTTACACTGCTTTTATTTGAGCATTCTTTTAATGTGACAAACAATTTTCTATCATTACACATATGTGCCGTACAACCGGAGTCTACGATGAACTGAAATTCATGTGTTGCAAGATAGGCCGAAGCGGAGAATGTGGTGGCATCCTTCCTCTTCTTCTCCTTCTTCATTTTGTAACATTTTGACTTAACATGACCAGGTTTCTTACAGTAATGACATATAATTTTTCTTTCTTTAGAAATGAACGCCTGGTTGAGATTTACAGTCCTATTAGAATTTCTTCTGAATTCCTCCTGCAACAATCTTGTACGCACAAGCTCGCTTGTGAGCGTTGAAGTAATGTTTGCTGTCTCCAGAGCAGATACAACATTATCATACTCCTCGGGTAATCCACTAAGTAACAGTTCAGCAATTTCGTTGTCCTCAACTTTCCGTCCAATATCTACTAACTGTTGTGAGACAGTCATGATGGACTCAATGTAATCCGACATGGTTGAAAATTGGTTGAAGGTTGTGCTATGCAACTTACGAAGCAGAAGAACACGACGATAAAAGCCTTTGTCTTCAAACACACATGCAAGTTTATCCCAAGCTTCTTTAGCCGTTGTGATGTTGTGCACATATTGATAGCAGCAATATCCGTGCAAGTGCTCGTTCATCCTTACTTGTGTCTGCACCCTGTGCGTGGCTGGTGGTAACACATGACCAAAGTCCTTCTAGCGTCAACAAGTTTTTCATGCAGAATTTCCATTGGAGATAATTCGACACTCCTTCAAGTTTTTCAAGTTGAAACATCTGCATGCCGCCGACACCACCTCCCTCACGATTTTGTTCGGTTGGCATTGTAGTAATCAAGCGTTGGCACTGGGCCAATTACCTGTAGAAGTTGCTCCTCCTTGAAGGTGCCTTCCACCGCAGATATAAGTACGCAGCGTGGTTTGAGGTTAGGTAATGGTGTCGGCAAATAAAACTGAAATGTCGCGTAAACACTCACCAATATATTTGTCAAAATATACGGGCATTTACAATGGTCGATAGTGTAAGATGAAATACGATTTAAACTATAAATTAGCAAAATGTTCAGAGAGCACATAATGGTCGGTCGGTGAGCGGAACCAGAGAGAGAAGGAAGTAAGTAATAACATGACAACCAGTGTTGCCAACTATTTAGTAAAGGGGCATATACACGTTCCAACACTTCTATACTTAATAATATTATAAAGCTGAAAAGTTTGTTTGATTGTTTGTTTGTTTGTTTGAACGCGCTAATCTCAGGAACTGCTGGTCCGATTTGAAAAATTCTTTTTGTGTTTGATAGTCCATTTATCGAGGAAGGTTATAGGTTATATTACATCACGCTACGACTGATAGGAGCGGAGCATCCATGAAATATTTTGCAAAAACGGGAAAAAAATCCCCCTTTTCCGAGATTCTGTCGCGTGCGCTGAGTAAACGGTCAAAGTTACATAAAAACCATTTATGAGAGAATTCTTCCTCTAAATAGGATCTAATAAATAGTCCGCGACAGCATATGTCTAACTCTTAAGGTTGACTCAATATAACATCTTTTAGAGTAATGAAATTTATTGTAGAACAATGCATTGTTTCCGAAGGTAATTTTGTAAATATGATATTAATCCTTATCCAAATAAATACGTTATTCATTAAAAGTATTTAATTTTAAACATAATTGTCCTTAACATCACTTGATTTCAATGAATATCTCACGAGATATTACAGTTTTAAAATAAATCCACAATAAATAATTAATATGTACCAAGCGTGCATATACATATACACGTAGCGGGCGACGATGATGAGGGTGGCCAGCCAGCTCTGTGAGGCATCATGCCGCGCGGCTCAATCGGTCGGCTCCATGCGAGACGGTAGTGTCACCAAACTGCAGTACTTTTTAATAATTATTTTGCAATATCGTATTGTACTTTTGATTCTTAATATTTTGTTTTATGTTGGTAATTAATATTTTAAAGAGGTTACGTTGGTAACATGTATGTATGTATGTATTTTGGGGGTCATCTCAGAAACTTCTAATAGAAAACTACATTATCCAGATGTGACATAGGCTACTTTTGATCCCGATATTCCCTCGGGATCGGGACTTACGCAAGTGAAACTGCGGGACGGCAGCTCTAAAAAATAAAGTCGTGTATTTCTATTTCTAACTCAACAACCCGTAAACCGATATGAATGAAATTTGGTACAGGGTAGAAATAATATATAGGGTACTTTGAATGATCGTACGGGTTAAGCAACACTTGGTACAACATACGTGATGGGTGAAAAAGAGCGGGTGACCCGATATTCATAAAACTTGGTACAGGGTTGGTTTAGAGGTAGAAATATTATATAGTACTTTGAATGATCGTTAAGCAATACTTGGTATGACATACGTGAAGGATCATTAACGTTACAGGATAGAAAGTTACGCGGGTGAAACCGCGGGGCGCAGCTAGTACTACTATATATAAATGATGTAAAATGTTAAAAAACAGTCAAGTTCAAATGACTCCTCACTTAAAAGGGTTCCGTAGGTACTTTATAAAAGATAATAAGCTTTAAGCTCCCTCGCTAGATTTATTCAAGTATAGGGGGAACATCAGCGACATTATAAGGGCCAACTTATTTATCGTCCATAAGATATTATTATCGAATAGATATTATTATTAACTAGTTACCTGCTTTTCGATATGACGGCGGAGGCCACTCCTGTACTATCAGGTGCTACTGAAAACGTCGTATACAAGTGTACCTTCGTTATAAAGGCTAGTACAACCCGACCAATAAGTTCTAGAATAGTATTATGGCTATGGTATTACCGACTTCGAAAGAATATCAATAGAAATCGAGCTATATAATTGTTTCAATCAGCACAACCAAATCAAAAATAAAGCCGCAGTATCTGGGATAAATTGCAACGATCCATCTCTTGCTGAGAAAATCATTTAGTTCCGGAACCCTAATTAATTGGAACCGTGTCTAACCAATCAGCGAAAATCGCTGAGCCATCAACGTGCTTCAAGGCCCTCCTACAGATCCCTAAAAAGATACTATACCTACGCAACATTTAGTTTGTTTGGCATTTAGGTCCGCGAAGTCGAAGTACCTAGCTCGTTACAGTGAGTAACAACCGGAACTGTAAAGTTATAAAGTGTCAGACCTCGCTCGGTGCCGCTTAGCAACTTTAGCAGCAATTGTAGAGAAATCCTGAGAAGTTAATGACCTTGGTAGCACGTGGTGATTATTGAATTATAGAGAAGTAATTTCTTCTATGGTTTTCGCGATTTTGCATAATAAAACACTTTATTTATCCGGTTTTATCGCGTTTTTATTCATTGTTCTAAACGAACCGAGCTTGAATGAATAAAAACGCGATAAAACCGGATAAATAAAGTGTTTTATTATAGAGAAGTGATAAGAAGATTCTCTCGTACTTTACCCATTATGCGACAATGTCGAGCGACCGTGTTCCCGAAAACATTAATTGCCAGACCTTAACAGACAAGTCCGCTATACTAATGTGGACGGAAACAAGACGTCGGGCGACGTTGTGCGATGTTTTAGATGTCTCCGGAGACACGTGGCGTCATATTGTGTACGACGTCGCTCTTGACTTCTATCCAAAAATCCAAGAGACGGTTAGACACGGTTCCAATCCAATATCTCGATGTAACGAAGGTAAAATAAAAAACCCTTTTCCCCCGCTTAACATTCCGATGTATTTTTTAGTATAATTGCTTCATAGAGATCCTTATTTTCTATTTATGAATTATTTTAAAATATATTTTTTTTTGTTGAAAAAAACATCCGTGACTACGTTTAGACTCAGTTTTTTGTCAGACTAGCTGCGCCCCGCGGTTTCACCCGCGTAACTTCCTATCCCGTAACGTTAATGATCCCTCACGTATGTCATACCAAGTATTGCTTAACGATCATTCAAAGTACTATATAATATTTCTACCTCTAAACCAACCCTGTACCAAGTTTTATGAATATCGGGTCACCCGCTCTTTTTCACCCATCACGTATGTTGTACCAAGTGTTGCTTAACCCGTACGATCATTCAAAGTACCCTATATGTATATTATTTCTACCTCTAAGCCAACCCTGTACAAATTTCACTCATATCGGTTCACGGGTTGTTGAGTTAGAAATACACGACTTTATTTTTCATAGCTGCCGTCCCGCAGTTTCACTCGCGTAAGTCCCGATCCCGAGGGAATATCGGGATCAAAAGTAGCCTATGTCATATCTGGATAATGTAGCTTTCTATTAGTAAAAGAATTTTTGAAATAGGTCTAGATGTTTCTGAGATGACCCCCAAAATACATACATACATGTTACCAACGTAACCTCTTTATAATATTAATTATACCAACATAAAACAAAATATTAGGAATCAAAAGTACAATGAGATATTGCAAAAGAATTTTTAAAAAGCACTGCAGTTTGGTGACACAACCGTCTCGCATGGAGCCGACCGATTGAGCCGCGCGGCATGATGCCTCACAGAGTTGGCTGGCCACCCTCATCATCGTCGCCCGCTACGTGTATATATGCACGCTTGGTACTTAGTAATTATTTATTGTGGAGTTATTTTAAAACTGTAATATCTCGTGAGATATTCATTGAAATCAAGTGATGTTAAGGACAATTATGTTTAAAAGTAAATACTTTTAATGAATAACGTATTTATTTGGATAAGGATTAATATCATATTTACAAAATTACCTTCGGAAACAATGCATTGTTCTACAATAAATTTCATTACTCTAAAAGATGTTATATTTAGTCAACCTTAAGAGTTAGACATATGCTGTCGCGGACTATTTATTAGATCCTTTTTAGAGGAAGAATTCTCTCATATTTGGTTTTTATGTAACTCTGACCGTTTACTCAGCGCACGCGACAGAATCTCGGAACAGGGTGATTTTTTTCCCGTTTTTGCAACATTTTTCATGGATGCTCCGCTCCTATTAGTCGTAGCGTAATGTAATATAGCCTATAACCTTCCTCGATGAATGGACTATCAAACACAAAAAGAATTTTTCAAATCGGACCAGCAGTTCCTGAGATTAGCGCGTTCAAACAAACAAACAAACAATCAATCAAACAAACAATCAAACAAACTCTTCAGCTTTATAAATAATAAAAATAAAAATAAAAATAAAAAAAATAAAAATAAAATAATAATAATAATATAATAATATAATAAATAATAAATAATAAATAATAATATATAAGTATAAGTATAGATAACGCCAAAAAACCACCCGAATCAGACAAGGTTAAGGGGTGGAAAAAAGCTTTTTATTTTAATTCTCGGTGTATAGAGAAAATGCCACAACCATAATCTAAACTAACTACAACTAACTAAAACCTACTGAGATTAACATTAAATCTATTCTAATACTTATTTTAAAAGTGGGATCGTTGGTAACATGTGTGTTTGTATATTGGGGTAATCTCCGAAACCACTGGACCGATTTAAAAAAAATAGAAAAAAGCTACATTTCTAAGAGTAAAGGCTACTTTTGATTCGAATATTCCCACGGGATCGGGACGTTCGCTGGTGAAATTGCAGGACGCGGCTAGTTAGGTATATGAATCAGTTTATCGATAACATTGTTATGTTAGCTACCTACATGCCAGCCATACCAACTCCGTGTTGCAATTTTAAAACTATTTGTAATGAACAATTAGAAAAACTGCAATGACCGCGTCAAACAATTCATTAACATATCAAATTAAGTAACTAACCGCGGCCTAGATTAATACCGTGTAATTTTACTTCGTAAAAGTAAATGGGGAGTTTTTAAGACTCTGCCCTAATGTATCAATGATTTGTTCAGAACTTCATAGTCAAAGAATTTAGACTAGTCTCCTATAAGATACAAACCCTCTTACTCATACACGCTCATTAACAGCTGCATAACTATGTATCGTTTGTCTTTTACTGTGACATAAAATTTCACAGAAGATAGACAGAGACCAATGTCACATAAGTTAGTCATCAGTTAATTTATTTATTTATTTTTTATTTTTTTTCGTACTTGACTCAGACGGTCCAATTTCATCAGTTACTGTCCTGGTTATTGTTTTGGTTGGAGTTTTAGAATTGAGTGAGACTGAAAATATGATTGGAACGATTTTAAAATAAAATAAATATGATCTATGTAGTAGGTATTTGGTACCTAATTTAAATCCAATTTAAATTCATTCGTGACGATTGCAATATGGCTATTGTATTCAAATTGTCATCCAATTTCCTGTATCGATTGTTAAAGTCGTTATTAATTTTTGACACATTAGAATAAGCATAATAATTTCACGTTGGGTTAAAGTGGATTGTTCTCAAAAAGACAGATTCTCAAAAACACAGATCTCGTAAAGACGGATTCTCAAAAACACAGATCTCGTAAAGACGGATTCTCAATAAGACAGATTCTCAAAAAAACTTATGTAAATTTAACCTGCGGTGAGAAACAAAAACGTCTTAACAATGCCTCAGATCTGTAAATTCCTTTCGAAATAGTTCAGCAATTCCTTAGTAATTTAGCAAGAATATATAATTGGCATTAATATATAATTGGCTTAAGAATATATAATTGAATTAATAATTGGCATTTTTAAATAAGCTTAGATGATTTATACAGCACAATTAACCTTTTTAATCCATACTACTTAATTTTGGCGCTGTAGTGCCCGGGACATTGTTAGGCGGAGTAGGCTTACCCAGCACTTATACCACCCTTCCAGCTTAGTCAGCCATGCCCAGAAGAAAGAACTGGTCAATATGTCTGGAGCTAACTACGCCAAGGTTTTCCTCAAGATGTTTTCCTTCAGCGTAGAGCGATGTTAATAAGGCACATAACTTTCACAAGAGAAAGGACATTAAATTACTAACACAATATTAGCATAACACTGCTTCAGCAAAACTTTGCGAATTTCCAAAAACAGTTGAACCGAATTCGAAAAAAAAAACAATGCTAAGGCATTGTTGAGACACTTTAGTTATAGAATACGTACCGAGACTAATATTTTTAAATATTCCATTTATTTTCACCGAACCCTCTAAACTACTAAACCAATTTTGATAATGACCTCGGTTTGGAATTATAAGGATGAAACCAGTGAGCGCGGCTAGTTCATGAAAACTCAATAGGAATTACGAAAATTGTGAAACATTCGAGTTAATTATGTTAACTAGATATACCGGCATGTCTCGGTAGTAATGATTTATTACGTGGATTAGGTAAAATGTCTCTATTGCCTTGTAAATAACTACTTATCACAAAACGCTTAGAAACCTACTACTAATTATTAGTTCTTTGAGTTTAATCTTAGAACGTAGAACTGTTAATTTTCGTTTGGATAACTTCGGAGGCTTCTAATCAGTGTCATACTAGATTTAGTCGACACGTAACTGCAGTAAGAAGACGGTTCAAAATGGACCAGCTATGTTCCACAGATAACACATTTTGCACTTCAAACCACTTTTACGAATTTTTTTCATTCCTAAAAGAAGAATATGGATTATTTATAATATGTTTACGTGATCTAAAGCCACTGTGTTAGTATTTTCGTTTTCTTTCCGCTAAATTAAAAGATAGTACCTATGTTAAAGTTTCACAGTTAGAAGCACTGCACTATTCTCCTAAGTTATGAGAGATTGAGCCGCCATTTTTAGGTTTGGTGCTCCTGAGCGTGAAACTTTTTAATATAAAAATATTTGAATCTAGCGGAAAATAAACGAAAATACTAACACCGTGGCTTTAGATCACGTAATTCAGTTGAATAATCCATATCTTGTGATTTAGGAATGCCTTTAAAATTTCATTTATGTACCTCTACCCCCTAGGTCTGAGCTCTAAGGAAAACGCCGATCTTCTTTGTGGATCTATTCCTCTGCGTCTATATACGGGTATATACGAGTAGAATAATAGGAAAAATACATGCATTAATTACCTAGCTAGGAAGGTACCATTTTTAATTATGGCTTACAGTTGATTTATTTAATTTTGTATCCTGTTTCTTTTGTGTGTATGGGTGTGTGTTTTGGTACATAAGATTAATTTATCCCACTGCAGGGCAAGGGCCTCCTCTTAAAGGGGTTAGGCAGTAAGACGCTACGTCGTGAGCCTACCCCGGATTGGCGAATGTCCCAGGTGTTCGGACCGCGGTAAATCCTATGACATGTCGGTTTCCTAACAATGTTTTCCTTCACCGTAAGAGCGATGTCATTAGCGCACATAACTTTTTCTTGAAGAAAAAGACATTGGTGCGCGATTGGCCTGGATTCGAACCTACGACCCTCGAAATGAAAGTCGATGTATTAGACCACAAGACCAACATCGCTCTTTTTTGGTACAATAATCTAATCTCATAACCTATAATAAGCCAATGGAAAATGTTTTGTATTGAAAGCATAATTCACTAAAAATAACGTTTTTATACGAACTAACCCCAAGTGAGAGGTCGAGGAAGATCACTAATAAATTCTTTGACCTTACATATACCTACGTACATACCAACTTTATTGCGCTATGGCTATACATAACATTAATACACTGTCTTTACATCAATTACATTAAATTACAATCATCTTCGTGAAATTACGACTTCATTCATTGCCAAGTGATTTAATAACAATAATTTTCGTATTTAAATTAAATTATCTTAATACTTCACTCACATCGAAGATTATATCAGATTTAAAGTTTACGTTACTCTAATGTAATTAATGTGAAATCTTTTGCGTATGTTTTTGCACGTATGTAATGCAGAAGGTTGCGGGTTCGTTTTCCACCGGGTGCAAGTAGGTATTTTATGCTAAAAAATAAATATTTGTTCACAGTATCTAATAATTGTTTCTAGGGTGCAAGTATTTATGCTGAAAATATTTGTTGCTAAACTGTGTGCTTTCTGTGTAACATATGTACATAAAAAAAGTATTATATTATGTAGTTGTCCGGAATCTGTCGACTGTCATGTAAGTACATACAGGCCTATTGCTTAGTTTGGGGTTAGATTGCGATGTGTGTGACGTCCACCAATATTTATAGGTATATATTTATATTTACTTATGTTTGAGCTCTTTATCGAAAAACTACTGAACTAGAGATGTATGGGATAAAAAATGTATTGCGAAAAATGTATAGCGCCTAACAAACTAAATACCTATACTCAGCATAGCGCGCGTCGCGGGCGTTCGGCTGATTTTCAACATTTATCTTCACAGCAAGTTCACAGCATCCTAGCATGGCACGCCGCCCTGACCGCTATGTATATAAAGTCCCTATGTGTAAAAACACTTTATTTACCGGATTAAATCGCGTTTTATTCATGATTTTAAACGATCGAGCTTTCGCCAACTTTACAGTTAGCTTTTTCAAGGTTGACTGAGATATAATTCGTCTATTTTAACATTATAATATATGTGTTATGTGTTTCAGCACCTATATATAATAAGGGTTAAAGTATGAAATTGCCGTTTTATTGCAATAGGTTCTTTGAATTGACATAGAATCTTCATGGTTTGAGGTTTTCGAATGAAACTTTTTTCAAATGGTTTCTGTGATGTTCTTTTTTTAAAAAATGTGAAACATTTGAATATCGACTTTCAATTGTTTTTGTTATTCAATTTAGACAAGAAAGATGGATACTGCGAAAATTCGAGTGATTTTTGAATACGAGTTCCGACGCGGAACTAACGCGGCAGAAACAGCCCGCAATATCAATGCTGCGTTTGGAGAGGGGTCTACTAATGAACGCACCGTGCGATTTTGGTTTAAACGCTTTCGTGATGGAAATTTCGACTTAAAGAACGAGCCACGAGGAAGACCGCCCACACAGGTGAATAACGATGAATTAAGAGAGATAGTGGAAGCCGATCCTAGTCAAACTACCCAGGAATTAGCGGCATGGTTTAACGTTACCTTACCCACTTTATTGACTCACTTGCGTCAAATCAATAAAATAATAAAATACGAAAAATGGGTGCCTCATGATTTGACTGATCTGCAGAAAGAAACGCGTGTTGAAACTTGTGCTGCCTTGTTGAACCGGTACAGAAATGAAGGAATATTGGATCGAATTGTAACATGTGATGAAAAGTGGATTCTTTATGATAACCGGAAAAGAAAAATGCAATGGCTGACCCCAGGTCAAATGCCACAACAGTGTCCTAAAGCAAAACTTACCAATAAAAAGGTAATGGTAACTGTTTGGTGGTCTCAGCATGGTGTTATTCACTATAGTTTTCTTCGATCTGGTCAAGCAATTACGGCAGATGTCTATTGTGCCGAACTCCGAACCATGTTGACAAAACTAGCAGTAAAACAGCCCCGACTCATGAATCGATCTTCACCATTATTGCTCCACGACAACGCGAGACTTCACACAGCACGAGAAACCATTTTGACCCTTCAGGAACTGCACTTAGAAACCATTCGTCATCCTCCGTATTCACCAGACCTTGCTCCAACGGACTACCATTTTTTTCGTGATTTGGACAATTATCTACGTGACAAGAAGTTTTCTTCCCAGGAGGCAGTACAAAATGCTTTCACACAGTTTGTGCAGTCTAGATCGTCGGAGTTCTATCGCAAAGGCATTAATAACCTTCCCATTAGATGGCAGCAATGTATAGATAATAATGGCAACTATTTTGATTAAATAAATTTGTTAAAATTTTTAAAAATAAACAATTAAGATTTTCAGTACAAATCGGCAATTTCTTACTTTAACCCCTAATATTTTAAAGAAGTATATTCACAGAAGAAAGGTTTTATTGAGTCTTCTATCCGTTGAAAGTTTATGATTATGTGTGTGATTGTTGCTCTTTATCGCAAAAACCACTGTACCGATTACGATATAACTAAGTATGTAGATAGCTAGATACCCAGAATAACACATTAGCTGTCTTTTATTCAGGTATCTCCACGGGAAAGGTACTTACTCTGTAAAACTACGGAGCGCTGCTATAGTTTCGCATAAAAGGAGAGTCGGTGAGTAACTTTATAAATAATAATTTTTTTTTTTATTTAACAATTATTTAGGTAGGTACATTATCTACCTACTTATTTATTTAAAACCATAAAATTATAAACGCGACCTCCACTTACAAGAGGAAGATAAACCTCTTTAAAGCAAATTGATTTTTATACTTTGTACTTATCTGTAGTATTATTTTAAATTAAAGACTTAAATTTTTATTTATTCTGGTAATTTATTAGCATGCATGTAGGTACTTCGTTTTATTATTTAGGTAGTTAACCCATTTACTACCCACCGGGCTATAACACAATACCACATCACATCAGTCACATCAGTAGTCACATCAGTCACATCAGTCGTCACATCAGTCACTTCAGTCATCACATCAGTCACAGCAGTCAATCATACGTCCCGTCAGGGAAAACATCGTGAGGAACACGTGAGGGAACACGACAATACCTACCTATAGCAGCATTAAGTACTACTTTTATATCTATCTATACTAATATTATAAAGTTTCCTGCGTTGTAAACAATAAATAACAACAAATCAAATAACAAATAAACATTTCACTAAATTACACACAGCGCAATCTAGCCCTTAACTAAGCACTAGGCTTGTAGTATAGGTACTAGGTAACGGATATACTACATATTATACTTTTTTTTGTAAATACATACTTATTTTACATAGAAAGACACCCAGACCAGATACAAATATTTTTAAGCATAAATATTAGCACCCGATAATAACAATGAATGTATATTAGGGTAATCTCCGAAACTACTAGAACGACTTCAAAAATTCTTTCACCTATAAAGGCTACATTATCCAGAAGTAATAAGACACTTTTAATGCCAATATTCCCGCGAGAGTGGGATTTCCGCGGGTGATACCGCGAGACGCAGCTAGTCGCGTATTTAATAAATCATCAACAGAGGTTATACTTCTATGTGTAACTCAGTTGGCCATTAGGTACAGCCCGGAGCAAACAAACTGAACAAACACTTGTAATAATGATTTAATTAAACCCGACCTCGTCTAAAATGAGACAACTTATAATTATCTACAAATCTATATGTTTTTACCGACCACCAGTATTGGAAGTAATATCTCTTCCGTCCGCCCGTAGGTGCGTATTATATTGGAACGTGTCGTACCAACCTTCGACTTTTTTTAAATGTATTTGGATCAATATTTATTTGTTGTAGTGACTCCATACTTTTCGACTGTTCGTGCAAAACCAACTAAGTGAAATAAACATAAATGGTTTTATTTGTTATTTTGTCAAGCTATAACGAAATCAAATTTAGCTTATAGCACATAAATTAGCATATAAGTCATACACATAACAATAAATAAATACAATTCTCAAGTTTCAAAAAAGAGCTGATCTTTGACACGTGGTTAAGATTTGTTCTTTATCTGTAGGTTTAATTTTTATATTAGCATAAAAACCCCAGATATGTATATTTTATTATTTGATGTGTTTTTTATTTTTTTTAGCTGAACGACAACTTCACTTCGGCCGACGACTTCGCGACGACTCATAAGTATAAGACATCATGGTAGGGCGGAATATCTTAAATTTCCATTACAGCATAATATTTAATATACATGATACCAACAAGCATTCTAGGGCTTGTCATCCATATTCGCAGCGTAATTATGACATAAATATTCACAAGAATCATAAATCGTGGTCCTTTTAGTTTACATCTCCATACTTTAATGGTCATTCTATTAGAAAATAAGACATAATTGTTATTATTTTAATTGGTGTTTATGTCGATTTGGTATATTGATTTTGATATATAATATTTATGACTATCTGAACTGCTCCTTCGAACATTACAAACGTAAACAAATTAGCTTCATTATACAAACACGTTTATGTTTCGGTGCTATGTAATTTGATTCGATGTTATGTGAAGATAAGAATAATATATAGTTTTATTAAAAGTTATTTTAGGTCTACGCCAAGGTTTTGCTTGTAAAATCGGCATATCTGCTGTGTAGGTAATAAAAAATATATTTATTTAAATTAAATGATTATTAAAATTAAATAAATTACTATACATACCTACCAATGCACTTAAATAAATACTAACAACACGTAATTAAATAAATCAATTCATTTTCGTCTGGTAATTCAGTGGCTAAGTTAAATTTTATATAATTTAGAATTTCGATTATTTAATTAAATACTAATAATAAAACACTTTATTTATCGGGTTTAAACGCGTTTTATTCTGGATTTTTTAACGACCGAGCTTTCGCCAACTATACAGTTGGCTTTTTCAAGGTTGACTGTCAACTTTAAAGTTGGCTTTTTCAATGTTGACTGTCAACCTAAAAAAGCCAACTGAAAAGTTGGCGAAAGCTTGGTCGTTTTAAAACCCGGTAAATAAAGTGTTTTATAATGCAAAATCGCGAAAACCATAGAAGAAATTAATACTACTAAATTTAAAATACACATAAGTACTTAAGTCATACACGTACTTACAACACTCTTAATCCAAGAGACGGCGAATGGGGTAAGCCAGTAAATACATAAATAGAATATTAAAGCTGCAGACGCGCGTTGAAGTCTTTTTTATAAACATCAACGTCTAGGTCTACAAGCCTACGAACTAGCCTCGATGACCACACTTTAGTTCACAATGGAGTTACCTACGACCTATCTTTGACAGTTATCTTTTTGTGAACATATTGTAATGTTTCGTCAAAGCCTAGCTTCTACAAGATGTAGACGAATTTTCAAAAGTCGTAGAACAAAAGTTGTTCGCCTAAACGTCTAGAACAACCCCCTTTCGGATTAAAAGGGCTTACCCGTTACATCTTGTATATCATGAAATTTAGAGAATGTGTTTTTGTGGTATGTAGGTTTTTTGTTAAACTTACACGAGTGGAGCCATGTTAGTCTGCTAGTTACTCTGCTACGAATGGGACCATGCTCCTCTGCTTATACGTTTCGTTTTAGTGACCCGATAAAGTAGGAATTATTTTCTTGTTTGAAGAAAGGTACCTATTTTGTATAACGTTGTGAAGTTTATTATTTATATATATGAGATATTTCTTGCAGAATTAATTACTATAGTTACATTTCAGCGTATTTGTGAGTCGTGTGAATTTAAAATCGTGAAAATCACGACAAATCGTGTGAATTTAAAAAGAATTAACTACTAGTTCCTAACTAAAAACGAATGGTATTTTGAATAAGGAACCAGGCATAAAGTAGTGGTGTTTTTGCTATTTTGTTTTTGTCGCTGACTGCTTCATTGTGTACAATCCATACTCCATACATCACTAGGTCTAGAGCAATTAGCTTGACAAGATATTACAACTGTATAAATGTAACATAGCTACCACGTGAGGACCTCATTGGCCTAGCTGTACCAGCCGAACTTGAACGGTGGTGCGGGTTAAGCAACGCTTGGCATGGTCATTACTCAGATGGGTGACTGAAAATTTGTGTGGCAAAAAATCTTTTTCTCGAGCTCCTTCGTGCTTCGAAAGGCAAGTTAGGCAATTGGTCCCGGTTGTTATCTCTGATAACAGTCAGTTCACATAACAGAAGTTAGTTGTCCGAAAAATGAACTTCTGTTCTTGACGTTAGTGGACGTGGTCCTGAATTTTCACTGTCGCGAAATAAATTGCTCCATTTCAATTTAGTTAGGTACGCGAAGTTCAACGAGTATAGTGAGAATAAAAAATACCAGTGCCAAACACGGAATTATCACATTACCAACAAATGTTCCAATGTGGTTGAAGAAAAAATCGTCGCTATTTTTCTGGAAACTTCACACACTGCTTATTATATTGTTTCAAACGATTTAATCGTACACAATTAAACACGTGAAACTGGCTGAAATTGTCCTTAATACTGACAAAAAAGCCACAACTAAGAAAATGAAATGATCCGAAATATAATTATATGTAGTAGGGTCATAGTAAGAATCGTTTTAAATTTCGGGTTAAGAGACATCTGGCCCACGCAACAACTGGCCTGCGGGCGAGATGTCCACTTTTTTAAATGTCGGCCGGCTTAAATTTTGTAGGTGTGTTTACTTTATAAGTTTAGTTTTAGTTTTTAATTTTAAGTTATTGTTGTGTGTTGGCTATATTTTGAATTTGACTTTGTAATTTTATGTTTAATTGAATAAATATCAAAATACAATTTTAGTTCGTTTATTTGTTCGTAAAACCAAAGTAGGCCCCAATATCTACGATGGCTACTAAGAGTTCATACGACGACATTTTTAGTACACTGTCCTCTTCATTCATATCGACCATGAACGAACAACATTAGAATAATTAGCAAACAATTCAAATTCAGAATGCAGTGCTGTTTTCTGCATGTTGGTAGTACGGAATCATTCAATCGTATTTATAATTTGTCTGATATCAATAAGTGGCTAGGTAGGAAAAACACAAAAGTGAGGACAAAACAGCTCTAACATTTTTAAGTCTAGGTAATCTACAAAAGTATCAGCACTAAATACTCCAGTGGCATACATTTTTATTTCGAACATAAAACCCATAATGGACGAATAAGTCCAAAAAAGGCAGTTACCTCACATCATTCCTTTCACACTCGCTTTAGGAAGGCTATTCACATTCCTTAGGTTTCAAGTTCAAGTAGCATGTCTACTCGTGTACCGCCGTCTGCAGGTATTAGACCATAAGCACTGTGTTGAATACGGCATACATACAATACAAAATATAAAATGGTTTATTACATTAACTTAGTAACTACAAAATGCACAGTATACACAATCTCCTTTTAAGTATACCTACCTATAGGTGTGATAGTACATACCTTTGCATATATCGATTTCACACTTTTGAATATAGCGCTTACATATGTTTGCATATACAGTGATCTGATCTTTGGCCCTAAACCAAGGTTTGTCGCAGAATAAGCTAAGCTACCTGAAATCTGCTGTATCGCAGTACGAATTTCCTGATGTGAGTGTTTCCTGACAAGCCGCTGAGGTTGACGACTTAAAAATATCTTCTAGGCTAGGTATGCATGCCCCATCGTCGACCTTATCGTCGCCTTCCATCAGATGAGATGAGGTCAAATGCTAGCCTATTAAGTTAAAAAAAAGTTTATATTTTCAACTTGAAAATAATTTGACAAATTTTTCGAAAATCATGGCGTTGGGACGGATCCCCAGAGACGCAGGTTCAAGTCCTGTCGGGTGCTAACATTTTTGGAGAGCATTTCTTTAAGTATAAATTTTTCGAATTTTTGACTTCAAAGAAGGAGATACTTAATTCGGTTGTGTCTATTTTTAGTATCAACAAGTACTTATTTTTGTAATCAATATTAAAATACTTAATTTATAAAAATTGAGGTAAAATATTATAAATATAAAGGTCATGGGAATTGTAGGGTTGTCCAATGCTTTCGAACTTGACCGAAAGTCCTTCTACTGCGCAAAGTACCTACGTTTATTTTTCAATTCGATATATCTTTCTCATTAATCGGAAACACCAGATGCATTGATTAAGAACTTATAATAAAGACATAGTATTTTTGCGGCCGCAAATATTAATTTATTAATTGACTAGATATATGTTTTAAATTTATTGTTGCGACAAATAGATGAAATGTTTATTTCTACAAACGGAACGGTTTTTTTTATAGAATCGGTGCAGTCGTTTTTGCGAATATTAGTCACAAAAATAAAGCTTTCACATTCAAAATAAGTTTTTTTAAAGGTTCTTTTAATGTTATGGATTAATTTACACAATAAAAAGTTGAAAACAGTTTTTTTTCGGTTTCGTATTTCCTATGTCCAGAATCGATATACCACTTCGGTCGGGGACTAATTCGAATGGAAATGGTCTTAGAACGAAAGGAAATTCTAAGTTATTATATTTATCAACTAATTAGATTGATTTTAATTATTTACGTATTTATTATAATAACACGCATAAAATTCAATTTAGCTATTCTTAAGTACTTAAGTATACATTAGCAATATCCGCTCAAACATTTAAGATAGGTACGAAAATCAATTCGGACCAAGAGTAGGTAATAAATAATATATTTTATACAAAATAGGTACTAGAATTTACTAGATAGTATCTAACACTGAGCTAAAGTGTTGTACTTATGCATCGAAATGTGAAATCAATTAAAATGGATTTATAGCAGGTAAAGGTTATATTTTTATGATCGAAAAGTGAGCGTTTGACCATAACATAGATGGTAGATGATGTAGTGGTCTAGGATGGAGCACGCATATCTAGATTCCAATTCAAGCCATCAATCCTAGGCTTACTTTGCATCGATTGGCGTATATTGGAACACCTATACTTTGCTAGCAATGGACCAATGTTAAACCCCGTAAGTCTCTCTGTGGTAGGAATTTTGAAAAACCCTTAAAATCTTTAATAATCTACAGATCACAAAAAGAAGAAACTTCTTCTCCTAGTTTAGGCTATTCGTTGATATATAGTTCAGTCTGTCATTCAGAGCTTTTATTTTATACCCTCAATTGAGGATTCTTTGTGACAAACTGGGGATTCTTTGTGACAAACGGGGAATTCTTTGTGACATGTTTTTTTGAAGATATGTTTTTCACTTACTTACACCGAAATAAATACCTAATAAGGTTTTTATTTGTAAAGGATCATTGGATGTGTTCAAAATAAAATATTTTATGATACAACATGTTGATTGTTAAAAAATTGTGGTGTCACAAAGTTGGGTATACTGTCACAAAATAACTCCAAATTACCTGATATGTATAGATAAATAGATTACGTATCCTAATACGAACGAGTTTGCTTTATCGTTAAGCAAGGGTCAAATCGACAGGCCAAAGGAAAAGGAGTGACAAGACAAGATTTTATGTAAAATTGAAAAGCCTAAAGAAAATTGAGGTAAAATTGAGGTTGTTTCACTTAATTCCTCATATCTACCTCCGCAATCAAGTGACATCATGGACAATTACTTCAACTTATCTATATAATAATTAGATCATATTCCGAGAAACACGGCGGAATGCAGCCCAGCGGTCGAGGTTTGCCGGCAAGTTCAAATGTCAACTTGATTTTTTAAATTTGACGATACGATACGAAACACTTTTTAGTTGTTATGCCGAAGTAAATTATATTTTATTGAAAATCTTAAACGTGATTCCTCAATGTTTACACGCCTGCTTTGGGGTGATTTTTTACACGACTGCCAAAGGAAGTGTTATAAATTTGGTACATCGTTCGCTGTCTAAACGATGTTCAATACGTTATTCCCGCATTTAAAGGTGAGTTTGCATGTTTCTATGCATTTTTTTATTCTTTTCATATCTCAATCAAACAAAACAGATAGTTTATCGGTGGTAATATCTACGCTGCTTGATAACAAAAATAGGAATTGAATTGTAAACACATCTTACTCTTACTAATATTACGAGTATAAACGCGACAGTTTGTATGTATGTATGTATGTGACTTTGTTACTTTTTCACGCAAAAACTACTCAGCTGATTGCGTACAACTTAGAATATAGGTAGATAGATATAGGTAGGAGACCTGGAATAACACATAGACTACTTTTTATCCCGCCGATATTCCCGCAAGAACGAGACTTATACGGGTAAAACCGTGGGTCTCTGCTAGTCAACTATATTTTTGAGCGTGCTCAAATACGAATATGCCTCGCTGACTATTTCAACCTAATTTCAGGTACAAAACTTAATACTTACGATTTACTATTTGTTCAACAAAGCAACAAACTAGAGCTAAATTGTGAATTATGAATGTTGTTTGATATTTGTGTGTAGGTATGAGTAATCGACGAGTTATTCGTAGCACCTAGGTATTTATTTTTAATAGGATTTTGTAATAAAGGAAATGTTTTACGACATTTGTAAAGGATAATAACATACTTAAGCAAAAATATAGGTAAAGTACACAGAAAGCCTTGCTCTTGGACCACTTTAAAAATATCAATTTAATTTACTTATAAAATAAATATCGACGAGTTCGTTGACGAGAGGCGTTTGTTTGTTAATTCATACAATAAATGATCAAATTACATACCCACTCCCACTATGTTTAATACTTTACTGTTTTTAATGTGGTAAGTATATTGAAAGGTATTGTTTTCCAAGTAAATGAACTTAATTCTGTGCGTGTTCAAAAGTAATAAAGGAAATTTTAATTCGTTGTACCTTTATTTTGAAAATCTGAACTAGGTAGTTATGTGTCTTGTTGGATAAAGTAAGAAAGTATATTTAGGTATTATTTCATTTACAAGGGCACGCACTTACTATAGTTATGACTCTTGCATGCTTTTTGGTAGTCAACTAAACACCCTTAATAGTTTTGTCATGTCCGCCCGTCTGTCTGTTCGCGGCTTAGCTCAGAGACGCTTAGTATTCATTAGTTGTATGTAACTTTGCATGAGTATACATAATATTGTTGACGCCAAAAAAGTGCTACAAAAAAATGTGGGGTATCGTTGGATATCTTCTTTAAAATCATTGTGAGTTTTCAAAAACTGTTTTTCATTTTAGGGTTCCGTTTTTGAAATATTTATCTTTAAAGTACTTATTTTTATGGTTATCTTTACTCCCCTCTTAAAACCAAGTGGTTATACTTGGACACATCATATATATTCACAATAGCAGAACATATAATTAGATTTAAAAAATATCGAATTTACGTGTACCTAATTGAATTGGAAACTACGATATACTGCGCGTGGCCCGACAAGGGACGCACATGCCCAATTTTTTATGGTACCTATATTTTATCTTTAGCTAAACTGCTAGGTTTGGATGCTGCATCTAATACCACAACACAACGTCATTCACTTACCATTTGGTGAGATAGTAGTCTTCTTCTTTTTTTCCTATAGTGGTATGGCTCACCAAGTGTTAGAAAGAGTCGCCCTAAGGCCTCTAACTTGGTCTAACTACCTACTGCTATCAGTGATAATCCGGATCCAACTGTCTAACGTGCCTTACAAAACACGGAGGCGCTAACAGTGGCCTAATGGCCACATTATAAAAAAAAACATGTACTACACATTTCAATTATTATACATTAATTTAACAACATTCATTACAGCTTTACGGACAATAGAGCCGGCACGGCGCCCGCGCCGATCTTAAATTAACAATCAACAGTTGTAGACAATAAGCACCGACTAATGAAAATACCACGAGCTCATTGTTTTTCAAATTAAACTGACATGACAGGAGGTCGAGGCTTGTTTACAGGGTTGTCAACTTTATCAGACTGTGTCACAAGGACAGAGGGATAATCTTAAACTGACTTCCAAAAAGGAGGAGGCTTTTTTAGGGATGTTCTTTTCGGATGACATCCTCATTAATAGCGATGCGGCGAGTCTTGAATATCTGCATGAGAGCCTGTGGTGTGATGCAGTACTGCCCGTCTCTACCCCATGTTGCCACTATAAGTCAGACAATTTTCAAAAGTTTTAGTACAAAAGATGTTCACCTAGACGTCTAGAATACGCCGTATAAAATGTCCACTCTATTTTCATTTGACCTGTCGCCCTTGCTAATGATCATGTAGGTACTACAACTATTACAAGAAGCGATAAATCAAACCATATCCTTAGAAAAAGTTAGCTTTTTAATAATAAAATGTTATAGTGAGGTTTAATGAGAGGAAACAAGCTCCATGAATAGAATACATGAATAGTCGATCAGTGACTATCTCCTTCTAGGTCATATGTGAATCGTAGGTCACATTCTTTAAGGTATCCACTTTATATTAAGTATTATACTATTTTACTAATATGTATATGGTGTATGGTTGTGGCTCCTTCACGCCAAAACCGCTGAAAAGGTTGGCATGAAACGGGAATTACGCTTTCTAACCGCGGGGTGCTGCTAACGCAAACAATGCTGATGCACTTTCTGCTGTGTCAGCATTCACAGTATACTATTTCCTTGTGTTTCTCTGTTTAATAACAAGTCAAACAACTTCAATTTTATAGTTTACTAGCTGTAACCTGTAGTTTCACCCGAGTAAGTTCAGATCTAGTAGGAATTTCGAAAAACGCTTTCTTATCGTATGCCTCCTTCATATAAAGAACGCGCTCTCCGAAGTTCAGCTCTCCACTATCAGTGGTTTAAGCTGTGTTTTGTTTAATAGATCAGTCAGTTAGTCAAGGCCCTGCCTGATTCTATAAAAACATAGCATGCGACAAGCAGGCGGGATGCATGAACATTGCAGAAGTCGATTTGTTGCCGGAGTAAAAATAATAGCTAATCTATAACTTATTTTATTACTGATTGGCTGAGGAACAAGAGGAGCTATTTAAATAATTAAGTAGCCCTTAATTTTGAAGGCTACTTAACTAATTAAGTAGTAATTAAGTATAATAACATTTACAGAATACGAAATAACGTACATCTCCTGCACGTCGCCTGCATTCCGCCGGCATTTCGCATGCTATATGTCCTTACCGAATCGAGGCCCTGGGCGACATTTTATAGATATAGATCATTAAAATATAAAGGTAACAGACATAAATTAAATGTATTATGAAAGGCATTCCTCGTAAATGTACCGTTCAGTGTAATATGAGCTGTCGACTAAAATGATGTTGACGCATGACTGCTGTTTAGTTAGCCTGTGTTCATACTGCAGTTGGTTCGAAGATAGCCTGCGAAGCATCGGCGTACTGCATCTGTCAGAAATAACATGAAGTTGAAGGAAATAACCAGGGCACATTATTTTACAACCAAAAGTGGCTGAACTATGCCACGTTCGTTTATTTATAATGGGTTACTGTGATAGATGCTTATGCTTAGTGAAGAATCGATGTCTGATATAATATAATGTAATTTAAAAAAAGAGGTTTTTTTTGTCAACGGTTCCGCTATTATTGATTTATCATTAATTAGATGTACCCCGCGGTACAGAAATATCGAGAATATCGGAATAAAAAGTAGCCTATGTATTATATATTCCAGGTCGCCAACTACCTATATTCCACTTTCATCGCAATCGGTTCAGCGGTTTCGTGGTTACGTGATTGAGTAACAAACACACATACACACATACCTACTCACAAACTTTCAGTTTTAAGTATAGTATTAGGAGGATAAACTGGCATAATAATAAGGCCTAAGTCCAACAAATTCCACTGTAATCTCACCTTTATACTAACAACAATGCTACGAACTACTATATACCTAGTTCACGAACTATGTGGCTACATTACATATAGGTAGGTAAGGGTGTCAGAAATACGTACGCACTAACACCTTATGATATGATAACAATCTACGATTTATCCCTGACATTTAACCCATAATTATTTTATAAGTTATTCGTGATATAAGAATTTCTTATACTTATAAAATAAATAAATGAAGCCTTTATTCCAAACAACTTATTTAACATTTCATTTAACTTACTTAATATCTATTTTACTCTAATTATTAAGTTTATTATTAAATTTATTATTAAGATGATATTTATTTATTATTTTAATATTTTCAATATATACAAGGTGTAACGGGTAAGCCCTTTTAAGCCGAAAGGGAGTTCTTCTAGACGTCTTGGCGAACCACTTTTGTTCTACAACTTTTATTTACAAAAGTTGTAGAAAGTAAGTAGTTTTCGAAAAATTTAAGTTTAAAGTTAACTTGAAAATCAGCTGTTTCTCAGAGTTCGAGGTCGTTGACCTTATCTTGTCCTTTCATTTAGTTTAGTCGACAACAATCGAAACTACAATTACGTTTATTTTCAAAAGCAGCTGTTTTTCAGTGAACCATAACCTCAAAATTTTCAAAAAAAAAAGTTCGAATTTTCAAAAGTCGTAGAACAAAAGTTGTTCGCCTAGATGTATTTCAGCTTAAAAGGGCATGCCCGTTACAACTATAGTTTGGCACCCAAATACGGGTAAAGGCCTCTTCCATATGTTGCTAAGTTCGTCTGTCTCGTGCCTGTCTCGTCCATGTGCTCCCGGCTGCCTCGACAATGTCGTCGCTCCCCCTGATACTTATAGATAACCAAAAAATACAGAGCGGTGTTGTCCTAGTGTAGATAACTCTAACTTTCGTCTCAAAGGATATGGTTTCCAATCCCGGCTGACCCCGCACTAACGTCTTGTTTTTTAAGAAAAGTCTACCTATACCTATGCGCTATTAACATCACTCTTACGATGAACGAATGCATCACGATGAAATGAACACAGTGTCTTAACATACATCACATACAATAACCCGTTTATGAGATTACGTAAAAAAACACCTAGCGATACGATACCAACGAGTTTAACGACTCATTTAATCTGCTTGAAAGCCTAATTTATATTAGTTGTAGATATAAATATCAATTGTACGTAGGTATGTATGTGGATATGAACTTGAACATGTATTCAAAATTTAGATCGTATATAGATAGCTACATTCTACATTATGGATACCTGCATGTTCATTACAACTGTCAAATATATAAAAAAAAAACAATACTTATTGCATAGCACACGTTGCTAAACGGAAGTCAGTAGAAGTATGAAAATGCAAGCAAGGTCGATACACTTTCAATTAATTACATTCATACGACACCTCGCGTGTCGAGTTGATGAGATATAAGTGAAATTTATTATGACTGTAGGTATGTCTTTATTTTAATAATGAAAAAATAATTGAAAGCATCTTTATGGTGTCCGTTTCCACTGCTCGGCCACTTTAACGTGGAAAAAATAACCTAGTCATATAATTCCGAAGGAATTTGTAAAACACTAAAAGTAACACTAACTAGCAGATCGTCTCTTTGTTTTTAACCCACTCCCATAAAAAGAATGAGGTTATTAATATTATACGTTAAAAATCGCTTTTCTATTTCTTCGGTGGCCCCTCTGGTTATATACCAACAGCCTTATTCTATTTATTATTGGAAAATCAGGTCTCAGGCACAGGCTAGAGTCGACGAAGTTGACTTTTTGTAGTAGGTAATTTTTCAAAAAAAATTCAAAGTAAGGAAGGCCCCAGAAAGACAAAAAAAAAGCTACGGAAGGATTAGCCCGTGCTAGCCCCTTTGAAAAATAAAACACGATCGTGGCAATTAAAGACAATCGAATCGACATAGAAACGTACCACAGTTTAGGGATGATTTATATTAAACAGTTTCTCGACCGTGCCGGGTCCGAGCTTCGTTGTCTGTTGCTCGGCCGCCACTCGGATGCAACAGACCGATCGACTGCTCGCCGAGCAATGGACAACGAAGCTCGGCCGGGTGACGGTCTAATATAAATCATCCCTTACTCGGATGAATTGTGCTTAGAAGAAGACTTAGGCTGAAATCTATAGAGCGTACTTTGACTTTGCTAAGCAAAACTTTTTAGATGAATTTTTCCGTCTAAGTATTTCAAATCAAGAATGTAAAATAATAATAAAAAATGACCTATACTTTGCTTCTCTGACTAAGAAAATTGTTGTTTTATTCGTATTACAAAATGTTAATTAGACAATTTCGTATTTAATATTCCAATTCAAAGTTCTTATTTAGCATAAACTTTGCCAAGTGTTTCCTAAGCTAAATCTGAGCAAAGTCTAAGTACGCTCTATAAATTTCAGCCTTAGAAAAAGCTGTCGTATATAAAAGGAGACCAAAAAGGGTTTTCGGCCGTGTTCCGATACGTAGACCGGTGCAACACTAAGAAAGATGAATCCGATTTTGATCCGTTTGTCGTC
This sequence comes from Idaea dimidiata, assembly GCA_949358125.1. Lineage (NCBI taxonomy): Eukaryota > Metazoa > Arthropoda > Insecta > Lepidoptera > Geometridae > Idaea > Idaea dimidiata. The sequence continues at coordinate 16,222,661 of OX442335.1, read as the reverse complement.
TTCCTATCTTCTAGATGAACGTGCTACACCTTAGTCCTTATCTCACCATCAGTTGAGATAGTAATTAAATGCTCATAAGTATAAGTATCGTTTATTTAAAAAACTTATATATATCCGAAATTAAAAATAAACTCGTAGTTGCCATGCCATGGTTTTAAATAAAACTGCCAAAATAATTAAAGGAAGGAAATAAGATCAAGTAGATTCTTGAAATTCCCAAATAAGTAAGTCAAGTAAACGAGTAAAATTAAATGAATGATGCAATTTGGTTCTGTGAGAAATCATCAACAATCAACATGTACAAGACAACAAAAGTAAACTACAGCACAAGGGCATATCGAATGAAATTCTCGATACTCTCGAGCGCACTAGATGATGTGATCTAAGTTTTGGCACGTTTAAGTTTAGAAGATCGGAGGTAGTAGCGAAGTAGCCCGGTTCTAAAAGAATACGAAAGGCGTTTGTTGGTTAGGTTAGGTCACCCTCTGCCACCCGCTGGTCTAAGTCGTAGCGTTAAGTGGGCTCTTCCACTCGTGTTTAGACGTGGGCCGTTAGGCCAATTTCAAGAAACGTAACGAAACTAGTTACTTCGTTGGCATAACTTGTTTCAGAAACAGTGATGTTTGTAACTAGTTATTTTTATTCAGCTAATGTAATTGTTTGCCTAAATACCTTCACAAACTGTACAGTTACTTAGGAAATTAAAATAAATTAAATTACAATGAACGGGTTTGTATCTAGCTATTCAGTCAAATCAATAAATTAACTACTTCAATACTATAACTACTATTACTCTCGAATAACGCATTACAAAAACCACGACTAGAAACTATTGACTTGGTTAAATGTCGTAGCGTAGGTATAGTCGACAGTTGTTGTCGCCTCACTCGAGTAACGCGTTAGAAAAATCACCACTCGTAATTGGACTCGAAACTGGTGATTTTGTTACATATCGTGTCGCTAGTTATTGTAACTAGTTACGTTAAATAACGCCCACGTCTACTCGTGTTGCGATACGTTGATCAGAAGCCACTAAGGAAGACGGATCGGATTCATTATCGTCTCCCTTCTTCTAGATGTGCGTGTTACATCTTACTCCATACCATCATTACCATCGGATGAGATAGTGATCAATCGCTTATCTACCGGTGTAAAAGATAAAGATATTTTATTGCATAAAGTATGGCATAACAACGTGGGTTGTTTATGCTGCCTTTACCACAAGTAATATATTCCCAATTTCTTCTTTGGTTTTCGCGATTTTGCATAATAAAACACTTTATTTATCGGGTTTAATCGCGTTTTATTCATGATTGTCATCAAGGTCAACCTTGAAAAAGCCAACTGTAAAGTTGGCGAAAGCTCGGTTCGTTTAAAATCATGAATAAAACGCGATCAAACCCGATAAATAAAGTGTTTTAATATATTCCCATCTCAAAATGATTAAACCATTTCCTACATTATAAATCCTCAATACGTATTGTAGCGTCACTCGTTTTGTTCGAAGGATCTTCATCGATTTTATAGTTCTCATTAACAATTTGTTTTTGTATCTTTATAGTAATTGCCGAGTCGTAAAAATAAATTGTTTGTTGATTTAGTAAGTATTCATACGAACTTACTGCTTATTTAATGCAGAGAAGCTTTTTTAGGGTTCTTCAGAACCTTAACAGTTTCGCACAAAATTACTTTTGTTTATTTAAAAAAATATCAATGAAGTTTCTCAGTAGCTTCAGAATCTTTTAAATTTTATAAACGCGAAAGTTAGTCAAGTATGTATGTGACTTTGTTACTCAATCACGCAAAAACTACCAAACCGATTGCGATGAAACTTGAGATGTAGATAAATAGGGACTCGGAATAACACATAGGTTACTTTTTATCCCGATATTTTCGCGGGATCGGGACCTACGCGGGTAAAACTGTGGGACGCAACTAGTTTTACATAATATTATGATCAAAGTCCAGGGGCCTAATTATGTAAAAAAAACATGTAGAATTAAATAAACAAATTTTGCACGACATTACACACAGCGCAATCTAGCCCCAAACTAAGCACTAGGCTTGTACTATGGGTACTAGACAACGGATATACTACATAAACTACTTTTTTTTTTGTAAATTCATTCATATTATACAGAGTAAAACACCCAGATCAGACACAAATATTTTTTAAGCATACATATTTGCACCCGGCGGGAATTGAACCCAAAATTTACACGACTTCCACACGGGTTAAGCTTTATATCAAGTCAATTATTATAAAACTAAATATCTCAATGATGCCTCAACTCTGTATACGTTTTTGAAAACAGATCAAAATCTTTTTTATGATATTGTAACTAAAGCTTTTGAAACTGAACCGTTTTCGTCAAATAATTCAAACCACAGACAGAACTATCATTAAAATTAATCACACTTTAAATTAATTAATTATACACTAGAGGTTATTTGCATTATTTTAACTAGCATGCTATGTTAGCCTCCGCAGACAGGGGTCTGTCAGCTGATGTCATGTTAGACGATAAATTCAATCTTCGGTGGGGCCTCAGGGTGGGGCACTTCGGCAGTGACTAGGCGTCACCACCGGCTGCCATCCACTATTCCACTAATATCATAAATGCGAAAGTTTAGATGTTTGTTTGGATGTCTGTGTTCCAACCACGCAAAAACCACTGAACCGATGGCAATGAAACTTGGTATTTAGATAGCGAGAGGTCTGGATTAACTCCAGAGATATCCTTGCGGGATTGAGACTTACACTACACGAAAAGAAGAAGATTCCACTGTCTTCCAATAACTTTACTCATGACCAGCCATTCACAAGTGGACAGCTAAGTACCCAGAAGATAAGTAAGCGTGCTAACTTTTAAATCACATCGTAACCATCAGATGCTAAAACACTGAACTAAAAATATTTTAAAGGAAATATTCATCTACAAAAATTCACTCTACGTAGAGACGCGGGTTCTAATGTCGTCGCAAGTGATTTTTTGATGATGAATTTTTCCTTTAAAATATTTCTAGTGGATATGCTTTGAGCAATAAAAACAAATTACGAAATAATAACTAAAATTCTGAAATAACACAAAAGTTTATAACGTCTTCGGGCTATCCGATATTCACGCAGAATGGAAACAGCTACTAGTATAGCTATAGTATAAGTATGTACATATAGTCTGTGCGACCCAGAGTGGTCTACTCTTTATGTAACCTTGATAGCACTTCAACTGAATACATATTATTATACATTACACAGTTAATTAAAACATCGAAACCGAAACCTGAAACAACCGTGGCCAATTTTACCACAATATAATTATTATTTTGTGACATTGTTGCATCTAGGCGGAATAATGTTCTAGTCCATGCTTTTGAATGGAAGTTCACATTTATTATGTCTGTGGAATCACACTGATTCCATAGCCTTATAGTTCTTTACCTTACAAGTGATATTAAGTGGTAATACAAATAATGATCAGACCTCCCACCAAGTGGTAACTACTCACTTGGTGGGATGCTTCAACGGCTGATTTTTATCACCTACCATCTTAGTTATATTGGCCAACGGACCTCTCCGTTACAATAGAAGTCACTTCCACTGTCGTCTTTCTACCTCATTCGTATGTCGGAGACCTTGACCACTAGGCATCTCCCAAACAGTTGAGCGCCACCTGATGGTAAGTGATTATATGAATTCATTCATCTAAAACAGCGTTTCCCAAAGTGGAGGGCGCGCCCCTCAGGGGGGGCGCAGAGATCTTATCAGGGGGCGCGGGCTCCGCGCCCCCTGAATGTTGTTGAGTTAAGTATAAAACCTGTGGCTCGATTCTCGTAATGCAGTTAAGGAAAATTTCATTTTAGCATCATTTCTGTTGCAAGAATGGCAATTTTTGACACATTTTCTATAAGAAATGTGTCAAATAAATATTGTGAAACAGGTGAACGCACTGTGAAATATTCAACCGTTTGATGTGATCCGTCCGATGCGTCCGATGCCGGTAGGTGGACGCTTAGTTCGGCAGTACCGGTCTATGTCCCGAAACAGACGAATGATTAGGCTCGGCGGTACAGTTAGGTCAGAGGATGATGTCGATCAATCTCTACAAGCCTTCTACAAGCCCACTTGTATTTTGTACCTATCAAGATCAAGCTCCGGATGAAAAACAAGGTAAAGGTGAAATCAGATTTAAGTCCAAGGGCTCAAGTTTATCTATATGTATATGTAAAAACATCAGCTCTCTGTCCAAAATATCATATCCTACTAATATTATAAATGTGAAAGTTTGTGTGTAATTAAGTAAAACGGTATTTTTATATAATATCACTCCTTCACGCGAAAACTACTGAACCGAATGTGAAGATAGCTGAAGACATGGATTGACATATAGACTACTTTTTATTCCAATAAATCTGTGATATCGGGACTTCTATGCGGGTAATATCGCAAGACGTAGCTAGTAATTCATATTTAACTACAATTTAAGTATAAATAATTGATTGTCGAAAGCTGTCTTCATCGTAGTTATTATAAAGGAGATACATCAATGCTTAATCTTGAGTGTTTTTTGCAAGAAACAATAAAATTATATTGTCACTTCGAATAATATGTCTTGTTGAACTTGTACTGATAAGAGTTGGTTTCTTTGTATTGTTTTCATTTCTCATGCATGATTCACGGAAAATAGTTTAGGTAAATCAACTTTGGATCCGTTATTACAAAAATTTAAGTGTTTAAAACATAAGTTAGTGATAGTTATATGTCCTTAATGGAAAGCATACGCTAGATCACACCACTATATGAAAAGAAAAAAGAAGTGGTTTATACTGATATATAAACCTTTATGAGAAATGATAATGAGAAATCCACTCAATGACTCAAAGATCGTGTGATAATAGTGATTAAATTAAATTGGTTGGTACGATAATGAAAGAGGCTGATGGGACCTCATTATTAAACTTGCTTACCAACAACAGGATTCTCAGAAACTCTACTCATAATTTAGAAGCTGCTTAAACAAACTAACTTCTAAACCAATAAAATCTCGAAGTTATGGTGAGTTTACATGTTGCTCAATTTCGTAATTTGTTTTTATTGCTCAAGGCAAATCTACTACGCAGAGTCGCGAGTTCAAACCTTGCCGCGAATGAATTTTTGAAGATGATGTTTACCTTTGAAATATTTATCTGCGTCTCTGGATAAGACTTGGAGATACGAGTTGCAAACCTCGCCGCAAGTGAATTTTTGAAGATGATTTTTTCCTTTAAAATATTTCTAAGTAGTAAGTGCTCAATTCCCTATTTAAGTATTTGGCTGTATAATCGCACCTTCTTACCTCCATGATATCCTTGTGAGACGTGCTATATATATATACCCTTAAATAAAAGCGCATCCTTAACTTTTAATAATGTAAAAGAGTAACTACTTAGTATCATGTGACCTCACAAGTCACTTGATACCAACATGTGTTCGATTTAACTAGTATCATTCCTGAACATTTTTCATATGACATGTACCATCCAACCAAAGTTTTCTAGTAGTTAACTATGGGCTTCTTTCTTTAAGTCTGAAAGAAAACAGCATTGAGATATTACGAACTTGTGCTAAAAGTGATATCTCAAACATATTCCATGTTCTATAAGAGAAACCAATATCCACATATTTATACATATTTATACATATATTATACCTTTTTTTTTTGTAAATACATACATATTATACATAGAATAGAAATACTCTAAATATCCACACAACTACTAAAGGTTCAATTGTAGTTAAAAGTTTTTAAGGGATTGAAATGATTATATTGATAGATAATTATTTTATTTTTATTATAAGTATTGACAGTATAGGTTACTGGATTAACTTTACTAATTTATTTAAACATAAATCTCAAATTCATGCACTATATAAATTTATCCAAGAAAAGTTCGTGAAGAATTTTTTAAACTCCAATTTAATATTGCCCAAGAGTATGTATCACATAACAAGTCAATGTGAAATTTAAGTGATAATTTTAGTTTATCCACTTTGATCACCTTGTCAGCCGAAATCTAAATAGATACTACAGTTCTGTTGCAATACTACCTTTTGTAAAACACGAAAAATAGATTATTCCCACAGACGAAAATAGTTGTGAGCTGACGTAACTAAAAAAAATAATTAGGTTAACCTAACAATATTAAATATTGAATCCATTTAGGTTTAACAATTATTGAAATTGATTTTATTTGTAATTTAAGTTGTGTTAAATCAAATTTAAAAATATGTCAGGCTTTGTTTCAAATGATTGATATGTAGGTCGATTATGTGAATAATGCAAAAGCCACACAATCACAACAACTGAAAATTATATCGAACATGAGATCACAATTTTACAACATAAATTAGGAAAGTATAAAAACTGTAAAAGTTACAAGCAACACGCGGAAGAATATCTCGTCAACTGAAACTCCAACACTTTCTTAGCACAATAAAACAAAGAACTGTCAAAACAGTGCAAAAACGGCGATCCATGGCTGGTCACAGGCGCACTCGACCAACTGCCATTGAAATGTGTATGATATTCGCCTATTATCAATGGCATGTCCCAATACTTTCACGGTACCGCGGGCTAGCGTTGGCGCGCACCCCCTCTGCGCAAGCGCCGAAGTATAAAAGCCAGCTCCCGCCCTCATTTTGCACAGACGCAAGTTGCACTTCGACATAGCGAGTCCTGGAAGATTCTAGTCTTTCAGTAGCGCTATCAATCGACTCAACAAAAAAAAACATTTGACCTTTTCTAATCTTTCTCTTTTCACTTCTGTGCTTAACTTCATTATCAAAATGAAATCCATGGTGAGTACCTTTCTTCTTCCTTTTTATTTCTTTAATAGAGTAATCATTGATCAATATTGACAGTAAACTAGAAATGATAATCCTGCGCGAGAGTCGAAAATTATTTGAACTTGGGTATTTCACGGACTTGAAAAAAAAAGAAGTTCTAAATCCGTGTGATTTTATTTGTTTACTTATTTCAATTATATTGTCTTGTCTTGCTCAACAGACCCATAGGACATTTGTTCATACAATTTAATATCAAAGTAGAGGTGTTTGTGTAACCATCTAGCCAAACAATTCTACGATAAGCATCTGACAATAGTCTAGTACCAAATACAAAAAGTAACGTAACATTGTGAGAGAGAGATTTATCAATTTTAAAATTAACTTCTTGATTCATAAATGCGTTGATTTATTACACAATTTTTGTGATGAACGTTTTAAAAAGCTTAACCTAATCATTTTTGAGTCAATGCGATCGTATCATGCAATAAAAGAAACGTTTTAGTATCACTTTTAGATATATAGTAGGTAAAGGTAAAGATGTTGACATAATTGCAGTTCTAACTTTCATTAAATTAATCGAAAGTGAGCAAGTAGGTTTTATGTCGAAAATGAATAAACTCATTCGCGGCACGCGACTTAGGTCATTGTCAGTACCTATGACTTCATTGCGTTCAGTTGTTTCTTTGTTTGCTTTTGTTTTGGTCACAGAGTAGGTACCTACCGCTTAACTTACTACATTTTTATTTACTATTCTTTAATACTTGTGAACTTTTTAACTAATATTAGTATCCCTAAGTAATCATTTTTGTTATGAATATTTTAATCACTTTCATTTTAATTCTTTTTTTCTTCTACCTCGGAATAACCGTTACAACCGATATATATAACCATTTTTCTACAAAGTCTTGGTATAAGAATTGAGTAATTTAGGTAATGTGAGAGTAAATTGTCTACCTTCTATAGTAAATTATAAGTAAATGCAACCGTTAATTATTGATTTGCGTAGCGTACTAACTAATTGCATGATCAATTACAACGCATGTTGGAAATATGCGTATCTAGTTCAATAATGCGTTTGATACGCACAATTTGAAACGCACACTCTTAATTAAGCGGTAGAGGGTGGCCTTTATGGGTTAATTAAAGTAAAAAATGTTACATAACACTTATGCGTGGTATCTATACCTAATACTCTACACCTAATCTACTCCTCGACGTAAAAAACTGCAAATCTACTAACTAACAAGCTAAGACACATATTGGATCATATTAATTTGTTTTTAGTTGTATCCCGCAATTTCACCCGTATAAGTGGGAATTTTGAAAAACCCTTTTTTATCGAACATCATCATATAAAGAGCACACTATCTAAAGCTATGCCTTGATCCATCTGCCAGTCACTCCGTCAGGATAAAGCCTTTAAGGATATGGTTTTATTTCCCGATAGCCTTACAAGAAAGTTAAACCTGTAAACCCCGATAGATAAGAAAAAAACAATAGTTTATGGTTTTATGTTTATAAAGTCCCCGACATTTCCGTCGGAGGAAGCCAAAGCATACGCGTGAAATTAAATTAACGTTATAAATAGACGATGATTTAGAAGTCCTAACAAGCTTATGTAATACAGTTACTATGTACATGATGTACCTACATGTGTTATGTAGTAATTCCCACGTACATTTTCATGTGACACAGTTTGTTTTAGCCTGCAAAGAGATAGAACTCAAACTCAACGTAAATCGAAAGAAAACTGTTATAACCACTGTATATTGCAGTTTGAGATGTTGTTGGTACAAAAACAACGGAAACTTCAAATCACGTGTGAAATAGCTAAGTGCAGCACTAAGCGTGCAACAATACTCGCGTAAGTTGCTACTTATTGCAAGAGTTCCGATTGAGTGCTTCGGTATGCAGTGAATCAGAGCAAAAAGCCTATGTCAATGTCACCAAGAGTTGCACAAACGTACCGTTAGCAGCAGGAGCACGGTGATTAAAAAATGAAAAAAAAAACTAAAATTAAAACTGATATAAAATTATTTTTTTCGGTTTTAATAGCGTTTTATTAGGTATAATACACCGCCCGACGTTTCGTCACGGGTTTGAATCAAAATCTTACCTAGATAGTAGGTCAATGTTTGGATTATGTCAGAACACTTTGTTAGCCACTTGATAATACTCTAGACCAGGTGTAGACAAAAAAGAGGAATAATTCGCATTTTTAATATTTTGACCCTTTTTAAAAAGTAGCAACAAGTATTTTTGCCAGAAAAAGGATAAACAAAAAAGCATAAAAAAGCAAAGGTAGGCGCGAACAACAAAACCTTTTCTTTGCAGGGTTATAAATAGATAATAATATGTATTTAAATAATAATTTACTTAATTTACTTACAAGAAATAAGTACACGCATTTCAAAATTTAAATAGTGCAAAGGAAAAAATATGATAATTAAATTAGATGATAAAAGATAGATTAACATACGATAATTTATTGACGTAAGTATTTTGTAATTGAAATCATACAGGTTCTAAAACTTGAAAAATATAGCTCCTAATAAAAAAACACCAAAATATTTCTAAAGAATAAAAAACATTCATACTTTTCTGCTGTCTGTAGTAAATGTACCAACTGATAATGATCGGCAAATGTGTGGGCCGATTCGTTAACTTCGATATTGCCTACAAATCTATAAATAAGTACGCCTAATTATTATCAGATATCTAGGTTATTAACAACTACAATCTGTAAAATATGTATTTTCCTTTAATTTTTTTTACAATTTTACAAAATATGCAAATCTAGAAACATGTATTTTATTTAAGTATATAAATTTGTTTACGACATTTTAGACCCGTGTGTTTTTCAGAAGAATTTCCCTACATAAAAATGAAACCCATATCAAAATCGGGATACCTACTTAGATTTTTTTTTACAGAAAATAGCAATTTTTGAACCACTTATATTCAGTATTTCTGTGTTTATTTTCGTTTTGTGACAAAACAAATAAATCTAGAAATGTACTGGCAGCAACTGACAACAAAACAGTTTTTTATTAACATTACCACTTACAAGAAAAAAGTAATCTTACACCGATTTAATACAATGGGTGTCTTACCTTATAGAGGTATGAAATATTCGCAATTCGAATTACCAACAGTGTCCCGTATATGAAAATGCATGATAAAACACCTGTTAAAGGCTTTGTTTATTACTTTTAATTTACCTTTTTACATTCATTCATTCATTTTTATTAATCACGTAATTTTCGAGGTGAAGGACATTCGAGCTTATTTTTTCACAAAAGCTACTCATTGACCTTACTTACTTGATTTAAACCATTTCGGTCCAACATTAAATTTCGCTCAAACGTCCTATATTTAGCACTAGAGTCATCTACTTCCAACAGAGGCTAGTGTAAAACTATGGAATTTACACCAAATGCAACACTGAGTTATTTCTCATGAACGACAAAACTAGAGTCGAAAAATATCCATTCTACATTAATTTTATCTGCAGGTTTGTTTATAACTATCAGTAGTAAATATAACATAATTAATTTCACCTGTTATTAACCAATCTATCAATAGAGCCATTGTATTCCAAATTATAATTTCGAATTGAATGATCGATTAATATCTGGCGTAAGGTACCTTACCTTCCTATTTGCATACCTACTTACCTATGATAAAGTTGGTCATTGTTCAATAAGACAGTCACCCATAGTAACTGCTCCATTTAAATGATCAATGTCAACCGGCTGTCTACAGGTTACCTTCGGTGGGACCATGTTTGAACTAGCTTTCCTTTATTTGAATGAAATGTACATGTTTAATTAAGTAGTTTGATCTTACTTATCAATCATTGAAGCAGAAAAAAAACCGTTTGACTTCGAACCCATTGCTGCTCGACTGAGCTATTTACCTAAAGGATGGCGCTTCATCGGGTTAATTAATGAAAGCTTTCTTAGTGATTAACCCTCGTAGCGCCATATACCTGTGAAAAGCTGCAGTTTAGTCACAACTGACGATTATCAATTCACATTAAAATATCACAAGAGATGACTTATGTATGACCTATGGGATTTTTAGGAAATTATTTTATTAGTGTTTTTTTTTTATTTTAAAGATATTGTTCCAGTATTTGAAGGTATTCTTATCGATATCGATAGTTCCCTTGAATATCGATAAGCACATCCCTATTTTAGTCAATGGAAGGCGCACCCAGCGCTAGTGTCGCCAAGCCCGCCGCTCACCCAAGCTTTTTGTCTGCATTCCGTCGCGTACAAATTTAGAAGGGCAAGACCAGCCCACGCACCGCTGCGGTCAAGCAATAATCGATATCCCTAATTACAATAATAAAGCCCAACACTATTTCCTGGCGTTTTATTATCAACTGACTGCCTGTCATAAGTAAAATTATGCACTTAAAAGTGCATTAGTTCCGAAATCCATAAAGAACACTAGAATCGAGAACCAATTATGTTATTTCCCAGTTACAATTTCTTGTGTTTGGATGTACTTAAATTACATTATTTGAAAAGACATATGATAAATATATAAAATATATCAAATTATAGGTAAAAATATATCAAACTATAGGTAGAGATACTATACCTATCGAATTCGGCAAACAACGTGCATAGTATTGGCAGTCCGTATATCTTTATTACGCTACATTTGCATTTAAGTATAACTCCATTTTAAATATATCGTAAATCAATCACTTATTGTATTTAAAAGTACTCGTACTAAAGGCCAAAGTTATACTTACTTGAAACATTTAAAATTTATTTGGTAAATGTCAGTTTAACTTGTTTATATGTTTTAAATACATTTTGAGTCATTGTATGTACATTAAAAGGCAAGCATTGACACTTATCGATGTCGATAAGAGGATAAAGTGTCACCTTTCTCTTATTTTCAGCAGTAACCCTCGGATTCTCGAGATTTTAAAAGATCGTTTACTGTAACGACTGTTAAAGATAACAGTCGATAAAAATCTTAAGCACTTCACCGTGACGTCTATAGCAAAAAGTCCTAAAACTATGAAATGCTTTCCAAGACAACGTGTTGGTTACAGGTGAAGTTAATAAACTTATTTCCGACTAGTGTAGCTCCAGCGGACTAAGAGTTCGTTTGACAATGCAACTATTTGTTCTTGCAAAGCTAAATATGTCTTTAACAAAAATATTTCACCAGCCATTCAAGAACTCCACTGTTACATAGATGTTGACTGTTGCTTACCACACGTAAACTAGAGCAAAAAAACTAGATCACCCACCTGTAAAGGGCACATAACATAACATTAATGGTAAAATGCAAAATTACATTTGACAGACGAGGGTAACCGGTCTCATAATGTGACGCGGGCAGGTCCGGAAGGTCTACTTCCTGATCGGCGACCTTGGCGGGGCCTTGACGTTCACTCGGTATATACATACCTACTGAAATACGTACTTTTATTTAGTTATTACTGAACGAGAGCGAAAGCGTGGGTTATGATTGTGATTGAAGCACTTTAGTCACGCTCTGATACGGCGATGAATGCGAAGTATTTAACGCTTAAGCAATGATTTAAACGCTTGTTAGGTTAATTCGTTAATACATAGTTGGATTTTCTTCACTTAAATCAATGGATATGTGGAGGAAATCAGCTACTTGTGGCGATCAATATTTTATATCGATCTTATAGTGTCGAGTTAAGTGAAGTTTCTCACACAGCGGCTTAAGACGTATCATCAAGCGTAACCAGTTAAGAACTCGTGGCACACACTAAGGAATATAGGCCGGAAATCATTTTACATCCTGTTTCGTCTTCTTCCTACTATTCTTATTGAGCGTGCTACATAATAGACTCAAACGTCACTTATAATCTGGAAATCTAGCGGTCAAACGCTCACCTAATAATAAAGATTGTCAAGTTTCATTTCTCATTATTATTATATGTCATTACTTTGATTATTTCATTGATTACTCAAATCATATAGTAAACCTCAGTAAAACTAGCCTGCTTAGTAATAAATAATTATAGTTCTAAACAACTCATTGGCCGAATCTAAAATAGCCGAGATAAAATCAGCCATACATTTCAAACAGAAACAATTTATGTCCATTAATAACAATTTACAAAGACAAATCGAAACTCAATGGCGCTTAATACGCAATGACAATGACACGGAACTACAAAAACGGCTATTATGACAACGCACGACAAAAATAACGGGTCAAGGGCGGGCAAGTCAGAAATATGCACCTAAGGTTCAGTAGGAACAAAGCTCTCAAAACTAGACCTTTCACGAGTCCACCTCTACTGTAAATATAAAAAAGCAAATTTTGTAGAAAATTGCCCACAATGCTTGTTTTCACATAATATTTCATCCAGCCCATTCTACGTATTATACGTATAAAACAGGTAAGCTATCAAACAATTTGGTTTTATGGCAAAAGCTAACTGCCACTCAATTGAGTGTTCCAATAAACGTTCCAGTTTTTTCTCTTGAAGATCGGAACCCTAAATCACTTAGGAGACAAAAAGACTCTACTTACGCTGTCATAAGTCACGACGCAAAGTTTATTGAAGGAAAGTGCATTTCGACATACAGCGTGCATAGTCAAGGATATTTTCTCAAAATATTGTAACATTGAGATTAGATTATTATCAAGAGGTTTGTTTATAAGTCGAGATATTTAAAGGATTGTGGAATAAAAAGAACATCTAACCTTTTTGAATCGATACTGTTTTCAGAATACACTAGCTGTGCCCCGCGGTTTCACCCGCATAAATTCCTATCCCGTAACGTATGTGACGCACCACGTATGTCATTCCAAGCGTTGCTTACCCCGTATTCAAATTTATTATTCTTTGATTATTCAAAGTAACCTATATCTTATTTCGACCACTAAACTATCCCTGTACCTCATTCAAATCGGTTTAACCAAAACAAAAAATCAAAAGTAGCCTATAACCTTCCTCGATAAATGGACAATAAAACACAAAAACAATTTTACAAATCAAACCAGCAGTTCCTGAGATTAGCGCGTTCAAACAAACAATCAAACTTTTCAGCTTTTAATATTAATATAGATGAGACCCATACACTGTGGCGCTTAGCGTTTTACCTAAAAATTGGAACGTTTGTGACTTTTTAATGCATCCCAATAGCGCGGTGTTGCGCTCTGTCTAAACTTGTAATATATATTTCCCAAAAATCATTCATCATTTACAGAAAAGTACCTACAAAAGCCAAAATGGTAGTCTCTTTATACGAGTATTACTAGTTTGTTAATGTAAATCCGCAGGAATAGGCATATTACTCAGAATATAAGCAGACATTGAAACCGTTAGTATTCCAAAGCCGATTAATAAATTACACATAAAATACTCGATAAATTTTAATTAATCGTAGGAAGTAGGACATCTCTATTGCTTTTCGACTTTTAAATTAACTGTAAAATTGACGTAAAATCGAATTAAACTCTGATAGATAAGTTATGTGGTAACCAAACGGTAACAAAGTATATTCATTACTTACCTACAAACGTAAAGATTTCATAGACTATAGATTTTCTGTACGCACGACGCACATGCATCGTGCCTACTGGAAGCTCATACATCGCTGACAAATCACATTTTTTAAATTTGTAAAAATAAATCATACAACGATTTTCTAATATTACTATTACCTACTACACTACTTTTGTTCACTATTACATAATAATTACAAAAAGCTCGATCGATCGAAATATCTTTGCTCTATCACGTTCGCTTTAAAATCTGCAATTCTATAGCGTTGACCGCTGCTCTATATAGAGGCCGCAAACCCTGGCATAGTTTGACGAGAATTCTTGAAGCATGCACTCATCTCAATTTTCAATTTGTATAAATAATAGTAGATACCTGCAGCAAGTGATAAAAGCGATCGAAAACTAGACTTTACGATCTGTTATTATCATTTTGTAGTAACCTATTTACAGATTGATTAATTAATACGGTTCATTTAACCGCTTGTCTAGTTTATCTGACGTTTTCCGGTGTCTTGTAATGGGTAAATGTTTGAAATGTTTAAAATTGCGTTTTAGGACTAAAGGCTGATTTTTCAAATCCCTAGATAGAGATATCTAACAGATAAAATGTAACACCACCGAATGAAAAAGTCACTATAATATTTAAAAAGAAAATAAATTTAGAAGATCAATATTTGAAGGCTTTTAAATTTGGTTGGGTTCGAACTTATTCGACAGGTAACTTTCATCCGTGGAATGAAAATCAGCCCTAAAACCACCTTAATTTCAACCTTTATGTTAAAGTCCTCGTGATAGAGAGTTTGCTATATATACGGTAAACGGAAAATAATAAGTTTATCTACCGTCAGTGACAAATCCATCTTAAATTCCGCGAGAACTGCATTTTAAATAAAGTTTTTTTTAAGATTTGAGGAAATAATTATTTTGATACGCTGTGTATCGTCATATTACTTATATTTATTAATTTTAATCATTTCCGTTAATTATATATGTTGTAGCCGGATATACCTTATTTCAATTCGTTCACATTGACTTTTAAAAATAAATAAACCTGTAAATCGATTTTAGTTCAAGTTTAATGAGCGTTTAATATCACCATTATTTCCCTGTATGGATCTCGAGTTATTTAATAAAATATTACTTACAGTGGCATTAAAGTTAAAGTAGCTGATGAGCAATTTGTTTGTAAATATTAAATATTTAATGAAATACATTTAAATTTATTTCCTTATATGAAATCTTTTTACTTGTTGGGTTTTCGTAGCGCGTTTTTAATTGCCGACTTTCATTGCCATTGGTTCTGGAACAAACATATTACAAATACATACGAAACAGTATCATTTGTAACCTAAATTCCTACTTTGCATTTATGAGCTATCTACCCAGGTTTCACAAATTCAATCCTAACAAATTCATATCGATTTCAAGTTAATTCTCAATTAACATAGTAAACAAGAAACAAAACAATAAAAAAGTAAAAAGCTAAAATAAAAACTAAAATTAAAATTAAAAATGGCCTATAAATAAAAAATGTCATCGACGTCCTCACAAGGCATTGTTCCCAGAAGACTAGCAACGTTTCCCCTCTAGATTGCCAAACTAATCCTCTGAGTGAAAAAGCTGCCAGTATTATTATTATTATATTAATTTATCCTAACAAAATAATACTAACTGATATTACACTAAAGCGAATCGGGCACAAAATCTCCGATGTTCAGATAAGACCAGCCTGCTAGATGACCTAATATATAACAGATATACCTATTAGGTCAACATTCTTCACTAGTTACCTACCGGACGGTGGAAAATTGATTAAAGTTCTTATCTGAAACTAATAGCAAAACCTGTATTTACTCAAGACCAAGAATATAAACAAAGCCAAATTTGCATAAGGCCCAGTAGGGTTAGGTAGGTAGGTAGTCTTAAATATCTATCTATTCATAGATTCTCAGGACCGCCCACAATCTTCGCCAAGCCCGATCACGACCGTGTGCAGTTCAATAGTTAATCCAATGGACAAGACGATATTTGAACCTATTTTATCGTTCTGCCTGTGTCTTAAAAGTATGAAAATTGACCCACGGATTCACACGAGTTTTTCTATTAGAAAATTAACAAATAAGGCAAGGCAATAGACCAAATTTCAAGTGTCGACGACTATCTGTTTGGCTAGTTCTGCGTTGCTCTAGCCTCAGTATCATTTTTAAGTTCTGAAATAAATACCTATTCTATTGTTTTCTAAAATCGTGGAATCCAAATACGCTCTGAATATCACGTTTATTAAATTGAGCCTAGTTTGTAAAGAAACTGAAAACAGTGTAGTTAAATATTGGTCAATGTTCAACAAGTTTCGTAATAGTAAGAACAACAGTAAGTACAAGTGCGCTGCAATAGACACCTGACCGAAACGGGCGCGAGGGCGACTGACCATCGACAGCTAGAATTATATAAATATCATATCGACTGGTCCCTTGTAATGAGAGGGCAAGGAACAGTCACCGGCAATTACATAGCGCATGCGACGGCAATAACTCGTGAATATTATCTCGTTAATGCAGGATATGCAAAGTTCGGCTGACATGCCGATTGCTATAATAACTAGAGCCACGAACTCTGATAAAGATAAAGATCCGTTCGTAATGAAACCCTACAGTTTCGTTTACAATTAATAGGTTTAATCCCACTTATTCATGTGGCATATCTTATCAACATACTAAGTAGTGTTTCTATTGTTTCAGATCGTTGTAGCTTTCTTAGCTTTGGCGTGCGGTGCTCACGCGTCGCAAGGCTGGGCCGGCCCACCAGCCAACATCGCTCTGTCCCAGGACGGGCGCAACATTCTCGACACACCCGAAGTAGCACAGGCCCGCGCCGCCCACCTATCTGCCCTTCAACAAGCCAACCAAAACAACCCGAACCCCAACGACGACGGCTCATACGACCCCAGGTGGGACAATGAAGAGTACTGGCAAGGACAGCAAAACAGTGGACAATGGAACGCTGCCCCCGCTCGCAACCAATGGAACAGTGCTCCCGCTCAGAACTGGAATGCTGCCCCAGCTCAAAACTGGAACGCTGCCCCCGCTCACAACCAGTGGAACGCTGCTCCTGCCCCCGCTTGGAACGGTGCCCCCGCCCCTGTCGCTGAAACCCCTGAAGTAGCGCAAGCCCGCGCCGCTCACCTCGCCGCTCTGGCCGCTGCCAAGCCCGCCGCTCCTCAATGGAACGCCGCTCCCGCTCACAACCAGTGGAACGCGCCCGCTCCCCAGTGGAACGGTGCTCCCTCATGGCAAGGCAACCAGGCTCACCAGCCCGCCCAGGTCAGGCTAGCTAATGACGGCTCCGGCATCTTGGACACCCCCGAGGTAGCGGCTGCGCGCGCGGCCCATCTCGCGGCGCACGCGCAGGCCGCCCACGGTGCCCCCGCCCCAGCACCCCAGCAGCACTGGTGAACTCCTCTCCTCCCCCCAGGCCCCTCGACGTGAACGTCCCGCCCGCAGCGCCCTCTGAAGGCGCTCTGCGCAACACGATCACGACGTGGCGTCCATTCTTTCCTTCGATCTCCTTCTCTTAGAAATTCTTAAGTGCAAGTGCGTCAGCCTTCCCTTTCTCTGTGGCTTTTTGTTACTTTTATAAGAAATTTCTATTGAACGAACTTTTGTAAATATTACCCTAAATAATTATTTGTATGTATGCGTAAAGAAGAAAAAAGAACAAATTATATAAAACGAAAATAACAAGCAATTTGTTTTAATTTAATTATAGAGTAGATGTAACAACATTTGCAGCTAATTAGCCAGTCGTTAGTACTCCTATTACGATCCGATTATGTCCGTAGTAGCTAAATGAGATCGAAAAGTGACAAGGGCATCGAGGGGATTTCCAACTTAATAAAATAAAGTAATGTTTACAATCAATAATGAAGACTTAGCATGTGGAATCGTAATCAACGAGTCTGTAATAGTTACTAAAACAAACACTACAAGTACGTACCCACAGTATTGCACATCTAATTCTCGCTGAAATATTTTATTAGAATTTCATCAGCACACTTTAATTTAATTGCAAAAACGTCCTTCAGGATTTACATAATTCAAACTATCCACACTAACTGTGATGGATAGCACACTTGCAACAAATAATAGTATTAAAAATAGGTAACAATAATGCCCGATAATGGTGCTAGTGTCGTTAATCAAAATCTAATTCGGACGAGTAATTGGTATTAAATTAAAGCTTAGAGGTTCGATTTACGATCTGGCTAGACAATAATTACGTAGAGGAACGACAAACTGGAAAATGTCAGTATAATTTCGAGTTAGAAGGAGGTGGCGCAAGGGCGATCTATCAGCCGATAGAGGCAATGAAACGATTACACTGCAAACATTTACCTTATGGAATTAGGTTGAAGGTAGAAACCATTAATTGGTTCATGAGTGTTCAAAGGTTTTATAAGGAGTCCTCGGTGAAGGAGGTCCTTAGTACAGGCTGCTTTAGTTAAGGTAGCAAGATCAACATGGTATTCTTCCGGAAAAGATCTGTGGTTCTACCAAATGCATCTCCTAGATTTAGGAAGGTATGTAAATACTGTACAATTATACATAAATAATCTGTCTTATCTGTACGAATAGTCAGGCTTCAGAATAAACAGTGATGTTATTATTTAAGGATAACTATTGGAACGCACCAATTAACTCTAATACTCCGTCATGGCATCCATGGGATTCAAAAAACCTAAAACCGAGAAGTAGAAGCGAGGTATCAACTATTCATATTTTTTTAAATGTTATTTTATCTCTGTAGCGTATACCTACGATAAGAATTGGATCAATTTATTATTTAGCATGACCTTGACTCCTTTAAAAGTGATTGGTTCACAGTAGCCCTAGACTGCGACAAATAGAAGGAAGGTAGACAGCCCTTTTCCCTACAGCGGGACAAGTTTAAGGTGAGGTTTTCATTGGAATGTCCGAAATCGACCGTTGTTTGATTTAATGGTAAATAATCGTAAATTTTTTTAGTCGGATGAAAATATTTGTCGTAGTTCAAGAAACCTAATGAGGAAACATTCGGTTAAAACATGATATAAGCAAACTTCTTTCGATAAAAAAAACTCAGAAAACTAATTTTTTTGTATTTTTTCGTCAATATTAAGAGAATATTGTAATATTCAGAACATATTGTACTTTTATTTATAAAAAAAGTAAAATCGTAGGATTAACATTTATAAAGGTTGTCTGTAATATGTTGTCTGATTAACCATTCTAAAATATAAAATTTACCTATTTAACAATTTGATAACATATTTAAAAAAAATTCTCGCATTCTGCTGTCTGGTGTCGTCAAGCCAAAGGATTTTTACTTGGTACTGCAAGAGGGCGCTTTAAGCCCATAATAACAATTAAAATGGTCGAACACACAGTGTCGTGACTTTTTTAGGAAAGATATCCGAAACCGAAGTACAACAATGAAATGGAACAACATATATTCAAAAACGATCTAAGAAATTATCTTATGACATCAACTTTACACGGACTTCGATATATTGGGGAGAAAAAATTGACGTGGTTTGAAAGGTAATATAGGTAAAATAAGCAAAATTATTGTATTTGCTTGAAAGAAAAGAACTTCTGAAACAGTATTCAAAATATCATACGAAATTGGCCTTACAAAGACATAATATAATAGTTGGCCTTTAGATTAAATTCTAGATGATTAATACAGCGTAAGCAACTTTTAATCCATGCTTTTTACGGGGCTGCTGTAGTGCCCGCGGGACATTGTTAGGTGAAATAGGCTTATTCTGCACCTATACCAGTGTCCCAGCCTTGTCAGCTTAATTACAAAGCCGAAATAAAGCTATAAACTAGCTTAGATAAAAATGCCCAGTATTAATATTTTCACAGATTCTTCTGGCTAGCAGCATTCGCAAGTTCCCTAATGTGCGCTACATTCTTCATTTTGAATGTGTATGGAAAATGGCGTAGCTCACCGATGATAGTGAGCATCAACCCTGAGAATATGGCGTTAAAGAATCTGCCGTTCCCAGCGCTAACGGTCTGCAATGTCAACCAGGCCAAGAAGTCGGTGGCTTTGAGGTATAAGGAATCTGGGTACGTTTATAAGGACCATCAATTGATAAATATTTAAATTGACACCATGTGATAAAAGTTTTCTAAACAATTTCTAAATTTAGATTAGATTACATCTTCTTTTAGTTAGATAAATCCGCATCATTACGGAAACATTGGCAGTAATTTGTGGAAAAGCTATTCACAAAGGTTGCCTGAAAAATAAAGCTTTTACGTGATAAGTCTGCTCGTTTTTCCACTTACATTTTAGTTTATTAAATATAGTTTTTTATTGTGTAATGTCTGCGGTTCTGTGATGTACATTACCAATAAATTATTCGCCTCACTTAATTAAATCTTAAAAGGTTCGTAGATTACCGATTGTTCTTACAAAAAAACAGCGTTACATAATGGGCATTCTAAAGAAACGTAGGCACGACCGCGTTTAGTCTATCTTTACGTGATTTATATATTTATTTTACACAACACGTTTGGAAGTAAATTTCACAATACCGCTCTCATAAATCTAGACGTCTCTACAGATTGTATCTGCCCACAGAAACCCAGTAGACATAAAGTTGCTACAGAGTTTGTGCTCGATCCGCGATGACACTGAGATTTTCGAGGATGACATCGCTGAAAGCGCTGATTGGGATCACACGCGGCAATTTATTATCAATGTAAGTTTTAAAATCATTGCAATGATTTTCACAAATTTGTACTTTTAAATAGTTACGTGGTGTGATCAGCCGTAGATGATATGTTCACCCTTATGATCTTTGAGACCATTCGCGTTTGGTGCTGGATTACGTTACAGGATTGGAGAATTGGTGACAATCGGCAACTTGGAAAGGGATATTTGTCCATGCATATTTGGTTATCCAGCAAGGGAATGGCCCCAATAACTTGGATACCATGCATTTCGATGCACTTCGGTGTCATTGCCGACTAACTCCTATACTTAGGCTATTACTAATTTTAACTTGACAATTGTAGCATTAAAAAGTTAAATGGGCATGAAGGATTTGACCTTGTTTTCGCAAAGAAAATAGTGCAGTTTCTGCATTGATAAGCATATATTTCCATCTCATATTGTAGGTAACACAACCATGTAACGAAATGATAGCACTCTGCGAATGGAACTCCAATTTAATGGACTGCCAAGACTTGTTCAACGCCCAACTAACTGACGAGGGACTATGCTGTACCTTCAATGTTGTCCATCGGAACAAATTGTTTAGGAACCCGTAAGAACAATGCTAATTCATTAGTTACGCCTCTCAATTTCATACTTGAAAGCCCAAATACTTTTGGGAATGGATTGAATATAGCTTTATGTTACAATGTAGATTCTACATACGAAAACGTTGGTATCACAATATAGTTTCTTGAGCAAGATTATCCTTGTTATTAGTGAAAAATTTACAATGGTACATTATATTTGTGCAAACTTTGGTCTTATTAATAAACGTTATATTATATTATTATTTATTATTATACTTATTGTATTTTGTCTTCCAGCAAATCTTTAAATGATTTAAACCTAACATTCCCAATGGAAGCTGTGGATTGGACACCTGAAGGAGGATATCCATCTGATTCCCCTACTGATGGTTTTCCTTGGAGGCCGAAAGGTAATCATTCATACAATCACCAAATCGAAAGCTACAGAAAGGCGAGTTTTAAAATATGCCTTAATTTTGTAACAGGAATAGGTGCTCAACATGGACTAACACTCGTTTTGGACGCAAATGTTGAAGAATACTATTGTGCATCTACTGAAAGTGCTGGATTTAAGGTTTGTTAGAACACTTTCCCGTTAATTACTCAGAGAAAGCTTTTAAGCAGTGGCGTGGCGTAGCGTAGCGTATGTATTTATGTCCTACAACTGTCTTCATAACATAAGCATGTCTTTTACAAGTTACATGAAGACATTGACCAAAAGCAAAATGTCGACTGGTAAATGGCAAGTAATTTGTGGAATTTCATTTCAATAGTATTCACAGACTGCAAATTTCTTAAAAGTCAAAACTAGACTTCGGGTAAGTTAGTTTTCAAGTTTCGTATGAAGATAGGGATAGTATAATATAAATATGTATATGTATGACAGATATAACAATGAATATGGTATTTATTCCAGATCCTACTTCACAATCCGGTCGAAACTCCCAAAATAAAGAACGTCGGAGAGATCTATGGGCCCGGTATAGAGGCGAGGGCGGTGGTGAGACCTAGAGTTATAGACGCACAACCTAGTTTAAAGACCATCGATGTTACAAAGAGATTGTGCCTGTTCTCTAGTGAAAAGGAACTGGTGTTTTATAGGTAGGTACGAGTCGTGTGACATCACTGCAATTGGGAATTTCGGAAAATCCTTTCTTAGCAGAATGTCATAATAACTAAGTAACTGTAATTTTGGATATATTTTAAAGTAATGCTAATAAAGAAATGCTGGCAGTCTGCAAATAAGGCCGGTAGATGGCGCTACGTAAACAAATAGGAGATGCGAGAAGATAAGCATTTCTTTAAAAATTTAACTCTGTAATTTGCTAAATATGATGTATAATCTCCATATGAGCTCCGCTAGTAGTGACTCGCAGTTTCACTCGCGTAGATCCCAATCCCGTGGGAAAAACTAGATAATAAGTCGCAATCGTTTTAGTAGTGTTTTCGTGAACGAGCAACAAACTTATATTCATTTACTTACTTACACACAAACTTTCACATTTATAATAATAGTAGGCTTCAGCTACGCGTTAATAGTCAGGACAAACAGTTTAGTTGGCATAATTTATATTGGGAAATTACATAAATTAGTGATATAGGTTAAAGCAATTAGGACCGTTCGAGCTAAACTATCTCCGATCTATTACAGAACTTATACCTTGAAAAACTGTGAAATGGAGTGTGAAGCCCGAGCTATGTTAGACCTATGCAACTGCGTGCTCTATTACATGCCCAGTAAGTTGAACAAAATTTATAATTTTAAAGAAGTAAAAAACATAACACTTCCTTTGGCAGTCGTGTAAAAACAAAGACAATATGTTTAATAGGACAAGCACACATCCACAGTCAGAAAATAAGTATGTATACAGAGGTACAGAAACAAAAAATATTCACAATAAGACATTAACAAACCTGGAATCCGTGTGCGAACCCTAAATGGGACGACCAAAGCAAAAAGCTGTGGCTAACAAGCGCTGGTCTTCCGGCCATGCCCACTTTTTTTTTTTATTACTTAATGATTATCAAAATATTATATTCGTCAATGGTCAATTGTGCATTAATAAACTAGGTAAGCAGGACCAACTACGAAGAAAGAAACTTAAAGATGATTTAGGATGTTAATCATCGGAGTATTGATTTGTTGTTACAGAGAATAAGTCGACACGAATATGTGGAAAAGCTGATGCGAAGTGCTATTCTAACATGAGTAAAATTGCTCCGGAAGGTAAGAAAATAATCAATAGTTAGTAGTGTCACAGATCACATATTACTGTAGTATGTAATTTTTTTAGTTTTCTATGATTCATCAGTTCAATCATTAGTATATTTTTTACCCCAAATGATAAGAACTTAGTCGTAGTCGGGTAAAAAGGAGGTTTTTTCCGATTTAATAATGACCTAAGTAATTTTAGGGTTCCGTTACCGAAAGTTGTTATTGTTACTAGACTCCACTGTCCGTCAGTCTGTAGGAATCTCATGAACCGTTAAGGCCCCTAAAGACTCACGCCGAGAACCCCCGAGAAGCGTGAATGTGAACGCGAGAAGAATGAACTCCTACAGTCACGTTTTGTGTCATAACGACAAAATATAACTAAAATAATAATTATGTTTTTTTAATAATTTGTTGCGATGAATATTAGCCTTAACTACCTAGCCTCCGTCTTTTTTTTTAACTTAACATAACTTAACATATTGTAATATGCAATGGCACACAACATCCATTCCGGATAGGAAACAGATCACGATGGAGAAAAATGAGAGCGTGAATAACAGCATGTGTCACGATGTTTAACGCTCGGCGAGAAATCTCGCCGAGACTTTTCGCCGTGAGTCTATATTACAGTTAAATAGAAGTAAATTAAACATTTAAGTGAAGCTCTCGTACAACGTGATTTTTTTGTATGCTAAATGGTACGGAACCTTGCGCGAGTTCGACTAGCACTTGGCCGGGTTCAACGTCTGCTTCTATTATCCTCACAGGCATCGACAACCAATGCTTCGAGTGCCTACCAGCATGTACAGAGATATCTTACTTCGCAAGCGTTAGCGCGGCACCTCTTAGGACCGACTTAGTACAACATCTAGCCACAACTAGCTTGGGCAATAGATCGCTCAAATATTTTACGTGAGTTCAATAAGATTATCATGGATCTTTTCTCGCTATTTTTTCGTCCTTTTCTAGTTAATGTGCAGCTAGAAAAAAACTACACATAAGTACACTATCAGCCTACCTTGATGAAGGTGACTGTAAAGTCAGTGAAACGTTGGAACAGGCATTTCATTAAAACAATGCCGTTATATAATAAAACAGTAACGAAGCCGTGTCTGTACATTGAATATCTTTTTAATTATGCATGCATGATCCGTTTCATGCATGAAAATAAGATTTTTGTAATTTTTGTCTGTATGTCTGTATGTCCCAAAGTCACGTAAAAAATAAAGTAAGGTATGGCCTCTAAGGTCTATTATATTAATAACGAGTATTTGATCAATTATGTGATGACTTACCTACTATGGCGACTCGCAAGTAATTTGGTGTTTTAGCGAATCCCGGGAGGGATGTATTTGGGAACATCGCTCAGATTGAAAGGTAGGTTTAATAAGGTTTTATATTATGTAATTTGGTATGACGACGTGCCACGTGCGTTATTAGTAACGCACGTCGCAGGCGCGTTATGTAAGACTTTGCAGTGCGTGCGTTATAAGCTTACATTGCACGTCACGCAACTGAGCCCTGATTCCCGTATTGAATTGTCTAAAATTTAATTTAAACATTGCAAACAATAAACCAAAAAAAACCTATAACTTGCAACTAATTTACAATTAAAACTTTCTTGACGCAATGTATGGAAAATGCAAAGAGCGTTATGAGAGGGAGAAAGCCTAACGTTATTTTCCAACAAACATATTAACGATGTCAAATAACATTTGATATTCGATACGTCTTTTAACTGACTGCAATGAATTGTGTATAATAAATTTTGGACAAATTTAATACCTACGCCATAGAATTAGGAAGTACTACTAGTACTTCTTAATTAAGTACTATACTAGTACTTCTTAATTCTATGACCTACGCGAATTGCTAATCTGTCATCTCATATTAGGTATATCTAGTCCCAGATCCAGATAATTTTAAATAATTTATATGTGATGGTTCTTTTTAAGGTAGCTCTTTTTAAGGGGACATACCCTTTAAAAAGAATATGCTTGTAAATGATATATTTTTTACAATTTTCAGTCAAAACATGTTGGTGATACATTTATTTTTCGAAGAGAGCACTTTCACGAGGATCACCAAAGGCGAGATATTCGGACTTACTGAATTTTTATGTAAGTACCTATCAGAAAAAGTTATAAAGCAAAGTTTAAATTTGGACTGACTGATGTTTATTTCAAAATTGCCTCACGATCGGGACTTACACGGGTAAAACCGCGGGACAAAGTTAGTTTTTTTTTTATTCTCTCATTTGTTAACATGGCTACATTTTACAGAGCTTTAACGCGTATTATTATTAACCAACTGGCGCCCGCGATTTTAACCCGCATAAGCGCAATTTCCGCATGTTCCCGCGGGAATATCGGGATAAAAAAGTATCCTTCTCTTGGTTCAAAGCTCCCCACTAATTTTCAGCCAAATCAGTTCAGCCGTTTTTGAGTTATAAAAAGTGTAACTAAAACGACTTTCTTAGGCTACGTTCGCATAGTCAGGGGGCTGGCTTAGCGCCTAGAGGCTAGTGAGTCACCTAACTAAAACGAGGTCTAGAAAGTTTAGAAAGTTCACAACCGGCCGTATTGAGCGCTTGGCACCTACTCGTGGATCTAGTCAGAAAGCAAACCACTAGGCGCTATGCAAGCCTCTTGCATATGCGGACGTAGCCCTAATGGTCTCAAAGACCACCTCTCTTAAAGACATGGTAACGTCGCGGTAAGAAAAAATAAATAAATCAAGACCGCGGGGTGATTGCGTAACTCTTATTCATCTCTTATTGTAATTTGTTGCAAATGTCATATTTAAAATTTGAATTTGACAATTGAAATTCATCACAGAAGTAGAATACATAATAGTAAGTAAACATTAGCTATGCCACAGAGGGCTTAATTACAAAATATTTGAAGTTGCAACCTTACAGCGGCCCTATGTTTGTATTTTGTTTGTATTGTTATTGCCACGAATTTGGATACCTAATATTTACTGTGCTACGAGGTATTCTATCTCTGTGATGAATTTTAAATGTCAAATTCAAATATTTGAGTTTGACATTTGCAACAAATTATATAACAAGTTACGCAATCAACCCCCCGGTAAAATGTATCTCTGCAGCTAGTTTTACTATATTTATACCTTTGTATTTATTTCATTATAGCCAACACTGGCGGCTTACTCGGCCTGTGTATGGGTTTTAGTGTGATGAGCGCCGTCGAAATGTTCTACTTTCTGACGCTGAGGGCTTATTGCAACGCGAGGCAGCGGCGCCCGAGACAACCGTTCATCAAATAATAACAAAATTGTGGACTTGTCGGCCTCTATGGCATGTCAGGCCCAGAATACCCAGCTGCAACGCAGAAGGTCGTTAAACTCTAGTAGCCTTATTAATAAAATGGAAGTAAGGTCGGAATATTTATTCTGCTTTTTGCTTCTATCTATCAACTTTGAAAGTTCTTGCCACGAAAAAATTACAAAGCATGTTCTCAGTACTGACACAAAACATACTGGGTTATTCCTGTAATATACTTACCTAATTCTCAAAATTTTCATGTTAAAATCGTTGCCTTTGCAAACAATACACTACTAATTAAACTATAATATCTCGCAACTGGACTGCAATCGAAACTATATTACCTCAAAAATGTAAGGACATCGGCGATCCAATCGACGATTGTATGGAGAATTTCGAAAGAAAATTATTTCGAGAAATACCAAATGTTATTTGACAAACTTCAAATTTGATATAGAAGATAGACTGCAATGATATTGAAATGATATTTTATAACTTGAATAGGCCTTTGATAGTTTAGAACTCTACTATGAGGGACCACTATTGAACACTATGTACCAATTCTATACATTATCTGATCACTATAATACAAGCCTATTCGATTAGTTTGGGGCTAGATAGCGCTGTGTTTAGTTATAATTTTAATCGAAAGAAAGTGTTTATATTTATAGGTACCTACGAATAAATAAAGTTACTTAATAAAATTACAACGTGTAAGTAATATTATAATGTGTTTATTTACTTAATTATATAATTTACCTATCCTTATATACTAAATCAGTCTATGATACAGAAAACCAAGATAAAACCCTGGTTTAATTCCATAACAGAGATAATATTCAACTGAGAGATCTTAGTTAGAAGTGATCTAGATCTACCCATACTACAAGCTTAGTTGCTTAGATATTATATTACGCTGTGTGAAACATCCCGCAAATATTCTTTTCATTTCTGATAGTAGGCCATAATCAAATTTTTTGAAAGCTTGTTATGCTTCACTTCCACAACAAACGAAATTAAACTATAATTATAATAGTCAATAAAGAGCAAAAGTAAGAAAAAAAAACACAGAACTCTTGAAAATAAAACGTTGTAGGAATGGACGACCTTATGGCTAAAAGCGATTTCTTAAGCCAACCTTTTGATGACATAGGTCAGAAGTTAGATTAGTTTAGGTGATCTAAACAGCGCAAGCAACTTTTATTCATGCTGGCTGTTTATGGGGTGTTGTAGTACTTGGGGTGCTTATTTTTAGTTTATTCCAAGTTTTATCACAAACGGTTCAATAGTTTAAGCATGAAAGAATAAAAAACAATTCAACAGCCATACACTAAGCCACTATCGTACCAGCACCCGTATTATCTGTCTTGTCTATAGTATGTTTTTTTTAATTTCACACTGTAATCTGACATCCTTGTATTTGACAATTTTCTTCAGAAAGATATGTCAAATCATAGTCTACAATAAAATTAAAAAATAAAGTATAGTTGATTACTGAGTTTAGAACTCTTTGTAGTAAATTGCTGCTATGACCAGATTTACATAGATCCAGTCGCTGAATCCAGTGACGAGGCAATCCAGTACAGGAATGATACTGGCTTTGTATAAACTGATTTGAAGCCATCCAGCGCTATCGCGCCAGTGCAGTACTGGATTGCCTCGTCACTAGATCACTGTAGATCAGCCTTGAGAGTATGTTAGACTCTTTGTAGTACATTGCTGCTTTAACGTGGGAATCTCCAGAGATTACCCCAGATATTTAATAGCAGGTATGCTAAGGTTGTTGCCGGGGCTGCACCTGTGGAGGGACGGGCGGTTGCGGTGGCGCGGGCGCGTCGGGCGGCTGCAGCGTGCGCGTGCGGCGCCGCGTGTAGTGCTGCCACAGCAGGATCGCTTGGTCGTCCATGAACTTACATACCTGGGGAAAGGCGTTCATTACAACCAAGTTATTCTCGGTTTTCGTGATCATAATCTTTTCAACCCTTATCCGTCCACTGCTGAACATAGGCCTCACCCAGACTGAAAATCTTGATTTTATTTTGGGAATTAGATGCTTAATCAATATTCTTCTTTGAAAGCTCTTACCTGTGCGGAAACACATTCTCTTCTAAATGCCTCATGCTGTAGTAACTCCAAAAAGTGTAAACACATCGGATATTTGAGATATCTTGCGTATTCTGGCTCCCGCCAGTACTGTAGATACTTTATATAGTTGATAAAGGTCTGTTCCTTTAGGTAGCCTCTTTGGGCTAGGACTGAAAAAGAATTATGAGCTTTATTTCAAATGTTTGAAGAAATTACTCTCCAGGCATTTGTGGGCAACATAATTGTGGGTTGCACTAGACTCTGCATTGCAATCTACATACTTTCATTACATACTCATAACACCCCTATTTTTCCGTCGGGGATTAAAAAGAAAAACACATACTATGTAATATTTTATAAGTTACTAGTTGCGCCCCGCGGTTTCACCCGCGTAAGTCCCGTCGGGATAAAAAGTCCTATGTCCTTCTCCTGGTTCTAAGCTACCTCCCCACCAATTTTCAGCCAAATCGGTTCAGCCGGTCTTGAGTTATAAATGGTGTAACTAACACGACTTTCTTTTATATATATAGATTTGTTTACTTTTTTTTTAAATCTATTTTATAAAGAGCTTAACCAAACAAACGGTTATGTCGCTCTGTTAGGACATCACTTCACCTTATCTTCTATTCAACCCTACGAAAACAAGTTTATAAAGCGCTATAGCTTCCTCTGAAAGAGGACACGCCAGAGCGCCTGTTACCCCTCCAACCAAATACATATTGTAATTAAAATTATGTAACATAGAAAATCGCTGATCTTCGTAGATTTGTTTACTTATGAAATGTTCAGTGTTTCATAAAACACAATATTTACTGGGTTTTATTTAATAACTACATTATTACAGTCAACCTTGAAAAAGCTCTAAAAAATTACATAGATCAAATGGCCCCTTCTGAATTTCTACAGGAGTTGATTTATTTGAAGTTGTTTTCTATGGCAATTTCTCGTTAAATTTAAAACTATTTTTGTTCTATTTAAAACACGAGTTTTGCTCATTGGATGTTAGTTTTTCACGTAAGTTATTGTCTGCCCATGGTCTCTTTACTTCAATTCTAGCAAGAATTTCTCGAGTGAGTTTGTTGTAAGTACAAAAATAACTTGTGATTTTGATTATCTATCACAAAAAATTTGAACATTTTTGTGGCTAGTTGTTTGTACTAATAAAATGTGAGGTATGAGCTATGATTCGGATAGGTTTTTTTTTGGTAACTAAGGTTTGAAATTGTAAATCTATTCTATACTTACAGTGAATATAATTAGGATTTGCTAAGCACTGGACAAACTCCAACTCAACTTGAAATCTTATTCTGTTCTGTTCCTCCGTTTCTGCTACTCCTGGAAATATGAATAATTAAATGACAGAGTTTTTCACATGCTTTTCACCATAAAATTTTATTACAAATAGAAGACTTCAAACTGAGAGGTCCACTGTTTTGTACTTTTTTTTCAAGTACTTGTTATTTTACTTTGAACTGTTAATTATGGTACAGTTAACGAGTTTTCGAGTACGATTGTATACAGAATCTGTAAATGATCTGTAATTGAGTTAAGTTGTTTCAAAGTTGAATTTCGTTTCAATAAACTCAACTTTCAGAATCTAATTACCTCCGATTTTGAAGCCGTTACATACCTTTACCTGTCATCATTTTGAGCAAATGATTTTCATTGAAATTTTCACTGAAAAATATTAAATTTCTCTATAGTTTTTCTTCGCAATTTCGTGAAATTTGTATAGGTATATCCTGATTTCAGCAATGGTAAAAACACAAGGTAAAAAAATACGAGCAAAAAGGAAAAAAAACAAACGTTTGCTTTTTTTTTCTTGCTGTCGGGGCAGGCTGACAAATGTTACCCATACAGTCTAGCTGGTTGGTAGCAAGCACAGACATTAGTACGTCTGTGGTAGCAAACTATTTTTTCTACTTCTAAAAGATTTGATTGAATTCCTATAGCAAACGAAACAATTATCAATTTAAAGACTGAACGTCTAGAAAGGACATAATTGATGGTTTTTTTTTTTTCCTTCACCGCAGTGCTGCCAGCTTAGCTACTTTGTAGCTAGATTTAGCTGTTTTTTGATGTCAGGCAGAAATAATATTAAAATATTTATATATAAATATATTTTTTTAAACTTCTAGCTAAACTTTTTAGCTACTTTTTCTAGCTACTATTGGTTTTGAGATATTTTGTAAGTACAGCAGTAAGAACAAATGTTTGTGACGGAGTCCCCGACAAATAACACCGTAGGAATCGCAATAACCACCTAAAAAAAGTGAGCGAGATAACGAGATGACGACTAAAACCTGTTTGAGCAATCTAATATATAATTTTATTTAAGTTTATAGTGTTTTATTTTGTTAATATTACATTTTAAATTCAATAAAATTTTAAAGTCTTAATCAGAAAATGGAGTGTGACCTCCAGTAATCATGTAACAACTGTTTTTATTTTCATCGAGAAATTTAACCACTTCTAGCTACTTTTTTGTTAGAAATAAAACTCAATCTTGCAACTTTCTGTTAAATCCAAGCTGCAAACCTTTCGTACCTTTGGTAGCAGTTGGCAACACTGCTTCCCCGCCCCATGTTTATGTCAAACAAAATTATCAATTTTGCTTTCGTACGTTTCGTCAGTCAACCTTCGCGTGCATATACACGTAACAAAGGGAAATCCAATCAAATAATTAGTCGTAATCAGTGCTCTGGAAAAATCGAAATCCCATAAAGTGTCAACTTTTTATTTTGACCTCAAAACCTTTTTCAAGACCTCCCACCTCAACGCATAAAAATGTCGAGACACACGTACATCAAAGACCCTAGAAATCTGTTCGAAGAAGACGATGTCGACGATCAGACCTTTGTCGATAGTTTTAGGTCAAGAATACCAGCTCCACAGCCGAAACCTGCCACTTCGTATGGTGGGCACATAGCAGATCTTGAAAGACAAAGACAAATGATGCAGCAGAAACAAAAAGAAATCGAACAACGCACATTAGATTCCTCGTCGAGGAGTATAGGACTACTGCGTGACTCGGAACAGATCGGTATAGCCACCGCCGAAGAACTAGCGCGGCAACGCGAACAACTACAAAACACCAACAAGAGATTGGATGAGATTAACACCAACTTAAATTACAGCCAAAAACACATTAACGGTATCAAATCTGTCTTCTATGGCCTTAAGAACTATATATCTGGTAAGTCAGATCCAGCGCCTTCAAGGAGTCAAGGATCCCCAAGTACTGGCAGTGCTAGACCGAGTAGCAGTGCATTAGATGATACATTAGACAACATGGCTGCTAGATCTCCAACTGATAACTATAACAACCATCCATCAGTCCGTTTGCGTGATGAACAGCAGTATGCGTCGGCCCCTGTCACTGACAGTCAGCGTGTCAATGAAATGTTGGATGCTAACTTAGATGAAATGGTCAAAGCTATAACAAGACTGAAAGGATTAGGGACAGCTCTTGGAGAAGAAATAGACCAGCAGAATGAGCTAGTAGATACGATACAGGACAAGGTGGAAACTGCAGACATCAAGATTGGCAAACAGAATAAACAGATGAATAAAATACTCGGAAAATAATGATGATTCATTCCATTAATCATGTCAGGGAATCTGTTAATACTTTTTAAATGACTGTAATTGTGGCTTATTTGCATTGACACCTGGCAATGATTATAAAACCTAC
This sequence comes from Idaea dimidiata, assembly GCA_949358125.1. Taxonomy (NCBI): domain Eukaryota; kingdom Metazoa; phylum Arthropoda; class Insecta; order Lepidoptera; family Geometridae; genus Idaea; species Idaea dimidiata. The sequence goes on along the minus strand of OX442335.1, from coordinate 16,189,739 downwards.
TAGACCAGTCTTTGTATAGTAAATAGGATAAAAAAAATATCCTTTGTACCTCTGTTACCAATAAAACTGTGAGAAATTGTTAAAATTTAATGTATGTTTGCTAATTGTGTTTGGTTTTGATAAGAACCGGAATGAATAAATGTAGATTAATTAACAATGCTTATCAAAGCAATAATTTGGTACATAATCTTTAAAAAAGTTTTAACGTAAGCCTAATTTTATTTAATGTTATTTCCTGTTTTATGGTAGGTATTGGTTATTGGAGAAAATATATTTTACATTATCCTTAATTAATGAATAAATATATATTATGTATACTTTCTTTTGTGGTATTGTAGTGATATAGTTATGAACTATTTTGATGATTCATTTATGGTATTTACAATCTCAAAAGCTATGTAATTTTTATTTAGATGCAAAGGACTGACTAATGTTATTGTCCTATTTATACATTAGGAAACCCGTTCATTACTATAAAAATAAAATTATAAAATGCATCCATTACACATTTATTTGATTTGTGTACAAGTTTACCACAGTCACTGGTTTTATTTTTCTCGCTTTATTTTAATACCAGATTTATCAAGTTGAAATTTTTTGTTGAGTTTATTTACACTGTAAAATTATAGTTGAAACTTAACATAATTTAAAAATAGCTCCTGCAGACTTATCGGGATTAAAAGTAGCCTATGTGTTATACATCTCCAGCTATTTAAGTTTCATCATAATCGATTCAGTAGTTTTTGTGTGAATGAGTAACAAAGTTACATACCTACATGCAAACTTTCGCGTTTCTATTTCTAGTAAGATAAGATTTATATTATTTTTGTTTTGTAGTAATATTTACTATAAGTAATAAATTATTTATCAATTTTTGCATCATACTAATATTATAAAGATGAAAGTTTGTGTAAGGAAATGAGTGTTTGTTACTCCTACATGCTCCAGAAAACTGGAGATCTGGATTGAAACACAGGCGTCTTTCAATCCCGACATCCCTGCATGATTGGGGCTAACGCGGGTGGAATCTCGGAGCGTAGCTAGTTGGGAATAATTACTTCTCCAGTTTCTAGTTTGATCTACTAGGTAAGATATTTATTTATTCATTAATAAGTGGTCATTAAGGCTTCAAAACTACTATAAGCATAATCATCATCAAAACTTTTATTACAATCAACTAGAAAGCTACAGAATATCACATTATAAATTATTTACTACTAAATGAAACTGGCTTAATTAGTACACTGGGTCGAAGAAAACATCATCAACAACAGTTTCCAAAATCATGTCATTTGACTCTATTTTGATATCATGGGTTTTGACATGTTTCCGCAAAACCCTCTTATTGGCCATCTTCTTGCCGCAGGTGGGACACTTCACCTCGTGCCCAGCATGGAACTCCATGTGAGTTTTCAACCCAGAAGGTGTAGGGTAAGCTTTAAAACAAATTTCACATTTGTGAGGTCTATCCTCAGAATGGATATAAGCAATGTGCACATTCAATGTATGTTTGGTTGAGAAACTTCTGTTACAATCTGTGTATGTGCAAGTGAAATGACGAGGTTTCCCCTGACCAGTGTGCACAGCACCATGAGCCTTCAAATATGACATTCTGGTGAAAGTCTTAGGGCATACAGAGCATGGAAACTTCTCTCCAGTATGTGTCTTAATATGCGTGTTTAAGCTTGATTTAGCTGTGAATTTTTTCCCACAAGTAGAACAAACAAATAACTTTCGAATTGTCGAGTGAGCAGTACGGAAATGATGTTTCAGAGAATGTCTGAGTCTGTACATTTTGTTGCAAAAACCACATTTAAACTGGGGAGTGTCATTATGTGATTTCAAATGCTGTTTCATACCAGTAGAGGTGTAAAAAGACTTGCCACATTTTGAGCATAAGTATTTTCTGAAATTAGAATGCTTTGCCATATGATAGCGTAATGCATAGATTCTGGTGAAAGATTTAGGGCACAGAGTGCAGGCATATTTCTTTTCGCCTTGACTTCTCAGTGGTTGTTCTGTCGAAGTAATCTCTGTGACTGGAGGTAGTGGCGTGAGCTCCTTATTCTGAGGTAGAGAGGTCTCAAATTCTAAAGTAGGTTGATTACTAAACAGAGGCACATCATACTCATGATCTTGGTATACAACATTTATATCGATAGAGTCTATGTCAGTTCTTTGCAGGTTTGTGGGTGACTGGATCATAAGAATACGGGATAATGTGGAGTTTGCTTTGAGGCAGTTCAGTTTAAAGTTGTACGCGACTATAGCTGTGGCTACGCAGGTTGAACAGATGCCCTGTGGCCAGTTTTCTTCATCATTATTCTGAAAATAGAAAAGTCAAAGTTTATCATACGAAGATGTTTTATCGTAAGAGTGTGACTTCAAAAAAATCAAATTACCTCTAGACAATTAAGAAACACCAAGATATCGATAAGTTTAACTTTGTTCATCTCGTGCTCGATGAGATCTTGGATATTCATGAACATCGATGATTCTGACTCCATCAAGCAGGTTCGACAAATATTTTTGGTCAGAGGCAGTATCAAGCCTGTGAACTCCATTCTTAAAATTATCACGGAACATTAAACTAAATAATTACAAACAGCTGCTTAGTATTCAACGAAATCTATCACGAAATCAAAAAGATTTGTGCAGAATTTTAGTGAAATTCATACGTGACATGACGTCACGCCATTTTGAGTAAAATTCATTTGACATTTATTTATTTTATTTCTTATCGGTTGTGAACCGATTATGGCCATTAGGAAATTAGCCAGTGTCAAGTATTCTAATATATTATGCAAGTTATTTGCATCGAAACAGTCAAGTCGTCATAGTTAAAGTCAAGTCTAGGGAATCATTTGTAAACACGGCGGCCATTTACAAATAATCTTCACGGAGCCTTGGAGACAACACTAAGTTAATGTTTTGCACCGATTTTCACTTTAATTCCACTTGTACACCTTCACGAAACTAAATTGATTAATATGCCCCCGAAATTAAACAATTTGCACGCATATGAACTAGGTTTCACAAAAATGAAAATTTAGCACCACATCTCCTCAACGAGTTCCCGCCAAGACTCCATTTGACATTGACGTTTGATGGCCAACAAAAAAACGAGGAAAACGCCACAGAGTCCTTAAAGTAGGGCACGTCCACACTATTTTTATATAATATTATTGATTGATTGATTTTACTCTGTTTCTTCAGCCAATCAAACAAAGTTTTTTTATCTCTGACTGAATTTGGCTCGTCCTTTTGACGTTAACTTTGCGTCGTGGTCAAGCTGGAGTTTTTCCAGATTTTTACTAAAACTATTCTTTCATGACTGTGTTATATTGCGTCTATTTCAGTTTAAAATCTTCGTATTTGTTTTACTACCAAAGGTTTGTTAGTTACTATCTGAAATATATTGCAGTGAAAGTATAACCTCAAAGTTCGGTTTAATATCTTACGATGATACGTTCCAATTTTACTGTGAAAATACCATACATTCTCTGTAATTTAGACAGGAATAATCTTCTAAAACGTGATTTTAAGTTGTCGATGTATGTATTTTGTAGGTAAATAACTGAGAGGACGTAAACATGAGTCGTTTCTTTGCAACTGGTACGGACTCCGAGTCCGAAAGCACCAGCGAAGACGAGCCAGTAGTACGCGCCCCCGCGCCCGTGTATACGGTAAGCACATAATATTTTATAGTACTGACGGACAGTACTAAGTCTTACAGACCATACAGGAATCTTGATAGTCCTTTGAAATTTTACTGATGATGCTGCAACCGTGGTACACTGAGAGTGTTACAGGTTTTACTGGTTCCCTTATAACATTGTACGTGATACAAAAGCCAGTTCTTAAATTCCTTTCACTGAGACGCTTTAGAGAGATCAAAAGCACACTTACATTTCTCAAAATCAGAGATATACTCACTTAGGATTTTCCCAACTTGTTTTACCCTACTATTAAACTTATACTCTATAAATTGAATATTGTATAAATTCCATGTGTAATGTCTAATGCTGTGCTGCCCTACAGCACAGCGTTAGATATTAGACATGGACATTATAATATTTGCACACCTAAAGGGTAGAATAATGAGGAAATTATTTTTATCCGAATGACATCTGTACTTGACCTTTATTAGCAAATAAATTATTGATTATCATAAACACCTGCCAAAGATGGATGTTACTAGCAAGCAGATGACAATTTGTTATGGTGTTCAATAATAATACACCCATAATGATTTTAGTACATTATTTGACCCACAGTTCAGTGATGATGAAGAGGAAACAAGGCGCGTTGTACGCTCCATGAAAGAGAAGCGTTATGAGGAACTGGAAGGCATCATCCACTCACTCCGAAACCACAAGAAGATCAAAGACTTCTCTTCTGCCCTGGCTTCCTTTGAAGAGCTTCAGCGTGCTTATACAAGGGCTGCACCTGTGGTTCAGAAAGAGGAGAATGGAGTGGCACCAAGGTTCTTTATCAGGGCTTTGGTTGAACTTGAGGGTACTTTGCACTTTTTTATAGTAATAATTACAAAAATTTGGAAGGTCCTATTTTCCACCGGTCCTTTTTTCCTGGTCCACCTGAACCAGTCAATAAAAGCTGCAAAGCTTGACTGGTAGATGGCGCAGAAACCAAGCCTTAGTTGGTAAAACAATTAGCGAGGAAAGATATGGCCGAAAAATTATACCATGTCACGTGATTCCTGTGTAGCTCAGTGGTTAGAGCAGTCGCTTGGTTAGCGAAAGGACGCAGGTTCGAATCCTGTCATGGGGATTTTTTGGGAATATATTTCCTTGCTAAAAATATTTCTAGGTCCTATTTTATTATTATTATATTATGTTAACAGGCAAACAGTTGTTACAACAGATAGTGTTAGTATCCAGATTTTTTTATTGTTTATTTTCAAATATGTATCTATCTAGTCTACTTTTAAATTTGTTCATGTTGGAGGCTGAGACAACATCTTCTGGGAGCTTGTTCCACTCTGTTGCTTATAAAGTGTTTATAAGGATTACTGTTAGCAAGACGGGGACATAGTTTGAAACTATGACCTCTGCGGTGTGTATTTTACATTATATGTTTTGGTGTACATGTGAAAATAGAATCACACGTATTGGTGATGAATTGATGATATGTCACCTTCCCTTTTGTCTTAACTATGTTTTGACTAATCTACCTAAAGAAAAATGTGTAAGACCTCCAAAATGTCCATTGTAGCAAACAAGTAAAAACATAGTTTAGTTCTACTATAGATAAATCTAAAGCAAAGCATCTGGCTCTGTGGTTTTGCTCTTGTTGGTCCTGAACCTGTGGAAATATCAGGATAGAACCTATGTTACTCCCAAGAATTTGATGTATACGCATATTATCAACATATTATATGTGTTGGTAAATAGTATAGTTGAACATTGTTCCAGTGAATACATGGTAGTTTACTTGACGTTTCTAAAAAATATGTAATAGTATTTAATAGAGTAAAAATATTTCAATTTGATTTGAAATTGCATCAAAATTAGCTGACTACTTCTAAAGATTACCTCCAACAAACATACTAAGCCACTTTATAATATTAGTTTAGACAGAAAATGTGCTTTAAAAGATGGTTGGAGCTTGGGCCATGAGCATATTAGAGTCATTGTCTGGGCATGATATTCAATAGAATATAATCCACACTAACAGAATCCACAAAATCAAATCTGATTATTGTTTTGCAAGCAAATCGCAGATAAAGCCAGGGGACATCAAAAAAATAAAGGAAGATAAGTAAAATATTTTATTTAAGTTTTTCTTCACTCTTACGTCACGTCTTCATTACTTTTTGTCATAATCATCTTTTTAATCCTAAATTCCATATTACTAGTATGGCAATACAATCATAATAAAATTCTATCTTATTTTGTTTATAGATTGGGTAAACACGGCTTGGACAGACCGCGACGGAAGGAAGTCCCTTTCAAAAGGCAACAGCAAGGCATTGACGTCTGTGAGGCAGAAACTGAGAAAGTATGCCAAGGACTTCGAAGCTGAAGTCTCTAAGTTCCGTGAAGATCCGGACTTGCCTGATGATGATGATGAACGTAAAGGTACCTAAATCAAATGTTATCAATCAATTCTATAAAAATAATCGTCTAGTTGAACAACTTTTGGTTTAGGACTTTGATAATTCTATCTAAGCAGTTTTCGAAAATTTGCAATTTAAAGTTTACTTGTAAATCAGCTGTTTCTTAGAGTTTATAGGACCATTATAGGTCATTGACCTAAGGGTGACCTTTATTTAGTTAGGACTATAACTGTAATAGACTACTGTACTACTAAACACATTGTATACGCACACGTATCGGCGGTTTTTAAATCTATATTACGCCAGGTACACGATTATTGTGACTGTCATAGTCATAAAGCAGGATAGCTTGAAAAATCTGCCAAACTAAGATTTTTACAATTTTGTAAACCTAGCGTAGGTTTAACACTATTCCATTTTAAATCTTATGTTATTGGTACAAAAACGATGTAATATGGTCCTGTATTATAATTTTCCCACATTTTTCATTCTCTAGACACTTCATCATCGGACGAATCTGAAGATGAGAAGCCAAAAGAGAAGCCGCGTGTCCGTCGCTCCCCCGAGCCGCCGCGTCGGCCGCCGCCTCAAGACGATGAATCCTCCGACTCTATGGACTGGGGCTCTAGCTCTGATGACTCTAGGTAAGATTATCCTCAACATCCGAGCGATATTCTCGGTTAAATCCCTTTAGCGAACCCGGGATCCGCTTTCCTACTTTTGCATCTCCACTTCGCACGATCTTCGACATCCCAACTCTATACATATAGGTAAAATACGATAGGATTATTAGGTTACCTAAGTCTTTTGCCACTAATATTTGTTATACTAGCTGCTCCCCACAGTTCCACCCGCGTAATTCCCGTGGCAATCTAAAAAATAAATAAATATCACACGACATTACATACCACATTATATTAGGATATAAGTAGCCTATGTGTTAGTTCAGATCTCCAGCTATCTGCATACCAAGTTCCATCGCAAATGGTTTTGTAGTTCTTTCATGAAGGAGTAACAAACCTATTTGTTCACTTACATACTGACTTACACACAAAGTTTCATATTAATAATATTAGTAGGATTACAAGCACATGAAATTGGAGAATACATTATTCAATTTTAACTGCCTTTTTTCTCAGTGCAGATAAGTTTATTGATAGTTGATATTTTCAAATTCTGCTCTAAAAGATTCAACCATTACTTTCTCAACTAGTCTTAAATAATGGATTAATTAATTCATTACATTACTCTGTTTTTAATTCTCGCCGAGTAAAAAGTAACAACAATAATGTTTAATACTATTATAATTTTAAGTTGAGAACCTCTCAATGAATTTTCCATACATTGTCGTCTAGCTCAAGTTCCGACGATGAAAACCGTGGGGCAGCCACATTAAGAGAACGGTTCTTGAAGAAGAACACAGAGAGAGAAGAGGACGAGGAAAGGGACAGGCGCAGGGCGAAGAAGAGGGAAGAAAGAGATAAGAGGAAGGCTGGTAAAAGCCATAAGCGGGATGTGGCTGATGATGGAGGGGAATGGGAGACGGTGAAGAGGGGTGCTGCCACTTCAGATAAACCGAAGATGTTCTCCAAGGTATGAAGTAAAATTACTTTCACAGTACGTGACTTTAAATTTAGTAACGCATTGCAAAATCTGTGAAATACGTTAACCTTTTGACAAACTATTTGCGTCCCCCGGTTTTATCCCATGGGAATATCGGGATTAAAAGTAGCCTATGTGCCTTCTCGGTAATGTAGCGTCCTATTGGTGATAGAATTTTTTAAATGGGTCCAGTAGTTTTGGAGCTTATTCATTACAGATAAATAAATCTTTCCCCTTATGATATTAGTATAGATATAACGTCATGTATAAAGGACTCAGTCAGTGATTGACTAGTGAAGTTAGACCCGACTTAAATTACAGACTTGCATTTTATCTTGTAACAGGACAGTGAAATCGATGCAGCTCTGGTCGTGAAGAAACTTGGCGAAATCAGCGCAGCGCGAGGCCGTAAGCGTACCGACCGTCGAGCTCAATTGGAGCTGCTTCACGAGCTTAGAACTGTGGCCGCGGCGCATAACCTTGGCGATGCTTTACAACTGAAACTACGCGCTGCAACTGTAGCTAGCTTATTCGATTACAACCCGAAGGTTTCCGATGCCATGAAGCCGGAATACTGGTCTCGTTTGGTTGAAAACGTCGACCATATGGTCACGTTACTACTCTCTCACGAGGACATGGTTCTTAGTGAACAAATTACTGAGGATCAAGAGCAGCTCGCCACGGCTCCCTTCCGCGTTAGAGGATGCGTGTTGACCGCTCTCGAACGCCTCGACGACGAGTTTACGAAGCTGCTAAAGGAATGCGATCCTCATTCGAATGAGTACGTGGAAAGGCTGAAGGATGAGGTCCGAGTCTCCAATCTAATCGACCGAGTCTGCCAAGTCGTCGAGCGCGATGGGGCGCCTCAGGAGATTTGTCGCGCGTACTTACGTAAGATCGACCATCTTTACTACAAGTTCGATCCGCGTGCGGTGCGCAAAGATCTACCCCCAGGTGAAGAAACCTCTATAAAGAAGATGGAACGTCTTTGCAAATACATCTACGCTCACGATGAAACCGATCGTCTGAGAACTCGGGCTATATTGTCGCATATTTACCACCATGCGTTGCACGACAACTGGTTCCAAGCGCGCGATTTGCTCCTCATGTCTCATCTGCAGGAGACGGTGCAACACTCCGATCCGAGCACTCAAATCCTGTACAACCGTACTATGGCTAACTTGGGTCTATGTGCGTTCCGACGCGGTAACGTCAAAGAAGCCCACGGCTGTCTCGCCGAGCTGATGATGACTGGGAAACCTAAGGAGCTGTTAGCTCAAGGGTTACTACCGCAGCGTCAACACGAGCGCTCGAAGGAGCAGGAGAAAATCGAGAAGCAACGTCAGATGCCTTTCCATATGCATATCAACTTGGAGCTACTCGAATGCGTGTATTTGGTTTCGGCCATGTTGATTGAGATCCCTTACATGGCTGCGCACGAGTTCGACGCGCGTCGTCGCATGATCAGTAAGACGTTTTACCAGAACCTGCGCGCTAGTGAGCGGCAGGCGCTGGTCGGACCGCCGGAGTCTATGAGGGAGCACGCGGTCGCGGCAGCGAGGGCGATGAGACGCGGGGATTGGCGCGCTTGTCTCAACTTCATTGTTAACGAGAAGATGAACGCTAAGGTAAGTTAAGGCTTAGAGATCTAGGCAAACAACTCTAAGACTTGAAACATTGTTACATTTTATCTAAAAAAAAAAACTACTCAATCAAAATCGCTTCATCTTTTTGTGAGCTACGATGCCACAGCAGCTACAAAGACACAGACATCTTGGCACACACACACACTGACAGTGACCTCTCTTTTTCCACTATTTATTTATTTATGGGGTAGATCATGTTGTATATCAAAATAATCTACCACTACTGGGTAAAGACAACCGAGGGTAAATTGTTGAGTTGTGACTCGCGTAATTTCAGGTACATTCGGTTTTATACAAAAACCTTGTTTTGGCTACAGGGCGGCGCAATACAAGAACTTTTCTATAGAAAGTAATTACACGACTCACAACTCAACTCGTCTGGCCTTACCCTTATAGTGTAAATCGCTGTCTTAGATGATTTATTATAGACTATGCCTTGTCCGAGCTTCATTATTTGTTGCTCGGCCGCTACTCCTTGCTCGGTTGCAACAGACCGATCGACTGCTCGCCGGGCAATGGACAACGAGGCTCATCATAAATCATCTTCATAGTGCAGTAATTCGTCTAGACAACTACTATCAACCCCATTATGTATTCTATAGTTTTCCAAACTAGTTGGTAACAAACGTGTCTACCCCGCAGGTATGGGACCTGATGGTGGGCGCCGACAACGTGCGCGCGATGCTCGGCCGGTTGATCCGCGAGGAGTCGCTCCGTACCTACTTGTTCACTTACGCTCATGTCTACGCTTCACTGTCTCTACGGTCTTTGGGTAAGTAGTTAAGTCCCCTGCTCTGCTGATTTAGACGACAGTAACTCGATCAAACATGTTTGCGAGAAAAACGTGGTTAAAGTTTTCAGAATATTTTTTGTGGTTGCTCCTAAACCATTAATGCTATTGAAACATGAAATATACCAAAAGAAAGGGAAAAATGTATAGATTATGTTAAAATAAAAATAAATAAAGTATATTTATAAACTTATAATAAAATCTAAAAAATCACTTAGGCTTATAGTAATTATTATCAGTAGAACATTATTGTCCTAAGAATAAGTGCAGTCAGTAACTACCATAGTTACTGCATTTTAGATTAGGATGTTAGTACTAAATGCACAATCGACACGTGTTGGGGACACGATCTGTCTGTAACTGATTCCAAACAGGCAACTCTCTGCTTAGCACCTGATGGTACAGCGGATTTTGACGCGGTCAAAGTAGCCCAATTATTCATATCAAGTTCGTAGAGATAGATCTGTATAAACTTAAGTGCTTGGTTGCGAAATATCAAATGTATGAAGCTGTTTGTGGTTTCACATCCCATAGCGTGCGTATTACGCGTTTTCGTTTAAAATCATTCGGTACATTGATGTAGTAGTCACAATATGTAAGGTGGATAGACCCTTACTTATTATCCCATCTCTACGGAAACGGGATTACCTACGCGAGTCTTTTTTCTCATTATGAAACCATAGAATTGGTTTAATTATGCTGAAATTTTAAGTTATTTTTAAAGTTCTCTGTCTAATAATAGTGTATTTATCTTTCCCAGCCGATATGTTCGAGTTGCCGCGTCAACGTGTCCACTCTCTCGTCTCCAAGATGATAATAAATGAGGAGCTGCTAGCTTCATTGGATGATCCGAGCGAATGTGCCATACTGCATCGTTCCGAACCTACACGGATGCAAGCATTGGCTCTGCAGCTTGCTGATAAGGTAAGAATCTGAATAAAGGAACATACATAGTTCGCCAGCAGTTATCATTGGTTTATATTTGTAAGCTCGATGGCTGATCCCAGTTTTATCTCTGATAGTAGTTGTTAGTAGGGCGACCTAAAAAGCTTTGAACACTATGTGAGCCACACCACTACACGAAAAGAAGAAGTTACAATTTAAGTAAGGGATATTGTCCTGAGAAACGCACTGATTCACTGATAAACGCCTACCGCTGTTTCTATAGACGGTAATGTATGGCTTTGAAGATCTACTAGTGAAATTCTATAAAAGTAATAATAAAAGAATAATAAAGACTTACAACGTAAAACTTACACAATAGGTATAAACATTTCGCTTCAAAATACATTTTTAGATTATTGTGATAATTTACTGATTCCTAAACTAAGACAAGCTTGTGTTTTAGGAATCAGTTTAGTGTGCGTGCGTACGCAAAAGTGCGTGAGCGAGTGAAACTAACTAATCTAAAATCAATCTATAATTCCAGGTGGGCAACCTAGTAGACTCGAACGAGCGTATATTCGAGAAGCAAGGCTCGTTCTTCCAGCGAGGGGGTCAGGGAGGGCGCGGCGAGGGGCGCGGGCAGCGCGAGCGGCCGCGGGAGGGGTGGAACCGGCGCACGCGCAACCGCCGCCGCGACGATGAGCGCCATGATGACTAGGCAGGCCCGGGCCTGCCTAGAGACCCCTTTGGTCGAGGGAACTTCGGCCGTGGCCGCATTCGGTCAACGTTTACACTATAAACCAAGCTACAGACCTTTAGATTTAACTGCACAACTTTTAACTTGTAAAGTTTTAAAATTACAGACAAATCGTACATGTATTGGTAAAACTAAGTACATAATTTCTTCTATGGTTTTCGCGATTTTGCATGAGATGCACTGAGATGTAAATTTGACAAATTACATCTCAGTCAACCTTGAAAAAGCCAACTGTAAAGTTGGCGAAAGCTCGGGTCAAATAATGAATAAAAACGCGATAAAACCGGATAAATAAAGTGTTTTATTAAAACTAAGTACTGCAAAGTTTTACAGTTTTTTTGATGTGAAACATCTATAGGCGCGGGTAAACATGGTTGCTGGCATGGCGATAGAGGCCGTGGCGACGCATCAACACGCTATATGAAATGAATAGGATACAGGCACACCTATCAGTTGTACTAACTACCTGTCTGATTAATAAATCCTCCTAATATTATAAAGCTGAAAGTTGAGTATGTGTGTATGTATGTATGTGTGTTTGTTAAGTACTTAACTGATTGCAATGAAACTTGGAATATAGGTAGCTAGATACCGGGAATAACACATAGGCTAATTTTTATCCCGATATTCTCGCGGGAACGGGACTTACGCGGGTGAAACCGCGGGGCGCAGCTAGTAATAATAATAATTTCTATGTTTCACAACTGTCAGGCGTCCCGTGACGGCACACATTTTGTTTTATATTCCTATACTTTGTTATTAAAACAAATACTGTGAATACTTTGGGTCGAATTGACAATCTAATGGAAGTATTGTTAGATAAAACTGTACAATTAAAACTGCGCAGTTAAATCTACAGGTCTGTTGCCTGCAAAATATTTATGTTAATCAGTAACCGAATGCGGCCGGAAATCTTGAGGTTTTTTTTCTTTATTCACCTATACTGTCTATTAGTATATTATTATAGCAAATACAGTGAATATTTTTGGTTTTCATTTAAACCTTCGTATTTTTTTTAGTATATATTTGTATGTATCTATCTATGTACTTGTTTTTTATCTATAACTCTAATAAAAATACTTTGAATCAATTTGTTGTTTTTAATTTTATTCAAGAAGTCATTTGAATGAACGTATTCGTTTGTAGTTAGTATGGCATTTACTAATACGTTTATTTTGAAGTATTGTTCGTCTCAATCCTGTAATCAAGCCTGATCAAGGAAAGTTTTGGAAATGTTTTTAGCTATGATGACTATAAAATGTTTTGTCGTAACTGATTGACTCAGATTGACTATCAACCAAAGAAATAAAACACTATTGCAACGCATAGCCTAAACTGCTGTTACAGCTGCTGTACAGAACAGAACTGAAAAATGCGTGCTGTATTATGAATTATGATGCAGGCATAAAATATTAAAAGGTTTTTTTCAAAATCACGGTACCCAGCTAGACAAACAGAATTCAGAACCATTGATGTGAGTTTTTTCGAAAAAAAAAAACCCGTACGTGATGGTGAACGAAAAATACGTTGACGCGTATTTTGTATGGAAACTCGTAACTTCGATATCGTCCGCTAGAGGCGGTTTTTGAGTTTCCATACAAAATACGCGTTAACTTAACCCTCACGTTCGCGTTTTTTTTACGAAAAAACTCACTACCCATACAGAAGTAGTTTTGTTTCGCACGGGTGCAACTTTTTCAACCTTGCCACTTCCATTATTTCAAAAGACTTCTTAGCTTAGCTTTACGCTACTCAGCTAAAGATGGCGTTGAACACACAATAATTTTGCGTTTTGTTATTTTTCTGTAGTTATTGACTAATATATTCACTTTGATCCACGCTTTTCACTTAATTTTTAGTTTATTTAATGCAATTCATTCATATATTTAGCGTAATTAAAACTTATTCTTACGTTTGCGTTTCCTTTTATTTTACGTTTACTCTTATGTCTATTTTATGAATCAGAGAAATAGTACTAAAATCAAAACGCAACGCAGCAATTTTTGACGTATCGTAGTCATCGACATTCGACTCCCTACCCTATTTTGCAAATAGAAATTTGTGGCCATTATCGCTTTACCTTTCCAACCTAATAATTTGTTATTCAATTATGGTGTTCATTTCGACCTGGAAACTATTAATTTGAAGAATATCACAATTTTAACACACAAAATCTGAGGTTGTTTTGTCACGACCGTATCCAATACAATGGCTGCAACGAGGAGACTCCAAAAGGTGAGACATCATTTTTTTTATGTTGTTCGATGTTTTCTCGTCATTGTTTTGAGATAAATTGCTTGATTACCTTTTTCTGTATTATAAAACTAGCTAGTTTTAATGCTGTATGTCAACTTCGATGTTAAAACGATGCTTATCATTTTGTGTGAATATGATATGCCAAGACCTACTTTGTGTTTTTCAGGAGCTGAATGACATCAGGTCTTCAGGTCTAAAGTCGTTTAGAGACATTCAAGTTGACGAATCCAACATATTGACATGGCAAGGATTAATTGTTCCCGTAAGTATAGTTTTAAAATACATTGGGCGTTATTTTTAAGTTTATCAATACAGTTGCTAACCAAAGCAGCTTTTGGTTTTACTGGTTTTGGTTTAACTTTTAGCTCCATCCTATAGTTTCACTTTAAAACTAAGACTCCTCTCCATCTGCCTGTCTAGCTGTATTGTATGAATCGTGATAGCCAGCTACACAAATTTTCATGGATGATGTTATTTTTTTGTCATAACAGTATGGAACTCTTCGTGTATGAATCTGACTTGCACTTGGTCAGTATTTTTAGAAATGCTCACACTCATACATGACTAAAGTTAGATGTATTTACTGTTTTTCTATAGATGACTCATAATTTAATAATCATATCCTCAAGGCTGATGATTATTTGCATAAAGAAGACTAAATTCTATGAAACATCTTGCCGTTGGTAACTGATGGCCTAAAGATGGCTACAGATCTTTAGATTTAACTGTGTAGTTTTAGGCAAACTATTATATTATTAATTATTATAGGCCCCAGTGTGGCCCTGTGGCAACACAGAAGGGTCCGGGTTTAATTCCCTCCGGATGCAAACATTTCTGCTGACCATAAATATTTGTTTCCAAGTGCATGCAAGTCTTCATGTATCTACAGTATTTTTTATATAAAATAGTATACCTGTTAAGTTTAAATAAACATGGAGACTTACTTCTTAAGCAATTTGAATTAGTGAGGTGCTTAGGTAAATACTAGTTCATCAGGTAAGTACTTAACATCAGTTTATTACGTAAGGGCCAAATATGCAATTAATTAGCGACTAAAAGCATATTAAAACCAAACCAGGTTCTAATCATTAGGGCTATTACAAATTATAAATTGTGACTCAATCACAGATCTTGACTTCTTACTAGAATTAAACTCATTTTGGCATTTATTGTAATGTGGGATATGATTTAATTTTTAACCTACTAACACGTAGGATATGATTCAATTCCATAAAATACAGGATTTTTCGAGTCAACAAAATATATATGCTGCTGACAAATATACAACATCCAATTTAAAGCCACTGTTAGTTACATGTTAAAAACATGTCATTGCAAAGCTATTCCTTTAACCGTCCATTTGATCTCCAACTTTTATTTTTGTATTATGTTTTTAATATACTTTTGTAAACAAATTTGTAGACGCTTAGATTATTAGATTATATTTATTACAGATAGATTATCTAGATGGTGAAATTTTGATTCATCTTTTTAAAAGATGTGTTATTGAGTAATTTCCTAAACAGTTTTACTTTGGAACTGAAGTTGTCTGTCAGAGAAGTGTTTGAAATATTTCACTATCAAGCCCATAATTCTGCTTCTATTCTCTAATAGAGACCAGTCCAGTTCTATGAGTAGAAAGTTATATTTTAGATTTTTTATAAATCCCCATGAGAGGAAGCGTCCAAAAAATCAAGCTACAAAATAAATGAATCATCATCATTCATCACTATCTGTACACGGGTTTGTAATAACTCCAAAATTTAGATATCAGGTGTAGGTAATGATAACAATATTTTATCTATAGGAACTGGATTATATGAATAAATAAGTAGTAATATAAATTAGAGACAAAACGGATAGTGGTTTGATAGGATACTGGATACCAAATATTCAAAGCCAAATAGTCAAATATCCGGCCAAACTTAGCCGGGTGCTGGTTTCCTATACGGTATTCGGCCGATTTTAAAATTTGAACCTGATAGGCCGGTTAACCTTTTTACCGGTTATCCTTTTCATCTCTGATATAAATTATATAAAAGCAAGTAAGCTTGGTCGTTAAGTCGCGATTTATATTTACAACTTTATGATCTTGGGCAGTTTGAGCAATAATGACACAAAAAACATAATTTGGATAAAACTACTTAACCAATTGTAATCAAACTAAGAATGTAGATAGTTGTAGAGATTCAATAACACTTAGGCTACTTTATATCCCGATATTCCAAAGGGATCAGCTTTATTTGCGTTTCTTGGGTAATAAATAAAATCCCTACGATTCACGCGATTTTTATCTATACCACTTCATACAATCCAGTCCTTAGTTTTAACTTATCAGATTATTTAGCGGTATTTGGTGGTTGATGTGGTGATTTATGTAAATAAAATATTTAATAGGTGCATTAGGCGTGTAAATATCTTCTATGCAAGACTATTGTATAACTTGACCACAAGACCACTTGTGGCAAGATGCGATGGCTCATAGATATGCAATTTTACCTGATAATCTCTTCAATTAAATTTAACTAAAATATAAAAATTCTGCCAACCATGTCTAAAGCTCATATATGGCACAATGTTTAGTGCGCCGGGCAATATTGTAGGTCTCAAAAATAAATACATTTATTGCTATTAAAATATTTTATCTAATTATAATACCAGATGAAGGCAGGATAACAAAAGGAGCACCTCTGTTGAGGCTACCCTGTTAGGAGCATTTGATTTTGAACAAAAAGCATTTTTAGAGTTACATACCCTAAAGTATACTTCCTGAAAATCCACTGTTCGTCTGTCTGTCACCAGTCTGAATTGTAGTAGAGAATTAGAATTATCACACGATTTATTTCTGTTGCCGCTATGTTCATACAATTCCTAACACCATAATAAAATAAAAATATTTAAGTGGGAGTCCCATACAACAAACATGTTTTTTTTGTGATAATGGTACGGAACTTGGCCAGGTTTTACTTTTAACATCCTTAAAACAGGGGTGGAAATAGGTCGGTAAATTCAGTGAAAGTCAGTTTTTTTTACTATGTTCTGTGAAAGCCAAGCCAGTCTTTTCGGAAAATGGTCAGGACAGTAAATATTTGGAGAATCAGGATGTGACTAAAATAGGGTGTTCTCGCTCATTATTTCTGTAGGTATTTTGACAGTGTCAGCTGCCACGGCCAAATTTATTTAAGAAAATGTTGGCTTGACGGCCAACATTTTCTTAAATAAATTTAACCAAGGGGTTAACATATCTCAATTAGCATGTCTGTAAAATTGATTTATGAGATAAAATAATAAAGGTCATCTTGCCAAGAAGTTACATCGTCTAATAACATAATCCTTGAAGTATGAGGAAACAAAAAAAACTTGTTAAATTCACAGCAAATCATAAACTAACGTTAAAATGTTTGTTTCAGGACAACCCCCCATACAACAAAGGTGCTTTCCGCATAGAGATCAACTTCCCAGCCGAGTACCCCTTCAAACCGCCTAAGATAAGCTTCAAGACAAAGATATACCACCCCAACATCGATGAGAAAGGGCAAGTCTGTCTGCCGATCATTAGCGCCGAAAATTGGAAGCCAGCTACGAAGACTGATCAGGGTAATTATCCTACTAATATAATTTTTTTATTCTATTTATTCACGCAAACACGACTGAACCGATTGCGAAGAACATTGTTATGGTGATAGCTACCATTTCCGTCGATTGGAAAAAATGTATCTTGTGTTGGCAGTCTAGCCTAGCTCTAACACATAGGAAAGAAAGAAAAAAAAGAAAGAAAATAAGTTTATTCAGACAAGCACACAACTAAACAAAAAGGTATACAGGTATCAGAGAAGATGGAGAAAAAAAAATACATATATAATGAAAATACAAACAATACAATCATAAAATGAATATGATTCAATCAAATAATCATAGGCTACATTTCATTCCGATTTTCCCACGTATCGGGACTCATAGGTGTAACCGCGGGGCGCATCTAGTAAATTATTAACCTTTAGGTTAGTTACCGGCCATAAAAATTATTCCAAATCTTTAATAAGTAGGTATGTACAATGAAGCTGTGCTGACTCCAAATAATTTGTGATAGAGGTAGGAAGAAGACTTCATCTTCAAACTGGTCTTACCTATCAATTGAAAAGAAAAATCAATCTTCTATATTTTTTTCCCAGTTATCCAGGCATTAGTGGCTCTCGTCAACGATCCAGAACCGGAGCACCCTCTACGCGCCGAGCTAGCAGAAGAATTCCTTAAAGATAGAAAGAAGTTCTCAAAAAATGCAGAGGACTTCACTAAAAAGAATAGTGAAAAGCGACCATCAGATTAGAATAGGGGAATGGCAAATGTTTAGCTTGGATTTACAGCAAGCAGCCGCAAGATTTCAAGCTAATAATAAGCTAGAGGTGCATTAGTAGTACGCCCAATATGCAATATGTAAAGAAATATGTGTTTGATAGTGAATGGGGTTGTTCAAGAGGTCTAGGCGAACTAATTCTGTTATAAGGTTATGGTTACTTGAAATTTAAAGTTGTTTATTAGTCACTAACCTAAAGCGTTTTTCTTTTTTATTTAATTTTATTATTATATAATACTACTATTCTGATAGTTGATGGTCTTTGCTTCAAAAAACAGATGTAGTTTTTGTAAAACATAACCACGTGACTTTTTGAAAAAAAAAAACAATTTCCAAAAAGTCTTAGAACAAAAGTTGTTTGCCTAGACGTCTAGAACAACCGTCTTTACGATTGGACACCTAATTTTTTACACATTATAGATGCGTCGGATCTTACATTTTACTATACACAATTTTAATGAATGTCATTGCAAACAGCGCCATCTAGCCCCAAACTAAGATACTTAACTTGTAATATGAGTGTGGAAAAACACAGAAAAACTAGAAACCGAAACCGCATAGAAAAACCTAAAACCGAAAAACCGGCATAGAAAACCTTAAAACCGAAAACCAATGCCTATGGTATTTACTTATTTTTTTTTAGTTCTTGACCCTGCACTTTGCTATCATAGAAATATTTTCTATGAAAACACCACGCAAACAACGCCGGGCCTTGTGTCGCCTTGCGTTGTGTTTTTGTAGGTGTATTATTCTTACAAAATAATTATCTAAAGATTAACAAATAATATTTCTTTGGCGGTTGCAATTAAACCCATATCAGCCGTCGTCGCTGACAGGTTTTTGCGACCTGTGCCACTCATATTGTTCTAGCTAATAAATTCATATGAATTAAATATATGTTCGATGTTCTGTAGTAAATGTAATTTATTCGTGATGGATGCATTGAAAAAGGGCTTTACATGTTATGTTTCAGCATGGAATTACGGTACTACGTACAACTCGAAGGTTCACTGCAAAAACATTTTCGTACAAAATTGAACTCTATTCAATGGGTGTTCGTATTAAATACAAGATAACTTGTTCCAAATACAAAAACGGTCTTGACAGAGGACTTTATCTTTGGTTGTCCCTTTCGCACGCTTGCCATGTCAGCCTATTGAGACAAGGACGTGTAAAGATTTAGGACCTCTCCCCTACGCTTGTTTTTACTGCCGCAGTGAAACTTCCAGTTGTACGGAGTACTTAATTCCATGTGTTTCAGTTATACTAGTACAAGTAAGCCGAGACAGTCTG
Organism: Idaea dimidiata; assembly: GCA_949358125.1. Taxonomy (NCBI): domain Eukaryota; kingdom Metazoa; phylum Arthropoda; class Insecta; order Lepidoptera; family Geometridae; genus Idaea; species Idaea dimidiata. Next base: position 16,170,077 of record OX442335.1, on the reverse strand, counting down.
CCAAGTAGCTGCACTGCAATAACTCGCACTATTAAGACTCAACTCGTATGTGCGAGTTGGTCTTGGTACGTGCGAGCTACTACGTTTTATGAAGTCGGATAAAAACTGGGAAACTGTTTTGCTGTAAATTCAAGCTTGAATTTCTTACAATTTATTTAATACTGGTACTAGCTTTGATGAATCACTTCGCTTTCAATATGAATCAACAAATGTAACGCATTTGTTCGACAGATCACTTTACTAAAACAGTGTTTTGTATTTTCAATTGGTAGTTAATTTTTGACCAGCATGACTATTCTAATCGCAAGCTAAACAGGTTTTGTAAGAAGGGCCGCGAAATAAGTTGACCGGTCTGAAGTTGAAGTATGCGTCATGAAAAAAGTGCATTCTAACAGAATATTTACAAAATAAGCTGTGCAGAATATTTTCATCTCAAGTTGTATATTTCTGAGCTTTAAGAAGGACTTATCTTGATTTAGGGTCGATTTGTACCGTTAGCAGGTCTAAAACTGTACAAACCCAGTATTATAGCATTTTGATTGCCTGAAAATGTTGCAAAATTTTAGGAAGGCTAAAATTTTTAATATTTCCGACACCGTTTTGCTACAAAATCCAATCGGTCAACTTAAATAGCGCGCATTAAATACATTATGTATTGTATGTTTTATTTGTATGTTCAGTGGACTGTTAGAGACGAAATATTTGTATGCTTAACTTCGGCTAGCTTAATTTGTATTGTAAACTAAATGTAAATAATTGGGTGTGGTATTTAATCCATGCCATGAACTTTGTCTTGAACAAATATTATGTGCATTTTATAGTGTTAACGTTACGCTGTTGGATCTCTGATCATCTAGAATTGAAGGAGAATAAATATCTATCTCTAAAACTGTTTTTTATTTATTTACGATTTTTAGTTACTTATTTATTTTTGTTCCCATTGTCCCCATAACGGGATAGAATTAATAGAGACAACGGGAATAAATCTATACTACGTTTTTTTTTTTCATTTCTATAATACGTTTGACATTTTTTCTATAGACTAAAATGTCAAATCGTAGTCTTCAATTAAAAATGAAGGATACAGTAGAGTAGAAGCTTAGCTATTTCTAATATAATAGGTGATTTCATTTATTTTCGTAATTCATACTAATTTATTTTCATTCCCGTTGTCCCCATAACTTGTCAATAGGGACCACGGGAATAGATCGACAGTAGCCTAATAGAGTTGAATAGATTAATGGAATCGTTAGTCATACATAAATTCGACAACCTCTTGCATATGCACAACAATAATAGACATTATTTTGTGTATGTTTGTTGCTCCGTCACGCAACAACCGATTGCGATGGAACTCTAGCTAGTTAGCCCTAAATAACACGTGCTACTTTTCTATTTAGATGGAACTTATACTAAAACTGCGGGGCGCTGCTAGAGTAGGTAGGTATAATAAAAATAAATCTAATTTTCACTTAATAGTTTAATCGACAAATGCGTAAACATCATCGCTTTGGCTAGAGCCACCGCCTATATCACAGTCTTTTGCCTTTAAAATACTTTTTTGGTTGACTACATTTTCTTCTACAGGGTCTTCAATCCTCAGTCTTTTCATATCGGGACCATTAAACTCATTGAATGGTAAATAGGTGTTCAAATTTACTGAAACAAAATACTTTGTTAGTTCTCATACTCAAACGGCTTCACCGATTTTTATGAAATTATTTTATATGCATATTCAGAAGTTTGAGAATAGAATATTTTTCATACCCTTACGTGAGTGATAGTGCTAAGAGTTGTAAACCCCTAACATTTTTTTTTATTTGGTGGACCGATTTGGATGAAAATTTGCATAAGAATAGATCTATGGAGAGTAACATAGAATACTTTTGATCCTGATTATCCTGCGGGATCTGGACTTACACGGATAAAACCGCGGGACGCAGTTAGTTACGTAAGTATATAAATAAGCATACGGTTGCGTTTCCAACAGAGATTTGCGAGGATGGGTAGATTGTGTGTGTTTGATTATTAAGAACTAATAGATCGCCCCGTTTAGGTACCTATATACAACATAGACTATAAAGCGACTATGAATTCTGGGGAAGGCTACCGAACCTGAAGTTCTCCCCGCGTGGTGGCGAGTAAACTATTTAGTCCTAAAGGTAGCCGGCCGCAAAAACATTGCCAAATCTATTTGCAGTAGGTATGGTAAATGACGACTTACTTATTTGGGGTTGGCCCTAAATCATTTGTGAACCAGAACCTGGGCTCCCGAGAGGGATGCAATCGGGAAAGTCGCTTAAATTAAAATATAAATATTGCACGACATTACACACACCGCTATCTAGCCCCAAACTAAGCACGAGGCTTGTACTATGGGTATTAGACAACGGATATACTTACTACATACTTTGTAAAAACATATACATAGAAAACACCCAGAACTAGAAACAAACATTTATGGTCAGCAGAAATATTAGTCACTGGCGGGAATAGGACCCGCAACCATCTGCGACGACAGAGACCGTCGTCGGTCGTCAAGAGAGGCAATACTCACATTTAGTAACATTAATGCAATGGTTTAAATAGTTGTTATCGTTGGAATCCTTCTTGTTTAACCCTGGATCTATGTTGAGAGTGTAATCAGGTCCATACTTGGTCCAGTGGCTGTGTTCAGGGATGTTCTCGTCTAGAGTGACGTTAGCTACGAGTGCAGTGAGGGTGGTCCAGAGGCGAGCTGCGTTTGGTGCATTGTATCCCCCTGAAATGCAAAAGTACAACATATAAAAAATGTGAGTTTCAAGAAAAACTCGTGCCTGTCAAGTCATGCATGAAGGTAGGCATCTTACACAATATTTACATAGATATGCCATAGACTATTATTATTCTATTCCTATATATATAAAAATGAATCCCTATTTCGCGTGGTCACGGCATCACGCCTGAACGGCTGGACCGATTTAGATAATTCTTTTTTTGTTGTGTTCGTTATGATCAGAAGGTTCTCATGAAAGAAAAAATGCTAATTAATTATTTAATTGGACACTATAATTCTACTAATATTAGTAGGATTATAGTGTTATTTATACGAACGGGTAAGCCGGCGCGTAACTATCTTCCTAACTTAAATAAATAAATAAATAAATCCTGTGACCAACACACATCGCCATCTAGCCCCATGGTAAGCTGCTAAGCTTGTGTTACGGTGACTAGACAACGGATATACTACTAATATTTATTTTTCTTTTGTAAATACAAACATACTATACATAGTATTACATAGTAATACACCCAGACGATACAAATATTTATTTTTAAGCATAAATATTTGCACCCAGCGGCAATCGAACCCGCAACCTTCTGCATTGCAGCCAAGCGTTTGCCCGACGCGCCACAGAGGTCGTCTTACTTAACCTATCCACTTACCACCCCCTAACAACATAGTAGGTGCCCGCTTCCTGAGCACGTTCTTCAAGCAGGTACAGTAGCTGCGAGCGGTGAGGCGCGCGCCACCTAGCGGGTCGAGTGTTAGTGCGTCCGCTCCGCATTGCACGACCAATGCATCTGGCGCGAAATGTGCGTACACTGCGTTAAATACTCTGTGAAAAATATAATAAGGTGTTTATATTGTCAGCCTCTCCGCGCGTCGGGCCTCCCACTGCAAGTTAGAAGGTTGCAGGTTCGCAATCTTATATACCATTATATGTTTATGCCTTGTATCAATTGTATGTATTTAGGTAGGTACAACAAAAACATACAGTTTATCCATTAGCTAATAATACCCATAGAACAACAAGTTTTTTTTATTTTTATTTTAGTGAAATTAACGCTACCTGCATGGGGGGAGGGGGTTGTTATTAATAGAAATTGTAACGTAAAAGTACCTCACAGTAAAGTTCGTAAAGTTGCATTATAAGTAGTAAGTCTTAAAAAAACTTACTACTTATAATGCTAGATTTTAATGCATGCAGTGTTTTTAAGTTGTTTTTAATAAAAACTTACTTGTTTTTGATATATTTTAAAGTGTTTCCTACACTTGGATGACTATACTCAAAGAAACATCTCTGGAGATCCGTCCCAACGCCTTTTCCAATATGGGAAAATCTGTCCTGTATGGATCAGGACGGACTTAATCAGTCCAATATGGAAAAATCAGTCCAGTTCAAATCCTGTCAGGTGCGAAATTTTTGGAAAACTTACTTATTAAAAACATATTCCATAGTATCATCAGTGTATCCGGCGTGCAGTGGTATATTGCAAGAGTGACCCTTTCCTTTCAGATTACCAATGTCATCCAAGCTCCCTGAGCCGGGGTAGAAACCAGCTTCAAATTTGTGAAAGGATAGTGTGAAGACTGATTTACTGAGATTAAATGCGTCTTGGACTCCGTTGCCTGAAATTATTCATCATTAGAACACTTTAGAATAAATACAAACATTTTTTTAAATATATTTCTATTAAAGTGCAGAAAACATAATGAATAAACACAGTTAAATAGAAATACGGGCACAGACAAATAAGAAAATCATGTCAATCATGCTATGTTTTATTACATCAATAAATAAAATAAATGTATCAAAGATTACCATGATGAATATCCAGATCAATATACAACACTTTAGGAAACTTCTTTTTTAACTTTTCTATTCCTATTACAATATCATTTACATAACAGAAACCATCTGCACCAAATCTGAAAGGAAAAAGTTCATTGAGTTACGAATAGCATCATTTCATTATCATTATTACATAGTATAAAACAAAGTCACTTCTCTGTCTGTCTGTTTGTAAGTATATGCTTATATCTTTAACACTCCGCAACGGATTTTGATGAGTTTTTTTTAGGAATAGAGTGATTGGTTTAACAGTTATAGTAAAACTGTGGGGCGCAGTAGTATATGCACAACCTGTAAGCAGTTTTTGCTTGCACAGAAAACATAACTGAGCATTTTATACGTCCTAGAAGACATGTTTTACACATTTCAAAAGGTTTTCAGAATAACCTTACACAGTATAAGATTAAACAAGTAATTAGAATTAAAAACATTTGCTTAAAGCACATGCCATAAGAAGCTAGTTGCCTCGTTTAATCTAGCCATCTTAATCTTTACTACTACCATGTATTATTTATACTGTTCACTGCTACAATGAAAGTAGTTATAATGTTCAAGTTTGAAGTAGCAGCCAAGTCAAATCAAACTGAACCAAAAGAATCATGAAAAAATGTTTTTTATATTCTGCTAAGGATATGAAATACCTTTTTGTGGCAAAATGGTTTAGATTACCTTTGGTTGTGTGTTTAAATTTTGCTGAGTATTAATTTTTGCAAACATTTCATTTAAACTTGTATAAAAGTTACTAAGTTTTGTATCTTAATGATTAGATGAGTGAAATTGTTGGGATTAAACTAGTAAACATTATTACCTCTGTGCATGATGCCAGCCTCCACACCAGTTGATTACAACTTCAGCAACACCAAGTAATAAGCATTTGGCTGCAGTCACAGTGCCTCCGGCTATAGTGCTCACTAATTCAAACATATTTGATACTGGTTCACAGTCGTAGGCTACAAACCAAAACTGGTTATTAACTCATGTATTTTGGCATAGTTTATTGCAATTTTATAGTCAAATACCATTGAAAGTCTCACATAAATATAAAAAACAAGTAGCACTAGACAGACAGATGTAATAATAATCAACTATGCTAGCTATTATGGTTCATAAACATATAGGCCTTGTGACAGAAAGTGGATTCATAGTTGAATTTTGGGCACAGAACCTTTGATATAGAATAAATAGTTAAGTTTAATATAGGTATGCAAGGGATGTGGAAGCAGCTACTTTAAGAAATTTCTGAACAGTACTCGCCTAGCCCAAATTCTTCATCTTCTTTAGTACAATTATAATCTTCATCAATCTCTGAGAGGGTTTTCAAATGTTCCAAATATAATTCTGAATGGAATTCTTTCAAATCTGCATATGATGCAGGGACAGACCTTATAATTTTCATGTGTTTTAAAAGACCGTAAGCTTCTATGAGATTATGGACCATAGTTGCCTGAAAATAGTTATAATCTTTGTTATTTGGTAGGTAAGTATCTTTTTTATTATCATCAATTTTGTATCTTTTTGTACCAGTCAGTCTACTGAAATGTTGGATTGTTGATTTAATTAACAAAAAGCGATAAAAACCGTATTAGAGTTTTATTTCAATAAAAACAATAACAAAATACCTGTTGAATAGATACAATACTCACACGATGCTCTACAGCAGGTAGCCGATCGCATTCTTCAATTAATTTCTCATCCCACACGTAACACATTTTATTAGGCATTTTAAAATACTACTCTTTCAAAACAGTTTTTCAAAACAAAACAAATAACTATTTCCGTGACAAATGGAGACAAATCTGCGGTCAACTGATTTGACATTTCACTTCATTCATCCGTCATTTAATTTGTCATTTGGCCGTTGAACTCCCGTTAGACGTTCCGTTCTGCTCCGTTAAAACCAAAAAAACATCTATATAAGTATAATAGGAATCGATTGCTCAGTACATAAATCATAATTTCTACGTCATATAGCATTTAAAAAACTAATGATTACCTAAGAGCTTTATAATATAGTAATGATCATCAAACACATAAAATATAAGCTAAAATCAACTAAAAAAATCTCCGCGAACGAAACGCAATACTATGAAATGAAATGGCGCGAGAGCCGCCATTGCTGTGAAGGCTGATGACGGTGACAAAAACAAGACAGAAATATAAACGTTTGTCTATTCTTCATGCCCTAAAAGTAATTGGTTGAAAGTTGTGTAGAAATTCAAATCCAGCCAATCAACGATATTTACCTCGCTGAAAACAAGCGTCCATTTTCTTCCCTCATTATTTCTAGTTATCTATCAATCAATCTAGCTTTGACATTTTAGAATTGTACCGAAAAATCTTTTAAAAATTAACACAAAATAAGTGTGAAGTATTTAAATCGTGCGTTCTCTCAATTTAACGATGTAGACTGTGAATAAGTGATATTGTGACGATATTTCTATCACATGATATTTTGTGTGTGATTCTATGACAGACAAGGTCTATCTATTACAAAATATTGGTAACTCGAGTCAATCTGGTTTGTTTGTGGCAGGTTAAACCACTTCTTCGATGGTGTTCTGTGATTTTATTACAGTAAATAGCAAGTTCAAGTGGAAATGGTTCGAGGTTAGTAACGTTCATACATATTACAGCGTAAAATTTATACAGATACTTATGAAGTAGGTAGGTAGGTATAGATGGCATCCTTTGTTCATGGTACCCCGCGGCTTATTTAGTATTCCGCTTGAAATAGTATAAATTATAAGGTGCGTTTTTTCATGGTGTTTTGATCTCAGGTTAGAATTCTAATTTAGAACTGAAACGTCCATTTTGTCCTATTACCTCATAGGCATTTTTATATTTATCACATGGGTTTTCTATGGAGTAAGTCATTTACATATTCTTCATTCTAATTTGTTTATATTGTTTCCTATGTATGAATAAACCTTACGGAAAAGTTCAAACTATGCTTTTTAATATCTACTTACTTTCTTACTCTATTTCTATTTTTTTTTTTTAAAACCATCCAATATGAATAAATTGTAACATCACTGCATGTTCTTAAATTCATGTAAAGGGTCCCATGCATTAACAGTTCCATGGGCTGTAAGTGTCTACATCAAGTTATGTATAAGTTAGACCAGCTGATACCATAGCCTCTTCAGTACCTATCCAGCTGATTTGGTTCATTTTAATTGTATTTCAATTATTTGGCATCCAATCTAATTCAACTCTTCACTCCACACTTTCCACTACATACACATGTTAGTTGAATTTTAATTGATTTAATAGGTTATGTTTGATTAAAAAAAAATGTATGTGATACTGGCCCAAATTGCCCTATATTGCTGGCAAAAGGCCGTCTACCGCTTACTAAGAATCTTAGCTAAAGTGAGGTTATGCATAAATATATACCTATGTATTTACAAAAATATATAAATGTTTTTCCAACTAATTACTATAAAATTAATTACTTAGCTTGGGGCATGTGCTTTAATATCTACTTTTTCATTAACAAAGAAATTTAAAAAATATATTTGGTGATATATCCATGGTGGTCTCAGCTGGACACTTAGTGGTGCAAAAGTTGCCCACGAAAGCACTAGCGAGACAATATTATGTTAAATTTTGAAAGCTGGAAAGAGATGAGACTTTGCCCAGCTGTGGGACAGCGCAGACTAATTAAAAAAATAATTCATGAGTTTATTTGCTATTATCAATTGCAATTTGCCCAAACTTCAATCAACCACATCTGCTCATAGTTGCAAGACTGATTGCGTGATGAAAATTGTCAAGCAACCATAGCATAGTTGCTAAACTTTGAGCTTGAGTGAGCTGAGTGAACTTCCTGCAATTTTTTTGTTAAGCTTAGTTTGAGTTTCTACTGCAATGCTATCCTATTTCACCTTATATCTTTTACTAATAATTGGTTACGGTTTCAGCAACTAGCTTGATGGCCGCCCAGGAGGGCGTGAAGACTCCGCATCGCATAGAACTGTGTGAGGAGCCTGTCAGACCTACGCGTAACTATCGAAAGCGCAGGTAACTGAGGCCTTCATATAAACGATGAATTATGCTAGACCGAGCCGCGTCCAAGCCAAGGCATGGACAAGCTATTTTGTATGAAGAAAGCAGGGATGTGACATGTCTGTCTCGTTCTTACGAGAATGGGCTGTAGGTGGGCTTTGCTTTCTTACAAAATAGCAGGTCCCCACCTTAGATCGAACCTGGCTTGGTCCAGCATAATTCATCCTTAAAATAATCTGCTTATAGATTCATGCAGCTGTATATGGGAATTACAAATATTATGTTGTTTTGGATGCTCGCCATGTTGATTCTAATTTTTAAAAGAAACTTTCAAAGGTTAATAGAGGGTATCAAAAAAAGAGATAGTCTATTTAAAAAAAAAAGTTTATTTCAATATGTTAGTTAAGCCTGTGTTGCTAAATAAATGTCAAAAATGTTTAAAATGTGTTAAATCTATGTTAGGTTTACAGACATTGTAGTAATATTCAAGCAAACAAACGGCTTTATTTTGTGCTCAAAATATTTTATACATACTCAGATAAAAACTAAATTAAAACCAAAGCAAAAGTTTAATAATTTGTAGCATCTAAAGCAGTGTAATCTGTAAGCAGTTTTATATTTTAGTTTGAATTGCTATCAATCATTACTAAATATACATTATACATTCCTCTCACTAATCAAATCAATTAGTCACTTCATCATAAAACCTATTATTACCATGTGATAAGATTAGAAATTCCATTGGTGAATCATTTTAGGAAGATTACCAGCGTATTTCTTTATTTAATTATATTGTGCTTGAAATGTATTTAATGCATTTAAATACATTTCAACAAAAATGGATGAACATGCTATATCATGGACTTTATCATCACAACACTTACCATCAGGTTAGATAGTGATTAAGCGATCATCCCTCGAATGTAAAAAAAGGTTATTGCAAATCTGAATAAGAAAATTAACCTCTCAACCTATGGCCTTGTACACATAGGTTGTATACTTACGAGTATGTATTTTTAAACTACTATTATTTATAGCATGTTTCTTGACTACCATTATGCGATAATAATGAATGCATGCATGTTAAAATCACTGATGGATGTTTACATAACAAACTCATTTTATGGCTTTATAGTTTGAATAAGTACTACCTATCTTGGTATTTCGTATTTGCGAAATCAATATCTTACTTCTTACTAATATTATAAACGCGAATGTTTGTATGCATGTATAGTATATGTATGTGACTTTGTTACTCTTTCACGCAAAAACTACTGAATCGATTACGATAAAACTTGGAGCTGGATACCGAGAATAACAAATAGACTTCTTTTTATCCCGATATTCCCTCGGGAATGATCTACACACAGCTATCTACAATATATACTACAAATCATCCAAAATCAAGTTAAAAGCAATTTTTAATTGTTTACGCTTTTTTTCTAAAATGCAGCTTATTCTCAGAGAGTTTTACTACCACCACAGTACAATTAAAGTGTACAAATGCTTTACTAAACGAAAGTCAATCTTGCCTGTACCACAGCCTATTTAATTCTACTAATAAAATAAAGCTGAAAGTTTTGTGAGTATGTATGTATGTTTGTTACACTCAGTCACTTAAAAACCGCTGAACCGATTACCACGATTTATGATGAAATGAGGTAATGTTGAGAAAATGTTGATAGCTGGGGACCTGGAATAACACTGGCTACTTTTTATCCCGATATTCCCGCGGGGTCGGATTTGATCGGATCAGATTTGTTGATACGCCTCGCGGCGCTTGTACGGGTAGATTGACAAGCACATTGCTTCGTAATCTCGAAAGATCGAAACTTACGAGCATGGGAACAACCATGTAAGGGAATAACGCGATCTGCTCGTACAACCAAGACCGAGTGGCCTTTGTGAGCTAAAACATTTGTACAATCAACAAGACTTCGTAATGGTTACTATAACCATAAATAAATTTCCTATGTGACATCGCTGTGTCGTCATCGTGCGAAGTGGAGACGTAAAAGTAGGAAATGAAACCGGGAACATGTATCGGATTTATAATTATGATAATTATGATGATCACTTTGTCATCATCGATACATAATTATTTCTGTGTATTGACGTTATTTGTTTAGGGCATAGTAGGTTTTGACACAGATCACATATTATATTACTAACGCTTTTTGGAATAATAGTGATTCATCATCGTATTATTTTATTACTTCATAATTAAAATAAAACCTGTTTCCATAAAGGGTTATTATTAGTAAATAGTGGCAAATGGGTAACATCTTTGTGCTATTTTCGTTAAAATATCACTTGCTAGAACGGGACAACAATAACCATTAGTATTAATCACTATTAATTAAACATCACTTAATACCTAAATAAATCAGTAGTACTCTTGCCTACGTCAGTATAAATCCTTTTACGGTGATAGCAACAAGTTAAAATTACTGTAAATTAAAATTTTATAACAGGTACTTTAAATTATTTAATTCGCTTGATACTGAAGTGATTTTCATTCCAAGATGGAACCCATAAGGTAAGAATATTCGAACCTTTCCATACTCACAAATTAGTCAAAAAACACTGCGTTGCGTAGTCGGGTAAAAAATTAAAAGATCGCGTTTTTTACCCGACTGCGCGACGCAAAGGAGGGTAATGTGTTTATAGGTCTATGTATGTATGTATGTATGTATGTATGTATGTATGGATGTTTCTATGTGGCGTTCTAGAGGCCAAACGCGTGGACCGATTTCGATGTTTCTTATGTCAATCGATTCGTCTTAATCTGGCGAGTGTGACTAAAGACATGACAGTAATCCAAAGTAACTTATGTCACCACCAGACGCCATATTGTCAAAATTAAAAAATCCAAAATCGTCAAAGTATGTCAAGATGGGTATCGTTGAATAGGTTTTTAAAAATAAATATTAGGTTTCTTTCACCATTTTTCATTTTAAAGAACCATTTAGGAAATATAACGGTTTAAAGTTAATTTACAATTAGGTATTCATGCTTTTTATTACTAACGAACAAGTTTTTATTTTGTTACGAAGTTACGCTTGGAACTATCAAAGTTTAAGCCGTGATGGTACAGGTGACAGGAATTTATTGATATAAACTAAAAAAATATTTACATAAATTGTACCTACCTACTGAATAAAAGCCTAATAACACTTAGGTACCTAAAAACGTTAAAAGAATAATAATAAATTTAAACAATAAATAACTAAACCCTAACTGAAATAGAATCTTACTAATATTATAAACGCGAAAGTTTGTATGTAAGTATGTATGTATGTATGTGAGGTTGTTACTCTTTCACGCAAAAACTACTGAACCGATTGCGATGAAACTTGGAATATAGGTAGCGGGACCTGGATTAACACATAGGCTACCTTCTATTCCCGCGGGAACGGAACTTACGCGGGTGAAACCGCGGGGCGCAGCTAGTACATTATAACCCCCTAATGAAATGAATAGATTACGAGACTTACCTACCATCAATAAATGAAAATAACTAAAAAGCGTAAAATAAAAAAAATAATTTATAAAAAACAAAAAACCCGACTGCGTAAAAACTCGATTAAAAAATACGCATAGAAACAACAAAAAAACCAAAAAGAAAAAAACAAGCCCAGTAATTTGAAATTACGCTAAGTAATTAGTTTTGTAATCGATACACACAGAACACATAATAAATGAGTAAAAAATTACTCACAGTCGGGACCCATTGGAAAAATTAGATTGGTAAAATGAATGGGCCCCGACTGTGAGTAATTTTTTACTCATTTATTATGTGTTCTGTGTGTATCGATTACAAAACTAATTACTTAGCGTAATTTCAAATTACTGGGCTTGTTTTTTTCTTTTTGGTTTTTTTGTTGTTTCTATGCGTATTTTTTAATCGAGTTTTTACGCAGTCGGGTTTTTTGTTTTTTATAATGTGTAAAAACTGACGTTCCGGGGACTTATTAGTTTTCACGCTCACGGGCAAACTAAGGTGACTTGTGTGTCTAATTTGCAAGCGATTAGATCAATTAAAATATTTATTTTAAAGTCAAAATATCGCAAACCTTATATTATATCCAATTCCTTAACTATCAAAAATAACAATTTGCCTATACCTCAATTTTGTGTCGGTCGATAAGATGCATTATCGCTTACAGCTGAGCCAGACTCGCTGTGGCCACTGCCGAATGACCATAGCAACTTTACGTAGTATGTACATAACATTGGAGATAGATAACATAGCTACTGTATACGAACCTAATATGTATCGGAGTATCGTGGTTAAAACTAACATTCTATATCGCAACTCTAACATTACATTGGCTTCGCGCTGTTACTGATAAAACAACTGGGTCACATTTATCTTTGTTAACAGGATAATAACTAACACGGCAACAAAGACTGAAAATGAAGTGAAGAGAGAATCGCCGAAGAAGATTGAACTCAAATCTAAGCCATTGAAGACTAGCAACGGATTTACCAATATGACTAATGGACATACTCTGAGGTCTCGAGGCTCTAGGGCGGCTGCCCGAGCGGCCGAAAGCCATAAACTCACAGAATACTTTAAAGAGGAGATTAAAAGTCCTAAAATCGAAGCCCCTGCTTCACCCCCACCTATTATAGAAAAGACTGTGGCTAAAATTGAGCCTAAAGTGAATGGAACTAATCACAAATTGACAGAGTACTTCCCTGTACGGCGCAGTGTGAGGAAGACTTCCAAATGTGTTATGGCGGAGAAGATGAGAGATTTGGAGCGGGCTGTGAGAGAGCAAAGAGAGGATGGTTTACAGGTGAGCGGATTAAATTCATTTATTTTACGTGTCGTAATATTTTTTACCATGTACCTATAATCAAATCATTCACAATTTTAGGTTAGTGTTTACCAAGGTAGAGCGGAACATCTAAGTACCTCAAATATACTAATTAAAACTGCCGGTTCTATTTTTACCCCACTACGACAAAAAATATGTTTTAGACTTATGAATGCAAATAAAACGTTTTCTTTCGTAATAGTGGAAACTGAATAATTCTATTTTCTGAATAGAATCTAGGCCAACCGCAACCGCACACCAATATCTTTTTTTTTTTTTTTTTTGAGAAATATAATGTACACTGATAGTTATTACTCTTCACCGTAAAGGAGATGTCCTTCTCAGTGAAGAGTAATATCGTGAAGAAATCCGCGTCTTAAATTCACGATCAATCATGAAGTTACGTAAAGAAATACGTTCGGCGAAACCATTCACCTCTATTTTCAGGAAATTAAGAATTCAACAAGTAGACCTTCAATAAATTTTTAAAATAATACTTTTTCGTTCAGGCCCATGTCTAAGCCAAAATTTATAAAAGTTATTCAGCAGTTTTGTAACAGACAGACTTCCATTTCCACATCCTTACTAATATTATTAAAATATAAAAATAAATAAATATTGCACGACATTACACACAGCGCAATCTAGCCCCAAATTAAGCTCTAGGCTTGTACTATGGGTACTAGACAACGGATATACTACATTATTAATACATTTTTTGACACTTTTTTTATTATAAATGCGAAAGTAGTTCCGTCTATCTCTCTGTCAAACTAACAGATTGATCTCTAACGCTTTTACGTCTATACCGCTGAGCCGATTTTGATGAATTGATATAGAGATAAATGGGACCTTGGCGAAGGACAAAGGCTACTTTTGATCCCGACATTCCCGCGGGAACTGGAATTACGTTGGTACGAATCCGCGGAGCGCAGCTAGTTCATAATATTAGTAGAGATTTTTATGCCATAATTGGTACGCTAATAGATACCTAAAGATAAACTCGCTTGTTACATAACAAACGATAACATGGTCCTCATTTACCTACCAACTACCAAGTGCAAGTGTTTTACTTGTACGAAGGCCGGTCTCTTATCTCGTTCCGTTTAACTTTGTAACTCAAAGCCAGGTATTTATCTCGCAAGGTGATGAGTGCTGCGTTTTGTTTTGAATATCATTGATTTTTTTTATTTTCTTGTCGGTCGTAAACTGATTATGGCCATTTGGGGAGTAGCCCAGTGTCAAGGTTTTTATATTGTTTGCAAGTTATTTGTAGACACAAAAGCAGTCAAGTCCGATGGAGTCATAGTAAAATGTCGGCTAATAATTTTACAACAACTCTTTACCAGATTTAGAGCAAACGAGGAAGCAATGGTTTTCAATTTTTCACTACACTCGTACACTCATTAAACTAGATTAATAAATAACCACATTTCCCCAACGAGTTCTCGCCAAAACTCGTTGTATATTTATAATATTGATTAATTGATAAAATAGGTACCGTTATTGAATCGTATCATTAAGCGCACTTGATCGTGTTCCGATAAGTAAGCCAGTGTAGCCTCTAAGAAAGAAGAGTCGGAATTATTTCTATAGTCAAAGAGTAACTATATCTACTGGGTAAGCGTGGTACAGCTTAGAAGACAAACATACAGACAGAACGTTTCAAAAATTGTTAATTATATTCTGACGCAATGTTTTTGAATATTTTCGTTTAAATCGTTTTAATTGACATTATTCAGAATATTGCGTCAGAAAATAATTACCATTTTTTGGTGAATTCAACAAGCAATTTCAGTTAAGGTCATAAATATGCCTTCCGGAACAGAGTAGGAACATGGTTTTTTTGCCAACACATTACCGCGTCACCTGACGAAGTAATGATAGCGTTAGGCGTTGCTTAACCCGCTCAACTATACAAAATCGGCGCCGGCGTAACATACTACATTATTTGATTTTTCTTCTGTTTAATAAAACACAATATTTACTGGGTTTTACTCGAGTTTTTTTTAATAACGGCATTATTTCTAAAGGTCGAGCTTTCGCTAACTTTTCAGTTAGCTTTTTCAAGGTTGGGTAAAGCCCGGTAAATAAACCTTATGGTTTCTCCTCAAGACTTGAAGAGTCTTCTTCTCATTGAAGGTCGCGTTTCAAAGACACGGTAGGTTGCTGACGTTTCAAATCGATAATATGATGATATCGGGCCCTACCATGATGTCTTATTATAAGTCGTCGCGTTGTCGTTCAACTAAAAGAATAATAATTAAAAACACATCAAATAATAAAAAAAAAGAAAAACGAACTTCTAAAAAAAAGATTTTATAAATTGTCTGTGGTTTTTTAAACTAGTCGGTGTATTTTTTTATTTCAAATTTACTTTATTTTTTTGAACGACAAAAGGACGACATAGCAACGACAAACGATCATGGTAGCGCGGAATATCTTAATGAATAATTAATTGCATTTAAATTGGACTTTAGTTTAATTTGATTTTTGTTTCAGGTGGCATATTTCGAAGATAAAGGTCGCGGTGTGATCGCGACGCGGAACTTTTGCCGCGGCCAATTCGTCGTCGAGTACGCCGGCGAGTTGGTCGGCACGGCCGAGGCGAGGGAGAGGGAACATAAGTACGCGCAGGACCCTGAGGCAGGCTGCTACATGTATTATTTTAGACACGGAGATCAACAGTATTGGTAAGTTATATTTGTCTATTAAAATTATATACCTACTCGTTGCTGCGATGCTGCAGACCGCTGGCACAAACTGGATGCGAGAAGTCCAAAATAGATCTAGGTGGCGTGATGTCCAGCAGTGGACTGCAACAGGCTGATGATGATCAAATGCGATGTGTTGTGAGGATGTTTGTTCTCCCTATTAAAATTATACTAGGAGTTCATGAAGATCGAAGCTACGATACTCAAGTTATAGTCGAACAAACATACAAAGATACAAGCGCCTGGCCCGTCTACACTAGACCTCACTCGCTTCGCTCCTTCGGTCAATAATTGCAAGAAGGACATAGTTTACTTTTTATCCCGATATATCCGTAGGATACCGGGGGCAGCTAGTTAAAAATAAATTTTGTAAACAACACACAACGCCAGCTAGCCCCATGGTAAGCTATCAAGTTTGTGTTACGGTAACTAGACAACGAATAAAATGTATACTAGGAGTTCGCCCCGAACTGAGACCTCACGACCCTCTATCTACCCAATCCCCCTACCGATCCGGCTCATCTTCGAACATCTAATCGAACTCATAAATTCTATTGCCCTAAACTACGCGCATACCAAAATTCATGAAGATCGGAGCTACGATACTCAAGTTACAGTCGAACAAAGATACAAGCGCCAGGCCCGTCTACACGGACCTCACTCGCTTCGCTCGTTGGGTCAATTATGTACATCGAGGTCATTCATGAATAAGACATAGGTAATGTCCCCCAGTATCGACGCGACGGCGGAGTCCGGTCGGCTCGGGCGGCTGGTGAACCACTCCCGCAGCGGCAACCTGCACACCAAGACGGTGTGGGTGGACGGGCCGCGGCTGGTGCTGCTCGCCGCGCACGACATCGCCGCCGGGGACGAGTTGACCTACGACTACGGCGACCGCTCCAAGGAATCCCTTATACATCATCCTTGGCTCGCGCTTTGACCTGGGTAACGCGCTTTAATTATAATAATAAACATTGCCCGACATTACACACAGCGATATCTAGCCCCGAACTAAGCACTAGGTTTGTACCATGGGACAACGGATATAATACATATTATAGTTTTTTTGTTGTTGTAAATACATACATTATTATACATAGAAAATAACCCAGAACCAGAAACAAATATTTATGGTCAGCAGAAATATTAAAAAAAAAAACAAATACAATGATACTAATATCTTGAAGAAAAAATCCGTCTTCAAAAATTCACTCGCGACAAAATTTGAACTCGCGTCTCTGCGTAAGTACTGCAGCGCCTTAACCAATTCAAATCAAACCAAAGTTCAAATCTCATCGCGAGTGAATTTTTCCTTTAAAATATTTCTAGTAGATAGGCCTTGAGCAATAAAAACTAATAACAACCTGCAAAAATCTTAATTTAACTTAAATTAAATTAAAATCTAAAATTAATTTCCATCCATTTTTCCACCAGACAGACTCATTTCAAACTTTGTTACAGGTGCGGCATTTGAAATCTCAATTGGACTCCTTATTATTTATTGATTTTAGTATTAGTATGTTAAAGTTTTCTGTTTGAGATTGAAACAAAATGTATGTAGTGAGAAAAGTGGCCTAACACTTGTTATGCGGAGTACTGCCTTATGTCGGACGTATTAAAGACTATATTACGACAGCACTAATGATAGGTAAGTGTTTGAACGTTACAAATATACAGGGTGGGTTTCGATTCATTCGAAAAAGCTTGGAGATTGTCTTTCGCGTTTAAGCGGACAGCTATGTTTAAGTAAACCACCCTGTAAAAACGTATGAAACTGATTATGATCTGACTAAAATGATTGAACTAGAAAATTCATTTGTTTTAAAACGAATTTGTGAAGCATCTTTTCTTAATGAGAAAAAAATAACACAGTTGTTTAATTATGCCTTCAGCGCAATCTAGAAGTAAATAAAAAAAATGTAGAAGAAAATTAAGTGAATTATTCTCATTTTTAAAGATGCTATTTGACACATATAATTATTAAAGTTATAATGTTCAAATTTATTAAGATATTTCCTAATTTTTCTAGGAATATAAAGCTTCGTAATCAAGATTTTTACAAAAAATTTGAATATTGTCTCTAAAACAACTTGTTTACTTATATGTGAGAAAATAATAAAATTGACCCAAACTGAAATAAAAGGTAAATGCCTTATTTCGGTTTGAATGTGATGTAAAAAATATGAGTTCTTTTCGCCCACTGTCATTTGATAGAGCGGGAAATAAAATTGTTTGACCACTCTGAAGTTAGTTGCTTATGCGACTTACCTAAATACTTAGGTTTGCTCTAATACTTGACTAACTTCAGAGGTCCATTGGGAGCGTATACTATCAGTGCTGTTTCTATATAAAGTATTGCCCTATTATTTTAGATACGCGTGAGAAACTAACCTTTCCCTTGTAGTTGCGTACAAATCTTGACGACCGACTGCCAATGCGGCCGTAGCCTAATAGAAACATCGACGGTAGTATACGCCCTTAAGGGATGATTTGTATATTAGATCGTCACGGCACCGCGACTCGGTTGCAACAGCCGCGAACAGAAATTGACGACGTTAAAGCCATAGACAATTTCTGCTCGCTCCTTGCGCGGTAGCTTTTTCTAACCCCGTTATCGAAAGCATCGTTTTCCAATACAAGCAATACGAAGCTCGGACCTGTGACGGTCTATAAATCATCTTTAAGTGTAATTTCCACTAAACTAAACTAAGAATATAGGGCTTCAGGCCTCTAAACTGACTAGCCAGAGATGCTGCCAATGGGTACAAAATATGTAATTTGTAATGGTTAATAGATAACCGAATTATCTATTAGGAATTGAAAGTGAAAGAATAAATGAGTGTTTTATATCTCGGTCGAGGGTTAGCTAATTACTTTCTGTGAAGGTATTACAATATTGTAAGTTTTGGGGATGTTGTAAGCGTAGTGGTTACACCACACAGAATCGTTACACGTCACATGTGCACAACAATGTCAATACTGGGCTTTGACACTTTGATCAATGTCAAAGCTGGGTTGTGACGTTTTTTCGTTGGACATTGATATAATGTCAATACAACATAAAGCCTAATTTACATTACGAAACTAGTGTAATGCATCTTAGAGTCAATTTTGCAACACCTATCTCGCAGCAATTACAGAAAGCAATTTTATCAAATAGATAGATGAATAATACCTCTGTGTCTACACGCCTTTATTTGTGAATATGACCCTAAATTACGTAGTTTCGTAATGTAAATCCCGCTTTAAGAATTAAAGATAATCTGGGACTTATATTCAAGTGCTATCTAATGAGAAGCTCATGAAATAACTCGCGGCGATCTTACAAAGGCACCGCAACCTAAACTCGAATAGACATTGTATTATTAATAATACTAGTTTAGAAAATGATTAATAATTTCATTAAATTATTAAGTTTCTTTTTTTTTCTATAGACGTGTGATTGTTTTTTCTCATATAATTGAGTCCTGAAGTTTTCCAAAGTCTAAATTATTTATTTTTAATTGTAAAAGTGCCGTAAATGATTACAATAATATTTGCCCACCGTTTAAATAAGATGCCCGTTTTAATAAGATCATTAATAACTCGAGATGATGTGTACGCAAATGTTAAACTTATTTCTTAAAACTTCTTTTTGTAAAGAATTAGTTGGACCAGTGGATTTTCGGGATCCACTATAAAAAGTGGCCCATTTTATTCTTCAAATTTTCATCTATTTACTTTACTAGTCATAAAAATTGGTTCAGCGGTTTCGGCGTGAAAACTTAACAAAATTAATATTTTGTAATATTAGGATTTCCCCACGATTTCCCTATGTTTTCCTTCATTTTTATTAATTTTCATTCTCGATATGCGTACACATATCACACCGCAAATCAGACGGTATTTGTCCGTGAAAAACGCTGTTATGTTTTGTCGGACAAATTTTTATAGTCGTCACTTGTATAGTGCCTCGAAAACATTCATGAATAAATGTTACATTTAAATACATTCGTTTTGGTGGGCGGCCGTTTTCACGATCACACCACGCAGCTAGGATTCTACAGATAATCTACCTAATAAGATGATCTAGTGTTGCATGATGAGTTGATGACAATGCGTGTAAAGCTTTATGTCCGCTCGGAACATAGGCGCGAGTTCGAAACCGCTCAAGTTAAGGCGAATACAGTATATACAGTATATGCGTAACAGTAGTTACACTACTGTTAGTGAACAGTACAGTACAGGTTAGTGAACCTTGCATCATTAGCAGCCTTCATTTCATGCCACGGAACCCGGAAGGAATCAGCGCTATCCGAAGAGCCCGATGGGTTTCGAGTTCCCATCTAGTTGCAGATAAATTGCATGAATGCCACTTACGGTGGTACATTACATCTTACGCAAACTGGCCAGTTACGTGGAAACAATTGTCTTGCTATAGCGATTGATTCCAGTTGACTTGCTATGGCGGCAGATAGGGAAGTTAGGTCTTCCCTATCTGCCTTGATGCTGGCTTGATTTCGTTGGGGCTGATATAACTACAGTGATGCAGAAGTGGAGACGTAAAAGTAGGAAACTAGACCCCGGGCCTCCACCTACTTGCGCCTATATTCAGAGGGTCATAAACAAGCGCAAAATATTTCCTTACGAAACTAAAAGAGCTAAGTGAAATCTAAACAATGCTTCAAGATTATTTTTCAAGTTTAAATTGAGGAGATACTCCTTTGAAGTTTTGGGGTTAACTTTGAACTACCAACTTGCATAGGTTCAAATCCTAAAATGAGTATTCTTAACGTTCCTAACAAAATTTTGATGACTTGTTGACTACAGAGCATTTCTAGGCATTTTTTTGTCTTTTTTACATATTTGCTATATGCCACTCACAGGAGCAAGACAACATTCTTAAATTTTCTTTAGGAACGTTTTTTAATAAAGGATATTAGTTTACTGGCTGCGTTAAAAATTCTCATCAAAATAGTTATAAAATTAGTCGATCTCCTTGCATTTTCCTCTGTAGTATCAAATAACGAAGTCCGTTGACGTGACTTGTTTTAGTATTATAAGCATATGTGTGATAGACTGTATTCCTGTGAAGCGTTTAGTTTAATTTGTATTGCACTCTCTGTAAAATAAACGGTGCTGACTGACACACAGACAGACGGACAAGAAAGTGATTTTATAGGAATTCCTTTTTTATCTTTTGAGATTGGAACTCTAAAACACAATATAACTCAATTTAACGTACTTGAACATAACAAGTGCTTTGTTTTATTTTTTCAGACGTTGCATGTCACTTATAAAAGAGCTAATCAAAATATGACTCTAAAACTGACTTAATTATATAGTGATT
The DNA here is from genome assembly GCA_949358125.1 of Idaea dimidiata. Taxonomy (NCBI): domain Eukaryota; kingdom Metazoa; phylum Arthropoda; class Insecta; order Lepidoptera; family Geometridae; genus Idaea; species Idaea dimidiata. The sequence goes on along the minus strand of OX442335.1, from coordinate 16,148,584 downwards.
CATATTAAGTAAAGGTTTTTACAGATAGTGCAATAATAAAATTGTTGGTACAGATCTTAGGCGTCAAATTATTAATTTTTTTGTACAGATGGATGGAAATGGATAAGACAAAGGTATAAGTAAGAAATATTGGATTTGTATCGAACATGATTAGCTAAACTCTTGAAATGGTGGACGAATTTAGTCTAGAAGCTCAAAATTCGTTTACCATTGAAGTATGTCGTGTGTTCACATCAATTAATAGGTAGGTGTCATTGAATAATGCTTATGAGCGCACGACATTTAAATTTTGATACTTATAGACAAAATTAAATTAAGGAAATTTTTATATGTATGTTAGCGTTAGATAAAACAAAGCAGCTGGTGGGATAGCCGTGATCACCAAATAATTAATAATTGTTATAGTAATAAAAAAATATGAATATTGAACTAAGGTCTGCCAGTCTTATGATTTGCAAGAATATATTTTCGTTTTTAAACTGTCAAGTATCAAAACTGTTTGAGTGTATTGTATAGTAGGTTTTGATGTAATTCTTCGACTGGCTTACCTTGTGAATTTAGCTAATACCGATAGTGCACTTGATTTTTAAATTTATAACTATATTAAGGTTATAATGTGGCTGGATCAATAACTAAACGAAATTAAATGTATTATTGGAATTTTAACATACCTAATCAATCAGTTTTCGTAAACGACTGTCAAAATGCCAAATCCGATCTTAATTTCCAAAACCTAATTTTGGCCTAGAGCAGGTTATTTTTTACTGTGACCACCGCTGTATTATATTTATAATTTATACATTTTGAATCCCAATACGTGCTAACGTACGTTAATGTAATCGAACGCCTACATCATATGCACTCTAAATTTCAGCTCTTTACTATCAGCGGTTTAGGCTGCGAGTTAATCATAATTTACATTACGAAAATAGTGTCATGCATTATAGAGTCAATTTCGCTAAAGCAGTCCCCCTTATTTATAAACGCTAATTAATGTGCTGCATAACTATGCATCGTATGTCTTTTACTGTCACATAAAGTTTAAAAGACAGACAGAGACAAACGTCACATAACTTAGTCATGTGTAAATAATATTTTATAAGTAGGGGAGTTATTGTCTTATTTGTGAAAATGACTATTAATTAAGCTACTAGTTTCGTAATGTAAATCCCGCTTTAATTATCATTCGGTCAGAACAATGCTCATACTCTTTATGTCAATGTAATCTGAATATAGCTCTCTGTACACTGCCCTCGGCGATCCAGCTACATACATTCTCTAATAATTTAGTATTTGCTTTACGTAGTTCCTATTCTCTAACACCGTGTGGTTTTCCTAACTCCTAGAGCGTATTTAGGTTAAATACCTACTTTTAGATCAAGTGCTTTTTCTATAGCTGTTTTCTGTAAGCGTTTGTTGGAAATCTGTTCAGTTAAACGTCGTCGTTATAAAAGTGAATTGTTTATTTTATAAATCACTTGTAATGCCAATAAATCGGGCGAAAAAATACTTATACCAGAGGGTCTAGTGTGACTTATTTCGTATAAAAACGTTATTGACGTTTGTGTATACGCCTAAATTGTATAGAATATTGATGAGCACTCCGAGCGGACGTAATTTGAAGGTTCAACTTTTTAAGGGCAAGTTTCGCTATATTTTGCATTATATCACACTGCGGCATCTGTAGTATGGGTATTAAAAATAAAATGTCTACTGTATAAAACAAAAATCGTCCACCAAGTATTTATAAACCTCACTTACTTAAGTTAAAATATGTTTTGCTCCAGTCGGCACGACGTTTATTATCCAAATGTGCGGGACAAAACATTTTTAGGTAAAATAGGTTTATTTGGCTTTAAAAAGAAGAGCAGTTTTATAACATATTTTGGTGTGGGGGACACTTGCCCCTAGGACGATTTTAACTTAGATTAATGCTTATGTCATCTAAACCTCGGGCTTTAATCTTAGCGTTAAATTGCAGGAGCTAACTCGTGCAGATCTTAATATTAGTTTTTTCTTTTTGTTTACTATTTATTTAAAACAATTTAAAAATAAATAAATAATGTTCCTAACTTGTTAGTTATGTATTTTTCAAACAAATCATTTATTCAGGAATGTAGGTTTTATTATGAATTTACATTTGATGTTAGTTATTTGAACCTTTAACAGTTTTAACAAGACAATCAATTCCAATTCAGGGCTTTGTCAGTCCTGCTTAAGAACTGTACGAGTTAAAAGACCTAAAAAAAAGGGCCCTGTTTAAAAAAAGGACCGTATAAAGATTGATTCGATCCCAGTTAAAATAATGCGTTGTGTTTGATTGTTAACAGCCTATTAAATAATTTAAGCTTTTTATTGTTGAGAACTAATACAATTTATGATTAGGGCTTATTTATAATTGTAATATAAATCACTAGCTCAGCCCCACGGTTTACTCGCGTCAGTCAATATTGGGTTAAAAAGTATTCAAAGACTGTCTCCATTAAGATAACACATTTATAATATTATCTAGTAAAATTGGAACTTCGAATAAGTACACTTTTGTAGTTTGTAGAGCCCTCGCAAACTGCGGGCTTGTCTGCTGACAATAATTCTTCGGCATTCGAACGTTTGCGTTCATTTCCTTATATCAAATTGTCGGCAGACTTGTCTCAAGTTTACGGTGACTCTAAAGAGTCTCAATTCATATATTAATCTTTATATTACAAACAGTGGATGTAAGTTTTAGGTTTTATACTATTAGCTGCTTCAAATCAAATAAATGAATTGTTTTTATATTTTCCTAAGCAAAAGTAAATATGTTTCTTATGGAATATGAATTCCCAGAGAACCATATTTTCAATGTTTATAAGACACAGTATTGTTACGGCTATTTTCCTAACAGTGTTGCGTAAGAGACTTAATTTATTTTATATTAAATTAAATTACGGGCCGCAATGCACTGCCCAAATAATTATGATAATCAGTAGATTGAATAATGAGTGAATAAAAAAATTGAGTTTTGATTTTTTGTTTTGTTTTGATCCCTCCGTCCAAACTTAGCAGGCAAAAGCTATCTGACAAAATAAATAGGTAAATATATTATAATACTTAATAATGATTAATATGATACATATGGAAACACACAGGACCAGAAACTACAGCCAGAAACAAACATTTAAAGTAAGGTTCCTAATGTACGTTTTCTAATTTCAGACTATAAGCTACCGTTTTGGTTCCTTGTAATCTATATATACTTGTTATAAAGGAACAGAGAATAGGATAAAGGATCGGGGATAGTAGACACTAGCTGCCCCCCGCGGTTTTACTCGCGTAAGTCCCGTTCCCGTGAAAATATCGGAATAAAATGCAGCCTATGTTTTATCCCGGTATCCAACTACTTATATTCCAAGTTTCATTGCAATCAGTTCAGTAGTTTTTGCGTGATTGAGTAGGTAACAAACATCCAAACACACACACTTTCACATTTATAATATCAGTAGGATAAAAATTAAATAAAAAAACAATATGCACTTCAGTCATTATTTACTTTGCAAAAAGTATTATTAAGTAAACAATAATAGTAGATATATTCGTGTAAATATACATAATTTTATAACTTATGCTATAGAGACATTGTGGTGCATCTTCAGGTAGTACATCTGAGTTTGCGACTCGAGTTCTTGTAGAGATTTTACAACCGGCGCCATTTGACTTACGTGGTCCTGTATACAAGATAAACAAATCAGTTTAATCGATTCGAAACCCGCCGAGTACGAATTTTACTCGGCGCTTTTCCGCTAAATTAAAATATATTGTATGTTAAAGTTTCACAGCTAGGAGCACTACACTGTTCTTCTAAATTAGGAGAGATTGAGTCGCCATTTTTTAGGTTTGGAGCTCTTAACTGCGAAACTTTAATAGACAATATATTTTTATTTAGTGAAAAATAAACGAAAATTGTAACACCGTGGCTTAAGATCACATAAATCAGTTGAATAATCTATATCTTGTGTTTTAGGAATGCCTTTAAAATTTAATTAATGTACCCCTAGTCTGAGTTTTAAGGAAAAACGCCAATCTTCTTTAGTTTATGAAATTTAGTCTATTTTTGGTTAGGTTTAGGTTTTAGTCGGTGGTTTGTTCGAAACGACACCAAAATCTTTTAAAATCAGTAAATAGTTATAAGTTTAGTAAAATGACATGCATTTCATACCTGATATCCAGTACCAATGTTCTGCCGCTTCTGTCCGTAGACGACTTTTCCATCGAACTCATTGGAAGGTACTTTCATGTCAGGCTCTATTTGTTGGATCGTTATGTTCAAGTGATCTTCAATATCAGCTAAATACTGGAAAATAAATGGGAATTTTCTAATTAGATTTTTAAAGCTCTAGGCTTTTATGCTTACTAGAAAAATCTATCTTCAAAAATCACTGGTAGCGATGGTCGAACCCAGAGATGCGAGTTCAAGCCTCGCCGCGAGTGAATTTTTGACAATTTGATAATACATATAATATCACAAATATTCTCGCATTCTGCTGTCTGACGTTGCGCGTCGTCCAAGGCACTGGTACTGCTAAAAGCCCTTAAGCTAGGATTTCAGCACTTGCTCTTCTTCTAAAGCCGGCTACAAGAATTAAATACTAGGTATTCTAACAGCAACATAGCTCTGATGTAATCCAGTCTTATCTCCTGACTTCAAGGTATATTTTTCCCTAAATATATTTTTAAAAGAAATGTTATTTTTTTAATACACAACAATACACAGCCTTATCAAACGTAATACGGTAAGCTATTAAGCTTGTGTTACAGTGACTAGACAACGGATATAATTTTTAAACACAACTACTACTACATCTGTATTATAGTCGGGAGTTCGCGCGGCGAGCTACAGAAGTCAAGTCAAATACAGCCTACATCAACCTAATTTTGTTTTTTTTTTTTTCAAAATAGGTAGGTAGAGTATATATTTTTGGTGTATCTGAACTGACCTGAGGTTCGTTGTACCACATGCAGCACCCCTTGGGCCGGTCGTCGATCAGGTTGGTGTTCCAACAGTTGCGGCCGCGGGACGAACACCATTCACCGTGGTACCATACCTATACAGTTTTATATTAGAATTTAAAATATTCAAACTGATTACTCTATCTAATATTTCTTATGTTTATTGCTCGATGCATTAGAAATATTTAACAAGGAGAAATGCATCATCAAAAGAGTTCCCGTGTGGCGCAGCGGTAAACGCACTCGCTTCTTTAATTCCTAGCTACAAAAACTTAAGCTAAATTACCTTTTGTTTAAAGTAAGAGCGAGATTTATTTATGTTTTTGTTGTATTCAAATTTTTGGCACCATTATGTATGACTGAACAAGACATGTAAGCCCCGACCCCGAGAGAATACTGGGTTAAAAAGTACCCTATGTGTTAATCCAGATCTCCAGCTATCTGCAAACCAAGTTAAAAAAAAAAGAGTTCAGTAGTATTTTACATGAAGGAGCAACAAACATACTCGTTTTTTTATTTCTTATCCCCTACCTATTTTATTTTATTTTATATTTTTATGACATTTAATTAATAATATTGTTTTTATTAATATTATTATAATTTAATTTATTTTTAGTATTTATTTTAAAATTATGACTATAACTTTGCATTTAATGTTACTGATGGGTTGCTACTACCTAAAATAAATGAATTATTATTATAATATTATTATTATCGGTTTTGAGCCGATTATGGCCAATTGGAAAGCAGTCATGTCAAGTATTTTTAATATTTACAAGTTGTTTGCATCTAAACAGTCAAGTCGTCATAGTTAAAGGTCAAGTCGAGGGAATCATTGAATCATTGACAGCCATTTACAATGACTGTTCACGGAGCTTTGGAAACAGTAGATCCATGTTTTGCACCGATTTTCAAATTAAAAAAACTTAATTGATTAATATGCCCCCAAAATTAAACAATTTACACGCATTTGAACTACGTTTCACAAAAACGAAAATTAAGTTTACTTACACACAAACTTTGCCATTTATAATACTAGCAGGATGAAGAAAATAATTCTGCCATATGTTACCTTTTCGGGCACAGTGGATACAAGACTGATGGCGAGCCCCATCCGCTCGGCGCGACCAACTCTGCCGATACGGTGCACGTAGTTGGACTTCTCGTCCGGTAGAGTTATATTAATCACTGAAAATAAACACACAAATTAAGAAATAACAAACTAAAACTAATTACCCGACTGCGCGACGCATAGGAGGGTAATGTGTTTATCGGTCTATGTATGTATGTATGGATGTTTCTATGTGGCGTTCTAGAGGCCAAACGCGTGGACCGATTTTGATGATTCTTACGTCAATCGATTTGTCTTAATCTGGCGAGTGTGGTTAAAGACATGACAGTAATCCAAATTAACTTTTGTCACAACCAGATGCCATATTGTCAAAATTAAAAAATCCAAAATCGTCAAAGTATGTCAAGAAGGTTGAATATATCGTTGAATAGATTTTTATAAATAAATATTAGGTTTCTTTCACCTTTTTTTCATTTTAAAGAACCGTTTAGGAAATATAACGGTTTAATAGTAGTTTATGCACCGAGGTACTAAAGTCCTGTCTTATATAGCGGGCGTCATATTGAATCCAAAGCATACGAAGGACTCTAGAGGGTTAACTCCCGAGCGCAGCGAGGGTGTTAAAAACTTAACTCCTGAGCGAAGCGAAGGAGTTATGTACCTAGAGTCCTGAGTGAAGCGTGGGATTCAAGCGCCCAAGATAAAGACAGACTTTAGTACCGAGGTGAATACTCTACTTTACACATCTACTGCGAGACAATAAAAGGGCTACAAAAAAAAGGATTTAACTAACAACAAAAAATAGAATAATGCAACGTATATGAAATATATTGACAGCTTTACATTAATTAAATTTAACAATGTTACATCAAAATGACGAAACCACACATCGGCCTTAGCTGATGAAAAAAAAAAGTTGGGGCTTTATACTAACCAAAACTTTTTGCTTTACCCTTCCGTCCATGAAAATAGAAAAAATTTGCCCAGTTTTTATTTTTTTTATGTGTTATGTCTAGGTGGCCAGTTCGAAATGGCCGTATGCTACCAGAACCTTAGTTCCAAATTTAAATTACTTTATGCCCTAGGTGCATAATGTGCACTTTATGCACCTAGGGAATAAAGAGTCGCTTTACGTTGACCTTTTTGGTCAAATAAAGTAACTTTGTAGAGCAGTAGGTGTGTAAAGTTAATTTACAATTAGGTATTCTTGCTTTTTATTACCAACGAACAAGTTTTTATTTTTGTTACGTAGTTACGCTTGGAACTATCAAAGTATAAGACGTGATGGTACAGGTGACAGGAATGTATTGACATAAACTAAAAAAATCTTATCTTACTAATATTATAAACGCGAAAGTTTGTATGTATGTATGTGAGGTTGTTACTCTTTCACACAAAAACTACTGAACCGATTGCGATGAAACTTGGAATATAGGTAGCTGGGGACCTGGATTAACACATAGGCTACTTTTTATCCCGATATTCCCGCGGGAACGGGACTTACGCGGGTGAAACCGCGGGGCGCAGCTAGTATTTACATAAATTGTACCTACCTACCGAATAAAAGCCTAATAACACTTAGGTACTTACTTACCTAAAAACGTTAAAAGAATAATAATAAATTTAAACAATAAATAACTAAACCCTAACTGGAATAGAATAATATAAATAAATAAAGTTGAAACATTAAGTACCTACTTTCCTACTTAATTATAATATTAGTTATCTACTGAATAATGCACAGTATACATTATAACCCCCTAATGAAATGAATAGATTACGAGACTTACCTACCATCAATAAATGAAAATAACTAAAAAAAAGTAAAATAAAAAAAATAATTTATAAAAAAACAAAAAACCCGACTGCGTAAAAAACTCGATTAAAAAATACGCAAACAACAAAAAAACCAAAAAGAAAAAAACAAGCCCAGTAATTTGAAATTACGCTAAGTAATAATAGTTTTGTAATCTATACACACAGAACACATAATAAATGAGTAAAAAATTTACTCACAGTCGGGACCCATTGGAAAAATTAGATTGGTAAAATGAATGAATGGATGGGTCTCGACTGTGAGTAAATTTTTTACTCATTTATTATGTGTTCGATGTGTATCGATTACAAAACTATTATTACTTAGCGTAATTTCAAATTACTGGGCTTGTTTTTTTCTTTTTGGTTTTTTTGTTGTTTGCGTATTTTTTAATCGAGTTTTTTACGCAGTCGGGTTTTTTGTTTTTTTATAAATTATTTTTTTACACATAAAAAAATAATTTATAAAAAAACATACATACAAACTTTCGCGTTTTTAATATTAGTAAGATAAGATAGATAAACTTACTGAAAGGCAAGCCAGATATGTCGATGCCCCTCGCAGCGACGTCAGTACAGATCAAGAACTTGACTTTCTTCTCCTTGAAGAGGAAGAGGTTCGCCTTCCGCTCGTTGGGCTTGCGGTCTCCGTGCAGACACACGCACGAGAACTCGGTGCCGAACGTCTTGAAGAAGCGCTCGAGGTTGTCACAGTCAACCTTTGTACGGCAGAATATTATGGCCCTGAAATAAAATACATTTACTCAGACTTTCGCCCAAATACAGTCACGCTACTCAATGTTTGAGGGCTACTTAAAAGATTAACCAGCTCCTAATCCCAAAAAATCTCATTTAAGTTATGTATGAATTAAGAAGCTGCTCGATTATTTAAGGAGCCCTCTTTTATCATTTCAGTAGTCAGCCGTTTAAGAGGAAAGGAATAATACACCTACTCCTTTTGCATACAAACATAATCGACTGTTTCCTACCTAGGTAAAAATATTATACCTAAAAATAAGTTTACCTATGCCATAAAACCTATTTTCAACTCTTCTGTTCAGAATGTTTAATTATCATGGGTAAATAGTCGGGTTGAAAGTGATTTCATCCCTAGGGTGGAAAGTACACTTAATTTTTTTTATTAACACTACATTTGACACTTCTTTGTTTAGCAAAATTGTCAAATACAAGGAACCAAAACATCAGATTATAGTCTGAAATTAAAAAAACATATACCTTTTATCGTTTTGCTATGATAATTGAATTACTCTTCTATTCTGCCACTTGCTATAATGCCATGATTGCTTCCTACTTTTTTTTTCACGTGTCGGCATAGGCGCTTCTTTAGATGCACGGCGTGACCATCTCGATTTTATTGTATTTTTTATTTTCTAATGTTAGCAGTAAGTTTATATTTAACTTTTTTTTAATCTAGTAAATAATAATTGAATTTGTGTTTTACAAACTGTTCTAAGTTAACCTGTTTTATTAAATGAGTGAGTAGTATTTTAATTTCCTATAGAAATAGCTGAGGTGAGATGTGTCACTTCCAACCCTTGGCCAACAATCTATTATATGGCTTATGGGAACTCAAAACATACTTGAAACGAAACGCAAACGGGAGTTAACCCTAAACTCGTGATTTTATATTTTACCTGTCCATTTTATGTTCTCTGATAGCACGGATGCAGTATTCTCCTTTCAGAATCTTCGTGGCTTCTGAGAGCGTTTCCGGTGTAGTGTTTCCACTTGTAATGTTGTCCTTTGCGTGCACGCCGTCCGTTTGGACTTGTCTGAAAGAGATAGAAGAATTACATACATCTATTTGAAGAATCACGACCAAAAATATTATTAATAACGGGGTATTTACCGTGTTTAGGTGTCATAATTGACTTGTATAGTAACTAATAATGTCTATCTACTAACAAGCTAATGTTGTTGTCGAAACGAAATTACCTTAATAATTGCTATTTGTCACGATTGTTACATGTAAATTAGTATCTACACATAACAAAATAAAAACTTCATGTTTTGAATAAAAATAATATCTGGTTATTTAATAATATTGTAGTGAAAACGACCATGTTAGTTTAAAAACTAATATCACGACAATATAAATTTCCGCGGAATTACGCAAGAATACGTCGCTTAAGTTTTGCGCTAATATGCGCCAAACTGAGGGGAGAGGGGGGAGGGGTAAGAGATATAGCGGAGCATGATGATTTATAAAATATTTACTATATTTATTAGTAGGAAAGATATCACTATTACTAACTACAACTACTACATTACTATTATTTTATATATTAAATTTTTACTAACTTTCTGAGGGTTTCCCAAAGTCGGTCCTTTTGTGGGTCAACATTGACGACCACGTGGTGGACAGTTTCCGGGACGGAATCTTCGCCTTTCAGGTCCACCCATGTAGGGAAATGCATCAGTTTCTCCTGAACAACAACATATATAATAAATGTTGCAAATAAATTACATTCATCCATTCATTTTCATTACACACCGCGAAGTCTAGCCCCAAACTAGGCTTGTACGGATATACTACATACATATTATACTTTTTGTTTATTACATACATATTATACAGAGAAAGACACCCAGACCTGATACAAATATTTATTTTTAAGTATTTGCACCCGGCGGGAATTGAACCCGCAGGCTTCTGCATTGCAGTCGGGCGTCGGACCGACGCGTAACAGAGGCCGTCATAAACATTAAATATAAATCATTACCAGTGCCGCACGGTCTCATCCGTAAATTATACAATTAAAGAAAGAGCACTAACCGCCATCTTCTTAACTTCAAAAGCGTGCAGCGTTGCCGAGCAGACCACCATCTGCAACCGTCTGCCATCGGATGTAATCTTGGGTATCTGCCGATGTAGCCGTTCAATGAGCTCCCCGTAGCCTGCCTTCAGTAGACCGTCTGCTTCGTCCAGCACGAAGAATCGGCAGTGGGTCAGAGCTAGGTAACCTGGATTATAAAAATATTTGATCCACAAAAATCCCTAAAGCGTTATAAATGGAGCACAGGTTTTTAGGCCACTGTTGGGCCAATGCGAATATCTAAAGTTATCTCAGCCGACCTTGCACAGTTATTTTTGAAATATAAGAATATTTTGTTTCTTTATCTTAAATAGATGTAAGCTATTTATGCAGGTTATAATCGCTTTTATTGTGAAGAAAAACATTGGATAGAAACTCACATATCCTAGGACTCACAACACTCCAAATTTAAGAGAAGGCCTACACCCTACAGTGGTACAAACAAGCGAGCTAACAAAAAAACTACAGTAAACTTATGTTCCTGATTCAATCTCATTGCATTTGTTATTTTTAACATTTATCAGTGCTCTACGTTTTGTGACTTTTCCAGATCTCTTCCTTAAGGTAGACTCAATCAAACAAGCCATTATTTTCTCGCGAGAACAGAAGAATTATCTTAAACTACCTACCCTACAGTAATAAAATCATACCTCCAGATATAAGGTCCTCCAGTCTTCCTGGTGTACCAACAACAATATCCACTCCACTGTTCAGTTCATTGATCTGATCCTTCACATTGATACCACCTACAACTAGCAACTCACGTACTTTAGGATTTTCTAAATAATTCTTGAACTTAGTTATTTGATTGCATGTTTGTTCTGCTAGTTCACGAGAGGGCTGTAAAAAACATTTTAAACTCACACGATTTGAACTCAAGGGGACTGGAGCTGCAGTCCCCTCGCAACCAAGATCATTGTAACATGTTGGAAACGTCGAGGTAAGAGAATTTTAAAATAACAGTACACGAATAACACCCGGGAAAAATAATTATGAGGGCTGTAAAAGTAAAAATATGTTATATTAGCTGAGTCTCGCCGATTCACTCATATGAGTCCCAATACAAAACAACTGAAACGCCACTCTTTGAATTTAATTGAACTTAATTGTTTAAGTAGGCCTCAAATTCAAAGAGTGGCGTTTCAGTATTTTGCAAAAACGCAGATGTTTAACACAAAAAAATCCCACATTGAATTAAGAAATTTCTCAATTACTTGTGCTATATTTTTAAGCGGTGTTTTAATTTTTGGTTCAGGTGCATTAATGATTTGTAGCATTTACCTCAATAATGATAGCTTGTGGCGCATTATTGGTAGGCTTGGTATCAGTGGCCACAGATGAAGATACAACATTCTGTTTCGTGAATTCCTTTGGAGCTTGGCAGATTGCGGTGTAGTCCGGTGGAGGATACTGTTGGAGAAAAATATAATTAGATAAGACATTGGTTCTTTTACTACCCCATAAACATGAGCAATGTGTCTTTTTGATGACCGATTACTTGAAATATTTCCAAGGAAAAATAGGTCTACATCTTTAAAAAACACTTGCAGTGCATGTATTTTTTAATGTACTTTTCCTTGGAAATAATTCTAGCACATATGCCAACAGCCTAGTCTAGTCTAGTCTAGAGCATTCAGTCAATTCAATTGTACTTATACCATTACCTATGTATTTATTATTATGTATTTGTTTGCATTACAAAAATCAAATTACAAAACTATGTAATAAAAACGTTTATTAAAAGAATATTATGAATCACCTATTTTAAGAACATTTTTATAGTGTAAAGAAACATGACATTGGGCAAAAATAGGCTAAATACTTAAAAAAAAACTAATAATACTCGATACATTTTTTGACATTACCTTAAAAGGAGTGGTACCAAAGTTAAAGCTCATCTCAGCATTCTTGAGAACAACAGCTGGAAAATAACAGTCTGACCGTCTTGACTGATCCAGCTTGAATGCGACTCCGAGGTCTTCACCATTCTTTGTGTATCTGATCTCTCCATTTTGTAAGCTGAGAAGACAACCTGCAAAATATAATTTAAATAGAAACATTTGTCCGGCTATGTTCTGATTTAACTATTTATATTGGAATAAAAAGTAATAATTAAGTTTATGGTTCAAAGACTATTAAAGAGTTAAGTTGGTCCCAGTTGTAATTTCTCATAGCAATAGTTAGGTCAAGTTAGAGGCCTAATGCCTGCTTTCCACTGCGAGCAGAACGGTCCCATTAAGGACTTTGCTATACTCGTAATGATGATTTTCATAACTTACACTTATCTTATCACATACAATAGAACTTTGACTTTGTTTCGAAAAAACGCACATTTTAATAAAATGGACCTGGTAAAATGTAACATATAATAAATAAACATACCAATAACATCATTCATGCCATAAGCAGTGCCATAGTCATCAAACTGTTTTGAATTGGACTTCTTGCCTGTACCGCCGAAGCCATAACCTAGTCTGTCTGTTCCAAGGTCTAGTCTGGCCTGGAATATGGAATCATTTATAACAGTTTCTTTATTATGTTAACCTTAAGTGTTGATCAGAGAATCCAATTTGCAGGACGACTAATGACTCAGAGAGAAAAAGAAATCTGTAGACTAGAGAAAGAGAGACAGAAAGTGATACGGGTCTCAGAATAGGAAATAGTTATTGCATAAGTAGTCACTGCAAAATGAGAAATGTAATCGTCTTAGGTATTAGAAATAGACTCACAGCTTGCGTAGACCATCCAACGCGACACAACCCTTCATCAGTCACTGTAGCTTCGTAATAATACGCTCCTTTAGTATGGACACCTTTCGTAGCCCGGCACCCGTGCCAGGCCTTTTGGTCCCTAGATTGGCACCGCAATCCATCCGGCGTAACAGCCAGCGCGTCAGTACGATCGAAGAACGACATCGTCCATTCCGACGAAGCCAGCTGCACTACTTTACTAGTCTTCCCTTCCTGAATATCTTTCAAAGTTTCCCAAACTATCTGCAGGATAGGCAAGCAGAAAGCACCAGTCTTTCCGCTGCCGGTTTCAGCAGCCATCAAGACGTCTCCACCGCCCAAGATGAGAGGAATAGCTTCGGCTTGAACGTCTGTGGGCAGTGTCCATTCCATCTCATCTATCGCCTTCCCCAGTTCGGAGAGGACACCGAACTCCTCAAAGGCAGTCATTTTTACTGATTCAGGGCCTCAAAACTTAAAAAATAGTGGAAAACTGCAACTTGAAAAAAACACCGGCGTGCGACCGACCGACAAGTTTTATTTGGCAGTTGTCAGTTGTCACCATTTTTTTTCTTATAGTCCGGTTGCGAACCGATTATAAATTAGCTTGTGTCAAGTATCATACATTATTAACATTTGTAAGTTATTTGCATCGAAACAATCAGGTCGTCATAGTTAAAGTCAAGTCGAGGGAATCATTGTAAAAAGGGAGCCATTTTTTACAATGTTTGTTCACGGAGCTTTGAAACGCGTTTGTTTCCATGTCCATGTTTGGCTCCGATTTTTACTTTCATTTACACTTGTACACCTTCACGAAACTAAATTGATTAATATGCCCCCGAAATTAAACAACTTACACGCTTTTGAACTAGGTTTGACAAAAATAAAAAATTTAGCAACACTCTACTCATCGGGTTCCCGCCAAAACTCGAGCGTTATTTATTTTTAATGTTTCCACGGGATGTTTCGCCCGCGGGCGAAACCAAAGAAGAACCAGTGAATGGATAACCCATTTAATCTATGGTAGGTAGGATTCGTAAAACGGAACGTTTTTGAAAATGACAATCAGCTGGTCAACTGACATTATGGCTATGCGCCAAATATAACCTAACTTTTACAATGGAATTAGAATTATTAAAAAAATCTGAAATAAAACCTGTCTCCAAATTGTCGCCAGTAGGAAAACTGCTAATTTACACAACAGGCGGCTTAGCTGTCGGCTTGAGCATTGTGTGTATACCGTTTGTATCACCAGCTTTGAGGAAAGTTTGTTTACCATACGTTCCTGCGACTACTGAGCAGCTTGCTGGAGTTACCAAAGCTTTATCTGGTAGAACTGGGAGGTTATTAGATGTCGGATCCGGCGATGGCAGAATTGTGTTCACTGCGGCTAAATTGGGCTTCAAATCAGATGGTGTAGAACTAAACCCATGGTTGGTCTACTATTCAAGATTATCTGCACTTTTGTATCCTCAATACCGTAAATCCAAGTTCTACCGTAAAGATCTATGGAAGTTTGACTTAAAACCATACAATAACATAGTAATATTTGGTGTTGAGCAAATGATGAAGGAATTTGAAGACAAATTGATAAAAGAGGCTACAAATGACACTGTGGTTGTAGCTTGTAGGTTCCCTTTACCTAATATGATACCTATTAAAACTATAGGTCATGGAGTTGATACAGTATGGAAATATGTTGTGAAAAGATAAGCTGTAAAATGTCCTTATGTAATTTGTAATTTTATATATAAACTAGTTTTTACAAAGTTATTTTTTAAATTGAGAAGGTACATCTGAGAAGCACCCTTTGACTTGAGCTGATTTTGCAGGGTTATCTTCTCAAATACAAATGTACAAGAGGCTACAAAACTTGTACCTACCATAGATTTATCTATACTGATTATATTTAGCTTAACTTTTACATTAAACTTGATAGTAGTAGTAGTAAAATAAAGCTTTTTATGTATATGTTTTTTTATTAAAATCTTCCACTACGTTTTCTACCAGTATATTTAGTGTCAGGCTTAGTATCTTTGCCTTGTTTCCGTCTCCGTTCCTTTTTCTCTACAATCCAAGCTCTTGTGTTCTTCAGTGGTTTACCTCTAATGTTTCTTGTTGCTTCTCTCTTTGCATATTTTATTTGAAGACTGTCTGACTCTTCTGTACCTGAAAATGTCAATGTTTTTTTTCTTGTAAGCACATTATTTTTATATACTAAAGTGTAAAAATAATGTAGATTTTTTTTAAATTATTAAAAGCTGAAGTTCTTGAGTATTCCTTAAAACTGTCAGAAGTTTTAAAAAAAAATCTTTATGAACCTATTCAATATTTACCTAAAGCCTGTGGTAAAGGTGCTGCCCCACCAGTCATAAGAACCAAGAAAAACTTCTTTGCTTTAGCTGAGTTTGGATAGTCTATTACAACACCACCATAAAAACCAGCTTTCATGGCCTGTGTCGTAAGAAGGTCTAACTGGCTTTCATTCTCTGGGTAGAATTGAAACACTGCCCGTGCTGATCTTGACTGTAATAAGATAATAATTTAATAAGAATTATTTGAATTTATTTTATACCAATTGACATTAAATTTTACAGTTTAACACACCTGTTGTTTTCTCAACAGGTGTGTTAAACCTGTTAAAAGTACAGATGTAAAATCTTACATGTGGATACCAGATGTCTCTCGCTAAGTGATCTTTAAAATGTAGATTTTTAATTATTGTAGTTTTCTACCAAACGTTTTTACAGCAACACAATAGTACAATTTCCCTAAAAAAGCTTTATTATGTAAATAAAAAATAACTTACAAGAGAAGCATACAAAGTGCTAAAGAATTTGTACAATCTTTTCACAGGTTGATGTGATTTCTTATCAGCATTGAATAACCACTGCAGGGCTGATACAGAAACTGCTCCATCAAAACAACCTGCCCTGAATGGTACACCTTCCCCCATGTCTGATAATATTAAATCACCTTCAGTCTCTCTTTCTAGGGCTACATCTGAAAAGGATAGATAATATTGTGAAAGGATGTTCTTTAGTGTGGGAAGCCACTACGCTTTTTCCTTTATTGTGGCCTTCAGATTTTTTTTTTTAAATGGCCCCTGACTACACTAAGGACATAAAAAGCCTTTTTGAAACTAAAAAATAGGACTTTGTCCTATTTATTTTCAGTGGTTGTGGTGTGTGTGAAGAAGCCCTAACAAGTAAACAAACACACACTCATAATTAATAAGATATGTAGGATTAACATACCAAGCATAGAAGGTGAAATATCCATGCCGATCCACATGTGACCATTTTCTTCGAGAACTGCTCCTGACAGACCCGAGCCGCAGCCAATATCCAGCAGTAAACAGGGCGTATCCTCAGGTAAAATTAACAGTTCCACACATCTTTCAGTCATTTGGGCTTGGATATCAATGATACGAGAACTGAAATTATATTACATTTTCTTTAGTTAGATTAAGGCACTATTAGGCATCTATTAGGGAATCAGATATTCCTTTAATACTTACTTTTGAGTGTATTTTCTAGCTTCATCTTCGTTGTAAAACTAAAAAGGAAATTAAACAAAAGTAAAATTTTTACATGTGTGAAACTCCTATTTAAACCATTTTAATAATAAAATACTAACCACTTCTGGTGGTGCTTGATGTTCAGGTCTTTTAGCCATGATAAGATATAGTATAGGTATTTATCAGGAAGTAAAAGAACAAATTAATAGAAATACATTTCGCTACACGAGAAAATAACCTCAAAAGCAAACCAAAATAAACTTTTCGGACAGTGACGAAATCTAAGAATTGACAGAAATTCAGTGCTGCCAGCCCAATTTGTCTATGGTTTCTATTTTCAGAAAGGTTCCTTCAGACTTTATCGACAGTGTGTAGTAGCTTTAAATCGACCGATTTCCGGTTTACTGACAGCTGAATTGACAGTTGAAGTTTGAACAGCTGACTGACGTTAAAACAATAAAATTGGCGGTCGGCACTTGACTCGGCAGTCGGTACACGAAGTTATTTTTGTTATTATTAAATTATTTACATCGATAAACATAGCATTTTTGGAGCTTTATGTGATACTAAACAAACGATAATGTATTAACAATGTGTATGACTACTTATTAACGCCTATGAGACGTTGGTATTTAGATGATAAGCAATGCCGAAACTAAGTTTGAAAAAAGTAAGTTATTTGCTATTTTATTGTTCCTAATTTTTTGTTGCTACTCATTACAATTCAGTATTTTCAATTTCCTGTACGTTATAATTATTACAGGCAGGGCCACCAAAGAATCAAAAATCCATAACATCGTTTTTCAAAAAACCTAATGTTGAAATCACTAAGATCTTAGAAAACGGTGAGAAACAATCTATAAAGAGAAAAGCGCACTCTCCAATCGGACAAGACGATGTAAAAACGAACGTGATTCTTACTGAATCTATCAGAAATTCACCGAAGAAGCAAAAACTACAAAATACTTCCACCAATTTAAGTAAAACCCCAAATAAAGAAAATGGTTTAAATCTTACATCTTCAAAGAAATGCAGCGTAAAATTTTCTATAAGTCCGATATCAGATCTTAAAGGAGAATGCTCAAAACAAATCTCTGAAAAAGCTGTTATTGATAAGATCACAACTGAAGATGAAAGGATACCATTATCTCCAGTAAAAATAGATATGAATAATTTTGAATCAAATAGTCCTGCACAAAGTGATGAAAAGAACTATAATGTGAATTCATGGAGTAAAAGTCCTCCCAAGGATATTAAAGAAGAATGGCCAAAATGTTCTCCCATAACATCCTCTGTAGACATTATGGAAACCAAGATAGTTACGATAGAGAATTTTAATGCTAGAAAATCATGTAATAAAAGTCTATTCATAGAACAAAATGAAAGGAGTCCTCGTAACAAATCACTTCAGAAAAATGATGACAATGAAGCTTGCGGAAGCCAGAAAAATTGGACTCCAAAGAAAAGTCCTTTTAAGGGTATGTATAACATGACCATCCCGCTTTTAGGCAGTCTGTCCCAATGTCCCCAGCGAGGTCAACTTAGTCCCACTTTTGAAAATCTAAAAACAAGAACCGATATTTTGAAACAAATTTCTTTAGCCAACAAATACAAAAAAACTACATAGAAGTCACGCCACTACTGGGGCTTAGAAAGTCGTGGTTTTTAATGGATTTGGTGTTTAGTACTTTGATCAATTTGTGTTATCCTATCTTGTTTAATAAAAAAGAGTGTGTGCTTAAGACCGCATGGCAGAAGTGAAAACTTACATTCAGCGGTCCTGAGTTCACTTAATCGAGAAATCTGTCTGTGGTGCCCCAAAAAAAGTGTTCACATTCAAACAACCTGTTAAATACTTAAAACATTTTTTTAAATTAATATATAATTGCGCAGACATCCTGCTCTGGTCAAAAAAATAAATGGTCATGTTAGGTATATGTTGCGTGTATAAATTAAAGGCTGATTTACATTGATCCAGTCACTGGATCCAATAAAGAGGCAATCCAGTGCTGAAATAATACTAGAATAGTGTAAACTGATCTAAAACCATTACAGCGCGCTGCCCGTGCCGCCGCGCTAGCGTTGGTTTAAATATTCTCGATGATTTATCCCATTTTTCCCGCTGGCACGGGATTAACGCGGTTGAAATCCGGGCGCAGTAAATAAATAGTAAAACATTGCTCAAATTATGAAGCTTTTTATCATCAGTACAATGTTGCTCCTCTCCTTTACAGAATACCTCTGTTCACCAAGCAAGAGTACAAATGAAAGCCACAAGGATGTCTTATCACCGTCTAAGTGTGGTTCTACAGTTTCCATTAAGGCCTTAGACTTGGATTCAGGAGATCTTTTTGATGATGAATGGGATATTGGGGACATTGAGGTTAGTATGAAATCTGCCTGATGTTTCAATGCACAGACTTAACCACAGGTGAAGACTCTTAGAGGCATATATATAGTGTAAATGTATTCCTTATAAAGTTAGGTCTTAACTAAGTTGTTTCAACAGGATTGGGACTCACATAGGAGAAACCATGAGACACAGCTGTTGAATTCTGATCTGCAGAAGTTCCAGTCTTATGGGGATATCAAAACAAATACCTTTTTATGAAATAAATAACAATCTTTTTCCGTTACAGACTGAGATAGAAGATCTTGATCTAAATATCATGCAGAGATGTGAAATACAGTCAGTAAAACATCATGGGTGTAGAATTGAATTGAAATTAAAGGACGCCAATAATAGCAGGGCAACTTGCTTTGTTGAAGGAGTTTGGTATGTACTTACTGTCTTATGAAATGTTTATTTTGGTATTTAACTAAGCACAGTTAGCCTGGGCAATTGGGCTATTGATTAACGGTCTCTGCGGCGTGTCCTGGGAATTGTCCCATTAACATCTTGCACTATTTATTTATATTCCCCAGGCTCGATACCCCATTAACACAGGGCGATACAATAAGCTTGATGGCAACCCGCGATGCGTCGGGACATTATTGCGTTGGTAACTCGGCAGGCCTCTTAGTCTTGAGGCCGGATCATCTGATATCGAGCACTAGTGTCGTAGCCGGTGTGTTTTGTAAGAGAAAGGCGGTTTTGCAAGAGAGGTGGCGGGGGATTGACAGCGCTAATACGGCCGTAAGTATTTTTTTTAGCCTATGGTGTAGACTCAGAACTTTGCACCAATATTGTACTATTGGTGCAAAACAGCCTCTTTTTTGAAATGAATGAAGTCATGCACCTAAGACCAAAAAACAAAAGACGACCGAAACATAAATAAAAGGTCATCATAGGCTTACTTTTTGTTTCTGTTGTCGTCGCCACGCATCAAAGAAAATATTGTTGTGTATATGTGGTGTATATGCACAATATTTTGACATATATGTATGTATACAAATTCTTAAGAAATATTTTTTCTCTGATTAATAATAGTTTACTTTTCTAGATGACAATAGGCATAATAATACATGAGTTGGTACAAAAAGCTTTAACACAACATACATCATCGTTAGAACAACTCCGCCGTGAATCAGAGTCGATAATAAAGGAGTCTGTCCAAATGCTGTACGACGCTGGGCTAACTGAGGAAGAGGCGCGGACTAACATACAATCTTACATACCGCCTTTAGCTGAGTTTATGCAGACTTATGTTGTTCAGCAACAGATTAATAATCAGGTAAGAATCCAAATTAAATAACATATCAAAATGAATATTTTTGTTTTTATTAATATGCCTTCGAAAGTAAACAATTTACACGCATTTGAACTAAGTTTTACAAAAATGAAAATTTAGCAACACATCTCCACAACGCGTTCCCGCCAAAACTCCATTTTTGTACTTAAGGTGGACCTTTACCCTGCAGTGGGACAGTTTAGGCTCTTAATAATAATAACCGAGGTACAATTTGTTATTTATTATTACGCAGTTTCTCTTAAATTCTTTCCTAAGTAAAGTTTTTACTTTTCACAATTTATGAATTTAATATGACATTGTGAGAAGTCTATGTACGAAATTATACCTAGTTACATAGACACTGGTGTTTTCTTATAGGCTTAATTTGTCACAATTCTAAAACTATAGTTTGTAAAATTATTAGGTCTGCCTCTGGTACTAATTTGTCCATTCTCCTTTATCAGAAACCGCAAAAAGACAAGAAGAACTGGCAAGGTCGTATAGACAAAGTCCTTGATATAGAAGAGAACTTGTGCTGTCCCCAATTAGGTTTGAAAGGGAAGATCGACGCCACTTTAGAAGTCAAAATACACGATAAAAAGGTAAGCAAAAAGTTTTACATACTTTAATTCGTACGACTTTCATTGTACATAGCAGCGAAATCTGAATCGAAAAAATTAAATTATTTATAATTTGGTTTGAATACTACATAACATACACAGTAATTGATTGAATTAGGCATTACTTTTCGGAACTCCATAACAACTATGGTAAAGAATAATATTTTGTTAAATATTATTAGTAATTCGACGAACTCTATGGCGCGTCCCCCGTCCGTGCGAGTCCTGTGCCAATGCCCCGGCTGCGACGTAGAAGGTAGCGGGTTCGATTCTCGCCGCGGATAAGTATTTATGGCGACCATAGTTATTAAAAGCACTGGGTGTTTTGTATAATATGTTTTTATCAAAAAAGTAATAGGGGTTAAAGTATGAAATTGCCGTTTTATTGCAATAGGTTCTTTGAATTGACATAGAATCTTCATGGTTTGAGGTTTTCGAATGAAACTTTTTTCAAATGGTTTCTGTGATGTTCTTTTTTTAAAAAATGTGAAACATTTGAATATCGACTTTCAATTGTTTTTGTTATTCAATTTAGACAAGAAAGATGGATACTGCGAAAATTCGAGTGATTTTTGAATACGACTTCCGACGCGGAACTAACGCGGCAGAAACAGCCCGCAATATCAATGCTGCGTTTGGAGAGGGGTCTACTAATTAACGCACCGTGCGATTTTGGTTGAAACGCTTTCGTGATGGAATTTTCGACTTAAAGAACGAGCCACGAGGAAGACCGCCCACACAGGTGAATAACGATGAATTAAGAGAGATAGTGGAAGCCGATCCTAGTCAAACTACCCAGGAATTAGCGGCATGGTTTAACGTTACCTTACCCACTTTATTGACTCACTTGCGTCAAACCAATAAAATAAAAGAATACGAAAAATGGGTGTCTCATGATTTGACTGATCTGCAGAAAGAAACGCGTGTTGAAACTTGTGTTGCCTTGTTGAACCGGTACAGAAATGAAGGAATATTGGATCGAATTGTAACATGAGATGAAAAGTGGATTCTTTATGATAACCGGAAAAAAAAAATGCAATGGCTGACCCCAGGTCAAATGCCACAACAGTGTCCTAAAGCAAAACTTACCAATAAAAAGGTAATGGTAACTGTTTGGTGGTCTCAGCATGGTGTTATTCACTATAGTTTTCTTCGATCTGGTCAAGCAATTACGGCAGATGTCTATTGTGCCGAACTCCGAACCATGTTGACAAAACTAGCAGTAAAACAGCCCCGACTCATGAATCGATCTTCACCATTATTGCTCCACGACAACGCGAGACCTCACACAGCACGAGAAACCATTTTGACCCTTCAGGAACTGCACTTAGAAACCATTCGTCATCCTCCGTATTCACCAGACCTTGCTCCAACGGACTACCATTTTTTTCGTGATTTGGACAATTATCTACGTGACAAGAAGTTTTCTTCCCAGGAGGCAGTACAAAATGCTTTCACACAGTTTGTGCAGTCTAGATCGTCGGAGTTCTATCGCAAAGGCAATAATAACCTTCCCATTAGATGGCAGCAATGTATAGATAATAATGGCAACTATTTTGATTAAATAAATTTGTTAAAAATTTAAAAAATAAACAATTAAGATTTTCAGTACAAATCGGCAATTTCATACTTTAACCCCTAATATTATATAAAGTCTATCTGTTGTCTAGTCCCCATACTACAAGCCTGATTGCTCAGTTGGGGTCCTAAATGTCGCTGTAGGCAACGTCCTCCAATATTTAACAACTATTTTATATATTTCGTAATTTGTTTTTATTGCTCAAGGCATATTTATTAGAAATATTTAAATATTAAATATTTCATTGGCGCAGGTAAATCACTGGAAAGTGATCCTGTAGATGTCGACTCAATCGAGCCTAAGTCGAAAAAATAGTAGACAGGGAAACATTCATATTCATATGAATTCGCTGCTCGAGATGGGAACTTGCGTGGCCGAGCGGTATAGGCACTGGGGTACTGATCCAGGGACGCGAGTTCAAATCTCGCCGCAAGTGAATTTTTTACTTTAAATATTTCTAACTATTTTATAGGCAATAGTTCCGCTTGAGTTGAAAAGTGGTAAAGCGTCAGTTTCGGCGGAACATCGAGGTCAGTTAGTGCTCTACGGCATGATGTTAAGTTTGCAGCGGAGTGAGGACCCAGCGGTCTCTGTGCAGAAAGGATTACTGCTTTATTTGAAGTAAGTTTACCTTTTTTTTAAAACGTTGTTCCGTTTTATATAAATAAATATATAAAAAAAATTAACAGACTTCAAAAAAGGAGGTTGTGGCTATTTTTTCGCCGGTTAATCTAAAACGGCTTGGCTGACTTTGATGATTTTTTATTTGTTAAGAAGAGGTGAAGGCAGAAGAGGATCAAGGGTGGTCTCGTAATTTGGCGAGGATCTGACGAGGGTTTTCGGAAAATAATTCCTCAGAAAGCTGTAAACTGTTCACTTCTGGACTTCTATCAGCATCGTATGATACGGTGTGGCTCAATTAATTTAAGAGATTTCAGTTCCCTCTCAGGCCGCAAACATAGCCTAACAACTACTATTTAAAATAACAATAGACACCATCACTTAACGTCCCTTAAGAAGCACGGAGGGACTCTCTGAGATAATATTTTTTTGCCACACTGGCAATCGGTACTTGATAGCGGCCTTACGCTGGTTTTATATGTGGAATAATAAAGAACACATAGGTCAATAAGATACCTATTTGATTCGTCTTCTTCGCCGTTCCAATGGCACTTGTTGCCCCTCCGAATGTCATAATTTTGAGGTCCAGAGAACAGCTACATCGTCCGCTGTTCAGTGGCCTTCATCAGGGCACAACGGGAATGACAGTCTTTTCATCAGAGCGATGTTCCCGGTTGTATCTTTCTTGGGAATGGGAAACACAGTCAGCGGGTCATATTCTGCAGACGAGCCCCACAGGCGCACCCTTGTCTCGTAGAGTAAAGCGATGATTTATGTTAGACCGTCACGACCACGAGCTCCGTTGTCCATTGCTCGGCGAGCAGTCGATCGCTCTGTTGCAACCGAGTGGCGGCCGAGCAATGGATAACGATGCTCGGATCCGGCCGGCGCTCGTGACTGTCAAATATAAATCATCCCTAATTCCAGTAATAATAATATTTGATTGTAAATTTCAGAGAGCGTGTAGATTTACGCGAAGTGAGCTGTGGATACCCTGAACGTAGGGATCTGATAATGTTGAGGAATCAGTTGGTGCAGTATCTGAAGCAAGGGCCGGAGGAGGTCGATTCAGGTAAAGTTTATACGTACTAGATGTGACCCGAAAATGATGGTAGATGTGTTATTTATTCATTTATTCAACTATTTATCTCACGAGCGCGGGTTTAACTAAATTGCATGTCTAACCGTATAAACCTACAAGAATGACAAACCTGCGTTCATGAGATAGAACAACTATATATAGTGGTGACTTGAGCTACAGTAATATGTATTACTAGCTGCGCCCCGCGGTTTCACCTGCGTAAATGTGTTATTCCCGGTATCCAGCAACCTATATTTCAAGTTTCATCGCAATCGGTTCAGTAGTTTTTGCGTGATTGAGTAACAAACACGCATGCATACATACACACAAACTTTCAGCTTTATAATATAAGTAGGATAAATAAAGAATATCTCAATCAATATGAATATTGTATTTCAGAGCAACTAGTAGACATAGAAGACGCTTCGGCTCTATTACAGCAGCGGCTTCCAGACCCAGTACATCACGAGACCGCTTGTGCAAAGTGTCCGTATTTGACACTATGCTCTTTGCATTTGTGGTGAGTATTGTAAGAACAGACTTACATTGATCCAGTCACTGAATCCTGTGACAAGACTGGATTGCCTGGAATGATACTGGCATCGTATAAACTGATCTGAAGCCAATCCAGCACGGTCGCGCCAGTGCTGTATTCAATATTCCCAATAGTATTTTTCATTCCAGCACTGGATTGCTTCGTCACTGGATCCAGTCACTGGATCAATGTAAATCAGCCTTCATGTTATTTTTCTTCAATAGATTGATTTTGTAATTACCCTCATATATAAACTGGAGGTTTGGAGTTTTGGCGGAAACGCGGTGAGGAGATGTGTTGCTAAATTTACATTTTTGTGAAACCTAGTTCAAATGCGTCTAAATTTCGGGGGCATATTAATCAATTTAGTTTCGTGAAGGTGTACAAGTGTAGTGAAAGTGCAAATCGGTGCAAAACATGGACTTTAGCGTTGTCTCCAAAGATCCGTCAATGTAAATGGCCGCCGTTTTACAATTGTGCCCTCGACTCCTGACTTTAACTATGACGACGACTTGACTTGACTTGACTGTTTAAATTCAAATTACTTGACACTGGCTAATGTCTACATGGAATATAGCCATATAAAAGAAAAAGTAAATGGCGTTTCTGTATAAAGTCAAAGTAAAAAAATTCTTTATTTAATTGGATGTATTCGATCACTTTAAATACGGCGAGTGTTCTTACACTATGACTGTAACGTGGCTGTAATAAGGCTGTTAGACTTATATTTTTTAAATTGCTTCTAAGTTTAACGTTTTCTATTCTAGGCACACAGACGGTCCCAGCGTGGCCCCCACTCACCCTCTATCCAAGCTGCAAGGCACAGCGTTAGGGCACCTATCTCCAGAACATATCAAATACTTCCTCCGTTGGACCTCTTTGCTCAGAATGGAAGAAAGAGGCCAGATGGCAACGTCGCCTTTACACGCGCTGTGGACTGATACTACTGAAAAACGGTACATTTCGATTTTTCTTAGATGTACCTATTTTATAAAAATTTCTACTAAAAATGCATATAAAGCAATAAAAATCAAATTTACGAAATATTTAATTAAAACTATAAAGTTAATCATTGGCACGGGTAAAATCACTTGAAAGTGGTTTCTGTAGATGCGTTTGAACTAGCCTAAGTCGAAAAAGTAGATAGGGAAACGTACATTTTCTAAATCTTTTTTTTATTTCGATAATCCCGCGGGAACGGGACTTACGCGGGTGAAACCGCGGGGCGCAGCTAGTAATTTACTAAAGTAAAGTTTATCTATTAAATATAATTTAACTAGCTTTTCACCCGCATAAGTCCCTATTCCGCGGGAATACCAGAATGTGTTATACATATAAACCTTCCTATTGAATCACTCTATCTACAAAAAAAAACCGCATCATAATCCGATGAGTCGTTTTAAAGACCAAAGCATAAATACGGTGATGCATACGGTGATGCGTAAACGGGCCGCCTCGTTAGTGCGCAGGGTGCGGGCTAGCTCCAACATCGTCCTAGCGATGATAGCGGACAAAATGGACTGTCCGTATTTAAAACACTGTTGCGATAGACATGTGTCCATTGCCATTTTGGTAGGTGTTTGAAACTTGTGAATGTTACGTTGTCATTTATTTTTATTTCTATTTTGTGTATATGAGTCCTTGGTTACTTGAAATAAATGTATTTCATTTTATTTATTTATTTATAAACACAAACAGACAGACAGCGTTAAGTGACTTTGTTTTTATACTATTTGTAATACAATACAAAAAAAAAATACAAAAAATATTGATTGTAACTGATGGCACTTTAAATTTTTCAGAGCAAACCGCGGTACCTGCGCTGCAAACTTGAAACTGCAGTCAGTCAAACCATCAGCAGATAGATTTATACATATATTCCAAAGGCAAATTGAAATAGGTATTCTATGTAAACAATTATTAAAGTAAAAATGCATCTTAATTTCAATGCGTCTGATGTTTGATGCTGGATTTAAGAATCAACGTTTTTAGTACTTTTGTTGTGTTTATTTCTATTTATTCTTTTTGCATATTTTTCAGGAGTAATAAAGGACAACAAGCCAGCAACTGGGCCCCAAGAGAACGAGTTCTCAATAGTCAGCATTGACAACCGGCCGTGGATTGCTGCCGGGGTCGTGGCGTTATCTAACCAGAAACAAATACATATACTTTTGGAAAGGTAATTTTGTACTACTCACTGCACTGCTGTGGTATCATCTAATTAGCATCCACCGCCATTAGTGGCTGACTAGCAGTACATTGCAGTATTGACGTAACGTGGTTGTTACCGGTGATTACTTCAAAGCAGCAATGTAGAATACGAAATATGTTTTTTGACAGTAAATAGCAACTACTAGCGGTGAATGCTAATTAGATGATACCACAGCTGGTCTGTCACGAGAGTCATTTTCTAAAAATAATGATTACTAGCTACGACGAATTAATAGAATGGAGTTCTAACTTCCTTATTAAACTCGATAAAAACATGTTCCACGGTCACACAGCAGCAGATGCACACACTGACATGTTCCGTACTGTATTATGTATGATCGACAAATGGCGGACGATCTTTAGTGACAGATAGGCGTTCGAATCATTGTTCTAGGCCCCGCAACCACCGTTTGCGTGAAACATCTTCTTCTCCGCGATTACGTAAAGATGCGAGGTTCGAATCCCAGATCGGCCATGTGTTGTGTTTTTGTAGATATATTTTACCGTTAAAATATTTGTAATATTGAAATTTGTCATCATTTCTCCTCAGAGACTTAAGTCGTCGTTTGAGCAAAGACACGTATTATCACATCGATACGTACGAATCGTACGCGACGACTGTACAGAACTTGACCAACTTGGGCGTGCTGATGGAAGATAGCGATCGCGCTCAGAGGTTACGAAGGTAAATAATAACATAATAATAAAAAGTTTATTTACCAAGATCTTTACGAAGATTAGCTTAAACTATGGTCCCCGCACAAGGAAAATCCTGAATCGCGGGAGACCCAAATACAATTTTGATTTCAAATATGTTCAGAAATTGCAAATAGACTCAGAAAAGGCTCTGGATAACGCCGGCAACTCGTGACCACATGGTCACGAGTATGTATGAATAAAATAAATAAGATAAGTGCAGGGGGGGCTGGAAGAAGGGGTGCGAGTAGGTATATGAGTATTGTGAGTATTGTGTATATGGAGTGTAACGATATACTGGTAAAACGGACTATGTGACAATCGCAAGAAGATTAATATAACACTTTATTTTTTGGGTTTTATTCATGGTTTTAAACGAACCGAGCTTTCGCCAACTTTACAGTTGGCTTTTTCAAGGTTGCCTGGTTGGTTGTCCAGTCGTTTAAAACCATGAATAAAACGCGATAAAACCCGATAAATAAACTGTTTTATTATGCAAAATCGCGAACACCATAGAAGAAATTACGCAAGAAGATTTTCCACTTAATTGGTAATTTAAACTTTTGATTTCACAAAAATCTTTTTTTATTTTATTTGTATAATTTGTTATAAATTAGCAGTGTCCCACGGCTTCACCCGCGTAAGTTACGATCCCGCGGAAATAGCGAAATACATAAGCAGATATCTATTTATTTCTTCACAAACCGCTAATAAAATCCGCTGCGATGAAACTCGATAAGTAGTTAGCTCAGTACCGGAATTAACATATAGTGTAATTTTTAGCATTCCCAAATGGAACAGAGAAAACAAATAAATCAGAAACCAGAGTTTCATCGCAATCAGTATAGCGGTTTTCGCGTGATGTAGCCACAAATACACACACTCACAAATTTTCACCACTTTTTATACTATATAAGTAAGATTTTAATAGGCGTTTGTTTGTTATTTACTTGGTGGTAAGACTGGGGCTCACCAAAGAATAAACGAGAAAGGTCTGAGATATACCACATCCACAAGTAAGGTTTTATAGGCGTTTGTTTGTTATTTATTTAGTAGTAAGCTCACCAAAGAATAAACGAGAAAGATCTTAGATATACCACATCCACCTACACAATAGCAAGAAAACGGTAACTTGAACGATTTCCAAACCGTCTTCTTTAATACTGACGGCTTGCTTGTTCCGTTTTCTCACGACCAAGGTTATTGTAACTTTTTAAACTCACACTCGCGTATTGTTACTTTTAAATTCTCTTACCTTGACGTTTCGATCATTGTAACATGATATATATATATCATATAACAATACGCGATATTGCTATTGTAACTTAGTTAAAAGGTCGCGGTAAGAAAATAAATAATTTTATGCGACCGAGTCTTATCCACTCGGTAAAATGCAACTCTGCTAACAAATCGTGAGAATTGAAATTAAAAAAAATTGTTCACTTTCTAGATTGATAATAGAAAAGGAACCGGCTGAGTTTGAGAAGAAATTACCTCGCGAAGTGGGCCGGCTCGGTTCCAAGCTGATGAAGTCGTTGAATATAGACCAACAGAGGGCGGTGTTCAAAGCGATCACGGCCAGAGACTACGCTCTGCTACAGGGTTTGCCTGGGACAGGTAATATAACACAGTATTTGTTAATATATAGTACTTAATAGAATTTAGTATTTAACAGGTATGATAAAAACCTATCAACACTCTTCTCTAATGAGACAAGGAAAAAACAATGACGACTTCATCGTCCTTCAGTTTTAGGACGATGAAATTAAAATATAAGACGAACATAGTAAAACCAAGTAACTGTTAAAATAAAAATAAAGAGGATAACAATACAGTGAAATCGAAGGACACAGCCGTAGCAGCCGTACAGCAGTAGATACCGGCGCAGTCATTAAGAAAGTCTGGTTGGTTTGTTCCACTGTTGTCTACACTTAATTAAGTTACGGAAATGAACCAAAATATTAAAGATTTATTTGGTTTTTTTTTTGTAACGAATGAGCTCCGAATCTACTCGACCCATTTAAAAAATTCTGTCACTAATAGAAAGCTATGTTACATTACCTAGGGGTAACATAGGCAACTTGTGATCCCGATATTCCTACAGGATAATGATTTAGGCGGGCGACGTTTGCTTGTCGTTTATAAAATAAAACTAATTTCAGGTAAAACCCAAACAATAAGCATCCTTATCCAAATGCTGGTAGCTCTGAACCAGCGAGTACTGGTCACTGCGCACACGCACTCCGCCGTCGACACCGTCCTCTCCCGCCTGCCCGACCACTTGAACATCATCCGACTCGGCTCAGCCGCGAGGGTGTCGCCCTCTCTGGCGAAACGTACGGAACAGACTGTGTTGGCGAACTGTGGGAGTTTGGACCAGTTGATTACTGTTTATGAATCCATGGTAAGTGAAATCCCATCCCACTAATATCATAAATGCCAATGAGATGAGCAAAGACAATAAAGCCAATTGACTGCTGATACCGCGATTTTTCTACAAAACACAACTCACCAATTATTCATATTTCAGCTGACTATAAATGTTTGTTTCTGGTTCTGGGTGTATTCTATTATAATATGTACGTATTTACAAATAAAAAAGTATAAATATAGTATATCCTTTGTCTAGTACCCATAGTACAAGCCAAGTGCTTAGGTTGGGGTTGGATAGCGCTGTGTGTAATGTTGTGAAATAAAAAAAACCACTAATCGGGGAGGTAAACCAAACTTTGTGATTGGCCATTGCGTTACCTATGAATACCTAGACTCTTTGTGATTGGCCGATGCGTTATCAAATCTATACTTAGACTCTGCGATTGGCCGCGCACAAGAGTGCTACTAAAAAGAAGTAAATTATTTTCGTGAGGTATACTTATGAGCAGTCGACTGGTTTTATCGTCTTTGCATTTATCCAAAAGAACTAAGATTGTATTAATTTACAAACCACAACTTTGGGTGCCGCTAATCCCGCATCCTCGTAACACGTAACATGTTATGTAGTTCGTGTTTAGTTATAATAATAATTTGTATGTATGTTAGTTAATAAGGTATATATTTTTATGGATTTATTAGGCGTCTATCTATATTGCATTATATTGGTACCTCAGTTACTGCGATACAAGCTTGTGCTTAGTGTAGAATCGATGTCTGATATATGTAATTTGAGAAATGTCTAATAAGTGTCATAGTTAATAAATATTTGATTTGAATTTGATCGTTTGATCGTCAGCAAGTGGTCGGCGTGACATGTCTGGGGGCGGCGCACGCGATGCTCGCACGAACCACCTTCGACGTTTGCATCGTCGATGAAGCAACACAGGTAACTTAATTTTGTCTCATTTTTTCACGATTTTCTGTATGATAATTGATAAAACACAATATTTACCGGGTTTTATTTAACGGCATTATTACAAAAGTACCGAGCTTTCGCAAACTTTACAATTAGCTTTTTCAAGGTCGACTGAGATGTAATTCGTGATGAATATTAAAATGGACGAATTACATCTCAGTCAACCTTGAAAAAGCTAACTGTAAAGTTTGCGAAAGCTCGGTACTTTGGGATTTCGATGCCGATTACGACGAAAGTTGCGCGGTAACTTTGCTGTTTTTGTATGTAGGTGTTACAATGTACGGTGTTACGTCCGCTATTTGCCGCGAAGAGGTTTGTTCTTGTCGGCGATCCGGAACAGTTGCCGCCAGTCGTTAGAAGTAAAGCCGCAAGGTAAGCTATTATTACAGAATTCTAGTATAATATTGTGGCAACAATTATACTAGAAATGAATTATAATATTATTGGCCGACGACATTGTGGCGAGCCTATGCTCAGCAGTGGACGGTTAAGGGCTGAGATGATGAATATAATAATATTCTCTACTAAACCTAACTTATATACAGGGTGAACCATTACAATGGGCCTTCAGGGGAAATCCTAAACTATAAGTGATAGCGATAAATGCTGAAAGAAGTTGCTTCCCCGATTTCGAAAAAATTTAAATGTCTATTAGATTTTGAAAAATGTATTACCTTACCCAAGAATCGAACCTTGTCTTATTGCATAAAAAACATCCTTATTTTTATTGATCGATAGTGTTGCAGATATAGAACAAATCCTGAAAACTAACATAGTGTGATAAATCGAGAGGAATGTGTATTTTTACTTGTTATGTTTTTCGTGCATATCTTGTATGTATGTTTGTAATATTCTTGTATCTTCCAAACCACGTTAAGCAGGTTAGGTCCACGTTAGGTCTCGGTTATTAACTCAGATAGTAGTCGTTAGGTACAGCTTAAGCTCTAGGGCGATCTGAAAACACTAACGCTAGTTGTGGCACAACATTAACGAAAAAAAAAGATCTCTTTTTACACGGCCTTTTCTAATTTTTCCAGGCGTCTAGGGATGGAAGAAAGCTTATTCCACAGACTAATGACAGAAGAAGCGACGTGTACTCTACAACTGCAGTACCGAATGAATCAAGCTCTGGCAGATATTGCCAATAGAGTGGCGTATAGCGATAGACTCAAGTGTGCAAGCGAGGCGGTTGCCAGAGCCACGATGAATATTGACGATCAGGTGACTTTCTAGATGACCTCATTGGCCTAGCGGCATCCAACGATCTTGTATAGCAGTGCGGGCTTAGATTAGATGATTGTGTACCAAAATAATATAAAGAGTTACAAAATAATTAAAAAGTTAACAACTCCTGGCTCGCGGCTTGTGAGATACAGTCTGGTGATTCTCCACATCAAAACGAATAACTTTTGTTCTACGTTTTTTAGAAATTTCGAAGTTATTTTGGAAAATTTTAAGTGTAAATGTTACTGAAAATCAGCTGTTTCTTAGAGTTAGAGGTCATTGACCTTAAGTTGTTCTTCCATTTAGTTTGGTCTATCACAATCAAAACTTTAATTAAATTTATTTTCAAAAACAGTTGTTTTTTTTTTTTCACTATAACCTCAAAATTTTCAACAAAAAAAACAATTTCAAAAATTTGTAGAACATAAAAAAGTTTTTCGTTTTGATGTGGAGAATCACCTCCTGTACAGTTTTGGATTGGAATCGCATAACCATGTATAGACAATGCAGTTAAGTAAAACGGTTAGTAAGGGTACCCCGTGCGTTCCTTTTTTGAAAAAAAAAAAAAAAAAACCTTAATACTAAAACCTAAGGTACTAAGGTAGTTTTAAACCCACAACCAATAGTAAACATATTAAATTATATTACAGAAATTAAATAACTACGCTAACACACCATGGCTTCAAGCCGTGTTCAGCAAGGAACCGGAAACAGCTGCCATTTTCTTTGATGTACCCTCAAAAGTTACCGGTAGTGATAATAAAACGATGACTAACGAAGACGAGGCAAGACTCGTGGTTGCCATTGTTGATGCTTTGAAAAATGTAAGTAGTTTATTGTTTTTATATCTATATACTATGTGAACCATTTCGATAGGTTTTCAGGGCGAACTCGTAAACTATAAGAGATAGCGAAAAATGCTGAGAGGAGATGTTTTCCTGATTTTATCAAAAACTAAAATAGCATTTTAATTTATGAAAAATTTATTGCCCTAGCCAGGAATCGAACCTAGTCTTTTTGTAAAAAAAAATATACATCGATAGTGTTGCTGATCAAAACCTGGAAACAAACATAGTGTTTAAATCCAGAGATACGTCTATGCTAAGCATATTCCAAAGCCCGTCTGGAATCAGTTAGAGATAGATCATGACCGTAAACACTTGTATACAGGTAAACCATTTCTATAGGCCATCTGGGGGATATCCTAAACTATTAGCGATTTCCAGTATTTTAGCTATCCCTTATAGTTGAGGATATATCAAGGACGGCCTCTGTGGCGCGGCGGGTGAAGCTCGTACTGCAACGCAGTACGTTGTGAGTTCGATTTCCGCCGGGAACAAATATTTCTGCTGACCATAAATGTTTGTTTATGGTTCTGGGTGTTTTATATGTATCATATGTATGTATTTACAAAAAAAAAGTATAATATATTTTAGTATATCAGTTGTCTAATACCCATAGTACAAGTCTAGTGCTTAGTTTGGGACTAGATAGCGCTGTGTGTAATGTCGTGCAATATTTATTTATTTATATCCCCCTGAAAGCACATTTAAATGCTTCACCCTGTATAACAGTGACGTATTATCTTAACAGGTGGGCGTAAACTCCCAAGATATAGGTATAATAGCGCCGTACAGGGAGCAAGTATCTCTCCTGCGGCGGCGGGTAATGCAATACTCTGTGGAAGTGAGTACAGTGGATCAGTTCCAAGGGAGAGACAAGTCTGTGATACTCTACTCGAGTACGAGGCGGGATCTGGAAGATAGGAAAGTTAAGGTAAGCATTTTTTAGGTTCCATATCCGAAGGGTAAATACGAAGATTACTGAGACTCCTCTGTATGTCCGTCCGTCTGTCACCAGGCTGTATCTCATAAACTGTGATGAGTAAACAGTTGAAATTTTCACAGATGATGTCTTTCTGTTGCCGCTATAACAACTAATACTAAAAACAAAATTAGATAAATATTTAAGAGAGGCTCCCATACAACGAACGTGATCTTTCAAATGTAAATTTGAAAGTTCAAATTGGCACTGGCGCCATCTAGTGATAAATTAGCGCTTGGTCCAGTGTTCATTTTAGGGTTTGGTACCAAATTGTGATAATAGTACTGAATCGTGCGCGAATTTGTCTCGCACATGTCCGGTTTTTAAATAGACTTTTGTTTTATTAAGGTGGCATACTTACGATATTGGCGGCAGGGATTTCAATATTTTTCAGTAGATAATTACAAAACATACAATTTTGATATTTTTTTATCTTCATTTTAGTAGTTTTCTTTAGACGATTGGTTTTCTTCTAGATAGTTAGGATAGTTGAGTTTTAATAAAAGAGTAAAAACGGGATCCTTTTCCCTAACTGAGACTCCACTGTCTGTCTGTAACCAGGCTGTATCTCATGAACCTTGATAGCCAGACAGTTGAAATTTTCACAGATGATGTATTTCTGTTGGCTCTATAACAACAAAAACAGGATAAAATAGAAATTTAAGGTGCGCTGCGTATAATAAACGTTTACAAAACCCATTTTGCCACTCGCCCTTGACGATTTTTAAACCATTTGCTTAGTATTTACACTTCATTTATATTTTATAGTTATTAATATATTTAAACTTGTTGCATACAGGAAGGGGAAGTCCTAAACGACCAACGCCGCCTTGCCGTCAGTGTGACCCGAGCTAAACACAAGTTCATATTAATAGGAAACTCTATCGCCCTACGAAGGTACAAGCCTTTACAGCGCCTTATTGACGCTTGTAAAGCTATAAAGTTGGAACAAAGTGTACTAGATGAACTTTAGGTTAAAGAAAAATTAGGATTAAGCAACGCCTGGTGCGGTTTTTATTGGATGGGTGCCGACAAAGACAATAAAGCCAATTGACTGCTCATAAGTATTCGCCCATCATGAAAATAGTACATCTTTTTAGTAGCACTCTTGTACCAAAATGGCTAGACACTAAAAGAGTCTAGATAATAGATCACCGTAGATCACAATAGCCCAATCACAGAGGCTCAAGTATAGATAGGTAGCGCAATGGCCTATCACAAACTTTGATTATTACCTCACCCGCGTAAAATCGCGTTATTGGCATTATTGTCTTTGGTGACCTATAATGTAGAGGCCTTAAGACGATCTGAAATTGAACACCAGCAGGGGTAGCATACAAGCCCAACAATCATGTTTGTATCGACAAAGTGTTTCTAGTGCTTGCTTGCAGCAAGTGGTGAGACAAACCAACGAAGGCTAGATTAACCATGATACATGACCCTTACATCTGAGAATCATAGTGCCTTGTAAAATCATGAGAGCTGTTGTATTGTTTTGTATATTACTTAGATTAATAATGATATAATAATATTGTTAAGCATGTTGTTTTATAATTAAAAAAATAAATTGATTTGATCTAAACCCATTTATGACTTGGCTCCTTAATCCTTACGAACATATCCAAACTACGCACATAAGACGATCGAACACAGCTAAAGTGCTGAAGTATACTACCAAATCCAGTGCAACAGTACACGTAATGAATCTATCTATACCTACATATATAAATCTAAATTCTGACTGACTGACTGAACTATATCACCACACTGCTTTTGAAGGGCGTGTTTTATATGATATAGGTGCATGGGTAATTGGGTACCCAGTAAGGTTTTTGAAGGGGTTTGGGTTCAAAGACCTTAGTGGGTTTGAGACTAGTACGGAGTACGAACGTGTCCTCGCGTTCGAACCGGTGGAGTTTTAGTGGGTAGGTAAACCGCTATAGGGAGCCCCACACACCCTCACTGTTCCCTCCGGAACGGTGGGGCAGTGCATAAGGCGCATTTCTCCACCTAAAAAAAAACCTTAGGGCTGTGGGGTAGGGGTGTTCGTCGTCGAATTTTTCGAGAACGAAACTCAATTCGTTTCTCGTAAACTAGTCGCGAAGAAGGCTTTCGTTTCGTTGTCAGTCAGTTGCAATCACGGAACACTATTACTTAGTCTTATGTTGCAACGAGGACCGTTTTCGTCGTTTCTAGTAAAACGTAGTGATATATTATCTTTGGTTTCTAGTTCGCTTCGCGCAACGAAGGACCGTTTCGAAACGAGCGACGCGACGGTACAGGGTTATATTTTTATTTTTTCTGTTTAATGCATAAATCCAGCTATATTTGTGTCGTTATCATGGCACCACTGCTGTTCTGTCAACATCGATGTGGCATTTCTGACGTCTGTCATTCTCAAGGTCAAACGCCACAGAACACTATTACTCCTAGCGGAGAAGAATTATAGGTTCATACTTTCGATATGCGAACACAGCGCCCCCTAGCGCTGCAGTTCCCGCCCACATGAACTACGATCGCGCGGGAAACGCTAGGGAAATTTAAATGCTAGTATTACTTCCGCACTCAGAGACGTTTATTGGTTAAACTATCATTACCGTAAAGATTTTCGAATTCTTTATTTAGTGATAGTTGTAAGTAACCATAAAACGTATCTGAGTGCGGCAATTAGTGATTGAACATTTGAATCATAGCACAGTATGAATGGGTTGGATAACACAATCAATATTACTTGTGGACTCTATGCGTCAAATGTTCGATGACTGAGTTTTCAAGTTTGATTGCACCACGAGTTTGGTATAAGTATAATATTATAATTACTTATAAACCAAACTAATGCTGGAAATAAATAAAATATTGTCTCGATGATGAAATTATTTATTTAGATCGAAGCATGTTCCATGTAGGCTTGTTGTGGTAGGTTTGTAAGTAAGGGTTAGCTTCGTTTTCGGTCAACTAACGAGTCTTATGTATAGAAACCACAGCCGCAGTGGCAATAGCCTCTTGCTGTAATTCGTCTGAAATAGATTAATACTATATAATCTCTACAAAAATATCCCGTAGTTCAAGCCTAGCCTCTATCACTTACGCTAAGAAAGGGTCTATTGTCAATAACCAAACTCATTTGGAGTTACAGGTCAGTCTTTTTACTAGAAAATTTCTAAGTCATTTTAACACAACAAAAATGTTTGAAAATCGGCATTTTTGTACCAAAGCATTTGACAAAAACGGCATTAGTATGCCAACTCCTATAAATTAGACATTGTTGTCATTTTCGGAAGATGTCGTTTTCAGAAGTTGTCGTTTAGGGAAGTTGTCGTTTTGGGAAGTTGTCTGTGCTATTTTCATACAAAAATCGGCCCGTCTCGGCTCGGTGACAATGTAATATAAATCATCCCTGAATTGTTGTGGCCAACAATCTTTTTATGAATATTCTACTAATATCATAAATAGGATAAACAAAATAAAACACTTTATTTATCCTGTTTTATCGCGTTTTTATTCATTATTTAAACCGAGCTTTCGCTTTTTTTGAGCTAGTTAGGGATAAAAATAATTATAATTTAAATTGAAAACTATTACAATAACTCTATAGTCTGCGTACACTGGAACGTTTTTTTGCAATAATTATGAGGCGGTAGTTTACTGTAACTTTTAAGAATGTTAAAAATAGACAAATTACATCTCAGTCAACCTTGAAAAAGCCAACTGTAAAGTTGGCGAAAGCTCGGTTCAAATAATGAATAAAAACGTGATAAAACCGGATAAATAAAGTGTTTTATTAGGCAAAATCGCGAAAACCATAGAAGAAATTAGGATAAACAAATAAATAAATTCCAAATACCTTGATTTGGGTTACTGGGATATTTTTATTAGGCTGTTCTAATGACATTAAACCTTGTGAAGTGCTAGCAACAGGAACAATCTGAAACACATAGGCACATTTTGTATGAGTTGTTGTGGCCGACCATCTTTTTATGAATATTCCACTAATATCATAAATGTCAAAGTAATTTTGTGTGTTGTTATTTTATGCCTAAACTGCTGAACCGATTTTGGTGAATTTTGGTATTGAGATAGATGGACCTTGGAGAAGGACATACCTACTTTTGATTCCAATTCTGAGTAATACCGAGGGGCACAGCTAGTTTGATATATTTATCTATATATATAAAAGAATGTCGTGTTAGTTACACCATTTATAACTCAAGAACGGCTGAATCGATTTGTCTGAAAATTGGTGGGGAGATAGCTTAGAACCAGGAGAAGGACATAGAATACTTTTAATCTCGCGGGAACTGAAACGGGACTTACGCGGGTGAAACCGCGGGGCGCATCTAGTATCCATATAGAATTAGATCAAATTTACTATACTTAGTAAAGAAATAGGACCATGAAGTAAGTAGGTAGTTATATTATGTACGTAGTTACAACTCACTTGTATTTTTGGTGTTGGTGGTGCTGTTGACGAATGAAGCTCCTTACTTCGTAACTCGACTAATATGTGTCGAGCCTCAGTAGGTATGGCAAACTTATCAATCTCTTCCTATCATCACTGGTGTAAGATGAATTATCAAAATGTCCACCACGCAGAATTTTGTGTTGTTTGTGTAACCTGATCCATAATGGAACAGAAGACCAATGTTCATCAGGGTAACAAAATGTAGACCATACTTTAGCCCTAAAATAAAAACACATGTTTTAAAACTTGAAATTTTTATAGAGGTATTCTTCTGTGTACAGGGAGCAAAGGATACTTACTACAAAGAGTTATTTACAGAAGGCTCGGGAAATCGGTGAAAAGTCACCGAAGAGTCTTCTTTCTGCACGAATACCACACTTATAACAAAAATCGTCAATTTCGCAACGGAGTCTCTTTCTCACAATATAAACATCGAAAATATTATCTTAATTGAGTCTCTTTTTCATAGTACCAGTACTCTGCAATATTAAATTCTAGCAAAACTCAAAACAAAACAACACAATGAAAAGTTTCTGAAAATTCAAAAAACGCCATTTTGTTTGAAAATGTTTCAGTTCCAACCATAGACGAAATATTAAATGAAGTAAGTTGAAGCATAATCTTTGCTGTCTTGCTCTTTTGTAGAGCTTTATCTCAGTTCAAAATATCCCACCCTCATTTGATGCTCGTGTTGGCATGCGTCTGTTAAAGAGCTGGCCTCCCCTGTCAAACGCACACGACACGCTACTCGCAAATATTTATTTTCGGCTAGCATGCCGGTTATTTTGGCTGTTATCAATTAGATTTATTTTCGTAACATTGTATCTATCAGTGTGATGTAAAGGTCTCATCTTTAC
The DNA here is from genome assembly GCA_949358125.1 of Idaea dimidiata. Classification (NCBI taxonomy): domain Eukaryota; kingdom Metazoa; phylum Arthropoda; class Insecta; order Lepidoptera; family Geometridae; genus Idaea; species Idaea dimidiata. The sequence goes on along the minus strand of OX442335.1, from coordinate 16,108,895 downwards.
ACGTAATTCATTCATAGATTTGTCTTGGAAAAGAACCAAAGTGTTACATAGAAAGTTGAGTTAAAAGTAAGTAAATATTTCCACATTGCGTACATGTATATCTAAATCAAATACAAATGTACTATGTTACTATAATGTAAACAGTGATAACATGTGTATTCTTTAGGGTCAAGGTACTAGTTTCTTCATTATCTACAATATTATTGCTTTAATTGTTAAAATAAAGTATTTTTTTTCTCAATATGTCCAGCAGAATTTATTCAAAATCCTTGAAATTTAGTTATAATAATTAAAATAAAATATAATTGATTGTTCGGAAAATCTCATTTTAGAATAAAAATGGTGAAAGCAGTCGCCATTATCACCGTAAGCGATACCTGCTTCAAAGACAACTCAAAAGACACAGCTGGACCGACCTTAGTTGAGTTTATAAAAGAAATATTCCCGGAAGCTAACCTCCACACCATAATCATACCAGACGAAAAGGAAATCATAGAGAGAGAGTTGAAGTACTTCTGCGAAACTAACTTAGACTTAGTTCTGACAACTGGAGGAACGGGCCTAAGCAGTAGAGATGTGACTCCTGAAGCAACAAAGGCAGTGATTCAACGAGAAGTCCCGGCTATTACTGTAGCCTTAACACTTGATAGCTTAAAGAAGACTCCAATGGCAATGTTATCGAGAGCAATAGCAGGTATTATTATTTTTAACATTAAATTAGCTGCACATGTGATTGCATAAGTCCCCACCCTGAGGAAATATGGAAATATAAAAAAGCCTTTGTGCATTCAAAGTCTCTACCTATCTACCCAATGAGTAGCAGTACAAAAGAATTCAGTTTTGTGAGAAAGGACCAACATAATATTACATCCTAATACACACAACATTACAAAGTTATTAGCTGTGCCCTGCAGGTTAACTGTGTAGTTCTCATTCCCATGGAAATGCCAAGATATACCAGTGTTAAACCTCATAAACTACTTGAGTGCCAAATTTCAGCCAATTTTGTTTACCCATTTTTTACATGATTGACACACATCTAAACTTTCGCATTTATAATTTTCGCGGGATGTTATTAGATTTTTTTAACCACCCACTGGCTCAAGACTTCTTTGCAAAATAAATTAATGTACAGGGACTAAAATTAATCAATATTCTTCCCAGGTGTCCGAGAGAATACTCTTATAATCAACTTTCCGGGGAGTAAAAAAGCAGTGATTGAATGCTTTGAAGTTGTAAAGCCGGTGCTTTCTCATGCTATTTCGTTGATACATAATGAGATGGCGGAAGTAAGATCTATACATGATGCCATACAATCAGGTAACCTGAAGTACAACCCTAACACAAAGATTTTCATGAAAATCTAGTTTTGCCACCCTTTTGCAGCATTGCAAAGCCCTTTAGTTTGCTCCTGGATTTCCTATTGTTCCTCGGAAGTTTCAAACGCCCACAATGGGGTGTTATCGCCAACCTTGACAATGTATTGGCCTTGCTTGATGAATTCCTTCATCTAGACTTAAAGGCTTTATTGTCGTAGTTATGAGGTAATAGCGACGCGGGAAGTGAATTTCACTTAGTGCCTACCTATTCGAAAAACGATTCTGCATTCTTTTTCGTGTAATGGTGTGCCTCATCTAGTCTTGTCAGGTCTCACTAAGGCGTCTGACCTAACAACTGCTGTCAGAGTTAACAACTGAGAACAAGTGCTAAACGTGCCTTCCGAAGCACAGACGAGCTCTAGAAAGTAATTTGTTGCCACAACAAATTATCAGTCACTTATTCACTTATATGATGCACTTCGCATCTTATATGATTTCAGGCCACGCCTGTCACCACCACAGCAGCGCAGTCGACATTTCAAAAGTCGCACTAAGGCCTAGAGAGTCACCGTTCCCAATGGTTGAAATGATAGACGCGTGGAAGATAATCGACGATCAAATGAAGCAATGGTTGGGTGGCTATGAGATACTGACGTTAGAAGAAGGGCTGGGGAAGGTGGTGGGACAAACTCTGTATGCGAAAGAGCCTATGCCGCCGTTCACTGCTTCTGTGAAAGATGGTGAGTTGTACAACTCCTAGATACTTAGAAAGGTTTTTGGAAATCGCTTGTACGCCACAATGTCGATGTTGTAACAAAACAATATGCATTCGGTTCCGGCTGTCAAACATTCTTTCACGAAATAGCTGCTGAACCGGTTACATTTCAACTTGGTATATAGATAGCTGTAGACCTGGAGTACCTTTATAGGCTACTAGCTGCGCCCCGCGGTTTCACCCGTGTGACTCCCGTTCCCGCGGGAATATCGGGATAAAAAGTAGCCTATGTGTTAATCCAGGTCCCCAGCTACCTATATTCCAAGTTTCATCGCAATCGGCTCAGTAGTTTTTGTGTGAAAGAGTAACAACCTCACATACATACATACTTACATACAAACTTTCGCGTTTATAATATTAGTAAGATTTTTACCTCGATAATCCCACAGGATCGGGACTTACGCGGGGAAAACTGCGAGGCAGAACCAGTTACAAATATGAAGTTGGACCTAGTTTATACTTGTTAGTTTTCTCTATTACCTATTCGCTATTATTTTTCGATTTCCAACATGCAATCAGTGAAGCGGGCATTCACTCTATGCTACAATACAATACTTACCCACGTAATTTGTTCCGCTATTCACACACCGTGACTTGAGCTCTTTCATAGATTACGAGAAATTATATTCGGTTTCACCCGCGTAAGATTTATCAAAATCAGTTTAGTATTTTTTCTTTCATAAGAACCTTCTCCTGATCATATCAAATACAACGCAAAAAGAATTATCGAAATCGTTCCAGCCGTTCATGCGTGATGCCGTGACCAAGGGAAAAAGGAATTTATGTTTATATATTAAGACTAGCTGCGCCCTGCGGTTTCACCCGCGTAAGTTTTATCAAAATCGGTTCAACATTTTTTCTTTCATAAGAACCTTCTCCTGATATAAGCAAACTCAATAAAAAACGAATTAGCAAATACGGTCCAGCCGTTTACGTGTAATGCCTTGACCAAGGGAAATAGGGATTCATTTTTATACATAAGAGACTAGCTGCGCCCCGCGGTTTCACCCGCGAGATTTCAATCGGATTAGTAGTTTTTAATTTTATAAGGAACAGACAGAAAGCCATGCATTTTAAAAATTATATAATTTTGTTTTACTACTTTTCTACTTATTATTTTATTATTTGTTATTGTTGATAGGTAACTTATACTCCGTTTACTTAGTAACTGAACATTTGACACATACTTAGCATAGTTTAGTCTTGTGTTTTTGTAATTTAGGATTATAAAAACAATATATACCGGTTTTTACTTTTGATGCGGTTGTTTTCTGATCCCGCATGATTATCGGGATTAAAAGCTAGTATCCTATGTTACTCCTCATCACTTAAACTATCCCTATGCATATTTTCATTAAAAAAAAGATTGAGTTATATCATAGTATCATTATAATTGATTGAATAAGGCGTTGCTTGTTGGAACTCCATATCAACTAGGTTAAAGAATAATGTTTAGTTTTTAGTCCCGACACCCGACTTGATCTTGAAATGAACTTGGTATGAGTTGAATGAGTTAGGTACCTATACTACTTGTACTAGTATGTATTCTATGGTTATACGTGAATAGGGTACGCATGTATAAGCAGCGACGGTGCAGGCGTGCGTCGCGTACGTACCGCTTTGACGGCGGGCGAGGCGCCCACCGCGCCGTTGTGTCCCGGCGAGGTGGCCCGCATCAACACCGGGGCCGCGCTGCCGTCTGGTGCTGATTGTGTAGTACAGGTTTGTACAGTTGTATTGTACCTTCATCATAATTTTCCATAATTTAATATACATATATCGTACTAGCTGCGCCCCGCGGTTTCACCCGCGCAAGTCGCGATCCCGCGTTGTTCGAACATCTATCTACCGCAATGCAAAAATCCAGACTTAAGCGGACGACCAGGGAAGTACTGATGATGCCAGGCGCGGTAGCGCCTGGCTTCAACAGTACTTCAATGGGCGTAAAACCTTAAGTAAGGTTAAGATTGTATGTCAGTATCCTGCGGGATTTTCGGGATCAAAGTAACCTATGTTACTCTCCATCATTTAAAGTATCTTCTATGCAAATTTTCATCCAATAAATAGTTATCACCCGCGTAAGTCCTGATCCCGCGGGATTTTCGGGATCAAAAGTATCCTATGTTACTCTCTATCATTTAAACTATTCCTATGCAAATTTTCATCCAAATCGGTCGAGCCGTTTGACCGTGAAGAGGGAACAAACAAACAAATAAACAAACAAACAAACAGACTTTCGGATTTATAATATTAGTTAGATTAGATTAGATAAGATATCGAACGCTAAATAAGTACCTATGATAAATTAGTTTGATGGAGGGATCTTCCTCCTGCTTTAAGAACTTTACGATCGCACTGGGAAGTATAAATTCAGGTCAGGATTCTTGCAACATGACTCTGAAATATAATCTACTACTATTGTGGTGTCTTGTCGATACGACGAAGAATAATATAATGCCTAATTCAATTAAGTAGATATGTACGTTTCAGTTGCTGGATATAATAGTATTATATGGTGCAGTAGATTTATTAAAATTGCATGAACTGTTTTGCATATTGAAATCAAGAATCAATTCGATTTTAGAAAAGCACGCATTTGATGGCTAATATAAAATTAAACAAAATGATCGGATTATTACAAGGTTTAAATTCAATTGTTACAATTAATTGGCGCGTCTCTCTCTCAGGCAGTCGGACCAGGGAGTGTGTCGGCTCCCTCCTTGACACACTCTCTCTATGGATTAGACCCCTCTCCCGCAAACTCCGCCCCCTGGCCATTTTGATCCTCAACAAAAACTCTCTTATGAATCCTTTCCAGTCTGGCTTCCGACCTGGTCACAGCACCACCACTGCATTAGTGAAGATCACAGATGACATACGGTGTGGTATGGATAGCAGACAGCTCACTGTTCTCACTCTCCTTGATTTTAGCAACGCCTTTAATAATGTTGACTTCGACCTGCTTCTTGGTATTCTCAGCTCCCTTAACATGTGTCCGTCAGTGATTGCTTGGTTTCGTAGTTACCTGATGGGACGCCGGCAGCGTATATGCATTGAACAGACCTGTTCCACGTGGAATTCTATATCTGCTGGTGTTCCTCAGGGCGGCGTGCTCTCTCCTCTGCTGTTTGCTGTTTTCATTAACACAATTTCTAACAATCTTTCTTCGTCCTACCACCTGTATGCTGACGATTTACAAATTTATGCGCAGGCGCCACTCGATCAGATGGATCGTGCAATTCTCAGCATTAATGAAGACTTGAACAAAATTTGCGTGTGGAGTAAATCATATGGCCTTACAGTAAATCCAGCAAAAACTCAAGCAATAGTAATAGGTAGTTCTAGGTTGACTTGTAAGTTAAATTTCTCTCTACTACCACGAGTTGTTTTTGACGGGACTACGGTACCGTACAGCAAAGAAGTCAAAAATCTTGGTGTCACCATGGATAGTAACCTCACATGGGACCCGCAGCTGTCAGGGGTGAGTCAAAGGATGTTCGCGTCCAATGCCTCGCTAAGGCGGTTGCGGAATTTCTTACCAACAGCCACCAAAGTTATGTTAGCTCAATCTCTAATGTTTCCCGTCCTTGACTACGCGGATGAGTGCTTCCTTGATCTCACTGAGGTACAACTGAACAAGCTTGAGAGGCTCCAGAATCTTGCCATTCGGTTCGTTTTTGGTCTTCGAAAGTTTGATCACGTGTCGGAATTTCGCAGTGAGCTCAAATGGTTGCCGATACGTCTGCGTAGAAACTTTCACATTTTAACACTTCTTTACAGAATTTTATTTCTGCCTACCTCTCCCCTATATCTCCAGTCTCGGTTTCAATTTCAACATCCCCTTTCTCAACCTGTTCGCTCTTCAAAAGCCCTTCTTCTTAAACTCCCTTCGCGTTCTTCCACCTTTTATGGTGATTCCTTTACAGCTAGGGCTGTGGAGCTGTGGAATGCTTTGCCTACTTCAATTCGACAGTCGAAGTCTTTAGCGGTGTTCAAGAGTAGCGTTTACAAATACTATATTGAAATTGCTGAAAAACGTTAGATTGTAAGACGGTCCATGTAAATGTACCTTTATTGTACGTGGGTATGGATGTATTATTATGTATGTATATTTTATGTGATATGTGCGTATTTATCTATGTTTATATGTATATTTATGTGTGTGTTGTTAGTATTTTTATTTATTTTTTCCGTTAATTTTTTGTATGTGTCATACTGTTATTGTATTATTATTCAAGTCGTTTTTGTTTTTCTCTTGTCTTAACACCCTACCTTTCATCTTTCTTTCGCTTCTGGTCCATCCAAAGGTTGCCTGGAAGAGATCGCTTTAAGCGATAAGGCCGCCCATTGTGCCACCTAATTTTTAAGTTGTTTATGTATTTTCCTCTTATTGTAATTATTTAATTGTGGTGTGTTGCAATAAAGAATTAATCAATCAATCAATCAATCAATCAAAGGCTCACATTTATATACTCTGCTTTTCAATGAAATCGGTGATGCTTTATTACAAAGCCCTTAGTATGAGTTTTGATAGTTTATCGTCTCGATGAAACTGGCAGTTTACTTCCATACATTATTTTAGTTCATGATAGTTACCGCTAGGGGCGCTGATGGAAAATGTATTAAGTAAACTGCCAGTTTTATCGAGGCGATAAACTATCAAAACTCATACTAATGGCTCAGAGCTGTGTGATAAAACATCACCGATTTCATTGAAATGACATTTGCAACATTTATACGTAATTAGGCCCAAGAACTAATCGTTCATTGTAACTACCTTATGATCTTCTTTATAACATTTAAGGTAGAAGACACGAAGCTTGTATCTGCGACAGAAGACGGCCAAACGGAGCTCGAGGTAGAGATACTAGTCGCGCCCAAACCGGAACAGGATGTCAGACCTGTCGGTTTCGACATACCGATGGGGGCTACTCTTGTTGAAAAAGGTTAGTTAAATATGTACACATTTATCATCATCATCATCTCTGCCTTTGGCTCACATATCCTCCCCCATACGACGCCACAAATAGCGATCGCGAGCCACCTCCATCCAACGTTTCCCCGCGACCGCTACAATGTCGTCGATTCACCAGTAGGTGGTCTTCCAACACTCCGTTTTGCATTACACCGTGGTCGCCACTCGAGGACTTTTACTCCCCAACCATTAATAATAATAATAATAAGCCCGCAGGGCACCTTGAGGCGAGGTGTCGGGGAGTAGCGACCCCGCGGCTTCCCGAGTGCTCCCGGGGGAAGTCACCGTTCCTCACCTCCGGCTTGCCTTAGTTGGCTGGTCGGAGTGAACACTGACGAGGAAGCGGTCCCCCGCCTCTGGCTTGCCTTCACCGGCCGGTCAGAGTGGAGTCGCGAGAGCAGAAATGCTCGAAGGATGGACGCCTCACGTCAGTGATGAGTTGGCCCGCTCCACAGGATCTCGACCTAGGATGGTTTAAAATCCAGTGAGGTCCCTCCATCCTTCAGCCTCTCACGCCCCTGTTGCCCCCTGGCTGTAATTTGCTCGGCTTATTTAGGGTGGCCCAGTTTGTGAGTTAGCGAGTCTCCGTCTGCCATTTTTACGTGTTTTTAACATTGGTACGGCAGGCGCCATATTCCCCATAGTTGGGTGTTCCGGGTGCTCCATAGCCCCGAGAATCGAAAACGGTAACAACAAATAATAATAATAAATTCATTTATTTTAGCAAGCACAAGCAAATACAGTACAACGTCTGTGCCTGAACTAAGCGAAAAGCTTGTATCTCAGGCTACAGCGCTCTTCATCCAATATTATCTGTCCTTCGAGCTATATGGCCTGCCCATTGCCACTTCAGTTTTCTAATTTCCACATTTGTCAAACAATATTAGTCCATGTTTAAAGAGAGATAAGGTAAAAGAGTTGAAAAAGGTTAGGTGACATAATTATATCTGAGCAATAACTCGTTTACTTTATAATAAGTGTATATTATCATACATTTAATATAAAGTTGCATAAATTTAATTAATTTATTGTAACAGGTGTGTAAATATGTGTAGGAACATGATGCAATATTGTAAAGGAATACAATACAAGTATATTTTCATTGTTTCACCCTACGAGTAGGTACATAATATATTATAAATGCGAAAATAACTCGTGTCTATCTGTTACACTTTCATGCCGAACCGATTTTGATGAATTTTGGTTATAGCTATAGATGGGACCTTGGACAGGGTCATGGGCCCACCTTGGAGAAGGTTTTTGATCCTGATATTCCCACGGGTTCGGGACTTAATCGGGTGAAATCGCGGAGCGCTACACGGGTATTTACGGATTTCTATGTATAATATGTATGTATTTACAAAAAAAAAGTGTAATATTATGTAGTCTATAACCGTTGTGTAGTACCCATAGTACAAGCCTAGCTTAGTTTGGGGCTAGATTGCGCTATGTGCAGTAGTGCAATATTCATATTTATTTACTAGCCGCGCCCCGCGGTTTTACCCGTATAAGTCCCGTTCCCGCAGGGATATCGGGATAAAATGTTGCCTATGTGTTATTTCCGGTATCCAGCTACTTATAGTCCAAGTTTCATCGCAATCGGTTCAGTAGTTTTTGCGTAATTGAGTAACAAACATCCAAACATCTAAACATCCAAATACACACATTTCACATTTAAAATATTAGTAGGATTTTATATTTGTGTCCAGGTAATATCTTGGACGCGGCAGCCATCGGTGTGCTAGCAGGCGCTGGTTACCAGAATGTTACCGTCAGATCCTCTCCTAAGGTTAGTTGCTAGTACGCATGTTGGGTTGTGGGGCACGTTTACTATTTGTTCCGCGGAACACTTAAAGTTTCGTCATGTCCGTCCGCGGCTTTGCTCAGAGACGGTCAGTACTAAGAAGCTGTAATTTGTAATTTGCATGAGTATACATATTGATCACCGCAAGAAAACAGTACAATAAAAACATTATATAAACGTTTTTAGGGTACCTCCCCAAATGTAAAATGAGGGATGATTTTGCTTTTCTTGTTTACCTCTTCGTGTGTGGTATTGTTAGATAGCTCTTTTAAAATCATTGTGAGTTTTCAAGAACCATTTTTCTTTTTAGGGTTCCGTTTTCGAAATATTGAGCTTTTAAGATCTAGTTTTTTGAGTTATGTTTACCCTAACTAACAGCCATATGGCTAAATTTCGTTGAATATTATACATATTAGGTAGGTGTTAGTTGTACAGACTTTTCCAGATTGCAAGCCCTGTTATTAGAAACTACGAAACCCTACAATGCGCTTGGCCCAACAAGGCACGCACTTGCCCAATTTTGTAAAGCCAAATTATCAAAAAATTGTAAACAGTTTTCTAAGAAAAAATAAAGTTACCACTTAAAAGGTGGACATTTAAAACTCTTTTTTGCCTAAACCCGTTTCGGCGTTTAGTGATCGGGTAGAAAATAGAATTATATTAGAGTTGTCTGAATTTGTTTTCCACTAATCCATCATCAAGTGTATAGGTTCTTTCTGGATTGAAAGCTTATTTATTTAAAACTTATTGTGTAGTCATAAATACATTTAAAATAGTATTGTATTAATTTATAGTTCTGAAATATTATCATGTTTAGTTTACTATTTTATTTATATTAAAATCTCCAATATGAGTATATTATTTTACAGGTTGCGTTGTTATCAACGGGCAATGAATTACAAGAACCTTCGGATTTGAAACTTCGACCGGCACACATAAGAGACTCAAATAGGACTATGTTGAAAGCGCTACTTAGGTAAATATTTATTTTTATTAAGTACTAGCTGCGCCCCGCGGTTTCACCCGCGAAAGTTAAAAACGCGTTATCACTGGCGCGGGAGGTCCAGCGGTTCTCGAGCGGTTGCACTTTTTCGTACATTACTCGGCTTCTGCTAATTGGATTTCGATGCAAAGTATACCACAACGTTCCTCGAATAATTAACTATCCAATATTGAAAACCAGATTTTAATCGGATCAGTAGTTTTTATTTGTACAAGGAACAGACAGAAACAAACATGAATTTTAAAAAATATATAATTTTCTTCTACTACTTATCCTAAGTCCCCTTGACCACTTTTTTAAATTTACTTCCATGTAGCCTTTTTTCCTCTCTTCCTTTATTATAAGTATAGATTACTTTTTATAAGGTTTCTTTCATTAAGGCCCCTATACGAGCTAAAATGAAAATCCCTGTTTAATGCCTACGAATTGTTGATATTAATCAACAATTTTCGACGAATCTAACAGGGATTTTCAGTTTAGCTCGCATAGCGGGGGCCTTAATTTAATCAGTATTTTGCTCAGTTCACAATAAAAGGTTTATAATGTTATGTAGAAGAACAGACCCACCGGTCATAATTTTTGGGTTCGCTACCCAATTGTGATAACGGTACGGAACCCCTCATGTGTAAATCCCGCACTTGACCGGTTTTTTAATGTTTTCTTGTCTATGGTATAGTGTTTCCCCCAGTGTTTTTATTAAATATTGTAGTAGAATATTGCTCCGGTGCCACTATTGTCCTAAATATGCGACAATGTGAATCATACTATAATATTATGAACATTCAAAAAAAAAATGTATTTTGACGATTGTAAATAAAAACATGATCACAAAAAAAAACCCATGAGTCTCTTGTGGCTTCTTCGGAACGTTGTGGCTTCTTCTCATCGGAGGGCGCGTTCCGAAGCCACACTAGAGTCATAATTGTAAGATCACTCGACGTATTTAAGAGTGATCGAATACATGCAATTCAATAAAGAAATTTTGATTCTTGATTCAAAAATCATTTCTTTGCCTGAAAGAGATTGCTTTTAGCAATAAGGCCGCCCATTGTACCTAGTTTTTATATAAGTAAATAGTTTTAAGTACTTATAATATCTCAAAAATGTGCTGCTTATAATGTTTACCTATCTAATCTGTTTCTATTGTATTTATTTTTTTAATTGTTTTGTGTTTTCTTGTTTCGTAATAATTTTGTACAATAAAGAGAATCAATAAATGAATGAATGAAGGGAGTACGGGTACGAGAGCATAGACTGCGGCATCGCGCGCGACTCTCCCGCGGCGCTGGTGGCGGGAGTGTCGGCGGCCCTCGCGCGCGCCGACCTCCTCGTGTGCACCGGCGGCGTCTCCATGGGCGAGCGGGACTTGCTCAAGCCGGTGCTCATTGCTGTAAGTACTACTTATAAGTAGTGTGTTTGAGTAGTGCACATTGTGTTTTATAAAACACAATGTATACCTCGACCCAGCGACCTCGAAAAAGCCAACTGTAAAGTTGGCGAAAGCTCGGCTTCAAAAATTGCTCCACGCCACGTGGTTCGACCGTAAAGTTCGATCAATAAATTCACTTGCGGCGAGATTTGAACTCGCGACCCTGGATCAGTACCCCAGTGCCTCGGACGAGTTCAAATCTCGCCGCAAGTGAATTTTTGAAGATGAATTTTTCCTTTAAAATATTTCTAACTAGCTGCGCCCCGCGGTTTCACCCGCGAAAGATTTATCGAAATCGGTTCAGCATTTTTTCTTTCATAAGAACCTTCATCTGACCATAACAAACACAACAAAAAAAGAATTAGCAAAATCGGTCCAGCCGTTTACGCGTGATGCCGTGACCAAGGGAAATAGGGATTCATTTTTATATATAAAGACTAGCTGCGCCCCGCGGTTTCACCCGCGTAACTTCCTATCCCGTAACGTTAATGATCCCTCTGATTGACATTGAATCTAATTTTATATAATTTGTGACATTTGTTATATTTTTAAAATTGTATTGTAGTATTAATTAAGTGATTGTATTCACATTCGCCTATTTCACATCATACGATTAAATAAATGATCCCTCACGTATGTCATACCAGGTGTTGCTTAACGATCATTTAAAGTTCTATATAATATTTCTACCTCTAAACCAACCCTGTACCAAGTTTATGAATATCGGGTCACCTGCTCTTTTTCACCCATCACGTATGTTGTACCAAGTGTTGCTTAACCCGTACGATCATTCAAAGTACCATATATATTATTTCTACCTCTAAACCAACCCTGTACCAAATTTCATTCATATCGGTTTACGGGTTGTTGAGTTAGAAATAGAAATACACGACTTTATTTTTCAGAGCTGCCGTCCCGCAGTTTCACTTGCGTAAGTCCCGATCCCGAGGGAATATCGGGATCAAAAGTAGCCTATGTCATATCTGAATAATGTAGTTTTCTATTAGTGAAAGAATTTTTGAAATAGGTCTAGAAGTTTCTGAGATGACCCCCAAAATACATACATACATACATACATGTTACCAACGTAACCTCTTTATAATATTAATTACCAACATATAACAAAATATTAAGAATCAAAAGTACAATGAGATATTGCAAAATAATTATTAAAAGTCACTGCAGTTTGGTGACACTACCGTCTCGCATGGAGCCGACCGATTGAGCCGCGCGGCATGATGCCTCACAGAGTTGGCTGGCCACCCTCATCATCGTCGCCCGCTACGTGTATATATATGCACGCTTGGTACTTAGTAATTATTTATTGTGGAGTTATTTTAAAACTGTAATATCTCGTGAGATATTCATTGAAATCAAGTGATGTTAAGGACAATTATGTTTAAAATTAAATACTTTTAATGAATAACGTATTTATTTGGATAAGGATTAATATCATATTTACAAAATTACCTTCGGAAACAATGCATTGTTCTACAATAAATTTCATTACTCTAAAAGATGTTATATTGAGTCAACCTTAAGAGTTAGACATATGCTGTCGCGGACTATTTATTAGATCCTATTTAGAGAAAGAATTCTCTCATAAATGGTTTTTATGTAACTTTGACCGTTTACTCAGCGCACGCGACAGAATCTCGGAAAAGGGGGATTTTTTTCCCGTTTTTGCAACATATTTCATGGATGCTCCGCTCCTATCAGTCGTAGCGTGATGTAATATAGCCTATAACCTTCCTCGATAAATGGACTATCAAACACAAAAAGAATTTTTCAAATCGGACCAGCAGTTCCTGAGATTAGCGCGTTCAAACAAACAAACAATCAAACAAACTCTTCAGCTTTATAATATTAGTATCGGACCAGCAGTTCCTGAGATTAGCGCGTTCAAACAAACAAACAATCAAACAAACTCTTCAGCTTTATAATATTAGTATAGATAAACAAGCCTTGAGCAATAAAAAAAAATTACGAAAGCTCGGCTGTTTATAAATAATGACGTTATCAATAAAACGCGAGTAAAACCCTGTATATATATATTGTATTTTATTATGCAAAGTCGCAAAAACCTTAGACAAATGTACTACTTATGTTACGAATATTAAGGAAAGAAAATCTGCTGTTCCGAAGAACGAAGAAAAGAAAGAAAACACCCGCACCGCATGGCATTGTATTGTAACATCTTTCTTACTAACAATATAAACGCGAAAGTTTGCAAGTATGTATATTTGTGACTTTGTTACTCTTTCACTCAAAAATGACTGAATCGATTGCGATGAAATGAAGGCTACTGTTTTATTACATAACTAGCTGCACCCCGCGGTTTAACCCGCGTAAGATTTATCAATGTGTATGTTTCCAGGATTTCGGCGCTACGATCCACTTCGGTCGCGTGCACATGAAGCCCGGCAAACCGAGCACATTCGCCACGTGTACCTACGAGGGGAAGAAGAAGTTTATATTCGCGCTACCCGGTAAGTTTACACGCTGTAGCTCCCGACTCCCGACCGATACAGAAAGTGTATTACGAAATGACAAAATAAGTTTCGTACGTTTCCCACCACGAACTGCGATCGATCGGTCGGTCGGTTCGGGTTCCGACCCGAAGTTAGTTGTGTCAATATAAATTTATAGTCTATGGCCCGAATGAATTTGCCGTATCTAAACTGGTTTCGTATTAGGGCAATAATCAAAACTTCGGTCGGCTTTCGTTCGGAACCGAACATTTCGTAGTTGTAGGCCGCCGCGCTACAGAGGCTGTCAAAAAGGTCAAATTATAGAAACAATATTATTTATTAAACAGGGTAAACTATTTCGATGGGCTTTCGGGGGGATATCCTAAACTATAAGAGACAGCAAAAAATGCAGAAAGAAGTTGCGTTTCACAAAAACTAAAATGGTAATACTAGAAGTTCGCCCCGAACTGAGACCTCACGACACCCTATCTCCACAACCCCCCCCCCCCCCCCTACCGATCCGACTCATCTTCGAACTCATAAATTCTATTGACCTAAACTACGCGCATACCAAAATTCATGAAGATCGAAGTTACGATACTCACTCAAGTTATCGTCGAACAAACATACAAAGATACAAGCGTCAGGCCCGTCTACACTGCACCTTACCTGCTTCGGTCGTTCGGTCAATTAGATTTTTGAAAAATGTATTACCCTAGCCAGGAATCGAACCTTGTCTTTTTGCAAAAAGTATTCACTTGATGTTATTGTACCGATCGATAGTATTGATCGGTAAAATAACATAACATACAAAATAGACATTTCTATCGATTTAACACACTATGTTTGTTTCCAGGACTTAATCTCTATCAGTAACACTATCGATCGGTATAATAATATAGGATGTTAATTTTTTTTTTCAAAAAGACAAGGTTCCATTCCTGGGTAAAGTAATAAATTTTTCAAAAATTTAATCATATCATTTTAATTTTTGTCAAAATCGGGGACGCAACTCCTTTCAGCATTTGTCGCTATCTCTTATAGTTTAGGATATCCCCTGAAAGCCCATCGAAACGGTTCACCCAGTATTTATTTATTTATTAACTTGTGCTACAAGTGTGCAGCTAGCCCAGCGGTAACGCGCTTCGTTGCAATCAGCAGAATGCGGGGACAGCGATCGGTGTCGGTGGTTCGAGACCTCGGCAGTCTCCGTCAAAACACTTCACAAAAATCAATAAAAGACTCCACATATAGACACACACACACGCACACACACTCCACATCCAGTATATTTCCTTTGTTTATTTCCCCAGGGAACCCGGTCTCAGCGTACGTGTGCTGCCTGCTGTTCGTGACTCGTGCGCTCCGCACGTGTTCGGGGCGGGGTGGGGGTGCGGGTGCGGGCGCGCGGCTGCGGGTGCGGACGGCGCACGCCACGCGCCTCGACCCGCGCCCCGAGTACGCGCGCGCCTCGCTCTCCCTTACGGACAGCGACATGCCTACCGCCACGCTTATAGGGAATCAGGTACTTGAATAATGTATTTTACACACCTATTGCTCTACAAAGTTACTTTATTTGACCAAAAAAGTCAACGTAAAGCGAGTCTTTATTCCCGAGGTGCATAAAGTGCTCATTATAACCCTAGGGCATAAAGTAATTTAAATTTGGAACTAAGTTTCTGATAGCATACGGCCATTTCGAACTGGCCACCTAGACATAACACATAAAAAACTAAAAACTGGGCTTTTTTCGTCTATTTTTATTTCGACAGAAGGTTAAGGCCAAAAGTTTAGTTAATATAAAGCCTAAACTTTTTTTGTCATTTTGAGATAACATTGTTAAAATTAATTAATATAGAGCTGTAAATGTATTTTATACACGTCGCATTAATGTATTGGTTTGTTGTTAACTTAAATGCTTAGTTTTGTAACTTTTTTGTTGTCTCGCAGTAGATGTGTAAAGTATTCACCTCGGTAATAAAGCCTGTCTTTATCTTGGGCGCTTGAATCCCACGCTTCACTCAGGACTCTAGGTATATAACTCCTTCGCTTCGCTCAGGAGTTAAGTTTTAAACACCCTCGCTCCGCTCGGGAGTTAACTCTCTAGAGTCCTTCGTACGCTTTGGATTCAATATGACGCCCCCTATATAAGACAGGGTTTTAGTTTCCGGTGCATAAACTACTATTAAAACGATTGATAGCCATGTTGCATGCCAAATTTGGTGGAGTCCTTACTCTATTTTTAGATCCTATTTTTATATAACATCAATTATAATCTACCCTTATTCGCAATAAAGGAATTATGAATTATTATGAATTGTATTTCCTGTATTAGCTAATTGTATTAGTTGCGGTTTCGTCCGCTTAAGGGCCTATACAAGGTGTAACGGGTATGCCCTTTTGTTGTAATATTAACTTATTACTATAAATTTGAACTCTTTAGTTCTGTGGTGACATAACTATTGTCTATGTCACATTCCTAATTTAGTAATTCTTTTGTTTTGTTGTCTGTGTTTTTCTTTCAAATAAAACTACGTATTTTTCAAATCTTATTACTTTAATTTATTAATTACCACAGGTTATGGGCCTATCCCACCTGTTTTAGCTTCCAAAGTAAAAAATAAACCGTGAAGTGATAAAGATCCGTGAAAAGTAGTAGTTCCGTGAAAAACAACAACCGGTGGTCTGTTCTCGACGTACGAGAAAACTCGCTATAAGCAAAATGTCCTCAAATACGATGGCACTGATTGAAAAGCTTACGGGGCGAGATAATTACCACACAAAGAATTCGGATTATTGGCATATTGATTCAGGAGCATCTATGCATTTATGACAATGCACCGAGACTGGCTCATAGATATAGGTAACTCATATAACCTATATCTACCGTCTGTAAAGATTGCCAATAATAAAATTTTAATACTATGTTCTGGTAATTGAGTGAAATTACTAAGAATGGATGCCAAGTGAACTTTGATCAGAAAGGCTGTAAGATAATGAACAAAAATATTATGGAAGTTGCTGCTGCACAGATGATAAGTAATATGTACCGGTTAAAAACTAAAACAGTTCAAGCATACATATTTGCATCAAATGACAACGACTGTTATCTATGGCATCAAAGAGTGGCACGTTTGAATTATGAAGATTTGAATAGACTGTCCGAAAATTCAGGTATTCAACTTCAAAATAAAGAGATGGAGGTTTGCGTGATCTATACGAGAAAAGCAAACAAGAAAACCTTTTCCGTCTGATGGTTTAGAGCTGAAGTAAAAATTGGACTTAGATATTTTTTGATACTTTTATAGATGAATATACAAGAAAGACATTTGTATACATTTTGAAGAAGTCCGAGGTTTTGGAGAAATTTATAGAATTTCAAGCTCTGGTAAAGAATCAACTAAGTTCAAGAAAAGTAATAATTAGTAGAGATGTAATTTTTCTTGAGAGTTCTATAAAACGAGATTTTGCTATTATGTCGTTATCAGGTTTGATTTCAGAAACAAAAGAGAAATAAGTTAGTTCCAGTATTAATGAAGGAGATCAAGATAATTCTAAAAAGACTGAAGAGGTAGACAGCGATGATACGTTTCACTCCGATGAAGGATCTTTTTATGAAAAATTAGATGAAATTGAAACTCTACCTTATATGAATACAAGATCTAAACAGAAAACTTACATTAATGTTAATAGTTACATGTGTACAGATGAAATCTTAGTACAGGATGTTCCACAAACATACAGTGAAGCAATATCTTCCGAAAATGAGAATGCACAGAAATGGAAAGAGTCAATTGATGATGTGTTACGAGCACACGAAAATAATAAGACTTGGACTTTAATAGAGAAACCCAAAGAAGTGAGATTGATAGGCTGTAAATGTCAAAGAGGATCCATCCGGTTTAGTCTATAAATCAAGGCTGTGTGCTAAGGGCTGTGGACAGAAACCAGGCATTGATTACAAAGAAATTTTTGCACCCACAGTCAGGTATGATTCTATTCGTGTTTTACTTTCAGAAGCCGCTCAACACAATTTAGAAATGATTCAATTTGATGTGAAAACTGCATTTTTATATGGAGATGTTGAGGAAGACATTTATATGAAGCCGCCTGAAGGTTTGGAAGTCCAACCTAATCTGGTATGTAAACTCAATCGTTCTCTTTATGGTCTTAAACAAGCACCAAGGTGCTGGAACCAGAAATTTGATTGCATATTAAATAAATATGGTTTCATTAATAATCAAGCTGACAGATGTGTCTATATTGGAAATGTAAAGAATTGCAAAGTATATTTGCTGCTGTATGTAGATGATGGACTCCTAATGTCTAGTTCAAAAGAATCGCTGGATAGAGTCATAAGTGATTTAAAAGACAATTTTGAGATAAAACATTTTAACCCAAAGACCTTTGTAGGGTTAGAAATTAAGAGATCTGAAGGTTGCATTTTCGTTCACCAATCTAAATATATTGAGCGCTTGCTAAGTAAGTTTAACATGCAAGATTCTAACTCAAATAACATTCCAGTTGAACCTAATACTACATTAGAGAAGGGTACTGAGACTCCAGACAAGAATATTCAATACAGAGAGGCTGTCGGGTCACTTATGCATCTCGCAGTGGTAAGCAGACCTGATATCATGTATGGAGTCAGCCTGGTGAGTAGATATCTTAATTGTTTTGACCAATCTCATTGGAATGCTGTAAAGAAGATTATGAGATACTTAAAAGGTACCAAGAACTATGGTCTATGTTATTCATCTGCACAAAATAACATAGTAGTAGGTTATAGTGATGCTGATTATGCCAAAGACCCATGTACTCGTAGATCTTTAACTGGCTATGTATTTATCAAAAACGGAGCTGCCATAACATGGTCAACGCAACAACAGCAAAGTGTTGCTTTATCAACTACTGAAGCAGAGTTTATGGCTGCTTGCTCTGCAACTAAAGAAGCTATGTGGCTAAAGAGATTATTATTGGACATTGGTGAATTTAACCAAGATTCTATCAGTTTAAACATAGATAATCAAAGTGCAATATGTCTGATTAAAAATGTAGACTATCATAAACGTTGCAAACATATTGATATAAAATATAAATTTATTAAAGAGAGATATGCAGAGAAACAGATAAATCTCAATTATGTCAATACTAAAGAGCAGTATGCTGACATTTTTACTAAAGCTCTCCCTAGAGACACGTTTCAATACCTTAGATCTAAACTAAATGTTATAGGTATTTAGGTCACTAAATACCTATAACAAAGTCATTTAAACTGAGTTAGGTGTTTTATATTTAGTTGAATGTTTTAAACTCAGTTAAGTGTTTTAAACTTAGTTAAATGTTTTAAACTCGGGTTCAAATTTGATGAGAGTGTTGTAATATTAACTTATTACTATAAATTTGAACTCTTTAGTTCTGTGGTGACATAACTATTGTCTATGTCACATTCCTAATTTAGTAATTCTTTTGTTTTGTTGTCTGTGTCTTTCTTTCAAATAAAACTACGTATTTTTCAAATCTTATTACTTTAATTTATTAATTACCACACCTTTTAATACGAAAGGGGGTAGTTCTAGACGTCTAAGCGAACAACTTTTGTTCTACGACTTTTGGAAATTCGAAGTACTTTTCGAAAATGTTAAGTGTAAATTTTACTTGAAAATCAGCTGTTTTTGAGAGTTCGAGGTCATTGACCTTATGTTGTCCTTTCATTTAGTTTGATGTACTACAGTCAAAACTTCAATTACTTTCGGCTTAAAAGGGCCTGTTGCAAATTGTATGAATAGTGTGACAAAGATAAAGCTAGCGAATTTCAGATGTGTAAGTGAAGGACGTAAGATGTGACTATTTAAAATATAAGTGTGTACGATTGCTTGTTTCAAAATAGCTAAACGTTAATTGACAGAACGAGCGAAGCGACTAAGGTCCAGTGTAGACGGGCCTGGCGCTTGTATCTTTGTATCTTTGTTCGACGATAACTTGAGTATCGTAGCTCCGATCTTCATAAATTTTGGGTATGCGCGTAGTTTAGGTCAATTGAATTTATGAGTTCGAAGATGAGCCGGATCGGTAGGGGGGTTGGGGAGATAGGGGGTCGTGAGGTCTCAGTTCGGGGCGAACTGCTAGTCTTGAAATTAAAATCATTCAGGAATTTAAGGACATTAATTTCGCGGTATGTATTTTTCTTTAAGAAAAATTGATGTGCGCTATTAACGCACATAATTTTTTGCTTTTACAGAAACCGTGAGGAAACCCGCGGCTTAAAGTCACGCACAAAGTTGTAGGGCTAATTGCACTAACACGAGTCTCGAGTGATTATCGGGATAAAAAACCTATGTTTTAATCCAGATCAGATATTTGTTAAAACAATGATTTACGGACAGGAAATACCTACGCCCTACGCCACTAATAGTAGTGATAAACTACTATAAAACTAGTAGTTCGCCCCGAACTGAGACCTCACGACCCCCTATCTCCTTAATCCCCCTACCGATCCGGCTCATCTTCAAACTCATAAATTCTATTGACCTAAACTACGCGCATACCAAAATTCATAAAGATCGGAGCTACGATACTCAAGTTATCGTCGAACAAACATACAAACATATAAAGATACAAGCGCCAGGCCCGTCTACACTGGACCTCACTCGCTTCGCTCGTTCGGTCAATAAAATTATACTTCTTATAAATGCAGAGTGTACTGAGATTTCGATGCGTAACAGTTTTTATGGAGTGTGTTAAGACTTTTTTCCATATTACAGTGCAGCAGCCGTCTGCTGAGCGCGTGCGGCGCGACCGTGCTGCTGGAGTTGCCGGCGGCACGCGAGGGGCTGCAGCAGCTGCCGGCCGGATCCACCGTCACCGCGCTCCTTACAGGGAGGTTGGATCTCAATGTCTAGACTACACTCCAGACGATGGGGGTTACCATGGTCTCTTATGACAGGACCTAAATCGTTCAGCTAATATAAATTAAGTTGAAAATCAGAGGCTGCTTAAAAAATAAATAATAAATAGTGCATAGCCGACTTTTTCGTTCATTACTCGGGTTCTACGAATTATTTTGATGTAAAGTATCCACGAGGTTCCTCGAAAATAGAACTATCCGATATTGTAATCCAGATTTCAAACGGATTAGTAGTTTTTAATTGTATAAGGAAGAAACAGACAGACAGACCAAAATTTTAAAAATTATATAATTTTGTTCTACTACTTTTCCTAAGTCCCCTAGACAATTTTTTTTTAATTTACCTACTTCCAAATACAAATTCATTGTCCTTTCTTCCTTTATTATAAGTATAGATAAAATATATAGATTATGAGGCTACCTACGGAAAACGCATAGCGAAGCTTTTTCTATTATATAGTTTGATCTGATTAGCATTTTAGTATGAATTCCATTTGTATTAGTATGATATGCTGAATATATTGTTATTTTGATACATACCGTTTTCTTTTTATTTTGTGACCCGATTTAAAAGTATAGGTCTACCAGAATCTCATGGCATGACAAAAACAAGAATTCGTGATTTTTATATGGCAATGTCATCTACATAATATGTCATGATCATTTAGTACGCTTAACTAATTTTGATCCGGTTTTCATACATTGTTTACATATATATCATGTATCAAGAAGGTATAATCCGATTACCCGAGAGTTGTTGTATAATAAACACAAAGAAATTTATTACTAAAAAGTGTTCCGCTACATAAAGCATGCTGTCCCTTTCTAATAACACTATTAGAAAGGGACAGCTACATTGAAGCGGACCACTTTTTAGTTCTGCGCGCGTGAGCATTCTGGTTCTAGTAAATAACTTCTTTGTATAAACATTTTATTTACCCAATTTGCCATCAGACTCTAGTACACATATAAACATACACTTCTCATCAAATAAATCGAAACAGTACTACAATAACTATTGGATGGAATGAGTTTTAGGGCCCGGGAAGGCAATACGAGATATTGAACATACATTTTTTTTACGTCTTTACTTCTAACATTTTTCAAATTTTTTTATGAGGGCAAAATCGTACCTGTTGGACTAAACACGATGGCTAAAGAAATTAAATGTTAATTTAAAACATTAATCTTCGTTAAACGTTACCTTATAATATCCACAACAAACTGGCATTATGATAGTTTTACTTGTTTAATATAAGAATAAGTTAAACTCTTTTAAACTTATACTTTTGTGGTGTTTCGATTTTTTTGAGGGGAAATGTATTTGAATAAAAAGGTCTAATGCATAGAGCATTAGACCTTTTCTGGAGATCTTTAACGAACGTTAACTTTAGCGATCACAGGTACAGTTAAAGATGATAAATTTCATAGTTATCTGAAATTTATCACCCATGGCCATGGCTGGCAAGTTGGACAAGCAGTTGGATGGATTCGGATTGACTTTCCTACTAAACAATGTAAGGTGCAAACAATGTTAGTCTGTAGGTACCCGTGGTCTGTAGGTATCGACCTAGGTGTCGTGACACGGATCTCCGACGGATGGCGACAAAGTGGTGAATCATTAAGACAACATTTACAAACAATATTAATTTATTTTTCTTGTAAAACAGTAGACACACACACACGCATTCGCTCAGTACCCTTAGTGTGAGTTTTTTCGTTAAAGAAACGCGAACGTTATGGTTAAATTAACGCATATTTTGTATGGAAACTGATATCTTCGATATCGTCCGCTAGGGGCGCTTTTTGAGTTTCCATACAAAATACGCGTTAACTTAACCATCACGTTCGCGTTTTTTTTTACGGAAAAACTCACACTACGGGTTCTGATCGCTCACAATAGTAACTTGCGCGTCTCAAAGTCATTCATATACAAACAAATAATAATTAAACAAGTGAAATCATATTGTTAAGCCTGATTAACATTACGAAACTAGTGTCATGCATTAGGTATAAAGTCAATTTCACAAAAGTAGTCGCTCAGCAGTTCCTGGAAGCATTTTTTGAAAAAGAATAACAATTCCACTGTCCTACGAATTATTTTTGTAAAAAAATGGTTATAAATTGCATGCCACCAATTTCGTAATGTAAATCCCGCTTGAATGTTGTATTCAGTACCTAACATAATATAATGTTATTCTTGAATATTATAATCATGAGACTGCGTTTCTAGAATTAATATATTTCTTTTGGGTAATTAAATTTTTGAAAATGTGTTCACATAAAGTAAGTACTCATTTCATAATTCATGCAAATAAATGTATAATGATTTGACTGCAAATAAATAGGTAAATACATTACCTACCATACACACAACTTTAAATAGAAAATATGGAGCGAGGTACCTATTTTAAAATAAAATATGTTTCTTTGCCTCACTGTAGATACCTATATAATTGTTATTAAATGCTTCTGTGACTTAGTTCCTTCAAAAACGAACCAATATTTCATGTTACTTACTTAAATTTAAGTTACCGCCGTAACAGGCGGATAGAAGTTCGTTATTTGAATCAATATGACGTCGTTAAAGCGCATTTTTACGGCAACTAGTTGGCGCAGTTGGTTCAAGCAGTTGTGTTGTTAAATTATTACTTACATGAAGGGTTGTTTTTTGTATTAGTGAAAATAATGGAGTTTTAAGTAAAAATGCCTTTTTATTATTTTTACCCAACTGCAAAGAAAGGGTTATTTTAATCATACTTAATTAAAGAATTTCTCAAATCAAATTGTATAACAGATCATTACAATTTAAAATAAATATTTTTGGTAACATAAAAGTAAAAAAATGTACTTAACAAAGTAGTAAATAGTAAAAACTACTTAATTAATTGTAAATTATATTGTATTATACAAAATCATGCCTTTGTACAAAAACAACCTTCTTGTAATAATTTATTAATAGCTAATTAACTATTTTTCTTGAAAAAATTACGCAACTAAGTCAATATAGGTAACTGTTTTTTCAAAATACCTAGCTCTGCCAGGGGTTTTGAAAATAAATAAATAAAAACAATGAAACAGGCTCTAACAACTAAACTGCTTGCGCCAAAAAAGCAAACTCACCGGCATAATAATGCGCCTTAAATCCATAACGCGTTTCAAGTTGGCCGGCATGATCGTTTGCAGTAAAGAAATATGTCACTAAGATAGCAATTTAGTACCGGCCAACTGATTCCCAGATCTAAACTCACAAAATTAAATGAAGAAAGGAACACATTTCATTCCTACAATAAACAATATAAACTGTTATACAACACGTTGCACTTCGAAGAACCTCTTCAAGTAGTAGACTTGTCCGAGCGTCATGACCAGTAATACTGAGGCTTCGAAGACAGACCACATCACCACTCGGGAGTTCGTACTATCGTTAATTGATCGATGGATTCGGTCACGGACCTGTGGGGTTAAAAAGGTAATACCTAAGTATTAGATTTATCAGATCTACATTGAAATCCAGATTATTAAAGAAATGTCACCCAATTCGACAGAAAACCTCTTTTACACAGTGAAACTATTATTTTAGACCAGCCATCCATATTTTCTAACATTACATATGTTATTTGGTTGATAACTTAGGTTTCATAGGCACATTGCTGCTTTGCAATCATTAGAATCGGAAACATTGCAAACAGTTTGGATGTATATCCAAGCTGTTTGTATGTTTCCGATTCCTATGATGTATATCACAGGTTACTGGCTGATGATAAGCTGCACCTGAAGCTACCAATGTAGTGAGTAAAGTAAGCGGAACTCACATTTTATTAAATGGCCTGGGTTGGTTACAATAAAAGACAGCGATTGGACATTGGGCATCTCCAATTGCCGATTAAAGCCGAATACAGAAATGCTATGAAACTATAAACTCAAAATATCTTCTACTAATTTTTAAATTCAGAAACAGCTTAATTGTTTAGGTAATCTCTAATTTAGTTTCTCTATTCGGCTGCTAATCGAATGGATAAGTGCAGAAAAAACAATTCAATTAAACAATATGTTTTTCCTCACCTGCATGTACTCCTGTTCATGTTTGACAGTCTTGAGAGTGGTGCCAAGTTCCTTGATCATATCTTCCAGCTTATTGTGATCAACCTCTTTATTTTCACCCTCTTTGCTCTGTGATTCACCCACTTCCAAATTGAACATTACAACCTAAAATCAACCAAAAATCGTTTGAAAAGTTGATAATATGGGTTATGAGTGTTATTTGACTTGAAAATACTCGAAGACCATACAAATGAAGGTCAGTTGTGGCACTACTAACAATGATAATGATTTGACTGCAAGCAGACAGCTTCATCATCAGTCAGAAAGTATAATGGCCTCTCGAACTAATCCCACTAATTTATAATTGCAGTTAAAAGTAATAAACATCATGCTAATAAAATTGAGTTTAATTACTATTTATTTGATTTTGTAAATTAATTTAGCTAAACTATTGCACATTGTATAACAACTTATTGAAAATAAAATGTATCTGAATGTTTATTAAAAACTATAATGAAAAGGCAAAACTTTTTGATACATTTTGATCATAAAATATCATTAAATACATTCATATGTGTTATAAAATGCTTTCAATGTTAAAAGCAATTTTTTATAACCGTAAACTAAGAAAACTTTGCAAATACTATGAATCGCAATAAAAATAATAAAATGTTGGCAATCCAGTTATATTTATATCAAATGAACAACCATTTAGCAAGGCATTTTGTAATAAGATATTTATAGGGAGTAGTATCCATAACAACAACAGAACATTTATTTAGTTCCATCAAGTAAATCAATAGACAGCAGTAATCAATAGACTTCTGTGCATCATTGGAATATGACTTTCTTGCAATAGATTTACTGCTCACATATGGAGGACCTTTGTAGCATGTTCAGTGAAGACAGCAATACATAAAGTCATCAATCCCAATCCCTCCGGAAATAAGTATTTATACTTAAAAAATAATATTTGTTTCAGGGTTTCACTACATATTTAATTCTGTTTCTCTATGCATTTACAAAAGAAAACAAATGATGTTTACAAAATTTATACAATATAAACTTTTAGACTAACACGATTGGAACTCATATTTATACATTTTCCCGGGTCATGTGTTTTAACTTTTTCATTTTTATTTCCTTACCTCGACATTTTGATCATGTTACAATGATCTTGGTCTCGAGGGGGGAACGGCAGGGTAAGGATAATGTTTTACCTTTGGTGTCATTGTGGACATTTTATTACTGAAGCAGTATGTGTATCTCCCAGCTGCTGTGGCTGAGAATGTGTAAGTGCCAAACGTTTCTCTGTTGCCTTGGTGAATTATTTTGCCCTCAGGATCTGTGATCGTCACGTCAACGTCTAGGAAACCTCCTTCCATAATTTCGAAACCGAGACCTAATGAAAACAAACAATTCATATATTAGTAAAAAGTTTGTAGTTTTAAGTGAACATTCGTCACTTCCATCTAGCAATACTATTAAACTCATATCATGTTATTATTAAACTGGTATCATGATACTGTAGCCTTTTGTAACCTTTGAATAAAATATAGACAGGTACGACAAAATTATGAAGTTTTTACCACTGTGAAAGGGTTATGTGTTGGTAAATGACAAGTACAATGGAAACTATTTAGTTATGGTTACTTTTTATGTTTTCCTTTATGAAAAAATACTTACTCATCTTAGTTCCAGCCTCTACATGTTCGAAGAAGCATTCTTCAGCATGAGCATCCACTGTAATGGTAAAACTCTGCACAGTGCTGAATAAACATGTTGCTAATACTGCGGTCACACAGAGAGTTCTCCAAGAACACTTCATTGTATTATTTTGTACAATAATATTGCCTAAATTACGAGATTTTAATCACTAACGGGAGCAGCTTGTTTTTCCCGTAAGGCCACGTATTTGACACATCGAGTCGGTGAATTCGGATGACGTTGAAGTATTCGCATTTAGTTTCATCTATTTAATTATGATTTATTTTCTGTATGTTGGTGCAATGTTGGTAGTTCTGCTGTCTTTGATGTTTTCTACTTGACGTGAGATGGCGCTGAAGCTCTTTGAATTTTTGAATATTTGTTTTTCTACACAACCGTTCTCATAATGCCCGTGGACTGGGGCGGGCCCAGTCACATCCTTAGATTAATAATTTTAGGTCTTTATGCGCTGAAAATAAATTTAATCTTATTTAATAGATTTCAGTAACGCTCGACTTACGGTACTCAGGTACACCTACGAGCTATACGTCGAGTGTTCTCACAACTATGACTCTAGTGTGGCTTCGGAATGCGCCCTCCGATGAGAAGAAGCCACAAGAAATTCATGGGTTTTTTTGTGATCATGTTTTTATTTAAAATCGTCAAAAAATATTTGACGATTGTATTTTATTATTTTTCTCATTTTTTTTACAATGATCATAATATGATTCACATAAATACGCTACGCATACACGTTTAAGGTTTATTAAATTTACTTATTTGACACTAGCTTACAAGGCGAAGCGCCTCGCGGTTTCACCTGTCCTGAAAGCGGAAGTCCTGATCCCGCGGGAGTATCTGGATCCTATTGAATCACTCGGGAAATAAAAGTCTCTCCCGTTCTATTGGGCATATCTAGTGCAGTACCACGTTTCCTTTTCAAAGACAGAATAACTGACCTACCTTAATCAATGCACAGCGACAGAGCGACCTATAGACAGGAAATATTGTTTATGAAATGTACCTACCTAGATAGGTAATATTAGGTAATCCGCTAAAAAAGGGTCTGGAAAATTCCACAGTATCGTTACTTACGCGAGTGAAACAGCGATACCAAGCTAATTTAGTAATACCTTTGTTGTGAAGGTCTATCAACTATCAGTACCTAACCTAAATACATTTAATTAATATGGAAACTAAATATATAAATCAAAGTAAAAAATGTTAAAAACCATCATAAAATCCGTGATGTCAAACAGTTTATAGGGTTACTGTACCGGATTTAGGCAACTTGAGGAAATTTTGTTAAATAAAACTTCGGATAACCAGTTCTT
This sequence comes from Idaea dimidiata, assembly GCA_949358125.1. NCBI lineage: Eukaryota > Metazoa > Arthropoda > Insecta > Lepidoptera > Geometridae > Idaea > Idaea dimidiata. The sequence continues at coordinate 16,081,127 of OX442335.1, read as the reverse complement.
TATCACAATAAAAGTTACCATATGGTAATCCCACTAATATAGCTTAGACAAAGATAAAGCCATATAAAGCCATTACCTAATTAACTTTCACGCATGCCTACGAAAAGGTCCAGCTGCGGTATCATGTAATTAGCATCCACCGCTACTGGTTGCTATTTACTGTCAGAAAACATATTACGTATTCTACATTGCTGCTTTGAAGTAATCACCGGTAACAACCACGTTACGTCAAAGCAGCAATGTACTGCAACTTAGCAACTACCAGCGGTGGATGCTAATTAGCTGATACCAGAGCAGCACCAGATTGGACCCGAGAATCTATAGCATCACGATATGAACAGAGGATTTTGATTCATACTCGAGTTGTTCTACACGTCAATTGACCGAGGACTTCGACATCGGCTTGTCACCATTTATACGACCTCCTGAAGATGGTCGTTACTCCATTCGATTTGCAGGCTTTTCCCCCCATAACTACATACCTATTATGCCTATTACCTACACACATCAAAATAAATTCGTGTACACATCGACAAAGAAAAGCTGCAAATCGGACAGTGCAGTAACTCTGTAGGTAGTATAGTTAAAGTGGAGTGTAGAGGAGCTTCTGCTGGTTGCTTTTCAAGCAGTATAGGCCCTTGAGTGAAATACATGCACTATTAAACGATTACAGTTTGGAGATTGGACGAAATACTAATACAAGTAGGATTATAATTATAATGTTTTTGGTTTGGACATGCCAAAGTCTAGACTCCAGTATAGACTGAAGCTCACCATCTCTACATATTGATATAGCAGCGTTCCGCGATTTTACCCGCAAGCCCTTATCATGTGGCACGGGAATAATTTGGATAGAAAGTAGCTTATGTTACTCCTCGATTAGTCGGATATTGTACCTTTCGCAAAACACACCTCGAACGAAAAACGTACCTTTCTCACAATGCACCTTTCTCACAATTTTGGAATCGGTGCAGTGGTTTCAAGGCATATTCGTTACATATACTTACATAAACAATCAAATAAATCTTTCCTCTTTGTCTGTCTTGGCTCGTCGCGAAGCGTACGGGCACTACCTACCTTTTCTCGAATCTTTTCGTCGGTTTTTTGAACCCTCATAACTTGGGTTCCGAATATAATAGTTACTATAACTACTTATTGCACGAATAAATGAATCTGAATCTACTGACTTACCTAAGGGAGCGGAAGAAAAAATATCTAGATAAAAAGGGTGAGTAACAGTTAGGTTAATTGGTACTCTACTAAGATCTCCTTATTCGCACGTGTCTTCATATAATATACCTATTCATATTGCAGAGGACGTAACGTGTGGATAGAGATGAAAAATCTTGTTTATAATCAAAGGATGAAAAATAATCAATATATTTATGAGAATGCAAATAAAACCTGAATTAAATTAGTCTTTTAGAACCAGTTACCTATATATCATTTGATTATTAACAATATTTTTTGTTCTGTCTGTCATTATTTTCCTGTGATGGATGGCAATTTGGTTTTACCTACGATTGTTTTTTACTCATGATGATGTACCTACCAACAGAGGGGCAATGTCAATTTGAAATGGATGCTCACTCTTTGGATGACCTCATCTAGGTGTATACCAATGGTAATAATAAGTAATAAGTCAATGATTAGGTTAAAATAATAAAATGTTAAAGTTTCTAAAAATTTACTAAAATATAAAATTCCTACTAAATATTGTTCCATGGAAATCATTAAAAGTAGGTACGACTTAATAGCTATTACACGCAGCTTCGCTAAGCTAAGATTAAATATCACATTAACCTCTTTTTATACGTTTACCTTAGTATACAAACAAATATATTAGGTTAAGTTGTTTTGAAAAAATTCTTTAAAAAAAATTCGTACTCGGATTTGAACTCGCGACTATTATGGTAATCCGAACCAGCGGCCCAATCGCGCATCTTCGTCGTAATCGGCATCGAATTCCTACTGCGCAAAAGAATAACCTGCGCGGTTCAAACCAAAGCGTTGATTTACATGCATTTGAAGGCGACCCCGGTGCCGTCGAGTTCAACTGTCATTGAAACCGACAGCTCAAGAGACCTCTCATTCAATGACAGTTAAACTAGGCGGTGCCGGCTTCAAATGCATGCAAATCAACGCCGTATCGAAATCCCACCTTTGCGCAGTGGGATTTCGATGCCGATTACGACGGAAGATGCGCGGTAAGGTCCCAGAGCGTTAGATCGCCACGTCACGAGCACTAGTACCCGTTTAGTTGAAATTATATTACTAATAATAATATAATTTTATTCATCTGAGGAACCTAAAAATGTCACATAATGCTAAAAAAAAGTCAGTAGCTGTACCGATCTATAACTTAATATCTCTAATAGACCGATAACGAGAAAAGACGATTGATAAAGTGCCTAGACCTAACCATCACATTTATACAAAATATTTCACTGGCTCTTTACTTTTTAATACAGTGTTGTCTTTTGCAAATCTTCAACCTTCAAAAATAAAGAACTATCTATAATTCAACTACACATCACTATCGCAAAAAGGGCGCAGCCAATCACAAGCCTCAAAACGGGGAAGCGTTTTTCGCTGCCCCGCTGTGATTCGCTGCTGTATAATTCTAGTGTTGGGACAGGAGAGTATAGTTTAACTAATCGATATCGAGTTTTCTGAAAGCCCCACTTATTCCATAGATATCAGCATTGTTCAGAGGAGCGGGTGTTCTTTGGCAGGTTTCATTGAGGTTTCGGAGGAAGTCTCTGCTTTCGTCGACCCGTTTCCTCCATTTGTTGACGAGTTTGTCTATGGGTTCCTCTTGACCGCCCCACTCGGCAGGCAGCACTCGAGCTGGGATGTGATCCAGAAGATCTTCGATTTTCGGGTGAATAAAATACTGCAACAAAATATAAGTAGATAATGTGATTATTTCACAATGATTGGTATTATAAATCACTCGTGTGATGATATTGTGACAGTTACATACATAGCTTTATCTACATAAATAAAATTCTTCTAAACAATAACAAAAAATGAAAATACAAAATGGCGTTCCAAGAACTACTCAATTGTACGAGTATTAGCTCGCAATAGTTTATATTGAACGTTTTGGACGAGGCTTGGCGACATTAATACCGGAAAACTTTTTTTTTTACACGACTTTACACATCTCATTCTATGCTACTGTCGAGGCTAAGACCAATATTGTATAAGGCTATCGGTACACTATGGGATTTGTCGGGCCCAATAGACCAACGCGCACACATAATAATGAAACTAGCTGGGCCCCGCGGTTTCACCCGCGCAAGTCCCGTTCTCGCGGGAATATCGGGAAAAATTGTAGCCAATGCGTTATTCCCGGTATCCAGCTACCTATATTACAAGTTTCATCGCAATCGGTTCAGTAGTTCTTGCATGAAAGAGTAACACGTCACAAAACTAATATTAGTAAGATTTGTGTGATGAGTGGACTAAGGAAGCCTGCAAATCGGATGATAATCGTACTGCATAAAGTGACCAGTACTCCTACCATGAGTTGCTACGTAAATACGTACACTGCAATGTTAACAGTTTGACCGTGTGGAATAACCTCACAGTTCGGGACATGTTGGCCGCGCGACCCGATATTTTGTGTTGCGGTCAAGCCCAAACTGCTCACATTGCAGTTTACGTTTTTGCGTAGTAATTTATGGTAAGGGTTTTCAAATTAAAGTTCGCTACGGAATTTTCCACTCTTAAGTGTGAACCACTTTGTTGTACATTTTTTGTTTGTTCACTTATAAATGCTAATTTGAACGATTTAAATAAAAATATAATTAGTTTTATATAGTTCGTGAATAATTTTGTCTATATAAATTTTTACGATAGTACGAACTTTAATTAAAATATGCAATAAATTAAATAACTACCATTCTCTTACACTGGTATTACTTGTTGGTACTGTCAGAAAAAGAATGTGGGTAAAACAGGTGCATGTTCAGTAATTGTCGATAATTTTGCTTGATACACTAAAAAGTCCTAATTAGCTTCTGCAAAATAACCAAAAACTACTAATATCGCTATTTATAAAATGAAAAGTTTTAAATATGCGCCCTAAGTACCAAGTGCCAAGCGCATATTTAAGTCGCTAAGTCGTTTGCTGACCGTACCAAGACCGCTAATTTGAAGGTTACAATCAGACGCTGGTCGTTACATCATTTTCAAAAAACGTAACGAAACTAGTAGCTTTGTCGGCGTCACCGGTTTGAGGACTAGTGATTTTTGTAACTAGTTATTTTCATGTGGGTACAGTCGGTCGCCAGTCGTCGCGTCGCGTCGCCTCGCTCAAGTACCTACGTAACGCATTACAAAAATCTCGACTCGAAACTAATGATTTCATAACATGTCGTTGTCGTAGGTGTACAGTCGTTGCGTGTCGCCTTGCTCGAGTAACGCATTACAAAAATCACGACTCGAGACTATATTGATTTCCTTCATGTCGTAGGTACAGTGTCGACCGACAGTCATCGTGTCGCGTCGCCTCGCCTCGAGTAACGCGTTACAAAAATCGCTAATTGTTAGGCTTGCCCAGCACCTACACCACCCTCCCAGCTTAGCATCCTACATCTTAGACAAGTCATTTATCATAATTAACGAGTAACTCGTGGCTAAATGTCAAAAGATGTTGCGGTCCGTTATAAAAAATAAGCGTACCTAACTGTAAGCTATTCAAATACCTAAAATCAATTTCTAGGTCAAACAAAAGTCAGGAAGTAAACAGAAACTGCATTAAAATTGGTTAAATTTATCTAGTCATATCGTGGGATGCGGCTTAAAATTCACTTCCGACGGAATTTACGATTTTATATTTATGTATAGGTACTTAATGCAAAATTTGCATTTTTTTAATATAGAAATTAACCTCTACAAGGGCACACACATATGTTGGAATACAACAATTTTAGACTTAGATCGTGTTTTAAATTAATTTTAATCGATAAATTATTTATTTTAAACACAACAAAAATGACAAAACAAACGACTCGAACGTCTTAAATCTAATCTGAGGCAGAGGACTGCCTTATCGGAGCGATTTTTTCCAGGCAACCTTTGGATGGACAATGAAGAAGGTATCTATAGGGTGTATAGATTTTGTTATGATGTTAATAGATAGAACAATGTAAGCTTTTACTTGCTTATACTAAAACTAGCTGCGCCCCGCATAAGTATGTCCCGTTCCCGTGGGAATATCGGGATCAAAAGTCTATGCCTATAATTATGTTACTCCTGGATAATGTAGCTATCAATTGGTGAAAGAATTTTTGAAATCGGTTCAATAGTTTCGGAGATGAACACCAATATACATACTTACTTACATACAACGTTCGTTTCCTCTATATAATATTAAGTATAAATATTTATTTGTATCTCGTCAAAGAAATGATCTTGACAGTGACCTAGAAACATGCTAATTTGCTAAATAAACTTTATTTTACTGCTGCTCGCGGATGTCGGGCGAACAGTTGAAATACCCAAACTAAGTATATCCGATTCGATTTTCGACCAGTGGCTATAACTTATTACGTTTACGTTACGTTATGACATAACCGGACAAATCTCTGTGATTTATTGGTTATGTTTTTGTTATAAATTTTTGTTGTAATTATGATAAATAAATAAAAAAAAAAAAAAAACTATTTTACATAAAATGTTACGTAATATAAAATCACAAAAGTATACGTCAGACCCTTTTCTTGCTGTTGCTGGGTAGCTACGTTGAGTTTAGAATGATGCGCAGAATTGTTGGTATTAGGTATATGTATTTGATATTGATTGATTGGATCGCTGGATCCGTGCTAGGAGCATTGATTTCAATCTAAAATCTTAATGGCCATGGGCATATTAGTTTAATAACAACTCTATCCAAAAAAAACATTTAAAAATGATAGGGTTTAGTAGTTTCCATGAATTTCAATTTGGAAAAATCAGTGCAGCTAATAAATTACCCTTGTAATTTTCATAGGTTTGAAATTTTACTATACAAGATGTAACAGGTAAGCCCTTTTAATCCGAAAGGGGGTTGTTCTAGACGTTTAGGCGAACAACTTTTGTTCTACAACTTTTGAAAATTCGAAGTACTTTTCGAAAAATTTAGGTGTAAAGTTTACTTGAAAATCAGCTGTTTCTTAGAGTTCGAGGTCATTGACCTTATGTTGTTCTTTCATTTAGTTTGATCTACTACAATCAAACCTTCAATTACCTTTATTTTCAAAAACAGCTGTTTTTCCAGTGAAACATAATCTCAAAATTTTCAAAAAAAAAGTTCGAATTTTCAAAAGTCGTAGAACAAAAGGTGTTCGCCTAGACGTCTAAAACAACCCCCTTTCGGATTAAAAGGGCTTACCTGTTACATCTTGTATATATCTTACTAATATTGTAAACCCGAAAGTTTGTATGCATGTATGTATGTGACTTTGTTACTCTTTCACGCTAAAACCATTGAACCGTGAAACTTGGATAGGTAGCTGGAAACCTGGAATAACACATAGGCTAGGCTTTTTATCCCGATCATCCCGCGGGAACGGGACTTATGCGGGTTAAACCGCGGGGCGCAGCTAGTCTTATAAAAATCGTAAATTTGTATAAGACTATGCTTAGCTGTGATAATTATCGGGTAACTAAATTGAAAAATCGTTTTCTATAAACCCATAGTATTTTAGAAAGAGCTGTCACGCACGATACATACATAATGGAGTTAGAAAAATGGGTCGTTATACGACGACCAACTTACGAAAGCTAAATAATCAATTTACGAAAGCTAAAAAAAAAATTCTAACGAAAACTATTTGGAACTACAGGCTTACCCGTTTCTTAATCTTCTCATTGACCAAGTTCCTCATGAGGTTGAGAGAGGAGGCGAGGAAGGGTGGGCATCCTACCACGTGGATCCTCTTCAGCCGTTGAGGGTACGCCGCCTGGGCCAGTTGGATGGCGCGTTTGATGGAGGAAGCTGCCGCAGCGACCCGTGTTACGAGGGATCCCCTCACTTGTGATGCCTGGGGACGAATGTGTTGAAAGGTTTTAGATTGTTTCCTTGTATACTATACTACACATATATAAGGTGTAACGGGTATGCCCTTTTAAGTAGAAAGGGGGTTGTTCTAGACGTCTAGGCGAACATCTTTTGTTCTACGACTTTTGAAAATTCTTAGTACTTTTCGAAAATTTTAAGTGTAAAGTTTACTTGAAAATTAGCTGTTTCTGAGAGTTCGAGGTCATTGACCTTATGTTGTTCTTTCATTTAGTTTGATGTTTTACAGTCAAGACTTCAATTAAGTACCTTTATTTTCAAAAGCAGCTGTTTTTTAGTGAAAAATAATCTCAAAATTTTCAAAAAAAGTATGAATGTTCAAAAGTCGTAGAACAAATAGTGTTCGCCTAGACGTCTAGAACAACCCCCTTTCGGATTAAAAGGGCAAACCTGTTACAAATTGTATACTATAGTATAAGTGTCGTCGCCTAGGTAATCTTTCAGATTTTAAACTGGGAATATTATAGTTATATTTTTATTTATCCTCATTTTTTAGAAGTCGGTTATAAAGGAAGGACGGTTTTATTTTTATTGGCGTTTAATATACGATTTTGATAATCCCACATTCAATGGAAAGGTGGTATAGCATCAAGACTGGTTTACTAAGTAGAAAGTTCAAAGAACTCCTGACAATTTTGTAGTATAATTAATTATATATGTTTGGTAGGTATGTGTTATACATAGGTACGAATATTTTTGGCATACCTGTATGACCTGTATGCCACATGCCTTAGTTCAGCCCCAGTTATAAACACGAATTTAGACAGACACAAACTTGTTTGAGTAGATTAATAATTGGTCATGGTATAACCTCTTTATTTTTGTCAAATGGGGTTTTAGTGCCCATTCTTCTGATAAAGTATTGCGTAGTTTTGGACCAATGGAAAAGAGGAATGAGAAAACTTAGGCATGCATTGATACGTTGCGGAAGAGAGGCGTCGCCATAGCGTCACGAATTTGTTTGTCATCATTACTAGGTACTGAATTTGTCAACGGTTTCATAGGGTAGGGAGTAATCTTATGTCTTTACATATAAAAATGAATCCCTATTTCGTGTGGTCACGGTATCACCCCTGAACGGCTAGACCGATTTCGATAATTCTTTTTGCCTTGTGTTTGTTGTGTATGATCAGGAAAAGGATCTTATGTCAGAATTTTTAAATTTTGGATAAAAACGCGGGTGAAACTGCGGGGCGCAGCTAGTATAATTATGAAAAGGATTGTTGAATGTTGTATGTATTATTTCTTCCTTCAGAGTTTCGATTTTTGTGAGGTAAATTCCAGTAGATTCGACGAAGATAATTTGAAATTTCTGACATTCGACAATAGAACAATATTTTGATATTTGAAAGTCGATAGATCATAGAACCTATTAGTACCTAAATCTACATTAATTAAATATGAATGAGCGACGGCACGACGCACGCGCACGCACTATCTTGATGGTCAACTAATGGCCAATACTTATCTCAGTATCAAACCTAACCAAAACTGGATTTTTATAGTAACATATCTTACCATAAAAATCCAGTTTTGTTCCATAACCGCTTTTTAGATTTATTTTTTCCCCAATAAGGCATATTTTAATAATGATTTGGACAACCGGATATTTGTTTTATAATTTGTACAAAGAATTTTGCTTTGTCACGAATAAAAATAGTTGAATTAAGGGATATGCGGTTTTTTGTTTTTTTTTTACAGGCCTAATACCAATCAAGGAAAATTAAAAATCACTTATTGAAAAGCATTTTTTTAAGACCAAAGTTCGCAAGATGTTGCAAAAACTTTGTACATCAGATACCTAATTAAAGACTTTAACATTGACTAGCTTAAATCTTACTAATATTATAAACGCGAAAGTTTGTATGTATGTATGTGAGGTTGTTACTCTTTCACGCAAAAACTACTGAACCGATTGCGATGAAACTTGGAATATAGGTAGCTGGGGACCTGGATAAAAAGTAGCCTATGTGTTAAGGCTACTTTTTATCCCGATATTCCAGCGGGAACGGGACTTACGCGGGTGAAACCGCGGGGCGCAGCTAGTAATATTATAATAATGTAAGTATCGGGATTAAAAAACGTCATAATTCTCAATCACATAGATGTACAATACAACAAACAGATCTAATAGTCTTATATTAACGCTTATTATATCTGTAGAAGTAAATGATCGTTTTACGAAATCTTCCCCACACCCTGCTGTAGGTTAGGTAGTTACGTTTTGTAGCAGGAAGGGAACTGAAGTTTGACTGCCCTTTTTTTATTTTACTACTTAGTAAAGTCAGCATAGGCGGAAACAAGTAGTTTTGCTATTGACCTGTAGATACCTAAATAAAATAAATAAATATTGCACGACATTACACACAGCGCAATCTAGCCCCAAACTATAAGCACTTGTACTAGATGACAAGAGATGTGGGGACCAGTGCTGTGGCTGAGTATGTTTACTGGCTACAGCTTTTTTGCTGAGGCCGGCCCATTTAGGGTTCGCACATGGCTTCCTAACTTAGTTGATGATATTATGGTTACATTACTTTTTATTTACCTACTTATGTAAGTACCTACTATATTTGGTTTTGTTCTGTTTTGTATTTTTTGCTGTGTGCTTGTCCTAATAAATATATTTCTATTCTATTCTTTCTTCTACTATGGATATGGGTACTAGACAACGGATATACTACATAATATAATTTAAAAAAAAAGTTACATACAACATATCTTACTCTGCTCTGTGGATAAACTACAAGGCGATGGATGGCTAAAGACTTCTACGAGTGGAAAACGCCACTTAAAAATAAAAGCAAAACATGGAATCATAATTATTTATGGTACCTAACCTACCGACACCTAAACATGTACGCATCTACCTTAGTACGACGACGTATGTAAACAACTCCGATTCATTTATTATGAAATACCGACCTAAGGTATAATTAGCATTATTTTTGCAATGAAGATTTTTTATGATATCTTATGTAATGTTTTCGTAATTGTACAAATGGCTATTTTAAGGTTTTAGGGGGCTTTGAACCATAATAATGACTTCATTAAAATGCCTACTGAACGATATAATTTTCTGCTTACAATGATAAAGATTACTTGTAGATAAGCATGTGGTGATTTTTTGATTGCTTTGTTTACATTATTTACTTTTTTAAAAGGCGAAGTTCGATACGGGTTCATAATTATGAAGGAAACAAAAAAAAAACAAAATAACACAGCAGACCACATTTGCGAGTCTCCCCCCTTCCCTAGTGTGTGTGACGTCACATTGGCGGGGCCCCTCCAATCCCCTTGTCACACTATGTCACACATCGTCGGCCATAACACAGCAGACCACAGTTACGAGTCTCCCCCTTCCCTAGTGTGACGTCACATTGGTAAGGCCCCTCCAATCCCCTTATCACACATCGTCGGCCCCATCCCTTCCCCCGTAATTTATGGAGGGCCCCTTTTTCACAATTTTTGCATTCGACGTAGCCTTTGGTTTATTTTCCTTACTTACCTCATAAACGAAAACGTCTCCTGAAATTAACTGCTCATCATTCATTCTGACATCGCTGAGGAGGAGGATAGCTCTGCAGGCTGCGTTCACGTCGGCCGAGCTCTCGGGGTAGTCGGCGCGGACTCTGAATATAGTCACTCGGAAACCTTCGTCTGTTAGCTTCGGTAGGGTCACTATATCCCTGAAACGTTGTAAAATCTAGTTATTTGTGTTAATCTAGATTTGAACAAAGAACTAAGTTATCTATATGAGCGTTATGTTATAAATTATAATAAAAGTTACTAGCTCGTCCCCGAGGTTTCACCCGCGTAAATTAATCAAAATCGGTTCAGCATTTTTTTTTCATGAGAACCTTCTACTGTGGACCTAAAAAGGTTCCTTATAGCAATTTTGCCCGCAATATTGCATTTTGACATATTCACGATAGATGTGCACCTGGTTCTCACGGTTTTGTTTTATGACAGGTGCACGGTTATTGTGAATCTGTTAAAAAGCAATATTGCTAGCAGAATTGCTATAATCAATTCTAGTTGCGCAACCGCAAAAAGAACTATCGAAATTGGTCCAGTCGTTTAACCACTCCTCGACCGAAGGACGGATCCGTCCAAAGGCGTTGTCGACCGAAGGACGGATCCGTCCTGTGATTTTTTGATTTTTGTTTATTTGATTTTATTTTTTATATAAGGGGTATTTTGGTGTGAATATGGTTTCATTGCCGGCAGGTTGAAAAACTTTACGAAAATAAATCAACTTCCGTAAAAAAAACTTGTCCGTATCATCAATATTGCCTGTCAAAAATTCACGATTTGAAAAATCATTTTCCCGCCATTTTATTTTTTATTATTTTTGTTTTTGAAATTGGATCCTATTATGATGTAAATATGGTTATTTTTTTGTTGACAAGTACTATTTACGAAATACAAAATAACGTGCGGGTGGAGTTGTGATAAATAATGGTCAATAAAATAAAAACCATACCATATTTATTCTACAAATTACTGTAAATTATGTTCGTTAGTTATCAATCTTTCCGAAAAATCTTAGTTCCTTGTGTGATGAATAGACAAACGCAGTATTTCAACCGAAACGCGGGGAAGGCGCACGTGACCTTGAATGACCTTGAAACTGCTGGTAGACAAGGGATACATTTTTTTGGTTGACACGGTAGAACCAAAGGTTAAGCGTGGTGCCGCGAAATAGGGATTTATTTTTATATGTTACTCGTACTAGCTGGGCCCCGCAGATACACCCGCGTAAGGCCCGTTCCCGCGGGAATATCGGGACAGAAAGTATGTGTTATTCCAGGTCTCCAGCTATCTATATACCGAGTTTCATGGTAATCGGTTTAGCAGTTTTTACGTGATTGAGTAACAAACACACATACATACTCACAAACTTTCAGCTTTATAATATTAGTAGGATATAAGAAGATATAAGGTTAAGATGTAATTGCGGCTTTTGGGAAAGTGTGGCTATCATCAACTTACCGAAAACTTACATTTAATGTTGATGATGTGAAAAGATGTGGGGTCCCACATCTCTATCTGAAGATACTAAGTACCTACATAATATTTGGTGAACATCTAATCTTTGTTAAAACGTTAGAATTTACGAACGTGCCGTATGTATTTTATAGGTTCGAAAAGAATGATTCATCATTATCTGTTGCAATACTTTTATAACTCGCGTAATAGGTACCTACTGTAAAAGAATGAATTATAAAACAACAAGGAAATCTACTTATATTATCATGACAATTTATCAATGATGTTATTTCAAGCTTTGGTAATTTTCAATGCAAAAGGAAAATCGGTTTTTCCATACAGGAAAGCCTAAAATGGACAACATTCTTATTAACACCTCGTTATTGGTAGATTTAGAGGTTTATGGTTTAAATATGGCTACCTACCTACCTAGTTTATAATATAGGTAGGTGCGTAGATCCGTGCAAAAAGTAATGAGCTAACGGAAAATTCCACCAAAATTATTTTGATCCAAATTATTCTCAAATGAATAGACCATTAAGTGCGATAAATATTTTTTCCGTCTCAACTCTATATCTATCTTTAGGATCTTTATGCTAATTAATCTGGAAATTCCCAGCACCAGGAGTTTCAGACTATATCATAAACACACCCACTAATTGTAATTTTTTGATATCTTGTGCATTTTATTAAAAAGTTAGGTAGGTTCATTGTAACATTTATGTAATTAATTACTATACCTACCTACTTAATTTTTTATCTAATATCTAGCAAAGACTATAGTTGAAGGCATTGACACTGCATTTTACCCCCATGCTATTTTGTGTTACCTAGTGTAACTGTAATTTATTTTGTATCCTATAATCTGTAGGTACTTATTTTAAGTTTTCCTTAATTTACCCAACATCCTACCTCTTTAACGGCTCAGAATGTCACTCTTCTCCGCTCCAATCTTTTTCCTATCAAGTTTCTGATTTCCCCCCATATCCTACCTCTTTTTTGGCCTCCCTCTTAGACATTTACTACCAAGTATAGTCTTCTAGTAATATTTTGAGTTTTCATAAATTAATACCCCCTTACTTATAAACGATAATTAATAGCTGCATGCTTTCTATGTATAGATTGCCTTTTACTGTGTCAACTTTTGCATGAAGTTTCAAAGTTGACAGACAGAAACAATCGTTACATAACTTTAGTCATCTGTTAATCGTCGTTTATAAGTAAGAGTTTAGACTCTAAACTTTAGAGCATAGACACTTAACACAATATCTCAATCATTTCGAAAATTCTACTAGGTACACTTACTACTTTTGATCAATAGAAAGTATTAAAAGACAAATGGCGCATGTTAGTTTCATCTCTATGGTTTAGTTAGAGTCTACGTAAAAACTTTTGAGAGACTTACAGGAAATTGCAGACGTCGTTTAGCGGTGGTTCGCTCAAAGACTTGTGCGCGTAGAGGTCGCGGTATCTGACCCTGGCCATGCAGAAGGCTTCCAGCTTGTTCCTTGCGCGCTCCATGTCCATGCGGCACCCGCAGATGAACATCTCATAGAGATGGTTGTCTGAAACGATACGGGAATCATTAAAATAATTATCCTTTGTCCATAATCTTTTATCTTACTTCTTACTAATATTATAAAAGCGAAAGATGGCAAGTATATAATTGTATGTATGTGCCTTTGTTACTCTTTCTACTGAACCAATTGCGATGAAACTTGGAATATAGATCGCTGGAGACCTGGAATAACACGTAGGCTACGGTCCCGGGATCGGCACTTACGAGGGTAAAACCGCGGGGCGCTACTAGTTTAATATAATATTAAAGTCCTGACAAATTGACTAAATGACTGAACCACACAAGTAGGTATATCAACGCATTGCCTAAACTTTTGAATTTCCACGGTTTCTGAAATTACTAATTACCTACTGATGCTGCTAGTCTATTTATAAATAGGTATTTTTTGTATTTTAATAGAGATTGTGTAATTATGGTAAATAGCATATACCTACCAATTAAATTACTAAGTTGTAGGTATGGTTTAGAACAATGAAAGATGAATTAATAACAAATTAGCTAAACGAAAATATCCCAAATTATTAAAAAGAGACTTGTTTATTTTGATGGTGGTAAGTTACGGTATGTATAGTGTTGTTCGCTTTGAACTTTATTTAGGTCATTGTACCGGTAACGACTTATAAAACCCTAACCGAATACCGGGTCCTGCTATTGTAATTTTTGGCAAAGGCAGAGAATCTTCAAAAGTAAAAACAAATCTTAGATATAAAATCATGTTTTAAACCAGATATATGTAAATAACTTCTTTAAACTCAGGTTTTAAAATACGGAAACGAGTAAGGAAGGACTCAAAGACATTCCAAAGAGAGGCCTAGGTTTTATCTTACATTGTGAATTTCAATGTCAGAGAATATGTGACAAAGCATTCTTTGGCTGGTCTCCCATATTTTGTATCATATCTAAGAAATTTCGTATGTAAAGGACAATGGTAAAATTTGTCCTCACTCATAAGTATTTGCGAAAGGTTTATTAACCTCGAAGCATTGCTAAAATTAATTTAATTTAATTAACCATAGCTACATTTCCAAAAAATGCAAAAATTCTAATATAAAAGTTTACCGAACTAGGTACCTTTTTTTGAATTTTGGGATATATGTGACTTTACATGCCACAAGTTTAGAAAAACCTAGAACGCGGGTTCCTTCTATTGTTATTATCGGCATTGTTTTAAATAAAATATGTGTTAATTATGAATGACATCAAGAATGCTGTTAAAACGAGGTAATACCGCCGCCAGTGTGATGGGCACTTTTGGACTCAATGTTCATTCACCTTAGTATAAGGCGTGAAACTTTTTGTAACTTGTATAATAATATAACAAGTACATAATAATATCTAATATTAATTTTAAAAAAAGTGTTGTTGTTGGTTGGTTATTTATTATAAATGGCCATGATTTTTATACAACTTGTAACAGGTATGCCCTTTTAAGCCGAAAGGGGGTTGTTCTAGACGTCTTGGCGAACAACTTTTGTTCTACGACTTTTGGAAATTCGAAAATTTTAAGTGTAAAGTTTACTTGAAAATCAGCTGTTTCTCATAGTTCGAGGTCATTGACCTTATGTTGTCCTTTCATTTAGTTCTACTTCAATCAAAACTTTAATTAGCTTTATTTTCAAAAGCAACTGTTTTTTCAGTAAAACATAACCTCAATATTTTTTTTAAAAAAAGTTCGAATTTCCAAAAGTCGTAGAACAAAGGTTGTTCACCTAGATGTCTAGAACAACCCCCTTTCGGCTTAAAAGGGCATACCCGTTACATCTTGTATATCCTTGGGGGAAAATAAATAAACTTTTGTTGGATAAAACCTCGTAGATATCATTTGATTGTATATTATTTCTGAGTTGTAGAAGGTATTATTAAGTTTATGATCCTTAATAAAGGCGGAAAATCTTGTTAATTTCATACCTATTACATGATATTAGATGGCAAGTTCACAAATTCACAATTTTTTAATTGGCCCTTCCGAACGCGCGGGGCTTTACTTTTTTACTGTCTGGAGTTTTAAGCTAAAGTCTAAAGTATCGACTAAAGTTAAAAAAAAGACCATTTTACCATACGAAAAATACAAATTATTTGGTAAAATACGATGAGCTAAATGCTTTCTTATTTCGTTAATAGTTTTTTTTTGCTCATGGCATATTTTCTAGAAATATTGTAAATATGGTATTCCGGCCACACGAGTTCCCCGAGTGGTTGAGGCACTGGAGTTTTGATCCAAGGACGCGAGTTCAAATCAACCCGCGAGTGAATTTTTCCTTTAAAATATTTCTACTATGCTTGCTTGATTGGTAATATACATAGCCTAGTTCATTGTGTTTTAATTTTAGTAAACTTGGCCGGCCGGATAAACATAAGATTTCCGATATCGATTAGCTACCTACTTCTTCTATTGTCTTAAGACTATGACGCTCTTAGGAAGTGCTAACCTGTTAGTGTTCTGCGTCTGTTGATTGCATAATAAATGCAAATTAATTGCTATTGCGCCTACACCTTATAGGTACTTATTGATTCAAGTGCAAAGGTTAAACCTAAGTTTTATCTTGTGATATTGCTGTGTGCTATCTATACTATGCAGTCTATACTAATATTATAAAGAGGAAAGATTTATTCATTTGTTTTTAATGGATGAACTAAAAGGCTAAGAAACTACTGGAACCATTTCAAAAATTCTTTTTCCAATGGAAAGCTGCATTATCGAGTAACATAGGCTAATTTTGATCCCGTCATTTCCACAGGATCGGGACTATACATAGGTATAATCCTACTAATATTAGAAAGCTGAAAGATTGTGAGTATTATGTGTGAATGTATATATGGATGTGTGAATGTGTGTTTGTTACTCATTCATGTAAAAACCGCTGAACCGATTGCGATGAAACTTGGAATATAGGTAGCTGGAGACCTGACCTATAACACATAGGCTACTTTTTTATCCCGATAATCCCGCGGGAACGGGACCTACACGTCGTCCCCTTCATTTCAAAAACAATAAAAAATAACTTTAAATACCACTATTATACAGGCATAGTTACCCCTGTTTTACAAAATAAATCAATTTTTCTTCTCAATCCTTAACCGCTATATTTTCGTATAGGCATCATAATATTAGAAAATACAATACCTAGAACCTCTTCATCGCGTTTTATAAAAAATATTATTTTAATCTTCGTTAATGATTGATTTTACGAGAAATTGTAGATTTTTTCATGCAATTCCATCTCGCTCATTTATATGCAATCGGACAAGGACCGCTAATTATCATCTATCGCCGTATTAGATTTTGATCAAAATTGAATGTACACTATACATTCAATTTTGATCAAAATCTAGCGCGACGAGCGACGTTATGCGGTAGAGCGAAATGTGCTAATTATTATAACCAAATTGTCAACTGTCTGATTCGCAATCATGATCGGTTATTGGCATCATCCTACATACATAACATTAACAGGTAAAAAACTTAACATGCCATTTTGCAATACCTACAAGGTCGTATGACAGGAGCGGTTAAAACTATTAGTGCCCCGCAGTTTCATCCGTTTAAATCTCGATTGAAAATTTGCTTCGATTTTTATGGAGACGCTTTTCCATAGATTGATTAATTTCCTATGTCCCCCATGTGGGGCAGAGGGCGTCCACAGTACACCGCCATCGCGTTCTATTTTGAGCCACACGCTTTATCTCGCTCCAAGTTTTGCCGATGCTTGTCGCTTCCGCTACCACCGTTCGCCGCCAGGTTTGTTTGGGTCGTCCACGTTTCCTTTTACCTTGAGGGTTCCAGTCTAGCGCTTGTCTAGGGATGTGGTTGGGACCTCTACGTAGGGTGTGGCCGATCCAGCTCCATTTTCGGCGTTTGATTTTTAGGTCGATAGGGATTTCATTACAGCGTCTCAACAGATCTTCGTTGGTAATTTTATCCGGCCAGTAAATTTGTAGTATATGGCGCAGGCAACGGTTCACAACCACTTGGATATCTCGCGTAATGTCATTTCTTACCTTCCAAGTCTCACACCCGTATAGCAGGACAGATAAAACGTTTGACCGAAATATTTTGAGCTTAACTCTTCGCGTCAATTTCCGTGACTGCCATACTGGTCTTAGCCGGGCAAAGGTTGCTCTCGCTTTGGCTATCCTCGAAATGATGTCCTCTTCGGTTCCTCCAGTTTCTGACACTACGCTTCCGAGGTAAGTAAATTTGTAGACTCGGTCCACTACCTCTATGCCCATTTGCAAAGGTGTCCGATTCCTCACTCCAGTTCTCATAGGATCGGCACTTAATACGCGGATGAAAATATGGAGCGCTGCTAATCTACACTTCTTTCTAATATTATAAACAATTATAAACGTGAAAATACGTATGTATGAATATGACTTTGTTACTCTTTCACGCAAAAACTACTAAACCGATTACGATGAAACTTGGAATATAGGTAGCTTGATACCGGGAATAACACATAGGCTACTTTTTATCCCGATATTCCGACGGGAACGGAAATAACGCGGGTGAAACAGCGAGGCGCAGCTAGTATAAATGTTACAAAGCTGAACAGTTTGATTGTTTGTTTGAACGCTCTAATCGCGGGAACTACTAGGCCGAATTGAAAAATTCTTTTAAGGCGGCGATAGATGATAAGCAACGGTCCTTGTCCTATTGCATATAAATGAGCGAGATGGAATTGCGTGTAAAATCTACAATTTCTCGTAAAATCAATAATTAACGAAGATTAAAATAATATTTTGAAAAAATGCGATGAAGGGGTTCTAGGTATTGTATTTTCTAATATTATGATGCCTATAAGAAAATATAGCGGTTAAGGATTTAGAAGAAAAATTGATTTATTTTGTAAAACAGGGGTAACTTTGCCTGTATAATAGTGGTATTTAAAGTTATTTTTTATTGTTTTTGAAATGAAGGGGACACTTCTTGTATCATGTACAATAACATAATACATTGTTTAAAGATCTATTTGATACCGGTTATGAATAAAACCATTCCATCGGAAGGGATTTCACATGAGTCGCGTCCTTAAATAACATCACGCTACGACTAATAGGAGCGGAGCATCCATGAAAAATGTTGCAAAAACGGGAGAAAAATGCCCCTTTACAGAGCTTCTGTCGCGTGCACTGAAGTACCACGCAAACGTTATGATTATTATTATTTTTGTATAACGCGTGCGCGGCGACAGTGGTGCTTCAAAAATTGGTAAAATAAACTGTTTAAAAAATGTTTTAAGTAATTGACGTTCTTTAAATTTTAATTTTTTTAGTTCAGACATTTTGGTCGTGCAATAAGGACATACGTCTAGACTCCATTTGTCTAGACTAGTTTATTCTAAAAGAACGCATAAACAGTATTTTGCGTTACATTTTAGCCCAGAAACTTCGAGCATGCTATTGTTCATTTAAACAGGTTCAACACGTTCCGCGAATGTCTCTCGGAATATAATCGTCTAAACCAGTAGAGATTGCTTTTTTTTTAAACTCGTATAGTAAAAACTAGAAACTATAATAATATTATTATGGAAGCAATAAACTTTTTAGCTTCCACCACAAAATACATAACAGTATAACTTCCAGTGGTTTCTACTTTAGAAATTAAAAATATTAGATTGTAAAAAAGAAATTCAGAGAATTTACATAAAATATTTTACAAGGAGAAATGCATCACCGAAAATTTACCCGTGATAGGATTCAAACGGCTTTCGCTTGCCGGGCTAGTGCTTTGCCCCGCGTCTTCACCCCCAAAAGTGTCGATCTCGACGTCGCGTCGGGTTTTTGCTTTTCCGTGAGTTCAGCCTAGAGTGTGGAAATTTGCGAAGGCCCCATTCTCACAGTGACGTCACTCAATGACGTGACAGAGATAGGGCTAGCAAATTTCTGATGTGTAAAAGAAGGACGTAAGATGCGACTATGCAATATTTTAGTGAGAAAAATCAAACAATTACTAATAACAAGATAACTATTGCCAATTTAGTAAAACTGTTCTACCAATTTCAAGTGTATGTTATTATGCTTTAATACAGAAAAAATAGAGGTTGAAATACGTCACGTTTAGCTGTAAAATGAAAATTTCTGTTTTAAACGAGTTGTTTTAGATTTAAAAAAATCTGTTTTAAAAGTTAACAAATCGTGTAAAGAAAACTACAAAAATGAAGATACAAGAATGAAAAATAAAATATCAGAATAGTATTTCCGAATGTTTTTTAATTAAATTACTGAGAAATATTGAGATCCCTGCGGCCAATATTGCGAGTATGGCACCTTTTAGGGTTGATCCATCAGTTGACCTATGAGTAGTATACTATACTTACCTAGGTCTGCTTGTGCTAAGAGATAAAACGTCTCTTTGTGCTGCAGAACCTAAGCTTAAATTTATTTTTAACTTTGTTTTATTGTCGTATAGTTGTATCAAAGTTATGAGTGGAATATTTAAGTATGTTATTGCGGTTCTAAATATATGCACACGGCTCAAAAAACTTGTATTCTACGTCACACCACAGAATACTTATTAAAATATAACAAGTGTTATGTATACATTCTCGTCGTTTATTTAATGTCAAAAAAAAGTGAAGTACCTTGCTATTTTAATGTTTATTATTTTACTAGCTGCGCCCCGCGGTTTCACCCGCGGAAGTCGCGATCCCGCGTTATGCGAACACCTACCTACCGCAATGCAAAAATCCACACTTAAACGGTCGCCCATTGAAGTACTGTATCAGTACTTCCCTGGTCGTCCGTTTAAGTGTGGATTTTTGCACTGCAGTAGGTAGGTGAAGTAAGGTAAAGATTGGATGTCAGTAAGTGACAATGACGATGACGAAGGATGACGATGGATGACGATGATGATGATGCCACTCTACATCACTTACCCTACCCCTGTGTCGAGTTTCATTCATGAATAGTTATCACCCGCGTAAGACCCGATCCTGTGGGATTTTCGGGATCAAAAGTATCCTATGTTACTCACCGCCATTTAAACTATCCCTATGCAAATTTTTATCCAATGAATAGTTATCACCCGCGTAAGTCCCGATCCCGCGGGTTTTTTGGATCAAAAGTATCCTATGTTACTCTCCATCATTCAAACTATGCTAATTTTCATCTAAATCAGTCGAGCCGTTTGACCGTGAAGAGGGAACAAACAAACAAACAAATAAACAAACAGACTTTCGGATTTATAATATTAGTAAGATAATATTAGCAAGAAGTATGATAAGATTAAAATAGCGTACATAGTATCTATTTTAATCGATTTTAACAGATCCTATTCTAAGATAGTACCACTTTCAGCTTTATAATATTAGTAGGTAAGATTGTTTAAATACACATTTATTGAAACAATCACATTATTTCCATTTTATAAATTGCTTAGATTCTAGATTGTCCTGCTATGGTATCATCTAATTAGCACCCACCGCTACTAGTGGCTGACTTGCAGTTCATTGCTGCTTTGACGTAACGTGGTTGTTACCGGTTATTACTTCAAAGCAGCAATGTAGAATACGAAACATGTTTTTGACAGTAAATAACAACTAGTAGCGGTGGATGCTAATTAAATTATACCACAGCTGGGCTTAAAGAATAACTAAGAAGTATCTTCCGAATAAATTCTTAGTTATTCGATGATCCAAGTACAATAAAATATCGCGCATAACTCCTTTAAAACAATCCACTTAAAGTTTTCTAGACGAATCGATCTCAGATATTTTCCTCAAGACCCTACATTCAACGCTCCCTTAATAAGTTTGCAATTAAATACAGAAGGTACATTGACAATTATTCATCTAACTTGGCCAAGGTTTGTGACGTAGAGGTAAGTATCTATAAGTATACATTCGTAACTTTAAACAGCTGTTGTATCTACGAAACTTAGAATTAAAATTCATTGAACGTAAATAAAGACGTGAGTGAATAGTGTGCTATTGTCTAAAACACATGGAATTGTTCCTTATTGGGTTGAGATGTAGATTCATTACATTTTTATTTACCTTTGTTTGACTGGGCTGATGTATGAGTGTGCTTTATGTAATGTTATGAGTAACTGAAATGGCTCTATGGAGTCAACGAGTCTATTTTTTTTTACATGATTCGTCTACTGCAAAGACCTTTTACCAAAAACGTCTCCTGAAACATCGATCGTCAGCCTTTGTTTCTTCGGTTTTAAATTTAAATCAATAAAGAATCATTATGTTATGTAATTTCGGTGCATTGCGTTTTTTCCGACCCTAGCTACATTGTTTTATTTTAAATATCTAGCTTTCCATCTACAAAAATTTATCAAAATCAGTTTAATAAGCAGGCGAAACCGATTGTATTTGTCCCCTTACCTTAATTAGTTTCCGACACCTTCACCAAAAAAAACGGAAGTTGGGCAAATCGTGACACCAACGAAAAGTCGGTCCGGATGCCGGATGTAGTAGCCGACCCTAGTAGTAGACCAACATATGAATCATGTTCGGATCCTATTTTTTTTTACTTTACATTAGGTATTTGAGATTACAATTTATTTTGATATTTAGTAGGTAAGGAGACAATCCTGATAGCGCAAATTTATTTATAAACATGATTGTGAATTAATGCGACCTTTTGGTTGGCTTTGAATTTAGGTAATCTGGTTTTTCAACTAGTAGTGTTTATGATTTTGTTGTAAATATCAAACATCAATTATACAGATCAAATAATCAGCCCAATTACTTTAGTCATTTAATTTTGTTATGGGAAACAGTACCTAACAAAATTAGATAATTGTCATTAGTGTATTAATAATGAGATGGATATGGACCCATCTGATCTCAGCAAAGTTTCCGGTAGCATCCCTCTCTCAAGTCCGGAATTCGCTAAAACCATAAATTACTTGGGGTCGAGACAGTAGGTATTCATTGGCTCATTCATTAGCTATACTTGGATATATAATTGGAGAACTTAAGGTTTGCTACTCTCCGCTAGATCCCCTAGTCGCCTTTTACGACCCCTACGGGAAGGATAGGGTAACAATAGTCATCCCAATGTTTAAACCACCGTTGGGCCCAGTTGTGTATTATCCAATTCGAAAGGGTACATATGGTCCCTGGTCCCAGTTTCGAGGTGGATGACTTCCCCCCAACCCTATATGCCGGGACTACACAGCACTTTATTAGTGTACCTATTAATTATTCATTAGTAATAAACCAAAATACACCTCATTCGTTAAGATGGAAGATAGGTAACTTGCAAAATTAAATTTGCGAACTGCACACAGATTGAAGGCGGGGCTGGGCTCGACATAACTTTGCCAAGAACCACATCTCAGGGAAAATTGCAAAATTATATTAGCAAAGTGAATGCAGTTTGAGGGACAAGTACCTACCTAACTGCAAAATTAGTTCTGGTAGGTTACCCTAGTTTCTAAACTAACTATAGGCAGGTAAACATATCAATGGCCCGGAACAAACGGGGTTTACGCATTATTAATTTTTAAAGGGTATTTCTCAAAAAAATCATTTGTTTTTGTAATTTTGAAATGGTAAATTAAACAGTAAAAGGCAGTACCAACCTGGTTATTTGTACATTTACAGTCATATATTAAAAGTGGATATAAACCGTAGATTTGTAAAACACCGTACTAAGAAGACCTAAGACTGTATATATTAGATATTAATAGATATGGACACAATACTACAGGGTGATGAATGTGTGTAGTCGAATCTTCTCTCAGAAATGGGAGAAACTTTTTTATCTGGGATGCCTCATAAATATGGCACAATATTACATACAAGTCTGTACTTTTTAATAACATTTATAAACTACCTAGGTACTAGGTACCTATACAATGTATGTACCCAATCATGTTGAGATGACCTATACCTAATTAAGAGTATAGGTTCTTATATATTGTGTAATAGTCATTTCCTTTACCTATGTGTTCCATACTTATACTTACTCACACCATCATTTGTAGACAAGTCGAATAATTATGTAATTATATAAAAACTATCACATTTTCGCAGACGTTGAGAACCACGGAAAAGAGCGAGACAAAATGCATTATTGGCCAGAATTGGCCATATATAGTAATTACTCGACTTGTCTATAGTTCGTTTTTTTGGGGTGCGATACGTGACGCCAAAAAAACAATAAATAAAAAGATACCTACCTATTAAAATATAATTCTATCTAAGGTCAGTAGTTGATTTATGAACCAATTTGGCACTGGCCTAATTTTGCCAAACGCAAATTGGGTAAACGTCAATTAAGCAATTTTACGCAGTTTTTTAAGATTAATATAATTCCTTTTATGCGCAAGAAGTGCGCAAGTATCATAATATTATAGTCTTCAAAAGGAACTACTTACAGCAAAGATAAATAGGAAGCTACTAATTTTATCGTAGGCTTTGTAGGTAGCTATACGAACGAGTAGGTACTTACAAACAGAAAACTAGTATCGAGTTAATATAATATGCATGTGTAAATAAATAAATATATACTTAAATGAATATTTATCTATTTATTACGCACGTTATGGTATTTTGGTATGGAATTTTTCCCTTTGCTTAGCTCGCTATAACGTAAATTGCTTGAAACAATCTATAAGTCAAGCACCTACTTTAGTGACGCAGGTTTAGTGACACCAGCATAACACACAACAACGTTATGTGGAATTTGAACTACTCGATTATATAATAGGTACTAGTTGGACCCCGCGGTTTCACTCGCGTAAGTCCCGTTCCCGCGGGAATATCGGGGTCAAAAGTAGCCTATGTGCTATTTCCGGGATCCAGCTACCTATATTCCAAGTATCATCGCAATCGGTTGAGTAGTTTGCTGCTGCAAAAACCTTTACTGCCGAGTGAAACATACAATTTTTTACCCTAATACAGCGAGGAAAACTGAGGAAAACGCTAGGTGCTAAAAGCTTTTAATTATTTAGCCCAGTGATGCCACCTGCAGCTAGCCAGTACGATTATTCAAAGAGATGAGGTTGACGCCCTGACATGAAATAAGTATTTAATGCATTTTAGTCAAGTTAGTCATTCAAGTCTATTACTTACTTGGGAGTTTTGGTGGAAACGCGTTAAAGAGGTGTGTTGCTAAATTTCCATTTTCATGAGCCTAGTTATAAAATGCGTGTAAATTGTTTAATTTCGGGGGTATATTAAGTTATCAATTTAGTTTCGTGGAGGTACAAGTGTAATAATAAATAAATAACACACAGGACAAGACAAGACAAGACCGACTGACTTGACTGACTTTTACAAAACTGTTTTATAATGCAAATAACTCGCAAAAAATTTGGCACTGGCTACTTTTCAAACGGCCATATTCGGATCATAACGATAAGTAACAAAAAAACCTACGTCCTAGAAAAGTTTGGAATTAAAATGTTCGATCTATGCGTTCGATATTTGAAACTCCCCTCGCTAGCGTGGAAAATCCAATTTCCACGCAGATTTCTAGTGATAAAGATTTCAATCTTTCCGAGGTTGTGAGGTTAAAATGAAATTATCATTCTATCTAAATATTGTCCTCATTCAAGCCAACACAGACGTATCCGTTAAATATCTATACTTATCATTACTTAGTATAAAACAAAAGCGCTTCCCGCTGTCTGCCTGTTTCTATATATATTTAGATTTTTAAAACTACGCAACGAATTTTGATTGAATTTCTTAGTAGATAAAGTGAGTGACTGGGAGCTCGCGTGGTCTAGTTCATTAAAAGACGCTTGGGATCAGTTCAAGATACGCAAATTCAAACCACGTAGCGAGTGAATTTTTGAAGATAAGTATTTTTTTCCTTTAAAATATTTCAAGTAGAATAGAAGTACCTCGACCAAAGAAAACAAATTATGAAATATTTAGATAGAGTGGTTCAATTGGAAGGTTTAAAATAATTTTATTTAACACATACTGATATTTCCGCAGGATCGGGAGTTACGCGGGTGAAACCGCGGGGAGCTGCTAGTGAAAGGATTTATTTATCTGTAGTGAATAAGTTCCAACACTGAACTGATTTCAAAAAATCTTTCACCAATAGAAAGCTACATTATCGAGGAGTAACATAGGCTTACTCTATCCATATTCTCGCGAGATTGTGATCTACACGGGTGAAACTGCGAGACGCAGCTATTTTTTTAATAATTTAAGGGGGCCAACATTGATAAATTTAATGACAAACAGGTTCAGCGGTGTAAGAGAAGTTGTAAAAAAAATAATGTTTTGCATAAACCGGATCCAAACACGCCATGTTGGGATTTTTTGACTTTTTTAAATAAGTATACCTACATTTATGAAAATTAATTTAACAGGGAAATTAAATTAGTAGCTAGCCTTGGAATTTTAATTAAATAGTACCTACGATCCTTTTTTTTATAATAAAATCTTAAAATTTCAGTAAATTCTGGATTTTTCTGGTGCAGTATAAGAAATATACGGTGTAAAAAAACAGGTTAATCAAGTCTGCATAGTTAATTTTTGCTGCGAGTACTTTAATTGAAATGAGCAAACAAAACATTCTAGGATTCAAATATTGAATCCTGAGTGAAGCGAAGGTGCAAAAAACCTTTGCTGCCGAGTGAAACACACAATTTGTAACCTCACTACCAAACAGAATATAATCATATTATAATCGAAAATATAATTTACTCACTACAGCGAGGAAAACACTAGCCCCCTTACTTAAAAACGCTAATTAATGCGTTGTATAACTTTGCATCGTATGTCTTTTACTGTCACATGAAGTTTCAAAGTTGACAGACAGAGACAAACGTCACATAACTTAGTCATGTGTAAATAATATTTTATAAGTAAGGGAGCTGATGCTCAACACTTTTATTCAGTCCAGTGATGCCACCCGTGGCTGGGCAGTGCGATGATTCAAAGAAATGAGGTTAGTGCATTGACAAGAAATAAGTATTTAATGCATTTAATTGTCAAATTAGTGATCACCGGGAGTAACCCGTACGTCGAGTCTTGGCGGGAACTCGTTGAGGAGATGTGGTGCTAAATTTTCATTTTTGTGAAACCTAGTTCATATGCGTGCAAATTGTTTAATTTCGGGGGCATATTAATCAATTTAGTTTCGTGAAGGTGTACAAGTGGAATGAAAGTGAAAATCGGTGCAAAACATTGACTTAGTGTTGTCTCCAAGGCTCCGTGAAGATTGTTTGTAAATGGCCGCCGTGTTTACAAATGATTCCCTAGACTTGACTTTAACTATGACGACTTGACTGTTTCGATGCAAATAACTTGCATAATATATTAAAATACATGACACTGGCTAATTTCCTAATGGCCATAATCGGTTCACAACCGATAAGAAATAGAAACCCGTACGTCAAAGCATGCGCTATGCAGTACATTGCTGCAGCAGTGTACTGCATAGCGCCTGTCAATTTCTACTGTTGTCAGACATCCACTGGATAGATGATATGGGTGCAGTATTGTTATCACTTAATAACAATAATGGTACAGGAAGAAGAATGGAAGAAGGTTACAACAAATACAGGTAGGTGTTTGTCCGTAGGTACATGATTTTAGACTTTGAAGATTTTATAAATCACTTGCGAACAACAGACTTCACTCATTAATCGAGAACATAACAAAATCATATTCATCATTCGATTTCTATAAAACTCGTTATCCTAGAAACGCAGCTCATCCAATTTTAATGCTAATTAATCAGATTGACGACCGTAAAACGGATTTAAATTTAAAAAATATCAAAGTTTCTAATAATAAGTGAATGAAATTGTTTACGATTTCCGCATCTGAATAACAAATCTATAGAATTTCTCAATGCCGAATCGAAATTAATATGAGTAACAGGGTTATTGATACAATTAACTTATTCTTTAATTAACGACTAGTTGCGCTCCGTGGTTTTTCTCGCGTAACTAGCGATTCTGCGGGAATCTCGAGATAAAAAGTGGCTTGATGTGTTATTTCCGATCTTCAGCATCTACATACGGAGTTTCATTACAATAGGTTCAGCGGTTTTCCCATAGAAGAGCAACAAACTCACACACTTACTAACTTTGGTTTTTATAATACTAGCTGCGCCCCGCGGTTTCACCCGCGTAAGTCCCGATCCCGGGGGAATATCGGGAAAAAGTAGCTTATATTTTAATCCAGATTTCCAGCTATCTATAGACCAAGTTTTATCGCAATCGGTTCAGTAGTTTTAGCGTGATTGTTACACAAACAAACATCTAAACTTTCGCATCTATAATATTAGTAGGAGGAATAGTTAGGATACAGTGGTAATTTTTTTATAGGTTGACCATGACCATGTCTACAATTCTAAATATTTATTTAGAATTCACGATTTAAGCAGTGCGTCGGTATATTTTGGAGTCGCTACTTGGATATTTTTTTAATTAAATTTACGTGTTTATCATTTCGATATCATTAGGATTGTATAAACACAAAGTCGCTGTCTGCTGTCTGTTTTGTTTGTAAAATTACGCAAAGGATTTTGATGCGGAACGGGACTTACGCGAGTGAAACCGCTCGCGCTGGCGTATTAATATAATGTACTTAGTAGATGCAGTGGTATGAAAAGCATCAATAGAGATTATTTTGGATTTTGGATAAAGACGGATTCTCAAAAACACAGAGTAGGTACACCTAAGTAGAAAAACAATTGAAGATTTTTTTTTTTATTTTAATTAGTTAAGTGCCAAATTGTTGAACCTATAAATGTGAAGCGATTGGTGAAAAACAAAAGACGATCGAAGTGAAAACAAAAGACAATAAAATAGATACAAAATATGACAGACAGTGTCAAATATTGTACCTATTGCGATCGTCTTTCGTCTTTCAGAATGTCAAACTTTAAACGTCAATATCTCTGAAACTATTGACACTAGACCAGTACTTTCTTATCAAATGAGATAGAACTCTTCGATATCTTCATTTTAGATGACAGCTGTCAAACTTTAAACGTCAATATCTCGGAAACTATTGACACTAGACCACAACTTTCTTAGCAAATAAGATAGAGCTCTTCGATACCTTTATTTTAGATGAGAGCTGTCAAACTTATTCGTCCTAATTGATCATCTTTTATTTGCGATCGTCTTTTGTTTTTACAGTCTTTTATTTATATTGAAAAAAAAAAACTTAAGTTGGAATACATAAATACAATATATATGTTGTGTGGAACTGTACCATTTGTGTCTTTTTGAGAATCCGTCTTTATGAGAACAATCTATTATTTTAAATTTAAAATGTAGGTAAGTTACTGATGGGTTTATATTTTATTAGGGGTTAAAGTATGAAAT
Source organism: Idaea dimidiata (assembly GCA_949358125.1). Taxonomy (NCBI): domain Eukaryota; kingdom Metazoa; phylum Arthropoda; class Insecta; order Lepidoptera; family Geometridae; genus Idaea; species Idaea dimidiata. The sequence goes on along the minus strand of OX442335.1, from coordinate 16,052,222 downwards.
TGCCGATTTGTACTGAAAATCTTAATTGTTTATTTTTTAAATTTTTAACAAATTTATTTAATCAAAATAGTTGCCATTATTATCTATACATTGCTGCCATCTAATGGGAAGGTTATTAATGCCTTTGCGATAGAACTCCGACGATCTAGACTGCACAAACTGTGTGAAAGCATTTTGTACTGCCTCCTGGGAAGAAAACTTCTTGTCACGTAGATAATTGTCCAAATCACGAAAAAAATGGTAGTCCGTTGGAGCAAGGTCTGGTGAATACGGAGGATGACGAATGGTTTCTAAGTGCAGTTCCTGAAGGGTCAAAATGGTTTCTCGTGCTGTGTGAGGTCTCGCGTTGTCGTGGAGCAATAATGGTGAAGATCGATTCATGAGTCGGGGCTGTTTTACTGCTAGTTTTGTCAACATGGTTCGGAGTTCGGCACAATAGACATCTGCCGTAATTGCTTGACCAGATCGAAGAAAACTATAGTGAACAACACCATGCTGAGACCACCAAACAGTTACCATTACCTTTTTATTGGTAAGTTTTGCTTTAGGACACTGTTGTGGCATTTGACCTGGGGTCAGCCATTGCATTTTTCTTTTCCGGTTATCATAAAGAATCCACTTTTCATCACATGTTACAATTCGATCCAATATTCCTTCATTTCTGTACCGGTTCAACAAGGCAACACAAGTTTCAACACGCGTTTCTTTCTGCAGATCAGTCAAATCATGAGGCACCCATTTTTCGTATTTTTTTATTTTATTGATTTGACGCAAGTGAGTCAATAAAGTGGGTAAGGTAACGTTAAACCATGCCGCTAATTCCTGGGTAGTTTGACTAGGATCGGCTTCCACTATCTCTCTTAATTCATCGTTATTCACCTGTGTGGGCGGTCTTCCTCGTGGCTCGTTCTTTAAGTCGAAATTTCCATCACGAAAGCGTTTAAACCAAAATCGCACGGTGCGTTCATTAGTAGACCCCTCTCCAAACGCAGCATTGATATTGCGGGCTGTTTCTGCCGCGTTAGTTCCGCGTCGGAACTCGTATTCAAAAATCACTCGAATTTTCGCAGTATCCATCTTTCTTGTCTAAATTGAATAACAAAAACAATTGAAAGTCGATATTCAAATGTTTCACATTTTTTAAAAAAAGAACATCACAGAAACCATTTGAAAAAAGTTTCATTCGAAAACCTCAAACCATGAAGATTCTATGTCAATTCAAAGAACATATTGCAATAAAACGGCAATTTCATACTTTAACCCCTATTACTTTTAATAGATTTTTATTCAATTTGGTTTTGTTTTAATTTTATCGTCATCATAATCATAATACAAATTGTGCTTACTTATAATTATATAATTATTTAGTTTTGTCTAGAGTGTGCCTAATAACTATAGTTAGGTATCTAATATAATTAATTATTAAAGTTTTATTATAATTTCAACAGGAAATGAAAAAAATAAAGGCTAATTTTATTTAATATCGTAGGTAGGTATACCTATGTAATAATTTAATGTTTTTTTCATAATTAAACTATTTTTAATTAGGTAAATAAACGCAAAAATATAGGAACGCACTATCTAGTATTTCAATGACCGAGGCCAATATCACGGCCAATTATCGCGGAAAAGCACATTCAGTAGTATTCATTTATTACCTACTTATGCATTTTTATTAAGAAGGTGCTTTTGCAATTTTATTCAGACAAAATCGATTTTGATAACGGTATTTAATGATTATGCTAAATTAATTTATTTTACAATATTTATTTAAACTACTTCTATTTGGATATCTAATTTTATTAGATAGAAATTTTGAACACCTCTTGTCATTTTGTTTGAAATCAATAAAATAATTAATTATACAAAAATATGTAAGTATATCTACATTTACGATTTTCATTCTTTCGTTCAGTAGAAGTGAAAACATCTAAAACATAGTATTAAATAGTTACGATTTTTAAATAAAAAATTTAAAGTCTTTGTTTTGCATGTGTTTTAATAAAGAACTCAGAAACCTTACTATGTTACCCGATAATTGTGTATTACTTACTTTATGTTACCTACATTTATTTTGCGATTTTATTTAATGAAAATAGTTTTACTATTAAAATCATCACAAATATTTTATAAACAAGAACTAGGTAATTTTTAAATAAATACGACCGTGGACCACTTAAATTATTGATAAGGGTGCTGCAATCCAGATTCGAGCAAGATATTTAGAAACAGCGCACTCTTAAGTAAGTTTGTATAGTATAGGTAGGTAGTGATTTGCATACCTACATTTCAGTAAATAGATGTTATGTTAAATAATTATGCATCATGTATGTATTAACAAAAGTAATTAAAACTAGATTTAATTACTTATGTGAAAAATATGAAACAATCATTTCCCACAGGCTCATATATGAATAACGTAACTTCCAAACGATTTGTTATGATTATACAGCGTGTCTGGCACGTTAACCGACGACTCGTGCAAGTGAAATTTATGTCGAATTAGAGATATGCAGAAGAGATACCTATGTAGAAAAAACATGGCGGATGTCCATGGCGAGCCATTATGTATGTTACACATAAATATACCTTCTTCTTCTTCTTTAATTTGCTTTTCCATTTGGACAATTGCCAGTGTCAAGTATTATTAATATTTGCAAGATATTTGTATCGAAACAGTCAAGTCATCATAGTCAAAGTCAAGTCGAGGGAATAATTATAAACGGTGGCCATTTTTTACAAAGATTGTTCACGGAGTTTTGAAGACAACGATAAAGTCCATGTTTTTCACTGACTTTCACTTTCATTACACTGGTACACCTTAACGAAACTAAATAGATTAAAATGCCCCCGAAATTAAACAATTTACGCGCATTGGAACTAGGTGTCACAAAAATGACAATTTAGCACCACATACCTACCTAGGTATCATCAAGTTGGATAGTTCAGAATACCTAGTAAAATACTATTATTATGCGAAATCTATAGGTACTTATATAAGTGCGTGGTAAGTATTTGGAACAGGAAACATATTTTGTCCGTCCACTTCATCTTGGTCAGATTTTTCCCCAAAAAGGGTTTTAATTATTTTTCTTTAGCATAAATTTGATAAAATTCCAAAATAAAAAGTTAAAACATTTTTAAGGAAAAAAAAAGAGTCAGTCGTCATCTAAATGCCAGTTCTTTTTTCCTAATTGACATGACCGATGGAGATAGCCCGGAAGGGCAGATATTTTCGAACTAAATTGGCCCAAGGGTGCTTAAACCACGATAGGTCGAATGAGGGAAGATTTTTAATCTTCTATCTATATTCATAATAATTGTGGGTGTAAAACTGGACAGAAATTAAGAAAAAAACTTTTTTCTCTATTTTCTTTTTTATTTTCTGAAAGTTTGTTTGTTTGTCTGTTTTGACTCTCCACAATCATGATGTAATAGCATTTTTGTAAATCTGAATGTGGCTATCGACTTTTGATGCTGACCGTACCTACTATATGAAACCCGGACTGTAATTTCCTGTTGTGCACACTGCTTATATCAAGACAGGTTCCCTAGATGAGATAGCATTAAGTGATAAGGCTGCTCATTGTGCTACCTAACTTGTAAATATCTGTTGTGTATATTTTTCTTTATGATGTAGTTTATAGGTGTATGTAGAAAGAAACAATAATATATTTTTAAAAAACTCACCAAAAACCTCCGGGTCAGGCAAATGAGGAGACGCAGCCAGCATATTCTTCAGATCCCTGACACACCGGTCCATATCCCCCGGACCCTCCCCCAACTCCTGTTTAATCATCTCCGATTGTTTCAACGACGGACCTTGGAGGAATGCCATCGTGAGCCAGTTGCCACAACACGATAAAAAAAAATAACAAACGTGTTTTAAATACAATGTTCTAAATTCAAATGATCAGCGCTGTAGCTGAGTCAGGACAAAACTGCGCGCGATTTGAGAATAGCACGTTTTATAAACAAGATTATGGATTCTGTAGGGCGATTAGGATTTGTTCACATTGGTGAGGCGCTAGCGCTGATAAAGGTGAGGTTAGAAGGTTATTACAAAAGTTTTGATGTAGACGCTTTCTATACGTAGCCTTATGGTAATAGAACATTTGACCATAAATACTAGTTTCTGTATCTGTGCTCGTGATATACCTAATCCGACTTACCATGATCGTTTCTCCTTGTTTGTAGTCCTTTTGTCGCTTAAAAAATAAAATTAATTTTAAATAAAAATACCCCAACTACTTAAAAAAAATATACAAAAACCTCAAACGTTTTTTAAACGATATAGCAGCGACTTAGCGACGACTTGTATGTTAGAAGAGATCATGGTAGGGCGGAATGCTTGTTTGTTGGTTTGTTTGTAATAATTAAGTAGGATCCGAAGCTACGGGACCGATTGAAATATTCAGTCACCAAAGCTACATAATCGAGGAGTAACAAAGGCTACTTTTGATCCCGATAGTCCCCCGAGATCGGGACAAACGCAGGACACAGCTAGATGGTATGTATATTTACAAAAGAAACAAAAAATAATTTAAAAAACAACAAAAAACAAAAAAAGAATTGATAAAAATGACCAAAATAACCTCGACATAGGTACAGTGCCACCGACTAATAAATCTGTTTTATCATCTGAAGTCGGGCAGCCAAACTAAGTACAATATGGAACCAACCAGTAAAACTGCCCGACTTCAGATGATAAAACAGATTTATGAGTCGCTGGCACTGTACCTATGTCGAGGTTATTTTGGTCATTTTTATTAATTCTTTTTTTGTTTTTTGTTGTTTTTTAAATTATTTTTTGTTTCTTTTTGAAGTCGGTTTTTTAATTTTTAAATTATTTTTTTATTTTACCCTTTTTAGTATACCTACCTACCTAAAAATCAACAATACTGTTACCCTAATTTTAATTATTAAGGAGTTTGCTGATGAGAAGGTGGTTTCAGGTGCCGCATCAATCTGTACTTAGTTCTTTAGGGGTCTATTCTTTTTGGTAGAAGTCCAAAAATGAGTAATTTATTGAATTCTGAGATGCTATCCTGTCCATCATTCCGAAGATACTCATCAGATCCTTACCAAACTTTCATGGGACCACCTCGCAGCTTCCACCTTTCCATTAAAAAAAGAACTATATCAATCGGTCAAGCCATCTTCGTGTAATCGATGAACAATTGAATTGAATACAGCGTTTTGAGGAGCATTCCCGGTCCTCACTTCGAAGATCCTCATCAGATCCTCATAAAAATTTTATGGGACCATCTCGGAGCTCCCACCTTTCCATTAAAAAAATAATCATTTCAATCGGTCAAGCCATCTTCGAGTAATCGATAAACAACTGAATTGATTAATGCGTTTTGAGGAGCATTTTCGTTCATCACTCCGAAGACCCTCATTAGATCCACATCAAATTTTTATGGGACCATCTTGGAGCTATCCATTAAAAAAAGAATCATCTTAATCGGTCAAGCCCTCTTCGAGTAATCGGTTCACATACAAAAAAAAAAAAATATTATACATACAGACGAATTGATAACCTCCTCCTTTTTTTGAAGTCGGTTAAAAATAATGCAAACTGTACCTCATAGTGTAGATAGGTATTATATCCACAATAATTGTATAATTTTAGGCTAGATTGCGTTGTGTGCTATGAAACTCGGTACGTTTGTTGCGTGCAGGAACATGAAACCCACATCCATACAAACATACTCACAATCACAAACTTGCACTTTTATCCATTAAGCAATTATATATTTTTTATTATTACCTAGATTTTTTTTATCAATTTAATTACCTTTTTACACGACTGCCAAAGGAAGTGTTATGTTTTTAATTGCATGAAACAGCTTAATTTAATAACGATTACTTATAATTAATTATTTACATTTAATTAAATATTTATGGAAATTAAAATATAGGTATAACTTATCATTAAACGGGTTCGTTTAAAACCATGAATTAAACGCGATTCAACCCGATAAATAAAGTGTTTTATTAAACGTTTTTTTACATATATTTAAAAAAAAATTTTTTTTAACGAAAATTACCTATTATTTATATTATAGTCATTATCAGGTGTAAACTTAGCTTTATAATCGGAAAGGTACTTGATCAAAGAATTAGAATATGGTACAAAATAGACACTTAAAAATAATAAGTTGATAACCGCTCGGCATAAATTTGTCCATTATCGGACAAGAAAATTAAAATAGAAGAAACCCGACAAATGGCATCTCGAAAGTCCAGGGCCAAACAAGAAAAAAAATAGATTCGACCACGCAACAAATCTTGCGTTGTGCGACTCGCTATATAGTTCAAAGTCACTCTGGGGCCTTATTATTACGTATCTTTGTTGCAAATGTCAGTTTATTGAAATTAGTGATGTTTTATCAGGAGTTTTTGGCGGGAACGCGTTGAGGAGATGTGTTGCTAAATTTTCATTTTTGTAAAACCTAGTTCAAAAGCGTGTAAATTGTTTAATTTCGAGGGCATATTTAATCAATTTGGTTTCGTGAAGGTGTACAAGTGTAAATGAAAGTAAAAATGGTGTTAGCGTTGTCTCCAAAGCTCCGTGAACAAGCATTGTAAAAAATGGCTTCCTTTTGACAATGATTCCCTGGACTTGACTATATAACTTGCAAATATTAATAATACTTGACACTGGCAGAAGAAGATGTTTTATCACTTTATTAGGCATCTATCAAAGTAGCAGAGTAATTAATTATAATTGATTAATTAAGTAACTTTAGTCTGACAACGCGCCTCAGAAAAAATAAGGCCGTTATGCTAAATTTTTTTTACAAAATATTTGAAGCTGCAAGCTGCAACCTTATATCAGCCCTTCTTTTTCGTGTGTGGGTAACGTTTGTTTGTGGTGTAATTTGGATAGCTAATGTTTACTCTGCTACTATTCATACCTCTATAATGAAACATCATCAATTTCATTGAACTGCAACAAAGATATGTAAAAATAAGGCCCTATGGTACGTAACAAATACAAACAAATTCGTCTAAAGATACGTATCCTATAAAATAGGATTCTTATTTCACAGAATAATAATAGGGGTTAAAGTATGAAATTGCCGTTTTATTGCAATAGGTTTTTTGAATTGACATAGAATCTTCATGGTTTGAGGTTTTCGAATGAAACTTTTTTCAAATGGTTTCTGTGATGTTCTTTTTTTAAAAAATGTGAAACATTTGAATATCGACTTTCAATTGTTTTTGTTATTCAATTTAGACAAGAAAGATGGATACTGCGAAAATTCGAGTGATTTTTGAATACGAGTTCCGACGCGGAACTAACGCGGCAGAAACAGCCCGCAATATCAATGCTGCGTTTGGAGAGGGGTCTACTAATGAACGCACCGTGCGATTTTGGTTTAAACGCTTTCGTGATGGAAATTTCGACTTAAAGAACGAGCCACGAGGAAGACCGCCCACACAGGTGAATAACGATGAATTAAGAGAGATAGTGGAAGCCGATCCTAGTCAAACTACCCAGGAATTAGCGGCATGGTTTAACGTTACCTTACCCACTTTATTGACTCACTTGCGTCAAATCAATAAAATAAAAAAATACGAAAAATGGGTGCCTCATGATTTGACTGATCTGCAGAAAGAAACGCGTGTTGAAACTTGTGTTGCCTTGTTGAACCGGTACAGAAATGAAGGAATATTGGATCGAATTGTAACATGTGATGAAAAGTGGATTCTTTATGATAACCGGGAAAGAAAAATGCAATGGCTGACCCCAGGTCAAATGCCACAACAGTGTCCTAAAGCAAAACTTACCAATAAAAAGGTAATGGTAACTGTTTGGTGGTCTCAGCATGGTGTTATTCACTATAGTTTTCTTCGATCTGGTCAAGCAATTACGGCAGATGTCTATTGTGCCGAACTCCGAACCATGTTGACAAAACTAGCAGTAAAACAGCCCCGACTCATGAATCGATCTTCACCATTATTGCTCCACGACAACGCGAGACCTCACACAGCACGAGAAACCATTTTGACCCTTCAGGAACTGCACTTAGAAACCATTCGTCATCCTCCGTATTCACCAGACCTTGCTCCAACGGACTACCATTTTTTTCGTGATTTGGACAATTATCTACGTGACAAGAAGTTTTCTTCCCAGGAGGCAGTACAAAATGCTTTCACACAGTTTGTGCAGTCTAGATCGTCGGAGTTCTATCGCAAAGGCATTAATAACCTTCCCATTAGATGGCAGCAATGTATAGATAATAATGGCAACTATTTTGATTAAATAAATTTGTTAAAAATTTAAAAAATAAACAATTATGATTTTCAGTACAAATCGGCAATTTCATACCTTAACCCCTAATACTTTATGGAGAACTCGCTGGGCCCCGCGGTTTTTCCCTCATAAGTCCTGAATTGAATCGTTCATTTGTAATTCTATATACAGTTCGGAGTTCAGTTTCATAGTAAGTTCAGTTCAGTTCGGTTTAGTTTATCTTCTCTTCCATACTGCACTGAAAATACTAATAAAAGACGAAAAGATAAAGTTTGCCCTCAAAATACGACAACAAATCATGCCTTCTCTCACAGCTTCTTCCTGTTTCTTGGACCACTGCTGTACAATAGATTAAATGCAAAATTAAATATTTACCCCCCAAATTATAACTTAACTAAAAAAGTAGTCCAAGAAGCACTACAATGTATGACTTACGATGATACAGAAAATTTACTAATTGTTCTAAAATAATTATAAATTATAGAAATACCTACCTCTTATATCTAATGTTTAGAAAAAGAAATGTTATGTTATATACTTCCTCGTTTAATGTTTATACCTACCCGTTTGTTGTACCTACTCTTTTATGCACTATCATTTATTGTAGTATAATCAATTTCGTATTATGTTTGTAAGTGATTTAATTTTAAAATTTAATTTATAAATGACCTACTTCACCTGAAACACAGGTTTCACCTAGTTCAGGTATATGTATTAATTATAGTCTTCCCAGTAATGTTTAAGTCCTATATATAGTCTATTATGTAACAAAAGTTTATTGAATAAATATTTATTATTATTGTTGTTACCATTTTGGATTCTCGGGGCTATGGAGCACCCGGACCTTTGGAAGGCGTGCGTGGGGCCGAAGCCAACACGTAGAGGCCCGTTTTAGTAACATTTAATTTCAAAATTTGAGATGGACACCAAACCGGCGATTATCCCTGTCTGCACTATAAAATGCACCCAAGGACAACCCCCGGAACGGATAGAACTATGAATAAACTACGGGTGAAAACTACTTGGGCTATGGAAATGGGTTGGTAGTGGATCGGGTACTGGGGGGAACTATGGGGAATATGGCGCCTGCCGTCACAATGTTCAACAAACACGTAAAAATGGCAGACGGAGACTCGCCAACTCACAAACTGGGCCACCCTAATTAAGCCGAGCAAATTACAGCCAGGGGGCAACAGGGGCGTGAGAGGCTGAAGGATGGAGAGACCTCACTGGATTTTAAACCATCCTAGGTCGAGATCCTGTGGAGCGGGCCAACTCATCACTGACGTGAAGTATCCATCCTCCGAGAATTACTGCTCTCGCGACTCCACTCTGACCGGCCGGTGAAGGCAAGCCAAAGGCGGGGGACCGCTTCCTCGTCAGTGTTCACTCCGACCAGCCAACTAAGGCAAGCCGGAGGTGAGGAACGATGACTTCCCCCTGGAGCACTCGGGAAGCCGCGGGGTCGCTACTCCCCGACACCTCGCCTCAAGGTGCCCTGCGGGCTTATTATTATTATTGTTTCAGTAGTTTTTGTGTGATTGTATTTATAGTAAGTACCTACTTGTAGTGCTTTTTACGAACGAAATCTCGCGACTGAAACAGAAAATAAAGTTATTTCTAAGTAGGTACAAAAGATACCAGATATATGTGACTTATGTATGACGCGTAGATTATATAATTATGTTAAAAAAATCTTAGATATTTTTGGACTAATGGATTCCATCCATCGTCTGTTATAAAGAACACTGAAAATTTTCGACCAAATAGAATTCATTTTTTATTCTGTACATACCTACCAATTAAATAATTGTTTTTCGCTATGCTATTTTTTTTAATTGATTGATGGAAATAAATTAATACTGACTAATTCTAGGCACTTACATAATACGAGTAGGTAGGTACCTACACGAAGTTTCAAATAAAAAAACTGTGTTTTATTGAGTGTTACTGTGGTAAATCCCGAATTCCATTTAGGTATTGAGCGTATCAGTATACTTACCTAATAATCGTTGTCTTGTACCCCTAATAATTTATCTATGCTTGTACCCATAGTGCAAGCTACAGCTAGATAATTCAACATTCCAATATACCTATATACAACTTTCCTTGATTGATTAACACTTTATTGTACTAAAAACACAAATAACAACGAATTAGACATAGAAAAATTTAAAAACTGAAGTGGCACAATAGGTGGCCTTATCGTTATCGCCAATCCTTCAAATATAAGTACCTATTTATTTTTTTAAAAAAAGAAAAAATAGAAATTCTACCTATATAAATTCTAAATATTATAGTAAATTCTAATTTGAGCCGATTTTTGACATGAGAGTCAGCACGGAGGAACTCGAGAAAATGTTTTTTTGCTACCCATCCAAGTAATGGCCATACCAGAATTATCATTGTAGGTACCTAGGTCACGATAATTATATAGTTCATGTTATATGATAATTTACGTAAAATCACCTTGCGTATCCGATTAAATCCTTGTTATTTAAAAGTTAGATTGTCTAATTAATCTAATGTCGTTTATTAAATTTCAGGGTGAAATAATAAAATTTACGACATACAAACGCAAAATATAGAACTTCAATTTATATTTTACGTTAACCCTAAGAATGACCGTAATAAAGGGCCCACAACAACCAATATAGTCTCAAAATCTAACGGATATGTTTAAAGACATACCAGGTGTCAAATCTTGCGTTGTGCGATTTCAGGAATGAATCCTTTGAAAAGTAAAAGCAAAATAAAAATCAGAATTTTACTTAGGTACGTATTTTTATCAAGGAAAACAGCGGAACAATGGGGCGGTGCTAGTATTATAATATTTAATTCTCTACTTAGAAATCTTAATTATTATAATATTTCGAAGCATTGAATTTATTCAAATATTACTTCCTAATACATTTAAATAAGTATAACACTATTCAATCAAATAACCCGCTCCATATTTATTTTGTTACAGATGTTGCAGGTGTTTTAATGGTCATGCACATTAGGACGTATTTAATAAAAAATATATATGCAAGACGTTGCATCTACCGCAATATACTTAGATAAACCTACATAATGTGTACACCTACATAAAGTTCCAAACTAAGCTTGTACTATGAATACTAGACTACGGATAGACAAGACCTAAAATTATTTTTTATTATTAAATACATAATAATCCTTGTAAGTGTAAGATATAATAGTACTACACACCCAGAACTAGAAACAAGTAATTTTGTTTTGAAATGTTACGAAATTCCTTCGTGACAATTGATCATTCCTTGGGTATGTCGGTATACATACATTTAATGACTTTCAATAACGGCCAGGATTATTTTTGACTTCAATAAATATTATAAAAGTCAAAGATTTTTTAATTAATATTAACCAAAACAAAAGCTATTACATTAGGGAGTTTTGACGGGAACGCGTTGAGGAGATGTGTTGCTAAATTTTCATTTTTGTGAAACCTAGTTCCCTATGCTTGTTTCGTTTAATTTCGGGCGCATTAAATCAATTTAGTTTCGTGAAGTTGTACAAGTGTAATAAAAGTGAAAATTGGTGCAAAATATGGACTTTATCGTTTTCTCCAAAGCTCCGTGAACAATATTTGTAAATGGCCGCCGTGTTTACAAATGATTCCCTAGACTTGACTTGTAACTATGACGACTTGACTGTTTAAGTAACGTTTTTAAATTTCAGAATATAAGTAATAAATAAGTAACCTAATAGGTATAATCTGATTTTTCGGTTCGTTGTATTTGATGTTTTTTTTTATAAAAAATCAATTAATAATACACGAGTTTAATAATAAATAGCAAATTAGTTAAAGAACTGATTTTATTTTAAATGATATACCTACCTTTCTACTAGTAGGGGCCCCCGTGTATAATAACCGCGTTAGACCCATCCGATTTCGTGGTAATATCGGAGTAATAAGCAGCCTATAAGTTATTCCAGTTTACAGCTATCTCCATACAAAGTTTCATTGTAATTGGTTCGGAGTGAAGGACCAATATACACACACACATACACTTACAAACTTTTACCTTCATAATATTAGTAGAAAAAAAGGAAAATATTTAATTAGGTGAAAGCTTTTGAGTATGAGTTTGTTGCTTCATCACATCACTATTAAATCGCCGAACCCATTGCGATAGAACTCATGCAGTACGTAGATAACTGAAACCCCGGAATAACATATAGTCCACTTTTTATCCCGATAATCCCACGTGATAGGGACATACTCTGGTGAAACCGAGGGACACTGCTAGTGATTGATAATGCTCGCGAAGCGCGGATGTGGGAACTTTAAAAATATCCTTGATTAAGATCTTAACAATTTATTTTATACTACCTAGTTTCAATGGTCACTTAGCTTATTCTGTGCAAATAACAAAGGAATTTATCAAAATGCTTTAATTGTTTATTAAATTAATCAAAACGGGTTCCGCCTCGCGCTTTTGCCGCAGATTCAGCATGTAGGTAACTTCGAATCCTGTGGAAATCATTGGGTGGCGTTCATGTCGCATTCCGACTTTGCGACATGAACGTCGTAGGTATATTACATATTGAATTTTTCACTAATTGTCACATCCGATGATTGTTTTCAATTTTCATGGACAGAAAGTTTTTTTTTTAATTATGTAAGGTAGTTTCACAGTTTACTACTAACAGAAGCCAGGCACTTATTTTACAAATAATCGAGTCAACACCCCTTTAGCATCGTCGTTAGATTTCTCTCGAAATCGGTTTAACAATTTATGTAAATTTTACCAAAATTACTAACGCTTGAATAGATTTAGCGAAACTCAATTTAACAATGCTGAGGCGATGATGAAAAGTATGAAAAGTATTGGTAACTGAACATGTACGTGGCTTGGTACGTCTCGATTGAGCGGTCGAGAGAAATTTGCTTTGGGTAGATTGACACTGGTACCTATTTTATCTATTATTTAATTACCTTTTAATTAGGTACCTATTTAGTTAATACCTATCCGTATCAAAATTGCGAAATGGAGGAAGCATTTAGCTCGAAATTAACGTTAATTGTTTTATTGCTAGCAAGGTATACGTATGTATATATAGGTAGGTTAATACCCGTTTTACTAATTTTGCAAAACGTACGAGTAATTTATTGCAATTAGTATCTGCCACCCATCGTCAAATCTTCCTTTGCCTAATTTTGGTTATTGCGCTACTGCGGAACAACCTTGCATTGCCTTAAAAATATCATGTTTATGAAATTTGTGAAGGTGTTCCTTTTCGGCTAATATTTGCGTGAAATGTATCTAACGTTACAGGTTATTCGTGCCTTACATACCTTTACAGTTTTTTGATGATACAATGTGTAGGTTATCTTGAGGGAACTTGGGAACGTCAATGCACTTTACTCGTAAAGTAAAATATTTAGTAAATCACAAGTGAATGCTCGGGATGAAGGCGCCTCAACAAAATGTCAAGTTACAAACTACAGTTACAAACATTTTAAAGGACTTATCAAAGTTAACCCACGTTACCTCGCTACTTGCACTTTTTCGTACATTACTCGGGTTCTACTTATTGGATTTCGATGCAAAGTATACCACGACCTTCCTGGAAAATAGAACTATCCAATATTGAAAACAATCGGTTTCAAACAGATTTCAATCGGATAAGTAGTTATTAATTGTATAAGGAACCGACAGTTAAACAGAGAAACAGACAGAAAGACATGAATTTTAAAAATTACCTATATAATTTTGTTCTACTACGTGCCCTAAGTCCCCTAGACCACTTTTTTATTTTATTTACTTCCAAGTACAGACTTTTTGCCCTCTCTTCCTTTATTATAAGTATAGAAGACTAGCTGCGCCCCGCGGTTTTACTCGCTAAGTACCGTTCCCGCGGGAATATCGGGATAAAAAGTAGCCTATCTGTTAATCCAAGTCCCCTGCTACCTATATTCCGTCATCGTTTCATCGCAATCGCTTCAGTAGTTTTTTCGTGAAAGAGTAACAACCTCACATACATACATACTTACATACCAACTTTCGCGTTTATAATATTAGTAAGAAATTATTGAGATATAGAAGATTATAGTAATATGCAGTGCAGGCACCTTTGTCCACACCTACAGCACACATCGAAAAAACTTCGTATCGACGACGGTATCGACATTTTCTTTCGATGTGTGCTTTGCGACTTACATCAATGAGCACCTCCCACCGGTCACTTGTCGGATGTGATCTCATAGTTTCGGACCTCTGCTTCCGGAGTCACTTACGGCGAGTTTGCAGCGAGCAAAAACCCAGTTTTGTTAATGAAGAAATCTTCGATTGCACCTTCGAACCAAAGATTTCCTAGGCCAAAACTTACAAACCCCACATGGCTATGGTGCTTTCGTTCGCAAAACATTATATATTTGTAAAAGTGTAGAACAGTGACATCTATTAATTAAACACTTATCTAACCACCGTAATAGTTTTGCTATTTGACGATAGATGGCGTAAAATAATTTTGTAGGCTTGCAACATTAGGCCAATATGTCATTATCAGTGCTGCCAGAACGCTTCCACCGAGACATTTATTTACTATTCTTTATTGATATAGAAGAAGCAAAACATGATAAAAATTCAAAGCTATTTTCGCATTTAAAAATGTTAGAACATATTACTACTATTAAATAAATTAACCATTTTTTATGATTTTTTTGAATCCTAAATCAAATCAATTTTAATGATTTCCCTTCTTTTTAATTTTTATTAACAACGTTTTAACTACAACTGCATGGCAACATTATTTAAATGTCAGTCATTGCCCTTTGACATTTCCGCAATTCGATTTTCAAAATAACGGCAAAATGTACCGGGCTACGGATTCCTAAAAAAATAATTTTATAAAATAAACAAAGCATGGGTATAGTTTGTGTGTGACTGTGACTTCTAATTTAACGTTGACTAAAATGGAACCATCAAAAGAAGCCATAGCGGTTCGGATAACGCGGTTAAATCGACAGATTTTGGGGAAAGTAACGAGTGGTTCGACGAAGTTTTCTAAAAAGACTATAGATCGTGAAGCATTGTTGGATGCGTTAACAGCACTCTACGACGAATGTAACGATGATCCTGTGAAGAAAACGGATGAATTAGTGCGCGTATTTGTAGATAAATGTAAGTTCTATCTTCTTTTGTAAAGTAAACACCTGGCAGGAGAAGACAAACAATGGGCAAAGTGACCTTCGTTTCTATTGTATCTATGTGATTTGTTTGTTCTTAGATCGCAGCACATTAGCTGAATTGAGGAGGACTAGAGTGTGTTACTCAGACTTTGAAGTTCTAAACACCATAGGCCATGGATACTTTGGAGAAGTTCATGTGAGTTATATTTTATATCAACCAAGTTACATTTGGCTACCTCCCCGAGGTTTCACCCGCATAAGTGCCGATCACAAATCCGAGACTCAGGTCCCGATCCGATTTAGAATTTAGGAATAACAAGAAGTTTATGTTACTCCTCAATAATGTAGCTACATTTCTTGGATTTGTTTTATCAGTCTCATAGTTTCAAAACTTATTCATTACAAACAAACAAAAATTATTTTATCTTTATAATATTGGTATAAAATATTTATAATAAAAATATATAGCATGTTACTCAAACACAAAGTTTTTGAATACAAAATGCAATTAGCAAGCCAAGTTTTACATGTTCAATTTACATTTGTAAGTGCACAATTTATAATTGTATGGCATTGTACTGTATTCATATTTTTTTTTCAAAATACAAAATAGATGGTGCGAGAGAAACAAACCAGTGATGTGTATGCTCTCAAAAGTGTCCGCAAAGAGCTGGCTCGGAAGAGAGTCTCTGGGGCTGAAGATGAGAGAGATGTCCTTGCTACTGCTACCAGCCCGTGGATGCCAAGGCTACAGTATGCTTTTCAGGTAAACCATTCACTATGGCCTAATGTCTATAAAAGCTAATGACAGTTGCTGATCACCATCTAAAGACAACATTTTTCTTCTTTTGTCATTTTTGTCTTAAATGTGCTAAGGCTTAAGTTTTTTAAACTAACAAGTTTTTGTCTTGAACTTACGCCAAAGTGTGGAATACAATCTCATCAACAAACTCTTTAAAAAAAACATTGCTCTCTAGACTCTAGATCTAGAAAATAATCAACAACTTTTGATATAACTAACTTCGATTTATTTTAGGTGTTATTAGTCACTAGATAAATGGCTTATTTCAAACTACTTTATTCTATAGTCAGCGTAAACACATGTCCACAGTGGGAAATTGAAGTTGCAACCATCTGTTTCACAGTCGGGAGATCATCCTGTAACCTGGAGAAGCTCTCATTTTATAATAATACTAGTGATGGACTAATCTGCAAATCGTGCAGATTAGTAGACTTATCATCCAGTTACAATTATAAAACCAATATTATTGACTTTGTAGTACAGTACAGTAACAAAAATGTGAAGAGAAACTTCACAACCGGCATGCACAATAAAGGCCTGAGCCTGTATCAGGTCTAATCCACTCCTGTTGAAAACTATTTAACCATTTCTTGGAAGTTTTGATAGCAACCAAATATCTTATTACAATAATTTGCATTGCCAGTTGGCAATTTTAAAACCGACTAGTCAGTTAGTCTGCTAGTCGGAAGAAACAATCTCTAATTAATATAATGTATGGTTATGTGCTAGGACAACAGCAACCTCTACCTAGTAATGGAGCTGTGTTCCGGCGGAGACTTGTCGGGGCTGCTCTCTCGCCGTAACCACCCGCTTGCAGAGCGTGACGCGGCCTTCTATGTGTGTGAGGTGGCGCACGCGTTGAAGGCATTGCATGCGATGGGATACGTCCACAGGGATGTCAAACCTGCTAATATACTTTTGGATAGGTATGTTTTGTTTATTATTGAAAATTAAATAAAAATATTTGAATAAATGAATAACTTCTATAATATATACACCAAATAAAAATTACAATATTTACAATATTTAATTACAAAAGAAAACATACACCGCCGCCGTCTTATCGCGGCCTTATCACATAAAAGTGATTTTCTCCAGGCAATCTGGGCATATATAAAAGTAACTTTTACATATTTAACTGCTGCTCGCTTTTTTAATCTTAAAAGCTGACATATTGTTTACGTCAATGAAGTCTTGCCCAAAGCCAGTACACTCACAGCTGTAATGCGATTTTTCCCTACAAACATAATACGTGGACTGCAATTCAATAATTCATTTAATCTAATATATTACAAAGGGTAACAATTTATTTGTTTGTTTGTGATAGTCTCCGACACTGCTGGACCCATTTCACCAATTCTGTCACCAATATAAAGCTACAAGTACGTGTGGAGTATTATCTATGTTTGCTAAGCTAGAGTAAATTTTCGTATTCCCCCCACAGATGCGGGCACGTGAAACTGGGCGACTTCGGTTCGTGCACGCGCCTGTCTGAAGGCGGCTGCACACTCCCGGCCGGCACGCCCGACTACGTGGCCCCCGAGTTGCTGGCGGCCGCGCATTGCGCCTCCACGCACGCTGTGTGTTCGCAGTACTGTCGCGGGATTGTTACGCAGGCCATTGTGGGTTCAGCGGGCTACACACCTTTACATTTAACTGCGCTGTTTTAACTGTACAGTTACATCGTATGTAGGCAAAACTGAGAACTGAACTGACATATCATAAGATAAAGCAGTACAGTTAAAACTGCAGTTAAATCTAAAGATGTACAGCCGACTTTACAGATAACGCTATTGCTTAAACTAGATATTAATACTGGAGTTTAAAGCTAGATTAATGAATTGGAAAGAGATCTCATCTTTGAAAATATGTAACTTGATTTTCTTCTGTTTTCGTGATGTTAGATTGGAATTAAACTCATGTACCTTGAGAGCTCTGAAGACCTCGAAACATAGGACATTGGTAAAATGCTTAATATAATGAAAACTGTTAATTACTACTGTTTCTGCACTTTTTTCTAATACCTATTTATTATCAATATGATCTCTAATGTTGTGGAAGGAAATGACAGTTTCTTCTGAAATTAAATTATAATGATTTCCATGAATGACACTACTGGAACATGGAACTGGGTCGGCCATAATTTACTGTTAATTATTTAAGTTCTTACTTACTATTTCTAAGTTCATAAAGAACTTTTTACAGATATGTGATCTGGTATTACCTTTTTATCGCGATATTGCTACGAAATAGGGACTTACCTCTGTGTAACCCTGAGTTGTTGATAGTTATTGCAAGAAAAAGAGTCTGGATAGACGGACAGACAGATAGATGAATAACAAAATGATCTTATAAGATTTATATTTTTCTTTTGCAATATGGAACCCTTAAAATTATGAATATGAACTCAAAGTTTCCTTACTTCTGTTAGTCTAGCTTTGATTCCTAATTTAATAGTAGGTAGATACAGTGCACAGTAACAAAATGCATGGATCGTTATAGTAAATGAATGGAACAGTAAAACAATCTTGTAGAAAATAACATTGGAATTGGCTGTAACATTATAGTGAATGGTGATGTAAATAATGTAATGTGCTGTAAATAATATCGTAATGGTGATTGGTGGAATGGGAAACTTAAATAATGAAAGCGCCAGATGCAATGTCTTCAAGCGCCATCTAACCCAAAATTACAGACTCTGAGCAACTACGCATTAATAGAAAAGTTATATGATTTTCTTTCATTAATCAAATTATTAGAAAACTGTTCAATAGAATAGTTATAAGATTTTCTCTCGCCATCAAATTCTTCGAATTATTCGATAACGGTTTACAGTTAGAAAACAAGAAATTACTAACTCTTCAAAAGCTTAAGCGAAACTACAAAATATCCAAAAAAATAAACCATTATCGAGAATAATATAATAATGCTGACTCATTGTTTCCACTTTTTAGTTATCCTACTAATATTATAAATGTGAAAGTGTGTGTGGGTTTGATGTTTGGATGTTTGTTACTTAATCACGCAAACACTACTGATCCGATTGCGATAAAACTTGGAATATAAGTAGTTGGATACCGGGAATAACACATAGGCTACATTTTATCCCGATATTCGCACGGGAACGGGACTTACGCGGGTGAAACCGCGGGGCGCAGCTAGTATAGAATATGTGCCCTGGTTAATTTTTTACATTTATCAGTTGTCATATGTATACTAAAAGATAAATTAGGAGTACCTATTGATGTATATCACCATAGTCACCATCACCATACATGACTTGTGCCAACAATAGCCTTATCTGCTTACAGTCAGCCTGCGACTACTGGTCACTGGGAGTGGTCGCGTTCGAACTGGTCACCATGCGACGACCGTTCTCTACTACAGATGAGGACAGTATTGCTACGATATTGAATAACATACAGAGGTAAAAATCCCATTCGATAGACTTTTACTTTATTCAGATTATACCAAAGCCCAATTCTATTTAACCTGGGCTACAGAGTTCTTAAGGATTCGATAAAACCAGTCTTGTAAATAAGAAGTCCATGGAATGAGCTCATACAGCTTGTCTTCTTTTTTTGTTGAGTTGTGATTCACCTAGAGTTTTAAGGACTATTTTCTATCAGTGATACCAACTGGCTAACGTGCCTTCCGAAGCACGGAGGAGCTAATGAAAATTATTTTTTTGCTATATATTTTTTGTCACTCATCTGAGTATAGAAGGTGGCAGGTCCATTATAGATCAGGAGTGCTTGGGATTGACCAACATGGAAGAACTTGGAGGAGGCATATGTCAGCAGACAAGCTGAAGACCTATAAAATAATAAATTAAATTGTTTGTCTATAAGTACTAATATTCAGCAATAAAGGCTATCTTTATCTTTATCCAAGTATAGACCGCTCCAAGTGTTGTTTAAGCTATACGATCATTTAATACCGACATAATTATAGGTGGTAATGTTTCCAGATATGAACGCGACCCCGACCCTCAGCCTCCATTCGAGGATGTTCCCAACGGTCCCTCGGGCGCGTGGCGCTCGCTAGTGGCGGGGCTGCTCCGCGTGGCCCCCGCGCGTCGCTACAGCTACCTCGACACGTTGCAGCACGCCGCGCTCGCGCACATTCACGTGCACAGCGTGCGCGAACAGGTGGGTAGCGACGCTACGGGACTCTAGGGCTATGTGTGAGACGGTCACGATAACTGTGCAACTGTTATTTATAGTTTACTATCTGCATCTTTACACAGTATAAAACAAAGCCGCTTTCCGCTGTCTGTCTGTTTGTATTTATGCTTAGATCTTTAAAAGATAGGATAAAGGTTGATAGAGTGATTTAATAGGATGTAAAGATGCATGACACATCCTAATGTTCCCGTGGGAACGGGACTTAATCGGGTGAAATCGCAAGGTGCTTTTAATATCGTAAATTACATTATTTGTGACCATGTAAATCTCCTAAACTTCCTTTTTCCAAAGATCGGGAAGAGATGGGTTGACTCTATTACAGACTAATTACACATAATGGGTTTTTCGAGTTCGAGAGCTGCTTAATTATTTAAGTAGAACTCAAATTTTGAGTTGCGTTTTTGTATTTGGTCGTAAGTTTCGTAGTTGGAGCATTGTACGTGAGTGTAACGTTGGGTATCGTGTGGGCAGGCTCCGCCGTGGGTGCCGCACGTGCGCGGCGCGGAGGACGCGAGCTACCTGTCCGCGGGCCGGCGGTCCGCCTCGCCCCCCTCCGCCGCGCCCTTCCGCACGAGGCCGCCCTTCGCTGGACAACTGCCGTTTGTTGGTAAGTTTGGATTTTTTTTCTTTCGAGAAAATTTTCAGGTATCGTCTTTTTACGACATTCACGTGTTAGTAAATATCCTCGACTTTAATAAAAATGGTTTCAAAAACTTTTATTTTAAATAACTTTCGTAGTGATTCACCCTAGAAACATCAGTTCTGGCCTACTGCGGCCCCTTAAGTCTCATGGTACCTCGAAAAGTGTGCCAACACCTTTTAAATATCATGGAAAAATCTGCCATTTGTATTAGTATTAAAGCCCCATACTCATCTTATGACGTGACAGGAATAGGGCTAACAAATTTTAGTTGTGTAAAAGAAGGACGTAAGATGCGACTATGCAATATTTTAGTGAGTAATATCAAACAATTCCTATTTTATTTATTTAATACTAATCTGTGCAAATGACAAAAAATATTTTAAAATTAAAACCTACATTCCAAATGTTACATCTAAATAGGTGTAGTTAAAACGCAATAACATCCAAAATCCACATTCGTTTTGCTCGTTATTTACAAACAAAATCACTAAAATCACAAACACACCTTCATCATCTCGATGCCGTAACTTATTATGAATGATATAATGCTAAATGGGTGTTGAATTTTATACAGAAAACTACTCACGCTTCATTTGACTAAAAAAGTGAATTATAGATTTTAAGTATTGTGTAACACTAAAATTTTTTTGCTGTAATAGCTTGATTTGATTAGTAATAGTTTGATTTTAATATCAGAAATCAATTTTATACCGTCTGTAGTGAAAAACAGCCAGGTAGGCATTACTGGATAAAAAAAATGTTTTTGAAAATTTTGCAATTTGTGACATGATTCAAGTACCTCTATTGGTTTGAGAACCAACTAAATCTAAGGATAATATATTCCATTTGTTTGATACTGATCTGTGTGGCTGAAAATCACTTTCTCGAGCTCCTGTGCTCCGTGCTCCGCTCCTGTCCGTCTGTGCTTCGGAAGGCACGTTATTCGTCCCGGTTGTTATTACATAATTATATAAAAATGTCTTATATATAACAATGAATCCCTACTATTTCGCGTGGTCACGGCATCACGCTTGAACGGATGGACCTATTTCAGTAATTCTTTTTGTATCGTGTTTGTTATGATCAGGTTCTTATGAATAAAAAGCTAAATATTACGCGGATGAAACGACTGCTATATAGTATAGTTTACGCCTTTAGGCGACGTGAAAACTAAAAAAGATTCCGCCCGGACCGATAAACAAACAAACAAACAAGAATTGTAACTAGGTGAGCCACACCACTGTAGGAAAACATGAAGATTGATCTTGATTTAGAAACATGGAAATGTTGACCTGACGGTGTAAATTGTTAATGAAATAATGTAAAAGATTCAAATGATGTTTACAACGCGTTCAGGATACTCGTACGTAGCGCCCGAAGACAACGAAGATAGCAGTGTGGGTTTCAACGCTTCCCACGACTGCACTGCGATCGACCTGGCTACTTTCAAGTAAGTTGTATGTAAGCAATCACTTGGTAATTGCTCCTTTATTTCATCGTATAGGTGAAATAAATAGGTACCAAAGTCAATTTAATTTTCTATGAGCGCCCAGTTGAAGTGTCTAATATATAGCAAATTCAATATTATTAGGGGTATGTGTTTATTAGTCTATGTATGGCTCTTCCTTTGTGGCGCTTCAAAGGTCATAAGCGGTTAGACTGACGTTGATATTCTGACGTTAATTGATGAGTCTTAAAAAATATATCAAAGACTTCAAATACTAGTATATGGCTGGATTGCAAATAAATTATATTTTTCACACTAAAAATAAGTAAAATTTAATTGAGATAAGGTTAAATTTGCTAAATCAAAGTACACTTTTTCAAAATATATCTAAAAATGCCATTTAAGTTGTTATTAAAATCGGCGACATAAAACTCCTTAAAACAATTTTCGCTATCTCGTATTTGACCTTCTACTTCTGCCTAAAAACATCCATAAATAGGCAAAAAGTATACCTAAACTTAATCTAGTCGAGGTAATTTTCAATCTAAAATTATTTACAAATGTAAATCTAATCTAAACCCGTAGTTCTAATATTGGGCATGACTTGTGTAAGTTTTACATGTGTTTCCTATATGTTAATAGGTCAGCGGAGAAGCTAGCTGCGATGCGTAGCCGCGAGATAAGTTCGCTACAGAGCAAGCTGGCGGCGGCCGAGGCGAGCGTGTCGGCGGTGGCGGAGCGCACGCGGCGCGAGGCGGACGCGGAGGCGGAGCGACAGCGGGCCAAGCTGCAGGCTGAGATCACGGCGCTAGCGCTGCAGAACACGTGAGATACAATACTTACTTTATTTTAGGGTTCCATCCATACCCAAAGGGTAAAAACGGAACCCTATTATAGAGACTTCACTGAATGGTGCTGTCTGCGTCTGTCACCACTACCAAATACATCACCAGTTGAAATTTCAGATCACAGATGATGTATTTCTGTTGCCGCTATAACAACAAACACAAAAACAAAATTTAATATTTTAGGGGGGGGGGGGGGGGGGCGAATTATATTACCTCTATTTTGTATTAATCAACAAATGGTTATGATAATGAAAAAGATATGATTTATTCTCTGTGCACGGTTTCACACGTGTAAGTCCCGTAAAGCCTGGCGTAAAACGTAAACACGTTCTCGTTTAAGTCGAAACACTTCAATGTATCCTTTAATCGCTCACCTTGGCGGGTAAAATGTTATAAACTAGCATTATCGGCGAACTTTCTTCCAGCCGTCTAGAACGTCAAATAGAAGTGGAGAAGGAAGAGCGGATGGCGCTCCAACGCACGAACCAAGAGCTCTCCTCGGGCATAGCGGAGCGAAACACAGCGGAAGCGCGCACAGCGCGGGCTGAGGCGGAGCGCGCGGCCTGCGAGCGGGATGCGGTCAGGGTAGACCTGACGCGGTTGGAGGGGAGGGTGGAGGAGCTGCAGGCGGAACTGTCGCGGGCGCTGGCTGCCTCCGAGGTGCAGAGGTCGCAGCATCAGCATTATAAAGTGAGTTCAAATGAATAATAAATAAATCTTGCACGACATTACACACAACGCAATCTAGCCCCAAACTAAGCACTAGACTTGTACTATGGGTACTAGACAAGGGATATACTACATATTATACTTATTGGTCGGTTGATTAGTTGTTTGGTTTTGGGGCTAGATGGCGCAGTGTGCTGTATTGACTTTCCCCCTATACTACAACCATGGAGTCTTCAAGTTTGAAGTGAATAGATTTGTGCTAAGCAAACATGTTCCGTCGGCGTCAACGTTGGGAAGGGTCTGTTATATGAGATGAGGTAACAAGTTAAAAAAACCGCGCATATTCCTATACATATCAGCTGCATAAATACATATATGGCAATACGGACGAAATCCTTGGGCGGTGACATTATTCTTCCAGTAGATAAACTTATAACAAACGCTTTGGGTAGTTAGTTTATCACATGGTTATTAAAACTATGTATGCGTGCATATGTATACATAGGCCTTAAGAAAACAAATGAATCCTGTAACAAAACCAGTTTGTAATAGAACCTGTATTGAACAAAAGGTTTCTCACAGGATATCATAGAGCAAGTTCAGCAGTTGAGACATAGACGGCTCACTGAGATCAACGTGCGCGCTGTTGTGAGTTCAAGTAGACTAGCGATCTGTAGTCCTTGTATGTTAAATGTTTATAGGGGTAGATTTTTATTCGGGTTTCGTCATGTTAGATTGATATTAAACTTTTTTTTGTTGTTTAATGATGCGTTGATTGTTTTATTTTAAGTATTTTTCAACTCCTTACGTTTGGAGGTCGTTGCAGACCTCTTGTTCAAGGGTAACCGAGAGCGTGAGGCGCATGAAAAATAAGCACTTTTCAGTCTACACGTAAGCAAGAAACGTGATAAGACTTTGAAACGTAGGACGTTGAAAACTGCTTAATATAATAAAACACGATTTAAAAAAATATGTGATTATATGTATATAATACAGGCTCTTTTTTCGAATCTAGAAAGTCGATTTGTATAGTTATAGTTTAGAGATTGCATGTATTATATATAAAGTAGATGTTATTAGTAGATATATATTGACCCCCTTACTTACGATGATTAAGAGATAACCAAGTTATGTGACGTTTGTCTCTGTCTGTCATTTTTGAAATTTCATGTCACACTAAAAAAACAAACGATACATAGTTATGCAACTGTTAACCACCGTTTATAAGTAAGGGGGTTAGTCTTTAATACTCAGTGTTTCAATGTCTTTAGATAGTTGATGTGGTGTCCTCATTATATGAAAAAACAGTCTTGATGACGAGTCGTAATCAAGCGAAAGTACTGTTAAACATTATATTTGTGAATGTTCGTAATTTGCTTTGTGTTATCTATATATATTTACTTTGTATTATAGCTGTGAATGTTCCTTAAATAAATAAATAAACGTCCCATCAATTTTCTCAAGGACACAGTGGCAAAAGAGCGCGCTATACGGCGTCAGACGCTGAGCGGAGGCGAGGCGGAAGCGCGCGAGGCAGGCGCGCGCGTCGCCACCGCCGAGGCCAACCTCGCGAGGGAAGTGCGCGCGAGGGAACACCTCGAGAAGCGAGTGGCGTCGCTCACCCACGAGTATGACACGCTACACGCGCAGAGCAAGTCGCTGCAGGCCGAGCTCGATGAAGCTAAGAAACAGCTTGCTAATACTAAAGTAAGTTAAAGCTATATTTAATGTTACGCGTAAATCTCGATCCCGCGGATCAAAATCAGTCCTTCGCTACTCTCTATCATTTAATCTATCCCTTTGCAAATTTTTATTCAAATCGGATGTACCGTTGAATAAATTGAATGAATAGGGAACATTCAATTCATTCAATAAATAAACAAACTTTCGCATTTATAATATTAGATTGTAAGGATGTTTTAGTTAAACTATGGTTTTCATGTACCTACTGCTATAAAATTAGCCTTAAAAAATGTAAAGAAGTAATAAGTAAAGTGACCGATGTCGACCTCTGTAGCGCATCGTGCGAATTCCAGACTCCAAAGCAGAAGGTTGCGGGTTCGATTCCCACCGGGTGCAAATATTTATGCTTGAAAATAAATATTTGTATTTGGTCTGGGTGTCTTTTCATGTATTACATGTTGTCTGCTCACCATAACAGAAGCTGAGTAGTTTACCATAGGGCTAGATAACGCTGTGTTATTCACACAGTTTATTTTAAAAAAATTTTTTTTAAAAAACAAGATACATAGGCGAGCTCTAGTAACACGTTGGAGTTGAGTAGTTCTTATAAATAAATTGGCAATGCCCCGCGGCTTTATCCGGAATCGGGATAAAGAGCAGCATATGCGTTAATCCAGATCTCCAGCTATCTGGATACCATTGCAATAAGTTTAGTAGTTTTTTGTTTGAATGAATTACAAACATATTTACCTACAAATTTCACCTGTAAAATATCAGTAGGAGTACCGCAAATAAGTTTTCAACTTGTCCTGTATTAGGTTGAAACGCTTAACTGACAGTTTCTTAATTAAAGCTAGG
The DNA here is from genome assembly GCA_949358125.1 of Idaea dimidiata. NCBI lineage: Eukaryota > Metazoa > Arthropoda > Insecta > Lepidoptera > Geometridae > Idaea > Idaea dimidiata. Next base: position 16,025,660 of record OX442335.1, on the reverse strand, counting down.
TTCTAAATGATTTAGTGGGCAAGAACTTGGCCATAGATTTTTGAAACAATTTATATTAATTCCTATTAAGTACAAGGAATAAATAAAACATGTATTTTAATTTCCCAGGAAACACTAAATGAGAAACAGCGTTTAGCCAACACAAGCAATGACCAACTGAACGAAGTACAAACGCAGCTGGCGCAGGAACGAGTTAAAGTATCCACTTTACAGGCGCAAATCAAGGTATGAGCCTTAAAAATTTAGTGGCCATACTACAAACTCCAGTACTTTTTTTTATAGGTAAAACATCTCAACAGTTCCTCAATGTTAGATCTTTTTTTCCAAAACTAACAAAAGTATGATTTTGTTTGTCTGTCTTGATTTTGCATTATTATGCAAAAATGCAAAATTATTATGCTTGCGAATAATGCCGTTTTTAATTAAAAAACGCGAGTTAAACCCGGTAAATATTGTGTTTTATTAACAAAAAGTATTTTAGGATAACTTGAAGCTTTTGAAATGTTATTAATTTCTTCCAAACGATTAGGTCATAGCTCTGTAGCTAAGGCGTTTTTGAGAATAATCAAAGAATGCTGAGGCATCTTTAAAGCATTTTAGTTATAGAAAACACAACCGGATCCCAATGCTAGCCGGAAGCATAATTTCAAAACAGTAAACCGGTAAATCTGTAAACATGAAATTGTGACAGGAACTGGAGACCAGCATAGAAGAGAGTGTGCGTCGCGAGACGGCCATGGAGGAGCAATGTTCCCGCACCGAGGCGCGACTCAACGAGAGACTCGACGCCGCCGACACCCGCGCCGCCTCCGCCATGCAGGACGACGTCAGGCATCGGGAGAAGGTACTCACATATCTCTATTATGTATGACCATTGTCATTTAACACATGACTCGCATGAGTTTCTTGTGGCTTCTCCTCATCGGAGGGCGCGTTCCGAAGCCACACTAAAATCTTTAGACCTTAAGACGTATCCAAGTGATCATTCAGGTACTTTTCTATTTTACAAGCATCCTATGCAAATAAATAATTTTGACTCGTTACGTTTGCTAACATATTCCTTCACCCCTTCCCCTTTTCCTTCCCAATTTCCACTAAGTGACATATAGTTTTAGTTATTTACAGTGTCGACTTAGAAAACTGTATAAGCATTGTTGTGTAGTAAATAAATCATTTTCCTCAACTTCAATTTGCCGGTTTGTTCTCGTAAATAGTTACATACAATTACCTTCCTAACGTCGCGATCGTTCCGATGACAAAGTCTAAAAGCAGTAAAGTTGATTGTATTGATTGTGATTGTGTAATTTAATCGGAATGATAATAAAATGACGTTTTTTCTTGACGAAAATGCCGTAATAATGTTTTGCAGTTATGCTATTAGAATAATAAGGAATAAGGATAAAGGTATTGTAACGTAAATATTTACAAAAATAAACTTTCTATATCCTTTCAAGCTCTTGCTCTTTCCCTCTTCTCCGTGTCCTCTCCAACATAGTCCCTATTCCTCTTTGCCTATCAAATAATATTATTCAAAAGATCCCTATTGCTCAGCTTATAGCTCGCTATTGTTTATAGCCCTTTTAAAGTCATTGTGGGTTTTCTAAAAATGTACGGTTCCTTTTTTAGAGTCATCTGTACTCCCCTCTAAAAACCAAGTAGTTGTAGTTGGACACATATTATTCACGATAGCAGTACATATAATTAAGTTTAAAGAAAAATTATAACAGCTGAGCTGTCTTTCAAATTTACGTGAAAGAAATAAAAAGTAGTTTCTATTTGGATATTACATACTCGTACTAGGTAGTCGTAACGACTTCCAGATTGCAATCCCTGTTATTATTGGAAACTACGAAATCCTACACTGCGCGAGGCCCGACAAGGCACGCACTTGCCCTATTTGTGTACAATAAAACATTCCATTATTAAATTCCATCAGGTAACCCAACTGGAACAACTGGTACGTCACCTAGAGCGCGAGGTGAGCGCTCTGGAGACACGGTCGTGCGCCCGCTGCGCGGAGGCGAGCGACGCGGACCGCAGCGGAGACGACGGCGGAGAGCGCCGCGCCGCGCGGAGCGACACGGAGAGCGTGGGCGACGCGGCGCACGCGCAGCTCGCCTTGCTCAAGGAGCAGCTCGAGCGGGCCGAGGGGCTGTTGCAGGTCTATACTATAATAATAATACATTCTGTGACCGACACACAGCGCCATCTAGCCCCATGGTAGGCTGCTAAGCTTGTGTTACGGTGACTAGACAACGGACAGACTACTTAATACATACATATTATATATAGAAATACATCTAGACCAGATACGAATACTTTATTTTTAAGCATAAATATTTTCACTCAGCGGGAATCCAACCCGCAACCTTCTGCATTGCAGTCAAGCGTTTGCCCGACGCGCCACAGAGGTCGTCAGTCCACTATACCATAACAATATACCACTTGTATCTTCTTAATTACTGGGTGAACTATTTCGATGGGCTTTCAGGGGGATATCCTAAACTATAAAAGATAGTGACAAATGCCGAAAGGAGTTTCAGCATTTGTCACTATCTTTTCGTCCCCGATTTTAACAAAAACTAAAATGACACGATTAGATTTTTTTTTTAATTATTACCCTTGTTTACCTTACTTACCTACTTGTGATATTTGCTTCGAAATAAATGTTTGTTTCATTTTTTTTGCAGTCACGCGCTGAAGAAATAGCCGCACTCCGGCAAGAAGCGAGATCCTCTAATTTAGCAAGATGGCGAAAGGTAAGCTTTTTACGGTTCCGTATTCAATAATTTGAATTGATGTTTGATTTAATGTCAGAGTAATTCCTCATTGCTTTTTATTTATCAAAGGAGCGAGAATACAACAAACTCCAAGTAGAAGCTAAAGCCGCCGCTCGCGACCTCAAACGTCTCGAAGAACGTTTAACTTCAGCTCTCGAGTCTAAAAAGACGGCCGAAACCAAAGCCGCGGCACTCGAGAACGAGATGGCTACATTGAGACCGCAGTGCGAGCGAGCGAGCAAAGACGCAGAGAGGTTTAAAGAGGACTTGACGAAGATTCAGAAGGTGTTTGATACCTTACAGGCTGAGGTGGATAGGTAAGCTAATACTACAAATCACTGCATTAAAGAATCACATATGAATTTCAGGTCTAAAGACATAATTACTCTATTGATTAGACTATATAAATTCAATTTTGATATTAGGGGAAGAAACTATAACCAAGGCTAGCATGACAGTGGCTGACATTTCACAATTTGTCAAATAGTCTAAGGTATTTTTTAATCTATAATTCTCTGACAATGCCCCTATACAGCTCATTTTATGTTAACTTTTGATTATTTTGCTCTAATATTAATGAATATATTTAATTTCTTTTGACATGACGAAGTGTTCTAGATAATAATACTGTTATTGTGATGATCCTATGGTCTTAATATATGAGTAAGGGTTCCGTCTCTTTCTCTCAAACGACGAGAAAAAGAGACGCCTACTTACTTAGTGCTTTGGGCTTAGTGGTATTCAAAATCTAGAAACATTAAAATAGTTAAGCCTACATCATAAGTTTATGTAACAGTCGTATAATACAAAGTCGCGAAAACAGAAGAAAAAACCGTTTTCTATTGTATTTAAAAGATCCCGTAACGACATCCGCAAGTTGAAGAGCGAGCTCCAATACAGCGAGAAGCGTCGCCTTCACGCGGAGGAACAAGAAGAACTGTCCTCTAGAGAACGTGCGCAGCTACGGGATGAGCTCCACACTGTCCGGGCTGACAACACACTACTTGTACAGGTGAGGGCGGTTGCGTGTTTGTGGATGAGATTGTGTTTCTCTGTTACAACTTATTTCAACAGACAGATAAGTTACTATTGCACTTATTATAATGTTAGTAAGGTAAGAATTATAGTGAAGATTATTGCTTCAGTTCCATTATAGTTCTAAATATGCGACTATGTGAATCACTTGATCATAATCATCTCAGGAGCCCGGGGTTTGCTTACCTATTTTTGTGTCTCTACTTGATACGATATTTGGCATCCGGTTTAGTGTGGCCGTTGGCACGAGTATCAGCCCTTTAGACACCAAGCCAGCATTTCTTAGGTCTTTGCAATATGCCGCGGCCGGGCGGAGACGCCATAGCAAGATATTTGGTACCCATGTAACTGGAGAACAAAATCGCCTCTGTGGGAACAAATGTCTACTCAAAAGGGATGACCGTTTCTTTTACTAATGGTTTAGCTAGCTATCACCCAACAGCTCAACCTATGCTTAATGATTGCGTGATTTTTAGATTTTAATTTTCATACTTAGGCGACGTTTCGATCATGTTCCAATGTTCTTGGTCGCGAGGGGAATAAGAATAAGAGTGGGTAATATTAAATGATATGTTCCAATCGTATGAGTTTAAAACGTTTGTTTTAGAAACCACAAAGTCGTAAACTAAGACACCAACTATTATTAAAGTATTAATTGTATTTGTGTACAGTTCTTAAATTTAATAGGAAATTACGAATAGGTTAGCGTAAACCACATAATAGTCCATAAAGATGGTTAACAAAACAATCATCTTGTTATTTGGATATTATGCGCACGCGCACAGTATTGTGTAAATAAATAATAACTTTGTTTGTCCGGTTGTTTATTTTAACAAATACCGTAACAATGGATGTCTATGTAAACACTATTCTCTCATTAATTGAGATGGGAAAGACTCTCAGTTTGTTTTCGAATCTTTCGCGGGGTGTTTGTGAACGCTTTTTGATTTTAAAATTTAAGATTATATATATTATTGCTATAGGGGGTGTGGATTTTCCCACTCTTATTTTAGCATATTCATTTTTCTGTACGTACAGATATACTACGTACATATTCAACATTAAAGTTTCATCTCTTGGTTTGTTTGCGTAATTTTTAATCCCGCGCAAATTTTTTAAATGCCTGTGTTATTCTAGGGGTCCAGCCATCTGTTTAGATTACATCGCAGTCGATTCAGTAGTTTTGGCGTAAAGGAGTTACAATTACAAACATCCTGATAAAACTTTCGTCTAATATTAGTAAAAGTGCAGTTTTAACAAAACACGGAATATAACTGACCAAAAAATAGAATTAAAAAGTCGGTGGCTCTGTATGTAGAGGTTATTTTTGTTCTTTTTTTAAGCCGGTTTTTTTAATATTTTTTTTATTTCACCATTTTATTGGGCCTACCTACCTACTTTCGACTGCCACTACAAATCAACAAAATTGTAACCGCAATTTGAATTATTGAGGAGTTGATGAGAAGGTAGTTTTAAGTGCTCCATCAATCTGTACCTAGTTCTTTAGGGGCCGATTCTTTTTGGTATAAGTTCAAAAATGAGTAATTTACTGCATTCTGGGATGCTATTCTGTCCACCACTCCGAAGATAATTATTAGATCCTCGTTGAATTTTTATGGGACCACCTCGGAGCGCCCACCTTTCCTTTAAAAACCAGCTTGAGAAAACCCGATTGAGTAGAACCATCTCAATCGGTCAAGCCATTGTCGAGTAATCGGTCCTCTATCCCTAATAAAAATATACTCGATAAATTGAGAACCTTTTTGTTAATGTCAGTTAAATAAAATATATAAACAAAATTTAAAATGGAGATATACAACCATAAACTGGACAAACCTCCAGTTCGACCTAAGCCGGCTTATCTTCGCGGCGTGTGGTGCGGGTTCCTACCCCGCAAGGGTGGTGCTTGGGCCAGGCGGCTAAGACTAGCGCTCGCATCCGACTTAGTTCAAGGAAGATGCCGCGCTGCGGATAGCGCCATCACAGCTATGAATAATCATTTCAATTTGGTAATAATTAAAATATGTCATTGAAGTATTACGTAATACACGAAAACTTTAGATGAATCTTTTTTACGTTTGCACCGTTGCTAGATATCCCTTTACATGTTACGAAAATTTTAACAACGTATTCCTTAACATCTTGTTGAATTTCCCCCTTACCTTATTAGTTCATTATTCTGAACCATGCATTCATGGTTCAGAAGAATTACTGTAAAAACCTTTTTTGAGTCAATCAATCAAATTTTTAGGGGTCATAAATTGCAATGTTTTATACTGTTTTCAGAACAACAAAGCGCTACAAGAGGCCTGCAGTGTACTTGAAGAACAGTTGACAGATTTGGAAAAACTGGCTGATATCCACGAACTCAAAAACAAAGACCTTGAGGTAAGCAAGACATTTTTAGATTTTCATTGTATATCACTTGGGACACTAAAAAGCGTTTACAACCGCAAAGTTTACCCAATCGTTGCTCTAACTTCATACAAATTAGTTTTCCGGGATCGCGGTCTCTTATTTGTAGGACACGTGACGCAATTTGACGCGTTGTCAATGCCCGTTTAAAAAAAAACAGGCAACTATTACTTCTTTCTGCTATGCCTAATGTTTACCTTGACCATTTACTCGACTGTTCCTTACAACTACATTTTTCAGAGCGAATTCCACCGCATGCGAGCGGAGCTAGACCAGTGTCGCAGTAAGCTAGAGCACGCTCAGATACAAGCGTCGGAATACAGCGCCGCCGCTAACCTCGCTGCAGCGCAGCACGAAGAGGCGCGGGAGCAGGCTGCACATGCCAACTGCCAGATCGACCTGTTGAGGGTATGTTTTTGGTGTAATCTGATACTTATGAATTGGGTCCCAAGAAGAACAATTAGGAATAATGTGCTTGTGTGCACTATGTAATTTCAGAGGTTTGTATAGCTTTCTAGGTTTCGCAAGAGATGTGCACTCTCTTATACAAACTTTACCAAATACCACTAACAAAACTGACGATATCGATTTCCTTAAAACAAACACCTTAGATACTTTAAAAATAGACAAAGCTGCCATTTAATTAAATATATATAACTCAAAGGTATATAACTGACTGACTGACATAGTGATCTATCAACGCACAGCCCAAACCACTGGACGGATCGGGCTGAAATTTAGCATGCAGGTAGATGTTATGATGTAGGCATCCACTAAGAAAGGATTTTGATTAATTCTAACCTCAAGGGGATGAAAGTTTGTCGTTTGTACTAATACTTCTTAACGCGAGCGAAGCCGCGGGCAAAAGCTAGTCTTACATAAAATGAATTATTTTTGTTCTTAATTGGACAGACAATGTCACGGGTGCCTCGATGTGTTAACCGTGTTCTTGTCTTAACAATTCTGAAAACCTTCTTTCTTCTCGTATGCAGGAGAAGTTAGAAAGCCGCGAGAACCGTGTCTGCGAGCTAGAAGCGCGCGTGGCGGAACTGGAGGGCGCCGTGCGCGGGCACAGCGCGGCGCTGGAGGGCGCCTCGCGCCGCATGCGCGCCCTGCAGGAGGAGTGTGCGGCGGGCCGCACGCGCTCGCACCAGCACCACCAGGCGGCGCTCGAGCTGCATGCACACTTGCAGGATACACAGGTACACTTACTACTAGAATCGTTTTCTCAAGCACCGCTGTGGTTTGGAAGACACGTCAAGCAGTTAATAAGCGTCTTAGGGCGATTAATATGTTTGATAGCAGTCGTTAGGTCAAGTTACACCCGGCGTCTTAGGGCGAGGACCTCATTAGCCTACCTGCACCGGCTGATCCTACATGGTCGTGCGGGTTTAGCAACGCTTGGCGCGGTCGTTACTTGGATGGGGACCGTAAAATTTGTGTGGCAAAAATCATATTCTTGAGCTCCTCCGTGCTTCGGAAGGCACGTTAAGCAGTCGGTCCCGGTTGTTACCTCTGCTAGCAGTCGTTAGATCAAGTTAGAGGCCCATAGGGCGATCTAAAAACTCTAACACTAGGTGAGTCACACCACTATACGAAAAAGAAGAAGGGCGATATAAAAATTCTGAGCCACACCACTGTACGTAAACAATGCTATTCAATTCTGGGTGTACTTGACAATTACTACAATTTTAATATACGTGTGCTATGATTGTAGTCCCATGTACAAAAATCGTGACATAAGCAGTCGGCCAGAGAAGCTCCGACCCTGCACTAACACAGTTCCCTGTAACCAGGAGGAGTTGGCGGCGGCGCGGGAAGCGGCCGAGGCGGCGACGGCGTGGTGGCGCACTCGCGAGACCAAGACCGACGCCACGCTCCGACAGCAGACCAAACTCATTGACTTCTTGCAGGTAATTGTTCGGGCTCGGTTCCCGCAAATTACCTGCTCAAATTAGGTCCTTTTGCGTGATTGTTCATTTTATCAGTGGGAGACTTAGCCCAACTCTTCCAAATATGTTGCCATTAGATGTCTTTTATAAAACCATTATTCTATTATTCCATTATTTACGTTTAATCTATGTCTTTACTTCATGTAATGTAATTATTTGTGTTTTTGTTGTAATGTTGTATGTTGTGCAAATAAAGTTAGTATCTATCTATCTATCTTAAAAATCTTTAATAGGTGAGCCACGCAAGTACCCAAAAAAAAGGATGTATGGTTACTTTTTAAGTTTACGACAAAAAAAATAATGATTGCAGGGCGTTAGACACAGCACAATCTAGCCAACCAGGCTTGTACTATGAGTACTAGACAATGGATACATTACTATTATACTTTTTAAAAGTTAGATTAATAATTTAAGAAAATCTCATACCATAATCCAATATTTCAATTTTTTCCGTTGTATGAAGTTCTTACATTTTCCCAAATTGCAGGCTAAAGTAGAAGAAGCGGGCCGTAAGAAGTGCTCGCTCAGTAACAAGTTGTTCGGTCGGTCCGGCCGGCGGAACGCCGCCTCGCCTCCTTTACGTAGAGCTAACAGGTAATTATGCTACTGTACTTTTGGTTTATTACAACCCGCGACGGTTACATCTACGAAAGTCCTGATACCGTGGAAATTTTGAGAAATCCTTTGTTAGTGGATACTTTTTCTTCTTAGCTATTGGCTTCCGCTCTCCACAAAGCAGCAGGAAAGTGTCAAGTGTTATTAATTTTTGCAAGTTATTTGCATTTTGTATCGAAACAGTCAAGTCGTCGTAGTAAAAGTCAAGCCTAGGAAGTCATTGTAAATGGTGGCTCTTTATAATGACGATACACGCGAACTTTAGAGACAACGCTGAGTCCATGTTTTGCACCGATTTTGATCCAACATGATGAAAACAAAAGAAAAGTCTACCTTTATAACATTCCAAATATCACTATAGTTTTTGTGTGTGGAGTAATACATCCAACCATGTATCTGACCTCAAAATCATTCGTGTTAATAATATTAGTAACTTACCTTTACTTGTGATTTCAGGGAGCTTCGAGAAGAAGTAGAAAGACTCCGTACCAAGCTAGCCGCAAGTAACTCCAGTTTCGATGTGAACAGTCTCCCGCCCACGCCGCGGAGGGAGACCAATAAGATCAATAAAACAACGATAAATAGGTGGCCAAGTCATTATAAATACAATTTAATAATGGGGTATTTACAATGTTTTAATTTCTTTTTACTGAGCTAGATATTTCTTCAGTAATTGCAACTGGCTTGTCCACGAGACTGGAGATTGCAGGTAGGTAAAGACAGCTAAGTAGGGTACAGACCATAAGATTTAACTGCTCAGTTTTAACTTGTGTTTACAGTTTATCTGTACAGATAAATCGTACGTTACACACGCACGACGAACTAAGAACTGTACAGTTGAAGTTTGAACTGACAATAAAATCGAATCGTTAGGTACAACTGTACAGTTAAAACTGCGTAGTTAAGTCTAAAGGTCTGTAGCCTGCTTGAGGGGTGTTTGTATCGAACTACTCCCTGTCGGAGGTAGTAACAAATTAAAACATTGTAAATACCCCATAATCAACGATTTATTTAGATATTATTTCTAAATGGACATAATAAATAGATGTGTTAACATAGTTAAATACAAAAAAAACCCTATACAATTAAATCAACCATCAAAGTTTAAAATAGCAACATATTGATTTAGACAGACTGACTGCAATGATTTCTTTAACACCATAACCGAGGTCATGTGTAAACCAATATTTATTGTATCGTTCCAGAATTATGAATATCGATACACCAGATGGCCCGCAAGAGGATTCATTGTTGCTCGTGTGGTAAGTAAATAAATGAATAAGTTACAGAATACGTACCGTGGCTTGTTACCATCCAACAAGATAACCGTAGCGCTAAGCGGTCTGCAAAACGTGTCTGATGCGCAGATCGGTACAGCCCTTTATATCTCCTATGTCAGCGTACTACATCTTAGACCAGGGATGGGCAAACTTTTTCCTTCGCGTGCTAATATTTACGGCAAAAATCTATGGCTATCTTTTCTTTTCTATTATTATATACGCGAAAGTTTTCAAGTATCTGTATGTGATTTTGTATCTACGTAAAAACTAGTTTTGCGAGGAAACTTAGAATATAGATAGTTGGAGACCTGGAACTAGGCTAGGCTGTAATGATGATGTATCTGCTCTGTGTACTGGTCAGGCCGGACTCGTCCCGCGAGCGCATGCGCGCGCAGTGCGCGGACGGCACGCTCGTGCTGCGCAGCGGGGAGCGCGACCTGCGCGCCGCGCTCTACCACCACGACGCGAACGACTTGCCGCAGAACGAGGCCAACAGGGCCTTCACTGTAAGTTGGAAGCGTTGTTGTGCCTCGCACGACTGTGCTCATTGTGTCTTGGACTCTCGGGGTTACATAAATATATTAACACTTTATTTGCACAACCAACAACAATTACAATCAGTTTAAATTATCTTACTTCTTCCTAATATTATAAACGCTTAAGTTTGTATGTATGTATGTGAGTTTGTTACTCTTTCACGCAAGAACTACTGAATCGATTGCGATGAAACTTGTCATTCATTCATTTATTGATTGCTTTCATGAGTATTACAGATCATATTTTTATAAATATAGCACATACATGATGCTCGTTGGGCTTAGCAACTTTTAATTAATTACATTTTACGTTTATAATAGGGGTTAAAGTATGAAATTGCCGTTTTATTGCAATAGGTTCTTTGAATTGACATAGAATCTTCATGGTTTGAGGTTTTCGAATGAAACTTTTTCAAATGGTTTCTGTGATGTTCTTTTTTTAAAAAATGTGAAACATTTGAATATCGACTTTCAATTGTTTTTGTTATTCAATTTAGACAAGAAAGATGGATACTGCGAAAATTCGAGTGATTTTTGAATACGAGTTCCGACGCGGAACTAACGCGGCAGAAACAGCCCGCAATATCAATGCTGCGTTTGGAGAGGGGTCTACTAATGAACGCACCGTGCGATTTTGGTTTAAACGCTTTCGTGATGGAAATTTCGACTTAAAGAACGAGCCACGAGGAAGACCGCCCACACAGGTGAATAACGATGAATTAAGAGAGATAGTGGAAGCCGATCCTAGTCAAAGTACCCAGGAATTAGCGGCATGGTTTAACGTTACCTTACCCACTTTATTGACTCACTTGCGTCAAATCAATAAAATAAAAAAATACGAAAAATGGGTGCCTCATGATTTGACTGATCTGCAGAAAGAAACGCGTGTTGAAACTTGTGTTGCCTTGTTGAACCGGTACAGAAATGAAGGAATATTGGATCGAATTGTAACATGTGATGAAAAGTGGATTCTTTATGATAACCGGAAAAGAAAAATGCAATGGCTGACCCCAGGTCAAATGCCACAACAGTGTCCTAAAGCAAAACTTACCAATAAAAAGGTAATGGTAACTGTTTGGTGGTCTCAGCATTGTGTTATTCACTATAGTTTTCTTCGATCTGGTCAAGCAATTACGGCAGATGTCTATTGTGCCGAACTCCGAACCATGTTGACAAAACTAGCAGTAAAACAGCCCCGACTCATGAATCGATCTTCACCATTATTGCTCCACGACAACGCGAGACCTCACACAGCACGAGAAACCATTTTGACCCTTCAGGAACTGCACTTAGAAACCATTCGTCATCCTCCGTATTCACCAGACCTTGCTCCAACGGACTACCATTTTTTTCGTGATTTGGACAATTATCTACGTGACAAGAAGTTTTCTTCCCAGGAGGCAGTACAAAATGCTTTCACACAGTTTGTGCAGTCTAGATCGTCGGAGTTCTATCGCAAAGGCATTAATAACCTTCCCATTAGATGGCAGCAATGTATACATAATAATGGCAACTATTTTGATTAAATAAATTTGTTAAAAATTTAAAAAATAAACAATTAAGATTTTCAGTACAAATCGGCAATTTCATACTTTAACCCCTAATATTATTGTGGGATTGAAATTTTATAAAAAGGCATTTTTTAATGATTTCCAGTTTGAATTGTTGATCGTGAAACTTTCTGGTAGTCAAAACATTTTTTTATTGTCATATAAATATAATGTTAATATTATTAGTGTGTATTTAATACGAACGTCACCCTGTATATATATATTCAATGTATTGTATGTCCAAATAATTATTATAAAAGTCATGTCAAATTAATAGATTAGCTTTTATTAACATGATGTTACAAGTTTAATTCCATTTATTTTAAAGGTCAATCTTATTCAATTTAATGATTTGTCGTTGAGGTAACATTTGGTTATTAATAGTTGTTCTAGTTGTCTAATAAATTTCTTAATGTTATTTTCTGTTCGTAATTCATAAGGGAGTTTATTGAATACAGTTATGGCTGATATATATGGACTGTTTAAGTACATCACTAGGCGACATTTCGGCAGATTCATTTTCCTTTCATTATTTTTCCTTTTAGCATATCGTGTTTTAGTTTGTTCAAATATAGCTGGATTTTGTTTGACAAATTTACATATCTCTAGGATGTAAATGCCTGTGAGTGTTAGAAAATGCAACTTTTTAAAGTGGGGCTTACAACTTTCAACTTGGAATATAGGTAGCTGAATACCGGGAATAACACACACTTTTTATCCCGTTTATCCCGATAATCCCACGAGAACGTGACTAACGCGGGTGAAACCGCCGGGCGCAGCTAGTAATAAATAAGTAAGAAGACAAATACACAGAAAACTTAAAAGTAAAAAGTTTGTACAAATGGGCGACCTTATCGCTAAAAGCGATTTCTAGAAAGGTAGGTTCTATCTTAAGGAAGAGTAATCAAATCGACTCAATAAGTGAAGCAGCCCACTGTATGCGACACAGTGAGCAGCGTACAGATTTAATTTGGTTTTTTTTATTGCAATATTTTCTGGCTATAATTATTGATTTATTCATCTACATGTCTTCACAGTCTTCATCCCATTTATTTGAGGTCTTCTTTGAGTGCTAAATTTTTGTCAATGTCGAGTGTCTTTAGGTGTACCTACTATCAATCTGCATATCGTTTCCTCAGGTCAAGATAGAGAACGACGACCGAGGCTCCACCGCAACTATCGTGTGCGCGTCCCTCGCCGAGCGTTCCTCGTGGCTGTCCCGTCTCCACCGCGCCCCGCCCCCCGCCGCGTCCCTCGCTTACCAGCCGGTGTCCCTCGCGCGGTACGACGCCATGCCCACCGCCGCGCTCTTCCTTGCGCCCGATGCGACTGCCATTGGTAATTAATAATTACATTTATGTTCATTGAAAAAAAGTTAGGTTAAGACTACTAAATAAGACACCTTAGAAGTAGAATATAGCTAGAGAACTACAATGTAAATTTATGAGATAACTAAAGTTAAGTCCTACGTACCCAGTTGTATTCATACTTATACTAGTAGTATATCCGTAACACAGGCTTAGTGCCTATTTCTGACGCCTAGCGCCTGCTTCCTACTTTTTTTTTTTCTAAATTATGTTGCAAGGTTTTGTACTTATATGTTTTTGTAGGAAAAAATAATCGTTTCATTTATTATTATATTATTCACGTTGTATTAATACCACAGGCAGCGTAAACGGGTTGCACTCTCTACGCGGCGCGATACGCATCGAATGGGAGTCAGAAGTGTCGCCTCCCCGTCGGACAACTCATAAAGGTTGGTACATTTCTTTTCTGTACAACTGCAACAAATTGTTTGGCCTCTTTTCAAACTCTTATTGCTAGGTTAAAGCTAATCGTAGAAAGGAATCATGTATTTTAGAGTCAATAGCCGGATTAGCAAGCTAAAGTGGCTGTGGGCTGGCCATATTAGCCGTAGAACCGATAACCGTCGGGGTAAACGAGTTCTAGAGTGAAGACCGCGTCTTGGCAAACGTAGGGTAGGACGTCCACGGGCACATTGGATGGTTGGAACTGGATGCGAGAAGCCGAAAATAGATCGATTAATAGATATATAATTGACCGAACGAGCGAAGCGAGTGAGATCCAGTGTAGACGGGCCTGGCGCTCGTATCTTTGTATGTTTGTTCGACGATAACTTGAGTATCGTTGCTCCGATCTTCATGAATTTTGGTATGCGCGTAGTTTAGGTCAATAGAATTTATGTGTTCGAAGATGAGCCGGATCGGTAGGGGGGTTGGGGAGATAGGGGGTCGTGAGGTCTCAGTTCGGGGCGAACTCCTAGTAATAATAATAAATAGAAAATAGATTCGGAGAGGCCTAAGTCGAGCAGTAGACTGCAACAGGCCGTTCGTTCCCTGTGTGTTCCAGGCGTGTCCCTCCTGTCCGAGGGCGGCGCGCGCGCGCTGGCGGTGTGCGGCGGCGTGGTGGCGGCGGGCAGCCGCGCCGCGCTCGCGTCCGCGCTGCGCCGCGCGCCGCACCTGCGGCCCGCCTGGAGCGCCGCCGCGTTGCGCCTGCCGGACTCCACCGTGCCGCATCTGCTGGAGGTCACTACCACTATACCTATTTTATGCCTTCCTTTACAGGGTAAACCATTTCGATGGACTTTCAAGGGGTATCCTAAACTATAAACGATTGCAAAAAGTGCTGAACGGAGTTGCGTCCCCGATTTCGACAAAAACTAATTGGCTCTCCGCTTTTTATATCTTTAAATTCTTGTTATGTAGCTGTTGGTTCTCCTTTAAATAAATAAATAAATGACTAAAATGGTATTATTAGATTTTTGAAAATAAATCGACCCTAACCAGGAATCGAACCTTGGGTGTTTGAAAAAAAAACTAAACATCGTTTATTATTGTACCGATGTTTCAAATTCAAAATATTGGCACCCAGTTCAAAGCATGAACGTATCGAAATGGTTCACCCTGTATAGTTCAGTTAGTCTAACCGTCAGGACTTTAAATTAATATATCTATAGATTTGTTAGCACATGCTTACAGTCTCACACGTCTCGCCAAAACGCCTGAGAAGCAGGAAATAAATATACATAATATGTATCACGCTTCTTAGATAAATATTCAATATATTATATTTGAATATTTATCTTTCGAACACACATTTGTACTGACTGATTGATGTGTTGGTCTCTTTTCAAATAGCCGATCGACATTAGGAAGTATGCAAAGCACAATGCTAAGGCCTTTACCGTCCTTCCATTTATCGAGGCTAGGACTATTGCAAGAAAGTTACTTTTAAAGGAGTCCAATTTGTCTCGGATGTCCAAAGCGTGCTAATGCTGTTGTTGGTTCTAAAATAATCGGTTACCTAACGCTCTGTCCGATGAACCGAAGTGCTAAGACGAGAATTTCAGAAAAACATTCTAAATTGTCTAAGTGTGAATGTAACTAACGTTCTAACGTTGTCTTGCTACAGACGCTGTCAGAAGCGACCCCGGGCAGCCCCTGCGCGGCGGTAGCATGCGGTCGCCGCGTGTTCGTGCTACGTTTCGACGCCTCGACTACAGAGTTCAAAATCGCTCGCTCTCTAACCGTCGACCGAGCGCCTTTCGATCTTCTTCTCACGACAAAATCTCTCTACATCGCCGGCGAAAAGCCCCTCAAAATCAACCTACCGTCGGGAGTTCTCGAGACTTTCGCTATGGACGAGCTAACGGTCTCCGCAGCTGCGAAGAAACATTCCCCACCCCGAGCGATATTACTGATCCGCGAGAAACCGACTGAAATTTTACTATGCTACGCGGAATGTGGGGTATTTGTAGACGAAGATGGAAAACGTACTCGGAACGATGATCCAAAATGGAGCTCCGCCATTCACAGCTGGGAATTCGTGAACCCTTTCTTATACGTCATCGGAGACGATAAAGTGACGATCATCTATATAAACGACGAAGCGTACAGAGCTCCACCTTGCACCTGCGATACTACGTCTCTCGCGTCCTCGACCTCAGAATGCTGCATGCCAGAGACTTATCAGATGAAGTTGAAGGAGCCTTCTTTACTCGGTACGGCGCCGAACGGCGTCATTTTACGTACCACAGACGACGATGGTTACGACGTAGTCGTTGTCGAAGGAATGGCAGCTTTTAGAAGTATCGGAGCATCCATCGAGTCTTTGGAAACCATTTCTGACGTGAAAGGCTCTTCGACCGATTTAGCTCAGTCATTGACTGATATTCCGCAGGACGTGTCTCAAGAAAGTGTCGAAGTTACGTCCGGATTCCTCGCAGACATAAGGAAAAGAGCGCGGCAACTTCGAACTAAAAATCGTCAAGAGAAATCAGATGATATTATCAAAGAAATACTTACGAAGGAGGTGAGTATGAAGCGGTCGTCTCAGGGGAGGCAGTCGCCTGCGACTACGTCCGAGTTTGATTCTGATTCGACAGAGAGTGAGAGTAGAACAGAGTCTAAGGATACAGCGGATTTGTGCGCGGAGATGTTCACGAGGCAGGTCCGGTTTCAGTCATAATTTGCCCTCATTGCCAATAGTGTATAAAATGAGCAATATTACAATTTTTCACACACTGGGTCGAAAACTTGGGAGTGGTGCAGAGAGTATTTTGCTCTCTCTCACACTCATGGGTAGTGGGCGGGCTCGTATTGTGCATTATTGCAATAATGGTGCGCAGCGAGTGAACTTTTTACTATGGCATAGATAGACTAAATGATATGTCTATGACTATAGCATTGGTTAGGTCTAGAATACACATGCTCATTTTTGTGGATATTTAAAACGCTTTATTTACTAGCAGATTGATGACAGATTTTGATAAATCCTATAATGTTCGAAAACGTAAATTATTAACAATCAACTCAAAGTTAAAGTTTTAACTGTGTGTTTCTGCAATTAGCCCTTCAACTGGGCCTTTGTGCGTGACTTCAAGCCGTGGATTTCTTCAGTATGTTTTCCTTCACCGTAAGAGGCGCATAATTTCGATTCAATACCACGACCTTCGGAATGAAAGTCAGGGTATCTACCGCTAGACCAACACCGATCTCCAAACATCAGCTTATTTCTGCATCCAAATAATGTTCAGTAGAAAAATGAGTAGTGTTCAGTGTGACTTGCACTAGTGTTCATTTTGCGACTTGTTCATTCTGCTATGGATCCGTGGCATTCAAATAGGTAATTTGTGTTTTTATTGAACTTGGCATAAACACATTGGAGGTTATTGTTAGTTAGGCATTGAAATCCTTTAATTTGCTTTCTGTTGTTTCCTTAGCTTTGTCTATATTTAAGGAAAAGCTGTTGGATATCCAAATAAATAAAGCAGAGCATGTCAATTTCAGGCATGTTGGTCTCAAAATAGCGTAGGTTTCTGAATTGTACTTAAATTTATTTTTGCTATCGACTCGTTAATCGTAACTCTGTTATTGGTTTCGTAAAATTCTAGACACTTCCGCGTGACCATGGCGCCGATTCGCTTATTAGAATCTTCTAAAATTTTATTTCAATGTCATTATAACTGTGTTTCAAATGCAAATAAATAACGTTTAATTTAATTCAGTTAATTTGCTGGAATGATATGTAAATAAATTTTTAGATTTATTTTAATACGGGAATAGGATGCCAGTTTTTATGTCAAATAAACGGTTTGCTTACTTTTCGATAGGGACAATTTAATAACTTTAATTTATTAGTTTGCTAGATATTTGTTTATAATTTTAAACTAACCCATCTTACCAGCACGCGTGTGCATACAATTTGTATCTATTTTATTTATATTTTATAATAAGGACATTTTAATGTACTCGGTGAAGTTTTAATAGTAATTTTAGAGTTATAATTTGTGAGGTGTTTTTAATAATTGTTGACTTATGATACGTTATACTGTGATTTCTAACATGACTTAGCTAATCGGTTTGTTAATAAACTTAGTCAGGATGATGTCCTGCTAGCTGATTATATAACTTATGTCTGGTTGCTAACAAACCAACTGTAACTGTCCAATTTTAAAAATTAACAATTTCAATTGTGTCAATTTGTTAGCATCAGAGATACATAATCAGGCCGCTGCTGATTAAAAAAAAAGACCATATCGTGAATTTAGATTTGAGAATAGGTTTACTGATTTTGTATAAAACAACAGAAATAAGCTTGTCTCGATTGACGGTTAAGATTTCTTTTTACACACGCTTATGTAATGTTCGTTTAGTATTATACCTATTGTATTATATGTATTATTTATACTTTAATAAAATAAGTATGCCGTTCTATCTATCTTGTTTTATTAAATAACGTCACGAATTTTAATTGAAACAAACAAAAGACAACGAAAACTAAACACAAAATAATTGGAATTCTATTTCATTTCAATGGAAGCATCGCCATCCGTTAAATTCTGATTTCGTACAATTAGTGATTTGTTAGCAGTTCGTTCAAAATTTTAAGTAGTATGTTATAAATTCGTAACAAATTTGAGGTGATCTATTATACTGGTACAATTTATTGAATTTGTACAAAATGAGCAATGTCTAAAAATTGTGACGTGCATCGCTATTCATTCAAATTTAATGATTTGTATAAAATAATTTATTGTTTTATTTGTTACATGATTCAATAGGCCGCACACGCTCCCTCCCGTAGCGAGTGGTGTTTAGTGTTCTCTAACACAGTTCACCTAGTAGTTTAAAATTCTAGTTCTCGGTTGGTGTGGGTGTAAACAAGAAAATGAGTTATCATTTACAGTGATTAGTATTAAACAATCAAGAAAGATTGCTTTTTTTCTGTCTATAGAATCTTTGCGAACGTAGAAAAATCAAGAAAAGAAAGCTCTACATTTATTTTTACATCAAAACAATTTGTAGGAGTGGGGAGCATTCGCTCGTTTGGGATTTGTAAACGTTCCAGCGAAAACTCGGTACTCTGTTCGGTGTAATGCTCACAGCGAGTATGCATTTACCCGTAACATTTTGTTGTATCTACTAGTACTGACAATGTAGGTACCTACTTTTCTTTTCACGCCATTATGGCGTAGGATAGTCGATCACATCAGCAAAGGGATTTAATAAAATACATTTTTTTAAACAAATTATGTATATTAATTATGTTTATACATTGTAATAACATACAACTACGATTTTCATAATTTATTTGTAACAGAACTACACCCCTTTCGTCCCCTCTGAGGATGAATTAACTTTTCCATCTCATTCACCCTCCTCGAGGCAAGGGGATGAATTAACTTCGTCTCTCCATCAAGCCCTTTGGGGGAACCTATTCCATCTTTTCACCCCCGTGGGGGAGGGATGGGAATAAACTTCCAAACCACAATAACCCCTTTGGTAAATTTATTATTTATCTATGTGTCGTCAATCTAGTACAAGCTTTTTAAAAACAAAACAATTTGTAACAAACTCTTACTTTGAATTTGACAGGTTTCTTATAAGAGAGGCTTTATTCTGATAGTTTGACTCATTCATATAAATTAAAAAAAATAAAAGGAAAAATATATCTTCAGGAATTCACTCGAGACGAGGGTTTTTTGAGATGTATTTTTCTTTTAAAATATTGGTAGTACAACAAGTAGACCGTGTGAACAGTGTGTAGTGTGTACAAGAGCCGCCTACAACAAGTGCGCGCCCACACCGAACTGCAGGCCCGGAGCGGGCACGTCGCCGTCCCGCACCCGCAGCGGGAACACGTAGTTGAGCTCCAGCCGCGCCACGCTCCCCACACGCAGCGCCACCCCGCACCCGCACGTCACACGCACGTCGCTCAGCTGTAGGGGGGACGGATAAAGAAAAAAAAACTTTAAAAAATATCTAGACAGTGCGGACGGATCAAGAAAAAGAAAGACGTGTGATACTCGGGGACTGCCGCGGTAAAGCTATTGCATAGCGAGCGCCGCATCGCTGTGCCGGTCGGAGTGGAGGGTGTAAGTTTATTTTCGATACGGAATTTCTTGATTCGGTCGCCGTGCTCAAAGCCCGCGATAAAAGCTATGCGATAGCGATAGATTAAAAAATATTGCACGACATTACACACAGCGCAATCTAGCCCCAAACTGAGCACTAGGCTTGGTACTATAGGTACTAAGACAAGAGAAATACTACAAATTATCTTTTTTTTTGTTAATACATACATAATTATTATATGCATACATAAGACATCCAGACCAGATATAAATGTTTATTTCTAAGAATAAGTATTTGCACCCGGCGCGAATCGAACCCGCGGCCTTCTACATTGAAGTCGGGCATTAGCCCGAAGCGTCACAGAGGTCGTCGAAAGGCTGAGATGATGATGTTCAGATGTTTCTGATATTGATAGTGTCTGTATGTGTAAGTGAACGTACCGCACGTGGCCAGTCGTCTCCCGCCCAGCCCGCGTTGAGGAAGGCGTGCGAGCGCAGCAGCGCGGCGGCCGGCCCGCCCGCCGCCAGCCCCGGCAGCGGGGCCAGCACCGAGAGCCCGGCGGCCCAGTACCCCGCCGCGCCCAGCGCACATCGCTCCTGCATACACACACAGGATAACTGACACACTGCCTACATATCAGGTGGTGTCACTTGGGCACGAGTTTACTCTTCTACGAGTATACAAGGTGTAACAAAATACCCTTTTAAGACGAAAGGGGGTTGTTCTAGACGTCTAGGCGAACAACTTTTGTTCTACGACTTTAGGAAAATCATATTTACACATTTTCCCGGGTCTTAATCGCGTGAACTTTAACTTTTTTAATTTTCCCCACGAGACCAAGATCAATGACCTCTAACTCTAAGAAACAGCTGATTTTCAAGTAAACTTAAATTTTTCGAAAACTACTTCGAACATCGAAAAAATGGTAGAACAAAAGTAGTTCGCCTAGAAGTCTAGAACAATCCCCCGGCTTAAAAGGGTATTCTCGTTACACGTCGACGAAGTGGCGAAGTATAGTAAAGTATTCGACGTATTACTTCGAAGTCGAAGTAAAGTATTCGACGTATTACTTCGAAGTCGAAGTAAAGTATTCGACGTATTACTTCGAAGTCGAAGTAAAGTATTCGACGTATTACTTCGAAGTCGAAGTAATACGTCGAATACTTTACTTCGACTTCGAAGTAATACGTCGAATACTTTACTATACTTCGCCACGTAAAGTATTCGACGTATTACTTCGAAGTCGAAGTAAAGTATTCGAATATTTGGCTACATACATCGCGATAACGCGAATGTTCGGGTTATCGAGTGCGGCCGACCCAATAGAGCGCGGCGCAGAGAAAATACTATAAATAACACAATTTAAATTAAACCTTAAGCTCTATGACACTCGGTTAAAAATAGTGCAAGCTCGCTCGCGACAGCTTGTCGACGCACGGCACGGCGCGCCCCTCACCTAAGCACGCTATTTTCAACCGAATATAAATGAAATTAAGGTATAATATTATTTGTTATATTTTGTGTATAGTCGTCGCGCCGCGGTCTGCGTGCGTTGGGCGTTGCTAAGTGCGAACGTACCTGATGCGGCCCCAAGCCGCGCACCTGGAACCCCCGCACGGAGCAGGGCCCGCCCGCGAACACGCGGTCCGGCAGCTGCGAGCCGCACACGTCGTGCAGCGCGCCCGTACACAGCGTGCACAGCACGGACACGCGCTCGCCCAGCGACATCGCGCGCTGCGGGGACACAAGTGGCCTCAATACAACATTACACACAAAGCAATCTAGCCTCTAACTAAGCACTACGCTTGTATTTAAGCCCGGAAAATATAATACAATATTTTCCGAGCTTCACTAGCGTTTTATTTATTAACAGCATTGCTGCAATTCTATACTAGATAACGGATATAAATAAATATGTACGTACATACATATGATACATAGAAAACACCCAGACCAAAAAGAAATATTTATTTTAGGGTTTTGCACCCAGCGGGAATCGAACCCGCAAATCTTCTGTATTGCAGTCAGGCCTTCGCCCGAAGCGCCATAGAGGCCATCTATTTATGTACCATTGTGTACTATTGTCTACCCTCTATATTGATACATAAACACTAATGAAATAAAATGCCGTTAATAAAATCAACGCGATTGAAACGAGAAAAATGAGTTTTTATTTCGATACAAAGTCGCAAAAAGATGTGATGCTCCACAGAAACCCCAACATCCGTTTTGTTGAATAAAACTACATGTTATATTTGTACACGATATGTACCTGTAATTATTACTTGTATTAATTGTATTTACTTAAAAAAATGTACCTCAAGAAGTAAAAAGGTACGGCCAATTTAATTAGGGGTTTCTGTAGAGCAGCGGTTCTCAAACTTTTTCGGTGACGGACTCCCTTTAGAAGCAAAAATTTGTACGGAGCGGAGTCCTATAAAATTATAAAAGGAATTCTTACGAGATCACTTTGTTGTCTAGGTCTATGTTCCCTCATACATATAACAACTAAACAATCAAAGTATATTCACCTGCAGCCTGAGATCGGTCCGAACATGCGCGACGCCTCCTCCCAGCCCGCACACCTCACTCGAGAACCTCACGAGGTGTCCCCTCGTGGGGAATACGGGTTCATCGCGCGCGTCCACCGTCACGATGTGTCGCACGAGGGACTTGAGCTGCGGCCCAGCGGCGGCGCGCACCGGGAACGCCGCCGCCTTGCCCAGCACTGAGAGCTCGCGCACCTAAAGAATAGGCATGTTGCGTATACTGTTACAATAAGTTGCACGAGGGACTTAACCTGTGGCACGCACGGGGGACTTGCCAAGTACTACAGAGTGAGCGCATCTAGACAATAGGCTGGTTGTGTATACTGTCACGATTATTTAAAGAAATAAATATTCTAACAGCATATTTACAATAAATTTACGAAAGAAACAAAATATACGTCCGATTTTTTTAAAGAAATAAAGATGTTCTAACCATCCTCTGGAGTAGGCTCCAGAAAATAAACAGGTCTTTCCGTAGATCACCTATGCGCTACTATAAGTTACCCAAGGACGTGTGTGACATTTAGGTATCGCGAGGGACTTACCTGACGCTTACACTGCTAACATCGCGAGGGACTTACCTGTCCCCCTCTCTACAACTAGCACGAGACACTTACCTGTCCCTCCCACTGCAGGCGGTGCTCGGTGTTAGACCCCGCTCGCACGGCCGCCTCCAGCATGACTCCCCGCTCGAGACAGCGGTAGTGGCTGGCGGGGGCCTCGTGCCCCTGTTGGTACACGGTGGCCGAGAGGACGGGGGCCAGCGGGCGCAGGGGGAGTGGCTTGCTGGCCACCACGCTGAACTGGCTAGACGAGCGGTGGCCGAGCGAGTACTCGGCCGCAATTCGCTCGCCGCGTCCTAGCACGTTTGGGAGCTTCGCCCCTAGAGACAACACCGTTACGGTTACTGTCTAAGGCCCAACGCACACAGAGCGCAACGCGGCGAAGATATGTAAGTCAAGAGGTTTGCATGCCAAAGTAAAGTACTCCAGTAAGTGAGTGATAAATTGATAATGATAAGTCTATACTCCCAGATTGGGTCAAAACATTTAACGCACGGTCGACGCTGAGCGGATTCGAACCAACAACGCATCTCAACTCAACTTTATCCGAGAATAGCGACTTAACCAATTAGTCCACCGGGGTGTGTCGGTGACTCATACGTCGAGTCTTTGACTCCCCTCGCCTCGCCCCACGGACGCAGCTCGAGACACCTCTCGTCGTCATCCCCCACCGCAGTAAAGGCACCCCCCCTCACCACTCACGACACATTCCTCCCCCACATACCGAGCACGAGACTCCCCTCGTCATCCCCCACCGCAGTAGAGACCCCTCCCACTACTCGCGACAGCTCCGACACACGAAAGGTTACTTCCAACCCCTCCGCCGTTGCCGCCGGACCGCCAGACACGTCTGCAGGGAAAAGTACTTTGAAATAAGATCAACTGGAGGAACTTTGAGGAAAGTGCGTCTAGACGCACTCAAAGCCCAAAGTCAAAGGCCCAAACCCAAAGTCGCAATTCTTCCAGTAGTTTCACTTGAACTTTCATTTTTATTTTAAACAGAAAAATAAGAAAAACACTTTTATTAGAAAAATAATAATGCATTAGAAGATGCATTTCTTTGCAAGAAGAAATCCATCATCGAATATTCACCAGTGACAGGATTCGAACCTGTGTTTACATTCTCGACCTACGTGACTACGTACTTCTCGGCCCACATATATCCCACTCTAAACCGACATGGGTCCCTTTCTCCCGCACTACCCACCGATGTGCACGGCTATATGCTTGAAGCAGCCCAGGTCGCTGAGCGCTCGTCTCACGCGATGTGTCCGAACTATGACGTCCTCAAAGTGTTCCGCTAGGAACAGTGGCTGCACCGCGCCGCGGACGATGTCGTCGCGCGTGCGTTCTAGACCTTCCACGTGCACTCGGTCTACACGCGCCTGTAATACACACATATAAAGCAAGCTACAGACGTTTAGATTAACTGACACTTTATCTGTACAGATAAAACGTATGTGTGTAGACAAAACTACAAACTGCATAGTGGAAGTTTGAACAGACAATCTAATTTATTATTTTGTCTGTTTTGGTAAAATAAAGAGTTCATTTATCTATATATCTTACCGGCACTCCGTTAAGTTTAATTGTAGGCTTGGACAACACCGGAGTGTCATCCCCATCTGGAGAGTCATCCAGGTCAAACACTTCCCCTCTACTCCCCATCCCTTCCCCACTCCCCAGCAGCGAATCTCCCCCTAAATCACCTGCCGCCTGTAACAAAGTAATAAATATGTAGACAAAAGTATACAGGGTTATGGGATTCCAATCCAAAACTGTATAGGGGATGATTCTCCACATCAAAACGAAATAAAAAAAAAACTTTTCGACTTTTGGAAATTCGAAGTATGTGAATGCCCGACTGCAATACACTGCATGGTTGCAGGTTAAATTCATGTTTAAAATATTTATATTTATAACAAATATTTATGTTTAAAAAATAACTATTTGTATCTGGTATATAAATAATAAGTACCTATAAGAACCAGTGTTTGGAATAGGTAGTATTAATTTACCTTTTGTTGAGGAACAGATAGAACATATTTAATATAGGAAAACAATACATTTAAGACCGAATACAGAAACACTACTCAAAATTTGAGTTCTACTTAAACAAAGAAGCCACTCTCAAACTCCAATTTCAAATACAAATTTTTGTATTTAGAAGCTGCTCAATTACTTAGGTAGCCTTCAAAGAACCTACTAAGTCTGTTTCATAGTCGACGTCCACCATCTCGATTTTTTTTTAATAAGTTCAGACGGTTTTCAATCTTAACCCTTGAATAACTTTATTCCCTGACATTCCCTCCCTTTAGAGATCAAGTTTGAAGGCAAAGATTGTTTGGTTTGACATTTCCTTTCAATTGGTAAATCCAACTGCGACATGACATTTTAAAGAACTTTTAACAGTTTCTTTTAAAAATTCATAAGACCATATCTCCAAAACAAGCCACTTTAGGGTACATGATGGAATATTTTCTATTTATTTAGACCTCCTAAGCAAATATATGTTTCATCACGTGGCAATATATGAAAAAAAAATCAGATGGTGGACATTGACTATGCCAAGGCCCATACATGAATTTAAGTTCTTTTAAGGATTGTGTAGCCACAAAAGCCAATCTTACAATTATTGTTATTTATGTGATTTCACCCTTGTATGTCTCAGTCCAGTGGGAATATCAAGATCAAAAGTAGGCTATGATAGATAGATAGATTAACACTTTATTTGCACAACCAACAACAATTAAAATCAGTTTACATTATAATTAAACGTTTGCATTATAATTTAATTTTATATTATTTTTATGTAGTTTTCTATTGATGAACTAATTTTTGAAATTGGTTAGTTTCGAAGCCTATTACAATATTTTTAAGAGAATACTTCTATAATAATACTTTTTCTTTCATTTTTATGTAGGAATTTTCGATTTAACCTTAAAAGTTATAAAAAATGATATAATATTTTTAACTTAAAGTTACCTTGGCGTGTACCGTTCCCATTTCGTTTTCGTTATAATCGTCTCACAATATTAATTAAATAAAATGTGTTTTTAATTTAATTTTGAATTTTTATTTTGAATTACATAAAAACAGATTGACAAACACGACAGACATTTTGAACTTTGACAGCAAGTTGACAGTTAAGAACAGCTGACCATAGAGTACATTATTATACATCAGCTGATTGCCAGCCAGGCTTTTGTTTTTTTCGCGTTAGTGAAATGTCGTCCTGAATTTTCATTTTTACAAAATCATGGTTTTATTGCGTTTAAATTGTTTAATTTCGGCGGCAAGTTACCAATTTAGTTACGCGAAGTTCTACGAGTTAAGTGAAAATAAAAATACCAGTGCCAAACACGAAATTAGCACGTTACAAACAATTGTCTCATAAGGTTGGAGAAAAATCGTCGCCATTTTTTCTACAGCCGTCACGCATTGAAAATTATTTCAAACGATTACAGTACAATAGTGGTAGTTCGCTATTCGTACGAGTATTTGGCTAAATTGTCCTATATTGCTGACAGAAGCCATAACTAAGAAAAAGAAAGATTGCCAGCCAGTTTACAACGCGGAAACTTGAATTATTTTATTATAGTTTCAGAGATAAAATTCATGATCTAAAATGAATTAAAGTCAGTATACATAAATAAATACAATTACTTCCAATAAAAGTACTATTTTATTTCTTATCGGTTGTGAACCGATTATGGCCATTAGGAAATTAGCCAGTGTCAAGTATTATTAATATTATGCAAGTTGTTCGCCCCGAACTGAGACCTCACGACCCCCTATCTTCCCAACCCCCCTACCGATCCGGCTCATCTTGGAACTCATAAATTCTATTGACCTAAACAACGCGCGTACCAAAATTCATGAAGATCGGAGCTACGATACTCAAGTTATCGTCGAACAAAGATACAAGCGCCAGGCCCGTCTACACTGCACTGCGCTCGGAACTGTACTGGCAGATCATCGCTCCATAGTGCTTGCACTGACAGGCTTAACCTTTACACACCCGACTCCAAAGTTAATAAGTCTATTTGATAATAAAAAATTGCATAATAGATTAAATAATATTGAATGGAAAGAGATAGATAATTTGGATTGCCCCAATAAAATATACGATTATATTAAAATGAATTTTGAAAAATGTTACAATGAATCCATGTTTACTAAAAAAATTAATATCCATAATATAAGAAATAAAGAACAATGGCTCACCGCTGAAATAAAAAATAGGTGTAAGACAAAGGATAGAATGTTCGTGTCATGGCTAAAAGACCCCTCGAATATGGAAAAACGGTTAAATTACAACAGATATCGTAACAAAACAAATAAATTAATAAATAACTCACGAAATAAATATTACTATAATCAAATAGAATGTTGCAAGAATAACCCTAGACAATTATGGGGAATACTGAATCAAATATCGGGTAAAATAAATAGACCTATTGATGACACTATAATAAAAACTTTTGGAGATAATAACCTACAAAGCAATACAAACTCAACAATAATAAGTAATAACTTTGCAGCCAATTTTGATAAAAGTGTAAAGGACATAATGCCAAATTGCCACGACCGTCTTCTAGACGAGAAAGATTATGTCAATCCCGCAGATAAATCAATTCGTTTCAAAAAAGCTAATCAAATAGATGTAAAACAAATTATTAAGCGTTTAGACATTAAAAAATCTGCTGGGTTCGATAGAATAAGGTGTATAGACATAAAAATGATAAGTAATAATATATCGCACGTCTTAGCAAAGCTCAATAACTGTAGTATAAAACATGCCCGCTACCCTAGAGACTTGAAAACAGGAATTATAAGACCAATTCATAAAAAAGGAACTTTTAATGACTACGACAATTATCGGCCAATCACATTGTTACCCGTGATCGATAAAATAGTGGAATCATATATCAGTCATCAAATACATTATTTTTACTATAATAACAGCATACTCTCTAGTGCCCAATTTGGCTTTCAGCCAAAAAAATCAACGCAACTTCTTCTATCGAAATTCACCGACGAGGTGAACAAAAAACTAGATGAAAAACAATGTGTTCTCTTGCTTTTTATCGATTTTAGCAAAGCATTTGACACTCTTCGGCATGGTGACCTAATCAAAAAGTTGGACAATACTGGTGTACGTGGTCCTTTACTCAATTGGAGTAAAAACTATTTAACAGATAGAGCGTATATGGTTAAAATCGGAGACACCTTTAGCAATGAAACTAAAGTTACAGAGGGAACGGCACAAGGATCGGTCTTGGGTCCTTTACATTATCTCGCCTACGTCAATGAAATGCCTAATTTAATAGAATATTGCTCAGTCTATCAGTACGCTGACGACACGTGCGTCATATCATCAGACGTAGACGTAGAGAAGGCAAGTATTCGTCTACAATCCGACTTCACACGTATCACTAAGTGGGCTCATGATTTGGGTTTAGTTATTAATGTTGGAAAGACTAAGATAATACATGTTCACTCAAGTCATAAAAAACCTAAATCATCTTTTAAAATAATAGGACACTCCCATGACTGCCTACATAAATCACCAAAATTATGTCAATGCTGTGAAATCGAGCAAGTCAATAGCCATACATACCTGGGTGTTATTATAGACCATAGATTCAATTGGGGTATTCACATTAACACTTTGTGTAATAGGCTTAGGGGTATATTATCAAAACTCGTGTGCATAAAATACAAAGTCCCCCACAAAATACTACTAAATATGTATGTTGCATTGGCTGAATCTCTAATTATTTATGGACTTACAAGCTACGGTCGCACCTATAAAACATACTTAGAAAAAATTTGCAATCTTCAAACACGTTTCCTTAAAGTAATAGCACCCAACAATGTAAAACTTCAATACAAACAAAATATTTCCGGCTTATTTAAACATTTCCAAATACTTCCTATTCAACTAAAAGTGAATCTAAATTTGTTAATTGAAAATTACCACAACGATTCTATACAAAAACCTTACTCACACAAAATATGTACCCGTCAAGTAATAAATAAAAAACTCACCACACCTAGAGCGCATAACGAATACGGTAGACGCACAATTGGCTATATCGTACCTGCATTAATAAATAATTTGCCTAAACAAGTAAAATCTAAACTTAATACCAACAATTCCAATATAAAAACCACTTTAAAACAACACTTTTTAACGCAACTTGAATCCTAAAATATAACTAATTAATTTTTAATTTGATATGTAATTGTATTCTCAACCACCTACAAAAAGCGCGCGGGTGTTGAGGGGTTAAGGGACAACTGTCTATCACTCGAAAACAAGTTTGCGTAGTAGTGGTATGTGGGTAGGTTTAGGTATCTGCCTACATGCCACTATTCTGTTAATATAATGCCGATGCAGTTACCGAGTGAAATCGCATGACTGTTATTTTTGTTATTGATGCAATATTGTTTTGTCTAATCGTTTATCTCACGAGCAGGTAGTTAATTTGTATAACACTTTTTGTTTTTTACTATTTACGCGACGAAATCAAACATCTTGTCAAACCTTTAGAGGTTTTTTTGATGTTTTTATATTACTCTGTAAGTACCTATGTATTTATGAATAAATAAATAAAAAAAAAAATAAAAAAAAAAAACTGGACCCCACTCGCTTCGCTCGTTCGGTCAATGAAAATATACTAGTGTAATACAACGCATCGCCTAAGAAAAGTAGTTCATAGACTCTACCAACAGATGGCGCTTTTTAAGATATGAACTTAAAGCTAGATCGCGCTATCGTTGCGTCTCCTCGATGTATAGACCTCGGACGTGAACTTTGTCCCAGCATCATCCTCAATCCTCAGTTAACCTAAAGGCTACTTAGGTACGCATCGGGTCTCTGCATCCTACTGGAACGGAGCACCTGGACGTCCTCGGTCTATACGCTGAAAGCGTGACAGCCTGAAGTTCCCCCACCCCTCGCACTACACCGCGCGCCGAATCTCTGTAACAGAGCATCCGCCTGTGCATCCTACTTGGAACACAGTGTGGGACCTGTCCGCGTTAAGGTTCTTCTCCTGAAAGCCCTGAAACTGTAACCAACGACCTGAAAACTCCTGAAATACACTCGTATAGACTTGAACCTCGCTGCATTCTCATTTCCTCCGACTCCGCTCACCTACAAGTGGCAGCCCAACGTCGAGCCTGAATCTTCGGATCCCTGAAAACTGAACCTGAAGCCGGACTGGTAGAGTCAAGTCGGAGAGTCAAGTTAGAGAGACAGATCAAGAAGTCAAGTCAGAGTCGCCTATATAGAGCCGTCCTACTGAGTCTTATCATAGAGTCACCTCATAGAGTCAGTCCGTAGAGTAGGTAAACTCATCAAGCTGGCTTCTAACATAAGACGTACGAGCGAACCGAAGTTCGTCGTTACTAAATCCGGTCGCCTAACAACAACTAGAAAATCAAAAAAAATGATGTCAGAAGAGCAATTCGGAAAGCTAATTGAGGCTCTTTCCAGAAATAGTACACCTTCATCATTTGCGCAATGCACAATTCGTTTTGATGGGGAAAGAGATCCCAAGAAGGTTGAATCATTTCTTAGAACGATCAATACATTTAAACGGGTGCAAAAGATCACAGATCAAGAAGCCCTTGATGGAGTATCTTTACTGTTCGAAGAAGACGCTAGCATATGGTGGGTCGGCGTTCAAGAACACGTAAACACTTGGGAAGACTTTCAGAAGCGACTTCGTGATGCTTTCGCACCGAAACAACCTGCCTACGTCATCTATCAAGAGATAATAAAGGTGGTTCAGCGAGATGACGAATCAACTGAAAACTTTGTAGCGCATAAAAGATTGCTGATCTCCCAACTACCAAAGCCTGATCATGAGCTTAACGAAATTCAACAAATTGACATGGTTTTCGGGCAATTGCGCATTGACATCAGAGATAGGATGCCCCGTAGGGCAGTGAAAACATTCGATGATCTGCTGGAAATTTCAAGAGGCATTGAGCAAATCAATGTGGATAAAGCGACTAGCTCTTCATGTGTTGTTGAAAAGCCTAGACCTCCTATAATCAGGACTCACGCCAAGAGTAAATGCAGTTATTGTCATTTCCCAGGTCATACTGCAGATAATTGTCGTAAATTGAAGAATAGAAAACAAGAGTTGGGAATCCCATCCCATACATTCCTACCTCAAGTCGCCACACAAGCACCATCACCATCCCAACCAAAATTTAGCTGCTACGGATGTGGAGCGCCTGGAGTCGTTCGCAGCAAGTGCACTGCTTGCGCTCAACGAAGAAATAGTAGCATTGGGCTTAGCTCTTTTAACATTACGGACACCAGATCCCGTCCAGTAATATTTATTGAAGTGGGCGATTATCGTAGCATAGCTCACATTGATTCATGTGCACAAACAAGCGTAGCTTCTTACGAGTTCTACCGTGAGTTGCGTAGACAGGGAGTCCCTTTCGCAGAGACAACAGCCTGTATTACACTAGCAGACGGAGTACCAAAGAATAGACAAGTGCTAAACACTATGGTACCCGTGAAGATCAATGGAAAAGTCATACCGACTAAGTTTGTAGTAATGCCAGAATCCCGAGATAGTAGAACATTATTGGGAGTGAATTTCATTCAAGACGCTGAAATGTTATTAAACATTCCCCAACTCACTTGGTCCTTCCTTGGAGAAGATGAAACATACGAACTAATGGAGGAAGAGTTCGTATTTTTTGCAAAACCCCGCAGTATGAGATCGGAAACTAGTTGCCCCGACACCCTACTACCGTCTCGTAAGCCATCTATGCCTATAGAGAGTGCTTGTAATATATCACAAAAGAAGAGGACATGTGAAGCTATTTTGCCTAGCGAAGCAGCTAGACGTCCACGAACCATATTCGATGGTTATGATCCTTACGTAGATTACATGTTAAAAGATGCGAAGCATGTAATCTCGGAGAACTCGGAGAATAACCTTTCACCTCATTCTCAACAACTTTTTCCACATATGGATATCAGCTCCATTAATATAACTGAGCTGAACAGCATCCAAAAAGGGCAATTGGATGAACTCATTGTCGAGTATAGCGACATATTCAAAGAGAATGGTAAACCTATTGAATCGGTAGAGCACCAAATCAAGAAGTTAGAACGTCGGTTAACTACTGCCCCCATCCTTCGACGAGCAGGCGAGACAAAGCCGTATATCATCAAAAAGGAAGCAAGTGGCTATGCTATTGGAGCAGTTCTCGTCCAGGGGGAGGGAGAAGTTGAGCACCCCATAGAATATGCGAGCAGATTACTCACCACTCCTGAACGAAACTACTCTACTGCTGAAAGAGAGGCACTGGCATTCGAATGGGCCCTATCGCATTACCAAACGACATGGACCGGCTTCTTACGAGGTGGCTTCTATTGTTACTCCTGACATACCCCTTGGAGTATACCACGCATCGGCTCTAACACCTTTCCATGGCAAAAACGACTCTCTAGTTCAACCAATACAACCCATACGCCGAAGAGGTCGACCGAAGAAACAGCCACAACCTCCAGAAGCACCAACCAACCAGCAATCCATGACACATTCGGGCCGACGACGTGATTGCCCTAAGAACAATTAATAATCCTGTCCTACTCGTCGGGACGTCTTCGTGGACAGAGGGGGAGATTGTAATACAACGCATCGCCTAAGAAAAGTAGTTCATAGACTCTACCAACAGATGGCGCTTTTTAAGATATGAACTTAAAGCTAGATCGCGCTATCGTTGCGTCTCCTCGATGTATAGACCTCGGACGTGAACTTTGTCCCAGCATCATCCTCAATCCTCAGTTAACCTAAAGGCTACTTAGGTACGCATCGGGTCTCTGCATCCTACTGGAACGGAGCACCTGGACGTCCTCGGTCTATACGCTGAAAGCGTGACAGCCTGAAGTTCCCCCACCCCTCGCACTACACCGCGCGCCGAATCTCTGTAACAGAGCATCCGCCTGTGCATCCTACTTGGAACACAGTGTGGGACCTGTCCGCGTTAAGGTTCTTCTCCTGAAAGCCCTGAAACTGTAACCAACGACCTGAAAACTCCTGAAATACACTCGTATAGACTTGAACCTCGCTGCATTCTCATTTCCTCCGACTCCGCTCACCTACACTAGGAGTTTGCCCCGAAATGAGACCTCACGACCCCCATCTCCCCAACCCCCCACCGATCCGGCTCATCTTCGAACTCATAAATTCTACTGACCTAAACTACGCGCATACCAAAATTCATGAAGATCGGAGTTATGATACTCAAGTTATCGTCGAACAAAGATACAAGCGCCAGGCCCGTCTACACTGGACCTCACTCGCTTCGCTCGTTCGGTCAATAAACTAGGAGTTAGCCCCCCGAACTGAGACCTCACGACCCCCTATGTCCCCAACCCCCCTACCGATCCGGCTCATCTTCGAACTCATAAGTTCTACTGACCTAAACTACGCGCATACCAAAATTCATGAAGATCGGAGTTACGATACTTAAGTTATCGTCGAACAAACATACAAAGATACAAGCTCCAGGCCCGTCTACACTGGACCTCACTCACTTTGCTCGTTCGGTCAACAAGTAGGTATTTTGTACTCGTGCGTACCCGTACTTGGAAGTTTCCAAGTAGGTCGCTGTAATAGGCGACCTACTTGACTTGAACGACTGCTAAGTTGCTGCTAAGCATTTCTCATCCTGAGTTCTTATCATCACAGATCATGTTCTAATTTCAAAATTTTCTACACAGTTGAAATCGTAAACATTGATGAATGTTATCCGCTAGGAGTAATAGTGTTCCGTGGATGTTATTCATAGAGTAACTTATTATATGTTATTCATAAGCGTAGCGTGCAAAGAGCAGACGTTACATCGTCGTCTTCGCTCATAAAGGACAAGAACGCACTTCACAACTTTTAAAATATCAATTTCAATTTGATTTCAATCATGTTCTCTAAAGTTGCTTTTGCTTTGATATATAAAAATGGTCCTATTGAACCCAGTTGGTTGGTCCCAGACTGTTCTTATCTAACTAACCGACGAACACTAAAGTGCAAAAAGGACAGATTGGTGTCTTTCTAACATCAAGCGGGACCGTTTTTTAATGAAGTACCTACCTAAGCGTTCTAGTAATTACTGAACTATTTCTATGGCAAAGAGTAATATATGTAGCGTGCATTTTGCAGCGCGGCGCCCCGTATGGATTGAATAAAGGTTAAATCTATTTGGTCAAATTAAATACTTTTATTAAAAATTGATAGTTTTCTAGATATAACATACTATATGTTTGTTAAACATATCAGTATCAGCAACGCTATCGATCGGTACAATAATCGAGAATGTTTATTTCTTTGCAAAAAGAGAAGTTTTAATTCCTGGCTAGGGTAAGTTTTTGTCAAAATCGGGGATGCAACTCCTGTAAGCATTTTTGGCTCTTATAGTTTAGGATTTCCTTTAGTTTCATATAATGTGAGAGCAGAGAAGCATTGAGCATGCTGTCCCTTTCTAATAACACTATTAGAAAGGAACAGAAAGCTATATTGAAGTGTACTCTTTTTAGTTCAATGTGAGAATTCTAGTAATATAACTTCATTGGGTGAGAGTGACAGACCATATTTATTATGCACACCATTGCACGCTGGGCACATGGTGGGCGGGACAAAAGGTTCACAGAAAACAAAACACAAATATTTGGAATTCGGTTTATTTACAATCTTATTACAGTTTACATACAGTATTTAATTAAATATGAAGTGGAAACAATTGAGAATGATCGGCATCACATTCTACGACAATTTACACTTTCAGTTACTTACCGAAACATGACCTGACCAGAAATCCTGTACTTGTAAACAATGTACTAAATATATTTGATATTTTATTAAAGAGATCTTTTTACAAAACAATATACAATACAACACAAAACATACAGAGCGGACAATCAATGTCTATTGGATTCAGACTCAGTCAAAATCATACATCGTTAATTATAATACAAATTTAATTTTACAAGTTCTTCAGGAAAACAGTTGCACACAAAACACATTTGTACATGAACCTGAGATATATATAATTATCATTTGAGGCAGTCGTTAGACTAACATCGATAAAACATCATCGTTGTGGTACAAAAACTTAACAAATCGACTAAAATTGTAGACTTACAGATGTTAGGAATTATAGCGGCTATAATTTTGTCTAAGGTTTTCGCGATTATGCATAATAAAACACAATATTAACCGGGTTTTACTCGTGTTTTATTCAATAACGTCACTATTTTTAACGACCGAGCTTTCGCCAACTTTACAGTTGGTCAACCTTGAAAAAGCCAACTGTCAAGTTGGCGAGAGCTCGGTCGTTAAAAATAATGACGTTATTGAATAAAACGCGAGTAAAACCCGGTAAATATTGTAGGCTATGTCAAATTTATCAAACAAATCCAAGAAGTGTTTCTTAAGATAAGAGAACTTTTACTTCTCATTTAAGGTTGCTTTTCAAAGACACACATACTAAATTGTAGTTACTGACGATTCAAAACGCTCATGTGTATAATCTTATTAAAATAGAAAATAAGTTTTGAGTCGAAGTGTATTCCTCGATACAACAAGCGAGGGTAAAAACAAAATATCCCACACAACCTCACACTCATTTCCATTATACGATTCTGAGGATATTCTGAGAAGCAAATATCTCACAAAAACTAGGCCTATTTTCTGTAAAAGCAGATAAAAAATGCAGTCATTTTTAATTAAAAAAAAGTTTATTTAGCATTATGGACCTAGTTTTTGTGAGTAATTTTGAGTTAACTTTTTGTATGGAGGGAGAGCCACGTGACATGTTACCCCCGAACTGGCTTGTCAAAAAATACAAAATCTGTGCTAGCTAATCGGGATTCGTTAATACGATGTTACTACGCAAGCCAGCCTAAAAAACTATTTAAACAGATTTTATATATTCACTTAATTTTACAATCGAAATTATCCTGAGGAATATTAAGAGGTCTCCTTTACATTCGTATAGAAAATTCAATCATCAGAACCCTTAGTGTGAGTTTTTTCGTAAAGAAGAAACGCGAACGTGATGGTTAAGTTAACGCGTATTTTGTATGGAAACTCAAAAAGCGCCCCTAGCGGACGATATCTAAGTTACCTGTTTCCATACAAAAAACACGTTAACTTAACCATCACGTGCGCGTTTTTTTTTACGAAAAAACTTACACTTAGGGCACAGAGGCCTTTCAATTGACCACGAACTAAAAAACAAATGGACTCCCATTTTTAAACTAACACGATTTCCGTCCATTATTATTATGAGACCTACGGGTCTAGATCGCGTTGTTAATTCTCCAATTTTATTTACTACGCGATCTAGGACTTTTAGGACCGATGGGCTGATGATGTACAATTAAGTCTCCAGTTAACCCAGATACAACGGGGGGTTCTATGCAGCATGTCATGGAGTTTATCTGGGGAAGTTCATCGCAAACGATCCAATCACAAAATCTAATATCACGCTCCAAGTGATAGGTAACATTTTGGCCAAATAAAAAGGTTAATTATAATATAAGTGAATAACGCGAAAATCACGTACTTAAAATCATTTACTCACATGATGGCTTATGATTTGTAGGAAAAAAAAAGTAGGACGCCTGACACATGTGAAACGTCGAAATTGTTTTCATATAGCGTAGGTGACGATGCGTCGTCACTGCCTGTATCGCCACGTCAACGATCAGGTAGATGTTTTACATCAAAAATCGCGCTGTTATCCGTCAATGGGTTTTTGGAGGATAATTGAGCAACTAGAGCGCTTGAGTCCTACATGATCTAGTTAAGGAACCCACGACACTGCGCCGCTCCGCACAGACAAGGAATCTTCTCGTCTTCCAACGGGAACTTGTAGTCGTATGTGATCTCTTCGTCGACGCCTATAGGCTGCTTCGAGTATATCACGATCTTCTTCTGAGACTCTATCGTTATTATCTTCGCGTAGCAGTTCGGCTGTGGAAAGGATAGTCAAATGTTATAGTTATTCAAATAACTATTATAATGTGGCAATGCAGCCAGTATTCTGTGCTTGCTGCCTAAATATGACTAAAAATCATATCTCTTGATACATATAAGTTTTTAGTGTTATTTAATTAATTCATTATCTTTCATTATCTATAATTAATCAAATTCAATGCTTCTTTATTATAACCTATAACTGCCCTTGCCAACTAAAATTGATTGAGTCCTATTGGTAGGTATTGGATTGGCCTC
Source organism: Idaea dimidiata (assembly GCA_949358125.1). Classification (NCBI taxonomy): domain Eukaryota; kingdom Metazoa; phylum Arthropoda; class Insecta; order Lepidoptera; family Geometridae; genus Idaea; species Idaea dimidiata. The sequence goes on along the minus strand of OX442335.1, from coordinate 15,988,229 downwards.
TATGTATTTGTAAATAGCTGGCTACACATTAGAAATCTTAAAATTAATTTAATCTAATACTAACATGTATGAACAAACAGTCCGGAATAAATGTTTATTATTATTATAAAAGATTGTCCGGCGCAGCTAGGCTAGCAAGCAATCGGTCATAAAGGAACTGAAGAGCTTATTTTGGAAGCGGCTTCTCCAGTGAGTGGAGTGACGCGACTGATGTGAAATCCCTTCCGATTGAATTTTTTTCTTCATAACCGGTATCAAATAGATCTTTAAACAATGTATTATGTTATTGTACATACATACAGTGTCCCCTTCATTTAAAAACAATAAAAAAAACCTTTAAATACCACTATCGTACAGGCAAAGTTACCCCTCTTTTACAAAATAAATCAATTTTTCTTCTAAATCCTTAACCGCTATATTTTTTTATAGGCATCATAATATTAGAAGATACAATACCTAGAACCTCTTCATCGCATTTTATAAAAATATTATTTTAATCTTCGTTAATAATTGATTTTACGAGAAATTGCAGATTTTTTCATGCAATTCCATCTCGCTCATTTATAAGCAATCGGACAAGGACCGATAATTATCATCTATCGCCGTCTAAAGTCTTATCCACAAGCGGATCGAACTCATCCGTGTTCCTTCATCGCGTCGTCCGTTCGCATACGTCCGCTACGGTCGGAAGTATCATCTGTACTTACATTGCAACTGTGGTTGATGAACCTCGCGAGGTTCCCGCATTTAGTGGCGTCGATGATAGTGTCGAGGTCTATACGGAACAGGTACGAGGACCCGATGCCGGTGGCCTCGTACTGCGCCTCGCGTACGTCCGCTACGATCGGACGTATCATCTGACCGACGTATTCTATCACCATCTCGTCGGCTGCTATTGGTTCCTGGGGTCAGAAATAGTTGGATAGTTAAGAGAAATAGTCAGAAATTTGGATTCATTTAACAATGCACCCTCTTTGTTCCAACGCTTAGGTAGTCAAGATAGATAATACAAATATTTCAAGAATGTAGTGTACTAAGTCTTAACATAATCGCTTAATTATACCAATATATAAATTACACAAATATTTGATTACAAAGAAAAACTTAAATTTAATTTGGCACAATGTCTTATTGCCCAAGGGCAGTCAACATTGTTGTGAACGAGTTAACATTTAAGTGAAGTCAGTAACTGTGTTGCGAAAGCCCGCGTCTTAGGGATTGGGAATGACTGTTACCAAGCTTGATTTAAGCTTAGAGACCATTTAGTAAATTAGTAATAGAGTAGGCTAGTCTTACCTGAGCAAACAATCCCCAGTCGTGTATACCAGACTTGGCGAACTTCAGCTGTTTCTTTCTGAACTTGAGCTGGTTGAACTTCAGAAGATCAGAATCCGTATCCGTGCCTGAAACGTCACCAATATTAGAACATTAAGCTCATAGGAATCGAATACAAATACCTACCATAACCTACCATAAATAAATATTTTCTTTTGTAAATGTATACTATGAATAAAGCAAGTCTTTTGGCCCTGCATTTTGCTGCCTTCATGGCGTCCGTCGCCGACGGCAGTGAAGGTACTTGTACTTCGTATATACTCACCGAAGGCAGTAAGCAGTCTCCTCTGGTTGGAGCGTGCCTCCCGCGACAGGCCCTGCATCTTGCTCGCTGCCTTCATAGCGTCCGCCGCCGACGGCAGTGACGGCGCGGCGCCGGCCGACCGTCCGTGGTGGTACTTGTATTTAGCCTTCAGCCGCGCGTCCATCTTGTAGTAGCCTTCCGTGCGGGCTGAGCCGCTTGAGTGACCCTGGGATAGAAACATAGGATTGAAAATTTAGGGTATGTGAACAATTAAAGCATGCTTATGTCAGGTGTATTTGTAATATTTAGGGTTATCGTTAGGGAAACTAGTTGGTTTCTAGGGCTTTTCGGTGTGAGGCAGAGGTCCATGAAAGTGTAAAATTATCCCACAGGTTTCTGGATTCCATTTTTACGGCTTCACCGTTGACCTAAGTCGTATCGTCAAGTATGTTCGTGTTCCGACCCGTAGGCCGGTGTAGCTTTTACGGAGAACTCGCTATACTACCATCTACCAATCTTCTAGGAGAACATGACACATCTGGTGAGATATAGTTAGTCGTCAAACCTATGATTAAAAAAAAATAGGAACAAAACCTCACCTGTAAATCCTCATAGATATTATTATGCCGTTTGGACTTTTTCTTCGGCGGGCTGTAGCAGACATCCGTGGCGGGATGGTCGACCCAATGCGTGTCGTTCAGCCAGTAGCCCTGCGCATCCTCAGCCAACAGCGCCTCGTACGCCCGCTTGAGGTACTGAACGTCTTCGCGGTCGATGCCTCGCGTGAGGAACTCGTACATAACGTGCATTTCGCCCATTATGTCGCGCGGTTTGAAGGTCATGCTTGTGTGGTGAGATGGGGTGTATTCTGTGGTGTCGTATAGCCTGCGGATATTGGAATTTGGATTTGCAATTTTTGGTTTTTACTTTTATTTTATATCGGCATAGTGCATCACCAAAAATTGCAATGTGCGACTAGCCTGCGAGTGCGCGGGCAGCGGTTGAATTTTTCTATGATTTTTTTGTGATTAATTCTTGTAAACTGTCTAAGGTTAATTTGCATTAAATTTTTAATCAAATTAGACTTTGATCCAATTTTCATATAAGTAGTAGTTTTAAAAATGTATACAACAAATACTTAGACAGCAAAACTTACATTCCTGCAAATGGGGCTAAGATAGATAATAAAAAATCTGCCCGTTACAGGTTTTCAGGCATCCTATGAACGCCAGAACAATGAAGCTCATTAAATATGTCCTATTTTTTTTTCGTAAGGATTGTGAAGTCATCATTTGGGTAGTCCAATCTACTCGTTGTGATATAGACAGTCTCAGAAACATCAAAAGCTACATAAAAAAATAACTAGAGTAGTAAACTCACTTATTCTGTATTTCAGCAAGTTTCTTTGTCTCATGTTTCCGTTTGTACGGTCGTTTGGTTTCCTTCTTCTCCTTCTTGTCAGTAGGTACTGGCTCATCGAACGGTTGTGACGTCTGATCGGGTTGCTGCATCCACGTGTAACCTGTGGTTATGTGCCATATGTTAATATAATGAATACCATTTTTAACGTGCTTAAGCGGCCATAATAGGATGCAGCCTTTGAGAATCACGGAAACGACAGCCATCATGGAAATCTATTTATTACATTTCCATGATATGGTGCAGTCAATTAGGGAGACCCTATTCCTACCTCCATTCGAGATTGATCAGTAATCTAATCACTGAGGAGTGAACAGGTCTTAAATAGCATTAGCATTTACTGTCTAGTAAGATAATTTCAAGGACAAGGACAATTTCAGGACAAAGCTAGCCACTAGCTAACTTCGCTCTTACTGTGAACATCTTACTCTTGTGTGAAGGAAAACATTGTGAGGAAATTGGCATATCTTAGGACTCATCACGGCCTGAGGCCATCAGACATTCGCCAATCCGGAGTGGGCTCATGAGGTGGCCAACTGCCTAACGTCTACAAGAGGAGAACCGTGCTCCTCTTAAAAACGTTAGGCAGCGCAAAAAGCACAGTCCTTAATCTTCTTGTTTTATATGGCTATATTCCATTTGAACATTAGCCAGTATCGAATTAGTCAAGTCTAGGGAATCATTGTAAAACGGCGGCCATTTACAATCATTGTTTACGGAGCTTTGGAGACAACGCTAAAGTAAATGTTTTGCATCGATTTTCACTCTTATTACACTTGTACACCTTCACGAAACTAAATTGATTAATATGCCTCCGAAGTTAAACAATTTTCACACATTTGAACTAGGTTTCACAAAAATGAAAAATTAGCAACACATCTCTTCATTGCGTTCCCGCCAAAACTCCAAAGAGCACAGTTGACCATAGCCTTTGACACTTTTATTTGTTTTCCAGCTATATAGTTACCGTGGTCATGATGTAGATGGTTCTGCGTGGGGCGGACGTCGTCGCGGTCGCCGGGCGGTGGCCGGCAGTAGGAGTGGTCGAGCGCCACTTGCGACGCCTGCGACGCTTGCGACGCCTGCGACTGCGGAGACGACGTCTCCGACACCGCGCTGCTTGTCTGCAATCATAGAGCATAAATATTAAATATCCGATAACTTAAAAATCAGTATATAATCAATGTAACACTTGATAAGATTTTAAGTCACTGATAATGTGAAATTTAAGAATGAACCTTAAAGCTTTACCAGATTCGCTTTTGAACACCTTATCCAGAGTGCAGTAGAATAACCAGCTGTGGTATCATCTAATTAGCAAACACCGCTGTCAGTTGCTATTTGCTGTCAAAAAGCATATTTTGTATTGTACATTGCTGTTTGAAGTAATCACCGGTAACACCACGTTACGTCAAAGCAGCAATGTACTGCAACTTAGCCACTAGTAACGGTGGATGCTAATTACATGATACCACAGCTGATCTGATACGCGCAAGCGTCAACAGTGGATGACTGATGGTACTTTTGCTCTAATTGTAGAAAGGCGTCGAAGGAACGCCGCGCCGTAGGAACAGACGTGAAAGAACTGAATAAACTGTCTGCTAAGATTCAGGTCAGCTGTAGACGTGATCGTAACTCTCTCCTTCATAGTATCTGCAATGATTTCGCAAAGCATGCTACGAAACGCGAACCTTGAGATCTTTACCATGAAACTCGTCTTATTACTAAATCTCTGCCTTCTCAAACATAGGCCATTAAAAATTAAAACAATAAAGTGGTACCGGCACTGCCAGTCACTGTTCCAGGATTCGCGGTAATTTGCAAGCACAGACTCAGAAAATGAGGATTTGGAGCCGAACTTACTCCTTGCTGAAGTTAAAGCTGCCATCATCTTAAATGCGGAAATGCAACGGGTAGTGTCGCAATTCCGATTAAGACCATAAAATACCTAGGGGACACGTAGTTCCATACTATTTACAAGAAGGTGTGGCAGACAGGAGTTTGGCCATTAGAATGGATCCAACACTGTGTTCACTCCCCTTCATAGGAAGGGTTCCACGATGAAATGTAGCAACTACCGCTTAATTGCTCTTATTTCACACGTTAGCAAAAGATTGTTACATATTCTCAACGAGCGATTAAAGAAGTATCTGTCCAAGGAGATTGCTCCCGAATAACCCGGTTTTGTGACTCGGGAACAATCTCATAGTTTGCCAGATCATCGTAAAAGCCAGAGAATTCAACAGGCCAACAAACATCTGCTTTGTTGACTTCTCGAAAGAGTTTGACTCGGTGAATTGGCCAGTTCTATGGAGATCTTTGCTAGATATGGAGCACGCCGTAACATTAAGATGTCTATATGATAATAGCACAGCTTCTGTGCGCACAGATGACATCTTGTGAAACAACTTCCACCCAAGTGCTGGAGTGCGACAAGGGCGCATCTTATCACCCCTCCTATTCAATGAGTATCATACAGTAATCAGTTTGGAAGACTGAAAAGAAGGTGCAACAATCGGTAGATACAAGATTGCCAACTCACGGTACGCGGATTGTTACCATGCAGTTTGCACAACGACAAAAATATGGAGAAATCATAATTTAATTAAGACCACGAAGACCTAACTCGTGAAGACACTCATCTTCCCATATTTATTTACGCTGCTGAAACATGGACGTTACGAGAAGTAGAAAGGCAGAAACTAGACGCTCTGAAATGTGGTGCTGGAGAAGAAAATGAAATGTGCTTAGTATTTTGTGTCAAACGTCTCGATTCTTCAAAAACTCTGTGTCAAGCTGCGTCTATTTTCGACAGTACAATTTTGCATCCTGACTTTCTTCGGAAATGTCTTCCGGCGTGATAATCGGTCGATTGAATACCTCGTCGTCGTAACAAAACGTAACATATTAAGCTTTGTATGTAATTCACAATTTCGACCGCATGTCCTTAAAAAACTATTAGATGCATTTAGCACCAATACAGTGAAATAACCAACCTCTTTAACACCGTTGACTCCTTCCACAGTGCTGTGATCGCTGACCGACGTCGTACGTTTCCGCTTGTCTTCAGCAACCTTCGGTACCGACTCAGTTTCCGACGATATCTCCCCATCCTCCAGTTCCTTGTCTTTACTCTTGTCGGGTGACTTGAGATGGTTCCGGATTGGACTGACAAGGGTTTCAGGTTTGGGTGATAATTTACTGTAAAAAAGATGGGATGTGAATTTAGTCTCCAACCTATAACTAAACGCGAATTTACCTGGAAACTCTCACTAGATCGGCTACACCACTACATGAAATGAAGAAGCTTTATTCTTCGATTTAAGTGTGTCAGTCACAGACAACAGGTGAGATGAGACAACAAAGCTCGGACACTAATATATGTGATTTTAAGACGCATTTTTTTTCTTTTGTTTTCTTTTACCGTATAAGAGCGATGTTAATAAAGATAAGATATATGTTAGAAAATATATTGGTGCGGTATCAGCCGGTTTTCGAAACCCTAGACTAGACTAACGCCGCTTTCATAATGGTCTTATACTCGACAATGAACCCATTTATACGTAGTCAATAAAAAGTGACTAAAGGAGAAGTCATACCTTTCATCAGGTGGTTTCTCAGGCTGCGGTTGGGTATCCATCTCCATCGTCTTTCTCTGTTCCTCCAGGAACTCCCTCTCGATTTGCTCCATATATTCCGTGTTCCGTCTTCTTTTCTCCTAATTGACAATATTACAAAAGATAATAGTTAATCCCTCAGTGACTTGTTTACTAAGTATGTAACGTTAACGCGGCTTTCGGAAAACCTCCATATGCGAAGGGAAATATTATATGTAGTACATATAATTACTAGCACAAATGGTACAAATTTAGTTGCTTAGTTTGGGGTTTTAGTTATAAAAAAAGACCAGAAAGCGCGCTTCTTCAATTTCTGAAAACATAACCTCTTCCTTTTTTGGAAGTCGGTGAGAAATAGTAATAAGATCTTTGCTTGACTATTCAAAAGGGGATCGGGGAGTCGTTGGATGAAGGTAGATCGCGATTGCTATTTGTGGCGTCGTATGGGGGAGACCTGTGTGAGGTGGTGGACGGATAAAGGCTGAGATGATGATGATGATGATGGGGCTTGTAGAGGCCCGTCGCTGTATCTGGGTTATATAAATTCGTACCTGATATTCTCTTTCCTCCTCCGAATCGGAGTAGATTCGATCGAGTAGGAGATCCTTCGGTCCTTCGGGAGACAGTATCGGGGAGCCGACTCGCGCTTCGCCGTCGGACGCTTCAACGTCTGGTATCGGGGTTTTTTCTACAAACAAAAAGTACGAATTTCCAAAAGTCGTAGAACAAAAGGTGTTCGCCTAGACGTCTAGAACAACTTCCTTTCGGATTAAAAGGGCTTACTTGTTACACCTTGTATATACCGGGTTATACTCGCGTTTTATTGAATAACGTCATTATTTTTAAACAACTGAGCTTTTGCCAACTTTACTTGTTTTTTTTCAAGGTTGACTGAGATGTATAAGTTGTGTTTTATTATGCAAAATCACGAAAACTTTAGACAAAATTATAGATAACATAGACAGAAAAATGCTTTATTGTATCAAAACTTGTATGAAATAAATTTTCTAGGCAAAATCCTAAATCTAGTATGACACAATGTGCAGTCTTATTATCCTAATGACTATCTCTTGAAGGCAACCAATAAATAACAAACCAAAGCCTTGCAGGGTAGTAACGAGGGATATGACATGATGAAGATTCATACCTCTTCTACTCTGTTCCTCTTCACTATCGGATGAAGAATATACTCTTCGTAACCTCTCCTTGTTTGACACAACCTTAAACTGAAACGAAAAGGCAACATTGATATCAACATTAACACTAGATATGACATCAGAAGGACGACAGTTTTAAGCAGTCACCTTAGCAATGTTACCACATACTAAACAACTCGAATATATATGGAAATAGCAATCCTTTGAAAAAATGTTTCACGCAAACGGTGGTTGCGGGGCCTAGAACGATGATTCGACTGCCAGTCTATCACTCGCTATGTTAGGTACATTGTCAAGGACCGTCTGCCATTGGTCATTCCAAGGTCGATCATACGTTGTACGGCAGAACATGTCAGTGTGTGCATCTGCTCCTGTGTGACCGTGGAACATGTTTTTATCGAGTTTAATAGGGAACTCAATAATGCTTTTGACAGGTTAACCGTCATTCATCGACAGTATCTTAGTTTCCGCAGCGATGCACATCTCATTACGATAGACATAACAATATTGTCAACGCTGCAGCGGTTTTTGATATTTATTTCGCGTAAAAGGGACATATTTGGTACATTAACTCTAAGTACTAGCTATTACATTAACATTATTATATCAATATAAATTAAATAAAAAAAACATCCGAACGATAACCTGCTCCTTTTTTGGAAGTTGGTTAAAAAACAATAAAATTACCTCAGACTCATCAAGTTCTGTATCGTCATCACTGTCAGAGTATATTCGAGGGGCGCCCACTTTCCTTTCTGAGCCGGACGACGATGACGATCGACTTGACGATGATGATGACGATCTGAACACAGATGAACAAATTGACGATCATTCGACATCACACTTTAGACCGACTGGCAAAGCATCTATATACAAGGTGTAACGGGTAAGCCCGTTTAATCCGAAAGGGGGTTGTTCTAAACGTCTAGGCGAACAACTTTTGTTCTACGACTTTTGGAAATTCGAAGTACTTTTCGAAAATTTTTGGTGTAAAGTTTACTTGAAAATCAGCTGTTACTGAGAGTTCGAGGTCATTGACCCTATGTTGTCCTTTTATTTAGTTTGATGGTTTACAATAAAAACTTAAATTACCTATATTTTCAAAAGCAGCTGTTTTTTCAGTGAAACATAATCTCAAAATTTAAAAAAAAATGGTTGAATTATCAAAATTCGTAGAACAAAAGTTGTTCGCCTAGACGTCTAGAACAACCCCCTTTCGGATTTAAAGGGCTTACCCGTTACAAAATGTATAACGATTTTAAACTAATAATGGTTGTTTTCACTACAAATAAATTAAAACATGGTTAATATCCTGTTACCATACATCTATAAATTGGTTTCTTCTACATAACATGAAGGTCAAGTGGGTTAATATATTGAAAACTTATGTCACTGTGTTGATATAACTCGTTGGTATAAAAATAGATGGATTTCTGAGTCTTTTTGTTTTGATAAGCTATAAGGAAAACATCGTGAGGAAACCGACATGTTCTAGAATTTACCTCGGACCGAAGGCATAGGACATTGGCTAATCCGGAGAAGGCTCCCGGTTTATGGCCGTCTAATGCCTCTAACAATCCCCTCTATAACTAAACTACAGAGCTTATGATATACCATTTGACAGCTACAGGCGGGTCCACTGTTCCGTGAGACCACTCCGAAAAGCCCCAAATTAGGTTTAGGCCGACCTCAATCAGTCAGTTAATGGCTCTAAGAGAAAGCCCTTGCCTCAGTGGGACAAATTAGCAAGCTAACAACAACAACAATAACAACAAGCCTTACCTAGACGAGCTGCTAGACGGCCGCCGCCGGCTTCTAGACAGGTACGAGCCGGTCGTTCTGTTTCTAGGACTCGTCGGTACTTCCTTCTCTTCGTCTGAGTTCTGGACCATCTCCTCCTTTATTATTAAACAAAACAATTGGATAAACCTAACTTGTATTTTTAATGCTTCCATGAATTCGTGTTTTGAACGTTCGAACACTGGCAACCAGGATATTAAACTTCACATATTGACCTCCGACCTTCCTTAGAAGATGGCATCAAATTTAATGATAATGATTTCATTAAAGTTTGCTTCTGTTTTCGAGATGTTGGATTGTAATTAAACTTATTTTTTGCTTTTTGATCTTTACAGATCTTTTCCTCAGTGCACACCCTGAGAATACAATCGATAATCATTAATCTTAATAAGTTATTACCTGATCGCTAAGCCGTTTGCTGGAGTCGTCATCCATGAGAACGGGCGAGGGTATCTTCCTCTTCTTCCGGAAGCTCGGCATCTTGGGTATAGTGGCGCGCAGGCCGAGCCCTATCCCCGCGCCGTAGCCGCCCAGCTCCAGCCCGAGGTCGCGGGACTCCATTAGCGACTTTATGGAGTCCACCGTCTCTTCTTTCTTGTTTGAGATGTCCTGGGAAATGGATGTAATAAGCTACTTTGAATTAATCCTCTTTTGCGTCTCTTAGTTGGGCCAAAAGGAAGCTTTAGCCATCTGTTGAGTAAAAATAGCCAAAGCAGAATCTAATTGTGGTGTTTTAACGGAATCGCGCTAGGTTACGAAACACTATCGTATGTATTGTATGTAAGAGAGAGAGAAGAGAGAACAGAAGAGCATTTACGTAAGAGCATTTCAAAATATATTACAACTGGCTGAGTCACGTAGTTTACTCGCGTAAGTCCCGTTTCCGCGGGAATTTCAGGATAAAAAGTAGCCTATGTGCTATTCCAGGTCCCCAGTTACCAACATTCTAAATTTCATCCAAATCCGTTCAGTCGTTTTTGCGTGATTGACTAACAAACACACATACACACATACTCACAAACTTTCAGCTTTATAATATTAGTAGGATATGCGAATAGGGCCCGAGAAAAATACATTTTGGGTCAACTACATCACTTTAAAACTGCAACTTAACAAAGTATTCTAATCTATGAAGTATGTATATTTAGATTAGACGTTCGACTTACTTGCAGCGGCTGTCCAACCTCCTTCTCCTCCTTAGGTTTGACAGTCTTCCTGCTCTGCTCATCCCACCACACTTCGAAGTTCTTAAAGGCGGTACTCTCTATCATCTTCTTGTTGAAGTCCTTCTTTAGTATCAGTTTCAGTTCCGCTGTAACTCGCTCTATGACGCTATTGATCGTTGGATAGTGCGGGTTGTCTAGTTCTTGCTGGAAAACGTAGATTAATATGATAGGTAAAATTAGTTATATCTTGAAAGATTACAGAGCAATGCATGTTCAACATCCCAAACAGTATCAGTAATAACTATATACAGCGCGATCTAAGGTTGAAGATCGTTAAAGAGTAAATCTCGGAGGCTCATACTAAAGTCCAAGGTCAGAGTCAAGTCATACCAACGCCTTAGTCAATAAGCTACCATGATCTGGTAGCATTAGTTTGACAAAAGTCAGAAGAAATAATGTTCCATGCCTCATCAGCGATTTGTCAACTGATATAGAGAAAATCAGTGGATGACTCTTATATACACCGGGAAGTCCAGGTTAAAGTCTAAACACAGAGAGCGCTAAATGTAATAGCCGAGGTACACAAAAAACCGAGATAATAATAAAGTACTTTTTTAGTTAGACCCAGCGGAACTCCAATGATCCTACTAATATTTCTATAAACAAGGTTTACTACCTTGTCAGACGGGCATAAGGACGTTGACTGTCTAGTGTAAAGCTGGAGAAATGGGGCAGCAGCCCTTAACCTAATACACTATTTATATAATGTTATAGTGTCCCCACTGACGGCCATCACGGCTTACCATTCGGGGTCCGCTGTTCAAAGCAGGACACTCCGATGACCTCTATCGGAGATCAGTTAAAGACTGATCTATTCCCCAACGCTAGATTGGTTCTCTTAAAGGAGAGTAGCCTCCTGCCCAAGCGACACTACCTGATTATCCAGACAGGTGCCGAAGCAATAAAGCCGCTCGCCACTCACACCTCAGGTAAGGAGCTAACGATCAACCTGGCTGAGGACGGTAGATAAGCCACCTCTCACATCTCCAGAGTGGTACCGGAACTGTTACAAGGCGCGCTCACTTCCCAGCATACATTCATATGCCTACCAAGTGACCTGGTAAGGACAAGACATCCCTAGTCTGGGGGGAAATGGAAAGTGGGAAGTGTGTCATGTACCTGCGTGGGTGGCGCGGGCTGGTGGTGGAAGGCCGGGTAGTGATGCGGCAGCAGCGGCGGCGCGCCCCCGAACGTGGCTCCGTACAGCAGCTCGCCGCCGGCCACGCCCACGCCCACTCCGTACCCGGGCGGGGGGTACGCTGCAACGTACAACACAACCCAGGTGACAACTCTAGTTCACATTGAGAGGAGCTCGATGGCATAGATCCACTTGCAGATCTTGTATAATCGTGCGGACGCCAAACACTTTTCCCGATAATACCGATGATGTGTGTGGCAGGCCGTTGGTTCCGGTTGTTATCTTTGATTGCAGTTGTGAGGTCAAGTTAGTGGCCTTAGGATGATCTAAATTCTAACACGAAAAGAAGAAAGCCTTGGTGTAACCTTTTTAACTCATGTTTCTATGTTACCTACTTGATTATTGCAATCTTAGGTGGGCATCGAAAGAAGCAAAGACAAAATATATTTATTATTGTAGGTACTAATTGATTATGTTGGTGGTAGAAGTAAAATCCTGGAAACAAACGTAACATGTGACGTCAGCTATTCTATTATAGTCTATTAGCTGTTACTTTTATTTTTACTAGGTGAAGAAACTCGGCGTTAGGCAGTATAAACCAGCAACAGTGTTATCAGAAACCTAGATACCAGATTTTGTATATAGTTTTAGTACCTGTGGGAGGCCATATAGGTTGGTAGTAATGTGTAGGGTGTGCGGGGTGCGCGGCGTGAGGCGGCGGCTCTGCGGGGGGGTAGTAGAACTCCGCCGGGACCTGCTCCTCGATCTTGGCCTCCGTCGACGACAGCGAGGACAGCGACATCTGGGGATCGATACATTATGATATGGCGACTTATATGGTAGCAACTTTATAAATGGTTGATTTTTAACGAGATGGTCTGCACCTCTAAAGGAAAGATCTTCCACTGGGCAAGTTGTTTTTGGTAGGCCGCGTTCCGACGATGTCTAGTCGGTAGTTGTATATGAGCTTATCACAGAAAGAAAGTTGATTGTGCGATACAGGATTTCATACTGAAAATGCCATCTAGTAGTTTCTGTGAGCATCCGCCACAGTCTTGTAGCCCAACTCTAGAAGAATACGATGTCGGTTTTTTTGGTGAGATACATGAACCGTAGACTAGTCGTATCGTAGTAGACGGTAGGCCGTCGTTGAAAATTGGCCGCGGCCGAAGCCTTCCAAATAAAAGTATCTCTCTCTGTGTGGTAGTACGTCATTCAGCCAGCACATTACTGAGAATCACAGGATCGGCAATCTGTCGTGTAGTGGATCCTACACTGCTCCACAGATTAACGATCCTGTACACTGTACAGGATGTTCAGTCTCTCTCTGTACAGTGTACAGAGAGAGATACTTTCATTTGGGAGGCTTCGGCTGCGACTTGTTACCACCCGACGACAACACGAGTCGGATGTTGTTCCACTGCCATCTTCCTTCTTGTAGCGGTGCATGTTTTATCTTCCATCATATCATTATTTTGCATCAGATGAAATAGTGGATAGTTAACATATCTTATGCATTTCTCACAAGTATCTACAGTGGTGGTCATATAATTAAGAACGCTGATATAAAGGGAAGATTTTTTTCAAACTAAGACGCAAAAACAATTGCATGTATTTTTTTTAATTTTCTCTGTATCGTAAAACTTTTCCACAATATCACTGCATGCATTGATACACACGAATTAGCTATAAATAAATAGACAAACTTTTTACACTACTTCTAAACATAGTATTCCTATTTACTGGCTGGTCACGTAATTAAGAACGTTAAATAGTTTATATCTTTATTCAAATTTAAATAGAGAATACTCGGTCAATGTTTGTATAATTTTGGCGCCATTTAGTGCTGTTTAAGATTAAAAGTGATTGCTCCTTATGAAAAACCATGGAAAAAAAATCAAAACTATGACAAATCTACACAGGAAGTAATAATAAAACTTCGCCGGAAGAATTGGTCTTATAAAAAGATAGCCAACCATCTGCAATGTTCAAAAACGATGGTTTTACACGCTGTAAAGCATTTTGCTACGTATAAAACTTCTTCAAATGCTCCACGAGTACCTAAACAGAGAAAAACAAGTCTTCGAGATGACCGAAACACGGTTCGTATGGCCAAACAAAATCCTTTTAGGGTCCAATGAACTGAGAAAATAATATTTTGGTGAAAACAACCCTTCAGCAATCTCAACACGCACTATTCGAAGACGTTTTTGTAGTAGAAAAATTGCACAGTAGGATATCAAGAAAGGTACCCATGTTGAAACTTTGCCACAGGCAAGCCCGGCTTGCATTTGCGAGAAAGTATGAAAACTGGACTGTGCCACAGTGGAAAAATGTACTTTTTTCTGATGAGACGAAAATAAACAGAGTATGTTCTGATGGACAACGATATGTACGACGTCCCCCAAATACAGCATTCGACACTGAGTACACTAAAGTTACATTAAAGCACGGTGGTGGAAATGTGAAAATTTGGGGGTGCTTTTCTGGACATGGTGTAGGACCTGTAAAGTTGATAGGAGATAACATGGATCAGTTCCAATACAAAATTATGCTGGAAGAAATAATGTTACTCTATGCTGAAGACGTTCTACCGGTTATTTGGACATTCCAGCATGACGATGATCTAAAGCACACTGCACGTACCGTAAAGGAATTTCTTACAGCGCAATCAGTTTCTGTCTTAGACTGGCCAGCTAACAGTCCAGATCTAAACCCAGTAGAGAATCTGTGGTTCGAACTAAAGAAAAAGGTTTCAAATACAAAGTGTGAAAATTTAAGAGAGCTTTACAACGTTTTTTTAGAAGAATGGAACTCTATTTCTCTTGCGAGATGACAAAAATTAATAAGTGTCAATGCCTCGCCGGTGTAAAGCAGTAATTAAAAGCCGTGGATATGCTATTAGCTATTGATTTCAGTTAAACATGTATTATATCGCTTTTAAAATTTTCCGCGCTACATATCATTGTGAATTTTTTAATGTAAGTGTCATAAAAAGCAATTCCCAAACAGCTTAATAAATCGTTCTTAATTATTTGTCCAGCTTCAGTACTATTGGAATGTGTTACTTTGTTAAAATAATTGAAATATAAAAAAATATATAAGGACATTATATTTTTTATTCCTAAGTCACGTTGCTCTATTAATGTAGCTATTTTATAACATAATTAGTTGCTTCTCAGAGGGTTCACATCTCTGTGTATTACACGATTTATATAGAAAACTTCTAAAACTTCAAATCGTTCTTAATTATATGACCACAACTGTATATCATCTACAATTCTACATCAATGATGCTGTAGGTATTGGTGATTGTTACCTGATCATCATCTAAGTTATCCTCTTGCACGGGAGCTACGGGTGATTTTCTGACTGGTTCTTCGCCTGTCAACAGTTCGTCTTCAGATGACGATATGTCGCTTCCAATCTTGTCAATCATCAGCAAACGTTTGCGTTGCTCTTCGCGCGCAATCTCGCGCGCTCGCTGTTGGTTTCACACAGATATTATTTGAAATTAAACTCATTGTTTGGTATTAATCGCGTTTGATCAATTTAGAGCCCTTAGGGCGCCCTGACAACTGTAACACTATAAAAGGCACACCACTATATGAAATGAAGATCCAATGCTGAAGATTTGCTAATCTGGAATTTTATAACGAAGTTTTGTAATACTGAGTGTGGGGTTATTAAATCAGCCGAACTCGCTAAGAATTAAGTGTCTTAATTTCAAGGTCTTTAGACCTGTGGTTTCCATCCACAACTAGGAAAGATCTCGATTGGCGACCACGTTGCGCTATGCGAAACGGGGTGTTGTGCCGTGGCGATTACCTACTCGGTAGACCGACGACATTGTAGCGGTCGTGGGAAGTCGTTGGATGGAAGTGGCTCGGGATGGCTGTTTGTGGCGGCGTATGGGGAGGTGTATTGTAATAAAGTGGACAGACAAATTCCGCGATGATGATATACCTACCTTTTCCACAGTGATCTTAATACACTCGAGATAGAATTCCCTGGAGAGGAAGGGCGAGGGCGTGTTGGACAGAGGCTCGGAGTTGAAGTCTTTACACGTCGCCACTGACACTATACTTGTCTGGTCGTCGCTCAGTGAACCTGTGAACAAATCGTAGTGATGCTTAGAGTGGAGACTTTTAACTTTTAGAATTGAAAATAACTTTTTATGTTTTTACAATTATTTTCATGATTTCCGCCAGACTTATTATGGTATTTCTCATCTTTGAATTATTATGTTCTTGTTGCATCCCTCTCGGAAGCCTGGAGTCAAGTGTTATGGCTATACTTACTGCAAAAAAAAGAACACCGCTGGGTGAGGGGGAACTCCAGGTTCGCTCGTCTCTCTCAAATTCCTTTAGTCGCTTTTTAAGACTCCCACAGGAAGAAACGGATACGCGTAGCCCTATTCTGTGTCGAGGCTACAGTATGGGAGTTTTTGATTCCAGGTGTTGCGTATAGTTTACCGTCAGTGTCGCTAGGTGGCGGGTGCGCTATGTCGATGGGGGGCATGGCGCTACAGCGCGGCTGCAGTGTCGTCGTGTCGTCGTCGTCCTCCTCCTCCGACATGCCGAACGCCAAAAAGGGTGGGGCCAGCGCACCGCCGCACGCGCCGCCGCCGCCGCCCTTCAGCAACAGGGCTATCCTGCGGGGCGGAGGGGAACGGACCGTTACAGCTTTGGTTGGCTCTAACAGTGGCGCCAGATACACAGCGGTCAATGACGTTACTAGAACGTTGTCTATGTTTCTGAGAGAGTATTCCGTTGACGTGTAGATACCGTTTTAAGCTAAGCGTCCACCTACCGGCATCGGACAGATCGCATCAAACGGATGAATTTTTCACAGTGCGTCCACCTGATCGGCAGCGATCGCATTTGCCCGCCAACAAAGCATCGGCACGAAGCAACGGCGTCGGCTTCGCCGATGAGCAGATTCCAGCTATCCGTACGATGCGGATTGGTAGACGCACTTGTGTGACTTTCTCTACAAAGAATATTACGATCCGTTTGATGCGATGCGTCCGGTGTGTCCGATGCTTACTGAACGTATTTTGGTCATGTAACGCACAGTTAAAGTAGACAAACAAGATAAGTCAGATACTACGACGGCCTCTGTGGCATTTCTGGCTGCACCACAGAAGGTTTCGGGGTCGATTCCCGTGAAGGACAAGAATTTATGATGGCCATAAATGTTTGTGTATGGTTCAATGTGTTACCTATATGTGTTTGTATTTAGAAGATATTAACTATATGTGTTTGTTTGTATTCGTTTACATTATAAAAACGTAAAAAAAACATCAAAAGTATCGAAACGCTTACCTAGTGTCAAGATCAACATTTTTCGGTTCGTCTGCCGGCGGAGGTGGCTTCGGTTCCGGTTCCTTCCCGTCGGCTGCATCTTCGGGCGGCTTCGGTTCTGCTTCCGCCGCCTTTGGCTCCAGCGTCGGCTCCTACAGAGAGATACGACTTTATCATCTAATTGTAAATGATGTGTACAACGCAAGCAACTTTTAATCCATGCTATTTATGGCGCTGTAGTGCCCGGGACGTTGTTAGGTGAAGTAGGCTTGCCCAGCACCTATACCACCCTCCCAGCTTAGTCAGCCATGCCCAGAGGAAAGAACTGGTCAATACGTCTGGAGCTAACTAAGCCGGGGGTTTCCAAACGATGTTTTTCTTCACCGTATGAGCGATGTTTTTACGCACATAACTTTTCCGCAAGAAAAAAGACATTGGTGCGGTAAGCCGGGATTCGAAACCACGACCTTCGGAATGAAAGTCGGGGTATCTACCACTAGACCAACACCGCTCTTAGAGTGATTCGACTAATGTAGATTTCAATTAGTATTAGTTGTTTAGTACTGATTGTAACAACATTTAAAAAAGTTTCATTTTACTTAAAAGTGTATTTATCTATGTTTTACTATATCAAGAAGTAACTAGACCCGTGGAAAACACACAGGATGCAGCTAGCGGATTTTAAGAATGCATTTCTAATCAAAATCAAAGAATAATATAATAAACTTACCTGATATTTAAACCAAGTTTAGGGATTAGTAAACAAATATTGTGATTGGTGTTTGATTGAGTGCTAATTTTTCAATGTTTAGATAACAAATATGTGTCCGTTATAATTATAACTTTTAATACAACATGTAAATGCAATATTTTTGTATGTAGACATTAAAAAATTAACCCTAAAATGATTTTTGTTACGTCATGCAAGACCATGCTTAAAATACGGTTAAACATATTAAAAAGCGATGCGTGCAATTAAAAAATAAACAAATTAGATCTATGCGAACTATAATAAGTAGGCCAGGTGTGTGATTAGCCACGCACAGAAAAGGGTTCCGTAACTATTTTACAATTCTTTGAATAATGGTGCTAAGGGGACTATAAGACGCGTACCTGTCAATACAAAAAGGAAAACGTTTTACCACCCCTTAACATTATACGATTCTGACGTTTTTAAGCTATTGCATAGCCTTTATCGCGGGCTTTGAGCGCGGCGATCGAATCAAGAAATTCCGTAACTCTCCGACGACCGGCACAGCGGTGCGGCGTCCGCTATGCAATAGCTTTACCGCGGCAGTCCCCGAGTGCCACACGTATTTTCTTTCTACCCTCGTTGTATGAAGTAAGCATCACTCATCCATCCTAAGATGTTACCAAATTGTCGGTATGAGCATTGCGAAAACATACTGATGCATGCATTGCAAATTACAGATTTTTAGTAACTAATAAATAATAATAATTTCCTTAGCAACAACCTCACTTTAAATTGTCTCTAAGTGAAATCGCGGATAGACAGACAAACACATAATATATCAAACATATCATTAAGTAAAAATCGACAACAGAATCCTAAAATTATAAACCGGTATAGCATATTAAAACCTAGTTTCCATGTCCTTTATACTAAAATATATAAGTAACTATTTTAACATAAATGAAATAAGGTACAGCCAACATCTACAGGCTACAATCAAGTACTACATCAGACCTTTTCTTTCTCCTTCTTTTCAATCACCTCAGGCGAGGGTTGTTCCTTCTTTGCGATCTGTACCGCAGTAACACTGTTACTGCGACGTTCAGCCTTCACTTCTTCGTATTTCTACATCGTAATTTAAATAATAATGATTGAATCTGCCATGAAATGATGGTGGATTTAACTGAATTTGTTAGAGCGGTTTCGAACTTGCATTTTCGAGCGTTTTGGGCGATTCGCCATAGAAAAGATTATATTTTGTAAAATAAAGCTGATCATGGTTTTAATCGCGATGCTTTTAATGCTTTTTTTAGACATAGGTGTAGAGCATAATACAGAAAATAACTACATCGATACTCGCTACATGAAAAACGATCTATCTAAAGGTTAGTGTAGCGAAGTACGCCAAATAAAAGGTACGTACTTTCGCTATAGTAACATTTCGATGAGATGTTTTCGACGTAGCGACCGAAGATGAAGTGATTTTCGATATTATGCTCTACCTACACCAATTAACCATACCCGCTAGCTAGAGGTCTGTAAATAATTCAAAACGTCGGGCGATTAAAAATACTCAGAATAATAAAAGCAACGTAATTAAAACCGAAAAAAAAACCTAGGTTATATTCTGACATTTAATACCCTTTGTAAGCGAATTTGTACGCTCGAATAAAACGCTCAGCTTCATAACTGCTCTATGCACTGTACTGTAGTTATTAAACGATATGAATAGTGAAATAATGCTTGAATTTTGTTAGTATGGGAAAACGGTATCAAAAATACGTGTATGAAAAGTTGTGGTAAAATTATACAATAGTATGGAAAATTTCGTCTTTTCAAATAAATCAGGTCGGAGTGCAGCGCAGATTTTGATTACAATCAAAAAATATGTTTAGGTAATTGTTACAAGATTATTTTTTCTTTTAAAGTGTTTCCTTCACTTGGATGGCTAGTTTCTTTCTTACCGCCTTATTTATAAACGATAATTAATACGCTGCATAAATGTGCATCGTTTGTCTTTTACTGTCACATGAAGTTTCAAAGTTGACAGAAAGAGAACACGTCACGTAACTTAGTCATGTGTCAATAATATTTTATAATTAAGAGGGTTAATGTTTTTAAAAATTCTGCACTCGACAGGACTTGAAACTGCAAATTTACATAATCGTTGGAAAGTGTTTCCAATTACGACATAAACACAAGGTTTATTTTTACATTACACTTGTTTACTGATCCAGAATGCTCAAGAGCAAACTAACATGTATAAAATGCAGACCCAAAAACGACCAAAATCTGCTTTACTCTCCAACTCGGTCTATTTGAAAGGATCTTAAGAGTCGCTATATAAGGACACAAAAAACGACCACACATTTAATAATAACTTTTTTTTCGATTGGTGAAGTATTCACGACCAGAATTCGAAACGGAAAAAGTCCATATATGACGGCTCACATTAATCACATTGGTAATTGTTTGAAAACCTTACGTCTAAGAAAGAGGGGGGGGGGGGGTACTCAACTTACTTGAGAGTGGTGGGAGGGGTGGTGGGGATGTCGCCAGTCGCCCCACCACATGGACCCACTGCCCCCGGGGGTGGCCGCCGGACTGTAGCCGTACGGGTAACTGGAAATAAAATAAATGTCGTTTCTCGTTATTTTATCGTCCTCGCGAGAAAATAAAATAAATTTGGAGCTGGATTCCAGCCATTTTGTATTGTCTAACTGGACTAGTTTACCTCAGCTTCCTGAACTAAAATTCCTATGTCTCGATTATTAGACATCAATCACTTGCTTGTTAGTCTGAACAATAAGAGACGTTTAAATGGTGACGAACAGATGTCTGTTGTTTTTAGAAACATGGGGAAAGCTTTTCTTCTTCGTGTCGATGGCAGTTTTGTTGACCATGTTAGGTCTGCCCACTGCAGCATACTGCGCGTCACCTAGCTTTGCTATTTGCTGCTATCAGGGGCCCGATATATTTACAATGACTTCCTTGACTTGACTTTTTAACCGACTTCAAAAAAAAGGAGGAGGTTCTCAATTCGGGCTGTATTTTTTTATTGTTTGTTCATACTAAAACGTCTTCACTGTTTTGGTGCAAATTGTAAATGACTTGCAAAGATTAAAAATACTTGAACTGGCTACTTTACAAATGGCCACAATCGGTTCATAACCGATGAGAAATAAAAATAACTCGTTATAAAGGGAAGGTATCTAACTCACCCCTGTTGGTAGTACCCATCGTAGGGCGTGGGTCCGGCCGGTGCCGGCGTGTACGGCACCTCGGACGAGTGACTCGACGACGGATACGCGGACGGCAGCGTGCGCTCTTCACTCGTCTCGCTCGCACTCGCCGTGCGCCCGTAGCGCTCTCTCTCTCTGTCACGGTCTCTATGCCTGGCACAAACGAGACGTAAACTTAAAAACTCTTTTCAAAGATTTGCTTATTATGTTCGAGATGTTGACTCGAAGTGAAAACCCATTTTCCGGTTATAATCATATTGTTGACTGATTGTCGAGATCAAAATCGTTGGAAAATGTGTAAAAATATGAGATCCAATAGTGTTAGTTTAAAAAGTTTAACATATTCGTAAGGGTTTTACAGATAAACATGGTTTCTGAACTCCAAATATACTTACTTTCGTCTGCATTTCCTTTTACATTTTTTGCCGCTTGCACAAAAATATATATTTAAAATTAGATACCTATTTTACACATATATTTATCCAAAAGCCAATCGTAATTTACATAAATTGCACGGCAAAATTGATATTTAAAAAAAAGAAAAGCCAATTTTTTTCTTATTGAACATATAAATATCACTAGTATTATAAACGCGGAAGTTTGTACATAGGTATGTGACTTTGTTACTCTCTTTCACACAAAAACTACTGAATCGATTGCGATGAAACTTGGTATTACCTCTGGATACCGGAAATACACTTTTTAACCCGATATTCTCGCGGTAACGGGAATTACACGGGAGCTAGTATTATAATCAGTAAATATTATTGTCGTCCTGTGTGTTACCTGTCTCTGTCTCTATCCCTATCCCTGTCCCTGTCGCGGTCTCTGTCCCGGTCCCGGTCCTTATCCCGATCCCGCTCGCCCCTACTGCGATGCCGGCTGTGTCGGTACTCTCTCTCCTCGTCTGACCAACGAGTGTTGCTGTCGCTGTGCTCCAAGTCTTTGTAACTTCGTGGGTATTCCTTTAACAACGAGATTGACAGGTACATCATGCTTAAGGTAACATAATCACGATATTGGTGGCAGGATATCAATATTTCTCAGTAATTACAAAACAATCGGAAATACTATCGCGTTACTTTGATCAAGTTTTGTTAAAGAAAAAACCAGAATAAAATAAATATGTAAACGAGGCCACCATACAACAAATTTGTGTGATGTGTTGTGATGTGTGTGTGTGTGTGTGAACGAAGTGATTTTTTGTGACAATGGTGTGAACCTTTTGTGCGCGAGTCCGGTTCGCCCTTGGCTGGTTTTTAGGGTTTCGTAGTCAACAAGAAACCTTTATAGTTTCATCATATCCGTCTGTCTGTCCGTGGCTTAGCTCAAAGATGCTTTGTACTAAGGAGCTGTAATTTTGCATGAGTTTACATATTGATCAAGGCAAGAAAATAGTATAATAAAAAAATATATACCTAAACATTTTGATGGTACCTACCTACCTCAAAACGGAAATGATTTTTTTCTTGTTTTGTACCCCACACAATGGTGTGGGTATCATTAGACAGCTCTTTCAAAATCATTGTGGGTTTTTTAATAACTATTTTTCATTTTAGGGTTCCATTTTCGAAATATTGAGTTTTAAAGGTCTAGGTTTTAGAGTTATGTCTGCATTCATAATAGAAGCACATACTAATGAAGTTTAATTAATGGAAAACTATCACAACTGTGCAGCCTTTTCAAATTTACGAGTAATAGAACAAATTCCCTGGAGTATTTACCACTTACATGTAAAATTCCCTTGAAAATTTATGACATGTACTAGATAGATAAAGTGTTAGTGGTAACAAATTTTCCAAATTGCAGTCCCTGTTATTTTGGAAACTATAAAACCCTACACTGCGGGTGGCCCGACAAAGCACGCACTTGTTTATTATTAATTGATTCAAAATATGGTCGGAAGCAGTCCAATACATTTGTTTGAATGAATATTTATTACCTGCTTTTTAACCGACTTCAAAAAAAGGAGGTGGTTATCAATTCGTCTGTATGTATAATATATATTTTTTTTTTGTATGTTTCCCGATTACTCGAAGACGGATTGACGGATTAAGATGATTCTTTTTTTAATGGATAGGTAGGAGCTCCAAGATGGTCACATAAAAATCTGATGTGGATCTGATGAGGGTCTACGGAGTGATGAACGGAAATGCTCCTCAAAACGCATTAATCAATCCAGTTGCTTATCGATTACTCGAAGATTGCTTGACCGATTGAGATGATTCTTTTTTTAATGGAAAGGTAGGAGCTCCGAGATGGTCCCCTAAAAAATTGATGAGGATCTTCGAAGTGAGGACCGGGAATGCTTCTCAAAACGCTGTATTCAATTCAATTGTTCATCGATTTCACGAAGATGGCTTGACCGATTGATATAGTTCTTTTTTTAATGGAAAGGTGGAAGCTACGAGGTGGTCCCATGAAAGTTTGGTAAGGATCAGATGAGTATCTTCGGAATGATGGACAGGATAGCAACCCAGAATTCAATAAATTACTCATTTTTGGACTTCTACCAAAAAGAATAGACCCCTAAAGAACTAAGTACAGATTGATGGGGCACCTGAAACCACCTTCTCATCAGCAAACTCTTCTTAAAATTACGGTAACAATATTGTTGATTTTTAGGTAGGGCAGTCGGGCAGTTTTACTGGTTGGTTCCATATTGTACTTAGTTTGGCTGCCCGACTTCAGATGATAAAACAGATTAATTAGTCGGTGGCTCTGTACCTATGTAGAGGTTATTTTGGTTATTTTTATCAAATCTTTTTTTTTTTTTGTTTTTTAAATTATTTTTTGTTTCTTTTGGAAGTCGGTTTTTTAATGTTTTTTATCTTACCTTGTCAGACAACTTAGTGTCCTCTAATCTCTTGCTGATGCTAGGTTCCACTTTTGGTGGCTTGATCTCCTCATTGATGACAGGTTTGGAGATCATGACAGGGGGCAGCAGCTGAGGTTTCTTGTCCATGGTCTTGTCATCATACATCTCTTGACATTTCTTACCAAACGCATCATGGAATACATCTAGCACCTGTATTTTATGAAACAGATATTGAGAAATATAAATAATTGAGTAATCTGTGTATAAAAGTTGTCTAACATTTCATTTCAATCGCATTGGAGTCAATCTTAAATTTCAATTTTGACGTTTGTAAAATAATATCGGACTTTTATTGAAAACATTTTCATTTCTTTCATTTTTCAGATATTTGTAAGTCAATATAGTTTCAATTGCAGTTCATGGAATAGAATCGGGTCATAGTTAAAAAATATAACGTACCTTTCCCATAACTGATTTTCCATTATATTTCTCTATACATAATTTAGAATGTTTCACATCTTGAAACACTATTCTTGCAAAACCCAAGTGCCTATTGGTCATTGGATGGTAGAATATTGTCAATTCCTCATATGGACCAACTTTATTCATCATATCAGCTAGAAAAGCTTTATCAATGTTATCATTTAGATTTCCTAGAGTTATTTCAAGTTGGGGTGGGATTCCAACATAATTTTTATCTATTTTGAACCTAAAAAATAAAGTCACATTCAAATATCCCGCCGCTACAAGAGATGTCAAATAGTTGTAATGTTGGCAACACTGTCAATCAAGCAATAATAAAAACAAAGAGATTATTCCTATTCTCAAAGATTTTTTAGTTAAAATTGCACATAAACTGTACAATTTTGTGGTCATTAACCTTTACAGTAAATCTTTATAGGCAGAAATTCAAACAAATTGGGTATTTATATAATATTATCTTCCAACACATCTAAATGAGGTTGTTTCCCAATATCAATGTACATTTGGCTTGAGTTTTTTTTACAATTCTACCAAAAATCTGTATAATTTCATTGTAATTTTGAATAATCACAGAAGTTTTAGCAGTACTACTACCAATTCTGTATAAATTATTGATTTTTGGTTCTTGATAAGGTTCCAAAATATTTGCAAACATTGCCTGTAGAATATTCTCCAAAAAGGTAGTTAGTACATACCTGGGGACAGGTAAATCAGCTGGTTCCATCCTACTCCATATTCTAGAGAGCTGGGAGCGAGGGTCCCTACATTGCACCGGTGGATATGTGTTGTCTCCCGGAACAAATCCATCGTATCTATATAACTTTGTTGCTCCCTTTACTAGAAATGGATCCATAAGCATTTTGTAGTTTTTAGGTGCCTTATGAGGCACTGCATTGTGGCCCGGAGTCCTATGCTCCATGCCTCCATTCATTCTAGAAGAAAAACATCAAAAATGATTTGTAGTACATAACCTCAATTCATTGATTTTTGTCAAAGTATCAATATTCCTTTGTAAAGGCAGCGTCTTTTGCTCATACAGGACCGGCGAGCTATCTAAATTTGAAGATTTATTGACGTGTAAGCAGTACAAACCTGAAATGTACAACACAATATTTACAATATTTTAGCTGTTCGCTGTATTGGGACGAATGCCGTCTAAATCAGGAGAATTCATCTTGCAGAAGTAGCCCCATTATTTCTTTCTGCAAATAACAAGACAATATTACACCTTTCACTAATATATTTGAAAAACTAATAAAATGAAGACAGAATCTTACAGCAAGCTCTTTCCATGATGACAGCAAGTTGAAATTTAATGATATTCTAAAATAATAAATAAAAATATCTTACGTATTGCAAAGTTGTGCTCCACAAACTGAGATTTATACAATTTTCGCCGTATTATAAATTTATTTTATTTTTTGGGAAAAGAAATGCAAGAACATATTTAGGTTCTTCAGTTGACTTCACAGATAATATAAGTGAGAAAGTCTTGAGAAAGTATGCAGATTTTTTGACAAAAGTTCCCAGCTAAAATTCTGTACTTCATGTATACCAATTGAATGAACAAATTGATTGAACGAATTGTTTTAAGGTTGGCAGTCATGATAGATGCCATTGTTTTTCTTGAAGTATTGCCATTATAATAAAGAGTTGTGACAAAAATGAAGCTTAAAATTGGGCAAGTTCGTGTGCTATATAAGCTGACGACTCGCAAAAAAATATATATTAAATTATTATTACTCATTAAATCCATTTGATTTTTACTGCCTATAGGCTAAAACTTACTTTTAAGCTGATGCATTTGACAAACGCTGAAACTTAACCTACATACCTTATGCAGAAGGCTCTGCAATTTTTACCATTAAAAGTGAACTGGCAATATTGTTCAATTTGTCAAAAAACGTATTGGCTGTTGCATCATCGATTTTGGTAATTTTTGTGAATTTTAGCCTATAAATGAATAATACGGCGATCTATTTATCAAGAATCACATTTATGTTAATCAAACAAAGTAGTTATCATATTCAGTTCGGTTTATTTCAGGCACTATGGCTGAAAAAGTGTTCCCTGCGGTGAAGGCTGAGGCAGAGGCCGAAGAGGCTCCTGAAGAACAGGATCTGGTAGACCCTCAGATCGTACTAAGGGTAAGAAACATTATTTATTAGAACAAAATTATTTTACCCCATGGAGAACTCTACACATAAAACCCTTGAATTTTTTTACATAGAAAGAAACCCTGCTAAGACTTCCTTCGAGGTTATGGAATTAATTTCATTTTTATCACAGAATTCGCCAACAACTGATATGATCCACGATTTAATGAAGGTTATTGTTATTTATTTTGTTATTGGTCATCCTTTTATATTGAATTGAATGGCACGGTAGTTTGTGCTTGAAATACAGGATTACCTAGTTCAGGCATAGATAAAACAGTTAGGTGTATTGTGTAAAAACTGACTTTTAAGTTTAAATAGTTCCTAAGGTTTTTTTTTGAATAAATTTTATTTTATTTATTTTTATTTTTATTTTATTTAAAAAAGAACTCGACCAATTCAGTGTACTTGTACTACAGGATGCACTCGATAATGTTTCTACTACAACTGTTATAATACAATGTAATGCTTTGTTGCATTGTTTTGCATTTATATTCAATCACCCCAAGAATATGCCAATAAAACATGAAAATTTGACTGAATGCTGCGACTAGTCATTAGTTAAATTAGGTAATAATAGATAAGTTTTGCCTTTTATATGACATATGTTCATCTCATTAAATACTGAGTAGAATAAGATAATAGGTATGTAGTTAATAACGTAATACCTACCAGTATGGTGATTACTATGTTATGTCAAAGCAGCAACTTACTGCATAGTGCATATAAAACTGAGTTATCCATTAGATAGATAATATTTTAGTAGTATACTAATTTATAGCTAAAAGTGATTTTATTTAAATAATATACTGTGTAGAACTAATATAACTAGTTCTTTGCTGTAGATTGATATAGATGTAGATATAGTGAATTATTTTGTTAACTCTTATTCATCTTTGTAGGAGGAATGTGCACAAAAACCTGATGCCCAAAACTTGTGGGGTAAATACCAAGAGTGCAACGATCGTGTTAACTCACGCTCCAACACCGCCGAAACCTGTGCCGAGGAGCTCATTGATTACCTCCATGTCCTAGACCATTGTGTTGCCAAAGATATTTTCAAAAGGCTAAAGTAAATTCGTAGTAAATGGGGGTTACTCTGCCGATAGCAAATTATTTTGAAGTGTTCTAACATTGATAACATACTCATACATCTGTAATTGATTTGAAATCTTGTATATGTATCAGATTCATGGAATATCGAACATTCTATGGCAGTAAATATTCAGTTTGGTTTTAACATTGTCAATTGCCATGCAACTATTGGTTAGAGTGTAGTTTTAGAAATTTATTTATGTTTTGAGTATGAATGTTAAAGTTAACCTTTATTTGTAAATAAATAAATCACCGTTTTTTGGGCTTTTCTTTTACAAACTAAAACTTGTTTTGTTTATATTATTTAGTTAAGGTTTTTGATTCGCATTTGTAAATAAAATACTTATTACCACAGGTGGAATGGCATCCACCTGAAAAGTTGCCTATGTAATATTTTATAACTTCAGATGTCGGCAGTTGTTTTGTTTTATCACAATCGGTTCAATAGTTTTTATTTATTTATTATTTATTTATTATTTATTTATTTGTTTATAGTCAAATAACACGATTATAAAACCAATTACATTAATTGACTAGGAAAAAGTTTCATTCAGTTTTCTCACAAAAGCTCAAGCACACTGACAATATCGATCTCCATTCGTCCGCAAACAGATCGCTTTCAGTACTTGCATCCAAGAGAGCGTTAAACGCGTTGAGGCTGCGCAGAATTGGAGACATAGAGTGAGATACCGTGCGAGATGCTGGTAGCGCCAGAAGGTGATGTTTTCGACCTCGATCGTATTTGACCGGGGCGAACAGTCTGCAGAGAACCGCACTTAATTCAGGAGAGTCAACCATACCTCGAAAAATTTTTAAGCACAATACCATCTGGTCGTAAGCGCGCCGAACCTCAAGTGAATTGTACCCGAGACAACCTAAAAGGAATTTAGTGGGATACATGTAAGGATAGAAACCGTACGTTCTCTTGTATAAGTAACGAAGAAAAGCTTTCTGAACCTTCTCAAGAGTAAGGGCGTAGGTGGCCTCATGCGGATTCCAAATGGAAGCGGCTGCCTCAAGCTTGCTCCGAACCAGCGCGACGAACAAGAGCCTTATGACGCCAACATCCGAACATTTTGCGAGAAATAGTGGTAAAAATCAACATTCTGACAGTTTCTCAATTTTATTTAATATTAGATGTACTGGGTTAGAACAAAGGTAGAGGAACTTATATAAATAAAACAAGTAGATAATATTTTTCGATTAATAGCAAATATAATATCTGAAATAATTTGATAATTAATAATCACAATTCTTAAAAAGTTTAACCAATAAAGAATAAAATAGATAAGTAAGCTCCGGAAAATCACAATCAAAACGCAATGGCACAAGTCAACAATAAAACAACAAACACTGGGTACTAGTGGGAACATAGTGCAGAAACACAAACAATTTTAAATCATATATTGAGGAGGTGAATCACGCCAACTAGTTGTCGTAACTGCTTGCGCCAACTACGTAAACTCGTTGGCTAGGCCTTAAATATCTAAAGATACTACAATACAAAATACATACATCATATTCTGTCGCTGTCTTATGACGTCGCGATAATCGAGGCCGAGATAAGCTTTCTAACATCGATTTCGGGCAGAAAGAGAGCCCGCGCACACAGAGAGCGGTCAGAGTTCTACGTTCTGGTTACCGTTGACCGCTTAAGAGTTCCAACGCACATAAGCGCCGTTCAAATTCCAGTTTTAGTTTCGTTTGGGTCTTTGCACATGCAACTTGTCACTAGAAAGTTCATCGTCCGACAAAGAATTATTACTCTTGTGGAGCTCAGCAGCTTCTAAAAAGAAAAGGAAGGAAGTATAGAAAAACAAGGCGAATTTATTAGTATTTTTCAGGATTTACTTATAGATGATAATCTCTATCACTCAAAACGTATAATAAACTCCTTTCTCTAACCAATTCAATTATTTTTTCCGTGTTTGCAACTTCAGACATCGCTGCGTTCAGGCGTTCTCTGTCTCGACGGGAATAGCGTTCCGCTTTGACCACCGCGATCTGTCCGCCGCTGTGTGCGTTGTTGTTATAGACTCGCTTCATTCAAATGAACGCTGAACGCTGAACTCAGAACTTCTATCAGCTCTCTGTGTGCGCGGGCTCTGAATAGGTTTCCCTAGAGATCTTTTCATTACTGAGGTATTCACGCTAAAAGTGACATTATTTCAAAACGAGATCAACATTTACAATTAAATATTAATGTATGTACTCTTATTGTAGTGTATTTTATGTTCTACGACTTTCAATGTATAAAAGCTTATTATAAACATTTCGAAACGTTGGCTTTTCATAGTTTAATAGGTTCAAACATAAAATCTTTGTTAAGTACCTACATAATATTGGGATCCATAACTACCTACATAAGTCTATCCAAACGCCATGTTACTAACTTCATTCGTAAAAAAACACCTGACTGAAGCCAGCCACTATTGCTATGCTTACTGTACTGTAATCAGTACCTAAGTGGAATGTATATTAATGAACTAAATGCCAAACAAAATACAATATATTTTAATCTAAAGTAATAAGATAAAAGTTTCTACAAAAATCTAGTACGAATATGGAGATGTTTACAATTGTCAAGCTGAGATTATTGCATTGTTTACAACGTATTCTAGAAATTGATTATAGTATAATATTTTAAAGTCCAAAAAGATTATGCCTGCGGCCTTCGCATCACCGAGGCAGTGCTGTAACCACTAAGCCACAGGAATATCACACTGTCAAGTTGAAATTGCGTAAGGCTTTTATTTTTATCAAACCACTGGATCCTTGCGCTATCTACCAGAATATCTTTACAGTTTTCTATGGATGGGCCTAAAACCTAAAAATACCATTTATCAAACATCCTATTCTATGGGCCTTATAAAGAACAAAACATTAAGTTTACATTTTTCAGCCTATTCTATATTCCGAGCAATGAAGGACTAAGGGTAGGTACGTTCAAACAAACTAGAAAAAGCAATGAAATAATATAGTCATTTTTTTCCATTGAACAGCTCGCAAAGTCTCTCCAACCCAAGAAGTCGATAGTTACGAATAACAGTTATGAAAATGGACCAAAGAGAATTGCTATTGGTTTTTTAATCCGGTTTGGTCGAATCGAACCACAAACCTTTAAATAAAGTAGGTAGTTCTACGCAAATGACAGATAAGCATTACAATGACCTTATGTCAAATTTACAGAAAAAAGTTACATTTGCCGTAAGTCCCATACATTCCAAACCTTCCGCTATCCTGTGTGGAAGGTTTGGAATGCAGTGATGTGTCAAATAAAAAACAAGTTGTTGTTGTAGATGCGGCTAATTTGAGTCATAGTTTGTAAGAACATTCGACGTATTTAATACAATTGGCTACAAAAATTGAAGAAGAGCTAGACATAAAAAGACAACTTTTAATGTTGGTCACAATTTTGTTAAAACAAGGAGCTTTTATGGGTACATACTACATATCTCTTGTGATCGAAACTTTAATATTCTCTGTTTAAGACTTTACAGCACAGGTTACGTGATAGTTTGTATTTTATATACCCAAAGTTTGCATTAGATTTACATATTTTTATGAAACCACTAAAATATTCCAGCATAGTAATTACAACTAGCCATTTTGAAACTTATAAGTAAGTAGCATAAAATTGACAAGTAAAAAAAATAAATTTCTATACGTGTGGATACTATTACTTATTCCTAAATATTTAATGCTTACAGCTATAAAACAATAAAAGCACTCATAAGTGTACTTTGGTATATTATTGTGAAAATCTTGTTAAGTGGACGCTCATTAGGACATAATTTTGTTAGGCAACTACATTTTTTTATGTAAGGCAATACATACATTTCAGGGGCACGCACACCTATCCGAGGCCAACGAAACGAATTTTAGATTTCTATATATGAAATCTATTTTTTTTATTCAGATATAATTAACTATAGTTCGCCTGATAGAAAGCAATACTACAATCTAGGATGGACCGTCTTACCCATTAGGAACCGATTTACTTTCGCTTTGAAAATAGCTAAATTAAAGTGCCCGGGGAACAAAGACCCAGACAAGGAAATTCACAGTTTGGCGCACCGCACGAGTAAAGTGGAACCGTATCGTATCGAGCACTTTTCCGCACCCAGAGCCAAAACCGCGGCTCAGATTCGTTTGGCATAGATTAGTGTGCGTGTACCTTAACTGTTATTTTGGTCCAAACCGAAACACGAATGTATAATAAAATATTTAAACTCAATTAATGGAGCAATAATTAATATTCAATTAAACTGAATAATATTTTTTGTAGTAAATAATATTGTCAAAGTAGGTATCTACCTACGACATATTTAAATATACTGGGGTACTTAAAATTATGTTTTAAAAACAATTACGAGAAAAGAAAATAGAAGACATAGAACATTTTTGCGAGCTTATATATATTCTTAACTGACAGAAACCCTACCGTAGAAAAATCTAGCCTCAAACTTACGCGAATTAAACCACGAAGAGCAACTATAATACAGTTTTTTACTTGCTACACACATCGGGTCATAAAACATAGTGGAGCGCTGCAAGGACTATTTCACCGTCTTTCCCACTCATGGGCCTTGACCATTATTGACATCTATATTGCAACATAATCACCGGTCTGACTTGACTTTGATTAAGACCGGTGTGCAACGAGTGAAAAACTGGACTATATTTCACTCTCTTATACTCATGAACCTGGAGCGGTCTAACTTACTATGATAAAGACCGGTGTGCAGCGAGTGAAAAATTGCACTATACTAAGACATATCACCAACCAAGGTATATTTAAGCCATTTCACGTGTTTACAAACGAGCAGTCTTGCAGGATCCTCTCGGTCGTTAGTATTAAGTAGACTAACTAGCGCCCACTTGTAGAACGTTGAAGCATATCTCGCAGACCCGCTGCGGCTTGGTCATGTTGAACTTCAGTATGGGCACGTCTTGGCTCGAACACTTGTTGCAGACCATCCGGCCGCAGTGACGACTGAGGACAATTTATTGGAAGTAAGTAAATATAGAGCAATTAATAAACAAATATTGCTCGACACACATCGCAATCTAGCCCCAAACTAAGTACTAGGCTTGTACTATGGGTACTAGACAAAGGATATAATACTTGTTTTTGTAAATACATACATATAATAAACACCCAGAACCAGAAATAAACATTTATGACATAGAGGCCGTCAATATGTGAACTTTTTTTAATTTGTACTCATATTTACGACGTATCAAAAAGATCATGTATTTGTTATACCCGCCACTATATTGACTATGACATTTTTCCCGGTTATAGTTATTTATTTATTTATTCTATTTATTTCACAAAATCCACAGCTCTTAATACTAGATATTACAAAAGAATAAAATTAATCTTACAGCCACTAAAGGATTTACATTGTTTATATTAAAAATATTTAAATCGACTGACGCGAGTTGTAACATTAATGACTATAATTATTATTATTCGCTTGAATTTGCTTTCCTGGATGTTTCGACTAATTACTATACTTTCGAAGATACAAAATGTTTATCCGAAGTTACTAAGTGCTTTTCCAAAGTTACTTAAAACTTGTAGAAATTACTACATCTTTTATTGCAATTATCTTAGATACATTTAAGTCCAATTTTACTGTAAATAATTACTAGTAATTAAATAAAGGCTTACCAATGATGCTTCCTCATAGTGAGCGTGAACTTAGTGCCGCACTCCTGACAGAGGTCGCTCTCTGCCCACGGCGCTTCCGCCGGAAGTGCGTCCAGTAATCTGTGGAGGAGTTGTTTTGTTGCCACCTGGAAAATAGGACAACATTAGTGGTAATCTTACCATGTACTGTACTCCAACTTTTATGTACTATCAGCTGTGCCCCGAGGGTTTACCAGCGTAGGTCAACTTGCTGGGGGAGTATCGAGTTTAAAGGTGTGTGTCAGGTTATAGACACCGCTAATGTGTCAAAATTAATACAAATCGTACGTTTTTGGGTGATTAACACACAAACATTTAAACAAAATGTTTAACCGTGCCGTTTTTAGAGTCTTTCCACTAAACATTGTTTCTAAATGTTACCTACACTTAGGAAATACTGTATTTAAAAAAAAAAACAATATTTTCAGTAAGTCACTGAGGTTGACTTGCGCTGCTTTTACTTAGCCCCAACCTAGTGAGCAAACCCAGTACAAAAGTGCACAACCAATTACAAGAGTTAGCTAGCTATTTATTTAGTTAGCCCTGGCTAAGTATACCGTGCAATTCAACTTGATAAAACTAAGTATAAACTATTCCACTAATAACAGTAAAAAACATGGTGTAAATGGAGACAGTCTAATAGAATGGACTTGGACAGACTCCTCGCCGTCTTAAAATAAGTCACTTATTATTTTAACAAACAAGAAATATTTGGAATCGCCCTGAAAAAACTTAAAGAGGACTCCCTTAATCAACACAATTGTAAGTACACTTTTTTTCTTTATTCTTCTTCGGGCTTATTCCATTTGGACATTAGCCAGTGTCAAGTATTATTTTTTAGTATTTGTAGGTTTTTCCATTGCATCGAAACAGTCAAGTCGTCATAGTTAAAGTCAATTCGAGGGATTCATTGTAAAACGGGAGCCATTTTTTACAACGTTTGTTCACGGAGCTTTGGAGATAACGCTAAAGTCCATGTTTTGCACCAATTTTCACTTTCATTTAAACTTGTACACTTTCACGAAACTGATTAATATGCCCCCGAAATTAAACAATTTACACGCATTTGAACTAGGTTTAACTAAAATGAAAATTTAGCAACACATCTCCTAACCGCGTTCCCGCCAAAACTCTGTAAGTACACTAACTATAATACTAACTTGGTAGTTAAATATCGAGACGCCATCTTTGTTTTCCTGCGCGAGACAGGCGCCGGCGCGCACCAGCACGCGGCACATCGCGCCCTGACCGTTCATGTACGCGAGCAGCAGTGGACTGTTGCCCTAAACAAATCACACGAAATTAGATACTTAAAATGGCAAAAATATTTAGTTATTTCTTCCGTTTTCGCGATGTTGGATTGAAATTAAACTCATTTTTCGATTGTATTAAATCGGGTGCGGGGTGGCGCTGCGTGTGGGGAGCGTGGCGCGGCTGGAGCTAGTGTTGCTTTTTTTAATTTTAGCATTTTATCAATGCTGAAAGTTTCGAATTCTCTTCCTTCATAACTTTGAGCATTGATAAAATGCTAAAATTAATGAACGCAACACTAGCTCCAGCCGCGCCACGCTTTCCAGATTGTTTAATTCGCTCGCCAGAACCGTGTATTTTAAATTTTTTAAATATCGAATGTATTTAAACAAAATCATACTTGTAAATCGGTCCTATTGAGTGGATATTCTGGCATGAATTCCATGAAAATCTCGCATATTGTTGCAGCATTATCCTTTTTGCACCAACATAGTTCGTGTAACGGATTGCGTCCTGAAAACAATGAGATATGCTTGGATTGTAAAAACGATATAAAATATTTTTGGATACGCAACAGTTAGTTAAAGACAAAAAATAGTATTGGTTAAGTTTTAATGCTGTTGTGGGATACAAACTACAGTACCCTTAAAAAATATAATAATTATTTATTAAAAGGTTTTAGTGTAAAGGTCATTGTTCCGGCAACTCTTTTATAAACACTACCGAAAGCTCCCCACCCGGTGATTGAAGCGTCAGCTACTAACCTTTAAGGTTCGTGGCTACAGCGTCGATGTCAGTATCTTGTAGTAGAGCCTTGGCAGCTTGCGCGTGTCCCTCCCTAGCGGCGACGTGTAGCGCATTATCTCCACTCGCGTCTACCGCATTGCTTTCCGCTCCGCCGCTTGCAAGCGCTGATATTATGAGCGCGTGACCTGCCGCCGCAGCTATATGTAGCGCAGTACGTCTGGGGACGAACAAACGGTGGAATAAGAGGCGGCCGCGCAAGTTCTTTTGAAATGTCCTGCATTTGCATTAAATTAATAAAACACAATATTAACCGGGTTTTACTCGCGTTTTATTTAATAATGGCAAGCGGCGGCTTGAAAAAGCTATTTGACAAAATTTTGCATTTAATTAAAATAAATTAGACCCACAAATTGTAAAAAATAACATATCTTTTTTTCCATCACGCACTCCGCAAAATTTCCATCACGCACTCCGCAAAATTTCCATCACGCACTCCGCAAAATTTCCATCACGCACTCCGTGGCAGTCGTGTAAAAAGGGCTTAATTTGAGGTAGTATATTTGTGGAAAACGAGCCCGTAAACGATAAT
Source organism: Idaea dimidiata (assembly GCA_949358125.1). Taxonomy (NCBI): domain Eukaryota; kingdom Metazoa; phylum Arthropoda; class Insecta; order Lepidoptera; family Geometridae; genus Idaea; species Idaea dimidiata. Next base: position 15,952,214 of record OX442335.1, on the reverse strand, counting down.
AAAGGTAAAATAATCACGATATTTAACATCCAACACCAAGAAAAAGTTTGAAGTTAATCAAAAGGTCCGTTCTTGACCGGTTTTATGGTTATCAAAACCATAAGACTTACTTATGAGCATCTCTATCGTTAGGCCTGGCTCCGGCTAGCAGCAGACTCCGCAACAAGACCTCGTTGCCGGCGTCCGCCGCCAGGTGCAGCGGCGGCGCTAGCGACGCGTCCTGCACGCGAGAGTTGACGTCCACCTCCACTGACAGCAGGAACATCACGCTCTCCATGTCGCACTTCTGTATCGCTACGTGGAGGAAGTTACGCCCTTTCTTGTCTACCTGTAACCGACATTTAAGTCCTGGCATAGTATAAGGTCGTGCCCTTTTTTTCGCGGAGGTGTCGCAAAAACGACTACCGGATATGGATATCGAACTTGGAGTTCTCCCTGCGCGGTGCCGGTTAAACTCATTGGCCAGCATACAAATATTCTCACATCTATTTGCAGCGGGGTATGGTCAATTAAAATTTACCTACTATGTCGACCGACCCCGAATAAATTGTCAATTTCGAAACTTAAATAAACATGAAATTTCGAAGTTGACAGACAAAAATAAACGTTACTGTATTTGAACCCATTCCAATGCGACCGCTAAATAAATAGGTGCGCTCTCTCGCTCACGCATATACATAACGAGCGAGAGCAAGCATTCGAAATTCTAACTTGCTTTAAATATACAGCTTATGGTCGTGTTCCAATGGGGGACCAATCGGTGACTGTCACAAAGGAAACTATGCCTGAAGATAAGACTTTGATTTCTGCTTCCCGTCGGGTGAAAATGTTTATGCTTAAAAATAAATATTTGTATCTGGTCTGGGTGTCTTTCTAGGTATAATATGTTTGTATTTACAAAAAAAAAACCTATGTGTAGTATATCCGTTGTCTAGTACCCATAATACAAGCCTAGTGCTTAGTTTGGGGCTAGATTGCGCTGTGTGCAATGTTGTGCAATATTTATTTATTATACTATCTGTTAAATGAACATCTTGCTACATCTTTAGTTGTTTCCCACCTGTTCAGCTGCCGAAGGATTCTTCTCCAATATAGCTTGAGCAGCTTTATTGTTCCTTGCCGTCAACGCGGCCGCGAACGGCGACACACCTTTGTTGTCTCTTGCAGACAAGTCTATCCCCGGTTGGGACAGTAAGAGAGAGATGATGGCCGCATGTTGGTTCTCTATCGCGATGTGGAGCGGTGTCTTGCCTTCAGTGTCTTTAGAGTTTATGTTCGCACCGTGTTCTAGAAGAGTCTAGAAGGAAAACATGGTATTCATAATTAGAATTAGAGGATTAGTGTGAATTCAGTGAATTTAATTTATGACTCTTTGAGCAGGGCGAAAATCAAAACCGGCCAGGTGCGAATGGGAGTGGCGCACAAAGGGTTTCGTTCTGTTATGTATCCAACATTCTAGCATTTTATAGATTCATATTATTGATGAATGAGTATCCTGACATCGATTTTAACAAAACATGATCAATCTCTTGTAAGTCCCTATACTAATTAAAAACAAAACCAGGAAAAACAGCCAATAAGTTATTATTTCATGAGCAAAATATGAAACAGATTATAAAGAACTTTTCACGCACGTTCATCGCATTTAGGTTAGCTTTCCTAAAATTTAAAGGTTAAAGGTTAAATTCCTATACATTTTAAGGCATTAAGGTATTTGACACTATAACAATCAGTATTAGATATACTAATTAAAAACAAAACCAGGAAAAACAGCCAATAAGTTATTATTTCATGAGCAAAATATGAAACAGATTATAAAGAACTTTTCACGCACGTTCATCGCATTTAGGTTAGCTTTCCTAAAATTTAAAGGTTAAAGGTTAAATTCCTATACATTTTAAGGCATTAAGGTATTTGACACTATAACAATCAGTATTAGATATACTAATTAAAAACAAAACCAGGAAAAACAGCCAATAAGTTATTATTTCATGAGCAAAATATGAAACAGATTATAAAGAACTTTTCACGCACGTTCATCGCATTTAGGTTAGCTTTCCTAAAATTTAAAGGTTAAAGGTTAAATTCCTATACATTTTAAGGCATTAAGGTATTTGACACTATAACAATCAGTATTAGATGAATGAATGAATAAATTCTTATTGTACACACCATATAAAATTACAATAATATATAAAGACTAGCTGCGCCCCACGGTTACACCCCACGTAAGTCCCGTTTATCCTCTTGGGGGTAGAATTTATCAAATCCTTTCTTAGCGGATGCCTACGTCATAACATCTACCTGCATGCAAAATTTCAGCCCGATCCGTCCAGTGGGCTGTGCGTTGATAGATCACTATGTCAGTCAGTCAGTCACCTTGGGGTTATATACAAGGTGTAACGGGTATTTTTCCAAAATTTCCAAAAAGCGTAGAACAAAACTTGTTCGTCTAGGACGTCTAGAACAACCCCCTTTCGGCTTAAAAGGGCATACCCGTTACACCTTGTATATTTAGATACAAACAAATACAGCTTAAATTTAGGAGGCACAATGGGCGGCTTCATGGCTGAAAGCGATAAGGCCGCCCATTCGCGCGCTGCATATCGCGATATACTGATCTGTATGATGTCCACCCCGCAACCCGACCGGACCGGAACGTAGCTGTTCCTTGTTCCTAATAAACTGTTCACAATCCTAACTCACCTGTATAACATCAGTAAGGCCCCAGGTGCAGCACAGATGCAGCGGCGTGTGTCCGTCGGCGACGACGGTAGCGCCCTCCCCGCCCGCACCCAGTTGTCGAGGAGACTCCACCCCGCAACCCGACCGGATTAGGAACGTAGCTAGAGATTCCTTGTTCTCGTCTATTGCCCTACAAATAATAATTGGCCTTTTAATCTAATTTTAGATGATTCATACAGCGCTAAAGAAAAATGCAATAAAGAAAAATGTTTTGCTTTAGTCACTTTGGACACGAATAAAGAGAAGATTTTACGTCAAAGTTTGCACTGTTGTGCACAGTACTTTCGAAAAAGTAGTCTTGTTTGCTACTACGTCTTTTAGCGATGTCGTTCTAATGCTACATAGTATGAAAATATAAGTGTGAGAACGTAATATGAGGAGTAGATTTATAGCGAACTACTTTGTTTGCTAATTAGGAATGGACGGATCGACCCATATATATGTTTGTTAATTATCTGGTGCTTATATCACACGGCGAGATTTTTCTACGTATTTAGAATGATACACAGACTTTTTTACTGGACTTTAGGATCCCATTATGATGTACTGATGGATTTCGGATAACTTACTTGTGCAACAAAGTCTGTAAACATCCATCTGGGCCTGGACCCCAACAATCAGCATCGGCACCATTTCTCACCAAAATCTAAAAAAATACAAATACACATTTTATTATCATAACTTTATTTTCTCTATGACACATAAACTATAGACACGTCTTGTTACTTACGATTTAATTCTTAATAATTTTTATACGTCATTTAAAAACGGTTCAATCATGACGTTAGGCACAAACTATAATGTTGACGAGGGCTCTTAAAGGGCTTCTATGTACGATTATTGAGACGTGTATTAAATCCTATGCCATATAAACTTAATACTTATAAACTACCGTAAACTTATACTTCTAAAATTATCAAACTCTTAACCAGAAAAATATTCCCTATGTTCCCATTTCCTCAGAATTTCACAAAATAAACCTTAACGCCAACAACACAAAGTGCAACATTAGCTGGCAATTTCCTCGGTAATCCTTTGGCGTCCAACTTGCTCATTTCAACGCCGCGCACGCAGAATGCCTCCACGACCAGACCGAGCCGACAGTGTATGGCTATAGTGAACCTTAACGCCAACAACATAAAGTACAACATACGCTAGCAACTTCCTCCTGGCCCGAGTCGAGCGCGGCCCACAGCGGCGGAACTCCGTTGGCGTCCAACTTGCTCATGTCGACGCCGCGCACGCAGAGTGCCTCCACGACCAGACCGAGCCGACAGTGTATGGCTAGCTGTAAGGGAGTTTCACCAACGTCCGTTCTGGAAGGAGACAAAACGTTCCATTTTAAAATACCTACAGGATGTCCGGTAGTCGATTGAGTTCGTTAACACATTAGTAAAACAAACTTTTGGACAAGAAAACCCTTTTGGTCGCCTTTTACGATGGGCAGAGGATACCGTAGTCGTCTTTAAAATGTTACCCGGATTACTAAAAAGAAGACCAAGGCAATTTTAAATGCTGCATAACTCATGATTTAAAAAGAAAATCATTTTAATATAGTCCGTTTCTGGGCATCACTTTTTCGATTTTTGATAACTTTTTTCGATGTCGTGAATGCTCGCAATAAAAAAATAATTACGGAGGGGACAGATGTCCCGATATTTTTTAAAAGGGACTTTTTTATCACAAATGGATATATTTTTACGAGGTAAGCTGAAATAGGGTTTATGTTCTTACTCACAATGAATTCATATCCGCTCCATGATCTAACAAATAAATAGCAGTCCGGGAGTCCTCTTCGACTATAGATTGGTGTAACAATGTGAAACCTTTGCCGTTTCTTATGTTTGGATCAGCACCGCCTTCTATTAATGGTGATACGAGGTTCTTGTGTCCTGTCAATGAAGAACGATGAACATTTTAAGATCATTTGTAATTATTAGTCACAGTATGTTATAATCGGATAGCGATAGGTAGTAGGTATTAGGCAGTGAACGGATATAAGCATGGAAGAAGCCTTTCCATACTAACTCACCTCAAATAATAGCGCCACTAGGGCTGCCATATCTAAAATCTGCCTATTCGGACAATGAGTGTGAAAACCCCGGATTTTGGAAAAAACTTAGTCTAAGTATTAAAAAACTACAGCAGCATAAATCCGGACAAAACTCGGACGGATGGCAGCCCTATTTACAACGTTATCCTTCTTTCTGTCCATGGAACAATTTTTGACCATATTACGAGTTGATCCGCCATTTTTTTTACACGCGACAGGTCAGCGTTTGACCACAATCCCACTTGATGCGAAATATGGTCTATGAGGTAACACGCTCATCTAGAAGGAAGGTGGCAGCGAAAAAAGCTACGATCTTATTTCCTATAGACTGCACCAGTCTACTGGTTTGAAATTATCTTCGTATTTTTTTTAGTGGCTACTAGGTGCGCCCCGCGGTTTTACCCGCTGAAGTGAAAAACGCGTTGTCAGTTATCAAGGGCGCGGGAGGCCGAGCGTTTCTCGAGCGGGTGCACTTTTTCAGTTCATTACTCGGGTTTTTCTAATTGGCTTTCGATGCAAAGTATACCACGACCTTCCTCGAAAATAGAACTATCCAATATTGAATACCAGATTTCAATAAGTAGTTTTAGTATTTTAAGTCCCCTAGACCACTTTTTTCTTAATTTACTTCCAAGTACAGACTTTTTGTCCTCTCTTCGTTTATTATAAGTATAGATTATCTTACCTTCAGAAAGCGCCAAGCTTACAGGCGTATCCCCTTCAGAGTTCTTTAGGTTCAAATTGGGTAGTAGGCCGACTCCACTTTTGTCTGTGGCTGGCATGTCTCCTTTATCGACTAGCTTTTTGTGTTCTATTATAGCTAGAACTGAACCTTCGTGGTTGTTTATTATTGCCATGTGGAGGGGAGTTTGTCTGGAAAATAGATCACAATTTTACCCATAAGATTTTTTTGAGTAATAACATAGGTATATATTTAGAGACTACGTTAGGAAAATAAGGCAGCTTTTTTTTTAACGCTTAAATGAAAAATACATCTTCAATAATTCACGAGGTCAGACTCAAATTCGCGTTTATGCGTGTTCATCGTAATGTGCCACAATACACCACGTGAGTTCAAATCCGAGCGACAGTTTTCCTCTTTTTGGACTTGATTGGGTGTAGAACAAAGTGGATCTCTTAGTTTTAAGTATTTATATTATCTCTAATGGTAATGATGACTCAACATCGGATTGCAAACATCCTATAATAATAATAATATATTGTATTGATTGCAACTGCAGAAATAGTCTATAGTCTTGCAGAAATAGGCTTACCTTACGCTTTTCATTAGATGAGTTTTCTATGTATAATAAGTATGTATTTATAAAAAAAAATATAAGTAGTACCTATATCCGTTGTCTAGTCACTATAACACAAGCTTAGCAGCTTACTATGGGGCTAGATGGCGCTGTGTGTTGGTCACAGAATTTATTTATTTTAGAAGGAAAAAAAAGCTCGCCAATCTCGGATATTTATGGTGACGATTTTATTACGAAACATTACCTATAAACAGTATCCTCTTGTTCCCCATAAGCAGTCTGAATGTTCGGCCTAGCGCCGTTCTCTAATAAGGCTGTGGTTAGACGAGCTAGGCCGTTTGCACAGGCCGCGTGTAAAGCCGTCAGTCCCGCTTCATTCGTGTGATTCAAATCTCCGTTCAGGTGAGAAGCTAGGAACACTGCTGAGTCCTACAAATATATTACTTTTATGAGGAAAACAAACATTGCCTCTGAACATTTCATGTTCGTTGGTGAAGTTCACGGAGGTAACTCAGAGTTATATAACAAATGTAACAGTTTTCTTAAATATTTTATTAATTTAAGTTTGGTTTTAGTTCTTTACAGTGTGACCTTGGGAAACTTTAATGGCATTTTTAATGTTGTGTAGTAAATAAATAAACATGGACTAAAAATCAAATGGAAAACGCTATTTGAGGTGTTTTTCCTCTCGGAAAGTCCGTTTAAGACGGTGGATTCTAGCATTATTACTCAAACACAAAGCTTAATTATTACCTCGTACTCGTACCGCGCGAAACCATGATTTAAAAATTGTATAAAATTTCACAGTGTCAGAAATCAATTGATTTCCTTGTATCTGAATTACGATTTTACAATACTTTGTTCTAAGATCTTTTAATATTTTTATCTTTTACAAATTATAAATGGGTTACCAGTCGATACAGCAACGTCACTTATTTAGCCAGCATTTGACCGCTATCTCATCTGATCCAATTTAAGTCACGATGTGGTCTAGACTAGAAGGTTGATGCTTTGGAGTCATTTCACAGAAATTAAAAGCGCGCAACTTTAAATACAACATGCAGAACGTTGGAAGAATTCAGACACCAGAGTTGAAAGAGTAAGTTGCAAAAGAAATAAATAACATTGAACTCACTTCAAACCATCCTTGCGCCAATATATGCAGCAGACTATCGCCAGATCCTGAATATAATGGATTCGGCACACATCCCTTCTCAAGCAGCTTAGCCGCGAACCCTCTTTCCACCACACTATCATTCTTCCCTTCGACTGGATCTTCAGTGAACGCGTTCTTGTTCGTCACGGGTGTGTCAAATGGATTAGAACCATTCATGACTAAGGTCTCACTTGAAGATATGGATGCTCGTCGATCGTCGACCAAAGCATAGTACAAGGGAGGATGTTCGTCGGACAATGTTCGAAGGTTCGTATCTAAGGTTGTCTGTTTTAGTAGAAGGTCGAATATCCTTTGATTTCTTGCTATAACTGCTTGGTGCAATGGTGTGCTGAAAAAAATAATAATGTCCCTGAAGTTTGTTACAGTAAACACTCTATTTCTATTAGAAACTGATTCAGTAGAAGTCAAATATGATGAGTTTGAAGTTAGTTGCGAATGCAACTTTACGGTTTCAACTTTGATACGGTATTTATAATTTTCTGTTAAATCTTATTTCAGAACTACTAATATATAAAAGTTTGAGCCAAGCTATTGAAAGAACGACAAATACTTACAATCCTTTTCTATTTTGCTTATTAATATCTGCCCCTTTCCGTACCATGATATCAGCTATCTCAGCCATTTGTTCCATGGTTTCTTCGTCGCACGAACTCGTTGTCAATGCTGCTATAAGGTGTAATGCGGTGTCGCCTTCTTCTCTACAAAATGTTTTAATCATAACAATGGAAGGCATAATGTTATGCCTTATTATTATGTTACAACTTTGGAAGTCTAATTAAAGTAATAAAAAAGAATACACATCGCCGTGGTGTAAACGTAAGAACTCAGTTAACGGCCTTAAAAAAGATTATGCTTACGTAAAATAAAAAAGTCAGATAGTATTGAATCCAATCTCTCGCTGTCGAGAGGAATCACGAAGTCAAACGCTTGATACGGGCCTTAAAAAACCTTTACAATGATCTGCCGTCGCATAAGTTTATATAGATGCTACTTACTTTGTAGTTAAATTGGGATCAGCGCTGTTATCAACAAGAAACTTAGCGGAGAAGGAGTCTCGAGCGTCGATAGCTCTGTGTAGCAAAGTCCTTCCTCTAGGCCCTCTCGCGTCTGCGTCTGCGCAGTGTTGAAGTAATGTCGTCGCTATGGAAGCGCTTCGGCCTCTAAGTGCCAGCTCTAGGGGCAGCTCTCCTCTCGACGACATCGCGTTGACTATGTCTGTTAACTGGAACAAAGAAAGGAACCTTTTAGATTTGAATAATTTCCCCTTATTTTTTACAAACTCAATTTCTCAGTTACGTTTTCTATATTTAAATTTTTTGTCACCAAGAGGTGTTTTTCAGAATTATACTTAAGCGCATGTGACATCGATAATAACTTTGAGCTTGACACGATAATATAATAGTTTTCAGATGTTATGGGCAGATAAAATCCGAAAATTTTAAGTAGACGTCCGGTTGTGTGCCCTAGATACAGCTAATAGACCAGGTGCAACGGGACAGGCTAGCCCTGCAAAAAAACCGACTTTCCACAAGTGCCATAGGACAACCCGTTCTCGAACTCTATTTATATATGTTATAGCGTCCCCACCGTTCCCACCTTTCGGTATACCAGCAGGGGCCGCTATACCCGAGCGCACACCCCTAAGGGCGACGTCAGGGATCGAGTTTAAGACGGATCCATAGGACAGGAGGCAATGGTGTCTCTTGGTGTCAGAGGCCAAGATGAACTTCGAGTCGCGTATGTCGAGTAACTAGTATAAGCAGATAATTAGGCTATTATCTAATTAACGTCGTTCCGACGCATTTTTGACAATAGTAGTTTAAGCACCGAGGTACTAAGTCCTGTCCTATGTTAGAAGGCGTTATATTGAATCCAAGCGTACGAAGGACTCCCGAGTTAACTCCCGAGCGAGCGTAAACTTAAATCCTGAGCTAAGCGAAGGAGTTATGTACCTAGAATCCTGAGTGAAGCGTGGGATTCAAGCGCCCAAGATAAAGACAGGCTTTATTACCGAGGTAAACCCTCTACTTTACACATCTACTGCGAGACAATAATTGATGATACGCATTGAAATATATTACAGCTCTTTATATGATTATATTAACTATAACTTTTTGCCTTACCCTTCTGTCGAAAAAAAAATAAAAAAGTTCAGTTTTTATTTTTTTATATTATTAGAATGCCTCTACATAATTGCATTTATTTAACGAATAGTTTTAAATAATTTTCATTATTTTGCTGCCAGTTCGAAATGGGCGTATGAAACTTAGTTCCAAATTCAAATAATTTATCCCCTAGGTTTATAATGAGCACTTTATGCACCTAGAGAATAAAGAATCGCTTTACTTGGTCCTTTTTGGTCTAATGAAGTAACTTTGTAGAGCCATAGATGTGTTATCTACTTATATTTTTGCCCAAGCATTTTTTTTTCGATTACGTTACATAAGACAGGCATCACTTTGATGTCTGTTAGACAGAGCGTTGAACAATAATAACAGGTAATTATTCTTCGTACATTCGCACTTGATTAGCAAGTTAGTAGCAATGTTTAGTAAGTTGCGTTGTTGATTTCAACTGCTGTGTATAACTTAACTAGCAGAGTCCCGCGGTTCCACTCGCGTAAGGTTTGATCCCGCGGGTTTTTTCAAATTCCCACCAGGGTGAGAAGAACACTAACTGTTTGAGAGCGGGTTACGGTCGTGACAGAACGACCGTAACCCGCTCGCAAACAGCTAGTGTGATATGATACTTATTCTTGAGAAAAAAATCTTCAATCGCATGTCTTATTTAATTAGAGCATACCTGTAAAATAATCTATATAAATCTAATTGTTTGTACCAATACATTTGACACAATGTATTGCACAATCGTGAAAGTGATCTATTGTAATTCGCAGCTCCACGCGACTTGTGCGGATGTGACGAGAATTCCGACTCTAACATTGTAATTCGTACTGTTTAATTGTTCGAACAGATATGTCATGTTCCTACTTGATGTATGGTCGGTACAGTTGTTACATTTTGTTCACGTTTTTTTTTGTTACGTATCGGTCTGACTGGATGTTATAATTGATTGCCTAATTTCTTTTAGCTGTTACCGTGGATCTGAGGGTTATCGTGGATTACCGTCGATATCGTCATCGAAATCCGCACCGCGCAACCCGCGTGGTGCAAACCACGGCGTTGATTTGCATGCATTTTAAACCGACGCCGTCGATTTGAACTACCATCGAGGTCTCTTGAGCTGCCAGTTTAAATGACAGTTCTAATCAAAATGGACGAATCGTCAAATCGACGGCGGCGTCTGCTTCAATTTAAGGCTGTTAATTGTATTAAATCTCCATTGTGCGGTGCGGATTTCGATGCCGATATCGACGCTGTGACATGTTTATGAAAGAACAAACTCTGCCAATTTTCGGGATATACCTTCATTACTTTTACTCCTAGGCTCATTTATCTCAGATAATAAGAGTGAAGCGATGATGAAACTCAGGGGTTAGTGAGTCTAAACTCCGGATAAAAATACGTTCTTATTTCGGATTCCAAAATTTTGGGTTTATTTATTTGAATAAAATAAAAGATATTCAAATAAAGTAGACACGAATACGCCGAAATCAATTAAAGATTTGATTTAATTCAAATATTTGTTTATAAGACTAATTCTACTGTGAAACAACAGCGGAACAAAATCAGTCCGTTTTTTTAATCATAACAACGAATTGCATTCACCTCCGTGTCTGAATGCAACTTGTAAATATGCGCGTGTCTGAACTTTTTGCTTATCGACGGATAATTATTGCATTCGTTTTTTCCCCTCGTTTTTACAAATTTAGTAAGGTAATTGCGGAAACTTCTTATTCCTGTAATATGTTAAGTTACTACATTATTCTAGTTTGTGATGTAAGGACATTTATTTAATGTTTTGAACCAACCGTTTTCGATGAATTTTGGTTAGAGATAAATGAGACCTAGAAGAAGGACATAGACTTCTTTTGATCCCGATATTACCCCGGGTTCGGAACTTATCCGGAAAACTAAGGGGCACAGCTAGTCTCCTATAAATATGGTCGTTTTAAATTGCATAAAATGATTATCCGAGATTAAAGTTATATTTTAGGATTGTAATTTGTGTGGTGATGTATACAATAAAAAAAAACATTAATCTACCTATATCTATCTAATTTGTTGCAATGACAGTTCATACTAGCAGCGTCCCGTACGTGGTTTCGCACGCGTATGACCCGACAACATGGGAACATCGGGATCAAAAGTAGCCTATGTTAATTCTCGATAAAGTAGCTTTCTAATGCTGACAGAATTTTTGAAATCGGTCTAGTCGTTTTGGTGCTTATTCATGACAATAATAATAAGTGGCCTTTTTCGTTTAATTTTAGATGATTCATACAGCGCAAGCAACATTTAATCCATGCTGTTTTATGGCGCTGTAGTGCCCGGGACATTGTTAGGTGGAGTAGGTTTGCCCGGTACCTATACCACCCTTCCAGCTTAGTCAGCCATGCCCAGAGGAAAGAACTGGTCGATACGTCTGGGGCTAAGCTGTGTTTCTCACGATGTTTTCCTTCACGAGCGATGTTAATTACGCATATAACTTTTCCGAAAGGAAAAAGACAATGGTGCGCGGTAAGACGGGATTCGAAAACACGACCTGCGGAATTAAAGTCGGAGGTATCTACCACTAGACCAACTCCGCTGTTATTCATAACAAACAAACAAGTAAATAAATCTTTACTCTTCATAATATTAGGAGTAGGTTTATATTATTATATTAGTAGTAGGTGTATAGATGTCTGCGGAACTCAACGTTATGACATAACCGGACAAATCTCTGTGATTTATTGGTTATGTTTTTGTTATAAATTTTTGTTGTAATTATGATAAATAAATAAATATATATATATATATATATATTACCTGAAGAAGGCCAACAATCTATTAATCAGTATTAGCGATCAGACCTTGCTATTTGTTATGTGATGCTGATAATAAATATCGTTCTTAAGAGATGAGATATGCGGCCTTGCACGATCGATGACCTCACCGGAATCAAACGAGCTGAACGATGAGGGTGTTCACTAACCACAACTAACAGATAAAATTACGTAATTACAATGATAGATGATCATATTTTGTTATAACATTAGTCTGAAATCTTTAAGTAAAAAACATAACTCGTATTTTATAGAATACTTCTGTGACCCGTGGTGTTTCACCAGTGAGCGTAAGACCCTACGAAAATTCCTTTCATATCGCTTACACCATTAAAGAACATACTCTCTAAATTTTAGTTATTAAGGTACTATCAGCGGTTTAAGCTGTGCGTTGGTGTGTCAGTTAGTCAGGATAAAGCATTTTACAGATATACATTATATTTATGAATGGTAGCTGTGCGCGGTTACGCCCTAAGTTCTCATCTATTAGCCGTCATCTCTGAACTCATCGTTCACTCCTAAATCGCTTGTATCCCATCTCAAACAGTCCAATCGTCTTTATAGTTTCTTTATTATTTATATTTAGTTTTCAAATTTTTCCCAAAAATTCGCACCCAACAGGACTTGGCCCTGCATCTGGAGATCCGTCCCAACGCTTTATCCAGTTCGACCATAGGTGCTCGTCTCGTCGAGTCGAAATTATGAATTGCATCTTTTTTTCGTTTACAACTAAGGCTCGTACCGCCAGCTACCCAGCTATGTTTGTAGACTGCCAGCTTGCATTTTTCAATATTGCTATTTTTTTTAAAAGTTTTATTCAGTTTTTCTCTTCTGTTTTCGCTATTTTCCATTTTACTAAACATAATATTTAAATATTAACGATTAAACATCGGCGCAGCATTGCAACAATGCTGTTATAACATAAAACGCGTTTCAAATCTAGAAAATATTGCGACGGTTAAATTATTTAGTAACATTTTCAGATACCTATTTTGTACGTTCTCGTGTTGCTACCTGCAAGTTATTTGAATATTTAAGTTATGCACTCGGATGAAAGTAAAGATGCATAAAGACAGAAATGTTTTCTTGCAAATGTTTTATGTTACGACTCACCGGCAGAATCTTGATGAATCTCACTATTTATGTAAACGTAAAGTACAGAATACCTATGTTTTTGAGTACATAGGTTCTGTGTTAGAATCGCTTGTGCCAGCTCGAGCGATTTAAATAGCTTGATTTCTATTAACGACACACGCGCAACATCGAAAATAAGGTTTGAACCCTTTTAATTAGCCCCGAATGTTAAGTAATAGGTCCGTTTACTCTTGAAACAATAGCCACAAAATAAATGAATTAATAACCACTATTTAAAGTCGTGCACATGACAGGCAGCTTAAGCATTGAGGGTAACAAAGCGTTATTTTAAAGTACTATTTTGTTAAGATTATAATAAAATAAAAATATATCTCTCAGTAAGTAAAAAAAACATTGATATCTTAATATAACTAGTTATTCTATCTTTAGTGTAAATTTATTACGTTGAGATTACTTAAAGTGATACATCTATTTCTGTTCTTTCATAGAAGTGCGGCAAGTGCCACTAGTTTTCGCCAATAACAATTACCATCTGGTTGACCTTTTCGAAATGATGTACCTACTCAGTGAATTGAATGATTGCCGTGCACTCCGAACCTGCGCGGGCGCGGACGGATGACGTCGCTCACACGCATCATACTGATTGAACAATCATCGGCTAGGCATTGTTGATACACGCATATCTAGTACCTAATGATGATCAATGTTGTGATGACGCTTTCCGGAGGATGTTGAGTGGATACTAGCCTTCGAAGCACGAAATACTTCGTTCGGGGACAGTAAAATAAGCCAAATAGGTGTTTTAGACGTCTAGGCGAATTTTTAGAACGCAAAGGGTTTTCATTTTGTAAAAATGGTAGGGTTTGAAATATAAAAAAGCAGCTGTCGTTTTTTAAAATAAAATCAAATATTGTTTAGATAGTAGGTAGTAGTCAAAACTAAGTAAAAGGTCAACTTAAATAAAATGGCCTCTAACACTAACACATAGATGTTTATTATTTTTAACAATAAAAAACTTTAGTCTTAAAAAAGTTGTTTTTCCAAAAGTCGTAGAATTAAAGTTGTACGAGAAGAACCCCCTTTTGGCTAATGTGAAGAAGCAGTAGATTTATTTAAGCTTATAGATTGTAGGCATTGCAAAAGAAATAAAAATCTTACATCTAGACGATTTCTTATTAGTGGCTAACGGCGCAGTTCGATCGCAATATTTATTTTATTTAAGCAGTACGTAATCGGATTAAAGTGGCAATAAATAATAACTTGAACAACAACTGTAACCCAGAAAGCTTGCCATTAACTCTTTAAGAATAAAATAATTGTGTAGTCATGTAGTCATCATAAGTTTATAGATTTTGCTGATAACCGCATTCAGTGGAGTTATCGCAAGCGTGTGCGAAAAAATGTCGTATCGTAACTAAATGGTTCATTGTTTGTTTTGGGGCTAATTAGTAGGTCAATAACATTATGAAACGTATTTCATAATTCATAACATTTGTGATGGGTCGACCCAGGTGGAGCTGGCAGAATACAGAAACTGACCTATACCACAGAATACATAATAGTGCCCTGAACGTGATATCAAGCTATCAACTTATTGGATCGCATAGATAGACGGATGATTTTTTCACAGCGCGTCTACCTGATCGGCAGCGATCGCATTTGCCGATGCAACTACCAAGCTAACTAAGCAATCGAAAGACGTCATATTCGGCGGGTATAACGCAGAAGGTTGCGGGTTCGATTCTGCCGTATTCGGCTGACTCATATTTAACAACACAATATGACTCATTTGTCATACAATCACTACTGTATGACGAATGTGTCAATAAAGACAATCCAGAAATAAATGCTATTCTGGGAATACATGTATTGACGTTCTTCTATTGATTCATTAATTAAATCATCTAAATTAAATTATGTAAGGATTTGTGTATATTGCTAACAAGTGGCTTTAGGATATCTGTAGAGCAAACATTTTAATCAATAAATACATTCTGTGAACAACACAAAGCGCCATCTAGCCCCATAGTCATAGTCATAGTAGTCATAGTAGTTTATTGGTATAAAAATACACGTCACAAATATAATTCTTAAATAATAAATACAACATATGTTTAAAAAGATTATGCTAATCTATGCACAACTTTAAACAAAACTATTTTAACAAAAGCCATTTACTTATTAACCTCCATAGCTAATAAAATAAATAAATCGATATAATAAAAAAATTTACCAATAATTAATTATAACATAATAATATTATAACATAATCAACAATAAACATTAAACAGTAGTCAAATTAAAATGATTTGTAAAATGTCCTTACGTCATATATGGTATTTTCCATATGGTAAGCTACTCAGCTTGTGACGGTTAATATTAATTTTTCTTTTGTAAATACATATTATACCTACATAGAAAGACATCCAGACCAGATGCAAAGATTAGATTTTTAGACATAAATGTTTCAACCGGCGGGAATTGAACCCGTAACCTTCGACATTGCAGTCCGGCATTCGCACGACGCGCCACAGAGGTCGTCAGATATGCTCGAGAATGTAACCGTGAGTCTCAATTAATAAAAATATCAGACTGCATCATAGTGTTTATATAATTCATGACGATAATTTTCACTCAAGTTTTCCTATAACATTAAGCTGTCACCTGGAAGTGGCTATTACTCGTAACTGCCCGGTCAGGCTAAACAAGTCCAAACTGTACAAGTTACTAAAAATATCATTTCCTGATTAACCATAATCAGAATTAATAATTTCGCATTACTTAATGCTGAGTTATTTGAAAACTTAAAACATTCCATTGCGTTATAATTCGAGAAAATTGCAGATTTCGATACAGTTTTGCGAGACACACTTGGGCAACAGTTTAAGAGTCGAGTTGTAGAGCAACGCAGTTTACGCAGTTCGCCCGCGCCCTAACTTGCGTTTTATGATTCAAGCGAGACCACAAGTCCTTGTGAGAAATCGGCTAGCAATCGCAACCTACCTTGACGGTCCATAAGCCGGCTTCAGTCACTTATAGACTACGTCCGATAACACACATGCGGCAAATATTTTCTTTAACAACACGTGTTTGTTTACATTCAATAGTAGTTTTAATTAATCTGCGTGATCATGTGAAAACAGTGCTATGAAACTAGATGAAGTGTAATGAATTATCCGCAGTGCATTGAGGTGATAGGTGATGAATTAGCGATATATGTTTAACCATATTAGATGAGTGAGTTTTTGTTGATTTTCTTTAATTTGGGTTAGTTAAATTAAAACTTTAGAAGATAAGCAGATTGATAAAGCATTTAGAATAAGTATTTCTGTTTTTGTTCCTTTGTAGGGCAATTGTTTGTTTAATCTAATTTTAATATAGTTAATTTAATTGGGGAAATTTTAGTAATATATTTTCGTGATCCGCACACGATTTGCGAATCGGTGCCAAACATAGATTTTCATTTTGCCCTCGACCTCCTCTAGTTTTAAGGTAAGTAAAATTCAAAGAATTTAGAATAGTCTCTCATAAAAGAAAGAGAGGTAAAAAGAGGTTCATGGTCGCTTGACAGTGAAAAAACATTTCAAACTTGGCCCGGACGGCCAAGTTTCATCAATTCCAAAGTCAAATTGTTCGGAAAATTAAAAAGTCGGAAAAAAATCAAACGTTGTTGGTGGTATACCCACTATCATGAAAATTTAAGGTAAAGTTAACACAACCTTACTATAACCTAACCCTATGTCAATTTTGAATGTGTAAGTATTGAACAATTCGGGCACTGTTTCTAAAATTCAGGTCTTAATAATAACTTGACATTGGTTAAACGCACAAAGCGTGCGAAGCTAAACTCAAAGTAAACATTAACGTAATTGAATAGGTAACTATATTAAATACAATTATATTTTTATATTTTCATGAATCACATTATTGTTAACGTTAACATTCAACCACGATTTCATATCTACATAATGTAATATTTTTGCGCGGAAAAACTATAATAACACGTACGTAGTATATAAAAAAGTGTCTCGTTTAAGTATGTAAATAAGGAAATACGTGCATAAATTTTTATACCTATAGATGTCATGTTAGACAACATGCTCTAAAATACGTGAAGGGTTGAGATTTTTTACTAGAAATATTTGCAGGTCCCGAAAATACATGCTTAAAAATTTACTCGTGGCGAGTCTAGCAATGACGTTTAAGGTTTGTATTATTTTATGAGTTTCTTTTTTTGTTTGAGCCTGTAAAGTAAGTGTCAATTTTGATATACCTACTATGATGTAGTACGTTTACTTTTAGTCAGTTATAAATGGACTATAATGAAATTGTAATTCTTTAAAAAAAGTTATTTCAAGTTTCATAATTGAATTACATTAGTCTATCTACCTCAGTTGAGTCAGATCTAGCTATCTTAAGATATGGTTTGCAACCTACACCGTATCTCCCAACCTTATGTAGTATTTTGTGGTCAAAAAACTGCGTGGGTATTGTACAGAAACTTGAAATTTTATCGCTACTTACAACTAATCAAAAACTCACAAATGCATGAGCATTTAAATGTGCCGTGAATTTATTAAGATAACCAGACACATCTGAATGATATGACGAAAGAACACGTTGCGAGAATACTGAATATATTATACTAATACTGGCCTAGTGACCTGACAGATAATGACGTATTGCTATATTATATGTATCATTGATATTTGGGTATATTTATGTAGGTAGGGATATAATGTCCGGGACACGAGTTGTCTAAACAAAATTAATTTATCAATATTATCTAACGACAAAGTGTTTGATTACGTGAAAACCTTATGTAAAACTGGCTGCGTCCCGCGGTTCACCCCCTCAGGTTCCGATTCCGTTGGAATATAGGGATCAAAAGTAGCCTATGTTACTCGATAATGTAACCCTCTATTGGTAAAAGAATTTTTGAAATCGGTCCAGTTATTTAGGAGCCTATTTATTACAAACAAACAAATAAATCTTTCCCGTCTATAATATTAGTATAGATTAATAATTATGTATATTTATCAAGTAGGTAGGGATATAATATGTTCAGGAAACGAATTGTCTAAAGAAAATTAATGTATCGCCATTATTTAACGACAAAGTGTTTGGTTACGTGAAAACCTTATGCAAAAAGAACGAGGAAATTCAATTAATTAACACAATTTATTTTAATATTGAAATTAAACTTATTAATATTATTAATTCGGATTAAAACCCGAAAAATTGATTAATTTTAATCCAAGATCGCAAAAACAGAATACGTAAGGCGACCAAAAGGGGCGACTTCGGCCGTGACTTGTCGGCCATCGGTCTAAGTCCTAGCGCCAAGTGGACTCATCCTTATTCCGATATCGTACGTAAGCCGGTTCAGCCACAAAGGATATGATCTTATTCCTCTGCCTCACTGATCGTGTCACATCTTAGATCATATCATCACTTACCATCAGGTAAGATGGTGGTCAATCGCTCATCTATCGTTTCTTAAAAAATATATTTTTGCTCAAGTATTTTAACAGACATGAAGATTGAAGAGTAATTAGGAAATTAAACAGCTAATACAAAAATCAGGATATCGTCATGAGTCATGACAACTCAAGGTTCTGCAGGTTAAAAGTATCTAATAAAACACAATATTTACCGGGTTTTTCTCGCGTTTTATTCAATAACGTCATTATTATCAACGACCGAGCTTTCGCCACCTTTACAGTACTATTTCAAGGTCAGAAGTACCTAGTTTGTTATTTAATAACAAGAACCGGTACTAATGCCACTTTAATTCGAGACCGAATCCAAGGTGAATTACAAATGGCCTTTTTACGTCTATGAACGGATTGTACGGTTTTATATATGCACGTTGCACAGGTTTTAATGTTTATCGGTTTTTAAAGAAAACAAACTTATATCAAATATTATTTTATTTTTTTAAGCACAGCGCCATTAGCCCTATGGTTATAAGCTTGTGTTATGGCGATTAGATAACGGTTATAATACTACTGACATATGTTTATATTGTAAATACATACACATTATATTTAATGGAAACACTCAGAACAAAAACAAATATCTAAGGATAAATTCTTACTTGTCCTTGGTGGGAATCGAACCCGCGACCTCCTGTCCTGAGGTATAACACGACAAATAGTAGGTAGGCGATGAACCTAGGGTCGATGTAATTGTAGAGTTAGTATTTGTAAATTCCAATAGATTACGCAATAAAAATACGTACGTTAAATTAGACACATAATCATGGTAGGTCATGGTATCACGGGCACAGCTTCAAGGTAATTTTTAGTGATTTAGCAAAACTATGTTACCTTGACACCTTCTGTTTCTAAGCATTTGTAAATTAGCTAGTTTACAGTAATAATTTTATAGCGGCAACAAAAGTCTATTTATTACCCGGCTGCAAGGAAAGGGTTATATTTTTCGCGCCTCTTGTATGCATGTATGTTTGTAATATTCTTCCTCAGCTCGTATCTTCTAAACCATTTTATGGTTTTCTTTAATTAAGGTATCGTCAGATTCGTCTCATTTCTTCAATGCTTCTTAGCTATGTGACATAAAAATAAAATCAAAATGGCGACCACCAGGCGCCATATTGTTTAAAAGAGAAAAATGAAAGTGGAGTGACTTTGTCGAGTGGGGTCTCGTTGAATAGGTATTCAAAAATCATTATTAGGTTTCTTCAAGCATTTTCCATTTAATTAAGAATTAAGAAGCGCGCATGTAGGTACTTATTTCATTGTAGGATTTTTGTTTGTAAGATTGATACTATCGCTAGGTACGTGAAACATGCAACCAAAGCTAAATCTAATACTCACAGATAGAAGTGGTTATATTTTACTTATTACAATATTATGAACGTGAAAGTTTTGTTCATTATGTCTGTATGTGACTTTGTTACTCTTTCACGCCAAACCTACAGAACTGATTGCGATGAAACTTGGAATATAGGTAGCTGGTAACCTGGAATAACACATTTACACAACACGCTACTTTTTATTACGATATGCTCGCGGGAACTGGGTTGACGCAAGTGAAACCACGGGACGCAGCTAAGAAATCAAAAATCAGTTATTGTTTGTCCCTGTGTCTTCTGTCGGCTGATTTGCCTATATTTAACTAACCCATATGTAAACAACATAATCCAAATCCAAACGAATATTATAAATCCCAAAGTCTTTCAGTATATTTGTTTGTGTATGTTCCCTTTACGGACGAGAATTTACATAGGGATAGTTGAAGTGATGGATATAATAGGGGATACTTTTGAATGATTTTTCTGTTTTGTTATAAAAGAGCTGTCGTGCAACAAGAGATAGGACGCAACCGTTAATTTCTGTAGGTAGTATCATATTTAACTTTATCCTTTTAAAACGGGTTATTAGCAACAGTCAACCAGATGGCGCACCTTGAAACCAAACATCCGGTTACAGCCAGTCTGAGGTTATCTAAACCTGACAAGGATCTTTGGATGTGGCAGGAAACGGTGCGATCCTGTTGTTATATAGCATAAGGTCCCTACAATTCGTTCTATCAGAAAGGGCAATAGAATGCTCTACAACACATCGAACAAGTATAATTCACAAATTGATTATGTCTCCCTACCTATTATTTAAAATCTATTCTAACTAAGGAATATAAAATACTAGCTGCGTCTAGTGGTTTCAACCGCGTAAGGTCCGAGCCCGTGGGAATATTGGGATCAAAAGTCCATGTTACTCCTCGATAATTTAATTTTCTATTGGTAGAAGAATTTTTGAAATCGGTCCATTAGTCTTGGAGCATATTCATTACAAGCAAACACAAATACAAAACTTACCATTTTTTTGTATAGATTATACAGAAAACATAATATACTAGCTGCATCTCGTAGGTCCCGAGTCCGTGGGAATATTGGGATCAAAAGTCCATGTTACTCCTCGATAATATAGCTTTTTATTGGTCATAGAATTTTTGACATCTTTATCTTTAAATTGTAGTGAGCCAATAACAATTAAAACTCGCTTTGTATTGTTTATTACATCAAACGCCATTCAAATTAAGAAACCGTATCAAATGAGATTAGATCCCTTTACCGATTTTTTAATTAGAGTTAGGTACTTTACCTATACTACGTTAATTTACAAGGATTTTGAAACTAACTAGATAACAAAACCTGCAATGGTGTAAAGTGTATTTGCCAATTTTCATATGCACACATTTGTATCTATAATTGCAATACAAAGTTGTCGGCACATATTTTTAGTAAAAACCTCTATTTACTGAGTAACATTACATAGTATAAAACAAAGTAGCTTCTGTCTGGATGTTTGTCAATATGCTTAGATGTTTAAAACTACGCAACGAATTTTCATGCGGTTTTTTGTAGTAGATAGAGTGATTCTATAGGAACGTTTATTATGTGTAACACATCCTGATATTACTGCAGGATGAGACTTACGAGGTTGGAACCGCGCAGCTAGTTGAAAATAAATAAAATAAAAACGGAATGAATTTCTCCTATGTATGTACAAATTTCATTCAGATTATACATATAATTATGTTAAATTAAACTACGCATTTTAACAACAAGGTTTAATAAGTTTCGTAACAGTTACGCGCTTAGTTTGTATTTCAATGTCAGAATTTCTCTATTATAATGACTTGAGTTTACGCAATACAAAGCGATAAGAATTAAACTCATGTTTTGGTTTCAATCGCGTTGTTTTCATTATTTTACAGGTTCCTAGACACTGTAAAGTTTATGAAACATCGCCTCGACGTTAGGCGTTTCAAATTATTACTAAATTTATTGAAACCGATAAAAATGAGTTTTTTTTTCGTATCAGCATCGCAAAAACAAAGACAAGACGATTATTTTACACTACACTTTAAGAACGAACGTCAAATTAAATTAAATTGTGAAAGGGATAGCGCCAGCGATTTTAAATGTGTACAAGTAGGACGTCAGATGCGACTATGCGAAATTTTAGAGCAAAAATCAAACATTTGTTATTTACAAGTCAACTAGACCGTTTATCAAAAAAAAAGTTAATATCTACACTACATAATTAAAATAAATCATTGTATGAACCGGCCGCCGCCGGTTTGAAACATTTCTGAAACGCG
This sequence comes from Idaea dimidiata, assembly GCA_949358125.1. Taxonomy (NCBI): domain Eukaryota; kingdom Metazoa; phylum Arthropoda; class Insecta; order Lepidoptera; family Geometridae; genus Idaea; species Idaea dimidiata. Next base: position 15,929,808 of record OX442335.1, on the reverse strand, counting down.
TGTTTTTCATAATTATTTTCTATCGCATTGTTTTTTTAATACCTAATTGTCTTTTGTTGATGAGATATATTCTAATTTCTGATTGCAATTTTTAACTACATGAATGCTGAATTATTCGACAGTTTATCGGATCAAAATTGGATAAAGAGGGCTCTTAATAAATTATGTAGAATATAAGGTTTTTATAAGTATGAATGAAAAATTTACCATTCGTAGAGTAAATAAATATAAATAATTATAAAGAGAATCGGTCTCGTGCTTGATCACGTGACATAAAATGCGTCAACGTGCTATATTCTCATCGGTACAGTGCGATATCTGCATCTTACCTATTGTATTGAAATACATACCTATTGCCTATTGTAATATCATTTATAAAAATGTATAAAGAACGTATTTCAAAAATTACATTTTTACACAAATCGTTGCGCCCTTTGTGTGTATTTGATGACTACAATTGACAATAAGTATATATATTTGCACTTGAAAAACAATGCATTGTTTTAGGTATTGAAGGCTGTTCCAGTGTTTCTATTAACAATGCAATTGCCGAAATTGGAGGTCACAACAAATTACGAATGGCCTTTCACTGAAGTATTGCCCTTTGTAGTATTAATTTAACTTGAAGTCGGGTAAAGGTGCCAATGCGTTGACACTCCACTCCAATTATTGGCACAATAGATTCACCAAAAAAAAACCTATTTTTTATGAAATTGTACTGTGCCAATAAATTGGAGTGGAATGCCCACAATTAATAACTTTACAATATTCCACATTATTGTTTAAAATAAAGAAAGAATCTTTAAAATAATAGTAGAACTTATTAATATTTTTTTTAAACACATACACATCTAGTATCTTACTAATATTATAAACACGAAAGTTTGTATGTATGTCTGTATGTGACTTTATTACTCTTCTGTGACTTAACTACTGAATCGATTGCGATGAAACTTGGAATATAGGTATCATCATCATCATCATCATACATACAGTACATACATTTCTTTGGGACTGAGAACACGGGGCGCAGCTAGTTCTCTTTGTATTTGTTCATTACATGCGTAGGCGCTAAATTGAAAGCGCTAATATCTATTGACAAACAACGACCTTACTTCAGTCCCGCCTAAAGGGAATCGACCTTCATCTAGAGGGCAAAGGTCGAATAAACAAATGCTACGAATAAATAGACCCAAAATGGAATGTTGCCTAACCTAGAACTATTTGAACTATATAGAACTAGAATTCAAGAACAATCAAGTGTTAAGTGTCTTTACCTACTTTGATCGGAAGTAAAAATCTGTGGCCATTTTTATATGTAAATATAAATACGTTAGCACAACCGAAATGAGCACCTCCTCCTTTTTTGAAGTTGCTTAATAAGAATCACACTTGAGCTCCCATGTGAGCTCTCTTGGCGCAGTTAGTAAAGCGGCTGAATAAAAAACTGGAGGTCGTAGGTTCAAGCCCTACAGGCTTATTAGAAATAGTGCGTAGCCGACTTTTATATTCGTTACTCGGGTTCTTTTAATTGGATTTCGATGTAATGTATACCACGACCTTCCTCGAAAATAGAACTATCCAATATTGAAAACCAGATTTCAATCGGATTACTTAGTAGTTTTTAATTGTATAAGGAACAGACAGAGAAACAGACAAACAGACAGAGAGACATGAATTTTAAAAATTATATAATTTTGTTCTACTACTTTTTCTAAGTCCTCTAGACAACTTTTTTTAAATTTACTTCCAAGTACAGACGTTTTGTCCTCTTTTCCTTTATTATAAGAATAGTATCTATAGATGAAGCCACTTTACAACGTATATACTCTGTGGTTGTCTCCTAAGAATTTATGTTTTAAATTTTTTAATTACTTATAATTTATCATAAGACCTCTAACTTGACCTAATGAGTGCTACTATAGACTAAAGATAGTTGGTGAACCGGAATCAAACGATTACACGGTAGGAAAATAATTACTTTGTTAAATAATTATAGATATCACACTTAGATACAGGTAGTATAGTAGATATACTTAGCAGGTAGGATCCCTGATGATAATGAAACAAGACGCAACGAATAATCTGCGAATAGGCACACACCGAAATTTATCATTGGTTTATTGACCTCTGTGGCGTGTTAGACGGGCACCCGGCTACAACGCAAAAGGTTGCGAGTTCGGAAGTATTTATGTTGACTTTTATGTTTTTTGGTGATTCTGGGTGTTTCTTATTTAACAATAAAACATAGTATATGTCATACTCACTGTTGTATACTATACAATCTGTTTTCTACTACTAATAGTATAACCCTAGTCGTATAGTTAGGAGCTAGATGGCGCTCTGTACGTCTTGCAATATTTATTAATGTATTGTTGTAATACTGAATTAATTCGAGTTACGTGTACAATCAAGATCGGAACACCCGCCACAGATCGGGGGAAAGGCCAAAGCCTAGTGTCAGGACCTTGAAAGACAAGACAACGCAATAGTCTCCAACCCGTTTGCGGCATGTTACGGCTACGGCACGGACCGGAATCGATTTCCAGTTACGATAAAATCGATACTTTTAAAGTTACATTATGACATGTATCACGCAATAAACGCTTTTGTCGTTTAGTATAAATTAGTTAGTCTTTAGCTGTAGATTATATCTACCTAGATTCATATTACGGATGTAAATGAAGCGTTCTTACTTAAATCTATTTATAAAATTTAATGTCCTGACTGACTGACTGACTGAACTATACGCATAGCCAAAGTACCTAGTTGGTTTGACGTGAAATTTGGAGAGCGTGTCCTGTGGTGTGTAAATATCCAAAAACAGAAAGGGTATTTAGAAAAACCGCGGGATTAGGTTTTTTTACATATTATAAAATATTGTGTTCAAAAATGTCCTAAAACGTTTAATAGTTATACTTACTTAAATGTTTAATTGAAGTAAAATAGAAATATTTGCCTATATAATTAGTTATTTAATTAAAATTCGGCAGTTAGCAGATCCATTAAAAACGTCGTTAACATTAGCTGTAGTTAAGTTATATAAATAAACACATTTATGTGTTAAAGCGGTTAACTACTACTGTTGGCAAATATTGCAGCGCCCGCGCCGCAAAGCAGGACAATGTCGAATGACGAAAGGATATTATGGTTTTAGTACTTTAAAAGCTACTTTACCTTATTTTGAAATTTAAAAGAGATTGTGTAGATGGGACTTTACAAAAATCTTCTAGGTACACTACAATATGCAACTCTTGTTTAACCGGTTACTTCGTCACTCTAGATTCGCTAGTCTTCCTTATATCCCTCAGTCGCATTTTACGGCATCCACAGGAAGAGATGGGGTGGCCATATTATATGCCGGGACTACACGGCTATAGTGACATTCTTCCCACTGAGCACGATATTTTTCATATTTGGGCTACATCCGACATAGCAAGGAAAGCAAAATGCGATACCATTTTAAAGCAAGCGAAATGTGTGTGAATATTAGAATATGTGTTAAAAACTACTAAACCCTTCTTGCAAAAACTACTAAACTTGGAACACAGCTATAGTTTCCGAATAACTATTAGCATTTTATTTCAAAACGTTCATGACAATAAAAAACGATCATGCAAAATTTTAATTAATAAATAGATTTTGAACTTTGAGTTACGGAAAGAAACCTCGATACAATTAACATTATGGAATTCACTGTTAATAAACTTTACATTTATTTCGTTACAGATTCGAGGCGAATAAATAAACGACGAAACGAAAATACATCGAGAACGAAATACCAAAGAAACAAAAGGTGTAGAACATGGAGCATTTTAGTCTAGTCGTGATAACCATATTGTCCTTGATAACAGGTTGGTAAAAGTTGTCCATAATTATAATATCATTTTTACTCGTACGGCCCCTCAGCTTAGCAAATTTTTAGGGTTTCGTACACAAGGTTGAAAACGTGGCCCTTTTATTATAACTTCACTGTCCGTGTACTTGTCTTTCACCAGGCTGTATCTCATGAACCGATATACAGGGTGGTCGGAGTAGTGACGTCCAAAGGTAAAAATTAGGTACCTCACACCGAGGGGTATCAGATTCACCCCCAAAAATCTCGCGGGTTTTTTTCGTTTTCGTGTTATGAATTTTTTTGGGGATTTTTATTTTTTTTTGTATGGATCAACTTTAATATTTTTTTTTCGCATAGTAGACATTTTCTTTAAGATTAGTTTTTGTTTCCGAATCTTTACGAATTTTACATTAATAAAAAAAAATAAGTGTGCATGTATTGATCACGGGAAGTACATTTATTTCTATCTAAAGTGACAAAATTGCGTTCAACTGAATCAAACTTGAATTTTCAACTTTGAGTTAAAAATCTAAAAATCACTTTTCTTGTTTCTGACTATAATTAAAAACTGCGCTAGACTCTAAGCTTTCAAAATAATACAAAAAAAATATTACTTAATAGGCGTTAATTCACTGAAATCGGCCTTCAAACATACAGAGGTGGAAAAGTCCTAAGAAATGTATTAGATTTTCAACAATATTTTTTGCCTATTTTATTGTTCGTTAGGCTCATTAATCCCAAAAACAGCTTTAAAATGTCAAAAAAAAAATTTGCAATGTCGTGACGTAAAAAATACAAAAAAGTCAAGATAGTAGTTAATTTTAAAATTTTGACATATTCCTGTTTTTTTTCTGCATTAAGTTAATAAAACACTTCGTATGATAAAAACAAATTTATTATAATAAATTTTCAAAATGACACAGGGTGAGAACGACTGATTTGCTCGTTGCTGACAGCTGACTTTGACTGTTGCTGAACGTTTGCTGTTCCGTCTCTCGTCTCGCGTACACGGGTTCTAGCCATAAAAGTGAGAGAGACAGCAATATCATTTACTAGGTCCTTTGTTATTTCAGGTAAAAAACGGTCTATCCCTTGTTTAGTACAGCGCAATTTTCGAGAACAAAACTCTACAATTTTAATAAAATGAAATAAATTTGTAACTAAATGGTCAAATTTTTGCTTTCCTACAGTGATTTTGTCATTAGTTTATACATTTTCTATCAAAATAAGCTTTAAGAGCTATGAAATAGGCAAAAAAAATTGTTGAAAATCTAATAAATTTCTTATGACTTTTCCACCTCTGTCTCTTTGAAGGCCGATTTCAGTGAATTAACGCCTATTAAGTAGGTAATATTTTTTTTTGTATTATTTTGAAAGCTTAGAGTCTAGCGCAGTTTTTAATTATAGTCAGAAACAAGAAAAGTGATTTTTAGATTTTTAACTCAAAGTTGAAAATTCAAGTTTGATTCAGTTGAACGCAATTTTGTCACTTTAGATAGAAATAAATGTACTTCCCGTGATCAATACATGCACACTTATTTTTTTTTATTAATGTACAATTCGTAAAGATTAGGAAACAAAAACTAATCTTAAAGAAAATGTCTACTATGCGAAAATAAAAATATTAAAGTTGATCCATACAAAAAAAAAAAAAATCCACAAAAAAATTCATAACACGAAAACGAAAAAAACCCGCGAGATTTTTGGGGGTGAATCTGATACCCCTCGGTGTGAGGTACCTAATTTTTACCTTTGGACGTCACTACTCCGACCACCCTGTATAACCGATGAATAATAGGTACCTAGACAGTTGAATATTTTTATTGATACTAAAACAACAAATGCTAAAATATTGAATCGGGGCTCGATTTTGGGATATGGTCCTGAAACCTTCGTCCGCGAGTCCGACTTGCACTTGGCCGGTATTTTCGGTCCATATTAAACAGGTGAGCGACAGACCATTTTCTTGATGTTCAGTGACGATTACTAACTACAAATTAGTACGTTAATCTAGAAGATAGCAATGGAAGAAGTTTCGAATATTTTTTTTTACTTCAACCTTCAAATAAAGTGTGTTCATTTTCCGAATTATGAAAACCTTGTCAATAGCAGTTGCTTGGTTTCAAACTGAGCTCCGAAACTGAGGTTTCAAAGAATTAAGAGAAACTAACAGCGCTTGCTGCCTTTTAATAATATCTGGATATAATCGAAAAATGATTGAATTGTGTTGTTTGAATACATCATATAAACTCAAATAGAAATATTAAACTATCGTTTATATGCATTGTAACACAATGACTCACTCTTGATATTGACAATGACACTAGTTGAGTTTAACCTGTTCACCGAGCTAAAACCACTTGTTCAAATAATTCAATATGCATAATTCTTTCATAATGAACACTTTGAATTTAAAGAGGCATTTCGAATGATACATACCTACTTATAAAGTAAATATTAACTCGCTGCTAATAAATCTAGCCTTGATATAAATTTTTTTTAAACCTCGATTTGTGAACATAGTCAATGTCAAGTGGTTATTTCTTTTATGGTAATATTTTACTCAACTACTTACTTTTTAAGCGATATCCATTCTGTACATTGTTTCAGCTAGCGAATTTATGACTGAAATGGGAAGTTTCTTAAATGTCTATGTATTTTGTCTAACATCACCATTAAATAAATCATACAGTATCAGGATGAATAAAGCAATAGGTGCTAATATAGCAAACAATCTATAACTAGCAGTGATATCTGCGTAATCGTAACACAGACTAGCGAATCTCCTCCCTTTCTCTTCACAAGTGGAACCAGGTGCTCCTTTAAGATAAACAGGAACTCCTAAATCGCATTTGCCATCGCTGTCGGCAAAAAATGCATAACGGGTCACTAAACGAGTCAACAATCCCTTAGTCCCATTACTGTAAATATTCAGTTTCTCTCGTATCCATCCGGGCGTATACATTTTGTTTAACATGTCTAGTTCAGGATTTATAAATTTCCGTGCTAAATTTGCTTCCTTTTTCTCAATTGTGTTAATTAACATGTCATTTTTATAGAGTTTGTTGTATTTTAGGTTTACTCCAATGGATGCAAGAAAATCCAAATTGTTAAATTTAAGGTCCTTTTTGAATATATTAGGTATAGGATTGTGTTTTAAGAGACCGCAGTAGTACTTGGAATCGATACGAAACGCTGCTCCTGGGCTGAAATTACAGACCACTCTTATATCGGCATTGGTTCGGTATCCAAAGGCACAGCCAATTTTATAGGTTTCAGCCCAAATCAACTGAACAGTACTAAAAGTGTCTGGAGTTATATGGCCGCATTTAATATCAGTTTCGCTTAATTTATTTCCTGCGCTCCAGAACCATGCGTGTAGGCATCCAATAACGGGAAGTATGAAACATTCATATTGAGGGATACTGAAAGTAAACGAAGCTGCTATAACATTTTTAAATTACCATGTTATGCAATTTAGTGCAAAAAAAACACTATACCATTTTTTTGTATTATAAACCGACAAGCAGCAATGCTCGGCGGTTTTGGTACACTCAAGTGATGTAACACGATGTTTATCCAGTGAAGAACAAGGTGCTAGTCCGGGTAAACATTGACGAACCCAGCTGGCAGACATATCTTCTAAGTCGTAATCGTAGATTACTTGTTTCATATTTGCAGCAGAAGGTATCTGAGGATATCTAGCAGACATGCCATAGGCTATTCTATTTCTCATTGAATTCAATGTATTTACTATTGCCATTTGTTCACTGATTGTTGGCTTGATAACCTTAAAACCATCTTCACATATGCTCGAATATTCCATGCGGTCAAATAAGCACAGAGTATGATCGCCAAAACAAGGGGGTTCGGAGCACCATTTATTCGTATCATCTTTTGGAGTAGGTACATAATATTTCAACGGTATTGGTCCTTCATCATTACTGACTATTACATTTTTTAATCTTCCACTAAAAACAATATGGACATTTCCAGTTTCTAATCTTTTGCCGAACTCTGCATACAATATAGGTAACTCCCAACAACGATATTTGTGTGCTATGTACCAAATATTATATTGTTTTCTATTTACGATCGGGTAATATTTTTTCAGATTAATTTTACTCACTGCTGGATCTAAATTAGAGAAACTAGCAATATATTTAATAGACTGTGTTGTTTCGTTACTATAGTAAGTATAATTCAAAATACTAGGAAGGCTGGTTGATTTCTGTCTTAGTTTTGCTGTTACGTTATTTCTTAGTACTGTACTAGTTACATTTTCAGGATCATCGTTATCGTATTCATAAATATAATCAGTAAATACGTTAAAACGGGTAGGCCGCGGTATTGTTCTACTCGTATTTAGGCCGCTTCTTATTACATCAAGATTCGAAAAAGATATTTTAGCTAACACGGTCGTTGTATTATCATAATTAACAGTAGTTTTCTCGGGCACTTCAGAGATTGTAGTTAAATCTAATATATCGTCATCCGAATCATCTGAATCATCATCGTCTTCATAATTTAAATTACTAAGATTTAAGGCGATTGTTCGGCGTCCCTCTGTCTCGTTAACGGCAACATCTTCGTTATCCACTTTATCGCTTCCAAGGAAATAGTCAGGTCCAATACAGAAGCATTTGTATGTAATTTTAACAAGTAAAATGACAGCAACACGATATTGAAAAACATTCATATTATAACTTACATTGACCACTGCTTGACAAGTTAGACCCAAACACTTCGGCCACGTTTGGCGTAAGTTGTCAATATTAAGTTTTCAAGTTTAAACTTTAGCCATTTACCTACCAGGGAAATTGCCGCCAGAAAAATGCGTACTTTTCGCGGCCGTGATAGAACATACACTTATTTTTGCATTTTAAATTTTATGTGTTTGATATTAATATTGGAATTTGTTAGTTAGATTATATTTATCGCCTTTTAATTTATTTAGTACTATTAGCAGCGCCCCGCGGTTTCACCCGCGTAAGTCCCGATTCGCGGGAATATATATTGTGATAAAACGTAGCCAATGTTTTAATCCAGATCTCTAACGATATGCATACTCAGTTGCATCGGAATCGGTTCAATACTTTTTGGCAAAACATACAAATGTCTAACTTAACTTTCGCATTTATATTGGTAGTAAAGTTAGCACTGGGCTAGCTAACTAACTCGGGGCTAAGTATAGCATCGCAGGTGGGCCTAGTGTTTTAAGATATTATTTTATATCTGTTCTAAATAAGATTGAACTTAACTTGAACGACATTTAAGTTTTGTAAATAACAAACTTATCTAACATGTAAATGAAGACAAAGAAAATAAATATTCGCCGAAGCGTGCGTAATAGCGCGTAGGAGTCGACAAACCGGTGCAAACTGAATCATTCGTTTAAAATAAACAACAAAACCGTACTAATAAGCGAAGATAACATGGGTGAAATAGATACATTAATTATAGCACTTATCTAAAGACAATAAAGCCAATTAACTGTTCACACTGCGAATTTTTCTTTGCATGCTTGGTCATAATCAAACTTCTGATTGGCCATTGTGTTACATATATTATATATACTTAGACTCTTTGTGATTGGCCATTGCGTTACCTATCTATACTTAGACTGTTTGTGATTGGCAGATGCCGTCACCTATCTGTTCTTAGTGTCTTTGTGATTGGCAGTTCTTGCACGAGAATGCTACTAAAAGACATAGGTACTACTCTCGTGAGGGGAATACTTATGGGCAGTCATCTAGTTTTATCGTCTTTGCACTTATCTCACAAGCTTTCATAAGCCAAACACGTGTGATATGTCAACGACCTGCATAGATTAGCAATGTGAATAAGTTGCGACTGGAATGTATAGTATTACCAACGCTAAGGGATATTCGTCACTATTTATTTTAATACACTGTAGAAATATGATACTACCGATTTTCACTCGCTGCACACACCGATTCGTAAAACCTGGAAGTAGTGCAGAGAGTTTTTTGCCAGATCAACGCTAGGATGTTCCTTAGTCCACACCTACAACAAAATGTCCTCGGGTTTCACAAATGGGGTGGTCTAACAATAGCTTTGGTAGGTTTTTTTGTGTTTTTGCCATTTTGCATTGTAATAAAACACAATTTTAACCGGGTTAAACTCGCGTTAATGGACTTCATAAATAAAACACGATTTAAACCCGGTAAATATTGTGTTTTATTAAAATTGCTCATAATATTAGTTGTGCCTAACATTATGTTTTCTATTAAATTTCAGATGTATGGTCAATCCAATGTTACCAGTGTCTAATAAACCCTCCCCCTGGCCACTACTACAACACGACGAAGCGACTCTGTGTCCACTTCGACCACTCCGACAGATTCATCGTCGACTGTCCATTCTCCACTATGTGTATGAAGCAAGATGTCTTCCTCGACATTCAGAATGGAGGTAAATATAATTATACTCTCTAGTAATTACATTTTAGCGGGTCTTAATCGCGTATCATTATTTGTTTTCTTACCTCGACGTTTCAACCATGTTATAATGGTCTTGGTCGCGAGGGGACTAGAGCTGCCGCGGGTGTCTATATAACCGAAGATGAGTTGTTAACAAATCGTGTGATTTTAAAAAGGTTACTTTACTACTACTAAATACTTTTGAGCCTATTTTTATTTATAGGTTTTTATTGTAATATAATACTACAGAGACATGTAAAAATCTATACTTATACAAAGTCTTTACCGATTGACTGACTGACTGGACTATATATCAACGCAGAGCCCAAACTACTGGCCCTAGAGGCATGAAATTTGGAGAGTGAGTTCTTTGTGGTGTTTAGGTATACACTAAGAAAGGGTTTTGAGAAAATCCCGCATGATCGAGACCGCGGGGCTATGCACGTAGAGTTGAAATAAAACCATTAAAAAACAAGACTCAAAAAAACCACGTGCGTGATTAAATAGTAGTGATGTCATTTTAAGTTTTTTGTATAAAATAGGTACTTTTGGAATTCCCATACATACATTCGATGTACTTGAAGTGAATACTGATCAATAAGACGTTGGAACACCGTCTGGTTGAACAACATAAAACATAAGTAATATGCAGACAAAACATTTTCGGTTCAAAGCAGTCGTTCGGTAGATAGACGTTCGGATAATCGACGTCCTACTGTATACAATATTTTTTAAGTTGTTAGTACGTTTCAAAATCAATAAAATATTAGATTTTACTGGAACCTTTCTAACAGCTTCTAGCGAGATGATCCAAGTCTCGAATTGACTAATGAATGTACTTATTGATTATTGTATTATTTCAGTGAGAATACAAGGTGTACTTCGAGATTGTGCTCAACAGAAACATGAATATCAAGATTACAAAAACGGGAAATGGTCACCGAAATTTGAAATTCTAGAACCCTACAAAGAAGGTTGTGAAAGCATAGACGATAAGGGGGAAAGAGTCACCCACAACAGGTAATTCTTTTAAACAAAATAGTTAGAATATTTAAATTTTATTGTAAGTGGTTCCGTACTTCGGAAGGCATGTTAAGCTGTTGGTTCTGATTGTTATCTCTGATAGCAGTCGTTAGAGTCCTAAGGGCGACCTGACAACTTGTAATTCTAGGTGAGCCAAGATCATGTACAATCACTACATGACAAGAAGTAAGATGGTAAACGATGCATTACATTTTGGTTTATGGTAAGGACTGGCTAATCGAAGTGTAAGGTTAAACCAAAACCCTTTGAATTTCTTGATGTTTTATGTAATAAACTGTTTAATATAATGTGTTACACCCCGTGCGTTTATCCTAAAAATACTGGTGATAACTGATATTTTTTGTACTGTTGTGTTTGTCTAAGTCTACTTAGTATTTGTTACTGACGTAGGCAAGTGCCTACGTCAGAGAGAGAGAGAGAGTAGGAGTCTTTTTGTTTGCTAGTTAACAATTTTGAAGACCCACCGCCGAAGATTCCGTACTTATATACAGTCACTAGTAACTTGGAATACAGTATTCAACTACTTATATTCCAATTTTCATCGCAATAGTTTTTGCCTGGTTGAGTAACAAACATCCAAACACCCCATCACACACACTTTCACATTTATAATATTAGTAGGATAGTAGGATTATGATTGCGGAACCCTATGCGCGCGATTCCGACTCGCACTTGACAGGTTTTTTTTATTTTATATTTCAGATATTGTTACTGCCGAAGCGATTTATGCAACTCATCTCCAAAAGCTACCCACGAAGGCTACACCGACATCATGGGTGTAATTGTAGTATTTAATCTTATGAAATACATAAATAGTCTTAGGTAGTATTTGATTAATATAATTAGACATAAAGAGCTTAATTTCTTAGTGTATGCTACTTTTAAAGTAAAGATTAAAGCCGTGTTAACAATCGTAATAGCAAAAGCATGATTTGGGCTCGATTCGACCAAACGGGAATAAGCAACGTACATCAATTCTACGCATAGATCGTGTTTTGTTGATGACTCTTGAGCTGCAGCAATCGAAAAAATGACGACTTACGCAGATATGTTTTATTCATTGCTTATTCTAGTTTGGTTGTATCAAGCCTTAATTAGTTAACTTAGAGCCGATTTTTCATTCCTCAGATAAAAGATATCTGTCGAATAAGTTCGAACCCAACCAAATTTAAAAGCTCTCAAATTTTGTTTCTTTTTAATATCATAGTGACGTTTTTTATTTGGAGGTGTAACATTTAATTTGTCAGATATCTCTCTAGATAGATGGATGTGAAAAATCAGCCCTTATACTAGTAAAACACAAACATATACGGTTAACTTATTGTACTGCCTAACTTGATATGGGTTTGACTAAATTCGAATAAATATTATCCAAGTCAAACCTAATCCTAGCCAAATATAAGAGGGGATATAGTCAAAGTCAGATAAAGTGGTAAGTACAGATAATTTTCTTTTTCAAGACGTGCCATTTTAACTGAATTTGACCATTTGTGACCATTTGATTTGTGGCTATGGTTCAAATCAGAAAAATGAGAGAGCACAGAGAATTATGTTTATCAAGACGAGTATATTAAAATGAATTTGATCATTTTTCGCACTTCACTCGTACAATTAAATTGGTATATGTAAAAATGTATGCAATAATTTTAATTGTGCTCAATTTATTTTTCATAACCGTTATAGGCCATAACTTTACAAATACGATATTTATTTAAGGTGCTGGATAGTTTTATCTGCTGGGCTTGCGACAAATCCATAATGTATGTAAATGGCTTTACTTGCTACTCGTAATTGATTACGCAACCTGTTTTAACTGTGGTTGTGACATTTGTTCTACTATAAGAGGTACTTGTACCAGACTAAATGAGTAACCTACTGAAAAAAAGAAAGTCAATATATTTTTTACGAAATAAGGTTTCGGAGCGTAGTCTAAATTAGATAAAAGTAAGTGCGCTCAATAGGTTGGATTAAAACACAATATTACAACAACAAACACTTTAATAACTTTACAATCAGCTTTATCAAGATCTACCTTGACATTGCTGACTGAAAAGTTAGCGAAACGTCGGTATGGCATTGAAAAATGCCGTTAATAAATAAAACGCGAGTTAAGCCCGGTAAATGTTGTGTTATAATACAATGCAAAATAGTGAAAATATAAGAAAAAACGAAGCCTAAAAGGTTTACTAATATGAAATACGTGGCCTAAGATGAGGTTATCCATTAGAGTCGTTTGAGAGTAAAACTATCATGAGCCGCACAACTACTACATAAACTGTGGTAAAACTTATAAACTTTCGGATCTGTAACATTAACTGTTGTGATTATTGTTACTTGCTGTCATGCATAACATTGTAAAATACTTCGTAATTTGTTTTTATTACTCAAGGCATAATTATCTACTAAAAATATATTATAGGAAAAAATCATCTTTAAAAATTCACTCGCGACGAGATCAATCTTGTCGCGAGTGAATTTTTAATTTTTGAAGATGGTTTTTTTTAAATATTTCTAGTATTGTAAAATACTTTTTATTTCTGTTTGTAACGAAGAAACTGCTACTATTGGGCCAATTTTGATGAAACTAAAAACAACATATAGGCATCTTTTTAGCCGGTATTCCCATGGAAGAGGAACTTGTTTCTACAAGTGAAACTGCTCTAGTATAATAAAAAAAATATAGATTTTGTATGATCTAATGGTATAAATGTGATATGTAATGTATTGTAAATATTGCAATAATATAATAACAGACAAATATATGTAATTTATTATGTAAATAACTAAGAATTGTTTTAAGAAATTTTGTTTGATTTTGAAAAGTTTTATGAAAATAAAGGTAAGGAAATATGTATAACAAATCTGTATTTGACTGAATCTCTGTATTTTTCTCTGATTATGTCAAGAAACACACTAATAAATTACCTCCTAACCTTATAAACAATGATTAACAGATGCATAAACCATTTATCGTTTGTCTTTTACTGTGACTTAAAGTTTCAATGTTAACGTTACATAACGTAGCCATCTGTGATCGTTTATATTATGTAAGGAGGATAGTTACGAAATACATAAAAAAATAACTTTTCAATAAATGATGTTACTATTATCAAAGGCACTAGTCCAAATTGCTCTAAATTTAGAGTGTGAGAAAACATAAAAAATAAAATGTTCTACTTTAAAGAAAATAAATGGTGACTTGAATTTAACAATGCAAAGCCTACTTTTATTCAAAAAATATGACCATACATTTTATAGAAGACTAGCTGCGCCCCGCGGTTTCACCTGCGTAACTTCCTATCCCGTAACGTTAATGATCCCTCACGTATGTCATACCAAGTATTGCTTAACGATCATTCAAAGTACTATATAATATTTCTACCTCTAAACCAACCCTTTACCAAGTTTTATGAATATCGGGTCACCCGCTCTTTTTCACCCATCACGTATGTTGTACCAAGTGTTGCTTAACCCGTACGATCATTCAAAGTACCCTAAATATTATTTCTACCTCTAAACCAACCCTGTACAAATTTCATTCATATCGGTTCACGGGTTGTTGAGTTAGAAATAGAAATACACGACTTTATTTTTCATAGCTGCCGTCCCGCAGTTTCACTCGCGTAAGTCCCGATCCCGAGGGAATATCGGGATCAAAAGTAGCCTATGTCATATCTGGATAATGTAGCTTTCTATTAGTAAAGGAATTTTTGAAATAGGTCTAGAAGTTTCTGAGATGACCCCCAAAATACATACATACATACATACATGTAATTATACCAACATAAAACAAAATATTAAGAATAAAAAGTACAATGAGATATTGCAAAAGAATTTTTAAAAAGCACTGCAGTTTGGTGACACAACCGTCTCGCATGGAGCCGACCGATTGAGCCGCGCGGCATGATGCCTTACAGAGTTGGCTTGCCACCCTCATCATTGTCGCCCGTTACGTTTATAATATGCACGCTTGGTACTTAGTAATTATTTATTGTGGAGTTATTTTAAAACTGTAATATCTCGTGAGATATTCATTGAAATCAAGTGATGTTAAGGACAATTATGTTTAAAATTAAATACTTTTAATGCATAACGTATTTATTTGGATAAGGATTAATATCATATTTACAAAATTACCTTCGGAAACAATGCATTGTTCTACAACAAATTTCATTACTCTAAAAAAGGTTATATTGAGTCAACCTTAAGAGTTAGACATATGCTGTCGCGGACTATTTATTAGATCCTTTTTAGAGGAAGAATTCTCTCATATATGGTTTTTATGTAACTCTGACCGTTTACTCAGCGCACGCGACAGAATCTCGGAACAGGGTGATTTTTTTCCCGTTTTTGCAACATTTCTCATGGATGCTCCGCTCCTATTAGTCGTAGCGTAATGTAATATAGCCTATAACCTTCCTCGATGAATGGACTATCAAACACAAAAAGAATTTTTCAAATCGGACCAGCAGTTCCTGAGATTAGCGCGTTCAAACAAACAAACAAACAAACAATCAAACAAACAATCAAACAAACTCTTCAGCTTTATAATATTAGTATAGAGTATAGAAGTATAGATTTGAGAATACACACGTACTAAGTAGAATTAGTCAACGTAACCTGAATCTGAAGGAAAATACACTTAGCTAGTCATTACAAGGCGAGGAAAACACTGATACAAATATAAATAATACAGATGTATGGTAATTATGTAGTCTTAACTTTCCTATTATTTTTAACACAATAGTGCATATGGATAACGTTTTGATTTAAAACATTTTTATTGGTTTTATCCAAATATAGTTCACGTGCATAACGTTCATAACATTCTCATTCACACCGACACCAAAATTGACAATGTGTAATTATAGCAAGCGTTTCCTTCTTTACGCTCAAACGAGTTCACGTGTAATTCTAATTTTAATAATGGAATTAAGTTAATCGGTATTGAATTGTTTTTTCAAAAGTACCCAAGTTGGAATACTACAATAATAGTAAGTGTCAAGATTACAAGACCATCATGAGGTTTAAATTGGGGCTACAAGGTATTTCACTTTATAATTACCCTTATTGAGTATATCATCAATCAATGCAATTGAAAATAACTTTATTCAATAAATTATTCACATAATCGTTTAAAATCGTCGGTAGATAATTTAGTGTGTTCCAACTTAAAAGTGGTCAGTGATGTAGTTAACAATTAAGCAATATACTACTGGCCGAACTATCATGAAAGGAAACTTTCTAAACAAAGCAAATCAAAATAAGCACGTAATAATAAAATGAACTGAAAATGACAATATTCAAATTAATGGGCCAGACGGCGAGGCGAATAAAAGTTGGGTCACGGCATGCGAACTGACACTCCCGTATTTTAGCTTAGAATCAATACAGGTGAACGGACTTTTTAATAATAAATATTTTTCCTTAATTAACAGTGCCTTAGTAAAGTATTTATTGTTTGCTAAATTGTCCCACTGTTGAACAATACCTTTCTAACCCTTACAAGTCGTGTGGTCTTGGACTAGGTAGATTTGAGAAATCTCTATCAAATGCATCATGACAGTAACGACATTCATCGCTGTCGTTCAAGTATAAGCCCTTCGCGTAAAAACTACTGAACCCATTGCGATGAAACCTGTATGTAGATAGAAGGAGATCTAGATTGAGACATGGGCTCTATGTTCTCACCGGATCGGGACATACGCGGGTGAAACCGCGGGGTGTAGCTAGTTTACTATCAGCATCGACGCGATCGACGCGCCAGGAGACTGATAGGTGATGACTCACTTGTCGAGTCGCGTCTTTCGAGTTTGGGACATCGTCGCGAGGTCGCTAGCCTGTCGGTCTTCTATCGAATTCACTTCGGGGAGTGCTCGCAGGAACTGCATGAGCTTGTTCCCCCTTGCCCTTTTTATTATAAGACCACGAGGGGTACGGTTGGTCGCCATCCTCATCTGGTAAACGTTCCATTTCGCGTACAAAGCGTCACGCCTCCACCTTTCTTGTACGCACTGCTAATAAGTGGAATTCTCTGCCAGCTTCGCTGTTTCCCCAAACCTATAACCTTGGGGTCTTCAAATCCAGAGTGAATAGGTGCCTTCTAGGTAAGCATGCTTCATCGTCGACCTCATCCTCGCTTCCCATCAGGTGAGATGAGGTCAAATGCTAGCCTATTACGTATAAAAAAAAGCATCGGAAACGAAGCTTGTTTAATAAGTAAAGTACAAGTATCAATGAAAATACAATAGCAAAAGACTACAATGCGAAAATCGTTTTCTATCAGGCAACTTTTGAGCAACCAGCCATCTCGTTTGACACTCAATACATTAAGGTGACCCAATTGGGTCTGAATGTTTTTGTAAGAACTAATACCAAAAGACAAAGGCATAAAGCCATGAAACAGTGAGTGACGTCACACTATGGCGCCAGAGTACCTAGACAGGCCTTACTAAACCATTAAGACGACACAAATCTAAAGAGCAATTCATTTGGCTATACCGTGACATTCCTTGACAAAAGAATAAAATAATTGTGGGAAAAGAACGGGTTATTGTACATTTATCACATTTTTATAACTCCCCATTGAAAGTAAATTTGTCACATGTGTTAATTTGTCACAGGTAGCTGAAGTTAGTGTAAATTTGATATCGTAGATATTTGATAATAAAAATTTGTTGTTTTAAAAACTTTTGTTTAGAGTAGGTAATGTAAATAAAGTGATATAGCACTAAAAGCCATATCAGTCCAGTGCATCAGGTAAAGCTATGTTTAGATAAACAGTCAGGGCAAGAAGGTTAAAGTTAGTGTAAGTTAATGGCCAACATATTCATTCGTAAGTGTCTTATACGGCGACCAAGGGATCAGGGAGAAAGTAGAGGACCTTGCGTCCTCCCCGCGTGATGGCGGGTAAACCACTTTGGTATCATAGGCAGTCGGGTGCAAGAAATAATTGTGAAATATATTTGGAGTTGGTTAAGTATTGTCGACAACATTTACAGAGGGCTTCAAATGATTTAAGTTAAGGGTACGAAAAAAGGAACTATGTTAAACAGAGGTTTACAGTGGTTACAAAGGACTCCGAGGCGATCGAGGAAAATGGTTCCCTCCATTTTTTCATAAGACGATACAAAGAGACGGGACATCGATTCTAATATATCCGCATCGATGTTTCCCCTTGATTACAACCCTGGAGTCTTCAAGTCAAGAGTCAATGTGTGTCTTCTAGGCAAGCATGTTCACCTTCGACCTCGTCGTCGCTTTCTATCAGGTGATATTAGATTAAATGCCAGACAATTCCACGTAAAAAACGTTATGTTCGTGTATCTTACACGAACATAACAATAATATTCCTTGGAAAAAAAATAATTTATAAAAAAAAACAAAAAACCCGACTGCGTAAAAAACTCGATTAAAAAATACGCATAGAAACAACAAAAAAACCAAAAAGAAAAAAACAAGCCCAGTAATTTGAAATTACGCTAAGTAATAATAGTTTTGTAATCGATACACACAGAACACATAATAAATGAGTAAAAAATTACTCACAGTCGGGACCCATTCATTTTACTTATCTAATTTTTTTATAAATTATTTTTTTTATTTTACGCTTTTTAGTTATTTTCATTTATTGACGGTAGGTAAGTCTCGTAATCTATTCATTTAATTAGGGGGTTATAATGTACTAGCTGCGCCCCGCGGTTTCACCCGCGTAAGTTCCGTTCCCGCGGGAATAAAAAGTAGCCTATGTGTTAATCCAGGTCCCCCAGCTACCTATATTCCAAGTTGCATCGCAATCGGTTCAGTAGTTTTTGCGTGAAAGAGTAACAACCTCACATACATACATACTCACATACAAACTTTCGCGTTTATAATATTAGTAAGATTCTATTTCAGTTAGGTTTTAGTTATTTATTGTTTAGGTACCTAAGTGTTATTAGACTTTTATTCAGTAGGTAGGTACAATTTATGTAACTATTTTTTTTAGTTTATATCAATAAATTCCTGTCACCTTTACCATCACGGCTGAAACTTTGATAGTTTCAAGCGTAACTACGTAACAAAAATAAAAACTTGTTCGTTAGTAATAAAAAGCAAGAATACCCAATTGTAAATTAACTTTAAACCGTTATATTTCCTAAATGGTTCTTTAAAATGAAAAATGGTGAAAGAAATCTAATATTTATTTTTAAAAACCTATTCAACGATACCCATCTTGACATACTTTGTCGATTTTGGATTTTTTAATTTTGACAATATGGCGTCTGGTGGTGACATAAGTTACTTTGGATTACTGTCATGTCTTTAGTCACACTCGCCAGATTAAGACGAATTGATTGACGCAAGAATCATCAAAATCGGTCCACGCGTTTGGCCTCTAGAACGCCACATAGAAACATCCATACATACATACATACATACATACATACATACAAACATACATACATACATACATAGACCGATAAACACATTACCCTCCTTTGCGTCGCGCAGTCGGGTAATAACGTCGCAGTAGACTTAGTTATACTAATTCTGTAGTCAACACATGCCTTTGAGGATCGAGTTTTATAGTTTGATTTTAACAACTTAACCTCAGACATCCGGAGGACTGGTGCTAAGTGTGGAGTGTGGACTGAGTAAAGGAAACGACAGTAGTTTCATTCTAATCAATAAAGGAGTTCATTTATCTGCGCCACTTATGTTGGTACTTCCTATCCTACGAATATTATAAATGTAAAAGTTGTGTCTCAGTAAGTAAACTAGCAAGTTTGTTACTCTTTCACGAAAAAACTACTGGACCGATTGCGATGAAACTTGGTACACAGATACCTTTTTTAAGCCTATATTCCCTCGGGATCGGGACTTACACAGATGAAGCCGCAGGGTGCAGCCAGTGATGATATAGTTGTATTTACCATGTTATTCATTTATTTTGTGGAGCTCGATATTTCGCCAGTAATTTGTTGGCTTGTTCCCGTTATTTAACAATAATTGTTTCTTTCAGTATTGTTATACTCTTAATTTCAGAATTGTAATACCCTGTTGATATCGCAAATCGCTGTTACAATGAATTACAATAGTACAAATGCCAATAAACGAGTATTTTTATCATTCGCAAAAGGATGTCACGACGATAACGTTGTTTGTTACATTTCACAACGTTGACCGTTGAAAACAAGAATTATTTCGCAATTTGCTATATTCAGCGGCTAACCCGGGTACATTCTAACCAAGCATCTTTTTTTTCATAGTCGATGATGATTTACAACTGACATGCATTCGGAAAAATGAATTAATAAATTCATTATTGTACCATAACTTAAATTAAACAAATACTTAAACTAGTGTGGTACAATAGGCGGCCTTGTCGCTCAAGAGTAATCTTTTTTAGGCAACCAAGGAATAGACAAGATTTAAGGAAGGGGATGAGTAAGGCGAAGAGTTTAGTCTAAAAACAAGTCTTAGTCTGGGATAGGGGACAAAAGCTTATCTTGATGTTGAAGAAATATATCCACTTCAGGTTGCTGAGTCAGCGAAAGAAGAAGAAGAAAAACAACAACATTTAGCACAAGGTATTTTGTATGTAAGCATGCTACATCGTCGACTTCATCGTCGCTTTCCATCAGGTAAGATGAGGTCAAAGGCTAGCCTATTACGTATATATAAAAAAATGAATAAAAATATCTATTGGACATCTCATATTGAATTCAAATTATTGTTATACTGATGAGTTTGACAATCATACTACCTGGTAAGTGATTGACGGTGAAGTTTGAAACACTGAGGCTAGAAGACAAGATTACATACAGAAATTAGGCGTTATCAATATTATAATCGTGGATGCAGGAAAAATAGAAAGGTGCGTTTTGCGTCAATAGAAATTTCCACCAGATAGGATGTAAAGATACTAAATCAAACCAAGATAAACCTAATCATACGCAGCATTTTAGTAAGACACCCGCCTACGTAGATAGCTATTAACGAACTCTAATTTGCTATTATTGTCACACCTATGAGACGCACGCAGGTGCTCAGTGGTTATATACATATAGAGAAAAGATAGTCTTTAGTTGCACCCTGAATACTTGTTAATAATGTCACGCCAATTAAACACTTTCTTATCTTCACACTGGTATCACTTTTACGAGTATTATTGACAAATATTTTCTATATTGGTCAGGGTCGCAGTCTAAATGTCATGCAAAACGTAAAATAGTAGAGTAGGTATAACTAAAAATACTCGACAAGAGCACCGCAGTGTTTGCCCAAAGTGTGAACCTGTAAAAACAAACTGAAGTTTAAAAATATTTGCGCGAGTTTACTGAACTTTTTATTGTAATAACATAATAATAAATCGAACGGTTGAATTCGATCTTTTGCAGTTTTTCTTACTCATCATAGTTCTGCGAAAGATTCACCACT
Organism: Idaea dimidiata; assembly: GCA_949358125.1. Taxonomy (NCBI): domain Eukaryota; kingdom Metazoa; phylum Arthropoda; class Insecta; order Lepidoptera; family Geometridae; genus Idaea; species Idaea dimidiata. The sequence goes on along the minus strand of OX442335.1, from coordinate 15,908,061 downwards.
TCCGAATTTTAAAGGAAAAAAAAACATAAATTATTTTGATAGAGCCCATTACACAAAAGAAGTTACGCGGCAGTTATTCATAATTTTGTATGAGTATGTATGTACCCATAGCAGGAATTAATCTATGGCGTAGAGATACAATATATCCCGATAGTCCCACAGAATCGTGTCTGTCTTACGAGCGTATAATAGTAACAATTCAATAAATTGTAAAATTTACATAAACAAATCACAATATATAAAAAGTACATATAGGTATTTAAACTGCTATTTACAATGCAAGAGGTTAGAATCAGCGCAGGTACCTATCACATAATAATCCTACTATATTATATTAGTTTGTATGTATGCATGTGACTTTGTTACTCGTTCATGCAAAAATGATTGCAGTAAAACTTGGAATGTAGATAGGTAGAGAACTAGAATCATACATTGGCTACTTATTATCCTGATTCCCCGCAGGATCAGGGTTGACGCGGGTGAAACCGCGGGGCGCAGCTAGAAAGGCAGACTAGAGTACAATATAAGCGGCTGCATAGCCAGCGAGCTGTCTGCGGAACTTCTTTATCAAATGGACTCTAAATAATTTGATTCTGCCAAAACGGTCAGTCGTGCGCCGGCGCCAACATCGAGCACGTGAATCAACGCTATCGACACAGTTATAAGAGCCTTATTTCAAAGACATCGTGTCCCGTTCCACCAGTGGCTTTCCTTCCTGTGGAGTGTGAATCATGATGTACTATACCGTACAGCCGGAGTTGTAGCCGATTTTCAGTAGCACGTATACAGTCAATTTAACCACATGCGTCGGCTTGCAAGAACGTTGAGCAAAATGTGTGATTATCGAAATTCGTAAACAAAATATAATTTTGCAGTAATGTTTCGTATAGTGCAGTGTGACCAAGAGTAAATAAGGCATAAAAATGGATTTTATTGAGTTTCTACTGGTTTTTACTATGCTTTGGAAATGTAAGTTTTGTGTGTTTTTATCGTGAGAAACACTTTTTGTTTTTAATTTATTTATCATCAATATTTTAAGACATATTTAATTAATTAATCTAAGCGCGTTGAGTGAACATCCGGCTGCAATGCAGAAGGTTGCAAGTTCGTTACTCGCCGGGGATAGGTTAGTTATATTGGGTAGTTACCTAGTTATGCTGACTATACAGTTTTTTTTCTTTATCTGTGGTACCTATAGCAGGAGCCCAGTTATATTTATTTCAAGGCAAGCTTGCTTCAGGCTTGGTTAAAAAAATTACTTCCAGGTTTAGCCAGCTAAGCTTAGCTAAGCTAGTACCTATGATGATATTTGGGTACATTTTTGATACTCTAACTATTAGTATTATCTATTAGTATTATATCTCTTATTTTAGGCATTTTAAGAGAAATATTTTACAATTAGCTATAAAAAATTCTAAATGGCATGGACTTAGTCACGGGAGTTTTTTGACAATTACTATTACTAAGTCAAAATAAGGGTTTAACTCTAGGGTTAAAACCATACATTGGCTGGTGAAAATGGGACTAAAAGTCAAAGACACATCGACTTACGCAAGGTATCATCTGATTTTACACCATGGCTAAGTTAAGTTTCCAATTTAGGTATTGCTAGACATTCAATTCTGTATTGAGCATATAACACCCGGTCAAGGAGATCTAGTGGTAATAAAAAAAAGTTTTTATTTGATTAATTAGTGATTTATGTTAAACTAGCAGTGCCCCGGTCCCATTCCCGCGAGAAAATCGGGATAAAAAGTCGTAGAGTAATTCTAGGTCTCCATCTACAGTTTGATTAAATTACTAAAATGACTATTAAAAAATAGGGGTCGATGAAAGACAGGTGATTTAGGGTTGTGTTATTTTTAATGCCACATTATTAAAAAAAATAAAAAAGTTAGATGTGGACAAGCCTTATCATTTAGGGGTATGAAAAATAGATAGTTGCATATTCATAGGCCTACTAAATTTGCATCTAAAATTTCATAAACATCGGTCAAGCTTTTTCGGAGAAGTGTTTTTATCAGACTACTACTACAGGTTAAGCCGAAATAACCATTGTGGCTTTTTTTCCGTAGCCAAGAGTAAGAAAAAAAACAAAAAATCATAAAAAGATCATTTTTTTAGACAGAATTAAATTGTCACACATTGTTGAGTGACTTTATCACTAGTCATAAACTTATAAACAGGACAAATAACTAAACACTTTTCCTTCTAAAATAATATAAACAATACATACAACTGAGATTCAAGTTTTAAGATTGAAACTAATAATAGTAATAATGTACCTATATTATTAAGTGAATTTATATTATTGCAATGTTATTAACGCTGATAACTTTTTCGCATAGAAGCCGGGATTTGAAACCACAAACGTCTTATGGTCTATCGCTCTTACGGTAAAGGCAAACATCGTGAGAAAACCAACGGCTTAGTTAGCTACAGACGCATTAACCAGTTGGTTCCTTTAGGCATGGCGGACTAGGCTGACAGGGTCGTATAGGTGCTTATCAAGCCTAATCCTTCTACCAATGTCCCGGGCACTACAACTCCATAAATAGCATAGATTGAAAGTTGCTTGCGCTGTATAAAATCATCTTAAATTAGATGAAAAAGGTCAAATTATTTTACCTATTATATTATTGAAATAGGTTCCCATAAAAGACAGAGAAGGCATTACTATGTGATTGTGATTTTATTTGTCCTAAAATTTCTAACTTGACCTAACGACTGCTATGAGAGATAACAACCGGGACCAACTGCTTAAATGATTTACTAAGCACGCTAAAGATGGTAGATACCCTGGAGTTTAGTTTACAATCTACATTAAAAAAAATATACGTACTAAATTAAAAAACTTATTTAAAGTACGATTATGAAACAGATTTTAGCCGTAGTATTTGAAGTACAGATGCCTACCAACTCAGTTCATTAACAAAATATTATCTTAATTACACCCAAAACTGTTTGATTCTAACAACTTTGGTTATAAAAACCAAAACATATGTTTTGTTTGACATTGTGACCTTATTCAGCTAGTAGTGTTATCAATACGTAGGTATAATATTAAAATTTATCAGCTCCGAAACAAAGATAGCAGGAATTATAATCATTGAAGTGTTGCATTTGAAATGTTATAAAATGTGGTTATAATAACCTAAGCGCGCCTGGCATCATCGTACTGATGAGTAAGGTAAAGGTAAAGTAAGGTCCCGCGAGAGTATCGGGATCAAAAGTATCTTATGTTACTCTCCAACTGCACTGTTATGCAAATTTTCATCCAAATCGGTCGAACCGTTTGACCGTGAAGTCCAAACAAACAAATATATAATCTTTCGGATTTATAATATTAGTAAGATTTGATCTATCGAGACACGAGTAAAATAACCCTAAAAAAATAATAGATGACATCTTAATCGATACATAATTATTATGTACTTTATTTTTAGGGTTTCGTAGTTTAATTGAAGATTACGAATTGACACTTCTTTCTTACTATAGAAAAAATGTTATACAAGGAACCCAAAACGTCAGATTATAGTCTGAAATTTAAAAAAAAACGTACTATAGGTAGGTATTTTTCTCGGCAAGGTTATAATATCCTTCATCAGTATCCTCAAACCTCCTGACAAAAAAAAACAGGTTCGTCAATATCTTTCTCACTGTTTGACAATTGTACATAAACCTCGTCAATATTAAAACAATAACATTAGCCTCCACCGAATTGAGAACCTCCTCCTTTTGGAAGTCGGTTAAAAAGGATTTACCTATACCATCTCTTTAAAAGTAGTTACACGTCACAGGATAGTGAACGATTGTTTTTTTTTTTAATATATTATTATTTGCGCACGCTTCGGCTACTATTTTAGTAAAATAATTAAGAAAATACATACAGCTTCTAATTAAAATAACTCCAAATAGTTAAGTTTAAAATAGATTTAAGGACCTTAAATAGTATGCCGCCTAATAAGGATGTGATAATGCGATAGGAATTCGATAAATCCCGACGCGGACGATATATTATCTGTTTCATTGACGATTTGACGACCTCTGAATTGATTAGATACAGCCTTCATTACGCCTACAAACGTGAAAGAATTTGGAGCCAAGTTCTGCTGTGTAGGTACCTGAGAAGTTTCGTCGTTGCCCACATGAGTTAGATTAAAAACTACAAGCGTTTAATGGCCCATTGTCCCATATTTAGACACGTTGTGTGCCATATATTGCTATTCTTATGGACATTATTTTGGTTTAGTTTTGTCGCGGCTCACAAAATTCGCAAAATGCCCAGTAGGTAGGTGCCAGTAGTACGTCGTTTTATTTGTAACGTTCTTAGCTACCCGTTTTGGCTACTATGTTACAATAGTCTTGATTCAAAGGATACACCATACATCGAAGACGTAGACGTAAAAAAATATTTACATATAGCGTGGCAATGCGACGCCACGGCCTGTATCGCCTCGCCAACAATTAGGTTTACCCTCACTTATAGATGTTTCACTTTAAAAGACGCTATCGGGATTCGGAAGAAATCCTACTAAAGTTATAAAGGTTTGTGTGTGTGTTTGCTGCAAACTTTTAACGCAAAAACTATTGATCTGATTGCAATGACACTTTGAATGTGGATAGCTAAAGATATGATATAACAGACAGAGACCTGCAATCAATCCCTTTAGCTACAGGGACCCGACCGCGCATCTTCAGTCGTAATCGGCATCGAAATCCCACTGCGCAAAGGAAAATTTGCATGCATTTGAAGGCGATGCGACGCCGCGCCCGCCGTCGAGTTCAACTGTCATTTAAACCGGCAGCTCAAGAGATTCAGCATTCAATGATAGCTCAACTCAACAGTGCCGGCTTCAAATGCATGCAAATCTACGCTGTAGTTATCACCGCGCAGGTTATTCCTTTGCGCAGTGGGATTTCGATGCTGATTACGACGGAATTTGCGCGGCAACTTCGCAGGCTGTGGTGCCTGTAGCTAGAAAGCTACCTCTAAAGTTTCATTTCAAACGATTTAGTAGTTTTTGCGTGAAGGAGTAACAAACATACTTCACGCAAACTTTCACCTTTTTAATACATAATAATAGAATGACTATGTGAAAACTCGATTAGCTTAGTTAGTAGATTATACGTTCCTAGAATTGTACATGTATATATAAGTAAATATAGTTCGTGAGCTAATTACGCTAAAACGGAATTTACTACATTTTATTAATGAAAGTTGATTAGCGACAAATGGGATTGGTGTCGTACAGTAAAAGCTAGACTAGTTTCACTAATTAATTTCATTACAAAAAACATGGTCTCTAACGATTTCGCTTCCGACATTGGAAGCGTTGAATTGTGTGAATTTGGATTCAATAGTAGTGTCTTATAGTAAAGTATAGGTACTATTATGTCTTTTTATAACGATTTATGTTTTTCTAGTGTGTTTTTCTAATGCGATTTATGTTTTCCACATTTAAAAGTCAATGAAATTATATATATATATAGGATAGCTTCGCCCCGCGGTTTCACCCGGTTAAGTCCCGTTCTCGAGGGAAAAATCGGGAATTAAAGTAGCCTATGTGTTATTCCAGGTCTTCAGTTATAATGTACCAAGTTTCATCGCAAACGGTTCATCTGTTTTTTTTTCTGAAAGAGTAACAAAGTCACATACATACAGACGTAAATTCATACATATACAAACTTTAGTAGATAAAGTGATTAAATAGGAAGGTTTATATGTAAGTATAACACATCCTGATATTACCTGAGTCGGGACTTACGCGGGTAAAATCGCGGGGCACAGCTATTATGTAATAAAATATTTTTCGAGAGATTAGTTACAAATAAGGAACTAACAGGAATGGAGACTTAAACTTGGAACAGATACTTATAGGACTTAAGGACGCGACTCATGTGAAATCCCTTCCGATTGAATAGTTTTCTTCATAACCGGTATCAAATAGATCTTTAAACAAGGTTTAATGTTATTGTACATTATACAAGAAGTGTCCTCTTCATTTAAAAAACAATAAAAAATAACTTTAAATACCACTATTATACCGGCAAAGTTACCCCTGTTTTACAAAATAAATCAATTTTTCTTCTAAATCCTTAACCGCTATATTTTCTTATAGGCATCATAATATTAGAAAATACAATACCTAGAACCCCTTCATCGCATTTTATAAAAATATTATTTTAATCTTCGTTAATTATTGATTTTACGAGAAATTGTAGATTTTTCACGCAATTCCATCTCGCTCATTTATATGCAATAGGACAAGGACCGTTGCTTATCATCTATCGCCGCCTTAACTAGCTGCGCCCCGCGGTTTCACCCGCTCAAGTCCCGATCCCGCGGGTATATCAGGATGTGTTATAAATATAAACTAAAAAATCCGCATCAAAATCCATTGGGTAGTTTTAAAGATAATATATCAATATTTAGCAGCTAAGCATACATACAAACAGATAGACAGCGGGAAGCGACTTACTTTAATACTATGTAATGATTTGTTTGCAACATTTTCCTTTATGATCATGAGTTTAATATGAAATCCACAAGGAAAATAAGAGGATCCCTTGGCATACTTTTGCAAAACGTTAATTTAAATAGATTCATAAAAGGCAGAGACAATTAAACATGTTATATACCTACTCATATAAGCAAGTGTGGGAAGCACAAGAGTTATTTTCGAAAATATTTAGCCGGCTCAATCAAAAAGCAGTTATTAATTTAGGCAATAGCCAGTTTCGGAGCTCACTGAGTCAAAACAATAATACGAAACCCTAAAAACGATTTTATTATTCCTTACTAATATTAATGCGGAAGTAATTCTGACTATCTATCTGTTCTATTTTTACGTTTAAACCGCTGAATTAATTTTGATGAATTTTAGTACAGAAGGTGATGGATGGGGCCTTGGTGATAGATATCGACTATACTTTTGATCCCGATATTCCCGCGGGATCGGATCTAATGCAGATGAATCCGCGGGGCGTAGCTAGCTAATTATAATTTTTATATCATCATCATCATCATCTTAGCCCTTATCCACTGCCTCACATGCGACTCCCCAATACGACCACGCCACAAATAGCGATCGCGAGCTACCACCATCCCACGACTCCCCGCGACCGCTACAATGTCGTCGGTCCACCGAGTAGGTGGCCTTCCAACACTCCGTTTCGTATTGTATCGTGGTCACCGCTCGGTGACTTTTAACTTCCCAACGATGAAATCTGTCCGTCTGTTAATAGATGTATATTTTCAATACTTTCCATTAAATTCCTTGTTCTGCCTAACTGATGGATCAACGAACAGCCTAAACTGCTGATAGTAGAGAGCTGTGATTTGGATAATGTGTTCTTTTAAGCCATAGGCTGATAAGAATAGGGTTTTTTGGAAACGAGATCGGGTGATCCGCGGGACTCAGGTAGTCTATTCGTAAAGGGCACAGATTAGAAATCTTTTGTAAAACATGTTTTAAATACAACAACTATACTAATAATAGTGTTTAGACAAAGACTTTATTAATGTTATTACAGGTGGTCCCATTAGGGAAACATTCGAGTTCATTAGTTAACCAAACGAAAGAGTTTTCGAAGAATATTCGTAGATATTTAACCCAACTATCATAATAACAAAAAAAGATTTAGCCCAGAATAGCATACCTAAAACATTACCCTTCATATTGGCTTCGCCGTAGTCGGGTAAAAACTATAATTTTGTCTCGTGGTACGTTTTTTATTCTCTGTGGTTTTCACAAAAGTAGTCGGAACATTTTTTATTTAAAATTTCCTTTATTTTTTATGAGCGGTAAAAGGACGATAAAGCAACGACAAACGATCATGGTAGCGCGGGATGAGCGCTCTTGTCCCACAAGCGAGGGGCACAGGTTCGAATCATGTCACAATTACACTTTTCCTTGTAAAATACTTATATTTTCTTCTAAAATTATTTTTGATATTTTAATAATCTTTCTCTTTACAGTATCAAACGGCATCCGTTGCTACACCTGCGTTCCGATCCGCGACGACTACAGCGGGGTGGGTCTGTGCGAACACTTCGACTACAGCGAGAGATTTGTCACGGACTGTGAGCACTCGACCATGTGCCATAAGAAGGCGACTACTTTGACCTATAGTAATTTGTACAATGGTAAGAGAAATTGGCTATATTTCAAAGCATTTTAGAAACACTCCTTTTTGATTTATTTTAAAGTTTTTATCTAATTCGGGATGCGATCTTTAATTTCGACTCGACGAGACGGCCTTATTGGATAAGGCGTTGGTACCCGCAAAGATACCGGTTCAAGTCCTGTTATGTGCGAATTTTTGGAAAGCATTTCTTTAAAAATTAGACAGTCTTTAACATGAATGTCTCTTAAAAATCGGAATAATACTTAAAGGTCGAAAGGAATGATTCTGATTAGACCGGGGGCCGTCTCCGAGATGGCGGGGGCGGTCTTTATACAAACGTAGCCCATTCCCGCCCCGCCCCGAATACAGCTCGGTCTAATGAGAATCATCCCTAAGCCGCGGCTTTTGAAGTCCGTCCAGCTCTCAGATCATATCTTGTTTAATATGATCTGAAGTCCAGCTGCTTCGGCCTGTAAAGTCCAGTACACTACCGTCATTTTTAAAGCCTCCTGGCTGCGTCGTAGGGGTTGTATATCAAAGGCATCTCGTACCCCGATTTTGTCTACAAAACACGAGTCATCATTGCGGGCGAATGACTAGGTCATAAATCATAAACAAGTTTTATGATTGGCTAATGCGTTACCGGATATACCTAAGCATGAAATTGTGATCAGGTGATTTGCTTCCCCGGATATATGGATGCACCGTGAGTTCGTCTTTTTGGACAAACTGATATGATAGGGGAGGTTACTGGTGGTGATATCTAGTCAGCAATGGGTGTAGACTTTAGATTCGTCTATTCGTTTGAACAACTTTTAAATTTAGTACACTGCTTATGGTTAAGGCAGAACCCGCCTATGCAATGTGGCGAATTAATTATACAAAAATGTTCCAAAAATAAACTCAAGACAAGACTCACTCATCAATGTACGAAAAATTTGGACAGATGTTAATATATGAGGCATTTAGGTATAGTCTGTAAATTACCCACAGCTGTTTCGAAGAATATTGTACGAACCATCGAGTGGTGGCAATGACCTATGCTCCAACCTTTTTGGGTGCCGACCTTAATCAAAATGCCGAAATTAATGTTAATTAATGAAAACAATAACCGCACCCTTTTGCGAGTTCGGTGAACGTACTTTATGAATAATAAAATAAAACCTAAGTGGCTAGTAATAACCAATTGGATTAGTCAATAACGGAATTATTGTTAGAAATGTTCACAGTTTCGCAAGTTCTTTTCTTAAAGTACATTTATTGAATCAAAGTTAATATAAACAACTTACTATGTATTTGATAATAGGTACCTTTTGAAATTTTACAATATATTATATAATATTATATATATAAGGCGAACCGGAAAAAAACAAAGTATTTAATAATTTAGATAATAATTTACCATTGATTCGGTAAATTCTCAATATTTTCATGAATCATTTCAGGACTTTGTGTCAAACATAATTTAAATGGAAATTGGTTTAGATTCTGAGTCACGTCTGTAGATATTACTATCAGTTCTTCTCGATGTGCTAAATGAATGAGTGATGCTGATGAGTGGTTCTTACGTATGAGAGAAGTGCACGGTCTAATTGCCTAATGTTTGCCAGATCTATTAGTACATACTCATTGAATGCCTTTGAATGCAGAATTTTTAAGAAATGTTTGTACGAGACAATGCATTTGAAGGCGCTTTATTAATTAGAGTTTGTGAAATTAGTTGATGTAATAAACCGCGATAAGATATTTTAGCATTTATACTAATTGTAATTTAGCATTAAACTAATCGTGATGTTGATGTACCTGTTGTATAAGAAAAAGGTAATAGAATTTAAAAGAGGAAATGATGAGAATAGGTGAAGGGATGTTAAGGGGTATTATGAAAGAGGTTAGATGATGATCGCAAATAAATAAAATATTGGATAAGGGTAGAGAAGGACTTAAGGAAGGAGGAGGAAAGGACTTCTAGAATATAAGAATAATATACAAGAAAGTTATTACAGCATATTATGTAATTTTGTACTTGAATTAAAATTCTACTAGAAACATCTATCGAATCGACCCTTAGTCGAAAAAGAAACAAAGAGCTTGCATAATTTCCCGTGTGGCGTAATGGTTAGCGCACTCGCTCGGCAAAAGAGGAAAAGGGGTTCGAATCCAATCACAGAAGGATTTTTGATGATGCATTTCTCCCTAAAATTATTTCAAACTGTTGATCTTTTTTTTTCTTTCAATTTCAGTAACAGTGGTGACACGAGGTTGCGCCAGTCAAACCATGAACGGCGACCAAATCAAAGTGAACGGTAAATGGCAGTACGTGAACCGTATACACGAAGACGCCTATATCGAAGGCTGTACTCCTAACCCTAGCGGCGATGTAAGGGAAACGAAGACTGTCCACTGTTACTGCAGAGGTGATCTGTGTAACAATGGTATGGTTATAGGTTATAATTTTATACTGTTGGTGTTAGGTATGGTGTTGTACGCTTGTAGGTAGTGTAAGGACATGTTTCGCTTCGCTGTTTTCTTTAGAATCGCATCAAGAGACTATGACTTGTTTTGCAAATATGAGGCAAGTACATACAGAAAATTTTTAATCAGAAACAAATCACACAAGTATTTATTCCACTATGGGAATCCAATCGAAAATAGACATTTTTAGTTAAATTCCTCCTCTTTTGAAGTCGAGAAAGATAACTGATTATGTAATTCTGATGCTAACAAATCTCAATCGTAACTAATGAAGTCGTCGCTTTCACGCCATTTTTGCGACTACGGGTATGCAATTTGACAGTTAAAGAAACTACCAACTGCAACTGTCAAATTGTAGGTATATTCGTACTTTTTATTTAAACAATTTCATTACTTTCAATCGAGATTTTTAGCAAAGGAATTATATAATCAGCTAGTAAGTAGTTTTAATTTAGAAATAAAGTAAGTTGAGCTTCATAAATTGAGCATGAACTGTTATGGTGCTAAGTAAGTTAGATTTGCTAGTAGTGGCAATGCATTGCCCAATGGTCTCGATTGTAATATGCATTATATAGACATAAATTAAAGGCTGCTAGCTGATTACGTTACTCTGTTGCTAATAAATCTCGATAGGAACAATCGAAATTGTTGTATTCACGTCATTCTGAAGCAAATATATTTTCATTGCTATTAAACCTACCGATTGTAACTGTAATCGCAAACATCAACAATTTCAATTCTTTCAATCGAGATTTCTAAGCTACAGAGTTACATAGTCAGCTAGCTCGTCTAGGCTTTATGTTATCAAGATAAATTGCAAAACTGACTACAAAGAGTGTAAGATCAAAGTTTATAATGTATAATAATTTTGGAAAATAAACCTTTTTGTTTTAAAATAAAACAATTTCAAATACCTACTATCAACTACTATGAGTAGTGAGTGACCGAGGTCGCATCGTGTTCGTACTGTGTGCCTTGAGTATTAGGATCAATGACAATGTATGTGTATGTTCAGATGGGCAATTTGCAGTTTATAAACAATTTGTACCTATGTAAAAGGTAAAAGCTAAAAGGAGGTTAAAATTTTTTTAATGAACTTTAATTTCAAATTGGACGTTTGTCACAGAATATTTGTCATTTTTGATAAAATTTTCTTTCAAGAATATCTTTTTCTATACATCATTGAATAAAAAAGTCTGTCTGAATAATCACTTCGAGTTAACAATATCAACTTGATTTTACTAGTCACACTATACTAAGCTTTGTATTGTATAGTTAGAAAGCTAAATCTTTATATGGCTAAATTTTAAGAAACTTTAAGTTTGTACTACGCCAAATAATACCAATTAATAATACTCATTGTAAAAATGTACTTTGAAGGAGGTAGGTACATTATAATTATAGTTTACGATTGAATAAATAAGGTTTTGAATATTTAATAATAAACTTAAATGTAAAAAAAAACTTAATTGTAATTAAATCATTCCTGTATTTCGCTTTCATTTTTGGTTTTATTCATATTTTCCTGATACTCTGGACCTCAGATTACTCTGATTTTATCAAAATGGGTCTTGATTCTAGATCTTACATTTTAGACTTTAGAATATGAGACAATTGTTCCGAATAAATGCTATTAATATTATAAACGCGAAAGTTTGTGAGTAGGTATGTATGCGAATATGTTTGTTACTCTTTCACACAAAAAATACTAAACAGCTGCTGCGATGAAACTTGGCTTGTAGACCATTTGTAGACAGATAGAGTTTTGGATTAATATATAGGCAATCTTTTTATCACGATTTTAATATAACAGCTGGTAAATAGTAAATAAATGTTTATCAAAAAAGCCGGTCCGTCAAATATGCTAACTTCCCAAGACAATGACAATTTAAATATGTTTGTAATTATTTAAAAAATTGAGACAAACCATGACCATCAAAAACCATCAATGTAAAAGGTACTTTTTGAAGTTACCACATGTGCATATCTAGTGTTCGAAATAGTTTCTATCTTGTTTCTATAGATCCGAGTTCAAGTTCGAATCTCGTATGGTTATGGTTTTATGACTCATGAATACTCATGATCCATATTTCACAAGTCACTTTTGACAACAGTTTTCAGTAAATCACATTGTCTTATCGTTTTAATCGTTACTGAATGCGAAACCTATAATATTTAATACAGTTTCAGAGTAATGTAACTGCTAATTACTAATTACAATGAACTCAGTACATAGTGGACACACCTTGCACTTCACCTTGCAGGTACTTGTAACATGCATTAGTAAATTGGAACTTTTTGAAATTTAAGTCAAAGAGAACCTATACGTCGGTTGGTTTAAAAAATAACTAGATTTGTGAATAAACGAAATGAATGTTTTGTTTCCTTGATACCAACTTCTGGAAAACTTAATTTTTCAAAAACCTAGAAACTTAATCTCAACGTCATTGGCACGATAATGCGTCTTACGACTGCCTCCTCCATTGGGTTGGTGCTAGGAATCCAACTCAGTGTAGGCTTGCAGTACCCATTGCAGCTTTGATACACCCAGTATTAACCTGCTACATTCAGTGTAGACTTGCTCCACCCAGTGCTGTAGATTAGCTACACTGGGTTAATGTAGGAAGCCACTGTTTACCAGTCTGTCATTGTGTTTGATTTGGTCTGTCATACTCGTGGATCAGGGAGATGAATTGATTTTAAAATGTATAGAGGAAGACGAACGAAGGTTAAGTATCCCGAATTAACGATTCATCACTCTCCATGCATCCAGTGATTGAGTCCAAAACACTAGCTCCTATAGCTGACCTAGCCTCTATTCTTATTCCAATAGTACTCACATTAGCGTGGTTCTCGACGAGGCACAGAAACACGACATCCTCTCGCAACAGCCTCACGGCTCCGTGCAGCGGCTGCGTCGTTTTACTCTTCAACATCCGGTAGAGTAGCGCCGACGACATGTGGGCGAAGTCTTCACCTACAGGGTTAGGTTAGGTTAGGTTAGAATATATGTACAACATATAGTTTTCTCTTCTGTTTTCGCGATTTTGCATTGTAATAAAACACCATATTTTCAAGTTTAACTCGCGTTTTATTTATCAACAGCACTGTGCCAACGTTACAGCTAGTCTACCCTGATAAAACTGACTGTAAAATCGGTGAAACGTTAAACGAAACAGCATTGCAAACTACGAGGAATAAATATAATGGTGATTTAACTTCTCTATTAAATTCGATAAAAACATGTTCCACTTTCAAGTATTACGTATGATCGACCAATGGCGGATGATCTTTAGTGACAGACTGGCGTTCGAATCATCGTTCATGGTTCATATATTTGAGTTCGTTGATTGCAACAATGCTGTTAATAACTAAAACGCGAGTTAAACCCAAAAAATATTGTATTTTATTACAATATACAAATATCTCGAATTCGACACGAGTATTATCTCGTCATCTAATAATTTGTCGTCTTACCCTAGCATGCCTGCTACGCGTAAAAATACTAGACGAGAATTTTATCGTATGAAAACAGTCAGCTAAATATGTAAACACTGTTGCTAACAAATCTCGATTGAAACCATTGCACTTTTTGATTTTTGCAATTTTACAATAAATGTCATTAGTTTTAATTGCAAAGGCAATTTGTTTGCTACTGAATGACCTAAAAATTACGTGAACAAAATTTTTTCAATCAAGATTTGCTACCAACCGTTGCGTAATCGGCTATTTGATAATCAATCATCTCTTTCTGTTACCAGAAAGAGATGATTGATTATCAAATGAGTAAGACAGCGAGAGCGGTATAAATGTTAAAAATTATAAAAATAAAAAAAAAATATTAATTCAGATTTTACTGCGACGTTCATTGTGCCAAACCAGTGGTAAGAGTCGACCGCCTGGCATGCGGCCGAAGCAAATTCGATTCTCGTCATAGGTGCAATTTATGTAGATGATTTTTCAAAAATTTTACCCGTAAGGTCATCCCAATGAGCTGATATTAGTCCAGAACAGTGTTCCTTTAAAGCTGTGGCACCGATCTCATCTGCCGCAGAATAATATTTCACACAGGTTCTGAAAACAAGGACATTTTTAATCTATATCTATACTAATATTATAAAGCTGAAGAGTTTGTTTGATTGTTCGTTTGTTTGTTTGAACGCGCTAATCTCAGGAAACGCTGGTCCGATTTGAAAAAATCTTTTTGTGTTTGATAGTCCGTTTATCGAGGAAGGTTATAGGCTACTTTTGATCCCGATATTCTTACGGGGTCGGGACATACGAGGGTAAATCTCGCGAAACGCAGCTATACAATCGAAAGTCGTGTTAGTTACACTATATATATCTCAAGAACGGCGGAACCGATAGGAATGAAATTTGGTACAGGGTTAGTATAGGGGTTTAAATAAAATATAGGGTACTTTAAATGATCTTACGGGTTAAGCAACGCTTGGCGTGATACATACTTGATGGGTCAACAAGAACGATCGCACCAATTAGAATGAAATTTGGTACAGGGTTAGTTTAAGGCTATATATACGATATAGGGCACTTTAAATGATCGTACGGGTTAAGCAACGCTTGTCGTGACACAAACGTGATGGGTCAACAGGAACGATCGCACCAATTAGAATGAAATTTGGTACAGGGTTAGTTTAAGAGTATAGATACGATATAGGGTACTTTAAATGATCGTACGGGTTCAGCAACGCTTGGCGTGACACATACGTGATGGGTCAACAGGAACGAACGCACCAATTAGAATGAAATTTGGTACAGGGATTACTTTAAGGGTATAAATACGATACTTTAAATGATCGTAAGGGTAAAGCAACGCTTGGTATGACATAAGTGATGGGTAAAAATGACGGTTAAACCGATTTGAACGAAATTTGGTACAGCGGGATAGTTTAGTGGTTGAAATAAGATATATGGTACCTACTTTGAATAATCATACGGGTTGAGCAACGCTTGGTATGACATACGTGGTGCGTCACATACGTTACGGGATAGGAATTTTTGCGGGTGAAACCGCGGGGCACAGCTAGTATCAATCATATACATAAATATTAGAATAATTATAGATTTAAGTATAGGGATTTAGGGTACTTTTTTGACCAATTTGACCACTATCTCATCTGATGGTAAGTGATGATATGGTCTTTGATGTAACATGCTCATCTAGAAGTATGTGGCCATTAAACAAAATCTGACCAATCTTCCTTAGATAGATAGATAACACTTTTATTTGATCAATCACAAAAATATTACAAAAACAACACATTTAAAACTAAATAAATGTTGAACAAATAGGCGGCCTTATCGCTTAAAGCGATTTCTTCCAGGCAACCTTATTTGGCATGGAAAAGGGACTTAGTGGTGGCAATGGTAAACATATCGGTACATGGATGAGTTCACCTAGCGCGATGACGTAAGACTGGTGGTGGTAACAAGCTGCAGCGGAAGCCAAGTAGTTTTCTAAAAAGAGTCTAAATGCATCCCAGTGAGTTTACAACAATTCCTGAGAAAGTCATGTTGCATGTTTCACCTCTTTGATGAATTCAGTGTTCCAGCACAGCATTTACTTACTATTTTAATACATAATTATTTTGAAGATTATATTGAACAAACTGGTAGGCCAATATACAATGTTCACATCTTACCTTACACCAACAGTAGCAATAAGGGCCTGTTCACACTTGTTAACCAAGCCATGAAGTTTGAAGCTGGCTGCCGACTTCATCAAATGCATTGCAAATGTGTCTCCTCTTGATAGGTCTACTACATCGGTGTACAACCACTTCAGAAGAGCGGCACCAACATCGTCAGGGAGACTTGACCAATCTGGAAATAGATATAAAGCTTTTGAATGGTTGTAAGCAATGCATGGTGCCATCATAACTTGGAAGGGTGACCAAAAATGTGTGCGGCAAAAAAATAAATTCTTATGCTCCTCAGTGATTTAGTAGGCATATTAAGCAGTTGATCCCGGTTGTTATCTTTGATAACAGTTGTAAGATCAAGTCAGATGCCTTAAGGCAACCTGTAGAACTTATACACTAGGTGACGCCAAACCACTTATAATAATAATTATGATTACGAAAAAACAAGGCAAGTGTTATCTGTATCCTGTCTAACTAAAATCAATATAGATTTTTCTTCCATGTTTTACAATGCTGATATGATATTAAATTTTAAATGTTTTGTGTAAATAATGTGTCAAATTAATTTTAGGGAATGTACCTATGTCATTATATTTAGCACTAGGTGAGCCTCATTATATTACGTAAAAATAATGAATGTAGGAAAGGTTTACAGTACTTACCTAGTAAAAATATCAAGTCAAATTCTAATTAGTTAAGCTCTACATTGCAGTTACTTTGGACTTGCATACCAATCTGTAACTTAATTTTCTCAGAAACAATTTCCAGTAAATAAACAAACATTTATTATAATGTTAGGCGGGTCTTTAATTAAAAGCTGTTTTACTATGTGTATAGTTACAAACATTCTTACCAAGTTCATCCAGATTCTTCAAGGCATCTTCATTCCAATCGTCTGATCGTGCATTCAGGACAAACTTGTGCCCCGGCATTGACTTGCTCTGAAGCTTGATGCTGATATCAGAGTACGTATCTCTACCGTACAACGTTGCCACGGTCATGAGAAGTCTTGCAACGAAGCTAGTCTCACTCAAGTCCCCAGCAGACGCCGCAGCTAAAGTATACTTCCTTTCCAGCTCAGAACAATGACTCTGGAGTTTCCCATACTCTTCTTTCAGCAGCGCTAAATGCTGCTGAAGCTTTGTCACTTCGCTCGAAGCTGAAAACAACATAGTTTCACGAAACACCGCCCACAATCACAAACAAGTTTGGTAAATTGCTTTGTTTACATCTACTCACCCATGACAGCGGCTGCGGAAATTGATGATGATTTACTTGGAAAAGTCCTTATAAATTACTTCCTCAGAAAATAAAGCAACTCATTCGGAAAACAATACTTGTAAACGAAGTGCAAAATATTTTTTGCCAGCCTTTCATTCAAGTTTTGAGAAATTCGAGAAATCGAATCGAATTGACGGCACAAATTGACAGTGATAGTGACAGCAATACAAAAACAACAAAATTTTCTTCTTCTTTTTAATGGCTATATTCCATTTGAACATTACCCAGTGTCAAAATTCAAATCTGCCTTGTTGTCGAGATACATTTTTTTTAATTTCAGACTATATTCTGACGTTTTAGTTCCTTGTATTTGTAATTTTTTCTATAGAAAGAAGTGTCAAATCGTAGTCTTCGATTAAAAATTAAGTATTATATTTATATGTATTTGTGTTTTGTGTGTTTTATATGTGGCTTGACGTGCAAAGCCTAAAAAGTGAATTGAATTGAATTGAATTTTGACTGATGGCGAATCTAAAAAGTGTAAAAGTGTAAAAAAAAAAAGGGATATGTTTAAAAATAAAGATGTATTGTTTACTGTCGGGGTTTTGGCGGGAATGCGTTGATGAGATGTGTTGCTAAATTTTCATTTTTGTGAAACTTAGTTCAAATGCGTGTAAATTGTTTAATTTCGGGGGCATATTAATCAATTTAGTTTCGTGAAGGTGTACAAGTGAAAATAAAAGTGAAAATCGGTGCAAAACATGAACTTCAGCTTAGTGTTCTCTCCAAAGCTCCGTGAACAAACATTGTAATAAATGGCCTCCTTTTTACAATGATTCCCTCGACTTGATTTAACCTATGACGACTTGACTGTTTCATTCGATGCAAATAACCTGCAAATATTGATAATACTTGACACTGGTAAATGTCCGAATGGAAAAAGCCATTCTAAATGAAGAAGATGTTTACTGTCAATGTCAAAAGGTTTAGGTCACCTACGGTAGATGGAGAGTCTTGGCGGGAACTCGTTGAGGAGATGTGGTGCTAAATTTTCATTTTTGTGAAACCTAGTTCATTGCGTGCAAATTGTTTAATTTCGGGGGCATATTAATCAATTTAGTTTCGTGAAGGTGTACAAGTGGAATGAAAGTGAAAATCGGTGCAAAACATTGACTTAGTGTTGTCTCCAAGGCTCCGTGAAGATTGTTTGTAAATGGCCGCCGTGTTTACAAATGATTCCCTAGACTTGACTTTAACTATGACGACTTGACTGTTTCGATGCAAATAACTTGCATAATATATTAGAATACATGACACTGGCTAATTTCCTAATGGCCATAATCGGTTCACAACCGATAAGAAATAATAATACGGTAGATGTCGCCACCTTCTTTCATTATTTATTCTATCGAAGATAACCTTCAAGTGATTCTGTCAGTCAATATTTTATGATAACAAGAGAAGAGTTCAATTTTATCATCATTTGTTACTTGTAAAGTGCTGTTAAGTTAAATAACATGAATTCTATTAAAAAAGCATTGAATCTAAGTTCGTCGTTACAGAAAAGTTCGAGGTATTGTACGAGGTCCGGTGATAATTCGGTTCGGTACTAGAACATTTTGCGTGATAAAAATGTTTTTGTAGGTTTGTTTCAACTTCGAGTGCGAGACCAAACGCTGACGATGGATGGCTGTCGAAGCTCTTGGTGCGAAAGATCGAACCGACGAAGGAGTCCCACAGTCGTATGCTTAGTGACAAGGAGATTGTATATGCTCTCCATACACACAATATAAGGCCGGACTCTACGGACAAATACCTGAATAACTAGTACGTACCTATACTTATATAGTTATTATGTAAGAACGCCGGTTGGCGAATGGTTTGCAGTAAAACAGATATACACTATTCTACCTAGTTATGCAACAGTCTGTAAATAGATCAGTAATAGTTGATAGAGGTAATTGACTCTAACTGTTGACAACAATATGTTATCTAAGACCTTGAACTTTGGTAATTGTCTGATTATTTATATGGCTTCGATTGGACTGTAACAATCAACCATGAGAAAATTGTTTATTATTCCATCATCCATCTACTCCATATAGCACTGATAAAAGTTAACAACCACATTCTAAATGGAATTCTTAGCATCTTTGATAGGCACTGTTTAATATTGTAAAACCTTTCTTACTATGTCCCATACTAATCTTAACTTTTTCAATTAAATCTATATAATTAAATCCATAAATGATACATATGAGTAAATGTGTTTGAATTAGACACACCCAACTTTGTATTTAATTTGCAATGCAACTAATTCATATAAAACCAAGTGTTCACTTGTTAGGGTTCCATACCTCTAAAGGTAAAAAAAACCTTTTAGAGATCACCTGCTGGTTGTCTGTGTTTTTTTGAATAAGAAATATAGAAAATAATATTATATCCAATCTCAAGTTTTCTACACTTTGATATCAGTTTATATGGTTTTATTTTTTTTATTTCTATTTTTAATTAGTAATTGTTACACTTTTAATAAGTTATTTCATTCTAATGATTAATAAGATGTTTTTGAATGAATGTGTAAATTACCAAGAATTCATATTATTTTTCAGTAAAACATCAGTTGCATTTGTAGAATCCCAAAAAGCGGAGCTCGGCTGTGAGCTGGTAGGATCATGGACAGTATCTGTAGGTGACATGGATCAAGCACTGCACTTGTGGCGCTATGTTGGAGGTTTCGAGAAGATTGATAAGGCTAAAATCATGTTTAGAGAAAATCCTGTAAGTAAAATTGCTAAAGTATCTCTAGTTAGTTATACCCTTTTTGAGAGACTTAGATCGAAAATGTAAACAGAACTGTCATGTTGCACTTTTTTTTTCTGTCATGTTCGCTCTCTTGCTGCAATCTGCAGTACGATCTGCAATGAGCAACACTGGTGTCTGCCTTCGCTGGATTTTATAATGGGTCTGAGAGGTGTCCTCTGACCAGTTTTCACTTTCAAACAATTTTATGGGTTTTTCATTTACATTTTTGATCTAAGTTTCTTAAAAGGGTAGGTCAATTTACAATTTGCATACTTTTAATTTACGTTTGTGAGACTGAATATGAGTAAGGTTGAAGTATATATGGTGATGTAGTGGCAATGAAACGATAAAATCGATAATTAGCATGTTTATTACTGAGGAATCGATAAGGCGTGGCGCGCGTAGATATAAGCAGATCCCAAATTTAAAAAAAAATCATACTAATTTTAAATTTGCTGCTCGAGTAACCCTCATATTTTAAGTATAGAATTCATCTGTAAGAGTGCTCTCTGTCCTCTATACTAAAATAATGAAGGATTGGCCAGTACGCAGTGAGTGAGTAACATGTCCACATGTAGCGACATCTTTGTCCTCCTGCTACGCTTTCACTCTACCTTGGATATCATCTCCTCTATGAAACTAATAAAAGGCCTTAATTTCAGGACTATGCAGCCTTAGAAAAGGAGCGTGGCAACTTCGTCCGTTCCCGTCATTTGCAGTATCTCCTTGCGTTCAGCTTCTGGCCCAACGGCGAACCGAGAGAAGGAAACAACATCTATGAAATACGATCCTACAGGTAGTGAGCACTACTCAGCATTAGTGCGGTTTATGGGTCAATAGATCTAGCGGGCGAACACATAAACTACTCAATATTATACTCAATATCCAAAGAATATTACGTATAATGCGATGCGTACGATGTCAAAAGGTGGATGCTTAGCTAAAAGGTTCTTTTTTAAACCTTTTGTGAAAATAAAAGATTTTAATTCGTAGTGTATACTGTCCCCAGCTTGAAACCGGGTACAATGATCGAGTGGGGCAACAACTGGGCGCGCGGGCTCACGTACCGGCGCGCACGGAACGAGGCATTCGCTGGGTACTTCTCGCAGGTCGGACGGCTGTACAACGTACATCATATCTGGTGTAAGTAGCCATTTACATCTGATAATGATTATCATGCTGTTTTTAGAAACCGATGCAGATTACTAATATCGCAATGATCTCGATCTGAAACGATCCACG
This sequence comes from Idaea dimidiata, assembly GCA_949358125.1. Taxonomy (NCBI): domain Eukaryota; kingdom Metazoa; phylum Arthropoda; class Insecta; order Lepidoptera; family Geometridae; genus Idaea; species Idaea dimidiata. The sequence continues at coordinate 15,886,528 of OX442335.1, read as the reverse complement.
TGCATGCAACAACGCGCACGCGCCACACCAAGCGGACAAAGGCGCGTCCCCAGCTAGTAATACAGAAGAACGTCAAGTGTATATTGTATAATATACGTTGTATCCCCCAGGCTACAAGAACCTGCAGGCGCGGCGCGAGACGCGCGAGTCGACGTGGCGCAACCCGGGCTGGGACGAGTGCGTGGCGTACACCGTGCCGCTCATCCGCGAGATGCACTGCCGCATCCTCGAACCCACAGAGTTCTCGCCCACACAGTAGACGATACACGGAGACACGAGTACAGTACGCGCGCGATCAGAATGGAATCGAACCTTGTCAATTTAAGGATGAATTATGCCAGACCGAGCCACTTCCGATCCGAGCGGGTCCATTCTAATCATAGAACGCGACGACGTGCCCCGTCCATGCTTTCTTTATACAAAAAACTGGCCAGTTCTGTAAGGTCGCACCCATTGTCATTGCGCGCGGATGATATAGATATATACGGTGCCACCGAGCTATCTGTCCAAGCGGACAGATGAGAAATAAATAACGATGCCGTAACTAGTTCAATACTGAAAGAATATTTAATAGTTTTTAGGGCCTGATCAGATAACTCGGAGGCATTGTATAGTCTGAGGTGTAGATAGGTTTTGTATTTATTATAGATGATGACAGATAGCATTATTGCTGCAAAATACTAAATCCTGTAAATGGTTTTTTTTTTCGGAGGACTGAATAATATACTAGTTTCGGTAAGACATGATCTGCTTACTATAAGCAGAAGAAGATGTGGAAAATGTGGAAGATCCTACACCTCAGACGTATTGACCATTGTTGAATCTTATGTAGAAAAGGAGTAAGACTGGATTGTTACGATAAGTATCGTAAGCTGGTTTACTATAGATTAAAAATGGCTGAACCGATTTAGAGTAAACAACTAAGCACACCTGGAAAATGAATCTTTTAGCGGTTCATTCGTCCTCAGACAAGACAAGAAAATAATACAGGTAACAATCTTTTTTATTGAGGTGTGCATTTAGCATAATTTGAAATCATTCAATCATACTTTTTCTTATTATTTACTATTTTCTTTGCATGCTTATGTTTTTACATTTTCTTTATACTATTACATTATATCTTTATGGCCCTATCCAGTTAAACTTTTTACAAATTTATCTTTTTTATTCTAATTCACGCAATGTGAAGGGTCGGAGATTCAACATTGGTTCACCACGGAAAATAATATATCGTAGTTTTGATGTAAATAGTATAGTTATGAACTTGTCTTTTATATATTTTTAAAGCTATATTTCTTACAATAAAGTGTAACGGATAAGCACAAATATTATACTGACGTACTAGGTACTTAGTGTTTTCTTTATTATGACCAAAAATGAAGTAGTAGTCAATCAAATTGCATTATTTCTAAATATCTAATAGCATTTATAAACGTATGAAATTAAGGCAGAGTTAGACTAACTATGTACAAGCTAAAGTGAGCTATGTAAATAGTGTACTTATTCTGTTTCACTCCCTAAATGTATAAAAAATAATCTTTAAGATCAATTTATAATAATATAGCTATAAGCATTTCCTTAAATATTGTTGTTATATTTCGTTAAATAATTTGATCGAAAATAAACTGGTTTTGATAGTTAATAGTGTTTTTAAGTTAATATCGCTCCTAAGTATAGTATTACGGTAAATTTACCGTAATACCATAATTAATTATTCTACTCTTATATTAATTAATATAAGAGTAGAATTGAGCAAAGCGGCATCGTACGCATCGGACACATAGCGTCAAACGGATCGTGATATCGTACTAATATTATAAAGCTGAAACTTTGTGAGTATGTGTGTTCGTTACTCAATCACGTAAAAACCGTTGAACCGATTGCATTGAAACTTGGAATAGCTGGAGACCTGGAATAACACATGGGCTACTTTTTAGCCTAATTAATAAAAAGTAGCTATGGAATAACACAGCTACTTTTTATTCCCGCGGGAACGGAACTTACGCGGGTGTTACCGCGCAGTTAGTTATATATATAGAAAGTCACACAAGTGCGTCCACGCGTCCACCTATCAAGACATTTTAAGAAGTTGACGTTATAAGAAATGTGAATTTTTTGTTTGGTTGACATTATGAGCTGAAACGTCCGCATTTATTACTATCCGTTTGATGCGATGCGTTCGATGCCTAAAGGTGTACGCTTAGCTTTGCAGTGCATCGAGCCGTCAATAGCGTCAATAGCATATAGTTTCAGTGTCGGAACTAATGAGGAAAAATTTGATTCTGATTTTAATTTTTAAGATTATTGGCTATCATAGGTTCTCTAAGGCTACGTCCGCAGGAGGCTGACTTAGCGCCTAAAAGTTAGCGAGTCGCCAACTAAAACGAACCATCTAAAAAGTTGGAGACCGGCCGCACTTAGCGCTTAGTGCCTAGCTGTGTATATAATCAGAATGCCTGTAGCCTGACATCAGCTTCACAATAAAAAACTTCAATTCTTTCTATTTTATTTATTTTCACTTTGATTTTTTCATTAATAAGATTATATTACAATATTAATGATAATAATTTTAAACTACAAGTCAGTGTTATTTAAATATAATAATAATAACAAAAAAGAAATAAAAATAAAACAACACAGTGCACTGAGCGAGCCGCAAACAATCGCAAACTTTAAAAACCAAATAACTTCGAGCGGCCACCGCGCACCGCGCACTTGTCCCGTCAAACCCCTCTATATTACTATACTATACGACATAATAAGATAAACGACTATACAATGGTAAAATATAAAATTATTTTTATTAAATGTACATAAAGTGTGATCATTAACTAACGGTTTGGTACTTCTATATCGTTATAATTATTTGTCCATCGCGACTGAAAGGTGAAATTTTATTATCTAACCCTAGACAGCTATGTGGTGGGAGGATTCGGACTGCGCCTACGCACTATACTCGTTGCAAGCGCCGCACGCCGCGCCGGCGGACCAAGCAAGCTGTCGGTTATATCTACAGACATCGAGTGTTGGCAGACAAAATAATAAACTTCTATAAAAAGGTGTATTAACGTCAAATCTTGAGACAACCACAGATATTTCTATTGAACTTGGACCTTAAAAATATCTAGATAATAATGGGTATCTAAACTTTACCATTAAAACAACTTTGAATTTTAAACAAAAACCTTTCACAACTATAGTTAACACCACGTCACACCAAACGCGTGTCAATTATACATGTCACGCAAACGCACGCACGTTTTGTTAGTCTACGGTGTGCGTGAACACGCACGTGCTTACACGTCACGCATCTAGTGTAGCATCCCATTGTATTTAATGTTAGAGAGGTAAAGGCACGTACGCACGTCATGTTGGGTGACTCTGCTTTATTTTTTTGTCTACACACTCATTGTTAGATACAAACGGACTAAAAAGGTATAATTAAAACGGCGTTCAATTTCGATAAGCCTAACGTTATTATAAATAAATCGATCATCTCGCACGCAAGCAAAGCTCATTATTCAATTCCATAGTGCTTCGGATGCCGATTTTTCAAGAGATGTTTCTTCAAAGGACAGTAGCTTGAGTCAATATCACGAATTGTGCTTCATTACGTTATTTGACCGATCTGAAGTTGCATGAGTCTAAAAAAATACAGCGTCAATATGGATGCAGTTTTCTGCCTCACTGTACCTGCGCGAATTTATTGCATCTTCATACCAGGCGAAGAGTGAATTCCATGCAATATTATAGAATTTATGTATAGATTATTTCATGGTAATTTGTATATTAGCTACTGTACCCAAAGTGAAGAGAGAAGATGACGATTTAGTTAGGCTGTGTCTAGAGATTATTGTCATATAAATTGGTCGATAAAGGAGGATAGTGTGGAGGCTACTTCATCGCAATGTCACTTGTAGTTTACTAGCGTTAACTATATTATCCAAGCGAATATTTATTTAAAACAACTAGTGACATTGCACTAGGTTTAAAGTTAATTTTTTCAATGTTTTTAGTAACTATTTTAACTATTTAGTTAGACTATTGTCGTCGGGTCGCAGACTACAATTACAAAAACGACAGACTATTATATAATAAGATCATATCATGTGATGTAATTGCTTACAAGCAATGCTATGAAGGAAAAAAAAACAATTACATTTATAAAAAATACTTTTAAAATAGCATTAACTAAATTTGGATATTTATGACTAATAAAATAGTTAAATTAAATAATAAAAATGTATTTACCTATATATTGACTGGTAAGCTTAGTTGAAAATACAAGGTGTATTTGGGCACTAAAGGAAATAGCACATATAACCCGCGGCGCGGTGCGGTCGCGTGCTCACACACTCCGCAAACGCACCTTACAAAATTAACATACTATGCAGTAAGTTCTAATCAATATTATATTACTGTTCTTTATATACAAAACGCCGAGTTCCGCGCGCCCCTCCTAATGTTAAGGCATTTGTGTGCTATATTGTATACATACACAATCATAAACTTAAACTAATATTATAAACGTAAAAGTTTGTATGTATGTATGTATGTCTGTATGCGACTTTGTTACTCTTTCACGATCACGAATGCGATGAAACTTGGAAAATAGGTAGCTGGGTTACCGGGAATAACACATAGGCTACTTTTTATCCCAATACTCCCGCGGAAACGGGAGTTACGCGGGTGAAACAGCGGGGCGGTTATATATAATTTTCATATATATTTATTTACAAAACATAAGTAGGCAGTTGGTCACTAGTAATAGTACTAAGTATGCACGTACAGCACCTGTTTGTTATATTATCAATATGCGCATTTGAACTTATCGAGCAGAAGTTGCTGCAAACATAGGTACAGTGTTAGGGAGAAAACTTCGCCCATTGGTATTGTTTTGCAATGATAGATGATGTGAAAAGTTTTTCGTTCGATAGATTGCTATATCTGTTGCTACAACTTCGCTTCGATCAATTAAATGCGCATATTCCACTATGGTTAGATAAAGCATGATAAAAAATGAAAATTCTAAAAAAAATATTCACCAAGAGAATCGTTAAAAAACGTATATCAACAAAATAATAGGTCAAAATTTGTGTCCTACATTAAAATTCAACTAACAATAATACAATCACATACATAATCGTTCCTAAAGTAAAAACTAATGATATGAATATTAGAATTTTGACTATCTAATGTAATGAACGTAATAAATAACGTATCGAATTAACAGTCACAATCGTGGGAGGCGGGCGCCGGACTCGACGAAGCGAACTACTCAGATACTCATATTACAAACAATTGATGCCTTTTGCCAAATGAATTTAAGCGTACACTTTGTTGGTGAAAACCATTATTTACCTTACAAAGTTTACCTTAAAACCCAACGACCTAATTTAGCGCATTTTCCTATTGGACAACTACCAACCATACTGGATAGACTAGATAATTACTTTGATGTTTATATTAATCGTCTAGTCCAACAATTCGGTTGATAGCCGTTCTTAAGGACCGGTCATTGTTGTTTGACGTCGTTAATGCATTTTTCTATCTTGTACGACAGTATACCAAGATGAAAAATTAGCTAGAACCACTATGGAAACTTTACGCTAAGTATTTATACACGAAGAGTAGAAGAAATACTTAGTTTCGTTCACTAGACGACAAATACATTTAATATTAAATTTGATTAGAGGCATCTTAAATTTTTCATAACAAAACAGGTAAACCGCATCTTCATTAATTGTTACTTTGCAATAAATATTTGTAAAATATTGTCACATATCTGCAAACATATTACACATACTGATTGCGGATCTATTACAATATTTTTTATCCCGACTACCCGTAATCAAGAGGTACTGTATCCTCAAAACGCCGAGCGGTGAAAAAAATGTCACAAAATTATAAAAGAAACGCGATTAAAACGGAAAATGAGCTAAATTTCATATCAACATCGTGAAAAGCGAACTAAAATCCAAATTTGGGTAGTTCTAAGTTTCATCTCTAATCAAATGTGATATCATTTCTTTTCGTCAGACGCTGTTCCGACAGTTCCGCTGTATTATTTTAGAGTTGGACGGTCTATAAGTATACTAAACCTTAACTTACGTCTAGGAGCGTTATCGAATCGTACTAGTTATTTAAATAAACCGCCCAGTGTAGCGTCTATTTAAGAGCGTATACGGACAATGATTCCTCCGTACAAATGTATGTTATCTTCTTAAATAATAACAAAAAATCCATTTTTGTTTTCAACAATCCTACCAACACGTACCTTTAATATGATTTTTTCTAACAATTTAAGAAATATAATGACTCTCTAAAATCTCCAAACGTATTGTAGAAAAAATCGTCTAAACTTAAGAGGCATTATTCAAGATCATTGATACATTGAATGGAGAAAACACTGCCCGTGTGAGCTCTTAACGAATTGCGTTAAGGTGACTCAACAGGAATTTCGACATATTCGAGGTGAAATTGCTAAAATATTACATTATTATTACACTAAAATAAATTAAATGAAACCCCTCACTCTTTCCTATACGCATAGTTCCTAGAAAGTTTATTTCTTATAAAAAAACCTCGATAAGTAGCTAATATTTTGTTCAAAAAAATATTTTTAATGAACATTTCGTCTCTTTCAAACCCTCAAAACGTGTCGAAATTCACGATGGGAGCTCTTAATTAAAAATTATGTTATTTAGTGCCAAAGAGTATTGAAACGACGGAACAGCGCGTTAAATTAAGTAATATCTAATAGAAAGCGTATCATTCTTACGGTACTTCATTCGATTTCAATTACACACGATTTTTTAGTAGTAGGTATTAGTATATTTCAAAAGCAGTGAGAAAAACAGACATCAATTTGTAGTATCACACTGAAGATCTCGCTGGGAGTTTCCCATACAAAGCCTCATAATTGGGGCCATTGTAAGTGTTTTAAGGACGCGGGTTTCCTCGTGATGTTTTCTTTCACCTTAAGCGACGTTTATAATTGCACACAATTCACGCAACTACTGAATCGATGACGATGAAACTTAGTATGATGTGGGTTAAGCTGCGGGGTGCAGCTAGTATTCGATACTTTTTATTTCTAAGGTCAATGTCAGTTTTTCACGCAAATTTTGGAATAAACTACACATGTCTCGGGCATTATATTGTTAACGGCAATCGAATTTCAAGATTTCTTATCAATTTTGACAGATTAGATATCGGTTGGTCTACTTTTACTGTGTTTTACAACGAGCGACGACTAAAGGTCGTAAGATATATAATAAATATACAAGGTGTAACGGGTAAGCCCTTTTAAACCGAAAGGGGGTTGTTTTAGACATCTAGGCGAACAACTTTTGTTCTACAACTTTTGGAAATTCGAAGTAGTTTTCGAAAATTTTAAGTTTACTTCAAAATCAGCTGTATCTCAGAGTTCGAGGTCATTGACCTTATCTTGTCCTTTCATTTAGTTTAGTCGACAACAATCGAAACTACAATAACGTTTATTCTCAAAAGCAGCTGTTTTTTCAGTGAACCATAACCTCAAAATTTTCAAAAAAAAAGTTTGAATTTTCAAATGTCGTAGAACAAAAGGTGTTTGCCTAGACATCTACAACAACCCCCTTTCGGATTAAAAGGGCATACCCGTTACAAATTGTATAATAAATATAATATACACAGTAAAAGTTGTCCTACCAAGATTCGAACCTACAACTTTTGCAATACCAGCGCACTTAACCACTGGGCTTCGACAAAGTCTCTTTAAAGTTTTTAAATTTTAAGTAAATGCTGTCTCACAATCAGCAGACATTTTTATGAAAATCGTTTTTTTTTTGCGGACTAAGAGAAAGCATCCTAAATCTAAAATACAATTTAATAATTGAGCTTAACTTTGCCAGATTCTAGACAAATCAGCACGATTTACCTAGGCAGATCTCACTAATATTTAAACTTTAGTGACTCAATTTAGGGGCTAGATGGCGCTGTGTGCAATGTCGTCAATATATACTACAATTTACTTAATAGATCCTCCGAGCGGTAGTGCCGATTTGTCCAGACATTACATCGGTACACTTTACAACACACAAAATGCCCGAAACACATTGGCTATTTAAAATCACATCGGCTAGTCACTTCATATGTGGTTTGGAAAACAAAATATTCCTACATAATGAAATACTTTACGTTTTCGGAACTCATAATTTTGTAAGTAACTGCTATGCAAATGTTATTACTGCACTCAGCTATAATATTAAAGACAGCTCAATAAAGTTCAGTACATAAATACGCTGCAAATTTTGTACACTTTATACTTATATTACAAAGAGGAAGAAAATTTTTGTTTGTTTGTAATGGCTTCGAAACTACTGGACCGATTTAAAAAAAAAACTCCCCAACAGTAGCTACATTATGTAAAAGTCTTACGGGATTGAGAATAAACAGAGTTTTGGCGGGAATGCGTTGAGGAGATGTTTTGCTAAATTTTCATTTTTGTGAAACCTAGTTCAAATGCGTGTAATTTTTTTAATCACGGGGACATATCAATTTTGTTACGTGAAGGTGTAATACAAGTGTAATGAAAATGAAAATCGGTGTTAAGCGTTGTCTCCAAAGCTCGCTTGAATCGTCATTGTAAAGAGCCACCATTTACAGACTTTCTTGACTTGACTTTTACTACGACGACCTGACTGTTTTGATGCAAATTGTACATAACTTGCAAAAATTAATAATACTTGACACTGGCTACTTTCCAAATGGCCATAATCGGTTCACAACTAATAAGAAATAAGTAAAACAACTAAAGTCAGAGTAAGTTAATAATATGATACCTAGCATCTGAGTGCAGATTTAGCCTAAATTGTTACTGGTATAAAAAGTAACTAGCCGAAGTCACAACTTAGTATTATGGAGTGCAATAAACTTAATAGTGTTATTGAAAATAGGAAATGCCCTCCCGATCACTAGCCAATACTGTCTCGTACTATTTGGAAGACGTAACAAAGAGATCTCAAACGGTTATGAAATAGAGTGACTTAACCTTTTCCTTAGGAAAACCATGCTAAGTGTTAGCCTACATTCTACTATAATTATTAAAGTGAAAATTTGTTAAGTTTTTCCAATGAAAAGGTTCAATGTCTCATCTATATTCAAGTTAAAATCTCTTTGAATAAAATCAAACATAAATTATTCATATCGTGTAAGGGAATTTATATAAATCTTGCCGTGGGAGGGCTGCAGTCTCAGTCAAATAATGCCGCTGCCAAAACATCAGCCCTCATACGTACGAAAATAAAACTGAAAAGATACAGTATAGTAATCTTTCAGTGTAGTATGTTAAGTATGAATTCACAATCGAAAAGTAAATAAGTCTAGTACTTACATTACAAGCCTATTTGCCTAGTATAGAGCGAGATGGCGCTGTGTTTAACACTTTTAAAGTCACATTCAAATTAGTTTTCGTACGTATTTGGGCCGATATAACTAATCCGGATTCACTCTTAGTCGTAACAATGAGGTAGCCGCAAAATTGATATTGAAAAGTCTATTATCTCCGCGTTAAAACTATGCCTACACTTTTAAACGGAAGCCCCAACCAAATGGGAACGCCTTTGCATTATTTACATTGATAGCGTGGTTTTTCTGAGCAAGTTGTGTTTACTATATCCTGAAGAAGTTAAGTAACGTTTCAGTTTCATTATTAATCTGGTAGAGGCGCTGCTATACAAAACTAACTTGACTCATAGTAAAGGTAGACCTGCTCGAAAAACCTCTATACAGTTTTCACACAACGCGCGGTATATACTAAGCAAAACTACAGGCTTTACTCGCAAACACTGACATCATTTTGGCAGCAGCATCTAGGGCGCGCGAATTTAACACTCGGATTACTGCGTTCATTTAAAAAGTTGTACAAAAATTTATTTTGTACTGATCTATGTGACTGTACTCAGCGAATGCCTTCTGGTACATCGGCGGGACCCGTCTCGTCGTCACATACCATACAATTCCACGTCAGAAGATAATTACGATTCAGAAATAGGCGCTTGTAAATAAATATACACTTTAGACACGCAGTCTCTTTAAATATATGAAGCTAGAAGAACATCGGCGGGACCTGTCTCACCAGAAGAGATAAAGAATTACTCATTAGAAACAGAGGCATCAAGTTATTAAGTTCAGGCACTCAGTGCAAGAGTCGCCGTTCAATTTCTTCAGAGAGTGATTCTTTCTGTACCTGTACTGCATTATTCCGTGCTTGTATACACTGTAGTAACTATTTAGTGTTGTTCCGAGCAGAAAACCCCGCGCCGTGACGTAGTACATGTTAGAGCGAGCCAGCTGCAAAGCTCGCTGACGAGTTGCTGTGTGCGAGCGAGAGCATCGAGCCTGATAGCGATTGTTCTTCGTCGTAACCCTCTCGACTGCCTTCGGCGATCGCTAGAGCGCTGCAAGAGAAAAATATAAAGCTTTTACTTTAAAATTTAGAAAGAGACCATAGACATTGATCATAACTGTGCCAAAGGTTTCGCTAGAGTAAACCCTAACCTTATTACCTTATACTGCACAAACAGTACTAAATGTAAACACTATCCTAAAGAACTGACATAAATATCGTCCTATATCTTCGAACTCATGACGAACTGTCATGAGTCCAGGTTCAAATGCTGCGCAGCATGCAAAAAGGCCCCGACTGTGTCTCAGAATCTTAGATCAAAAATGCAAACATAGAACTGTTAATATTGTAGGACAACGGGACAACGTAACAGGTGAAAATGGGTTACAACGGAAAGAAAGAAGCTGAAGTACTGTAGTAGGAGAACAACTTTTATTTATCAGAAGGTAAAATTATAGTCAAACAATAGTAGCAAAACGGAGCGGAAAGTTCGCCGGCTCGTAATCTCATCGTTCTCAGTTCAAAACTAGAATCATCGGGTTTGACAAACAAATGGTCTTCTAGAAATGTATGTTTTACATTGTTTACTTTATTGATCTTACATTTTGAGACAGAATATAGAAAGGACTATTTAGGTAATTGTGGTAAAGAAATGACAAGGATGTATGTATGTATGTATAGTGACCTGAAGCCGAGCCTCGCGCTCTCGTTGTCGAAGTGGTCGAGGTCCCGCTCATGCCGGTCGTGCAACATGCGCGTGCGCTCGGCGCGCTCCGCCACGAACTGCGCGCACTCAGACTCCATCTGGGTAGGGGGGGGGAACATCACATTAGATAAGCTCGCGCTTACGATCGACGATGTACCATGCTTCCCTTTGTTCCGGAGGTAACCACGTATAATCATTAATACGTTCAACCTGATATCCAAACGTTATCTTCTATACTTATAATAAACGAAGAGACGACAAAAAGTCTGTACTTGGAAGAAAAAAAAAAGTGGTCTAGGGGACTTAGAATAAGTAGTAGAACAAAATTATATAATTTTTTAAATTCATGTCTGTCAGTCTGTTTCTCTGTATCTCTGTCTAGTTTTTTATTGTATAAGGAACAAACAGAGAAACAGACAGACATGAATTAAAAACAAATATATAATTTTGTTCTACTGCTTTTCCTAAGTCCCGTAGACAACATTTTTAATTTACTTTAAAGTACAGACTTTTTGTCCTCTTCTCTTTTATAATAAGTATAGATTTATTCTTTTGCCTATTATTTAGAATTATAATTTGGGACACACCACTCTCTACTTGACTATTTATATATGTCATAGCGTTCCTACCGACAGCCAAATGCAGGCATTCCGTGCAGGGTCCGCTATATCCGAGCGAACACCCCGAAGGGCGGCGTCTGGGATCAAGTTAAAGACTGAACACTGAATGATTATAATTAGATTGCATTCTACTTGACTCTCTGCCTAGAAGAATGTTAAGTTATTTTTTATTTTATTTAGACTAATACAATGTAGTACAGTATACCTTCTGTTCGAGCAAGGCTCGGCGCACGGCGACGCGTTCCTCCAGCTCGCGACGCTCGCGGTTGCGCTGTGCCTCGGCCTGCATCTTGGACTTACTCTGGTACGCCGTCAGCATGTCCAGCTCGTGCTCCAGTTGCATCTTCAATTGTTGGCATTCCATCTGGACACAAATTTGTACTTGAATATCGGGATCGAAAGTACTTTTCTATCGGTGAAAGAATTTTTGAATCGCTAAATAGAGTCTGAGCCTATTCATTAGAAACAAATAAATAATTTATGACTTAAACTGTCCACCTATAAAGTAGTGAATATCTGTAAAATGTCTTACCATCTGACTCTCATCGAGTCTAACAGTCTGCTTCTGCAGCATCTCAGTGATGCTCTGGTCGTATTGCTCTCCCAACAAAACTAGTTTCCGTCGCTTCTCGTCCTTCAATGATTTTATTACTTCCTTCTGTTGTTCCTGAAAAGATATAAGAAATAATGTTTAATTTATGAGTACAGAGAGATAATTCTAATTAACAAACGCACTTGTACCCTATTCAAAACTTTCAAGTTAAAATGTTCAAGCCGCTTGGTTCAGTGGAAGCCATTTTAAGCGAGTCAACCAACAACCAAGTGATTTGAAATGGAACAGTTTTGAAACTTGTAAAATGGAATGAATTTGATAAAACTTAAGATTGTGCTCTTCACCTTGTTCAGGGTGAAGAGTGAGAAGCTATTGCTGACATTTTACTGAAAACACGTTTAATTAGTAGCTGGCATGACTAAATTCCTCTAATTCTTGACCTATTTCCTGTAAAGTTTCCAAGTTTGCCGCCAGGTGGGGCGAGTGACGCGAATTTCCGCTGAGAGCCGCTGAGAGCGACATCGACATTTTCTTGTCATTGCGTTGTTGAACATCGCGCTGTCAACACGTTGACTATACTTTGTTCTAATTAGTAAGGTATTTCTGTTGCAGATTTATTTTACTAGATTGAACTTAGAAGCTGGCAGACACAGGAGGAGAAGAATAGACAGCACACTGGAGGAGGAGACAGCAAAACGTCGCCGAAGTCATCGAGATCTTCTTCATCGAGTAGTTCTTACGGTACCGATATTTCGAAAAGCTTCAGCAGCTGCTTCCGAAAATCGGACGGTTCTGAATCCCGTGCACCGTAACTTCGAAAAGAGTTTCAGCAACTCCTACCGAAAATCGACGATTCTGAATCGCGTGCACCGTAATTTCGAGAAGAGTTACAGCAGCTCATACCGAAAAAATGTGTGCACTTCGAAAAGTAATGTTGTAAAAAATAAAAAAGTAAAAAAGTCATGTAAGTCTGAATATGTTTTCCAATTCATTATTATTGTTCTAATTCTCTATTACCTCTGATATAGGTACATCTGAGAAATGAGATTTTTCCGTTACTACTTACCTACCCTACAATTTGGATAACAAAATTTTTCTGTGGATTATGATCCCAACAACTGAAAAATGGGATTTTTACATTACTACCTACCCTACCTACAACTAAAAATAAGATTTTTCTTTAAACTCGCTAACCTACAACTGATAAAAGTAAGAACTAAGAATATTCATCATATTCTTTTTATGTAGTGGTGTAGCTCACCTTGTGTTAGAGTTTTCAATGTCCCCCTAAGGCCTGTAACTTGGCCTGGGGCGGTTGCTACCTGAGATAACATCGTTGACGCATACCGAGGCACGAATTTCTACGTCATTTCTTTTGCCACAAAATATCTCGTCATCTATCCCAGTAGTAACCGCGCCTGGCGTTGCTTAGGCCGCGCGGCCGTTTAAGATCGGCAGTTTGAGCTAGGCTTAAGTTGAGAATATTCGTAGCTACATTTGTTTATAATGCCGGATAAAACTGCAGCATTTCATTCCTTAGATTGCTGTAGTTACAAGGTTTCAATGAACCTGATATAAATGAAAATTTCCCCCCGATAACATTTATTTTATCTCAAATTAAACTCCTATTTTCATGTTTGAAATCAAATACTACTTATATTTATTTTTGTCCACTCGACACTAGTTTAATAGTAACTGCTTAGCTCATACCTTCAACTTGTAAACCACAAAGCTATTATTAAATATTTTGTAAAATTGAAATATTATTTAAAGTCTTGTATCCATTTCTTTCGAAAATCTATTTTTAAATATATTTATCGGAACCTTCAAAGTCCGGGCAAAGTTCAATAGTCTTGAAAAGTTTCGCATTTTGTAGTAGAATCTCAGTTGAAAAATATAAGTGTTTCTAGTGGTACAAAGACTCCTTATTGACCTTCGGACTAAAACGGTTGAACCGATGATGTATAGTAGTATACATATCTTAATATTTTTAAATATAATACTGAATTTCTTCTGAACCTGCAAGTAAAAATTACACATGTCATAAGCACAGTTCTATGTGAATGTAAATTAATCAATTGCGTGAAGATCATCGTATCTTCTGCCTTTGGAGATCATAAGCAGGAGCTTTTAGGCCCACACGATATAAGAATTATTGCAAAAATTCGCAGCAGCTCAAATAACAAACAACGTACGTAGATTTTATTTTTTTTAGGATTTAGGTTATATTGAGGGTACCTACAAGAAAAATACTGAGATTTCGAGACGAGCTTCAGCAGCTTCGATCGAATCACAGTACCGGTACCTACAAGAAAAATACTGAAATTTCGAGACGAGCTTCAGCTTCGATCGAATTACAGTATTTACTGCAGAGGATAATACAGATTTCGATGGTTTCAGCAACCGCTTCAGCAGCTTTAATCGAAATAAAAACCAAAATTACCGACATGTGGAAAGACTAAGTGAAGTTTTCTTTATTCATCTTCCTTCTGGACGGTGTTTTTTATGACAGTAGCCCCAACTGCGTTCTAGTTACCTTTGGGAGCACTGCTGTGTGGGAATGACAGCTACAAATAACCTGTCATTTTAACCTACATGAAAAGCATATCATGGCTTACATTAGAGTCAATAAGTTTATATTTATTCTCTGATTCAAAAAGCGAACGCACAAGGTTTGTTCTGTGACTGATTTTGCTTACGGCGTCTTTTATGACAGTAGCCCCGACTGCGTTCTAGTTACCGTTGGAGCACTGCTAGACCCGTTTATCAATCGGGAGTATGAGAATGACAGCTAAAAATAACCTGTCATTTTAACCTACATGAAAAGCATATCATGGCTTACATTAAGAGTCAATAAGTTTCTATTTATTCTCTGATTTAAAAAGCGAACGCACAAAGTTCGTTCCGTCACTGATTTTGCTTAAGAGTTGTTTTGACGACTGGGTCAATTCAACTGCATTCTCGTCGTCGGGAAAATCGCAGAGACTACTGTAATACGTTCCAGAAATTTGATCTACCAACAATCATAGTTCTGTTTAGATCTGAACAACCTCGCGTAGTAGGTACTCTAGTACGTGATGGATTTCAGAGAGCTAAGATGAGCTGCCCAACATTATAGCGCCTTCAGCAGGCGGTGGCTCTAGCAACACGGATGAATCTGTTTTCTTTTTTGTCTTACTCATCTTTTTTACTCAATCTTCGTGACGTCTGATGTCTGAGACGGTCCTGCCGAATATCATAACGCCTTCAGCAGGCGGTGGCTGTACGAACATCAGTAAATATTTCTTCCCATCTAATCTTAACTCTAATCATGAATTCATCATTCATGATTAGAGTTCGTCATTCACCTGCTCGGCTATTTAGCTGCAGCATCTGAACGCACCTCGGTACTTTAAAGCTTTTCGATCTCGAGAGCAGAGCCCTCTGCGGGCCCTGTGAGATTTTGAGCCTTAACGAGACGCTCTGATCAACAACGACTTACTTATCACTTTCTTTAGGTTCCTGATGGAGGTTGTCTGATTGGCAATGGCGTTTTATCTTCATCTGTTGGACAACCGCCTAAGCATCACTT
Source organism: Idaea dimidiata (assembly GCA_949358125.1). NCBI lineage: Eukaryota > Metazoa > Arthropoda > Insecta > Lepidoptera > Geometridae > Idaea > Idaea dimidiata. The sequence goes on along the minus strand of OX442335.1, from coordinate 15,870,688 downwards.
CTTTTGAGATAATGACGTAAGTTTTTTAAGCCTGCTTGAACTTATTTGTTATCTTTGTTATTTGAAACCCGAAATAATAGATCTGGCTAAATTCTTAACAGATTTGACCTAAACCAATGTCTTGATGGGACTTTGGACACCAATCACTTGCAGAAATCAAACAGATTTTTTGGTACGATAGAGATACTAATCTCTCTGTCGCACTGGACCCTAAACATTGGATAACTTGAAATTTTCTGATGGTCATTCATTAGAAAATAGCTCCCCTTTTTACTTTGGAAACGCTTATATATCGGAAAAAAGTTACGAAACTCCAAATTCCCGAATGTAAAATATTTTTCATTACATTCCATAGTTAGACGAAACAGAATTGTTTTTGTACGTCTCAGAAGAACAAAAAAAGAAGGGGGGCAACATAACAACTTAACGCTACGAAACGCCTGCCAATTCATAAGCCGAATGGCACGACGATTGTCGATGTCGATGTAAACTGTTTTGTCGACAATATGGATACCTAGATTTGCACGTGTTTCCAAAATCGAATCGCATTAGGATTTCAATATTGTTTTGTGTAATATAACCTTTTAACTCACAGGAAGACGATTGCGATAGTCTTGTCACGGTGAATAACGAGTATCATGGGTTAGTGGACAATTCGCATAGGCATTTCTGTCCGAATTTTTCAGATGTGTTTACACAATTATTTATAGAAAAGGTGCTTACATGATATATTGATCATTGGGTAAGAATTAATAAGAATGATTTTGCAGCTATACACGACACCGCAAGAAGTTCTGAGATGTTCCACGATGACTTGATTAAATTGGTAATGTAATGTTCCAATATTTATTTGTCAATTGAGAATTGAACACAGACTAATACTTTTATTAATATGTTATTATTTAATATATTTATTTAATCAAAGTGTAATGTAAAATAATAACATAATAAGTTCAGCTATTATTTAACTATTTTTGAATCTTAAAATATTCTTTGTATTTGTCCAGATGCCTTCTAAAGGCATTAATTGTTCCTCTCGTTTAATTCGATGCGAAGACGTATTATCAGTTCTCATCAAATCGAAATCTATTTTCAATGTTAAAATATTATAACATTGTCTATTCTTTACAATAAATGCTATTGTAGTAGTGGGTCTTACTGGTAAATTAATAATACTTTTTATCTTTATAATATGTAACAATCGTTTTGGTTTGCTATTTATGTTAAGATATTTATACTACATAATGACATATAATTAGGTATTGGATTACCCAAGTACGGGCAGGTACTACAAAGTAGTTTACCTAAATTCAGCTTACAAAAACTTCGATATGACATTAAATTTTTAATTTTTGCTGCCTACATTTCAGCTTTTATTCAAGTTTGTTTGCCTCTTAAAATACCTACCAGGTGATACCAGACACTTCTCACTCTTCACCCTGAACAAGGTGAAGAGCACAATGAAACGGTTTTACCTTTCCAATAAAACCAGCATTGTGCTCCGAGCCTTGTTCAGGGTGATTTTAATTGCTACCTGGTGAGAATCAATGACAAGAAAATGTCGATGCCGCTCTCAGCGGCTCTCAGCGGAAATTCGCGTCACTCGCCCCACCTGGCGGCAAACTTGGAAACTTTACAGGAAATAGGTCAAGAATTAGAGGAATTTAGTCATGCCAGCTACTAATTAAACGTGTTTTCAGTAAAATGTCAGCAATAGCTTCTCACTCTTCACCCTGAACAAGGCTCGGAGCACAATGCTGGTTTTATTGGAAAGGTAAAACCGTTTCATTTTGTAAGGTTTTCTACATGTAAGTATATTTTGTACAGACAAAGGCATTAGTTTGTAAAATAATAGCAGTTTTTTCATTGCAAAATTCTAACAAAAACTTGTTTCAGAAATAGGTTACCGTTGTAGCATCTCTCTCTTTGTTTTATACAAAGATTTTAAAATTTTGTTTATTTAAGTACAAATTAAATTAAATACTATGTTACTAGTTTCATACTATGTTAGACAGAGGTCACGTATGCACGCACGCCACACGTTTAGTGTGCCCAATCTTTTACACTTACCTTAGCAGTAGTCTGCAATATTAACGCCTTTAGTTCCTTATACTGTCGTGTCTGTATCTTGCAGGTCTCCCGGAATTGTTTGCGTATTTGCATCTCTTTTTGCTGGAAAAAAAAAGTATTTTAAAAAGATTAGAAGAAGAAGAAGTATAATGCTTAAAAGAAGATTTTGATTTGTTAAATTATAATTCACTAGCCATGGCTTTCATCCGAGTTGCTTAAGTTGAAAAAGTCGTACTTTTGTATGTATTTTTTTTTGTCGTATTTGTCGTATATCCCTCGAAGTGTATTCTACACGGACGTCCGTGTAGAATAAAAATGCTCGTGACGTGTTTTCTACACGGACGTCCGTGTAACATTTGGGCACTCTACTTTTGTTTATGATTTTGAACGTTTCTTTTTTGCTTGAAACTAGTGACGATGTATATACGTCAGTCCCATCATTGTTTAATAAGTCCCATAGATAATTTGCGTAAATTGGAACTACAAACGGAAATAAAAGAAAAATAAACGACGCTTCATTAGTGTTTCTGTGTCCGCCATTTTTTTCACATTGTGAGGTGAAAGTGGAAAGTAATAAAAAGTGAAAAAAATGTTTAGAAGGACAAATCGGTGACTTTTCTTTCATAAAAATACCAGAAAAAGACAGTAGTTTATGTGTATAGTGTTATTTTGTCGAATAATTGTGAAATAATTAGTGAAAAAAGCCGACAACTTTTGAGCCGGAATAATGGCGGATGTCGATTTCGCGATTGTGTTTTGTTTTAAGTTTATTTCTAAGTGATTTATTGTGAATTGAGGGTAGCATAGTTAGTAATATGATTAGAGGTGAATATTTTAAGGGAAATAAGTGTGTGGTTTGAGTGGTTGTTCGTAAAATATGGAAATATGATGTGAGAAACCCGTTGCAGCAGCGTTGCAGCAGATAGAAAAAATCGAATTTTGGAATTGTCATCATAATTAGAGCAACAGGTAAATAAATTCAGTTGTTTTAGCTAAATTTAGTGTATCAGAAATTTCAAGCCCAACACAATTATGTCACAATTATATATCGCTAAATGTAAAATAATGCTTATTGTAAATAAGCATTTTTCACGATGCCTACCCGGATCCATTTTGTTTTGAAAAACCAGTATCATTTTCCGTACCTAGACCCCAGGGACCCTGTACATTCAATGGGATATTAGTATTTAAGACTCCACAGCTATCTGTCATCAGAACGACATTCACGTTTGGCTCCCACATGGGAGCCCAGGGTCCGCTATCAATTGTAATTAACTATACTGCAAATATTATATTATTTACAGCCTTCCGCCTGTCTGACACCAACTTTTCTCAGGACTAAGTAATTTAAATACCCTTTTCACAGAGTGGGAAGAACACCACAGTAGTTTTCAAGTCTTCTAATCTGAGCGTTGTTCCCCGTTGCATTCATTTTGAGAGCCGTTATTAATATATTTGTTATAATTTAACATATTACAAATAAATAGATCTGATTACAGATTAAAAATAAATTTGGCAATCTTTTTGGCCAACCATCTACTTGTCACCAACCGTGACAATAAGCAGTTTACCGTCTATCGAGTGGGGAGAACTTCAGTTTTGCTGGTCTTCCCAAAATACCTTAGTCGCCTTCTATGATAATTACGGGAAGAGTTCTATGCCGGGGCTACAGACCAGTAAGATGTATCATCGATTACCTTGAGGCTCTTAGGCTGCTGTTTGAGCTGCAGCGCATGTTTCTTCCTCAGCTCGTGCTCCGCCCGCTGCATGTACTCCCGCTGGTTGGCGAGCTCGGTGGCGTGCTGGTTGGACAGCTGCTCCTCTCTTAGAGCGTGCACGCCCTTCTGCTGTCTGTACTCCAGTTCCTGAGTCTTCTCGTGGTGTCGCAGTAGCATCGCATGTGCTTGTTCTAACTGTTGTTGGCGCTTGTTTAACTCCTGTAAGGGTAGAAGAAAAGGGGATTATTAAAGATTGCAAAGATGGCGAAATTTAGTTGAACTTAGCGCCTTTCGCTTGCGGACTTCTACATAGATCTGCATTTATCTGCATCTAATTTCGTTCATAAAAACGACAGCGTTGTGTCGCGGTAGGAATCTTTGTAATGTACGAGTTTCAATGCACCACAGTAATAGAATAGCCTTTTATTTAGAAATATTTTAAAAGAAATATTCATCTTCAATAATTCACTCGCGGCGAGATTTGATCTCGCGTCCCTGGATCAATACTACAGTGCCTCAACCACTAGGCCACACGAGGAACTCGTATGGTTCATGCACTGGATGCACAAAATATTTCTAGTAAATATGCCTTGAGCAATAAAATCAAATTACGAAATAACCTTTTATTTGTTTCTGTGACTGACTATACTTTATGTTTAGTAGGTAGTAACTTAACACGTTGATGGACAGTAACGCCCCTCGTCGTTCAGCTGGCGCAAATTGTTATGACTGTATGTTTGTCGACGTTTAACTTTTTGAACAGATAATACCAGTACGTCTTCGGGCGTTTGATTTTTTTACATTACCTATGGATTAGTCATTTGTGGTGTCATAACGAGTAAAGTTCATATCCTCGTATTGTCACAAAAAAATATGAACTCAAAATTATGAAAAACATGTTTATGCATACATTGATATTTGACCTACATCACTACGACTCTTCTATACAATGAATTATGCAAATGTTGTATACAATATGCGTATTATGTCGTGTCGGTACCTCTCTAAGCAGCTCCTGCTCCTTGTGATGCACGGCCAGCATGCGACGTCGCCGGAAGCGGCGCAGCTCCAGCTCCAGGTACTCGCGCTGCGACCGCACCAGCCGCGCCTCCTCCGCCGCCTCCGCTTGCTTCAAGTTGTCTTTTTGTGACCTGACACATAGTACAATTCCAAATTTATTGTACTGAAATTACGGTAAAGTCGCTTGAGAACTGTGTTTAGTCTCCGTATAGCTAGGATCCCAAGTGATCCTTCCGGCTGTAAGATCCTAAGTGGTCCTCCCGGTCATTCTTTATTGGCACCGCGAGAGATTAGAATCAGCTGCTTGAGACTGTATTAAAATTTAGGGGTGACATGCGTGCAAATGGCCTCATTACATGGGATGCCGAAAATCGTGCGCAGTAGAGACGCAAAAGTAGGAATGCAACCGGGAACATCGTTAGGATGATGATAATGATTCTTCATTCTCACCGCGAGAGATCGGTATCAGCTGCTTGATACTGTATTACCATTTTTGGGATATTCAAATCGCGTGTGAAAAGGTACCTTCTAGGTCAGCATGCTCCTTTTTAAAATTGTTCCACAGTTACGATCAGGTGTGACTGTGGTAAAACGCTGGCCTATACAAAATTTAAAAAAAAACTAACTATGTGGGCCAACTGAGATGGATGAAATAGGACTTACTGCAACGTCGCATCCCTCTGCCGTTTCGGTGTAGCGTCGTCCATACTGAGTTCCTTTTTCCACCGTTCCTTGTTTGCCTTGTACTCCCGCTTGCGTTGCGTGTCGAAAGCCTTGCGCTCTTGCTCCTGCCGCGCAGTTATGTCCTTTATTAACTTCTTCTCAGCGGCCGCGTTTTGTTTTAGCTTTCGTTCCAATTCTTGAGCGTGTTTCGTCTGTAACACAATGATACAAATATATTGCACGACGTTTCACACGTTAAACACGTTTCTGTTAGCAGAGTAACAAGAAACGAAAACATCTACTTTGTTTTATTTATAACAATAATAGCTATTTTCAGTGATTTTGTTTGACAATTACGAGTTGCAATATCTTTTTCCTTATATAACTTAAAAAGAACACACTAGGTAGGATAGTTGGTTGACATAAGTACCTACTATTTACTATTGCTTTGGTAGGAAACACAAAAAAACGCTACATTTTACAGAATTCTCTGAAGTTACCTGAAACCCATAATATTAGGCTTTTAATCAAGACTACGTTTCCTAGATACCTGTAATCGCTCGAGATCCCTGCTGAGTTGTTGCAGTAAGGCATCGTACTCCCTGTCTAGCTGCGCCTTGTGCGCGTCGACGTCGACCTTGCACCGCTCCTCCAGCTTGAACAGAGCGGCTTGATGCTCGCGCCGCATGCGCTTGTAGCCTGACATTTGTTCGTGCATCTCCTGGAAACGACAACGTTTACATTTTATATATTTAGTAATAAGCATTTACGATTTTAAACTTACATGGTAATTTTCACTATGAATATTATAAGACAAAGAGGTATTTGCCATGTTTAATTTTATTTACGCGGAGCTCGATATTTCGCCAGTAACTTCGACCAGCGAACAACTTCGTATCGTGAACAAGCAGGTCGAATTTACTGGCGAAATATCGAGCTCCTTGTAAAGAAAAATAAACATGGTAAATACCTCGTTATCTAATAATATTCATAATAAGCATTTGTCGTTTGGAAACAAAATGAGGGAGACCTTTGCCCTGCAGAGGGACAACATAGATGGATTAAAAAAAGAACTAGGGTTATTTTTTTAAATTTTAGTTGGATTTGTTATGTTTAATGCTCAAGGCCTTCTACTACAAAATTTGTATAAGGAGAACTGCACCTTTTATAGTATTGAATTCTGACATAAATTAAACACTTTTACGTAGTAGACACACTAATATTTACTGCATATCTTCCTAAAATTATAAAAGCGAATGTTTGTATGGATGTATGTGACTTTGTTACTCTTTCATGCAAAAACTACTGAACTGATTGCGATGAAACTTAGAATATAAGTATCTGGATACCGGGAATAACACATAGGCTACGTTTTATTCCGATATTCCCGCGGGAACGGGTCTTACGCGGGTGAAACCGCGGGGCGCAGCTGGTATATTAATAAACTTGAGAATAAAGATGAATAAACATACTAACCTGATTGTGCTCTTTCTGTTGTTTAGTAACTATGCTGGTAGTCCGTATCGTCGCAAAGTTGTTCGCTCCGTGTTCCGACACCAACGACATCGCGGCCGATACGTTATTGCTCACTAAAATGAACAATGGAACATTTTATTAGGAAGAGTTCACTTATTCGCGCAATTTTTCAATCTACGCTGGGTTTTCAAATGGTATATTTGGCGGGTAATTGTGTGTTTGTCTGCAAATACACTGTATTTACGATTTTAAAATAACATGGTAGTTTATACTTCAGATATCTTTTTTTTCTAAGTATTATAATAAAGAAAGAGAGGACAAAAAGTCTGTACTAGAGAGTAAATTAAAAATAAGTTTTCTTTTATAATTATATTTTATAAATAATTTTAAAAATTAAAGTCTGTCTGTTTGTTCCTATATACAATTAAAAAACTACTTATCCGATTGAAATCTGGTTTTCAATATTGGATAGTTCTATTTTCAAGGGACGTGGTGGTATACTTTACATCGAAATCCAATCACTAGAACCCGAGTTATGAACAAAAAAGTCGGCTATGCACTATTTCTACGCAGACGAAGTCGCGGGTAACAGCTAGTTTTTAAATAACGGAGTATTTACCATGGTAGATAGCAGGGAGTTCGATATGGACGCACCTAACTGTCATCGCCTACCCGCAATCAAAGAGAATATAATCACTACGTTTTACCCGCAATCTCCGGTCTCGTGAACAAGCCAGTTGAAATTACTGGCAAAATATCTAATTCCGTAAAAACAAATTTAAACATGGTAAATACCCCGTTGTTTATTAATATTTACACTTGTTTTATTTTTAACAAAGTTCTAAAAAAGGTTTTATTTTAATTGGCTTTTGGGGTTTCGTCGTGGTTTTTTGTAATTGAAATTTCAACCACTTCCTCTGAACTTAGGATTTAGAAATTATTAACAATTAATGAATTACTTTTTTTTGTAAATAAATTGTTTAGTTTTTCTTTACTGCACAGCGGTAACGTACATTTTTATTCGATAATTTTCAACGATGTTTAAATTAAAGAGAGCACTGTATTGGCGCTTCACAAATATCTAGTACAATGAAACACAGTGACGCGATGCTAATTGCAATTTGGGGATGTTTGAAGACGTGCCAAATTGTTTCAACAACAGTTTTAAAGAATGGAAAGAATTGGGACAGAATTAAGATGTTAGAAAATTTACTATTATAATGGATATCGAAATTATGTTACACATATTCTTATAGCCCGGTCCGCAAATGGCTTTCTAACATCGCTCTTAAGATGAAGGAAAACATCGTGAAAAAACCCACGGTTATAAGTATAAGCCATGCTAAAAGTCCCCGTTAAAAGGCTAATTGCGGAAACACACAGTAAAAACTGTTATTCCTATAGAGAGGTATGACGAAACGTTGCCACTTAACGTCTCTGTCCATTAACCTCGTCATACTGCGATTGTATGGCAGGCCTATTAGGAGTTTTAATCAAAAATATTGTATTTTTCATCTATATTCGTGACTTTTTATAGAAATAAAACTCATTTTACGGTTTTAATTGCGTTATTTTTACTATCAGGATTGTTGCTTAGCCGATACAACGTTTCGGCGCCAAGGAGTTTTAATAGATCTTGAAAAAGGTGTCTGAAATAGGTTCTGAAAAGTCGGATCGGCATTGCAACAATGCTGATAATAAAAACAACTGTAAAAAGGCTTACTCCAAGAACATAGGAAGTAAACTCACCCCTATGCGCCTGCCGCCGCTGCGTGTTCCTATTATCATCCCCATCTTGCTGAGTAGACCACGTCGAGGGCGCGTTCACATACTCCCTATATTCATTGGCCTGCCGCTCCCGCTCCCTCGCCTCTCTAATCGCGTCCCGGTTGGCATAATCGTCGCCGTAGTCGTCGCAGAGTGAGTCCCGGTTCGCGTACTCCCGCACCGCGTCGCGGTTCACGTAATCGTCGTGCGGAGGCAATGGAGACTCGCTCTCTCTGCGTAGGAAACACCAACATGAGTATAACCATCGCCAGCGCGAGCGTTTGTTTGCGGTGCGTCGTATAGTGGGTACTCTGAAAGGAAACGTGTCTAGTGCAACGTGCAGCATGTGAAGCGGTGCGGGGGTAAGCGGTATCTACACTTTATAAATATGTGTACTACTTTATTTATGTTGTACGGGATGGCATATATACAGCGCCAAACTAAACGAATAATATGGGTGCTAGATGATGGACTGAAAATATTTACCCACGAGAAAATTATGCCGAATTTTCTCGTTTTATTTTCTTTGGTTGATTTACAGTATATATTATTTACATTGGAAAATATATAATAAATAAATATTAGAAACAAATATCTGTAGATTTTGCAATGAGAATCGAACCCACGGCCACGACCCGTCACGCCATTAAGGCTCGATTCGACCAAACTGGAATAAGCAAAACGAATAACGAGCAGTTCTACGCATATAAATCGCCTTTTGTTCGAGACTATTAAGCTGTTTAATCAAACAAATTACGATTTATGTGAAGAACTATTTGTCATTGCTTATTCCAGTTTGGTTGCATCGAACCTTAGATTGTCAATTTACACTACGTTTTTTTAATTTTAGAATACGATCTGATTTTTTAGTTCAATGTATGTGGCGTTGATTCTTCAGAAAGATGTGTCAAATTCTAGTTTACAATTAAAAAGCTAAGTATTATATACATAATCTTTAATTTACGATCTTCTGCATATTTCATAATTATAGTCATGCTTCCATACGATTGAGTAATACTTAGATTCATAAAATATGCATGCTATTAGAACCAATAAAAGCGACATCAACCTACAGCAAATACTATTTCGAGCAGTATGTACAACAACTACACTACATTTATCCATTACCAACAAAAAATCTTTAGGATTGATATAAACTATTGCAGTCTCACGAGCTCGGGTTTTTCATACTTGTAGGTGTATTATAAACACGCGGATTTGTACTTGTGTGTGTGTGTTGTAGGCACCCAAGATCACACTAACAACACACATCCTTACTAACATTATAAATCCGAAAGTATGTTTGTTTGTTCCCTCTTCACGGTCAAACGGTTTGACTGATTTGAATGAAAATTTACATAATTCCGGCGAGATCGGGATTTACGCGGGTGAATCGCAGGGTGCAGCTAGTAGTCAATAAAGCAACGCACACAATTAAGCTAAACCCGCACTCGTGAGACAAAAAGACTAACTATAAAAATAAGCGAACAAAATTATAATTTGATTGTAATAAATGTATAAAAATGTTTATACTTATGTCTAATTTACTAACTTTGTTTTTGAATGTTTATTGCTCTTTTACACAAAAACAACAAAACAGACTTCGATGAAGCTCTATATAACCAGAGTCATGGAATTACAAACACGTGGCGGACGCCCACAAAACCTACTAGATTGCGTTACTAGTACGAAGCTCTGAATCGCACTATCAACTTTTTAAGATAAGTTTATATACAGACGTCGGGGGGCGGTCTACCGTGCAAAACCACCTGTCTAAGTGGAAGATTTTACCTTTGGAGGTCACACTATTTATACCTCCAAAAACATATACTTAGAATATTTTTAACCTAGTACTTTTCTTAATTGAGGTCTGTTTTACTAGTGATGATTGAAGACTGGTCAGTTTGCGATGTAACTCACCTAGCATGCGATGAATGCTGGTGGTTGACGTGCTGGTATTGTGGCTGCGGGTGGTGCTGGTTGTGGTGGTTTGCGTTCATCTGTTGGGGACAATATACATTCGTTCAATGGATTGTTTATAAAGTATTTGGGTTACTGTGTGTGTATTTGTTATGTATTAACAGTTAGACGGGTCAGAATGTGCCACAGGCCCCTTAAGGGCAATATATGATCCTATACTCTTAAGCTAAGGCACTCAAAATTGTATCACCCAACCCAATATGATATTTCCACGCATTTAAACTAAATTTCGCGAAATTCAAAATTTAGCAAAACATTTCTTCAATGCGTTCTCGCCTAAAACTTCAACCACGTCGTTGGCATTGCAAGAAACAAGTCTGCAGCTAAAGGGTGTAAGGGTGGTTACATAAAGAAACAGGTTTCCGGTACTGACAAATCTGTGCGGGTCAGTACCGACCAGTGCAGGTATAATATTTCTATGTTATCTTATGCAAGCACATACAAGATATAACGGGTAAGCCCTTTTAATCCGAAAGAGGGTTGTTCTAGACGTTTAGGCGAACAACTTTTGTTCTACGACATTTGAAAATTCAAAGTACTTTTCGAAAAATTTAGGTGTAAAGTTTACTTGAAAATCAGCTGTTTCTTAGAGTTCGAGGTCATTGACCTTATGTTGTTCTTTCATTTAGTTTGGTCTACTACCATCAAACCTTCAATTACCTTTATTTTCAACAACAGCTGTTTTTCCAGTGAAACATAATCGCAAAATTTTCAAAAAAAAAGTTCGAATTTTCAAAAGTCGTAGAACAAAAGGTGTTCGCCTAGACGTCTAGAACAACCCCCTTTCGGATTAAAAGGGCTTACCTGTTACATCTTGTATAAAGGAACAGGTTAAACTTGTCGGTACTGCCTACCGGAACGAGCCATACGGGCCCGTTTTACCTGGTTTTTAGAACAAATTTACCTAATAAACTTTTTAAACTAACATGATTGGAACTCATATTTACACATTTTACCGGGTCTTAATCGGGTGAAACTTCAACTTTTTTTAATTTTTCCTACCTCGACTCTTTGATCATGTTACAATGATCTCGGTCTCGAGGGGACTGGAGCTGCGGCGGGCGTCGTCCTTTATTTAAAAAAGTTAAAGTTTCACGCGATTAAGACCCGGGAAAATGTGTAAATATAACAAATTTACCTGTGTCATAAACATTTTAAGATCGATAGGGACCGATCCGCACAGGTTTGTCGGTCCCGGACACCTGTTTCTTTATGTAACCACCCAAATAGTAGATAGAGATACGTACAGGATGATGCCGCCTGCTAGGGCTGCCGGACGACGAGCTCTGACTGGAGGCGCCGGCCGCGCTGTGCTCCGACGTCGCCGAGTTAGACTTGGAGCTGTCCCCGCCAGACCGCTCCTCGCCCGTCTCCTCGCTGTCACCTGCAGTACAAGAAGTTAAAGTTTTAACTGTGTGTTTCCGCAATTAGCCCCACTACTGGGCCTTTGTGTGTGATTTTAAGCCGCAGGTTTGTTTCTTAAACTCCCACATTCGTTCTTTCCCATATTGGCATCCTACATCAGTGGCAGGTTATTCCAAGTCAAACAAGGTTCTGCTCGATCGACGTTTCATAACATCCTTGCAGGAGTTCCACAAAGATCTGTGTTGGGCCCAGTGCTATATAACATCTTTACAAGCGATCTACCAACCACACAGGAAACAATAGTGGCAACATATGCTGATGATATAGCTTACCTTGCTACTGACAAAGAACGAGGTAAAGCAAGCGAGAAACTCCAAAGGGTGCTTAATGATACTGGACATTGGCTAAGTAGATGGCGAATCCGAGCAAGTACCCAAAAGTCAGTACACATCACCTTTGCCCTAAAAAGACAGGATTGTCCTGCTGTAGAACTCAACGGAGAAACATTACCCTACACTGACTGCGTCAAATACCTGGGTTTCCACCTTGATCGACGTTTGACTTGGAAAGCGCACATCAAACACAAGCGTGACCAGATGATTATGAAATACAGAAGCATACTCTGGCTGATGGGCCGTAACTCAGCACTATCGGTGGACAACAAGTTGCTTTTGTACAACGTCATTCTTAAGCCGATTTGGACATATGGGATCCAATTGTGGGGGGTTGCCAGTAAAAGTAACATCATGTGCCTTCAGAGGGCACAAAATGGCATCTTACGCAGCATAATATCCGCTCCTTGGTTCACCAAAATAAATGAGATACACGACTATCTTGGAATTTCTACAGTCGCAGAGGAGATTGTCATCCACAGGAAACGCTATGTTGACCGCCTGGCTGGCCACCCTAACCCGTTAGCTGTTCATCTGATGGACACTTCAACCAACATCCAACGTCTTAAACGGAGCCAAATTCTATAAGACGTCTAGTAATCGAAGAGGAAGCAGATGCGCTGGCACCTGCACCCCAAACGCCACTTATAGCGGAACTCAGCTGATAATAGTCCATGAAAACGACTGATGGCAGCTCTACTCAGAAAAAAAAAAAAAAAAAGGTTTGTTTCCTCACGATGTTTTCTTTCACCGTAAGAGCGACGTTAACAGCGCACATAATTTTTCTTTAAGAAAAAGACATTGGTGCGCCGGGATTTGAAACCGCTACCTACGGAATAAAAGTCGGGGTATCTACCACTATACTAACACCGCTCACTACCTGCAGTATAAGGTACGAATGATGACTGATTCATACATTCATGAACTGCGTTTCACCCGCGCAAGTCCCAATCCCGCGGGAATATCGGGATAAAAAGTTGCAGATGTGTTAATCGAGGTCTCCGAGCTATTTGTATTCCAAGTTTCATCGCGATTTATTCAGCGGCTTTTATGTAATTGACTAACAAACGTACATCCACACATAAATACAAACTTTCAGCTTTATCATATGTAGTAGGATGTACGTATATATTCATTTATGAACAGGTATTTACGTTTCATATTGTAGTGTATAATATTTATCTATTGAAGTGTATGTATTCCCAATTTATGGTATGTCAATTTTCTCCCTCCGATTTACTGCCTATCACACAAACTGTACATCTCCATCCAAAGGTTGCCTGGATATATTTGATTTTAGCGTTTTCTGTGTACCTTTCTTTATTTTGTTTGTATACCTGTAATAGTTGTTTGTTATTCAAATAAAGCATTTAATCTCTTACCGATAGCACTTTCATTATCAGCATCGACCATGAGTATCTTCTTCATCTTCCTATAGTTCAAGTTATCGAGGTCCCTGACCGCAGCCTTGGTCCTCTGTATGAGATCGACGAGTACGTTCGGGGAGCGAGGCCGGGCGATGAACGGGTGGGAGAGAAGCTTGGTGGACGTCGGCCTGTCTTGAGGGTTCTTCTGGAGACAGGCTTCTACGAAGTAGCGGAAGGTGTCTGTCCATTCTGGGGCCTGGAACAATTGATAGTTTTATTAGTAGGTAAGTACAAGCAGCTTCAAATGGTTTTACACGCACAAGTTACGATCTTGAAGGAATATCGGGATAAAAAGTAGCCTATGGGACCGTCTCCAAAAGCGTTAGAATCGCGGCGATATTATCTTATTGCTATACAACGTCGCCGTGTGGAGACACGTTCAAAGAGATTGTTGATGTGGTTTCCGAAGGACGAAGGAGCTTGAGAAACTGATTGGTTGCCACACACATTATCGGTCACTCATCCAAGATAATATCGCCGCGATTCTAACGCTCGTGGAGACGGTCCCTAAGTGTTAAACCAGGTCCACAACTATCTACTATCATCGTTTTATCGCCATCGGTGAAGGAGCAATAAATGTGTCAGTAAGATATTGTTCGGGTTATTTTTACAAGTCAAAGTATGATGTTTTAGTCAACACTTTGAGTGTTGACAACACAAACATTGCGTTTTTCTACTGTGTTCGCGCGCTAGTGTGGTAAGCACACGCGTACCTACCACACTAGCAATTTGCGATTCGGCGATGGTAATTTGTGATAAGTTTCGATTTCAAATTTAACAGTTATAGAAACAAAGACAAATTAATTGTAAAATTGTACCAAAGAAAGAAGAAAGAAAGAAATCATTTATTGCATAACTGTGTACATGAGCTGATAATAGTGCTAAAAAGTAGTCACAACAGTTCACCACACTGGGCGTACAATATGTCGATAGAGATAGAATGCTATATTATAAATTCATACTGAAGAATCAACCGTTAGAATAATATTAAAAACACAGATAACAATAACAAAACAATTAAAAAAGTCCCATAAAATTAAAATTACATTATCATTCTTACATTATTACAATATCATTGAGTCAACATTTAAAATTCAAATATTCATTGAGATTATAAAATGATTTGTCAATTAACCAATTTTTTTGTTTATTCTTAAATTTCGGTCCGTATAACATTCTTATTTCCAAGGGTAAGTGATTAGCCACTAGTATTGCTGTTATAAAAGCACTTTTGAAAAACATAGCATTATTAATTTCTTCTATGGTTTTCGCGATTTTGCATAATAAAACACTTTATTTATCCGGTTTTATCGCGTTTTTATTCATTATTTGACCCGAGCTTTCGCCAACTTTACAGTTGGCTTTTTCAAGGTTGACTGAGATGTAATTTGAAATTACATCTCAGTCAACTGTAAAGTTGGCGAAAGCTCGGGTCAAATAATGAATAAAAACGCGATAAAACCGGATAAATAAAGTGTTTTATTATAGCATTATTAATTTTTGGAAATAAGATATCTTGTTCACATCTACTACGCAAGTTGTTTCGTCTATTACTTCTGAGAGTAAAGTAGTCAAGGTTTTTCTTGACAAAAAGAGATAATTCCAGGATGTAAATACCAGTAACTGTTAAAAGATATTTATCTTTTAATATTTGTCTGAGGGATTCAGAACTGTGCATCCTATAGATAGTACGGAGACACTTCTTTTGGAGTATGAAAGTTTACTCAACATTTACGGAGTTGCCCCAAAATATTATGCCGTAAGAAAGTAAGGGATACACATAACCAAAATAGGCATTACGTGTAATACCCTCCGAAATAACACCAACCAGTGTGGATAGCAAATAGCAGTAACTAGAAATCCTGCCATTAATTCTCTCAATGTGAGCCTTCCAATTCAAATGCTCATCAATGGTAACACCGAGAAAGTTCGTTTCACTGACCAATTCAACGCATCTACCCGATTCAACTACATTAATATAACCAAACCTTGGTTTTCTTGACCTTATTTGTGTTCTCACTTACTATCTTCCTCTATCTTGTAAAAGAAATGATACTTACTTGTAATGTAGGCGAGTCGTTCTGTGCGATGTGGTATAGAGCAGACATGGCATTCATGTTGAAGTACGGCGGCTTGCGCTCCGCAAGCTCGATACACGTTATGCCTAGCGACCACACGTCCACCTGTGAACATTCATAAATAATGACCTGCTGTGCGGATCCCAAATACGGTTTTAGGGCACCTCACTCACATCAAATTAAATAATTAAGATATTCAAAGATATCATATTTATATCTACAGATTTCTTAAATATTTCAGAGGACGGAGTATAAGTATACTCTGGCTTAAATACAATAGTATACATTTCTTCATTAAAATAAACACTAGGTATCTTAAAAGTAACTCTTACCTTCCCATCATACTGGCCCTCATCCATGGCTAATATAACTTCAGGAGCCATCCAATACGGCGTCCCAACGAAGCTATTGGCCGGGCACTTGATACTAGCACTGCCGAAGTCAGCCAGTTTCACAGTCCCGTTCTCAGTGAGCAAGATATTCCCCGCTTTGATATCACGGTGGATACGACCCAGGCTGTGTAGGTATGATAGACCGGCGACCACTCCCTCGCATATCGCCGCTATTTCTTCCTCGCGGAGTGGCCTTTTGTGCACCTGAAGATAAAATAAATAAATAAATTCTGTGACCAACCCACAGCGCCATCTAGCCCCATGGTAAGCTGCTAAGCTTGTGTTACGGTGAACAACGGATTAAGTTAAGACTTTACGTAGTAAACATTTAATTATGATACTCTCAAAAACGTATTTAAATATTAATTTTCATTCAAATCAGTTCAGTATTTTCGGAGATTACCCATACGTACATGTTACTAATATAACCAATTTATAATACTAATATAGATCAGTAAACATCCTGCAAACTTCAAAATATATTATGTATGGATATCAATTATTAAACAGTTAAAATTTATTGAAAGTTTTAATTAGTTCACAGAGGAATACCAATAAATTATAACTAATATACGAACGTGTCTGTTATAAAATAACTTTATATTACGTAACATTGAATCGGTAAACAATGTGACAATATTTATAAAAATCTGCATGTTACGCGTGACGGGGAATGCAATACGAATTAGTTTCGAGTGAAAGGTAAATAAATAAACGTGCTGTTTACTTCATAGAGTCACTAAAATTTTAATCCTTGACTAAATTATATGATCTACTAGCAATGTCTCGCGAGTCCGCGTGTTTACATCTCAATCTACTCTAAGAAACCCGTAAAGGTCACGAAACGTCGAGCATTGAAATAATGCTAAAAATAATAAATATAACTTATTTAAACTAACACTATTGGAATTCATATTGTCCCCTCGAGACCAAGATCATTGTAACATGATCGACAATCGTCGAGGTAAGGAAAATTAAAAAATTACAATCACGCGAATAAGACCCGGGAAAATGTGTAAATCCTACTAATATTATAAATGTGAAAGTGTGTGTCTTTGGATGTTTGTTACTCAATCACTCAAAAACTACTGAATCGATTGCGATGAAACTTAGAATATAAGTAGTTGGATACCGGGAATAACACATAGGCTACATTTTATCCCGATATTCCCGCGTGAACGGGACTGATGCGGGTGAAACCGCGGGGCGCAGTTAGTATAAATAATAAATATCACGCGATTAAAACCGACAAAACCCCATTCCGAAAAACCCACATAAGTTCCAATTTCATGTGTACAGTGACAATTAGAATCCTGCGGTATCTCTCGCGTTAGTCCTGTTCGCGAGAAATTTACCAAAAACTCTTTCATAGTGGATACGTACACACTACAAAGAATACACGCTCCAAATTTCATGCCTCTCGGAGCAGCAGTTTGGGCTCTGAGTTGATTATATAGATCAGTCAGTCAGTCAGTCAATCAGTCAAGGCTTTGAATTTTACATGTATAGATAATAATAATATATATTTATTTACTCCACAATAACACACACACAAAACAATTTAAAATAACACTAGATATAATTATACTAATTTATCATCTGAAACAAGTGAGAATTTATCATCTGAAACAAGTGAGAATGTTACTGCGGAGACTGGAGCCTGCACTGAGGTTTCTAAAAAAAGAACCTGTGTTACAGGTCTCCAGGCTTCCGCCTTTACAGATCTAGGTCCTCAAAAATCCAAGTGGTAACAAATGAGAATTAGAAGGATTTATATGTTATTATAAAGCAGCAGAAATGTAAACCTACATAATAGATGTATATATAATAACATGTATCATGTAAGCAATGAGATACATAGGTATTTAGACATTACATGAATATAATAAACACAAATAAGAAAATAAGATAAACACAAAACCAAATAAAATAAAATATTATATTCCGTTCCTCTACTTTTGACTACGACACTATTGCTAGCAGCCTTTCTGTTTCATCGTAGCCACGCTGTCCAAGCCAGGCGCTTATTTTTTGTTTGCATTCATACCTAGTAAGATGGTAAATACCCACAGCTTCATTAATTTTATTATAGAGGTAGCCACCCAAGAAGCCAAAAAATTTGTGAGAGAATTTAGTGTTGAAGTAAACTGATTTACAGACAGCGTAACTACGCCTGACACCAGTTAAATTATCGGGATCGTATTCCAACTGGGAATGTTGCTGGATTACCGTGTGCAGTATAAATAACTGTCTAACTGTTAGTACTTCACATTTTTTGTATAGGTCTTCCGTAGGGTAAAGAAATGGCAGACGACGACTGACCTTCAGAATTGCTCTCTGAGCCCTCTCCAGTTTAAGGAGGGTAGTTTTAGGTGCTCCACCCCAGCTGGTAACACAGTACGTCAAGAGGCTCTGCACTAATGCGTAATACACAGTGTTAAGTGTTAAAGTTAAGTGTATAGATAAAAATAAATAAATAAATATTGCACGACATTACACACAGAGCAATCTAGCCCCCAACTAAGCACTAGGCTTGTACTATAGGTACTAGACAACGGATATACTACATAATTATTATACTTTTTTTGTTAATACATTACATATAATAATATTATGAATTATGTTACTTAGAAAGACACCCAGACCAGATACAAATATTTATTTTTAAGCATAAATATTTGTACCGGCGGAAATCGAGCTCGCAACCTTCCGCATTGCAGCCGGGCATTTGCACGACGCTCCACAGAGGTCGTCAAATTCAAATGTATAGATTTATTCGAATTCTAATGATTAGGTCAGTTTGTACGCTCGTAGTAAGCAATCTCCGGAACTACTGGACCGGTTATGATAATTCGTTCACAGATAGAGAGTTAAAAAAGTCTTGGAATATTAAAGAGAACTAGATATTTGATCCGTCAGTCAAGGATGTTTTTCTTATATTTGTTTTTTATTTTGGCAAATGTGTTAATTAAGTGGAAGGCATTTATTTTATTCTTAAAGTTGTCATCAAAAAGATTAGCGGACAATAAAATGACAACGCGGACTAAAAGAGTAAGAAAAACTATTGTAAAATAAGTTCGTTAATTTCTCTTCAGTGGAAAAGCTGCCACTATTGACTGCTCTGCTGCCACAATTTGTTAGGGGAAAAGCAAACTTTTTTGTATAAAAGAGTCGGCTCTACTTAGCCATTTCTAGCTAATCCCTCTTTAGCGTTGCGAACACGGCTATAGTTTCAAGCGTCCTGAGATGTCTCACTTTTTTTTTTAAAATAAGGCATGTGTATATTGATATTCCGACTTTCATTCCGTAGGTAGTGATTTAAAATTGCGACCGTGCACTATATTTTCTTTAAGAAATAATGTGTGCTATTAACATCACTGCAACGCGAACGGTGAAGAAAATCGTCGTGAGAAAACGAACGGTTTAGGAATGATTTATATTAGACCGGGACACGGGTCCGAGCTTCGTTGTCCATTGCTCGGCTAGCAGTCGATCAGTCTGATGCAACCGAGTGGCGGCCAAGCAATGGGACCCGGCCAGCGCTCGTGACGGACTAATATAAATCATCCCTTATACTCTAGCTCAAGCCAAGGCTTAGTTATAGGGCTAGTTGCGAAAACACACAGTAAGAAGTATTTTCTTTTGTTTTTGCGATGTTTTCTTTTCCGGTTTACAGACTCCTTCCTCGAGATAAGTAAAATAAAATGAAATAAAATATTGCACGACATTACACACAGCGCATTCTAGCCCCAAACTATTCATTAGACTTATACTATGGGTACTAGACAAAGGATATACTACATATACTTTTTTTTGTTGTAAAAACAAACATATTATACACTAGCTGCGCCCCGCGGTTTCACCCGCGTAAGTTTTATCAAAATCGGTTCAACATTTTTTCTTTCATAAGAACCTTCTTCTGATCAACACAAACACAACAAAAAAAGAATTAGCGAAATCGGTCCAGCCGTTTACGCGTGATGCCGTGACCACGCGAAATAGGGATTCATTTTTATATATAAGAAAATAGTAAGACACCAAGACCAGATACAAATATTTGTATTAAAGCATAAATATTTGCACCCGGTAGGAATCGAACCCACAGGCTACAGCATTGCAGTCGGGCGTTTGCTCGACGCGCCACAGGGGCTGTCAGGTAAAAAAAACAACGCGATTAAAACCGGAAAAGGAGCTTCATTTCACAGTAACAACTTTAAGGTATGTGTATGAATGATACTAAATTATGTAGCTTTTAAAACCAATAACTGTTCATTTCAGATCAAATACCTCATACAGAAAAAAGATCATAAAGAACAGAGAGTTAATAAAACATGAGTCATTTAATCTAAATATTGACACTCATGTCCAGTGCATTATTCTGAGAAATCGACTCGCGTGACGTCACAATCATTCAGGATTTAGGATGCAAATTAGTCAGCGGTTCCTTAGAACACTATCTGTTTACTTGATTTAGAGTCGATTTTTCATTCCTCAGATAAAAGATATCTGTCAAATAAGTTCGAATCTAACCAAATTTAAAAGCCCTCAAATTTTTTTTTTTTTTTAATATCATAGTGACGTTTTTTATTCGGTGGCGTTACATTTTATTTGTCAGACATCTCTATCTAGGGATTTGAAAAATCAACCCTTAGATATATAAGTCATAGAATATATTGTAACTAGCTACATCCCGCGGTTTCACCTGCGGAAGTCCCGATCTCGTGGGAATATCGGGATCAAAAGTAGTCAATGTTACTCCTGGATAGTGTGACTTTCTATTGGTGAAAGAATTTTTAAAATACGTCCACAAGTTTCGGAACCTATTCATTAAAAACAAATAAATCTTTTCTCTTTATTATACAAGATGTAACGGGTAAGCCCTTTTAAGCCGAATGGGGGTTGTTTTGGACTTCTAGGCGAACAACTTTTGTTCTACGACTTTTGAAAATTCGAAGTACTTTTCGTTTTTTTTTTATTTTACTTGAAAATCAGCTGTTTCTCAGAGTTCGAGGTCATTGACCTTATTTTGTCCTTTCATTTAGTTTGGTCTACTACAATCAAAACTTCAATTACCTTTATTTTCAGCAGCTGTTTTTTCAGTGAAACAAAACCTCAAAATTTAAAATTACAGTTCGAATTTTCAAAAGTCGTAGAACACAAGTTGTTCCCCTAGATGTCTAGAACAACCCCCTTTCGGCTTAAAAGGGCATACCCGTTATACTTTGTATAAGTATGGATTAAATATACGTTTTTAAGGTTTCAAAAGGTTTTTAAGTACCCAAAGGGTAAAACGGGTTCTAAAGATTCTACTGTCAGTTTGTCACCAAGATTGTATCTCACAAACCAAAACTAGACAGTTGAAATTTTAACACGTGATGTTTTTTTGTTTCTTCATTTTCTCCTATAAATAAAAATACAAACAAATACGTTCAAAATGAAACTATAACTTGCAACAAAAATGCAATCGAAACTACAAAATATTTTACATGGAAAACGTTATTTTCCAAAGTCGTTAGATTCATAATGACGGTTGACTAAAATAATATTTTTGTCATACATTTTACATAGTTCATCTGAATGAAAATATGAGAAAGCTTTGTATTTTTCACCCGCAATTTATTAAGACAAAGTCTGTTTAAAACTGTCAGATAAACAAAAGACTTAGCACAGCGTTTAAGTTATAAATTATTACTACTCATATAAGCGATAATATTATAAATGCAAATTGCAGTGCGATAGCAAGTTTGTCTGCCAGTCTGTCTGCCAATCTGTTACGTTTTCACACCTAACCGGTAAACCGATTTTGATGGATTTTGTTATCGATAGAGTTTTGGATTCTTGGAGGACATCGGCTACTTACTTACTACGGGTAAAACCGCGGGGTGCAGGTAGCTAATAATTTAATAATTTCCTAAATATTTTACGTTACATTAGTGGATATACGAGTAATGTGTCACTCTGTTAATGTTCACACGTAAGAAAGTAAATATTTAAGTTCAAGAAAATCATCAATGTCAATGTCGACTGAATTAATAATAAATAAATATTGCACGACATTACATACAGCGCTATCTAGCCCCAAACTAAGCACTGAGCTTGTACTATGGGTACTAGACAATGGATATATATATACTCTACATATACTTTTTTAAACACATTCGATAGATAGAAGACACCCAGAACCAGAAACAAACATTTATGGTCAGCAGAAATATTTGTTCCCGGAGGGAATCGAACCCGCAATCTTCTGGGTTGCAATCCGAGCTTCGCCCGTCGCGCCACAGAGGCTGCAGAGATAAGATAAAGATGCAAAAATCTGTGAAATGATGATAAACTTTTGTTTTTGCGATATTCATTTGCTAATGTTAAAAGGGTACATCAAAAGGTAAAATGGGAACACTTTTAAGATTACTGTCCGTCTATTTTACTATGTTTCGACCTACTTGACAGATAGAACGATTTCACTTCTGACAATATTGATAAACTACATTCTGCATTATGCAATCCTAGAGCTGACTGGTCTAGAATAAATAAAGATTCGATCGATGATATACATAACCTTACGCCAATATTTCTTCTCTAAATTCGCAATCACAAAGCCAGTACGTTTATCGTAGTATTTCCAAGTAATATGTGACGGAATTCTTAGTAAATGAGTTAAAAATGACATAACTTACTTCGGTAGGTGAGCTTTTGCGGTTGGTTCGAAAACGCTATTGATTTGTTTACTTTCTTAATATTCCTCGAGGCATATTAAACTTAGAAATAATTTTCGCAAGGAAATATATTTTCCAAAAATCTCCATGACAGGATTCGAACCTGTACCCCCTCGCTAACCAGGCGAGTGCTCTAACCACTGAACTATACAGGAATCACGTGTCATGTTATAATTTTTCGACCATATCTCTCCTTGCTATATGTTTACTAACGAATTGTTTGCTTTTGTTAGTAATTAGAAGATGAACCAAGAAACAATCTGAATTTATAAATGGGGTACAGCCTAACAGCTGATAGTAGGAAGTTGAAATTTTAAAAAAGAAAAGAAAACACTCTGTTTTCTTTTAATATGATGTACCTAGAATTACCTCAACACCCTGGTATGTGTTTTCTTTTAGAAATTCGTACCTGACGGGGATCCCCGAACGCTAAACTTATAGTGTTTATTTTATCGAAGTTTTATAATAATATGTCGATGTCGTATAGCTATCGTGAGTAGGAAGAATTCTAATGGTCCGATAAACCAATAAACAGGCAAAACACAGACGGTGTCGCAATCCAGAAAAACCCTGAAAATGAAGGCATAGTAGCCATCCATCAAGAATTGTCTAAGTCTATTCTAATATTATAAAGATGTAACGTTGGTAAAATGTATGTATATTTTGGGGGTGATATCCGAAACTACTGGACCGATTTTAAAAATTGTTTTACCAATAGAAAACTACATTATCTAGGAGTTACATAGGCTTTTGATCCTGATATTCCCAAGGGATCGGGACTCAGCTAGTAAATAGCATAAAAGAAGCACTTACCTCTATAATGTCGGAGGCAGAGCCAACGCAATACTCCATGACGAGCCATGCCGTGTGCTCACGCTTGTAGCATCCCTTGTATTCTATTGTATTTGGATGTTCCAGTTGTTTCAGAAACCTGGACAAAACATACAAGTCAAACTCAGGAAAACGTTTAAGTAGGTAGTTAAAAGATTCCTAAAAAACTGGCAAGTGCAAGTTTCTAAGATCAAGTTGGACTGGATGAAGATTTTCGTAACATTTACGCAAAAAAACGTTTGTTGGGTGGGTTTTAGTATTTGTAGTTACGTTGAGTGTTTGCTACCATCTCACTCATTAGATGGTAAGTGATGATGAGGCCTCAGATGTAGCAAGTACATCAAGAAGATGAGTTGGTTAAAAGTCAACTAGTCTTCCTTAGTGGTTGTAGTGGCCAACATATCGGAAAACGGCAATAGGACTAAAGCCTAGGTGGCAATAACAGCTGAAGCAAACCGAGAATAAATGAAAATCTGTACCAAGAAAATGACAATCAGAAAGTCAGGAAAGTCGTAGCTCAAAGCCATTCCCCCACACAGGTGCGTTTTAGCGATAATACTGTATGCGATTTTGGCGATATCGATTTTGCATAATAATACAATCGACAATCGATATTAATCCAAAACGCACGCGGTATTACCACACGCAGCTTTGTTTAAGTTATCGAACAGCAGTATCGCAAAAACTGGACCCAATATACCGCATGTGTGTGGAAAGCTAGAAATGTTAGTTCAAGATATTTTGCTTATCGGTAATAACTTACTTAATTTCCTTCAAGATATCCTGCCATTTCTCCTCGCTCTGCTTCCCCAAATAAGACATCTTCTTAATAGCCACGATCTCCTTCGTAAGGTTACAGCGGGCATAGTAAACAGCACCAAAGGACCCATGGCCGATCTCCCTGAGATCCTCGAATATCTTTTCAGGGTCATGTCTACTAAACAATTCAGCTATGTCAGGATCTTTTAAACTGCCAGGCCGTGGCATTTTTATCTGTAAATTAGGGTTGGATTGGTTTTGTGGTCGGATATTGAATAAACTTTTTAAGCTAACATTGTAACTCATAATTTCATATTTCTCCAGGTCTTAATCGCGTGATTTTACTTTGAATTCTCTTACCTCGACGTTTCGATCATGCTACAATGATCTTGGACCCAGGCAAATATGAAATTCAGATTTTGAATACTCGGACGAAAAATGTACATAGGTGTGAGGTTGGGAAATGTGTGTGTTTGCATGTCAGTGAAATAATAGGCACGTGAGATAGTTCTGGTTTAGAGTGACAGTAAATGGAATATGGCTTGACTTACTTGACCATGATTATGGTAGGGTATAATAGCTTTGTTACTTAAAAAGTTGAGTTTATATGAGTTTCTATAGTTGGGATTTCTAAGTGCTGATATTTCCGTTTATAATCAAAGTATAAATGATAAAGGCCGACTAAATGGCTGATTCTCAAATATGATAGGACATTTTTAAGAAAAACATTAAGGAATCGCTGCATGTTTGCGCAAACTATACTGAAATGACACCTAATCTACACAGGCAAGCCTAAAATGAAGTTAATAAAACATTTCAAACCACAATAGCTTCACTTATTAAAGGATCTTCCATCTTTAACTAAATCGTATCCACTTTATTCAGTTACTCATTGTTCTCTTCTGTATTTCCCACAATCTAGTTAAAATATTTTAATATATTACCTACAATGTTACAAAGACATTAGTAGTTCTAGATGGGACAAGCACAGTCAGTGAAAGTTTGTAAGTATGTATGTGAAATTGACATGTATTTAAAACTATTTTTCTCAGGGGGATTGTCAACCTTATAGCTGACAACAGAGACCGTCACATCGTCTTCTTCGCTCCTAGAAGACTGCACTTGAAAACTTTTGAAATATCAATTGCAATCATGTTTTCTAAGGTTGATATATATTTTGCTTTGATATATCAAAACGGTCCTATTGAACCAAGTCGGATCCAGTGTGTCCTTATCTAACTTACCGACGAACACTAAAGTGAAAAAGACTGGGATCTCTCTAACGTCAAGCGAGACCTTTTATTTTGAGGAAGTATGCTTTCTAGTCACTCTGTAGTACTATTTCTATGGCTGACAGTGACTTTGTGTGACGAAGGCCATAGGGCGGTGACAAAGGAACAAAAATGGACAAGACACTTTATGACAACGGATAACAGAGAAAGATAGATTGATTGTGAAATAAACAAGAGGCAGCAAGACAAAGAATATAATAGAATAGAAAGAAATCTTTAATCTCTATTCATTTTCCGTTTTTTTTTTGGCCAAATCCTAATCAATTTTAAATTCATTTAAAATTGCACCAATCGCTAATTCAATCTGACATACATTGACAGCTAATTAATTTCTGTTCCTTCATCTATAGCATAATTAGGTAGAAATCTGGCCTACAGTTTATATATTTTACATGCCTAATTTTGACTTAATTGAAGCCACTCCGCTTCCGATAGTAATGATTAAACAATGCATCAATCTAACCCATGTCTATGTATCACAGATACACCAATCTAGCCATCATACAAACTTTAAAAGGGGGTGCAATTGTAAATTACAAGTCTTGAGGCACTACATTGACCTGTCAGCTCAGTATAGTACATTTTCACTAATCCTAGTGAAAATGTACTATACTGTACTATACTATAGCACTTAAAATTGGTTATCTCTTCACACAAAAAATACTGAACCGATTGTGATCAAATTGGGTAATGTGTTGCTTATTTTGAAATTGCTGGATTAATATGACGAAGTGTACAACATACATTTTTTTTATTTCAGAGATATATTACATAAACAGTGGCATTTTTCTTTATGTTATCCATATGTAGTTATAAAATCAACTTCAAAGTAAGACTTCAGTCGTAGATTAAAAGCAATTTGTTACCTTAATTAATGCACCATGAAAACCTATGATATAGGTTTAAAAGTACATTATATTATGTGAGACACTCCTCAACTAGGATAATTCTTATCATCTCAATAACATTATTATTTAGTTGACTAACACTTCCTGCCACTATAGATATCAACACCTTTCCTTACAAATCAAATAATGAGTAAACTTTGATGGTTTGCATCACAAGTAAATGACTAGTAGAGTACCTAATATAATTGTGTATCAGGTTAAATATTGTCCTGCTAGGTATATCTATTTATTTATAGCTATTATATATTTTTTCAGAGTTCAACTAGGTACTTAGTCAGAGTTTAGTAGTCCCTATTGTACTGAAGAGCAGTTCTAGTAAAACATTGTCTTACAGCCAATTTTGTGAGTGTAGTTTCAAGTTTAGGAGCTGCTATATTGTTTAAGTAGTTCTCAAATTTTTAAGGTCAGCTGTTAAGTAGTCGACTTATGTAATCAATCCTACTAATATTATAAATGTGAAAGTGTGTGTGTTTGGATGTTTGTTGCGAAATAACTAATGAACCAATTACGATGAAACTTGGTATATAAGTAGTTGGATACCGGGATATACATAGGCTACATTTTATTTCGATGTTCTTGCTTCAACAAAACATATTAACATGGGTAAAACCGCGGGTTGCAGCTAGTTTTAACATATTTTTGTTTAGAAAAACAGATAAGTGGTACTACCTAGAATCATTTACAATATAACAGTCATAAATATATTATAGTCCCAATCCCGCGGGAATATCAATAAATTTTTTCATAACAACCTTCTCCTGACAATAACAAACACAACAACAAAAATAATCAGCAAAATCGGTCCAGCCGTTTACGTGTAATGCAGTGACCAAAGGAAATAAGGGTTAATTTTTATATATAAGAGATACAAAGGTTAGTTTAACCCAGGAGATAACTTCACTACCAAATCTCAGAATAAAGGCCAGAATAAGAGTATTACAGTATACAAAGAATGAAAAGAAAAATAATTAATATTCAGTTTCCACTTCAAGACTAAAAAAAACAAAGTTAACAAACTCATACTTAGCTGTCAGACTAATTTCTACAATAGTGATTGAACCTGGCAAGACTTTCAAGGATACCTAATATCTACATTACCCTGTACACTACATATTATCAAGATTTTTAGCATGTTTCTGTTAGATAATACTATCTGTCCATGACAGCTGACTTCCCTACCAATAGGTCAAACCAGAATATAACCAACAATGACTATGGTACCAATAATGGGTAACTTCATCAAAACAAGTAGATAGTTTTATATGGGAATTGTAAACAATAACAATTAGTTATAAAGTTTTACAATGATAGATATAAATCAGTCCATAGGTGAATGAAAAAAATCAATGTCAAATAGTTTGGAGTTGGGTATGCTGTGTAAGATAGGTAGTAAATAACATACTGATTTCGCCAGCTGCGAGCCGGCAGCGTCCGTCAGTTAATTAGAACGCTCCCGTTACCCCGGGCCATCCTCCGCAGCACTCGCTATCTGCAAAATGTAGGAAACGAGACCGATAACACCAACCACGCCAGTTTCTAAAAACACACCCATTCCACATCACAATTTACTGCGTCTTACACTTTTAAAAATGATCAAGTCTTTATCCGAACCATCGCGATGTTACAGCTTTCCGTAAGCCCCGTAACAATTCATTAATTTAATTAATGCGAGCTCCAGATAAACGACACCGCAACCTACCTCGATGCAACCATCGGAACAAGATGACCGTCAAAGAAAATCTTTACTGGTAAATATAGTCTGAAACGCAAATATATAAGAACCTACACCTAGCCATTGCTAGCACCCTTTTCGTAGGGGTAGAATCGTAAAATATTGCAAAATACTTGGCACTTACATACAAAATTTCGCTTCAAAATGGCGTTGGGCGATCGTGCGCAATGATGGGTTTTTGTTTCATAAATAACACCATATAAAGTTTTCCATCACTAGAAATTCACTTAACTATCATTAGTTCACTTTCAAATAATCTCAAAGCTTTTCAAATTACAGAGATTTGTTGAAAATCTATATAAAATTATTTACAACTTTCCCGTATTGACCATAGATATTTTTTGTTTTTCTTTCTTTTTCATTTTCTCATCCATATAGGTCTTGCATGAGTAGTAGAATCGTAGTCGATCGATTATGATTAGTAGAAAGGTAGCTGTAAGTGGCCAAAGTTCAAAAAAAGCGGAACTGTGAAAGACCGAGTGAGTATATGAACGAACATAGTTCAAATCATTCATTCAAAAATACTCTGTGGATCTGTGGATTGCGGAAAAATTGTTTGTTTCGCACGCCGGTACTTTCGGAAAAACTCTAGAAAGTGAGTTTTCTGTGTTTTAGAAGTATAATTTTCGTTTATTTGAAGTTTTCTTTTTCGATAACTATGTAAACTAAAACGATAAAATAAATCTTTAGTAGTAAAATCTACAGACGCTGGTGGTCTCCTGGCACACCAACCAGCATCAAAATGGCGGGACGCACCGCATTTTTTGCATCTTGCTAACTCGGCAGATATACAAAAAGCTTGAATTGTTTCAATTGTTCATCTGTAACGACACACACAACAATACAGGAACTTCGTGTAGGAACACTCACTAAAATTCAAGGTTATACCATGTATTGACGGTCGCTTGGTTTTGATTGTGATTTTCTTGAATAGATGGCTGACAAGAAAAAAGAAGGCGGTGAGCCTGAGGGAGAAGAGGAATTCTCGGTGGAGAAAGTCCTTGACCGCCGTGTGAGAAATAACAAGGTACCTACTTATTTCTTTATTTTTTTTACAATAACCTCTGATGTTTCACTCCCTTCTTCACTAGCTGACCCTTGACTTCTTATTTCACAGTGTCCTATTGCAAAAAGGCCATGGCGAAATGATTTATTTACTAAAAAAACGGCAGAAATTGAAAGCAAACATAAAAAATATTTGTGATAAAAAAATTCAGACCAAACCTCTAACTTCAAATACCCTGGAGATCTAGATAACCACATAGGCTTCTTTATTTAGGTATAGTCCAAAATTACAATGAGATCAGGACATATGCAGGTTGAAAGCACAGGGAAAATACACGAATGATCAAACATTTTTCTTCTGTTTTTGCAATGTTGGATTGAAATTAAAATATTTTTTTGGTTTTAATTATGTGGTGTTTATTATTTTTTAGCATTGTTTCAATGCTCTATTAAAAGGAACTAAATGGTGTCAAAACAAACTACCTTAGTTTACTCTCAAAAATATACTAGTAATTGTGCTATCTATTTTACAATTGCTTGGAAGATATTGCCCCTGGGCAATAAAACTGCCCAATGTGCCATGTTAGTATTAAGATTAATAATCTGTATTTGAATTTTAATATTTTTTTGATTGTAGCATTGTGTAAACTCATTTCATGATTGAAACTGGAAAATGGGGTTTATATTGTATTTTGTTACTCTTATCTTTGTAGGTCATTGTGGGTAATGTATCCATACATTTTAATTTGTAAATTTCAGGTTGAATATTTCCTCAAATGGAAAGGTTATAGTGATGAAGACAATACATGGGAGCCTGAAGAGAATCTAGACTGTCCAGACCTCATTCAGGCATTTGAAGAGGCCAGAAAGAAGAAAGAAGCAGGTGTGTAAATATATAATAAATGTAAATAATTATTTAAATCTAAAAGTAAATCTGGCTGTCTGTCTGTTACGCTTTCACACTTAAATTATTGCTGTATCAATTTGGATGAATTTTGTATACCTACCTATATCAAAATTGGTTCATACATACAATAGATATAGATATCTTTTTATTTCCTTGGAGAAGGACATAGGCTACTTACTTTTGAACCTAAATTCAT
This sequence comes from Idaea dimidiata, assembly GCA_949358125.1. Taxonomy (NCBI): domain Eukaryota; kingdom Metazoa; phylum Arthropoda; class Insecta; order Lepidoptera; family Geometridae; genus Idaea; species Idaea dimidiata. The sequence goes on along the minus strand of OX442335.1, from coordinate 15,839,994 downwards.
TTCAGCTTTATAAACTTTTTCAGAGGGTAAAATTGCAAAAGTTGATAAAGATGCCAAAAAGAGGAAATCAACTGCCGCTACGCCTGATCTCAAAGGTGCCAAGAAAGCCAAAGGAGATGAAAAGAAAGCATCAGGTTTTGATCGTGGACTTGAACCTGAGAAAATTATTGGTAAATATGTAAAAACAGAATCTTAAATTACAACAGAACAGAATCTTAAATTCTTAGAGTTATAGTTGTCATTATCATCAACATCTGAGCCCTTATCCGTTCACTGCTGAACATGGCCTCCCTCATACAACTCCACCAATAGTGATTGCGAGCTATCTTCATTCAACAACTCCCTGTGACTGCTACAATGTCATCAGTCTGCTGAATAAATAAATAAATATTTATATATGGAAAAATAAAATGATAATAAATATTTCACTACATTGCACACAGCTCAATCTAGCCCCAAACTAAGCACTTGGCTTGATATACTACATATTATGATTTTTTTTTATTATACATGGAAAGACACCCCAGACCAGATACAAATATTTATTTGCACCCGACAGGAATCGAACCCGCAGCCTTCTGCATTGCACATTATTATTTTTCCCGGGTCTTATTCGCGTATAATTATTATTAAATTCTCTTACCTCGACGTTTCGATCATGTTACAATGATCTTGGTCGCGAGGGGACTGGGACCACATAATAATGAGTTCAAATCGTGTGAGTTTAAAATGTTTATTTCTGCATTGCAGTCGAGCGTCCGCCCGATGCGCCCCTGAGGCTGTCACAGTGCATTGTGGTTGCCACTTGAGGACTTACTCTTCAACGGTTATCTGTCCTTTGAGCTATATGGCCTGCCCTTTGCCACTTGAACTCTACTTATTTTGAGAGCTTGTGTGTTTATAAAAGCAAACAAAGAATTGTCTGGAATGTTGGTTAACTCTTATTGACCGCTAGATTTAAACACATCTATTGTGTGTGATATTACATTGTTATTACATACTGAGTGTGCAAGAAAACAAAAAAATATTCTGATGTCATTATCTTGAATATTCCAGGTGCTACAGACAGCAGTGGAGAGCTAATGTTCCTGATGAAATGGCAAGGCACCGACGAAGCTGACCTGGTGCCGGCCAAGCAAGCCAACGTGAGGTGTCCACAGGTTGTCATACAATTCTACGAGGAGCGACTCACATGGCATACACCTTCTGCTGAAGAAACTAATGATGACCAGTAAGTATAATAACATTGTGGGGGTTTCGCCTCCAGTAGTCTTGGCTCACGATCCCTGTTCTTAGGAGGGTTGTTGTTAGACAGGTGGCCGATCCTAAAAATATTACCATATCATTTTGTTTCAACAAAACTTCCAAGTAATTTGGTTTTTAGTGAACCCCGGGAAATATTTTTTTAAATAAATAATAAATATTTTATCAATTCAATCAATTTTTTTAACATGATTGTTAAGCGTTTGACCACATCCTCACCTGATGGTAAGTCATGATATGGTCAAAGACGTAGCACGCTCCGCTCGTTTAAAAGGATGAAGACGACAATTCCTTTGTTGCTTCACTGGTCTATATCAGGACGTGGACGAGTCCGTTTGGCGCTACGACTTAGGCCGGTGGGTAAAAATCCACCTAATGACCCAAACAAAATTACTCATTCAGTCAAATGTAAGTATACTACAAGTCACATACAATAATAAAAGTATGAGGCTCTTAGTGCGGTAAAAGCCAAGTGAAACTAAATTACAGTGCCACAAGTATAAGTTGGCGCGGTCGTGCGCCACTGTGTTCAGTTTAAAGACTGATTGTTTGGACTGTTTCCGGCTTTAGATAAGTTAGTGATAAAAAAACAAAAAAAAATTGATTTGAAACTTTATTACAAAAGCTTTTCTATAAAAAAATAAGTTGATATTCGATAATAAGTTCATATTTGTGTTTAGTTCCTAAAATCGCCACCGCCAACTTATACTTGTGGCACTGTATTTATTTATTTATGGATATTTTTAATGTTGGTAGTCAAGAATTTTAACTTTAACCATTATTTTTTACTTGTTTCAGGTAACAGACTAAGTGTAGATGAGGACTGTAAATTAAAAAAAAAACAAACAGAATTCAAACATCTCGTTTAAAAACTAAAATGAGAAAACATATTTGCAAAGTCACTATAGTCGCTCTATAGTTGTTGACAATGCTCAAACAATACATTTTTCTTGTTTTCCCAACTTTGTAGTGAAATGACACTAATTTTCTGGTTTTCATCGCCTTGTTTTTATTATCAGCATTGTTGCAATGTCTACCTTGAGGAAGGGGTCTGTCTGGTCTCCAAAACGTCTGAACGGCATTGCAACAAGGAGATAATGAAAACAACGCGAAATGAGTTTTATTACTTTATTTAAAATTTAATTTACAACGTGACCGCATATTCCACTAAATATGCCACAGTCTAAGATGACTTAGATTTTTAAGATTAGAAGTAAAATTTAAAATAGGTGTAATTTCTTAAGTGAATGAATGATCGATGGGGGAAAAACAAACTACAAAATAATTTTTGTATATTAAAATAAAATTGTAAAGGCATACTAAAATAGCTACATATAGAAATTCATTTATTGTCTACATTCGGAACATTTTTAATAGACTCTATAAAAGATATGACATGCATGCATACTTCGTTTCATGACCTGTCTGCAGGTCTGCAGTACTTAAGTGAAAAATTGTACTATAGATGTTATATCTGCTAAAATGGATATAACATCATGGCAGCATCAGTACCTCCTGGTCTTCCGTTAAGGTGTGAAATTTTGCACAGCATCGGTAGATAAAGTGTCGCGCGCGCTTCTTATCTTATAGAAATCTATTTATACTTAATATTGTAAAAAGTTCAGACAGAATTGGATTCCTATATGGACTGATGCGATATACCTACCGACTTTTTGGGAGTTCCAGATGTCCAGACTTTGAAATTTTCTGATATTCGTATAACCAGGCTTATTTTGATGTGTTGATGTTACACAACATAATTCTTTCAAAAACAGACATCGCTCAGTTATAATTATAATTATGTATAGATGAATAACAGATGACCAAACTTTGTTTTTAACCGACGAAAAAACAGGAAGGTTCTCAAGTCAACGCGTATTATAAATATATATTATTATGTATGCACAATAGCGCACATAACTTTTATTACTCGACTTAAGTACATGGAAGTAGAAATCATTTAAAAAAATGTTCCACGCAAACGGTGGTTTCGGGACCTAGAACGATGATTCGACCGCCAGTCTGTCATTAAAGATCGTCCGCCATTGGTCAATCCAAAGGTCGATCATTCGCAATACTGTACGGAACTTGTCAGTGTGTGCATCTGCTACTGTATGACCGTGGAACATGTTTTTTTTTCGAATTTAATAGTAAAGTAAGATCTCCATTTTATTTTTTCCTCGTAGATGTTAGCAGTAAAATATAAAAGTTTTTTAATCTGTCAATCATCCCTTAAAGCCGTAGTTACACTACCCTTCTCAGGCTCTCGTTGTCCACATCTATAGCACACAAAAGAAAATTTCGATGTGTACTCAAATATCTTTCGATGTTTAATAATTGTGGACAAAGGAAACCTGGGGAACGAAAAAAAAAACTGTCATCCACACAGAAAATCTGTCATTATTATAGTAGTACATTGTAATAATTTTATTTGTTATCGGTTGTGAACCGATTATGGCCATTAGGAAATTAGCCAGTGTCAAGTATTATTAATATATTATGAAAGTTACTTGCATCGAAACGGTCAAGTCGTCATAGTTAAAGTCAAGTCTAGAGAATCATTTGTAAACACGGCGGCCATTTACAAAGATTATTCACGGAGCTTTGGAGACAACGTTAAGCTTAGAGTCCACGTTTTGCACCGATTTTCACTTTCATTCCACTTGTCAAGTACACCTTCACGAAACTAAATTGATTAATATGCCCCCGAAATTAAACAATTTGCACGCATTTGAACTAGATTCTCCTCAACGCGTTCCCGCCAAAACTCACAATATGACTTATTATGACAGATGTTCTTCCTGGATGACAGTTTATTTTCGTTCGTAGAATTAAAGTATTGGCCTTACAAGTAGGGGTGTAATGTAACGAATGCTTTAAGCCACCCCCACACAGTTGCGGCATTGCGTCCTGTCTGTCAATACCGCACCTGTGCGGGGGTATTTTATTATATAAGTAAGGGGGTTTGTTTGTCTGTAACATTCCTGTCTCTATTTTACTTTGAGAGTATGAAGTAGGTACTATGAATGATTTACTATAAGTATGATAACGTTTATTTTTGTCGAAAATGTACAGTAAATAAAATAATTTGGCCACAAAAATTTGGTTTTTACTTCATCAACCATTTAAAATACTTATAACATATAAATTAACTGTATTAGTTCACGACTGAGAAGCCTTTGCTCGTCATTTTTCAAAATCGACATTAGTATGCTAACTCCTATAATATATTATTTTACGGTCGTTTATATATCGATGCCTCTGGGCTCAAAGGTCGTAAAGGGCCCAGAGGTATCGATGTGTAGATCTGTAAGAAATACATAATATGTACCTACTATACATAGGTAGATACATATCGGTGTAGGTAGAGTGCTCGCCATAATGGGGTTCCACAGAGCGATGTATCACGCGCCGCGCACTCCTGTCGAGACCTGCAGTGTTATTCTTTAATGTAACAGCCTAGAGCTCGACGCTGTTTCGGCGTCGAATCTGAGCAATACGACGTTCTGCTTGGACGCTCACTCTGATTCGACGCTTAAACAGCGTCGAGCTCTAGGCTGTTACATTAGAGAATAGCACTGCTGTACATAACACCTGCACTAAGTCGAAATAAGGCTACGGACGCATTCGTAGAAGGCTTGCTTTGCGCCTGGAGACTAACTAGCCAGGCGACTAGCTACTCTCCAGACACTAAGAAAGCCTCCTGGCAATGCGGACGTAACCTAAGTTGTTTATAGTCTGAGGTTAGATTTATGACTAAGTGTAGAATGCGCTAATTAATAGGGTTTTCTAAATTTCAACGCGATGTGCTCCCCGGTTCCCGTAGCTTAGTTGGTTAGAGCTCCTCTACGGTGAAGCGGAAGTCGTGGGTTCAAACTCTACCGGGAAAATTGTTTAGATTCAACTACAATATCTAAGGTTCGCCATTAAACTTTTGATAATAATGCATTCTCAGTTCTGGCGTCAAATGAGGAAATATCATTGCCATTATTTCTTTCACAATGTTTCCTTCTGGAGTACCAGGAATTTCTGAACTTATGAGAGGATAAATCGCTAAATGCACTTCTTTTTCATTGCCACATTTTAATATATATTTGTAAAATCTTAATGCAGAACGACGATCCCCTCCTAGAAAATCGTCCATGATGTCCTTTAGAGCTATTGTAAAAAGCCTATAGACTGACGGATAGAATTTATTCATATCAGAAATTAACAGTTCTGTGCAGAATTTTCCAAACTTTGGACCAATGACTTGATTCATTTCTTGCATATATGGCCACAGATTTCCATATCCTTTTTCATTTTTTTCTTTATAATATGCTTTTAAAACATTTTTATTGTCATTCATGAATCTAACTAATTCTGCAGCCAAATTCCAATATGTTACAGTTGTGTAACCTCTTTCATAGCCTAAATCTTCTTCTAGTTGTGATTTAATGCTTTGGAACAGTTTAACTGGTATATGCTTTTCTTTCTCAAGAGTAATATCTTGAAAGCGTTTTGTTAGCTCCCTTAGCATATTTCTGGTACTAGAGTTAACAAAGTACACAGCCCACTTCAGTGGAAGTGTGGTTCTTTTAATTATTGGAACAATAAATTTCTCGTATCGTCGTATTTGTACTTGTTCATCATTGCTCTGCAGTATTAAAGCGGCAAAAATGTGATAATCCAATGATGTAAAACCAGGAAACTTTTTATGAATATCCATATTCTTCAATATAACAGTGAAAACTAAGTCCTCTTCCAATAATTCTATCATATTTAAAGCGATATAACCCATTTTCTTGATTGGTGGCCTAAATCTTCTGTTAAAATATAGGCCATACGTCAATAAAAATTTGTATACCAGCATAACGTATTCCGGTTTTATAGAAAGAGGAATCTTCGAAACGTTGGCTAGTTTAAAAACAAGTTTATCTCTACCACAAGTGGCTTCGTTTAGCCACTTACTCATTACATCAAAAACTTTTCTGATTTGAGTTTCATTTGATTCGTGGCAAAGACGTTTGTGGGCACATATTAAGATAACCATGCGTACAGTGCTTTTTATTTTAAATGAATATGGTCTCGTTTCTGTTTTATTCCAAACTTCATGATAAATTGACGTTAGATCTTCTATGCTGAGTTTTTGAAACGATAACCGAATACTAACCTTCTGCACACAGTTAGGCGCATTCACTATCTCGGCCATATATTGTTTAATCTTGCTTGAGCTAAGCTGGTGTAATATTCCGCAGAATGACGGAATTGTGGATTGTAAACTTGATCCCTTTGCATATGGTAACAAATAATTAATCGGAGCTAACGGCCGTGCCATATAAACTCTTTTACCAATATATTTATATACTTCATTTAGGTGCTTTCCAACATTATCTCCAGTAGGGGCATACTTTTTGAGAAACTTTTTAAGTTCAATTTGAGATAGAAGTAAAAATATTCCGGTCAATATAGCATTGTTGACGTTTTGTTTACTATCTATTATGCTCAAGTACGATACCTTAATTTGTTTAGCTAGAGTGTCAGGCCAATATATTCTAATCTTTCTAAGAAATTGGTTTATTGAAATTTTGTCGTTGTTTATCATCCACATAATTTGGTCTATGTGATTCAGCAGTAAATTGGAATCGTGCTTTAAAATATTAACAAAAACTCGGTCACTTGGATCTAACGAAAGCGACTCTTTAAACAGAAATTTTCTCCATTCTTTATTCTTATGGTACAAAGAAGATAAATCGACTTCGTAATTGTTGATTTTGTTGAAATTAATTATTTCAGTAATTTTACTAAGAATTGGAGAATAATCTTCAATAGATTTTTTCCAGTCTTCTAATAGATTCAAGAGCTCTTGTAAATTTGCAAAATATTTGGGGAAAGTATCTGAGTTTAGTTGGTTGTGTTCAATGTCATTATTTAAATAGTTATATAAGTAATCAAATACAGCATCTTTATCTTCTTGGGATTTTAATTTTTCTTCATACAACTTCATCGTATTGAACTTAAATTTTGATATGACAACGTCTGGAATGTCTGCTCCACGAATAATACTTCGAACCATTATTGCGTGTATGAAATCTTGTATATTATTTTCTGACTTATCAAAGTCAGCGACACTGTGGAATAGTTTATTTAAGATTTCCCAAGTTTCATTATCAAATGCATATGCGTTAGTTTGTGTAAGAACATAATTAATAAATTCAATTGTATATTCTTCATCAATATGCTTTTTAGTATAATATCGAAGTAATGCACAAATATTTTTCGTATTATGCCCTGCGGTAAATAATACCACTTCCACCATTGATTTTCTTTTACTTGGGTACGATTCGGCTTCAATGAGTTTTTTGATATTATCAAAAGCTATTTCGAACGGAGCATATTTGTATATTTCGTATATTGTATTTCTGCCGTTGTAGCCACTATATTCAACACATAGATGAAGCAGTATATCACCTTTGCCTTTTTCAAGTTTTTCTCTATTTACTACATATTTTGTCATTAAATCAAATCTGTTTTCTTCCGGAAAAAAATGTATCCAATGTTTAATATTTGATCGTTCAAAGAGGCGATTTTGACGACAAATCCGAGGAAGCCATTTTTTTCTGTATGTTTCATTATCTTTTATATATTTAGCAAATGTAATGCCGTCGACAATGTTTATAAAACGATTTAATTGTTTCAGAATTCTTTCGGGATACGTCTTCATTATATATTTCGTTAATTTCGGTTTAAATTTAAAATAACATTTTGATTTTTCTAAAAAGTTTAATAGCTTATCAGTGTTTTTTAAAAGATGGCGTCTACAACGTTGATGTTTAACAGCTTCTTCGAAAATTGAAAATGATCGTTTAGTAAGCCTTTCTAAGAAATAATCTGGAATATCTTTTTGGTTCTCACGAACTTCCTTCACCACGAAAGGTACCGAACAATGTTGTAGCCATTTGTATGCCACCTTACGATCTTTAATGCTGACATAATTATAGAATTCTTCAACTCTCTTCTCGTTTTTCAATTGAAGTCTGATATTAAGTAGCAATTTGTTGAAAGCTTTAGCAATCATATGCGGTAAAAGTTCGTTATATATATATACCGGGTTCATAATGTGTGCGTATCGATTATCAGTTATTAACCAAGAACTGCGATTGAGTGCTCTCGACACGTATAGCATATCTTCACCTTTTAGCACTTCGAGTATAAAATCAACATTTCTGGCTGCCGCAGCCACTTCTATTTTCACTAGATTCGGAAGATCTTCATCCTCAATCAATGTCAAATCTATCGGTTGATTAGTTCCAAACGTCCTGTTGACTATCGTGTTGAAGGAGCGATGTCTTTCTCCCAGATTCCTGCCTTCTAGATCTAGTGACGCCATCTGAAGTAATGTTGCCTAAAAAAAATAATTAGTTAACAACAGTTTAAATATGTTGACTGGTTTTATTTTGTACCTATTACCAATGAGTCTATTAAAGTTATAGAGACGCCATTGCAGAACAAATCATTATTGAAAAGCGGCCCAATTGTATGCTATACAACCTCATTATTTATATTCATTCACATAATTTAAAGAAGAAATAGACGAAACTCTATCTCTTTCTAAAACATAAAGACTCAATGCTACTTGCATGACGTAAGAAAGAGATGTCATAATATTATTATGACATCTCTTCTTCTTCTTTTTTAGGGTTTAATGGCTTTGTGTGATCACAAATTCTGCCAATGACACGTAGTGAAGAAAGTACAGGATTTAAAGGTTTGTTCCTCGTTTTTATTTTATTTTTCCCCCCTTGTTGAGACGACTACGTAAGCTAGAACAGACACAAACACATTGTTATACTAACTACAAGACGACACAGGGTTAGATAAAAATAATAGTACTTTAGGATATAGATATATAGGAAATAAATTACATATACTATTATGATAAAGTTAAGAGGTAGAAATAGAAATATGGACATCACACTTTAATTTGGCTAATAAAAATAAAACTAGCTACGGCATATATAATATTCATATCGGAGGAGGAAGACATAACCCATAATAAGGATTTAATGTTTATAGGACGTGGAACATCTGGGGGAAGAAAATCACGAAGGGAAAAGTGGGAGTTTGGACAATTAAAGAAGATGTGGTCCAAATCGCCCTCGTCTAGTCCACATTCACACAGGGAGGTGTCCCGAATCCTGATTTTTCGCAAGTGGACTGGGGTACAGCAGTGACCCAAACGGATACGGGATATAATTGTAGTGGCTCGTTTCGGGATATCGCGATATTTAAAAAACCAAGGTTTTATCGGGATTTCCGGCTGGATTTCAGCGAAAGACCTACCTTTGATTCGTTTAGAGATGGACCATTTTTCGTTCCATGCAATGGATAGATGTGCTGAAGCTTGGGAGATAATATCTTGGGAATAAATATGTTGGTGAGAAGGGATTCCTATCCGGGAGGCAGACTTGGCACACCAATCCGCAGACTCATTGCCTAGAATACCACTGTGTCCTGGAATCCAAGACAATACAATTTCTATTCCTCGATCATGACAGCGGAGCAAGGCTTCCCTGATCTCCAGAATAATAGGGAGCTTTTCTTTGGACTTGAATGGGTTACTTTGGATTGCCTGGATACAACTAAGAGAATCAGTTAGTATCAGAGATTTTCCTAAATTGTGGGATGCTATAAATTTTATTGCCTCATATATAGCAATGGCTTCGCCAGTAAAGTTAGAACACATATGTGGGCATTTGAAACTTAACGCCAATTTAAATTTTGGAATCCAAACTGCGGCACCTACGTCTTCATCAGAAGATTTTGATGCATCCGTGTAAATAGGTAGCCAATCTTGCCACTCTGTCAAAATCTTCTGGTTAAAGAGATCATTAGCGATTGGAGAATTTTTAGGGATGTTAAAGTTGTAAGTTCTGGGTTTAAATATGAGTGATTGATATGAATTGCAAAACAAAGGATAACTAACGAAATTGCGAACAGGATGGGGTAAATTTAGATAACGGGAAAGGGACTTTACTAGCATAAACTTAGGATCGTTATTAGATAGTTGTTGAAGAAGAATGAGTTTTGGAAGAAGGGGATGGTCCGAGATTTGTAATAGTTTCCCAACATAGCGGTCGCATAGGTATTGTCTTCTTAAATGTAGAGGGGCTTCAGCACATTCGATTTGGAGGCAATTTATTGGGGATGATTTCATTGCTCCAATGATGATTCGGAGGGATTTTGACTGGATTTTATCCCATGTTTCAGAAGAAGCTTTATTAAGAGGTTCCAATACAAATGAGCCGTAATCTAAAAGGCTTCTAATGATCGCGTTATATAAAAGCTTTTGACAGTAAGGGTGAGCGCCCCAGCGAACTCCAGACAGAGCACGTAGTACGTTGACCCCACGATCACATTTGTCCTGTATGTACTTACAATGATTTTTACCAGATACTTTTGTGTCCAGGAATAGTCCTAAAATTTTTACACTGTTTTTAATTGGAATATGTTCACCCCTGTAGGTGATTTCAAAAGGAGGTATCGAACGTTTGTTGGTGAACACAACCGTTGAACATTTAGTAACTGACAGGGATAAGTCATGACTGTCTAACCAATCGCCCAAATATGACATAGCAGAGTTTAGTCTCGATGCAGCCTCAGATATAGATGAAGATGTAACGCATAATGCCAGATCATCAGCGTATTGTAGAATCTCGGAAAAACTGATTACAACTGATTCGAGATCGTGTGTGTAAAGGCTATAAAGAATTGGGCTCAGTACCGAGCCTTGTGGGAGGCCCTTCCATATTAGTCTTGGAGATATATTAGAATCCTGAGACCTAACGGTAATTGATCTGGCCATCATTAAGTTACAAATAAAATGTGACATCTTCGCCGGAATGTTCAGATGGAGCAATTTTTGCCTGAGCACTGCAAGATTCACGTTATCGTATGCTGAGGCTATATCCAGAAAAACACCTACTAGGTATTGTTTTTGTTTGATTGCAATATTGATGTCTGTAGTTAAAATACTCAAACTATCCAATGTGCTAAAGCCTTTTCTAAAGCCGAATTGTGACTTAGCTATGATTTTGTTTTTTTCCAAGAACCATTCTAATCTGTTTTTAATTAATATTTCCGCGACTTTGGCCAAAACAGAAGATAGGGCGATAGGCCGATATGAGGAAGGATCGGAAGGATCCTTTCCAGGTTTGATTATAGGGATGATTATTTGAGATTTCCAGGATTTAGGTATTATTGATCCAAAAGAGAAAAAGGTGTTGATGAGGGTTAAATATTTATTTTTTGATGCGTCATTTAAATTTATTAAAAATGAATACGGAATGCCATCAATACCTGGAGAGGAATCTGATAAACCTGAGAGGGCACAACCTAACTCATCCAGAGAAAATGGATCATCTAAAGGATCGGAAGAGGATAGAGAATGTAAAGAAGAGGGGAATTGGTCCATGTAGGGAATTGTGGGAGGGGCCAATTTATTAGTGAAACTTTGGAGCCATGAAAAAGGATCGTTAGATGTTACATTTTGAGAGTTTGCTGCACACCTAAATCTTTTTAACTGTCTCCAAACAATAGATGGTGGGGATCTAGGAGACAGAGATTCACAGAAATTAGACCAGCCCAATCTTTTTTTTTGTTTTAGAAGTCTTCTTGTTGAAGCAGAGATTTGTTGGAAAGTTAAGAAGGTTTCCAGAGACATATTTTGGTTGTAGTTCTTTTCAGATTTTTTTCTCTTTTTAATCATTTGTGTACACTCGCTATCCCACCAAGCGGGAGAGGTTTTACCTGAGGGAGGAGATTTTAGAGGGAAGTTAGAGTCCGCGGACGACAAAAGAGAAGATTCAAATCGGGAGTAAGCTAGTAAAGCATTCTCTTCGGAGATGACAGGTAATGATTCCAAATGTTTGTCTACATCCTTAGCATATGTAGACCATTTTTTGTTATTTAATTTAGGTAATCTATATTTCAAAAGTGGGGAAAAGGTTTGGGATGGAATGTTTTTATCAATGACCGAAATAACTATAGGATAATGATCGCTGCCATGAGATGTGGAGAGGATGTTCCAATTTATACGGGAAGCCAGCGAGGGGGAGGAAAATGTTAAGTCAACGGCACTTTTGTTATGCTCTAAAGGACGAGCTCTCATAGTGGGGGATCCATTATTTAAAATGCATAAATTGAGATCATCTGTGATATCAATTAATATGGGAGACAGGGAGTCACATTTGTAAGAACCCCAGGAAGTATTATGGCAATTAAAATCACCCATGATAATGAAAGGATGTGTCAAAGTGGAAATAATATTAAGTAGGTGAGATAAAAGATAGGCATTAGGGTTGGGGATATAAATTGATAGTAGGTTGATATTACATACTTCAGCTGCAACAGCATTTATACCATCAGGAAGGGACGGAAGAATGATCTGATGAAAAGGGAGGGAACGCTTGATGATTAATGCGCAACCAGCATAGCCGTCAACTCTGTCATCCCTAAGACAGGCATAATTCGGGACTCGGAAAGGAGATCCCGGAACAAGCCATGTTTCAGAGATGGCACAGGCGGCCGGCTTGTGTTCATTAATTAGTGAAAATAAGTCGGGCTGTTTGGGTCTAAGACTCCGACTGTTCCATTGAATCATTACAAAGGGGAGCATTGTGAGTCTTACTCTCGACTGTTCTTATTAGCCTTTGGGCGACGTTTTCAGGTAAGAGAATGTGACTTGAGGAAGTCAACACTTGTATAAGGGTGTTAATAAGATGTTCCAACAAAGTAATGTTGGGTAGAGCATGAGGTGAGGAAGAAGTACTGTCATTAGGGTATGCACTTCCATTAGGGAGGGAGGGAGGGAGGGGGGTTGTTCACAATATCTTGGTGAGCTGAGAAGTCATAACAAGAGCCAGGAGAGGTTCTAGGGCGGGGGGTGCGAGTTATAGTTTTTCTATACGAAATTTGAGAAGTGGGAGGCCTAGAGGCTTGGGAGGAATTGATTTGAGGGGGAGGGCGAGACAAAAAAGAAGAAGGTTGATCTCTGGCAATCTCAGCAAAAGATTTTCGTGAAGAGGGACACTGGCGAGCTGCTTCGGAGTATGGGATGTTGTTGGTGGACATAATAGATTTAATATTTTTTTGGCGAGTGTGCTCTGGGCAGTTTTTATTGATGGCAAAATGGGATCCGGCACAGTTTAAACATGTTTTTTTTTTTTTTTTTTTTTTTAAAGTTCCAACTTTGTCAGTTGGAGTCTTTTGCTGTCCCTATCATAAACAGGGGACTGTCACTCTTATTTTTGTTTCTTGAACGTTTGTAATTAACCCACTTATTGTGGAGATGTAGTAATATATAAATAAATAATATATAATATAATATATTTCACCTAGTGTAATATGTTTTATCACAGTCATTTTTCCTAACCTATATTTAAAATTGTAAAACTAAAATATTGCGTTAAAATTGTATAATTTGTCATTTGAAATAAAAGCGTATAAATAAAATTATTTAAAATCAAGTTAAAACTAATATAATAAAATGCTTACGTGATTCGTAAATGTCATTTGAAATTGTCCATACTTAAAAAACTTAAAACTAAGGTCGATTTTTGTCTATCACAGGTCATTATCACATATGGTATCATCATTTTCTTTCTCGTCTCTTCCCACAGTGTTGCGAAAAAGCCGTACTCCATTTTTCTCACTCTGTTTTTGCTGAGCTCAGGATTTATCAAAATCCCGTAGCCAGCAAACCAACTCTTTACTTTCCATTTACTCCCCATCGGCTCCTTCGCAACTCTCCGGATCTGAGCTAGGGTGGGACAATCGAGGTCCTGTTTTCCGCTTAGTGTCTTTCCTCTCCATCGAAATTTCACATTTCGTGCGAGCAAAGTTCGCACCCTATCGATTGTCCCGTCCCTTGCCCCACTCCCGACCCCGGTTGAAATACCAGAGGTAGAGCGACAGGTCCCCGTGACCACCTTAGCAGTATGCGACCGCACTCCGCGCGACTTCCTCCCACTTCTTCCGCACGGGGCAGCATCTGTCGAAAGCGTTGTGGTTGTACTCGCGTACCCCCGACTTTAGACAGACGCTGCACCGCGCGGGTTCGTCGAGGCGGTCGCATTCTGCCTTTTTGTGGTCGCCGCCACAATGGCTGCAGATCGCCTTTTCCTCCCCCGGGGCTTTGCAGAACCTCCGCCCATGTCCGTAGCCTAAGCACCTAGTGCACTGGACTAGTGGGCTTTGGTCCTGCACGACCACCCGCTGCAGGTCGACATGAATTCGCTCTGCAGCGGTCAGTCGCTGCCAGATGGAGGGAGACGTCTGCAGCACAATGTGGCTGGTCAACGGGTTCCTCGCTCTCCTCCGGTACTTCACCCGCATCTCCTCCTTCTCCATGTCGATACCCTTTAAGGTGGCGGTGTTTTGCCGCTTGATGGCCGTTATCAACTCGTCATCCGTTATGTACGACATGACGTCCTTGATAACGACCATCGGGTTCTTATTTTGCGCCTGTTTAATTTCTAAGTCCTTCCCTCTTTCTTCTAGACTTTTCCTTACCCTGTCCAGATCCTCCCTTTCCCGGCAAGATACCACCACTCCTCCCTCTCTCGACTTCCTCACTCTCTCAACCCTGACCCCTGTCTCCCCGGCCTGCACCGCCGTCCTAATCCTCTTCATCACTTCGTCGGAGTGCGATAGGTCCGTCGAAGTCACGATGACCGAATGCAACGCCTTGCGCTGCTGCCGTGCAGGCTCCCCAGCGTTTTGAGGAGCCGCCGCTACTTGCGCGTAGGTAGCCTTTTCGGTCAGTCGTGACTCCGCCCGCTCTATCGCCTCCTTCGTCTCGCGGTGCAGGTCCCTATTTCCCCCCACATCTCTTCCTATCTCCTCTACTGCGTCCTTCGTGCCCTTTATCAGGGCAAGTCCCTCATCGGCCTTTCCCTCTAGAATGCTCCGCATGTCCCTCAGCTCCTCGAGGATTCGGGCGGAGCCGTTGGAGCTTCCCGGCGGCGTCTGCGGGACGGGTCTTGTGTCCCGCCGCACGCCGGGCAGCGGTGTCGCCTGCTCCAACTGCCTCACCATGCGGAACATTCTGTCGATAAGGGACTTGACCATGATTTTGATGGTGTCCTTAATGTTCCCCGATTCCTCAAGTTGGAGATAGGCCTCCTCCATGACCCACCGTGCTTCGGCGGTCCGGTTTGGGAAGCCCTTCGGCTCCTCGAGGATCGGGGTCGCCTCAGTCGAGGCCTTCGTTGGCGGCTTCCGCTTCGCCTTCTTGTCCTTAAGGACGAAAGTCTTGTCGGTCTCACCCGATGTTGGTCCATTCGGTGAGACCGACAAGGCCCTGGCCTCCGCGTCTTCCCACTCGTCGATGCTCTTCCTGACACTGCGGGCAGTGGCAGGGAGAGCAACGACGGGGGGCCTTGATGTTGTGGCCCCTTTTTGGGCCAGCCTATTACGGGTGGCCGGGGGTACGCCGGTAACCGGTGTGGAAGCCGCCAACGCGGGCCCTTTATTCAATCCTTGTGCGAGGGTGGGGTCATGACGGGTCGCGGGACCATCTAGGGCCCCCGCGTCCGTCGAGCTAGTTGAGCCTGATGCGGCCTGGTCCAAAGCCGCGGCCTGCGCGGCGGTCAAGTTGTCCAGTTCGTCGTTAGTGTCCATTTTCCCGGTTTTGGCCGGTCCCTGAGGGGTTCTAAACCCGAACATATTCGAATATGTGGCCCACTAACGTGCCCCTATCAAATTCAGGCGATTTAGATCGCCTCCCACCGAAAAAACCAAAGTTAAAATTCCCGCCAAGCTAGAAGTCTAGCTTAGCGAGAGACCAAAGGGTGGGTGGGCGGGCAAAAAATGCGTAATTTGTGCGGGATAGGTACGGGATAGGTGTCTGAGGGTTTAGGGGATGTAGGAGGGGGTTGTTTGGAGTAGTTTTGAGGGAAATTCGCGAAAGTTTTCCTAAGAAAATTTCGAGAAAACGGGAAAATTCGCACAAAATTCACTAGAAATATGTAAAATTTGACAAAAATTTCGAAAATAACTGTTATTAACTGTGTCTATTGTATTTTTCAGGAGCAGGGAACACCACCGGGATGCCGCTGTATAGTCAGAAACTCAAAAAGTCTAATGAAAAATTTCCAAAAATCGACGATGTATGAAAAGTTGGTATCGGTTACGTGAATTTTCTAAGTCCCAAAATAGTAGGTATGCAGGCAAAAATGCGTAATTTGTGCGGGATAGGTACGGGATAGGTGTCTGAGGGTTTAGGGGATGTAGGAGGGGGTTGTTTGGAGTAGTTTTGAGGGAAATTCGCGAAAGTTTTCCTAAGAAAATTTCGAGAAAACGGGAAAATTCGCACAAAATTCACTAGAAATATGTAAAATTTGACAAAAATTTCGAAAATAACTGTTATTAACTGTGTCTATTGTATTTTTCAGGAGCAGGGAACACCACCGGGATGCCGCTGTATAGTCAGAAACTCAAAAAGTCTAATGAAAAATTTCCAAAAATCGACGATGTATGAAAAGTTGGTATCGGTTACGTGAATTTTCTAAGTCCCAAAATAGTAGGTATGCAGGCAAAAATGCGTAATTTGTGCGGGATAGGTACGGGATAGGTGTCTGAGGGTTTAGGGGATGTAGGAGGGGGTTGTTTGGAGTAGTTTTGAGGGAAATTCGCGAAAGTTTTCCTAAGAAAATTTCGAGAAAACGGGAAAATTCGCACAAAATTCACTAGAAATATGTAAAATTTGACAAAAATTTCGAAAATAACTGTTATTAACTGTGTCTATTGTATTTTTCAGGAGCAGGGAACACCACCGGGATGCCGCTGTATAGTCAGAAACTCAAAAAGTCTAATGAAAAATTTCCAAAAATCGACAGTTTAAACATGTTGCGTTAGGTTCAGTTAGTAGGCAACTCTCACCAATGTGAGATTGTGCACATCTGTAGCATCTTGGTGTTGAGCGACATTGGGATTGAACATGACCGAAACGACAGCATTTAAAACATTGGATTGTGGGTAGTTGGTAAGTGTCAACTAACAAAGAGGAGTTGTAGAGGTAGACACGCTCGGGAAGGTTTTGGCCTTGGAAGGTTACTACGACTGTACCAGTTGGAATTAATTTAGTGTTGCCATTTTCAGTCTCTTTTCTGTGCATTCGTCTCGATTTCAAAAGGATACCAGAATTGGATGGAACTATCAAAGCCTCTGCAAACTCCGACATGGGCATGTTCGTAGGGATACCTCGAACAACACCCATACAAGAGTAATTATATGTAGGGATAACATATTTGAAGGGGATTAGGTCAGGGATAGGGTTTTTCACAAAATCGTTAGCTGCTACTGCTGAGGTGAATTGTATGGATACTCGATTTCTACCTACTAGTTTAATACCGTCTTTAGTGATGTCCTTTATATCGATTCTAAATAGCATACGTCCAACTTGGATAGGTTTGAGTTGAATGCGATTTGGTTGATTCGGGTCACTTTCCAAGCTCATGTGGACTATAAAAGGGCCACTATCTGTTTCCTGATATAATCTATTCTCCTCACTGAGGAGGGGATGGGTATCATCAGTCATCAGGCGTTGAATTGGGACTGGAGTTAATAATTTGTTTTTTTGGATTTGCGAACAATTGGAGCGTCTTCATTTCCTCTAGTTCTTTTTTGGCAAAGTGAAGCTGACTCAGATTTAGTTTGATCTAGTACCTCTTCGGTACGAATATCCGTTGTTGTCACCTCAATATTCAACGCCACCTCCGGAGGTACGGCCCCGGGGTCTGGCACGTGGTTACCCACCATTATTGTAAATACAAGATAGATTTACAATAATGGTTGAGTTTTTTTGGGAAAAAAAAAAAAAAAAAAAAAAAAAAAAAAAAAAAAAAAACAGGTTACTTACCAATATAATATATTAACAAATATACCACCACCTTACTTAGCCACCTCAACTACGAATTACGACGACAAAGCCGTAAAAACTGTTATATTTTCGATATTTCCGCGGAATCGATGTACAATCTTACACAAACGAAAGCAAAATCTCATTATGACATCTCATAGCGGTTAGGAGAGAATGATAAAACGTCAAAGTCAAAAACTTCGTTGAGTTTTTGGAAAAAAAACTTTTTCAAAAAATAAACTAAAATAAATAAATACAGCTTTACTTACGTATTAAATGAAATATTTTTGCCAGTTTTTGGAGTATAATTCGTGCATCGCCTAAATACGCACGAAGGCATTGTTGTCTGTGAATAATGTTGTGAAAGTGAACTAAATGTACTGTGTGTCAACAAGCGGGTGATCGTGACGTGAGCTGGGATGGAACTAAGACTTCTCAGGCTAGATGCTTGCATTTGTGTAGCCAAGAAATTTGCCCTATTACGTATCTAGACGTTTTTACATATCTCTGCCTATTAATAAACTGTTTTAACAGTAAATATGAGGATCTTCTCTGTACTGCAACTCAAACCGGAAAATGAGTTTCATTTCAAATTTTATGCAATAATAAAATCACTGTGACAAATATTATGCAAATCTTACTTACTGTTGTAAAATTAAATATTAGGTACAAATAAATATTATGCTCAACCTACATTTCAATGTAAAAGTGTTTGTTACTTCTTTATGCAAAAGTTACTGAACCGAAAGCGATGAAATTTCCTTAGAAGAAAGTTCGAGTTCTAAACACTATAAATTTCAGTCAGAAATAACTCACTTTAGTGTAATCACGTGTAATTAAAGTTTCCCTCTGGTTCCGAACGCTCCAAAACTTTATTTTGATCCACTAACCTACTGTTTCTTTTACAACTTTTCATTAAATGATACGATCGCGGTGGTTATGAAGCTGTTATGTAAAAATGCCTACTATTTTTGTCTCACTGTTATCATATCACAAATAATTATGTATTGCGCAAACTTTAACAATCTCGTAAGTTAGGAGCTGCCAAAATATAAAGAAACTCCTAACTTAACACTGGTTGAATGAATTAATCACATGAACACTACATTGGAACGTAGGTTACATTTAGGGTTGCCAACCGTACTATAAAATATAGTATTATACTATATTTCAGCTCTGCGTACTATATACTTTAGAAAAAACAAAAAGTACGCAAAAATACTATATTTGTACTTTAGAAACTTCAAAAGTTTATTTTGTTTTCCCGGAAAAAGTCGGGTTAAAGTGCGACGCTTTTCATGTGTAAATAGTATAATTGGTTCATCTTAATGATTTGCCCTTAGGCGAACAAAGTTTACTATTGAAATTAATAGGTCAAGTGCCAAAAATACCTGGTTTATTTGTACTTAATCTACAAGTAAGACACTCAATTTTTGTATTTTCATCTCTTGCAAACAGTTGGTTAAAAATACTATTTTATTGGGGGCGTACTATATTTATTAGCACCAAATACTATATTTTAGGGAAAAAGTGTTGGCAACCCTAGTTACATTGGTGTGCGTGCGTATATATTTACGTAGCTGGTAGGTGTACCAATCGTATATCTTACATCCTTCAATGATTATTTCGGGTTGACCTTGATAGTGTTTCGTTAAAAAATGAATAGTTTTTGTAGGTTGCTGTGTAAGTTCATTCGACGACGTTTTGGTGGAGCCCGACGACCTCTGTGGCGCGACGGGCGACCCTGTTGCAGCGCAGAAAGTTGCGGTTTCTTTTAATAATTAGCATTGGAAATAGACAAATGAAATTTAAAGGAATAAGGAAAGTGAATAACATCCTTTCCATTATTTAAAACGTTTAATAGCTCAGTAAAATATCAAAAAGTTTACAAGTATCTGGTAAAACGCTTACATTAGTAGGTATGATCACATAAAAAAGAAGCATTAAAATTAGCCATTATAAAAAAAAAATATAAAGACCTACTTTTGCAAAATATCACGAACATAAATAAGGAAAGCTTAGTATAATATATCTAAAACAATTTTTATAAAAATATTTTTACATTCTTTTGTTCCTCTTCTTCCTCTTCGTCTTTAAATTTGTTATAGTAATGCATTTTAATCTCCACAGAAGGATGTTGTCGTATTATATTTTTCAATTTCTTAGCTTTCTCTTTTTCTTCAGTTGACACATAGTGTGGATATATTTTTAGGGCCGTGAGATAAGCCTGATGGAACTCGCTGTCATTCAGAAGTAACTCGCACATATACAGCTTAACGCTCTCTGGGAATATATTCCCTATGGCCATGTCTACAGCCCTCGAATATAAAATGTATATTGATGGGAAGTATTCTTTTACGTCCTCTTTCAAATATTCAATGCATAGTTTACTTAATTCCGGTGTAATATCCGAACATAAAGTGTCCCAGTTCTCATTATTATGTTTTTCAATTAGTTCAGTGATTCTTACGGCCAATTTGAACATAGTTAACATCAGATAGTTTTCAGTGATGGAAAGACGTTGCAATTTGTCCAAGATGGATTTGAATATTTCAGTAGGAACAATGAGTTTGTTTTTGTGCACATATTCTTTTAAATCATTCACGAGGCAGAGAAGAATTTGTAGAAAATGACGTCGCATGAAATAATCACCTTCGTTGGTTTCATTCCATTTATCGAGTGAAAGTTTTATCAAAGGTAGTATAACCTTTTCGCAGAGTTCTATTTGAGCTTCTTTATTTTCACTTGTTAGAATGTACGACGTAATAACAGGTACCATACCAGAGTGTGCGCTGATATTCCTAAGATATTTTCCTTCGTACTTCGTAAATTTTTCATCTACAAACTCCTGAATTAATTGTTCCATGAATACAGGATCCATATCCTTCATTACGTCTCTCGTGTAATTTGCTAACATATCAATTTTGTAGACGAACTCATCGTTTTTAGTTTCTTTATACAATTCTTTTAAAAATTTGTAACTTTTCATCAAAAATTTCGCTCTAACTTTCAGCGGTACATTTTCTATTTGATGTAATAATTGATATATTTTATTGTCTTCCTTAAAAGTGAGATTATCCATAAACACGTTTAATAATTCCCATAAACTGATTACTTTGTTATCGTCCTTTTCTTTACACAGCAGGTGGTAGGTTAGTTCGAAAACCACTGCTCGAATACTAAGATTTTTTGACTCATTCCATATATTAGACAAATATTGCTTTAATTCATTTTGCTCCAGTTTAAGAAAAGCAAACCGTAACCCATGCTTCTGAAGAGAGACGGGAGCATTTAACATCTTCGGAATATTAACTTGACTATCTTTGTGATTTAAGTTATAGAATATAGCAAGAAGGGAGGGCACAGCATATTGCAAGTAATCTCCTTTCGCATAAAGTAAAATAGAGTCTGGTGATGGTTGAGGTCGCGCGATGTGCATGTTCTTAGCGATCGCCCTTTGTAGACCAAGAGATACCTCGTCGGTTTTATTCCAATCAATTTTCGGAGTTTCAGGAGCATGTTTTTCAATAAGTTTTGAAAGAGGATCTGATGAAAGCAACGTGCATAATCCTCGTACAGTGGCTGTCTGACCTCCTGATTGACTAAGCCGCGTTCGATAAGTATCCGTCCACTCGTTAGCAATACTACTAGGCCAATAAATTCTCAGTTTTTTATGCACCTGTTTTAGAGAAAGCTTGTCATCATTCCGTAACTGGTCTACGTCTCCTTGATGACGTTTCAATAAACTTGGGTCGTGTTTAAGAGCGTTGATGCAAGCATCCTGCGTTGGATACAAAAGTAACGATTCTTCAAAAAGATGTTTTCTCCAACTTTTATTCTTATTATAAAGACAACGCAAATCAACTTTGAAAGATTTATCTTTTTTAATATTAATTAAACTTCTAACTTTTTCAATAACATATGGGTAGTTCGGTAGTTCTTTTCCCCAACCAAGTAACAACCCCAATAACTTTTCGATCCAATCAAGAGCTTCTCGGAAACTATGTTCATCTTTAATGTCGTGTTTATCAATTTTATCCTTAACGTATTCATACAAAAAAATAAAGATATTTTCTTGCCCTTTTTTATTCAATTTAGATTTAAATTGTGTTAGATTATCATAGGGAAACTTTTTAATGATTATTTCTGGTACAGGCTTATCATTAACTATGTTATATAACAGTACACTTTGAATGCAAACTTGATCATAATCCTCAGACTCTTTGTACACATTCATGTTTGTTAGAATTTTATTAAATTCCTGCCAAGTGTCGTCATCATATTTGTGAATTGTAGTTAGGGATACTAAATAACCCACAAAGTTATTTTTGTAACATATTTCGTCTTTAACATGCTGGTTATTATAATAAACTAGCAAACTTTTGAGATTTGTCATATTTCCTCGCGTAGTCTCAACGAGTACTTTAAGCATGCAATACTTTTCATTAAAAGATGTTTCAGCAAATATCAACTTCTTAATTTCAGTAAACGCGACATCGAATGACGCAAATGTATACCACACATAAAAGGGGGTCTCATTGCATACTGTGGTGCATATTCTCTTGTTGGCAAACATCTCCGTGCCTTGTTTCAGTGTGTTTTCATCTATTTCTTTTATAGTTTTATCAATAAACAAGTTTTTTACAAAAGCAAATTGCTGATTCTTGGGCAGTCTTTTTATAAAATGCTTTAATATGTCATAACGGAACAATACTGATCTATAATTTATGAAGAAATTGTCTTCATTAGCTTGCTTATATAAAAAGTCCTTAATTTCTTCACTTTTTAAGTATTTAGCGAATGTCTGTGTGTCGAGGATGTGCATGTAGGTCTTCAATTTCTTCATGACTCGTTCACGAGCTTTATTCATAATTATATTTGTTGCTTTCGCGTTAAATCTTATGTACATGTACCTTGGCATTTCTTCAACGGCATCTAAATATTTTTCTGTATCTTTATTCAGCATGAATAAAGTTTTTCTATCGTCTGAGTTACCGCCAATCAGATGCTTAACGAACTTATCAAATACGACGTTCGACTTTTCGCACATTCGTTTCATATCTAAGAACTCTATATGATAAATATGTTTTTCAATATTAGCCTCAATAACAGGTAACGGACAATTCACAAACCATTTGGTGGCTGCTTTAGTGTCGTTTTCATTTTTGTAAAATTCCTCGACTCGCGTTTCGTTTCTTAGATTTCTCTTTAGTAGTTTTATCAGTTTTATAGACGCTTTTTTAGTCATTTGTGGAGAAAAATTCTCTTGTAGGTGTTTAGGGTTCATTAAATGAGCATATTCATCATCAACAAGCCACGGACTTTCTTTTATAGCCCTGGATACGTATAACATGTCGTCAGACTTTAGTACACTTAGAATATAATTAACATCTTTATTATGGGCGGCAATATCAATTTTCATTAGATTGTCTACATCGCTATTGTCTGTTGTGAATTCTGGTCTATATTTCTTATTATTAGAAATAGCATCATTGACGAGTAAGTTATATTGTTTGTGCTTATCACCAAGTGTTTCGTCGTCGGTATTTAAAGAAGGCATTTTCTGTAACCAAAATATGTATGTGTTAACGACTTTCAGTATTTTTTTTATTTTTTTTTTAACTTGTAGGTATGTATATAAAGTTTCATCTAAATCGGATCTCATAGTGCGGAGATATCTACAGAAGAAAGAAAATTTGGATTTGGATTTGTTCTATGGGGGATTCGAACAAAAATAATTCATATGCTCATAGAACTTGTATACCAAGTTTCATCAAAATCGGTTAAGAAATACGACCTGTAGTCCTCTACAGGTCGTATTTCTTAACCGATTTTGATGAAACCAACAACATACAGTAAGTAAGAAAATCAAGATTGTTTGTATGTAGGGTGGGCGAAATACCCACCAATCAAAAATCCCCCAGGACCATATATGAAAACCATATGCTCATAGAACTTGTATACCAAGTTTTATCAAAATCGGTTAAGAAATACGGACAGTAGAGGGTAGCCAACATACAGAAAAAATAAAATTTTACCAACCTAGAGACTTCGCTCGCTATAGCTGGCTCGGTCAAATATATCCAGAAAAAGTTTCAAATTGAACGCAAATTGTATAATTTCATTAGGCGATTGAACTTGTCCTTAGGTTAACTTAAAGTACTTTAATAATTAACAAACGAATGATTATTACAATGTAATATCATAGTAAAATAAAACCAGTCGAATCGCCATCTATTAGGTAAGCTGTGATATCGAGTCCACCGATAACTATAACACTATATTTACTTAGTTAGACTAATAAGGATTAATCATGCCAACTTACTGATCTAACCAACCTAGGTATTTATTTAAGTCATTCTATTTTTTATGTATTAAACGGTTAGCCAGCTAATCTATTTTAATTGCATTTTTGGGCGGAACATCTGCGTTTAACCGATGATATCATCGATCGATCGTCTTTTATCTACCTACTTATATTGTAGCATAAGAACTAGGTATGTAAAATGCTTATCTATTCTTTATCAACAGGTAGGTACTTACGGTTAAATAAATACTGCTTTTTTTCTTTCTCTCAGAATGAAACACTTTCTGTTAAATGGCGAATATCTATTCCTCAATATTACATATAAAACAAATTATACAGTGATTGAGACCTTGAGAAAAATACCGCATCTGATTGGGTAACAACTCCAACCAAAACAATTTACAAATGCCACAGACCAAAAAAACTATTTTTGCTTACAGATAAAATTAAACCTACACTACTTGGTTCTTTCGTTCATTCTGTTGTGGCTTTATAGGTCAAGTTAAGAAATGCACACTGAGTTCTGTTTCTGATTTTTTTGGATATTATTGGATTGTCAAATGAACAATTATTTATCCTTGGTTCTTTTGCGTCTATCATAATAATTATTATTGAGGTGACATAATCAGATATTGGCGGCAGGGATCTTAATATTTCTCAATAATTACAAAACTTTCGGATTACCCATTTAGGTACTATTTTGGTATTTTATTTTTCATTCTCTTATCTTCATATTGGTAGTTTTCTTTACACGATTTTTGAACCTTTATAACATTTTTTTAAAATCTAAAACAGCTCGTTAAAACAGAAATTTACAGCTAAACGTGACATATTTAAACCTCTATTTTTTCTGTATTAAAGCATAATAGCATACACTTGAAATTGGTAGAACAGTTTTACTAAATTACCAATAGTTATCTTGTTATTAGGAATTGTTTGATTTTCCTCACTACTAAAATATTGCATAGTCGCATCTTACGTCCTTCTTTTACACATGTGAAATTTGCCAGCCCTATCCCTGTCACGTCATTGAGTTTTGAGTGACGTCACGGTGAGCACGGGGCCATAAGGGTCGATCGTTATGTTGATTTATGTTTTGTGAATCTAGGTGGGTATCTTAGTAGGTAATAATTGTCTTACTAATATCATCTAATATTATAAACGTGAAAGTTTGTGTCTGTGACTTTGTTATTGAATCACGCCAAAAAACTGAAACGATTGCGATGAAACTTGGAATATAGGTAGGTCCTGGACCTGGAATAACACATAGGCTTTTTATCCCGATATTTCCGCGGATTTGGGACCTACGCGAGTGAAACCGCGAGGCGCAGCTAGTTTCTTATAAATTAGAATTCATTTAGTGGGAGGTTTCGGTAAGGTAGGTATGGCTTGTTACTTCCCTCTGGCTGGGCCAAGATTGTAGCACTTATACCTTCCCTATCTTTGTGTAATGCTAAGATTAGGTGATAGGTTCATAAGAAATAGACAAGTAGGCTGTATAAATAAAACAAGTATTTGAATATAAAATGTTTTTATTAGTATCACAACGGCTTATATACTTAGAACTAATCCAATTAATATTATACCTACCAGATACATACAACACAACACTAAATTAGAAGATAACTTTTAACGAAACCAAAAAAAATTATGGCTGCGGATCAACGGGGAAAATATTAAAATAATGTAATTTTAACGACGGCGACGGATGTTCGTATAAAACTCTTTGTATATCTTTTGAAAAGGTCCATTTTTCTTTCCCGTAGAAGCAATCGAGTGTATATTTTGTGAGAGGAATTATAGCCATATATAATTCATCTTCAGTTCCATTCTCTAATATGCATTTAAGATAATTTAATTTACAGTAAAACATGCAATTGAAATCGTAAAAGAAACTTTTCAAACATTTAGTAAAAAGCAAGTAGATTGACGGGTGGAATCTCTTTAAATCGTCTCGAAATGTTTCCGCGCAGAACTTTCCAAATTCAGGTGCTATAATTTTATGCAACTCAATTAGTTTATTTTCCAAATTTTCAGACGACTGCAAAATGTCTTTATTTTTGCAAATTAACCTTACAAATTCCGCGGTAACTTTCCAATAAGTTATTAGTACATAATTTCGTTCATAATTCAAGCCATTTTTCAAGTGTAGGTATATTTTCTGAAATAACTTGTACGGAATATTCATGTTCTGTTCGATAACGATTTCGGTGAACAATTTTGTTAATTCTGTTAACATTGACTGAATAGAGTTTTTGAGTAAAGTATCTCCATACACTATTTCTTTATTCCAAGAGTTAACAAAAGTGTCTAGGAATGGAGCTAAAAATTTGTCAAATCGTCGAATTTGACTTTCGTCGTCTTTCTTTTGTAACATAAATAAAACGAAGATATGTTTAGAATTATAATCTATACAATTATAATCGTAGTCTTTCCTTTGAATTTCAGAAATGTAGTCTGCTAACAGGTAATCAATAACAAAATCGTCGTCCAATAGGTCCATTAACGTGTCATTACTATTTCCAAAATAATTTTTCATTTCATCTAAAACCGTTTTGAGTCTGTCTTTATGTTTTAGCGACAATATTGATAAGCCTTTGTATACTGTCATGTAATATTCCGGTTTGATACTAAGAGGAATATTTTTAAGATCTGATAGTTTTTTATACAGATTTTTATTTTCATTACTAGTCAAACCTTCTATACACATGGCCATTACTTCCATAATTCTTTTGACTATAGTTTCGTCATGTTCTTGGCATAGCCGTGTTCGCAGACTTATTAAAAGCACCATTCTAGTTGTAGAGTGCTTAGTAGATTTCCAAATTTCAGAACAAATAGTCGTTGAATCTTCTATGTCAAGTTTCTGTACTGCATAGCGGATACCAAATTTTTGTAAGGAGACAGGAGCGTCCAATAACTTTTTGACTAATTGTTTACTTTTAGTTCGGCTTCGTTGCTTAGACACTGCAGTAATTGACGGTATAGTGTACTGTAAATAGTCACCTTTTGCGTACATTATAATGAAATCCACCGGAACAAGTGGTCTAGCTTTATACATCTTCATTGCTATATGTTTACGCAAATGGAATATTTTGTCGTCACTTTCGTTCCAATCGAACTTCTCATTAGTAGGAGCGTATGTTTCAAGAAAAGTTTTTAGTTCTCTTTCTGAAGAAAGTAAACATATTCCTGTGACCAGAGCTTCGAACCTAGTAGCATCTTTTATTCTTTCAGCGTACAAGGTCTTTATTTCTTTGCTCATTGTATCAGGCCAGTACACTCTAATCTTCATGAGGGTTTGCTTTAACGTAACTTTGTCGTTGTTTATAATTTCACTTGTATGTTGTTTGAATAAATTTATATCATGCTTTATAGCGTTAAGACAGACTCTGTCACTTGGCATTAAAAACATTGATTCTTCAAACAAAACTTTCCTCATAGCCTTATTTGTTTCGTACAACGAAGACAGGTCAGTTTTATAGGTATTTTTATCTTTTATTGCAATGAATTGTTTTATTTTATCCAAAATAATAGGATAATCTTTTATATCTCTTTTCCAGACCTTTAAAAGTTCCAAAATTTGAGTAAATGATTCCAACAGTTTGATGAATTCATTCTCCTTCGTTATTTGTATATGCTCTATATCTTTGTTAAGGTACTTGTATAGATAATCGAATAAGGCATCTTTTTGTTTTTGGTCTTTTAATTTATTTTCATAAAGTTTCATTGTATTATACTTGAACTTTGATTGTATAATATCTGGTATATCTACTCCATGAATTGTATTTCGAACTATTATAGTTTCTATAAATGTTTGTACACTGTTTTCTGAATTAATGTAAACTTCAAGACTATGAAATAGCTTGTTTAGAATACTCCAAGTTTCATCGTCAAACGCATGTGGGTTAGTTTGTGCTAAAAATTTGGTTAAAAACGCTTTTTTGAATTTAAATGCCTCATTAATATGTTTTTCGAGATAATACTGAAGGAATACACGGACATTGGTCGATTTGTTTCCTATTGTGGATAATATAACTTCGAGCATAGCGTTTCTTGTTTCAGGATCTGACACTGCACGTATTAATTGCTTTATTTCTGCAAACGCAATTTCAAATGGAGCGTATTTATACAACTTATATGAAGTTTCGGGATCAATGGTACGAGTTTCACATAAGTGAATATAAAAAAATTCTTCTTTTTCTACCTCTTCTCCGTCTATGAAGTATTTTTTTATTAGATCAAACCTGTTTGCTTCTGGCAATAATTGTATCCAATGTTCCAAATTTTCTCGAATAAAGAAATTATATCCGTCATCTTCCTTAGCTTGATGTATCAGTAAATCTATGAGGTTTTGTTTATTTTTTATACATTTTATAAAAGTAGCAAAATGAATACAGTTTTTGTAAATATTAATTTTATTTACAACTCTTTCTGGGTAGTTATTCATGAAATGTTTTGTGATATATGGTCCAAAGTTATAACACCATACATTCTTTGATTTTTCTAATAAATTTAAAAATTGTTCAGTATTTTGTAAGGCAAATGTGTTTGTCGAGATCTTATCATCTGTTAATCTATATGCATATGGAACTACCGAACAAAAAACTTTGTAGATATTAAAAGATTTCTTAAAAAGCTTCTTCGTAATGTGGACAGGAATTTCGTTGTTGTATTTACGAACTTCCTCTTCAATAAACGGAACTGTGCAGTACTGTAACCATTTGAATGCTGCATTTTGATCTCTAAAATTGACGTATTTGTAAAAACTTTGTACTCGTGCTTCATCTTTTAAGTGAAGTCTAACATTCAATAGCAACTTGTTGAAAGCTCTAGCTGTCATGTGCGGTGAGAGTACATTGTATAGATATTCCGGGTTTATAATGTGTGCGAATTGATTATCAGTTATTAAGCAAGTAGAGCGGTTGAGTGCTCTAGATACATACAACATGTCTTCACCTTTGAGGACTTCAAGTATGAACTCGACATTTCTTTTTGCAGCAGCTACTTCTATTTTCAGTAGATTTTGAAGATCATTGTCTTCTTCTATATTGAAGTCTACATTATGTTCTTCTGTAATAGCATCTTTAACCAATTTGTTGAAAGAACGGTGCCTTTCACCGAGGTTGCTTCCTTCTATTGATAACGGAGTCATTTTTCTGTAATAAAGATTAGGCAGATTATTCAGGGTTCAATAGTGTGGTAAATTCACCTACATACAAAAATAATTATAGTACCTATCAAATTTAACTAAAAGTGGTTTTACAACTTTTTATGTAGTCCTGGCATTGAGTAACTATCCTTTTTAATGGCGACTAAGGCATTAGACCCAGCGAATCTGATGTTCACCTCGTGCGGTGGCGAGTAAACTTCTTGGTCCCAAGGAAGGTTTGTGTACGGCAGGCGGCGGACCGTAAAAATAATATCAAAGGTATTCGCATAAGGTGTGGTCAGTAATTTGATGGCTTATTGTACCGACGCGAAAATAATTCGAGGTTATACGGCTCCGAAGATGGATGCAACCAAAAACACCGCTAAGTGAATATGATAAGAAACAAATTTATGACACAAGTATAGGTACCTACCTATACTTAGGTATATATAAATATTAAACCTACATAGGCTTAGGTAATAGATAATTAAACTTATTCGATTTCCTTTTATTTTCTCAAATTCGTAAAATAATTTAATTTTAACTAACCTTATTGTTTATTTATGGACTCACCTTAATATTTCTTCTCAATTTTCAAAGAAACCACCTATAGATACCAATCTATTAAACTTTTCTTCGTTTCGTACCTATGGTGATGTGTGTGACTCACTTATTATTTATCATATCTGTTATACAGCCACTAATTTAATATTAATATAGGTACTTAATAACTTATTTATCATAATTATAACACATAATATCCTCAAAATGTAAGTAGGTAAGGTAACTGTACCTATTAAAATTGTTTTAAGATTAGAAAAGAACTGTGTTGATGATCTCACATTTGTGAATGAATGAAGTTTTTTTTTACTTTGAGGGACGTGTTTGACCTTGATAACTTTTCGTTCAGAAAATATCCAACTGTCAACATTTATACGTTACTAGGAGTCTTGGCGGGAACTCGTTGAGGAGATGTGGTGCTAAATTTTCATTTTTGTGAAACCTAGTTCATACGCGTGCAAATTGTTTAATTTCGGGGGCATATTAATCAGTTTAGTTTCGTGAAGGTGGAGTGAAAGTGAAAATCGGTGCAAAACATTGACAACACTGTCTCCAAGGCTCCGTGAAGATTGTTTGTAAATGGCCGCCGTGTTTACAAATGATTCCCTAGACTTGACTTTAACTATGACGACTTGACTGTTTCGATGCAAATAACTTGCATAATATATTAAAATACATGACACTGGCTAATTTCCTAATGGCCATAATCGGTTCACAACCGATAAGAAATAATAATAATAATATACGTTACTAGAAAAATAGAATAAGTAATATATTTTAGTCCTACTCAATATTTTTATTCATTGTTGTTTATATAATTTGTAATATACTAAATATACCTAATTTGTAAAATTTATAAATGAACATTGGTTTTTGAACGAAATATTACAACTAAGTACTTTGCTCTTTCAAGCTCCATTCAATATTATTACATTGCTTTTATTACGGTCCAAATACACATGCCACCTGCATGCACAGTGCACACATTCAAGATACAACACACATATTATAAAGAAATTCATGCACACATCGACATACTACTTCCATAATTACCTGCTGCTGCACGGGTGGAAGGGGGTAAATAACCATGCTTATTTAGTGGCGTGTTTATCAGTATCAATAATGTTTTTTTGATAAGTACTTACTACTAGCTGCGCTCCGCGTAAGTCCCGTTTCCGCGGGAATATCGGGATAAAATTTAGCCTGTGTTACTTACATACATACAAACTTTTGCGTTTATAATATTAGTAAGATTTCTATTGGAACTCTTTGGTTTATTATTTTTTTACTCTTTTTTTTTTCACAAATTATTGATGGCATACCGCACCAAAGTAGGCTAAAAAGGACCAAATTGACGAATTGGATTAAATAATATTAACCATCTGTATCACCATGTAAGAAGATCGGCGTTTTTCCTTAGAGCTCAGACCTAGGGGTAGAGGTACATTAATTAAATTTTAATGGCATCTCTAAAACACAAGATAAGTATGGATTATTCAACTGATTTATTTGATCTAAAGCCACGGCGTTAGTATTTTCGTTATTTTCCGCTAGATTAACATATTTTGTATATTAAAGTTTCAAAGTTAAGAGCTCCAAACTTAAAAAATGGCGGCTCAATCTCTCCTAACTTAGGAGAATAGTGTAGTGCTCCTAACTGTGAAACTTTAACATACAATACCTTTTAATTTAGCGGAAATAAAACGAAAATACTAACACAGTAGCCTCAGATCACGTAAACCTATCGAATAATCCTTAAGATTTATAGCCTGCATTATGTTTTTTATGATTTTCATAAGTTTATTTTTCAATAAAAAAAATATATCTTCCTTTAGAAATAAAAAAAATTCGTATTAAAAGTAAAATGTAAATTTTAAACATATATTTTATGAACATTAATTTCTAAACGAAATATTACAAATTGTTAAGGGAAAAAAATAATGTGTACGAAGAACTTTATTTCTGATAATGTTAAATATCCTAGTTGTAAATATTAGTAGATAATATTACAAAGACGTGGATTATGAAGGGACCGTCTCCACAAGCATTAGAATCGCGGCAATATTATCGTCGAGCCACTTATTTCTATTGAACATGTCTCCACACGGTGATGTAAACGCGGCGGCGGCGGCGGCGGTGCGTTGTATAGAAATCGCTGCGATTCTAACGCTCGTGGAGACGATCCCAAAGTGTCAGACCATATTTGTAAACCTAATGTCTGATAGGTACTCAGTTTTTAGAAACAATTTTTTGATTATTAGACTGTTAACAATCTTCTTTTATTGAATTTTTTTTACAAAACACACATGAATAGTGATACAAAAGTAACAAGCACGAGACAATAGTTTTTAAATAAGTATATACCTATACATATCCTAAGTAACACCAGGAGTTAAAAAATCTGGGTACCATGCTAATGTCAATCAATCAGACAAATTTAATAAAATACAAATACAAATATTTTTATTCAAAGATACAAAACAAACATATCATAACATAAATCAATAAATAAAAATCTAGAACAATAATTGTAACATAATCAATCAAGATGATACTCGTCCAATTAAAACTATTAAGTTGGGAAAGTAAGTTTAAAATCCAGGGACGCGACTTCAAATGTCGCCGCGAGGAAATTTTCGAAGATGAAAATTTTCCTTTAAAATATTTTTCTAGTATTTATAAAGTAGTTATAAGTAATAAAACACTTTATTTATCCGGTTTTATCGCGTTTTTATTCATTATTTGAACCGAGCTTTCGCCAACTTTACAGTTAGCTTTTTCAAGGTTGACTGATAGTAGACTGAGTAGTTATAAGTACCTAGTACCTAGTTGTATTTTAGGAATGTGGATCAACAGGGAAAAGATTATAATAATGTAATTTTAACGATGGTGACGGATGGTCATATAAAACCTTTCTTACATCTTTTGTAAGTCTCTCTCTTTCCTTTCCGTACATGAGATCCATTGTTTTATTTATGATAGGAATGATAGCCATATATAGTTCTTCTTCTTTTCCACTTTCCAATATACATTTGTGATAATTTATAATAACATCATATTTGTAGTAAAACGTCTGATAGAAATCAAAAAAGAAATTTTTCAATGATTTTGTGAAAAGCAAGTAGATTGATGGGTAGAATCTTTCTAAGTCTTCCTTGAATGCTTCTGCGCAAAACTTTCCAAATTCAACTGGTATACTCGTATCTTTATGCAACTCAATAAGCTTATTTTCGATATTTTCTGATGACTTAAAAATGATTTTATTTTTGCTTATTAACCTAGCGAATTCCGCAGACAATTTCCAGTAAGTGATTAGTACGTAATTTCGTTCATTGTTCAACCCGTTTTTCAAATGTAAGTATATTTTCTCAAATAACTTGTAAGGAATATTCATATTCTGTTCAAGAACACTCGCCATGAATGACGTTGTCAAGTCTGTCAAGACTGACTGAATAAGTTGTTTGTATGTGGTATCTCCGTGTGCTTCTTTGCTCCAAGAGGTAATAAAAGTGTCTAGGAATGGACCTAGAAATTTTTCAAATCGTCGAACTTGGCCTTTTTCGTCCTTTTTGTGTAACAAAAATGAAATAAAAATATGTTTACCCTTACACCAGTAGTCTTCCCTTTCTATTTCGGAAAAGAAGTCTGTTAACATGTAATCAATAACAAAATCGTCGTCCAATTGGTCCATTAAAGTGTTACTACTGTTTCTAAAATATGTTTTCATTTCGTCTAAAAACGGTATGAATCTGTCTTTATGTTTTAGCGACAATATTGATAAGCCTTTGTATACTGTCATGTAATATTCTGGTTTGATATTGAGAGGAATATTTTTAAGATCTGATAGTTTTTTATACAGATTTTTATTTTCATTACTAGTCAAACCTTCTATACACATAGCCATTACTTCCATAATTATTTTGATTATAGTTTCGTCATATTCTTGGCATAGCCGTGTTCGCAGACTTATTAAAAGCACCATTCTAGTTGTAGAGTGCTTAGTAGATTTCCAAATTTCAGAACAAATAGTCGTTAAATCTTCTATGTCAAGTTTCTGTACTGCATAGCGGATACCAAATTTTTGTAAGGAGACAGGAGCGTCCAATAACTTTGTGACTAATTGTTTACCTTTAGTTCGGCTACGTTGCATAGACACTGCAGTAATTGACGGTATGGTGTACTGTAAATAGTCGCCTTTTGCGTACATTATAATGAAATCCACCGGAACAAGTGGTCTAGCTTTATACATTTTCATTGCAAAATGCTTACGCAAATGAAATATTGTGTCGTCACTTTCGTTCCAATCGAATTTCTCATTAGTCGGAGCGTATGTTTCAAGAAAAGTTTTTAGTTCTCTTTCTGAAGAAAGTAAACATATTCCTGTGACCAGTGCTTCGAACCTGGTAGCATCTTTTATTCTTTCAGCGTACAAAGTCTTTATTTCTTTGCTCATTGTATCTGGCCAGTACACTCTAATCTTCATGAGGGTTTGCTTTAACGTAACTTTGTCGTTGTTTAAAACTTCTATTCTATATTTTTTAAATACATTTATATCATGTTTTATAGCGTTAAGACAGACTTTGTCACTAGGCATTAAGGACATTGATTCTTCGAACAAAACTTTTCTCCAAGCCTTATTCGTTTTGTACAACGGGGACAAGTCAGTTTTATAGGTATTTTGATTTTTAATTAAAACAAATTGTTTAATTTTGTCCAATATGTGAGGATAATCTTGTATTTCTTTTTTCCAGTCCTTATGAAGTTCTAAAATTTTAGTAAATGTTTCTAATAGTTTGGAGAAATCATTTTCTTTCGTTATTTGCAAATGCTCTATATCTTTGTTAAGATACTTGTATAGATAGTCGAATAAGGCATCTTTTTGTTTTTGGTCTTTTAATTTATTTTCATGAGGTTTCATTGTATTGAACATGAACTTTGATTGTATAATATCTGGTATATCTACTCCATGAATTGTATTTCGAACTATTATAGTTTCTATAAATGTTTGTACACTGTTTTCTGAATTAATGTAAACTTCAAGACTATGAAATAGCTTGTTTAGAATACTCCAAGTTTCATCGTCAAACGCATGTGGGTTAGTTTGTGCTAAAAATTTGGTTAAAAACGCTTTTTTGAATTTAAATGCCTCATTAATATGTTTTTCGAGATAATACTGAAGGAATACACGGATATTAGTCGATTTGTTTCCTATTGTAGATAATACAACTTCGAGCATAGTGTTTCTTGTTTCAGGATCAGACACTGCGCGTATTAATTGCTTTATTTCTGCAAACGCAATGTCAAATGGAGCGTATTTATACAACTTATATGAAGTTTCGGGATTAATGGTACGAGTTTCACATAAGTGAATATAAACAATTTCTTCCTTTTCTACCTCTTCTCCGTCTACGAAGTATTTTTTTATTAGATCAAACCTGTTTGCTTCTGGCAATAATTGTATCCAATGTTCCAAATTATCTTGAATAAAGAAATTATATCCGTCATCTTTCTTAGCTTGATGTATCAGTAAATCTATGAGGTTTTGTTTATTTTTTATACATTTTATGAAAGTTGCTAAATGAATACAATAATGGTATACATTTATTTTATTAACTATCCTTTCTGCGTAGTTTTTCATAAAATGTTTTGTGATATATGGTCCAAAGTTATAATGCCATATATTTTTTGATTCTTCTAATAAATTTAAAAACCGTTCAGTATGTTGTAATGCAAACGTGTTTATTGAAACCTTATCTTCTAATAGTGTATGCGTATATGGATATACTAAGTTAAAAGTTTCGTAGACTTTAATAGATTTTCTAAAAATTCTCTTCGTTGTGTGGGAAGGAATTTCAATAGTATATTTACGAACTTCCTCTTCAATAAATGGTACTGAGCAATACTGAAGCCATTTGAATGCTGCATTATGGTCTCTTCCATTGACGTATTTGTAAAAACTTTCTACTCGCGACTCGTCTTTTAAGTGTATTCTAACATTCAGTAGCAACTTGTTGAAAGCTCTAGCTGTCATATGCGGTGAGAGAACATTGTATAGATATTCCGGGTTTATAATGTGTGCGTATTGATTATCAGTTATTAACCAAGTAGAGCGGTTGAGTGCTCTAGATACATACAACATGTCTTCAGCTTTGAGGACTTCAAGTATGAACTTGACATTTCTTTGTGCAGCAGCTACTTCTATTTTCAGTAGATTTTGAAGATCATCGTCCTCTTCTAGATTGAAGTTTACATCTTGTTGTTTTGTAAGAGCATTATTAACCAGTTTGTTGAATGAACGGTGTCTTTTACCGAGGTTGCTTCCTTCTATTGATAACGGCGCCATTTTTCTGTAAAATGACGAAAACTGTTATATTTAGTAGAATTATTTGCCAAATATGACACGACGATCACTATTTAGTTAATAATAAGTAGTTGCCTTCTGTCAAATTTCAATTATTTAAGAATAGCCATACAATCCTTACAGCTACAACAATTTCTTACGTAGTTTCTTAAACTCATTCTTATCCGTTGCTGCCGAATATTGGCCTCCCCCACATCTACCCATAAGTTAAATAGAAATATAAATATATAATTATTGCACGGCATAACACACAACACAATCTAGCCCCAAACTAAGGACTAAGCTTGTACTATGGGTACTAGACAACGGGTATACTACATATTATACATTATTTTTGTAAATACATACATATTATACATAGAAAGACACCCAGACCAGATACAAATATTTATTTTTAAGCATAAATATTTGCACTGACGAGAATCGAACGCGCAGCCTTCTGCATCGCATCCGAGCGTTCGCCTGATGCGCCACAGGGGCCGTCGAAACAGCTTCATAATAGCTTTAAAGTCCTCATTAATAGCTTTAATTAGCAGATAGGCCTACATAGATAATCATTGATTCTATCATACAAGTATAAAAGTAACCACTTCTACCAATTATAATAAATTTACTTTTTACTCGACTGCGCGACGCAAAGGAGGGTAATGTGTTTATAGGTCTATGTATGTATGTATGTATGGATGTTTCTATGTGGCGTTCTAGAGGCCAAACGCGTGGACCGATTTCGATGATTCTTACGTCAATCGATTCGTCTTAATCTGGCGAGTGTGACTAAAGACATGACAGTAATCCAAAGTAACTTATGTTACCACCAGACGCCATATTGTCAAAATTAAAAAATCCAAAATCGTCAAAGTATGTCAAGATGGGTATCGTTGAATAGGTTTTTAAAAATAATTAGGTTTCTTTCACCATTTTTCATTTAAAGAACCATTTAGGAAATATAACGGTTTAAAGTTAATTTACAATTAGGTATTCATGCTTTTTATTACTAACGAACAAGTTTTTATTTTGTTACGAAGTTACGCTTGGAACTATCAAAGTTTAAGCCGTGATGGTACAGGTGACAGGAATTTATTGATATAAACTAAAAAAATATTTACATAAATTGTATACCTACCTACCTACTGAATAAAAGCCTAATAACACTTAGGTACCTAAAATCGTTAAAAGAATAATAATAAATTTATACAATAAATAACTAAACCCTAACTGAAATAGAATCTTACTAATATTATAAACGCGAAAGTTTGTATGTAAGTATGTATGTATGTATGTGAGGTTGTTACTCTTTCACGCAAAAACTACTGAACCGATTGCGATGAAACTTGGAATATAGGTAGCGGGGGGACCTGGATTAACACATAGGCTACCTTCTATTCCCGCGGGAACGGAACTTACGCGGGTGAAACCGCGGGGCGCAGCTAGTACATTATAACCCCCTAATGAAATGAATAGATTACGAGACTTACCTACCATCAATAAATGAAAATAACTAAAAAGCGTAAAATAAAAAAAATAATTTATAAAAAACTAAAAACCCGACTGCGTAAAAACTCGATTAAAAAATACGCACAGAAACAACAAAAAAACCAAAAAGAAAAAAACAAGCCCAGTAATTTGAAATTACGCTAAGTAATAATAGTTTTGTAATCGATACACACAGAACACATAATAAATGAGTGAAAAATTACTCACAGTCGGGACCCATTGGAAAAATTAGATTGGTAAAATGTATTTTTTTAATCGAGTTTTTACGCAGTCGGGTTTTTTGTTTTTTATAAATTATTTTTTTTATATACCTATGTAGGTACCTATATATTTATTATATAAGTACTTACCTACTATATTTTTCTTATAGGACAGGTACTTAATAGTATACTAGGCAAGTGTTTATTTACGGACTCACCTTTTGAAATCTCTTATTTTATTGAAGAAACTAATAAATTAGTCACTACTAATTAGTTTTACTTTTCACCATATTTCACAACAATTTCATGAATCACTCGAAATCGCTGGTTACCATGCACCGGTAGATGTTGTTGATAAACTAGAAAAAAAACAGTTTGATGATATCGCTAAGGAATGAATGAAGTTTTTACCGATTTGATGTTTGTAAACGCAGTGAGCGAGGGACGTGTTTGACCTTGAAGAATATTCGTTTAGAAATTATCGACTTGTCAAAGTTGGTATCTAACTTTTAAGTTAATGTAATTTATACCAAACGTTAAAGATATAGATAATTATATAATATAGGACATTTACCGCCAAGTATAATTTAAATTCAAGCTATTATAAGTTGAACATCTTTTTATTCTCGTAGTTTTAGAAATGACCCGTTTTTGAACGAAAAAATTCAACCATTCACTCGAGTCCAACTGCGTCCAACTTCATTTATGTTATTGCTGTGGAGAAAAACCTTTAAAACTTCTCTATAGAGTTCACTTTGGCTTGCAGATAAAATATAAGTAGGCAGGTATGTGAAACAAGATCAAAGCAGGAAAATGTACCTATGTAGGTAAGTAGGTATATGGTAGTCAGTCAATCGTTTTGGGTGAGTCAGTGAGTGAAAATATGAGGTCATCGTTCAGTATTTTTCGGCGCTTTGCAGATTCCGGCTTGCAAATTATGGTGTAACAAATATCAATTGATTATTTCACTGTAAGTAAACCTACCTACGTTTAATATTGCCCAATACTGAACGCCTATGGACAGTCTCATCGTTAAATGAAAAATAGATACCATCTGGTATATTGTTAACTTTGTCTTACATCAACTCAATTATAATGTGTTAAGCAAGTTTGTAAAATACAGTTCCGAGGATAACAATTCA
Source organism: Idaea dimidiata (assembly GCA_949358125.1). Lineage (NCBI taxonomy): Eukaryota > Metazoa > Arthropoda > Insecta > Lepidoptera > Geometridae > Idaea > Idaea dimidiata. Next base: position 15,800,614 of record OX442335.1, on the reverse strand, counting down.
GATCAAGAATACAGTAAGTTACCCTATTTGTGCCTTTTTATTTGTTGATTTTAAATCCTACTAAAATTATAAACGTGACAGTTTGCAAGTAGATTTGTATGTATGTAGGTAACTTTGTTACTCTTTAACTCAAAAACTACTGAACCGATCGCGATGAAACTTGGTATGGAGATCTGTGAAATTCTCACGGGATCGGGTATAACGTGCGTGAAACGCGATTTTGGATGATTCGATTGTAATTTTTACTATGACTAGTTAAGCTAGATGTTAAGCGGAAATAAACTTAACCAATTGATTAATGTAAAAGTTAAAAAACTAACGCGTGTTTGCTCTAGATTATTTTGTAAACGGACTCTATGTATCCTTTTAAATTTCAATTTGAATTGTATTTAACCGGGGTATTTGCTTTACATTGTGTAGATATTTATAAAAGCTATCTATACGACTATAGTTACAAAATCCGATGCTGATAATAATAATAATATGGCATTATCGTAGAGCCACTTATTTACCTTTTATTATCTACAATGATTCACATCATATCATCTTCATACCAACCACAATTATTCCAATTAAATATTTATTCTTAGAAATTCGCTATTTTGCATAATCAAACCATGCCATTAATAAATAAAACTCCAGCAAAACCCGGTAAATATTGTGTTTCATTAAATATGTATTTATTGTTAAAAATATATTTTCAGCAACCAATCATGGCGCCTTTAAATTTGGAAGGAGAGAATCTTGGGGAAAAACATCGCCTCTTCAATGAATTAGTTAAAGAAGACATTACGAACAAAAAACAAGAATCAATTTTAATAGAAAATGACGATCTACGCAACTTGATAACAATAGAAGTAGCTGCTGCAAACAGAAATGTTAATTTCATACTTGAAGTGCTCAAAGGCGAAGATATGCTATACGTTGCTAGAGCACTTAATCGCAGTACTTGGTTGATAACTGACAATCAATATGCGCACATTATAAACCCTGAATACTTGTTCAATAATTTGTTTCCGTATATGACAGCTAAAGCTATCAATAAGTTGCTGCTAAACATTAGACTTCACTTGAGAGAAGAATCAAGAGTTGAACAGTTTTATAACTATTTTATAATCAACAATAAGGATCGCAAGGTGGCATTCAAATGGCTTCAACATTGCTCAGTACTGTTCGTAGACAATGAGATAAAAAAACATTGCAACGACTTACCCGATAAAATATTATCACGCCTTTTTGAAAAATCTTTTATATTATTTGAAACGGCTTGGTCCGTAACTGAAAATATTAAAAGCAATATGGTTACTTATTCAGAATTTCTCGTTGGTCAAGATCCGGAAAAATATTTAGACGTTATAGAAAAAACGGAGTTTCCACATTATGTTACGTTTAACGCAAAAACGACAGCACATATTATGTCAAGATGTCCAGACAGAATTATAAAAAGATTCGATAAGTATTACGATGTTGTCCATATGGCAACATTTGTAAAGTATCTAAGAAAAATAGAGAAAATCGAAGATTTTCTGGTAAAACAAACCAAAAATGAAAAAATAAAAAATTTATACAAAGATGACAACTTTGCTCACCTGATTAAGTTCATACCCGGCGAAAATCGTTTACCTTTAATAAAAAAATTAAAAAATATTGTAAAGGAGACAAAAAGCACCGACGGTTACTTTTACGGAAGCTTTTACCAATCAAATTTGTTTTATAAATTATTTAAATTCATTCCTTTTGATATCGCTTTTCCCGAACTCAAAAAGAAAATACGTGTCGAATCAAAACCACAGATCAGACACGAAATTTTGTCAGTTTTATTATCTACTGTTTCAAAAAATGTTGAAAACGTACGTACACTGCTTCAATATTACTTTAAAAATCATTTCAATGAGCCTTATCAATTTAAAGTTGAATTTCTTAACTCCTTTTTAACTGAAACAGATTCATACAATTTCGACGAAGAAATGTGGAACATATTAAATAAACTATTTCACAGTTTAGAAATATATGTGGAGTCAGAAAAGAACGCACCGTGCTGTATACAAGCTATTATCGTTCGGAACATTTTACGAGATATAAACATTCCCGATATTGTTCAAACTAAATTTATGTTCGATACGCTGAAACCCTACGAAAAGAAATTAAAAAACCAGAAGGACAAAGATGCTGTATTCTCTTACTTATACAACTACATTCTGAAAGATATCGATAACAATAAATTGGAAACTGATTTGGACTTTTCTGAATGTATATCAGATATAAATAAACTATTAAGTCTTCTAAAAGACTGGAAAAAAGACATAAATCAGTATCCAGAAATATTAAACCAAATTAAGAAACTAATTGTAATAAACAATGAAAAACATTACGAAGTGGATATGACTTCTTTTTATAATACAAATAGCAAATGGAGAAAAACACTTTTCGAGGAGTCTATATTATTAGCACCAAGTGATGCTACTTGTTTAAATCTTATTAAACATGATTTTAGTGTATTCGAGCGAAATATGGAGCATGTGTTAAAAATATTACTTAACGATAAAATACTAATTTCAAATACGCTTAAAAAAATAAGAATCTATTGGCCTGTTAAGGCCAAAGAACTAAAAGATTACTACTTGGGTCGAACTGATAAAACTGATAATTTCAGAGCTTTGGTGACGGGGTTATGTGTACTTCTATCCCAAAAAGAATTGAAAGTTTTTGTTGAAAAATACGTTCCATCTGATGAAAAACTGGATTGGAATGAAACTGAAGAAAGTGTCTATTTTTTGAGAAAAAATATTGCTATGAGAGTTTACACAGCCAGACCACTTGTTCCGATAGAGTTAATTTTACTATATGCTAAAGGAGATTATTTGCAATACACAGTACCGTCATTGTGTGCAACACTGAACCAATATAGTTCTATTAAGACTAAGCAATGTATCGCCAAGATTTTGGATGCTCCTGTTTCCTTGCAGAAGTTTGGCATTCGCTATGCAAGTCGTAAATTAGATACTGATGATATATTAACAGTTTCTTTGAAAATATGGAGCTCTAATAAAAATCTAACTATTCGGACAGTAGTGTTGACCAATATCCATAAACGTCTTTGTCAGGAACAGGACGAGGGTGATATTAAAAATCTATGGAAGTTACTAAGTCAATTTATTCATGACCTAACCAGTGACGAAAATGGCATAATTTATTCCAAACTGAGCAGTTTTGCAGATATTCCAATGATTATAAAAGTTGAGTATTTCCAGAAAGTGTACAAGTTTTTAGCTTCTTTGTCGCAGCCTAAATTCAACCGTGATGCCATGCTGATGCGGATGAGAGATAACTCTTGCGATATTATGGATAAGTTGGACGACCACTTTGTTGCCGACTATATCTTAAACGACATTTGGAACAAAATAATCAAAAACGAATACTTTTGGAATGAAGACCGTAATTTGGCAACATATATATTAAAAAATAAAGACGAAGAAAGTCAAGTTCGAAGATATAAGATTTTCTTAAACCCATTTTTAGAAAAATATTTCCTTCACTGGACTGATAACCATGAAGGAGAGTATTGTGTATTGAAGCAAACTGAACAACTGTTGAAAAAAATAGTAAGTTCATTTAAAGATATTTCCATAGATGGTAAAATGGCAATACCTATCACAGTATTTCGAAATATTAAAACTCAATTGGAGAAAGGTCTTTCTTATGAAAAGAATTACAAGTTATTGACATATTGGAAATTAGCAACAGAAATGATTGGATTGTTTAATCGTCATAAATATATATTAAAGTCTTCAGGAGATATTAAAGCACTCTGTACAGAAGTAAACAAAACAATTGCTCCAACTTTTGCGAGATACTGTGTAGAAATTATAAAAGAAGACGTGAAACGCTTTGGTTCGTATATTCACAAAATTTTCCAGTCAAGTTTAGAAGATTTATTTCAAGATATTAATTTTTTATTGATAGACACTCCAAATCAGTTAGAATACTACAAATATATGTTGGAATTTGAACAAAATAGGGAAGTTTATTTAATGGTGATATCTATTATAGAACCATTTTATGAATGTTTTTATAACAATAAGCATGAAAAACCTGTTGAAAAGTCTATTTTAATAGAAATACAAAATTTATTATATCTTTATCCAACAGAGGAAATGAAAATGCATTATTATGATTTAATTTCGAATACCCAGTTTTTGGTATGAATCATATTCGTAAATTAACTAAGAAAAACTGATTTTTGTGTATTTTAAAGTTTGTGAGCACGCACAGTGAGCAGCACTAGCACAGCAGTGTATTGTGCCCTTGTGCAGTGGTGTCAGCACAAGATAACAAATTGTATTTTATTGTTAGTTGTTTTAATTTATTTTGGTAACATTATGTACAAAGTTTTAAAATAAACTACTATCATATGAATTGCATTTTTAATAATACTTAAACTATTATTTGCTTTTTCTAGAAATATATTTAGAATTCTTACATTTACCTATGTATAAAAAACGCCCCCAGGCGAGTATCGAACCCGGCAGCTAGCGCTCGCCGGGTGGCTACCGACTATGACTTATACATCAGGGACTTATATATTTAAAACCGTGAAATGACTTTAAAAGGTTTTATAGTAGGTATTGCAAAAATAATTAAAAAGCTGCAGACTCGTAATCACTCGTAATCAGTCATATCCACTGCTTGACTGCTGAACGTAGAATCTTAAAAGACGCATTAAATGACGTCGTGGAGTCGAGAAGAAGTCGTGGCGACTGGGTAATGTCGCCACGACTTATTTCACTAACATTTCGCGTGAAATATACAGTTGAGTTGTGAGTGCATTTTTCTATACTGAAAGCAATGGATCCGCTCGTACGAGCGTATGCTGATCACGAACACTATAAAATCATCTGGTGATATGTCTTTTTCAGTTAGTCAAGCAAGACCGTGGCGACCATTTTTACCACAATCACATCGTCTATTGGATTGTGGCAAATGTGGTTCGTAAATTATAATTACGATTATACCTACCTTCTCAGTTTTCCTATTTTATGGTAATTTGTTAACCTATTTATTTACCTACCCACCTATAAATAGTAGTCCTTAATCCGGTACAAGGAGTGGTAATCAGATATCTAGAGGTCAAAATGTAGGCCGATCTCGTAAAAGTTCAACGTTTAGGGTTATTGTCTCGAATACCAATACTAAGTGCTGCCTTGAAGATTAAGTAAGATTAATGAAATTATTCAGTTCTGTTGTTGTAAATTACTATTTACCTGGGCTTGTTTATGGTAAACGAACATTAATCAATACTTCACTGTTCCACTTCATTACAAGGCTTTAATACTAGAAACGTGCTTTGTACTGATACTACCTGACTGATGGGTCAACGCACATCTTATAAACCGTTGTAATGAGAGGTATAATTTAGAGATTGTGTTCTTTTGTAGGCATCCGATAAGAAAGGGTATTTCGAAAATATCACATTAAAATGCTGAAGTCTAATCCCAAAAGACTCCTAACCTAACTATACCAAGTATGATCGCAAAAGGTTTAAAATACAGCAAACTTCTACATTATTAGACGACATTCGGTTTCTCGACATTTTTAACTAACGTTTAACAATTACATATTAAATAGTTTTAGTACCTATTTTTTGATGACTCAGTGAGATTCTATTTTATTATAGACCGTTAATTTTAAATAGTCGTTAACTTCAAAATTCCATTAGATACTTCACTGCGCCATCAATCAATATGTTAGGTGTTGAAACTATTTAATATCAAAATATAACTTTATAATGGTGGTTTAATAGTAGTTTATGCACCGAGGTACTAAAGTCCTGTCTTATATAGCGGGCGTTATATTGAATCCAAAGCGTACGAAGGACTCTAGAGGGTTAACTCCCGAGCGTAGCGAGGGTGTTAAAAACTTAACTCCTGAGCGTAGCGAAGGAGTTATGTACCTAGAGTCCTGAGTGAAGCGTGGGATTCAAGCGCCCAAGATAAAGACAGGCTTTAGTACCGAGGTGAATACTCTACTTTACACATCTACTGCGAGACAATAAAAGGGCTACAATAAAAAGCATTTAACTAACAACAAAAAAATAGATTAATGCAACGTGTATGAAATAAATAAAATTGACAGCTCTATTTTAATATTTCTTTTTGTTTTTATTGGTCAAGGCATTTTAAACTTAGAAATATTTATAGCAAGGAAATATATTTCCAAAAAATCCCCATGACAGCTCTATATTAATTAAATTTAACAAAGTTACATCAAAATGACGAAACCACACATCGGACTTAGCTGATGAAAAAAAAAGTTGGGGCTTTATACTAACCAAAACTTTTTGCTTTACCCTTCCGTCCGTGAAAATAGAAGAATAATAGCCCAGTTTTTATTTTTTTTATGTGTTATGTCTAGGTGGCCAGTTCGAAATGGCTGTATGCTACCAGAACCTTAGTTCCAAATTTAAATTACTTTATGCCCTAGGTGCATAATGAGCACTTTATGCACCTAGGGAATAAAGAGTCGCTTTACGTTGACCTTTTTGGTCAAATAAAGTAACTTTGTAGAGCAGTAGGTGTGTATAAACACTGTTAAAGTTGACGGCTTTCAAAATGTCGAAATGCAGAGGGTGTGTGTGTTATCTTTTGTTGCTTCGATAAAAAAGCCCATTTACTTATTTCAGAACTAGATGGCGCTGTGTGCAATGTCCGGCATCTAATGGAATGTCGAATCGAAACATGTATATTAACGTAGTACGCTATTAATATAATAATTTTATCACTATTCTAAGATAAGCACAGTTACTTAATGATCATGATGTATTGAGCAAATCACTTTGAGTCAAGAGTTGGGACAGATCAACTTTTAATACTTTTTTTTTTTTTTTTAATACTAATACATTACAAATTGTCACGCAAAATTTTTTTTTTATTAATTTAGAAGTATTCAGAATATAAAACAAGGCTTAAAAACAATTAATTGAACACAGTATTTAAAACGATATTTCAATAAAGGAAGTCATTTGACAATTAGTCATTCATTCCGATCATGTTTTGATTTTGAAGGTAGTCTTCAAAATTAAAACATGCCAACGATTTACATTTCATAATGCTCCACGCAAACGGTTATTTGTTAAAGTGTAGATTTGGTGTTTATGTGGAATTATTTGACACAGTGATCAACAACCGAATACAATATTCAAAAATTAATTAATCAATCTAGAGTGTGAACCCGCCAACCGTGAAAAGGTTAAGGACATGTATGTATGTTTTTATTTTAGCATTGTCCTGCGTTTCGGAGTATTTACATACTCCCTTTTCGGGGAAACATAGGAACGGCATTTAAATAATGCGAATAATAATAAAACAATGCGATTAAAACCGGATAATGATTCTATTTCTATTCAACATCGCAAAAACAAAAGAAAATACTACAATGATATATGTTTTTTTTATATAGGAGTACCTTTAGAATATTTGAACCATTATCTGTATGATATCCCTGTCATTACCATCAGAATACGCTTAGGCAGTCTAACACCAGACTGATTAAATTTAATACCCACTGTTTATCTTTGAACGGCAATTACATTTATTATCCTTTTCTATTTATCCTACTTGCCCAATCGTTGGTAGGTATACAACAATTTAATTACTATTTCATCAACAGACAGCGATATTGATTGAAATAATAAACAATAAATAAATAGACTATGTACGTAACAACAAAGTAACAATATAACTAGAACAAATATTATTATTGGCTGTTGTACAGTCAGAATACGACTTAAGGTACCAGGTGCATATTTTAAAGTTTTATTTTTTTCAATAACGGTTCAGTAATAGTTGTTGATGATTCTGCTTGATATCACTAAAGCTTCCGAAGTGTTAGCTATTAGATGCAGACAAACCGAAAATTAATGAACCGCCGCGTTATTGAAAAAAATAAATCTTTGAAATATGTACCTGATAACTTAAGTATTCTGACTGTACCTACATTAGACAGTCGATATTTGAGGGACCACACCTATGTAATTATGTTCGATTCAATCGAGCTTATAATGCTCTACTATTTGAAATACTAACTGGGTGCTTTTAAACCTTTACCGCCCCTTATAAGGCCACTCTCAAGGGTTACTCTACTCCAGTTTAGCATTTTAGTTGGTAAAATGCTTGGTTTTGTAAGTAATAAATTTTATTTTTATTTAATTATTTATTATTTATTTTATTTATTTATTTATTAAAAACTAAGTTACACCACTCTTACAGCTAAGCCAATGCAGTGACATAACTAACTTACTTAAATAATATAAAAAACTAATAACTAAAAACTAATTATTTTCAATGCATCTATATGCCATTTCTGTGAATTTCGGCAGACTACAATAAAAAATATTTATTACTATAGCTGCGTCCAGTTTTTTCACCCGCGGGTTCCGATCCAGTCGGATTATTGGGCTCAGAAGTAGCCTCTGTGTTACTTGCTCCTCGATAATGTAGTTTTTTATTGGTAAAAGAATTTTGAAATCAGTCCAATTGTTTCGGAGATTACCCTCTATATACATATATACATACGTTACCTCTATATAGTATTAGTTATTACCGTGTTGATTTAGAACTTTCACATATTTTATATACTCATACTTAAACATAATTAGAGCCTATATCGAATAGATATTAAAACACCTTATATTTTAAGACTAACCTATTCCTGAAACATTCGGTAGTGATAGATGAACAACCGAGTGATCTTATAAGGACTATTTTGACTTATAGAACTAAGCAGTTACTACCTACCTACCTATAATCATGTTTCGCAACCAAAGCAACATCGTTTAGTTTATTTATTTTTTGTTTTTTTTAATCAGCTTTTGCAAATGTTTGTACTTTTACTAGAAATATTGATCTTTCTTCTTCTTCTTTCTTTTTTAGAAAGGTAGATATTACTTAGAAGTTTCTTGGTAGATAAAACTTAGATATTACTTAGAAGTTGTTGACTAGGTATGCGGAATACATGCCTCTGTTATCAAATATTTTGCATTGTCATTGGGTCTATAGGAGAATGTTGCGTAATAACAACCTGATAGTGGTTGTAGGCTGTGGCTGTAGGCACTGTACTTTCGTTTACCACTTCGTATTTTAGATTAGCTCGATTTTGTTTGCAACACTCTGTTGCTACCTTGCCATAAGGCGAGCATACACTTCGGACTATTTGATGAACATTATCAAATAGGATGAAAAGTTTGCTTTCGGACTCGAAATCCTGGGAACGAGTAGGTATCTTACTTTGTTTGACAAATCGAGTTTTTGCTTCTTATTTTACCTGATGTTTGAAGGACAGTGAAACAAGATCTGCCCTGTCTTCCTTAACGGCTGAACCGATCTACGTATTGGAACAAAGACGAATTCGTTCAGTCTCCCAATTAACCTATTTCTTTTCGCCGCCTTCGACAAGGCAGTTGATCCATCTATGTTCTGATTTTCTGAAATGATACATAATCAAAACTTAGAGCATTCCTTTAGAACCGACGTGTTTCCCCTAGAAGGATGTACCTACATATATTGCCCAGCTAAATTATTTACAATTATAAAGAATATACATCTATACTCTAATTATAAAGAGAAGAAAGACTTTATTTTTTTGTTTGTTTTGGTCGTTGTTTGTAATGAATCTTCAATAGAAGAAGCTATACTTTATCGAAGAATAACATAGGCTTTGATCTCGATATACCAACAGGATTGTGACTTACGCGGGTGAAACCGCGAGACACATCTTTTGTATAGATGGCGACAATATTGTAATAGCTTGGATAAACAGACATTGACCTAAGCCCTGAGTATTTGCCAAACGAATATCAAAGCTAGATTTTCCTATCCTAAAATTTTCACCTCTAACATAAGGAGAACATTCCCTGACCTTGTCTAATCATTGAACTTTCAATAGATACATAATTTTATTGCCCAATTTAAGTATCAGTATCTGGACAATGGATTTGTTGCGTGCCAATGCGTGTTAGCCCACGATAAATTACAAAATATCGGAGATATTGGTCCAAGAACGCAGCGCAGGCGCAGGGCGTGGTAGGTAGAGCCCCTCCAGTAGGTATTAACGTTCCTTTAACATGGTTCATTACGATTAATAGTTCTATTAAAATCAGTGCCTACGCGGATATTTGTGACCTTTAATTGATGGATCCAAATTCCATTGAGTTCTAAGCTCCTGGTTATTTCTTAAAGAATTAGGATGGTATACTTTCTGTTTTCATTGAGTTGCAATCTCTTATCATTTCTTAAAGAATTAGGCAGTCACCCTCTGTTTCATGGAGGAATTTAACGACAATTGGACACTTTCTTATAAAATATTTTTAAGACTTTTTAATAGATAGCATGGCATAGATGACGATCTGATCATTGATTGATTGGGCTATTCGAGATGCCGCATCGACCACTTATTTGATGTTTTTTGGCAAACCTTTAAAGTTCATTTGTAATTGCCTTTCGAGTCTAGAAACGGATAATTATGGCTATTATGATCTAATATGATGATGATTAAACGGCACAAATAATGTGGCACAGTGAAACCTAATCTTTAGATTTTTATCAATCGTTACCTTTAACAGTTATTAACTTAAAAATCTATTAACTTTCAATGTAGAAATATTTTTAGCAAGGACATATATTTCCAAAAAATCCCCATGACAGGATTCGAACCTGCGTCCTTTCGCTATGTTTAAAATGCCTTGTGCAATAAAAACTAAAAGAAATATTAACTTTCAATGTGTCTATTTAAAAGTCTCGAAGTATTTCATAAGAAAGTAAAATCTTCCTCGTGGTTTAATCACTGTTGAAGCTTACGACTATAATAACGCTTCCTTTGACAGTTGTGTAAAAGCTTGACGGCTTCTGTGGTGCGTCGAGCAAAAGACTCGAAACCGACGCAGGAGGTTGCAGGTTAGATTTGTGTGAAAGAACAGTTTAATGCTAACAATAGTATAATGCCACCATTTGTTTCTGGTTCATGACTATTTCTATGTAGACATAATAATAATTGACCTTCTCATCTAATTTTAGATTTTTAATCCATGCTTTTTTATGGCGCTGTAGTGCCCGGGACATTGTTAGGTGAAGCAGGCCTGCCCAGCACCTATATAATATACCACCCTCCTAGCCTAGTCAGCCATGCCCAGAGGAATGAACTGGTCAATACGTCTGGAGCTCTAAGCCGTGGGTTTCCTCACGATCTTTTCCTTCACCGTGTGAGCGATGTTATTGACATACATAACTTTTCCTCGAGGCACCAAAAAAGGTTTTAATTGTTATGGTATATCTGATATATATCTGGATATATTCCAATATATCCGATAGACTAATGACAAATGCAATGGGATGCGGATATAGTATCTATATCCGATGATTAGTTATCACAACACAAGATTTAAAAGTATATTTATTTAACAATACAAAATTACCTATTGGTAGAATGTTTTCAAAATAGGAAATTATTTGATGATTTGCAATAAGTTTGGACATGACCAATTAGTGTTCCGGACACGAGCAGTGGCGCGAAACGCACGCGAACTTCGGAATGTCTAGTCTAGTCAACGTACGACACTTTGTTAAGGCGCTTTATCGCGCCAACTAGTTTGCTTACTTAATCGATGTAACTGAGGTATTTTTTGCTTTGTCTTCACATTAAAGTCATAGTTACATTAACTTTTGATCATGTATTCGTACACACGTTCTAAATAAAATAAACTATTTGACCAATTACTATCTAACATTATTATTATGGCCATTAGAAAATTGATTGTCTTGACATCTAGGACAAACCCCTTTCGGTTTAGGTATATCACCGTCCCCAAAACACTACGTATATGCCTATCACATACTAGGCATGCTAGCCTAGTATGTGATAGGCTCTCCTTATAGCCAGCAACATTATTAGAATATCAAAAACTAAAGATTACCTTTAAGGCTGTAAACTACCAAAAAGTATTAAGTAACATGGACAATATAAATGACAAATTATATCTCAGTCTACTTTGAGGATGGAGTCGGAAAAGGCTCCGAGCTGTCTGGAAAGGCATTGCAACAATGTTGATAATAAAATTTATTTAAACGAAAATAAGTTTTATTTAAATACAACGTCGCGTCGCGAAAACAGACGAATAATGTAAGTAATAAGTATGTATAACAAATTATTGTGTAGACGGGCCTGGCGCTTGTATCTTTACGTATGTTTGTATGTTTGTTCGACGATAACTTGAGTATCGTTACGTAGCTCCGATCTTCATGAATTTTGGTATGCGCGTAGTTTAGGTCAGTAGAGTTAATGAGTACGAAGATGAGCCGGATCGGTACTTGGGTTGGGGAGATAGGGGGTCGTGAGGTCTTAGTTCGGGGCGAACTCCTAGTACTGTACATACCGAGTAGATAGAACTGCTCGTAAGATCTGCATGAGATATAATAAATAATACCAGCGCCTTAATTGGTAATCGGAATTTTTTTTTACGATGTTCGATAAAGGCTAATCTGTCAAAACGAGTTTATTTATAAGTATTTGACGATCCATGGGCCCCATCAATCCCCCTGCGTCGCAGAAGGTTTCGGGTTCGATTCCCGTCAACAATTATTTTTACTAACCTTAGTTATTGGTTTCTGATTCGGATGTTTTTTGAAATGTATTTATGTATTTACAGCATAAAGGTAGTTGTATAATTTGGGGCTAAATTAGAAGGTCGTGCATTATTTGTTTATACTTATCACAACACCGCACAATTGGATTGTTAAAGATAAACGTTAAATTATTATATCTACGTAGGTGTTAATTAATTTCAAGCCAGCGTTATTTATTAGTTATTCATCAATAAACCAAGTTTATTAAGTGACATGACAACCAAATGCGGACACTTGTAGTTTTAATCGCGTATTAATATTTATTTTCTTACCTCGAATTTTCGATCATGTTACAATGATCTTGGTCGCGAGGGTCCCCAGTCCGTAATAAGTACATTGACATATAATGTACCTACTACTACTAGAGGAATCTCGGAAAATAATTAATCGGAATAGTGATGTCTCAAACATATACCGCTGCAGCGATTACAATATTGATACGTCTATGTTAAAAATGTGGGTGATAGGCTGCAGTAAGACGATTAAAAATCAAGTGTCATTAAGTTTGCAGGTAGAGTGCTACCCAAATATTATGAATTTCAATTTTAGGTTAAGATCAACGCCATGATGCCCTATTTTTTCAAGATTTATATTCCAATATATACCTATTTAGGTAAGTACATATGTTAATGATTTGATGTATATTTCGTCGCAATGTTGCTATGCATACACTTATTAATTGTATCTAAGTACTTAACCATGCAGTTCGAGCCAGACCGCATGTATTGGTATAGAGCAGACTCTAATTAATTCGTTTATTAGACTACATCGTTGCCAATAATTGATTAACACCGGTCTACAAATCCCATACCTACTGTTGTTGAAATCTAATTTCATTCATGAAATTGATTTTTTTATATCATGTTCAGGATTAGGTTTAAAGTTCCCAGTTGCCGACTTTAAGGGTCGGAAAAAAGACGATAGAGTCAAAGCGAAAAGAAAAGAGATAATTGAACAGCAGTATTACTTTTGTTTACGAAGTCTTTTTATACGGACGGACTGTGCCTTGAAAATTGACAGAAAAATATCAGATTTTCTTTCTCGATGACAGATTTTCTTTCTGAATGACAGTTTTTTTTCGTTCTTTCGTTCATTCGTAGAATTAAAGTAGAGGCCCAGCGGCCCTAGCCAAAATTCTTATCGAATAACGAAAACGCCAATCGACAGATTTTTTTGTATGAAATTGACATAAGGTCACGCTTGATTTTTCGCGATCTTATGTCAACTTCATAGCCTAGCCAAATCTTGGCTAGGGCCGCTGGTAACCCAGGTTAATATCTACCCATTAAGAACTTTAAAATAAGTAATTCTTAAAAGGCTGTTTAAATTTACAACTTTAATGTATAGGTATACCAACTTAATGAAACAAGCTTCGACCCAATTACTCTTAATTGATTGAATGACCCGATATAATTTGATCAAATTGATAGTAGGTATGCATTACACGAATTATAGTATAAATAAGAAAAACCGATTGGTTTATTGTTTATTTGTCACGTTTTGAAATATGTGATTGGGAATCTACTAAAGGTGCTCCCTCACATCGAGCATTCAAGTCTAGTCATTTGAGTCTAGGTAATGTAACATAAAATTAGCTGCGCCACACGGTTTTACCCGCGCAAGTCGCGATCCCGCGTTGTTCTTACACCTACCTACCGCAATGCAAAAATCCACACTTAAACGGTCGCCCATTGAAGTACTGTTGAAGCCATCATCAGTCCTTCCCTGGTTGCATTGCGGTAGGTAGGTGAAGTAAGGCAAAATTTGTTGATGACGATGGATGACGATCGATGGCGATGGTTAAAAAACAACGAAATTACGCAATTTTTAAACTGTATCCGGATATCCGGATAAAAAGAAGCCTATATGTTAATCAGAGTCTTAAGCTACCTGCATACCAAATTTTATTGAAATCGGTCCAGCCGTTTCCGAGATTAGCGCGCAGAAACGCACATACAAACAGACAAACGGACAAACAGACAAAAAGTTAAACACGGAAATGGGTTCTGTTGCGTTAGTACATTACCCCTAAAAATAGTTTTTTCAAAATATCTTTCAAAAACAGACACCGCTAAGTTACGATTTTATTATAAGTATACAAGATGTAACGGGTAAGTCCTTTTAATCCGAAAGGGGGTTGTTCAAGACATCTAGCAGAACAACTTTTGTTCAACGACTTTTGAAAATTCGTTTTTTTTTTTATTATTTTGAGGTTATGTTTAACTGAAAAAACATTTGCTTTTGAAAATAAAGGTAATCGAAGTTTTGATCGGAGTAGACCTAACTAAATGAAAGGACAAAATAAGATCAATAACCTCGAACTCTAAGAAACAGCTGATTTTCAAGTAAACTTTACACTTACAATTTTCGAAAAGTACTTCGAATTTTCAAAAGTCGTAGACAAAAGTTGTTCGCCTAGAAGTCCAGAACAACCCCTTTCGGCTTCAAAGGGCAAACCCGTTACATCTTGTATAGACATAGATGAAGCGCATTGATGTTACAAGTTGTATCAAGATATTAGATACATATACATTATAAGATGCGTGTTTTATGTTATTTTCATATCTGTAACGTTGCATTTACACGCAAATGCTGTGTGAGACTTTTCATCATCATCATCATCAACCCGTTGCAGTCCACTGCTGGACATAGGCCTCTCCAATTGCACGCCACCTGGATTTATTTTCGGCTTCTCGCATCCAGTTTGTGCTAGCCGTGTGACTTTTAAATATTTAGAAATATTTGTATTCAGGCACGTGAAATATATCATTTTTGTGCTGAAGATTAACAAATACGTCTCGTCAGTAAAAATCTCTATGTTCCTATTTTCAAAAGTATAACACATTTATACTTTGAGAAAGGTGTGCCACGTATATATTAATTACTTCTTTAATAAATTACGTAAAATTACCATAGAAATAGAACTAAGGTAGGTAATTGTTTCGGTCAATTTGATATAATCAATTCTAGATTCTAGATAAAGAAAACCAAGGTATCTCTAAGTTCACTATAGGAGATTTGTTAAGAGACAGGTTAACAAATAACTTTGTCAATTTACATTGATTTCCTAAATAATATAGAAAATGTGTTATCATGTTTTAACGAGCACTTATTTATGTCCGACTGGGTAAATTTATTCAAAAGTTGTAATCAATCACTAAATCACTGTATAATTATAATATTTGATTCGCTGACACCCTGCAATCACACGAAATCTGTACCTACCTATTATTTATTTACCTATTTATTTATTTTTAACAGGAAAACATATATTTATACATGACATCTTACAAAACTAAAAAGATAACTAAAAACCAATTACATGTGTTCACCATATACAAGACTAAGGACGACTTGCATAAAAAAAATTAAAAACATATTTAACTAAATCAATTTTAAAATAATTTATGGGAAATCGAACATTGGACTCTATTTCATTATGTGGACGATTGATAATATGTTGCCACACATTGACAGTTCTTGCAATTCTGACAAATTTTAAACACGTTTAACAGCTTAAACATGTTTAGGAACCGTTATGAAAGCCGGCCTTAATACAACAAAAATACACGCTTGTAAGGAATGATGGTTTAATTATTGATTAACCGAAGATTTTTATAAATTAACTAGCTGCGCCCCGCGGTTTTACCCGCGTAAGTTCCTTTCCCGTGCCCGCGGGAATATCGGGATAAAAAGTATCCTATCGCCTTCTCCTGGTTCTAAGCTACCTCCCCACCAATTTTCAGCCAAATCGGCTCGGCCGTTTTTGAGTTATAAATGGTGTAACTAACACGACTTTCTTTTATAATTATAGAAGAAGAAGAAGAAGAAGATAATAGACGAGTGTTTGTCAAACCAGTGTGGCACCAATGTGTTTCTGATTGTAACCGACTATGTATTAATTGATCTTTTCATTTGTAACAATGATCGTATTCCCACAGTATACCTATTATCCATATTCGACCGAATTTTCGTACTGTGTCCCGGTATGGTGTGTATACTATTATTATAAATAAAAAATATTTAATCGTTTGTTTATAACGAATAAGCTCCGAAACAACTGGACCGAAAATACTACTGGTCAAAAATACTACTGGTCAAAAATACTTTTATTAGAAAGCTGTATAGTCAATAAGTACCTAACATAGGCTAATTTTGATCCCGATAGCTCCACGGGATCGGGACTTACGCAGGTGAAACTGGAGGAAGCATCTAGTTTAATACAAAGAAAAACCCTTGTTGAAAAGACTTCAACGCGTGCTGTACTTATTATAATATCGTTAATCGTATTTCATCAAATCGTATCACTCAAAAGCTGATGGAATGGCGCCCGCCAGTACATATAGTATAAGCCGGTTAGACATCAAAATGGCTGTAATTTTCCAATTAACAGTTAAATATCAAATCAGCAATCAACATCCATTAGTGGACAAATATATTTAATAGATGTACCTTACCAATAAAAAAATACCAGTCGACATTTACTGTAATTGATTGTACTTGAACTAAAATCACAATTAATTGTTTTCGCCCCGGGCTGTGTCTAACTAAATAGCTTCTACTTTTGATACTTGTAGAAATAGTTGGTATCAACTGATTAAATTATAGATTTGCTTTATAATTGCCAAACCATATTGAGCTAACTATGCCTATGTTTTAAAAACGACCAGTTTCTTTATCGTAACTAAAAGCTCATTAGCTTGAACTAAAATATACTTAATTCACTAAAAGCTTAGCTTTTAGTTAATTAACTTAGCTTAAACTTCATATCATCGCTCTTACGGTGAAGGAAAACATCGTGTGGAAACCCACGGCTTAAAGTCACGCACAAAGGAAACATACAGAACAACTTTAGTTTTTTTTTAACTAAGAGCTAATGTGACATCTTTAACGCTGGGTTTTATACCGGTCGACGGTAAAAGTCACAAGAAACAGCTAAAAGTAACGTTATAAAAAAAAGTCTTTTTTTTTTCTTTGAAGATGTCGTTTGACAAATGCAAACTTTGCTTTACTTTAGTTTTACATAAACTAGATGATTAAGAGATATGGATGTCAAGAGTTAAGGAGGAAGACAGCAAGACGACTGTGTAGTAGGTAGCGGACTTTTCCGTGTAGGTTCATTATGAGTCGGACGACTTAGACTGGTAATAATAATAATGACATGTCCCAATAAGAATCAAGACTATTCATTCGTGATGTTCAATACGATGGTTCAATAATGTAAATCGACCATTTTGGATATTTTGATCATCTTGTGTTATATTTAGTTTCTGTTCTGTTTCGATCGATCGATTTTTTGTTTCAATACCGATCGTCCTTTGTTTTAAACTAGATCGTTGTATAATTTTGCACCCATGACACTTGTCATGGGTGCAAAATTAAGCTTAGCTAATTATAAAAACAAGTTAATTTTTGTACCAAGAAGTAAAACTGGCCCTGTGCGATATAATGTCATGATATTTTTAATTACACATTAAATTAGATAACCAATCAAGTTAAGACCACTTAAGTAGGTGTTGGAGGGCGTGTTCTTTTCATTCAGACGGACTCTATCGTGAGCAAATATCTTTGCTTTGACATCTGCGTAGATTATTAAACATTTCAAATTACGATTAAGTATTTTGCATTCCACTCAATATGTCTTTAGTGATTTATTTTGCAATGTGTTCTACATTTTAATATGGGCAATTATATTGGAATTTAGTGTAGGTAATAAGATTTACTATTCAGCTCTAAAATGTAAGCCGGTGCAGCCATTCATTATAGATAGATCTAGACTTTTTCCTTTAACCGTGAAGAAGATACAAGTTTTATTTTACTATATACCTATACTATACTATAGTAATAATAATTATAATAATTATTATTGCCCGCAGGGCACCTTGAGGCGAGGTGCCGGGGAGTAGCGACCCCGCGGGTTCCCGAGTGCTCCAGGGGGAAGTCACCGTTCCTCACCTCCGGCTTGCCTTAGTTGGCTGGTCGGAGTGAACACTGACGAGGAAGCGGTCCCCCGCCTTTGGCTTGCCTTCACCGGCCGGTCAGAGTGGAGTCGCGAGAGCAGAAATGCTCGGAGGATGGACACCTCACGTCAGTGATGAGTTGGCCCGCTCACTGGCATACCAGTGATGACTTAAAATCCAGGGAGGTATATCCATCCTTCAGCCACTCACGTCCCTGTTGCTCCCTTGCTGTAATTTGCTCAGCTGATTAGGGTAGCCCAGTTTGTGAGTTGGCGAGTCTCCGTCTGCAATTTTTACGTGTTTATTAAACATTGTTACGGCAGGCGCCATAATCACCATAGTTCCCCCAGTAGCCAATCCACTACCATCACGTCACTATAGCCCATTTTGTTTTCATCCGTAGATTTGTCAATAGTTCTATCCGATCCGGTGGTTGTCCTTTGCTACATTTTATAGTGCAGACTGGGATAATCGTCGGCTTGGTGTCCACTTCATTGTTTGCGAGTAAAATTGTTATTGAAAAGGGCCTCTACGTGTTGGCTTCGGCTCCACGCACGCCTTCCAAAGGTCCGGGACTCCATAGCCCCGTGATACTGGACGAATTATAATAATAGAGATATATAGATAGATAGATTAGATATATATATATTTATATATATATCTAATCTAATCTATCTATCTAGATATTTTCGATTGCAATAAAACAAATTTAAAAGTTGTGTGTTCAAACTTGTTAAAAATTTAATATAATTTAACTAGCTTATTAACTTTAATAATAATTTGTTACTAGGGTATCTTTTCTTTAGATGCTTGCAACATTAATCTTGCTATGTTTACAGTATAGGGTTATAATTTAGAACAAAACTTTAGAATAGCGTACTCTAGTGTTAAAAAGAATTGTAACCTGCTATGTGAGCTTTATTAAATAAAATAAATAAAATAAAATATTATGAAGTAAAAAGATTTGTTTGTTCTTTGTAATTAATAGGCCTTGAAACAACTCGACCAATTTCGAAAATTCTTTCATCAATAGAAAGCAACATTATCAAGGAATAACATATAGGCTTTGATCCCGATTTTCCGACGGATCCGAGACATAGCAGGTGAAACCGCGGGACTCAGCTAGTCGTAGTATTAGCCTTGGTGTCAAGTTCGACAGTGATTTCTTATTATATTATTTTTACTGTAACCTTAATTGATTAATGTATACTAACTTTTGTTGATCAATTAAGGGGTGATTGATGTTGTTCCTTAATAATTTGTCATAAAGTCAATCTCTGAGTAGGTATGTTATGTTTTTAATTTTTAATAATAAATATTGTAATTGACAGTTGACAGTTGGGTGCGGTTGTATTGTAAAAATAATAAATTATTAAAACACCTTTAACAAAAACTTTATAAATTCTATGTGTAATGTGTATGTATTTACAAAAAAAAGTATAATATATAGTAAATCCGTTGTCTAGTACCCAAAGTACAAGCCTAGTGCTTAGTTTGGGGCTAGATGCGGTGTGTGCAATGAAGTGAAATATTTGATTGTTTGTTTATAAAAATAACAACACGTCCAGTTTTACCGTTGAAGGCCATTGTTAAAACCACCTGTTAAGTTGTTATGTATAGCAATTGATAGTCGCTTCAAACGGGGAGACGACGAATCACGCCTTCAATGATAGAGCTTCATATGAGTTCTTTCTCTTAGCTGCTCCTAATTTACGAAGGATAATTTGTCGAGCTCGAGAAATGACAACAACACATTTTCTGGCGCTCCTTCGTGCTTCGGAAGGCACGTTAAGCAGTTAGCCCGGTTGTTATCTCTGATAGCAGTCGTTAGGTCAAGTTAGACGCCATAGAACGACCTGAAAACTCTAACACTAGGTGAGCCACACCACTAAAGGAAAAGAAAAAGAAGGAGACCTTCAATAACGTAACCGTTGACTATCAGGATTGATCGGCTCGGGATACAGGAAGACAATGGGCCCTACAATGATATAAGTCGTCGCGTTGTATATGTCGCAACGTATATGTTACTAACATTCTAAAGCCGAAAGCTTGTTGTGTGTATGTGACTTTTTTATTCTTCCACGCAAAAATTACTGGACCGATTGCGATGATACTTGGAATATAGGTAGCTGGATACCGGGGATAACACATAGGTAATTTTATCCCGATATTCCCGCGGGAACTGGACTTACGCGGGTGTGACTGCAGGGCGCAACTAGTCTTTTATAATTGTATAAAATTTGCCAATCAAAGCTTTTAACCTACATTATTTAATTCAATTTGAGTAGATTTTCAGATAACTGATTGGATACGCCACAAAGTGGCGGCGTAACTAGCTCATTACATTATTTATGTAGATCAGAATACTAAGGACATTTAACTTGTCTGGATTTGGTATAATTATGCTTATTTAGTGTTCTTTAGGCAGTTGTTTTGAAAATATTGTGTTAATAATATTCTATGGGTTACTTAAATGTTGAAAAGGGGCGAATCGTTCATATAATTTTAAAAACCAGTTGCCTATAAACAAATTTTTCAATGTATCAGCATTGTTAGATTTTTCTCGAAAACGGTTTGTAATTTTGCAAAAAAAAAAAACTACCAACACTTCAAAAACTTTAGCGAAACTGCAAAATTTCCAAAAAAATGTTGAATCCTTTTCCAGAAAAAAATCTTATCTTACTAATATTATAAACGAGACAGTTTGTATGTATGTATGTATGTGAGTTATTACTCTTTAACGCAAAAACTACTGAATCGATTGCGACGAAACTTGGAATATAGGTAGCTGGCAACCTGGAATAACACAGGTTATTTTTTATCCCGATATTCCCGCGGTAACGGGACTTACGCGGGTAAAACTTCAGGGGGCAGTTAGTATTATTATATATTATTAATATAAAATATAATACATGGCCAGAAGATGCGTACGTCAATCAGGTAGGTCAGTGTCTCATTGCAACTGCCGCGCAACCACGAGTACAATGTCGAAAGCGGTCCACTGGAGCAGGTTGTTAACGCCTACGTCAAAGTCACCTCACATCCTGTAGCGAACTCTGTTATTTATCTATCTACTATGTCTGTTGCTACTGTAAGCAACAGGTAAAGGTAAAGTTTTATAGCTGTGTGTTTCCGCAATTAGCCCTATACTATTGGGCCTCTGTGCGTGATTTTAAGCCGTGGGTTTCCTCACGGTGCTTTCCTTCACCGTACGAGCGATGTTAATAGCGCACATATTTTTTGGTTTTAAGACATTGGTGCGCGACCGGGATTCGAAACCACGACCTTCGGAATGAAAGTCGTGGTATTTACCACTAGACCAACACCGCTCTATATATATATAAGCTATAGGTAGATAGATTAGATAGATTGAATATTTATTGTAACACACCAAAAGTAACAACCGGTCAAGTGCGAGTCAGGCTCGCGCAGGAAGGTTCTGTATCATTACCACAATTGAGTACGGAACTTTAAAATAAACACAGGATATTATAAATGCGAAAGTTTGTATGTATGTATGTGCTATGTGACCATGACCTCAAAACTAAAACCTGGAATACATAGGCTACTTTTATCCATCCCGTGGGAACGGAACTTACGCGGGTAAAACTGCGGGGCGCAGCTAGTATATTATATATAATAATATACAATGTGAAATTCAAAGTTCTGATTAAAATTGACTGACTTAATGACTGAACTATATATCAACGCAGAAACCAAACCCCTGGTCCCAGAGACATATTGAAAAGGAGAGTGTGTTGTTTGCGATCCACTAGGAAATTTTTTTTTTAATCTCGCGGGATTACCAATCGTTACGTGGGTGAAACCGCGGGACGCTGCTAATAGTTATCATAGCACCCTTACGTACACACGAAAAAAACTTGATATGTTTCTACTATGTAATCATTACATAATTTCCCACAGGAATAGGATTTCCTCACCAGGAGACATTTAATAGTTATACAGCGTTTACTAAAAGTTCTTATAGTTACATGGTATTACGTAAATCTAGACTAGATACCACAATCTAGGTAGTCAGTGTCTGCAAGTTATGTAACGTTATTTTTAATAACAACGGGTCATGGTCGCGTTTCAAATATTTTACCGACGTTTCAGCTGAATTATTTCAGCCCTGGTCCCGAGGAAACTGGTGAGGTCAATCCTTTCGAAGAATGTCTAGTAGGTAAAACATTTTTGATTAAAATAATTTGAAAATGAATTACTTCTAATTGAAAAAATCATTTTCAGAAATACACTCGCGCCGATGTTTGAACTCACGTCTCTGGGTTAATTTTTCCTTTAAAATGTTTTAAGTTGATATGCTTTGAGCAATAAATAGGTACAAATTAAGAAATAATGAATTATTTATTCAACAAAATATTGTAAGTATTGATTTTGGTATGTGTAATCAATATAAGCATTTGTATTCTATTTAACTAGATACAATTTTACACATTGACTTTAACTTACTATTTCCCTAAAAGTATTTAAATAATCTGGATCACACCCCTAAAATCAAACACGTACCTACATAGTAAGACACGCAAAAAGTTAAAAACGCATAGTCATAAACGCATAAAGTAAACAAGACGATACCTAAAGGTAAAGAAACCTTAAAAATCGTTCGACGCATCTAGGAGCCTTAAAAAATTGTGGATGGACTCGGGTGGGACTTCAACACAGTTTGGTGTCATTATACTTTTCCTTTAAAAGGAGTCCCACCCGACTGCATCCACAATTTTTTAAGGCTCCTAGATGCGTCGAACGATTTTTAAGGTTTCTTTACCTTTAGGTATCGTCTTGTTTTTTACTTTTCAGTTTTAACGGCAGTCGGGTTTTTTATTTTTTTTAAATATTTTTTTTATTTAACGCTTTTTAGTTATTAGAGATTAGATACAATTACACCAGAGAAACTCATTAACTCTGGATGTGTATACTCCAGTAGGGAGGACTCGAAATCGGTTAAAGATAGGCTATCTAAAAGCCTTCAATATTATAATAACTATTCTTTTTGAGTTTTGCTGAGATGGCTATGAAGTAGGCAGGTATTCATCTTAAAATATAATTACCAAATCCGAAAACTTCGTCGCGACTGGTGATACAAAGGCTGGCGGTTTCTTGTCCTAGCGGATTAGCCTTGCTATCCATTATCCATAGCGCGACATTCCAAATTTTTAGTTAATTACTTATTGTAAACATAGTAATTGTTCTTCTTCTGTTTAAAATGGCTTTTCCTTTCGGACATTTGCCAGTGTCAAGTATTATCAATATTTGCAGGTTATTTTCATCGAACGAAACAGTCAAGTCGTCATAGTTAAAGTCAAGTCGAGGGAATCATTGTAAAAAGGGGGCCATTTTTTACAATGTTTGTTCACGGAGCTTTGGAGAAAACACTAAGCTAAAGTCCATGTTTTGCACCGATTTTCACTTTTATTTTTACTTGGACACCATCACGAAACTAAATTGATTAATATGCCCCCGAAATTAAACAATTTACACGCATTTGAACTAAGTTTCACAAAAATGAAAATTTAGCAACACATCTCCTCAACGCATTCGCGCCAAAACTTAATAGTAATTGTTATTTATGTTATCTCTGACAAACTGACAAATTAAACATTCAAATTCCTTCAAAAGTTGAAACTCTGCGTCAAAGTCAAATCGAAAAGTTTTTAAGTAACGTTCCGTTGTCTTTGCTCGGTTTTTATGGTCAAGACAAATCTTGCTTTATAGCGTTTTAAATCTTTATTTTTATTTATTTATTATTTTAATGTACCCTATGTCACTCTCACGGTTATGACGAATCTAACGACGTATCGTTTATCTAAATCGGCCCAGCCGTTTAGGCCCTACGACGGCACAAAAATAGGTCACATACATACATACATACATACACTCACGGCAAAAACATAACACTTCCTTTGGCAGTCGTGTAAAAACATAACACTTCCTTTGGCAATCGTGTAAAAACGTACTTCTTTGTGTATTTCTTAGGTGTACCTACGGTCTCAAACGACATACCTACAAGAAACTAGCTGATCTTGCGACCTACATCTGCACGCCTAACAACTATAGTTCATTTATCTTTAAGTTCACTTTATTATTACAATATGTAATAGTTAGTAACAATTGCAATAAACTTAAAACAATAAACATCTAACTATACTTACTATCGTCCTGAGTTTTAACTAACTAATTCGCTTTAAAGTAACTTTACTAAACTAGTGCACATGGTACAGTATGTAAAAATATTTAATTTACATTCAATGAGTCTATTAAAGTTATAGAGACGCCATTGCAGAACAAATCATTATTGAAAGGCGGCCCAAAGTATGCTATACAACCTCATTATTTATATTCATTCACATAATTTAAAGAAGAAATAGACGAAACTATTGTTATCTCTTTCTAAAAACATAAGACTCAATGCTACTTGCATGACGTAAGAAAGAGATGTCATAATATCATTATGACATCTCATAGTGGTTAGAAGAGAATGATAAAACGTCAAAGTCAAAACTTCGTTGAGTTTTTGGAAAAAAAACTTTTTGAATAAATAAACTAAAATAAATAAATACAGCTTTACTTACGTATAAAATGACATATTTTTGCCAGTTTTTGGAGTATAATTCGTGCATCGCCTAAATACGCACGAAGGCATTGTTGTCTGTGAATAATGTTGTGAAAGTGAACTAAATGTACTGTGTGATAACAAGCGGGTGATCGTGACGTGAGCTGGGATGGAACTAAGACTTCTCTGGCTAGCTAGCTTGCATTTGTGTTGCCAAGAAATTTGCCCTATTACGTATCAAGAAGTTTTTACATATCTCTGTTTACATTACGGTTTTTTAACCTTCTGAAATGAATTAATGCAACAAAAGGACTCACTGATATTTTTTATTGTAAGTTAGTCACTTTGCTTGAGTAGGTACTCGAAAAGAGTGCCTATTTAGCAGCTTCAATAAGAAGCTCCAAATTTTAATTGAATTCAATCGATAACAAAATATTAAAATAACTAAAATAAATAAATAAATATACACATTTAGAGCTGTTATTGGAGCGCTTGGGGATAGCTTATTTTAGTTTTTACACGACTGCCAAAGGAAGTGTTATGTTTTTATTTATTGTGTGGGTTAATTATGTTAATTTAGAAAACCTCTTAAAAGTCAAAAGCTTTCAAATTGACATAAAGTTATTGCAATAACAAAACAATATAATAATGTTATAAGTAGTAGATATTTGGGTTTTAATAACAATTATGATTTATGTTTCGAGGTATTAAACAAAAAACTTTACACTCAAATTGAGTTCCGAAATGCCCATTGACATTTATAAATTAGTTTTCTAGATCTGTTCAAGGTAACACAAGCAATACCTAAGTTTAAAATAATATTTCTGTGTTTAAATTGGCAAATCAAATACATAAAAATTATTTTTCATTGCCTTTGTCATAAAATTCATTGGCGTACAGTATTTGATAAAATAGTATGTTCATAATTATTTTGTATGTTTTTGCACAATATCTTCATGGTGCAATATTTTCCCTGCTCCTAATTGTTTTTCTCAAGATTCTTAACTTTAATAATAGATAAATAACGAGTAAAATTGCACTTTCGCATGAAATATTCGATACGATAAAACTCTGAGCATTTTTATATACCTTTAAATTTAAATACAAATCTTTTCATACCTACATATTTTCTGAATTATTATAATTTTACCATATCTTACTAATACAAGTATTATAAACGCAAAAGTTTGTATGTATGTAGGTATGTGACTTTGTTACTCTTTCACGCAAAAACTACTTAACCGATTGCGATGAAACTTGGAATATAAGTAGCTGGGGACCTGGATTAACACATAGGCTACTTTTTATCCCGATAGTCCTACGGGAACGGGACTTACGCCGGTGAAACCGCGGGGCGCTGCTAGTAGTACATATAGAAACACCTAGAACCGAAAACCGCCATTTATAGGCAACATAAAGCTGCCAACTAGTTACGTAGCTTATAGCTAACTTAGTTTAGTGACAAGTGAGCATAGTTTGCCAGCTAGTTTTGTATAAAGAACTGACTCGACTATACGGAGCTAACCAAAACTAACTTAGTTTAATCGGCGGTAGACGATCGGCTTCAATACCTACCTGTTCGAGGCGGGAAACGAACCCGCAACGTTTTGCGTCACAACCGAATAATAAATGATTAAATCTGCCAATTCGAACGGGCATTCACCTAACTAATATATTGTTTTAATAAATTCCGACTTGAATTATATCTAAATTGGTATCTTAGAGTACATTTCAATATAATAATAAATAATTGATCTACGACTCACATGGTTATTTTCACTACTTAGCTAGAGTTAGGTTCATATTAGATCTTTTATTACTAAAATTACTTATTAACGAGGTATTTACCATGTTATCCAATTATTAAACATGGTAAATACCCCGTTAATAAGTAATTTTAGTAATAAAAGATCTAATATGAACCTAACTCGGCTACATACAAAAGAATTCAACGCGCGCGTTTGCTTTTAATAAACGAATTCGTTTTGAAGCTATTATAGGTACATTTTTTTAAACTACATAGAATTTTAATGTTCTGTACCTAAAAAAGTTAAAAAACGAATCCTAAAGGTGCAATCTCACCGCGAGAATTCACTTGTGATATCATACTAATATTATAAACGCGAAAGTTTGTTTGTATGTACCTATGTGGAATATGTAATTATCTCTGTTTAGTTTACTAACCATTTATTTTCCCTCGCGACCAAAACCATTGTAATATGGTTGAAACTTTGAGGTAAGAAAATAATAAATAATACGCCATTTAAAGCCTGTAAAATGTGATTATATTTAACCTTTTATTTCTTCTGTGTTTGTGTTTGTTCGGGTGTTATGTGTTTGTGGCAAATAAATGGCTGTCTATAATAAGCATATCACTTTATATTATATTTAGCACTTTACAGGTGTAAATGATAGCCTAAATACACACTCCAGATTATAAAATGTAGGTATCTGTAGCAAGAGTGAATTATAGTAAAAAATCAGTTTCTATGCTCTGGTTCACAAAATTGGTCAACGACTTCATTATGAATGGTTAAAGAAACATTCTTATTATAATTTAAATTTACATATTAACTTGTCCATGCTCCTATCCTATATGTAGGTAGGCCGGTGCAGCCATGAAAGAAATCTTGTCTAAATTCGTTCAAAGCCCTACAACTTACGACTCAACAGATGAGCATGCTATATTTTAAACTTCACGTCACATTATACTTATGTATAAATAGGTAAAAAAATAAAAAACCCGTGAACAACACACAGCGCCATCTAGCCCATGGTAAAGCTACTAAACCTGTGTTACGGTGACTAGACAACGGATATAATACTTATATTTATTTTTGTGAATACATATATTTTATACCTACATAGAAAGACTCCCAGACCAAATGCAAATAATAGGGCTAAAGTATGAAATTGCCGTTTTATTGCAATAGGTTCTTTGAATTGACATAGAATCTTCATGGTTTGAGGTTTTCGAATGAAACTTTTTTCAAATGGTTTCTGTGATTTCTTTTTTTAAAAAATGTGAAACATTTGAATATCGACTTTCAATTGTTTTTGTTATTCAATTTAGACAAGAAAGATGGATACTGCGAAAATTCGAGTGATTTTTGAATACGAGTTCCGACGCGAACTAACGCGGCAGAAACAGCCCGCAATATCAATGCTGCGTTTGGAGAGGGGTCTACTAATGAACGCACCGTGCGATTTTGGTTTAAACGCTTTCGTGATGGAAATTTCGACTTAAAGAACGAGCCACGAGGAAGACCGCCCACACAGGTGAATAACGATGAATTAAGAGAGATAGTGGAAGCCGATCCTAGTCAAACTACCCAGGAATTAGCGGCATGGTTTAACGTTACCTTACCCACTTTATTGACTCACTTGCGTCAAATTAATAAAATAAAAAAATACGAAAAATGGGTGCCTCATGATTTGACTGATCTGCAGAAAGAAACGCGTGTTGAAACTTGTGTTGCCTTGTTGAACCGGTACAGAAATGAAGGAATATTGGATCGAATTGTAACATGTGATGAAAAGTGGATTCTTTATGATTACCGGAACAGAAAAATGCAATGGCTGACCCCAGGTCAAATGCCACAACAGTGTCCTAAAGCAAAACTTACCAATAAAAAGGTAATGGTAACTGTTTGGTGGTCTCAGCATGGTGTTATTCACTATAGTTTTCTTCGATCTGGTCAAGCAATTACGGCAGATGTCTATTGTGCCGAACTCCGAACCATTTTGACAAAACTAGCAGTAAAACAGCCCCGACTCATGAATCGATCTTCACCATTATTGCTCCATGACAACGCGAGACCTCACACAGCACGAGAAACCATTTTGACCCTTCAGGAACTGCACTTAGAAACCATTCGTCATCCTCCGTATTCACCAGACCTTGCTCCAACGGACTACCATTTTTTTCGTGATTTGGACAATTATCTACGTGACAAGAAGTTTTCTTCCCAGGAGGCAGTACAAAATGCTTTCACACAGTTTGTGCAGTCTAGATCGTCGGAGTTCTATCGCAAAGGCATTAATAACCTTCCCATTAGATGGCAGCAATGTATAGATAATAATGGCAACTATTTTGATTAAATAAATTTGTTAAAAATTTAAAAAATAAACAATTAAGATTTTCAGTACAAATCGGCAATTTCATACTTTAACCCCTAATATTTGCACCCGAAATCAAATCCGCAACCTCCTGCATTGCTGTCGGGCATTTGCACGACGCGCTACAGAGGTCGTTCAGAGGTGTGCCCAAACTAGAATTGAACCATTACTTGGCTCCTCAATCTTTACGGACATTTCATTTTGCCTATTGTGTAGTTAGTTACCTAAGTATATTTATAAAATAACTCGGTGCTCTATGAAGTAAATAACCTATCAGCTATCTAATAGTATTTATAGTTGCTTCACAGAACAACCGTGCACTCTAAATGTTTGATACGTGACAATTGCACCTGCAATTTGCTATTAGAGTTCCACATAATACATGTCTAGTAGGCACATGCTCCGTCTCGTATGAAAACTAACCATCTAAACCTTATGAACTTAAAATAAACCTTCGTTAGTTAAAACTGTTTGAAAAAAGTACCTCAGAATTAGTACAAAACAGAATAGATTATTACTAGTGATGGATTAGACTACGAAAGCATTTGCCCCCTTAGTAGCGAAATACCAGACCAATCAAACATCTACAAATTCAAAGTTCCTAAAAACCAAGTTTCGTGAAGATCTGATGAGAAATATAACCTACAGAGGAGAAGCCACATACTGACAAACGAAATACATGGTTAGTTGGCTCCATTAATGTGATTACTTTTATGATGAGTTTTGTTATTTGATATCAAAGACGACATATAAGTACGACTTGAAAACTCTAACAATAGGTGAGCCACTTCAAGAGTGTTAATAAGTTAAATGAATTAAAATAACTAGTTTTTATTATATTCACATTTTTCCTACAGAACCCTCTTCAAAATAAGCTCACTTTTATTTCAGACAACTGTCTGGTCTAGCCCATTACAAATTAATAAAGATCGAAAACAGAGATAATGTGATACAATGCCGCAAACTCATATTTCTACGTGCGTTATAATATTTTTAGTTTTTATGCAATCATTATTTTTGTAATCTGATTTAGTTTAGTTGCGTACAATGCTTTGTTTTTTTTTTAAATCAGCACAACGTTTTAACTTTAATTGGTTAAGAGTGGCAGGTATTACCTATACTCCTATATATACCTATACATATATAGGAGTACCTATATATACCTACACCACTTAATCATCAGATTAAACTGTTTTTGAGTCTTACCAAGGCCTTCTCATTGCAAAATAAATGTTTGTATCTGGTGGTGTCTTTCTATGTATGTATTTACAAAAAAAAAAGTATAATATGTAGTATATCCGTTCTCTAGTACTTATAGTACAAGCCTAGAGCTTAATTTGGGGCTAGATTGCGCTGTGTGTAATGTCGTGCAATATTTATTAATATTATTTATTTATTATTGCAGGATCTAAATTGTCCAACTAATAATAATTAATTTTATTCAAATTACCAAAACCTTGCAATAAAAGGAAAAATTAAAAACCTAGGTACTCTAAAAACCTGATTGTTTTTTATTATTTGAAGTTTTTCAAAGCAGGTAGTCGGGGATTTTTTATCATAAATTGTTTTTAGCAGGGCGATTGAGGTACTGCAATAAGGATACCATGGTAATCCCCATTATCTCTGATAGCAATAGTTAGGTCAAATTTAAAAAGTAAGCCACTCTTTGTATGAAAATAAGAAGAAAAATAAAACATAAAAGAGGACTACATCAAAATGTTTAAAACAATATCACCTATAAAAAGCAGCAAAAAAACAACGACAACACGTCATGAACTAATGAACAAACAGGGATTTTGAGTCCATGTCTTAGATATATACAAATACATACCCCCCTAGTAATTCAATCTCTATATAAAGACATGTCTCATCGTTCCCTCGAGGGACGCCGAAACTGCATTTCTCCTCATAAAAAGTATCTAAACCTAAAAGCCTAAAAACACTATAATGACAGTTAATAACCACAATTACTAGGTTATTAAATCGGTTATTAAGGAAATAGTCTCGAGGGTAACAAGTGTCAATAAAGCATCTATTGAACACGTCTTGCTTTTGAATATGATACTGCTATTAATCAACATGGAATTTAGTGCTAAAATGCTACAGGCAAAATAGGCATGTTAAACCTTGTATCTTACTTAATATTATAAACGCGAAAGTTTGTATGTATGTATGTGAGGTTGTTACTCTTTCACGCAAAAACTACTGAACCGATTGCGATGAAACTTGGAATATAAGTAGCTGGGGACCTGGATTAACACATAGGCTACTTTTTATCCCGATATTCCCGCGGGAACGGAAATTAGCGGGTGAAACCCCGTGGCGCAGCTAGTATATCATATTAGAAATAATAGATAGGCAACCTATTAAAGTTTAGAAAAAACTATTAATAAATAGTTAGCTAATAAAATAGTAATAAATGATCTGCCGCACCATAATCGTTTCTCGTTGTTATGTGGTCCTTTTGTCACTCAAAAAATAAAGTTAATTTTAAATTAAAAATACTACTACTACTTTTAAAAAACACAGATATTTTATTTATTGTCATTTGAAATTTTGTATTTTTTTATGATATAGTGACGACTTTCACTACGATGACGACGTACGTAAGACGGTATTTCACTACGATGTTAGGGCGGCACAACCAATCCGCGCCGCTACGAAAAAAAAGGATCTCAATGTAGGCTACCTCACCTTATATCCGTTTGGTTGGCCCAACTTTTAAAACGCCCTATAATTTATAGTATCACATTATCGTTTAAAAACGTCAATAAATGACAAAATCAATACTTATAGGTATTTTTGACTACATATTAAAACTATGTATTTGTTTACATACACATAACACATAAATATAATCGGTTGTTACAGCGTTACTGTAACAACCGATTTGGCATATGCCAAATCGGTTATATATTATAGCTTGTGTACTTATATGAAAACGACTGAGAATATTAGGTACATTTAAAAATATTGAAATAAAATTTTCCTCAGTTACATACAATTTGGCAATGTAGGTTATGTGTAGGGCTGGTACAGTGAAATACAGCCCTTATATTGTACGCAACCTAATAATAACAACAACGCATGACATAATGGAGCTTATCGCAATCGTTTCTCGTTATTTTATTGTCCTCTTATAGCGCGAGAACAGGCTGGCTAATAAAATAAATTAGAATAAAAAATCTCCGACTAGGTAGATACCTAGATTATGTATTATTATTATAAATAAATAAAAATAATAAATAAATTTTAGAGACCAACACGCAGCGCCATCTAGCCCCATGGTAAGCTGCTAAGCTTGTGTTACGGTGACTAGACAACAGGTATACTACTTATATTTACTTTTTTTTTGTAAATACATACATATTAATACATAGAAATACACCCAGACCAGATACAAATATTTATTTTTAAACATAAATATTTGTACCCAGCGGGAATCGAACCCGCAACCTTCTGCATTGCAGCCAAGCGTTCGCCCGACGCGCCACAGAGGTCGTCATTATAGATCGTTTATTTTTGTTTCTAATTTATTTTTATTAGTAGGACAATTTAGGTCCTGAAACAAGGAGACCAGGGTAAGGCCCAATAATAGTTGCCAAAAAGTTATTCAATATAAGTATTGTTACTTAGACAAACCTGAAATTATCCTTTTATGCGTCGGGTATTTCTAAGAACCGCACTAAACGAAATAGACTTTACGTAGACATAAATTTAAATTTGAAAGTATTAACTTAAGTTAATTGCTACCGAATCTGCATAATCTATGTATTTAATTTATAGAGTTGGTAATTAAACTGTTTATCTTTACTATTTATTAGTAGAGATAGATAAAATATATGGGGCTAGAAATCATTAGTGAAGTATTAGTATACAAAATGTTGAATAGGTGCATACTTAATACGAGTATAATACAAAATGTTTTTAGAGCAGGTTTTCTGCTTCATGCTTTTCATACCTTAAGTTACAATAGTCTTGGATGAGAGGAGGATTTTTTACACGACTGCCAAAGAAAGTGTTATGTTTTTAAATAATACATTTTTGACAATTTCAAAGAAAATGTTCTTATAGTTGACAGTACAAAATACTTCAACGCGGTGCCGATGAGTGACTATCCAGTTCGAACGAAAAAGGTGAAAAATGGCTTATAGCTATTCATTTTTCTTTTGTATAGTGTTGTAGCTCACCTAGTGTTAGAGTATTCTAAGGACTCTAACTTGACCTAATAACCTCCTCTGACGACCTATGTGGCGCGTCGGGCGAACGCTTGGCTGCAATGCAGAAGGTTGCGGGTTCGATTCCCGCTGGGTGCAAATATTTATGCTTAAAAATAAATATTTGTATCTGGTCTGGGTGTATATCTATGTATAATATGTGTGTTTAATATTTACAAAAAAAGAAAAATAAATATAAGTAGTATATCCGTTGTCTAGTCACCGTAACACAAGCTTAGCAGCTTACCATGGGGCGCTGTGTGTTGGTCAAAAAAATATAAAAAAATATATTGCACTACATTGCACACAGCGCAATCTAGCCTCAAACTAGGCACTAGGCTTGTACTATGGATTCTAGACAACGTTTGTAAATACATACATATTATACATAGAAAGACACCCAGACCGGATACAAATATTTACTTTTAAGCATAAATATTTGCATCCGACGGGAATCGAACCCGCAGCCTTCTGCATTGCAGTCGAACGTCCACCCGACGCGCCACAGAGGCCGTCAAATGTGACTGCTATCAGAGATAACAACCGGGAACAAATGAAAAACGTGCCTTCCGAAGAAAAGAGGAACTTGAGAAAATGATTTTTGCAACATACATTACCGGTCACCTACTCAAGTAATGCCCGCGTTAGGCGTTGCTTAAGCCGCACGACTATAAATATAAGATTGGCAGGCGTAGCTCGGCCAATGAGCTCCTCTACTTGTTTGGTTATCATATATGTGGAATAAGTATCTATTTACATTGATGAACTTCCTTTGCACGCAGTATGAACAAGGATTAGAATCTGGCTTACCAATGCAATAAGTACATTGCAATGTAATGGTTTATGCCTATAATGAGTAATGTAATGTAACATCGGATGTCTAACGAAATACTTTGATATAATAAAGATAGGAAAATTTAATTAACACTTACTTTCAGTTTTTGATAGATCGCTTTTTATAGAGGTAGGTATAGTCACGCCACGTTAATGCTATCTAACATTAAATTTAAAAACTGTTTCAGTTTAAAACGCTTGCTTTAGGCATAATGTTCATATATGTACCTAGTGAAAACGATCACGAATGGTCGTGCGGGTTAAGCAACGCTTGGCGCGGTAATTACTTGAATGGGTGACCTTAATTTGTATGGCAAAAAAACACTTTCTCGAGCTCCTCCGGTTCCGGCTGTTTCTTTGAAAGTAGATGGTAGGTCAAGTTAGGAGCCTTAGAACGACCTGACCACTAGGTGAGCCACACGGAAAAAGAAGACCTAGTAAACGTAACCTACTAGTTTGAGATAAATAAAATGGGCCTACTGTCTTTACTCGTTCAAATCTATTGTACTGACTGACTGACTGATCATCGCACAGCCTAAACCGATCATAGTAGCCCTCAGGCTGAGAACGACAACTTCCTAAAACGACAACTTCCGAAAACGACAACGAGGACTTAGAATTAAAAAAAAAAGACTTACAAAATTTAAAGTAACAAATTTACTGTGACTGGCACAAAACATTAGAGAGTGTAAAATTTGGAAAGTGTGTTCTTTACAGGATCTATAAAGGATTTTTAAAAATTTCCTCGAGATCAGTACTTACGCGAGTGAAACCGCAGGATCCAGCTAGTCTTACTAATATTATAAACGCGAAAGTTTGTATGTATGTGAGTTTGTTACTCTTTCACGCAAAAACTACTGAACCATTGCGATGAAACTATGGAATATAGGTAGCTGGATACCAGGAATAACATATAGGCTACTTTTTACCCGATATTCCCGCGGGAACGGGACTTACGAGGGTAAAACCGCGGGGCGCAGCTAGTTATAAATAAAAATCATGCAATCTGTTAAGTGAGCGTGCTATATTATAGACCTTGTTACTTGTCTAGTGAGATGATGGTGAAATACTAACCTTATAAAATTTGGTATCCTAAACAAGTACTTCAACTACTTCAACAAACTACAAATAAGTAATTAATAAAACTTTTTCAACACACTCGTAAAGTGGATCTGATTTTAGCGGTTTTAGATATAGGTATAACCATAGAGATCATGGTTTCCGTATGTTTTGTAATTAACTGAGATATTTTGACGACCTCTGTGGCGCATCGGGCGAACGCTTGGCTGCAATGCAGAAGGTTGCGAGTTCGATTCCCGCTGGGTGCATATATTTATGCATAAAAATAAATATTTGTATCTGGTCTGGGTGTCTTTCTACGTATAATATGTATGTATTTACATAGGAAAAATAAATATAATTAGTATATCCGTTGTCTATAGTCACCGTAACACAAGCTTAGCAGCTTACCATGGGGCTAGATGGCGCTGTGGGTCACAGAATTTATTTATTTTATTTATATATTGACACTCAAGTCTTAAAATCTACAATCTTAAGCACTTAAGAATCTAGAAAATCTTAAGTACCTAACAACTGACAAAGGTCGTGAAATAATTATTTATAGTTCAAATTTCGCTTGGAGGCACATACTATGTCAACGCGCCAATTTCAATGATACCACTTATTCGTGATTTATTCATAAATAAATTCAAGTAATTTATGCCTTTCAATATTACAGGATACCTATTAAGAACTAGGTAGGTTACAATATTATTGATATTAGTAATAAGATAATTTGACATTTTATGTTTAGGTGTACCTATTAGGTGTGTTCTAGAATATAATCTAGATAATTATATCAAACTAGCTACGCCCCGCGGGGTTTCACCCGCGTAAGTCCCGATCCCGCGGGAATATTCATTATCCACATCGGTTTAGCATTTTTTTCTTAAGAATCTTCTCCTGACAATAATAAGCGCAATAAAAAAAGAATGAGCAAAATCGGTCCAACCGTGTACGCGTGATGCGGATTTAGGCGGTGCGAAATAGGGATTTTTATATAAGAAGGACTAGCAGCGTCCCGCTAGGTTTCAACCGCATAAGCCCCGTTCTCACGGGAATATCGGAATAAATAGTGGCCTGTGTGTTATTTCTGGTCTCCAACTACCTATATTCCAATTTTCATCGTGATCAGTTCGGTAGTTTTTACGTGACTGAGTAACAAAGTCAAGACATACATAACTTTCGCGTTTAAAATATTACTAGCAGCGCCCTGCGGTTTCACCAGCGTAAGTCCCGTTCCCGCGGGAATATCGGGATAAAAAGTAGCCTATGTGTTATCCAGCTACCTATGCCTATTCCAAGTTTCATTGCAGTGGGTTTAGTAGTTTTTTGCGTGAAAGAGTAACAAAGTCACATACAGACATTCGCGTTTATAATATTAGTAAGATAGAGAAGAAGATATCTTACTCTTACGAATATTATAAACGCGAAAGTTTGTATGTATGTGAGTTTGTTACTCTTTCACGCAAAAACTACAGAACTGATTGCGATGAAACTTGGATTATAGGCTGGATACCGGGAATAACACATAGGCTACTTTTTATCCCGATATTCCCGCGGGAACGGGACTTACGCGGGTGAAACCGCGGGGCGCAGCTAGTGTATCTATAAAACGCTTTGTTCTGACTGAGGGGTTAACGCTCAGCCTAAATGACTGAAAGTAATAGACAGCTGAAAATTGGAGAGTATGTTATTTTTATTATGTTGTAGGCATTCGACAATAAAGGGCTTAATATTGAAGTTCCCACGGGATCGGAATACTTAAATGAAGGAACCCGCGGGATTCATCTAGTTAAAAATAAAATCCAGTACCTATCTCTTTCTTTTAGAGTAGCTAAACCGTCCACGCCGCTATTTATTAGAATTGTTCATTAAATTTAACACAAAACGGATCATTTTCTATTAAAATTTAATTTCAAGTAAACGGATATAAAACCTAATTATATATGAACTTGTTTTATTTATTATGATTAGTTTAAATCGTAAGAGGTTTAATGTAACGGAATAGAAATAACATCCTTCTAAAACTCATGTATTTAAGTTTAATCTGTCTTGCTAACCGCGATTCAATAAGACTGGGACAGTCGAGTTTATCTTCGGATTCGGACCGAAGCTCTCTGAATAATACCCCTGACCAGTCACATCGTCGTTTTCGCTCCTAAAAGACTGTGCACTTGACAACTTTTGAAATATCAATTTAAATCAGGTTCTCTAAAGTTAAGGTAGTTTTTGCTTTGATGTATTAGTCCTGTTG
Source organism: Idaea dimidiata (assembly GCA_949358125.1). Lineage (NCBI taxonomy): Eukaryota > Metazoa > Arthropoda > Insecta > Lepidoptera > Geometridae > Idaea > Idaea dimidiata. The sequence continues at coordinate 15,762,926 of OX442335.1, read as the reverse complement.
AACCCAGTTGGTTCCGGTCTGTAACCTATCTAACTAACCCACGAACACTAAAGTGAAAAAAGAACAGACTGGGGTCTATCTAACATCAAGCAGGACCGTTTTTTTCACGAAGTAAGCTTTATAATCATTTCTGTACATATTTCTATGCCCATACGAGTCTATTATGTAGATTGAAAAGGCAACGCGCACGCGCAACGATGACATCATGTATACAGTGTGACCGCACCAAAATGTGATTCCTATTATGAATAACTTAGGGTGTTTTGGTGTTATGCGGATTTGCTCACGCGCGAGGGATTGGCGAAGGCAATTCGGCGTTGCATAAAAGAATCCGTATGACAGACACTAACACCACCTTTAATACATAATGGGCCGGCACGACTTAATTCTAGTGGATATTCTGCGGGAACTTTCTAATAAACGAATGAATGTGCCGATGAAACACTTAGATGTTTTCTCTTTGCCAACGTAATATAAATGTCTTTCCTTCAAATATAAATTGCATTTGCAATTGATAGTAGCTGTCAAAGCTTAAGCATTATTGGATAATAAATGCAGTGAATTATATTCATAACTATATAGATCAAAGACAATAAAAATATAATATCAAAGTGACATTACAAGTAATAAATAGAATGGAGTATGGAGATCTAAATTCGATATTAAATTCGAAAAAAAGATGTTCCACGGTCACACAGCAGCAGATGCACACACTGACATGTTCCATACAGTTACGTGTGATCGACCTGTGAATCGACCAATGGCGGACGATCTTTAGTGACAGACGGTCGAATCATCGTTTTAGGCGCCGCAACCACCGTTTGCGTGGAACATTTTTCAAAGGATTGCTACTTCCATATATATTCGAGTTCGTTGAAAGAGACATTTGGTTTCGTCAAATTTGTAATGTTTATTATTATGCTATCTTTTATTGGTCTCTGAATGAAATAGGTAGGTATGCGATTTAAATTGATCGTCACGTCTCAGTGAGAATCACCGCGAGCATTCACGTGTAAGCAGTTTTGGCGGGAACGCGTTTAGGAGATGTGTTACTAAATTATTATTTTTGTTAAACCTAGTTCGAATTTCGGGGGCACATTATTCAATTTAGTTTCGTGAAGGTGTATAAGTGTATTGAAAGTAAAAATCGGTGCAAAACATGGACTTTAGCGTTGTCTCCTTCCTTAACTTGACTTTTACTACGACGACTTGACTGTTTTGTTTGAAATTGCAAATAGCTTGCAAAATTAATAATACTTGACACTGGCTACTTTTCAAATGGCTGTAAGCGGTTCACAACTGATAAGAATTAATATTAATAATTCGTGTGTAAAATAACGTTCCAACGTTCCAGATTCAAAATCTCATACAGCGCACACCTTGTAACTCGAATCCATAATGTTATAATGCGGTGAGCGGTCAATAAAACTTACATGTCGATCCCGGGCTCCAGAGAGAGATGCAACAGAGAACAACGTGAGAATGAGTTTGCATAAAAATACCCAGTAAGTATTATGTACGTTTCAAAATAAGAAGCTATTTATACGTTACTGAACTTGCAAATTGTAGTACAAAGATTCGGCGTAAGTCCCACCGACGCTGCGGTTAGACTTATTGGTTAAAACGAAGCTCGGACCTGGCTCGGTCTAGTATAAATCATCCTTTAGTCGATTGAATAAAGAAGCGTTGTTGGCTGGAATCCCGCGCTGCGTCGACCGTGCGTGTTTTTGTAGATGTATTTTTCCTATAAAATATTTCCAAGAACCATAGTACTTACCTACAATTTAGTTCCCACAAAAGTAACTTTTAAAAATTAAACGGCAGAGGTATGTAATGAAAAGATTTATCAATTCAGATAATCTCTCAAAGTTGAACTCTTTAAAGTTTACAAGTTATTTACGCATGATAAGATCAATTGTTATGCCTCTTTAGTTGATATTAACCGAGTTTTGAATAGGTATTTAAAATGTCCAATAATTATAGAGAACAGTAGGTACCTAACTCATGTCCTCCGTTTTGAAATCTAAAATGTGTAATCTTAAGTAATTAAGTTCCTAATACGAAACTGTGAAGCAAATGATTTTGAAATTCCAGTTAATTGTTTACACTAATTATAATTAAAACTGAATCGTAACTATTTCTTTGCTAGTAGTAGGGCTGCTACAAACTTGCATGTGTGGCGTGGTAAAGAATGAGGAAAAATAACTATTAAATTTTGAATATTAGCTATCTTTATTTGAAGTTTATAGATAGGTAATATTATATAATATTATAAACGAAGTTTCATAAAAACACTCAGAGCACACAACTGGCCTATTTATTTTGGCTACGTCCGCATAGGCTGAGGCTAGCGAGTCACCTAGCGCGTCACGTGCAATTAAACCGACCTGCTCCCCTATACCGAGCAGCAGCGAACAGAAATTGTCTATGGCTTTAACGTCGACAATTTCCGCTCGTTCCTTGCGCGGTAGCTTTTTCCAACCCCGTTATCGAAAGCATCGTATTCCCAAACCGACGTCGAGTAGAACTAGACGGGAGTTACGCGGTAGGGGGGCTGTTTATTTACTACGATGCACGCCAAGTAACTAAATAAGCGACGAGCTAGGTGCTAGCTTCTAGGCGCTAAACAAGCTTCCTGCGTATGCGGACGTAACCTTAATCTAGTCGAAGTTAAACTGCAGGTACCGAGTACCTACAAGCAGATATGTAATTATGCAAGTCAATGTAACGTAACAGGCAGGTATTTATTTAGCAATCCCGCTCAATATACACCTGACTAAAGGTTCTATTATTAACTTGATGTGGGTGGCCCTAAATATTTGGTCCATTCGCGTGACCCGGCCCTAGGTTAGCTATTTCTATTGTCAATCAAAATATCTTAATTTCTACTTATTGAACATTAAATACGGTGAACCAATTGCATAAATACTTTTGTAAAATGATTTATAGAGCTTAGTTTGGTTTAGAATTGAGTTGTCGTATCTTAATGCAAAGTTTTGTCATTAAGTGAAACGGATTTATTTCAATTGTAAATCTAATTCTGAAACAGAGGGCCTGATGGAATAATATCGGAGTAGTGAGAAAATGCTTTGTCTTTTTCCGTGACAAGAACTTTCAAAGTTGTCGTCAACAAACAAAAAGCGTAATAACTACTCCGATCTTACTCCACTTTTATTAATAAGGCTATGACTGACTATGGTAGCATTTTTTATAAAACCCCATAAAAAATAAAGCCTAAGTGCTTAAATTATTATAGATAGTGAATATTCTAATATCAGCCAGCGAGCGTTTTAATAATTATAGTAGTTTATGCACCGAGGTACTAAAGTCCTGTATTATATAGCATAGCGGGCGTCATATTGAATCCAAAGCATACGAAGGACTCTGGAGAGTTAACTCCCGAGCGCAGCAAGGGTGTTAAAAACTTAACTCCTGAGCGAAGTGAAGGAGTTATGTACCTAGAGTCTAGAGTATCTACTGCGAGACAATAAAAGGGCTTCACTTTTTTTGCATTTAACTAACAACCAAACAATAGATAAATGCAACGTGTATGAAAAATGTTTACAGCTCTATATTAATTAAATTTAACAATGTTACATCAAAATGACGAAGTCGCACATCGGCCTTAGCTGATGAAAAAATAAGTTGGGGCTTTATATTAACTAAAACTTTTTGCCTTACCTTTCCGTCGAAATAAAATAGAAGAAAAATAGACCAGTTTTTATTTTTTTATGCGTTTTGTCTAGGTGGCCAGTTCGAAATGGCCGTATGCTACCAGAACCTTAGTTCCAAATTCAAATTATTTTATGCCCTAGGTTTATAATGAGCACTTTATGCACCTAGGGAATAAATACTCGCTTTACGTTGACCCTTTTGGTCAAATAAAGTAACTTTGTAGAGCAGTAGATGTGTAAAAATAATTATATAAGAATATTAATTACCCCCAAAAATCCCGGTATCTAGAAACAGTGCATTTAGATGTCTTTTAAATGCAATGTTGCGTCGTCAAAGTCCATAGGTGACCTAATGTAATAAATTTTAAAGTAACAATTAAAATTATAAAAAAAAACATCAAGGGTTTTTAAATCTAAATTGATCACAAATTCGCCAAGTCACTGCGCGGGCTGCTTTTGATATGTATCACAGATGTTATATGCATATCACAGAGGCGTTAGCGTGACTATCTCACACGTTGATACACTCAATAGCAATCAATATGATAGCAACTAAGTTTTGAAGTTTAAAAACCTAAATATATATTACAATAATTAGCCTTTTCATCTAATTTCAGATGTTTTTTTTCAGTAGTATATCCGTTGTCTAGTCACCGTAACACAAGCTTAGCAGCTTATCACGGGGCTAAATAGCGCTGTGTTCGTCACATGATTTATTATTATTATTATTTATACAGCGCAAGCAACTTTTAATCCATGCTATTTATGGCGATGTAGTGCCCGGGACATTTTTAGGTGTAGTAGGCTTGCCCAGCACCTTTACCACCCCTCCCAGCGTAGTCAGCCATGCTCAGAGGAAAGAACTGGGTCAATACGTCTGGAGCTAACTAAACCGTGGGATACCTCAAAATACTTATATTAAGCCAACCATAAAAGACCATACTAATTTAGGAAGTAGTAAAATACATGGTGGACTTTAGTGTCTTGTTGTGTTCGAGCTGTCTCTATGAGTGACATTTTTGTTATAAATAACTCGGAAAGTCCAGTAGTACCAACTTAATGACCAACTTCCTCGTTTTGTTATTAGAGTTAAGGTTTTCCTTCGCTTATTTATAACTCATCATGACCTTTTTTAGGAAAATATCTAATTTGAGATTTTGTTTACTTATTTTGGTACTCCATTTTTAATACAACTTACAGAAAGTGGATAAGCTATTTTTCACCATTCTCTTGCGAAGTAGTAAATGTGCGCGCATCAGGGCGCGCTCTGATGTTTTGGACTGAACAATAAATAAAACGTATACGATGACGAGTATCATAAACTAAAGTAGGTATAGTCTTCTTCTTTGTGTCGATGGCACATAAGTTTTTCAGTGGAATGGGGTTAAACTCACCCACTCTAGTATGTTGCAATGTTATCAGCGTTTTTATTGCCTGACATCAGGTCAGCCAGCGTAAAGCTATTAGGGCTAGATGGGCATACAAAAAGATGCTGCATAGTTTGCTCGGGAGCTCCACAGTCACACTGAGTCCGGCTTAGATCAATAATACTCCATCTTCTCAGGTATTCCCTGCAGCGACTAACCTCAGTTCGCAGTCTATTGAGTCACCTCCACACTGGCCAGGGCAGATCATATCCTGGGGGAGAATCTCTGCAGGGTTCAGGACATGGTAATGGGAAGCAGGTTATAGTAAGTTACTGAAAACAAAACTCGTTAAAAATATATTAAAAAAAACCGTATAGGTACTCTCGATTGTCACTAATTATCATCAATACTGTAACCGTAACTTTCATTATTGAGGAGTTTTCTGATGAAAAGGTGGTTTAGGTGCTTTGTCAATCTGTACCTACCACGGAGGATATGAATGTAGTACCTATCTAGTTCTTTGGGGCTGATTATACAAGTACTGGTGAATGGTTAATTTACTGAATTCTGGGATGCAATTCTGCTCATCATTCCGAAAATACTCGTAACATCACCTTTCTTTCATCTTTCACCTTCACCTTCCAAATAAAAAAAGAATCATCGGAATCGAACTTCACATGCCAGAGTACGTATGGTATGAACACATAAACAACATACTATTCGAATTGAGAAGTCCTACTTTGTTTGAAGTCGGTTAATAAATACATAACAAGTTAAGGAGAGCTAAGGTAACATTCTATACATTTCAAAAACTTCAAGTTTTTAGCGATCCAAAGTAAAGTGGTCGCAAGTGTTTGATAGTGGCGTGTGCTTAAAAGGCTTCGTGATTTAGGCAGTAGAATGAGTAGCGTGGGGTGTCGGCATCCGGAGACTGATGCTATATTGCTAGCCTTCCTGATTCAGATGGAGTCACGAGAAACTAATGGACCGTCCACACGTTGCCGACCGCCGGCAGTCTTCAAGTCAATGACTTCAAAGTTAGTCAATCATAAGCAAAATGGCTTGAAAAGTGTGACATACGCGCTCGGCACTCAGTCAGTAACGTGTAAATGGCCTTAAAAGTTACTAGACATGAACAATACTATGAAGTAATTTTAAGCAGTAGGGTGTAATCAATAAACACAGTAATATTGTAGGTTCGTTTGACTGATTCGTTTGTGGATTTGCGATCTTCTTCTATTGACATTTCACACACAAATAATATACATCTTTATATCTTACTCTGTCATCGTGAACCTAATCGAAAAGTGAGGGTTATATTATTAATTATTATCTAAGTGCGTTTTTTTTCGTATTTTTAATTTTATTTTTTAAAATTAAAATTTCGATTTCTGCCTGACTGCAATTGAATCAGTGGTGGGTTAAGGTGTCGGCCTCTGTTGGTAATTATTTACCTCAGAGAAAGCCAGGCCTAAACTTTGGCCGGTACTATTGGCCTAACAGTACAGTAGCAACCAATGATTTTATTTTGTTTTCCTTAGGATCATCCTTATTAAAGTGTAACTGTACCCTTATCAATCTAATGTCTATTATTTATTTATTTATAATTAATCAACTATATAAAATGTAAAGATCTGTCTATATCATTCATAAATTTAGTCATAATCACTAATTAATTAACAGCACATTGCTTACACAAAAATTTTCTTTGCCAGAAGTTTGAATGAAATAAGTTTAATATACCATTTCAAAAAACATACAACAATATTTTTTGTTAACTGCTAGGATTATGTACACTAGCATAGTTAAAATCTGTAATTGTTTATAGTGAAATAAAGATAAATTGAAATTGAATCTACATTAAGAAGCTCAATATCCCACCTACGTACAGTACCAGCACAATGTAAGTACACTTGTAAACAAAGTCTCTTTGCATAAATATTAGCAGTTAAGGGCCTATATAACCCTAATAGCGTGACAGGGATAAAGCTAGCGAATTTCACATGTGTAAGTGAAGGACGTAAGATGCGACTTTGCAACATTTTATTGCGTAAATCAAACAATTGCTAGTTTCAAGATAACTAAACTTTAATCTTGAAATTCAAAACATTAACTGGCTGTATTGAGCTAAGTTCAATTCTTATACAAAGTTTTATTAGTTTTCGTACAATATTGACTGAGTAATATCATTTATTTGTACAATTTAGAGGGAAGATTGGTTTTTTTTTCTATGGAGAAAATTTTTAGGAATCGTGTTTTCACGACATTCACGTGTTAGTTAATATCCTCGACTTTAATAAATATGGTTTCAAAAACTTTTATTTCAAATAATTTTTGTAGTAATTCACCCTAGAAACATCATCAGTTCTGGCCTATTACGGTCTTTTAAGTACCTCTAGTTAGTTGTTGGCAGGCAAACAAATTACTTCTTTCGATAGTTCCGCTTGCAATGAAGGTAACAGATTTGTAACAATGGTTTTTAATGTTGTTATTGTGATTTGTGACGCCCTCTAACCTATGAGTATTTAATAAGAAAAGGTCTGTAAGTTGTATGGTGTTTTTTGTAATTGATAGGTGAGTGAGTGTTTGACTGTTAAGGTCAGGAACAATATTTCTCAATCGCTTCTGTCCCTTCGAGCGATTTATTCGAGCACTTAGTTCAATTTTTTACTGATTTCCGTTATGGTGGATACTAACCAAAGTACTGAGGCGTAATATAACACGGCGAGCATTCACGCAGCGTAACACTACGGACTGACTGCATGAATGCTTGCCGTGTAACATGTTACCACGCATGGCATTAACAAAAATCAGTAAAATCGAGCTGTAAATCGCTGGGTCGGACATGTGGGACGTGAATTATTACAATATGGATCAAACCAAAACGTAGGGTCATGATCATGGCAGATTTCAATTGGCATAAACATAGTAAATTTGCTCTAAAGTCTTTATTCAGGGAGGAATTAGTCCCCTATGTTTGTGTATGAAGAGAGTCTTAGAGGTATCATTTTCTGTTAATAACACTTGTCTTGTAATCTCCTTCTTCTTTTCGTATAGTGGTATGGCTTATTTTTATTGTTTTTAAACTGCACCTAATATAGAATTATAAAACCATGTTCTCATCACAGTAAAACTAGGAGTTCGCTCCGAACTGAGACCTCACGACCCCCTATCTCCCCAACCCCCCTACCGATCCGGCTCATCTTCGAACTCATAAATTCTATTGACCTAAACTACGTGCATACCAAAATTCATGAAGATCGGAGCTACGATACTCAAGTTATCGTCGAACAAACATACAAAGATACAAAGATACAAGCGCCAGGCCCGTCTACACTGGACCTCACTCGCTTCGCTCGTTCGGTCAATAATACTCGTACTAGTAGTTCGCCCCGAACTGAGACCTCACGACCCCCTATCTCCCCAACCCCCCTACCGATCCGGCTCATCTTCGAACTCATAAATTCTATGGACCTAAACTACGCGCATACCAAAATTCATGAAGATCGAAGCAACGATACTCAAGTTATCGTCGAACAAACATACAAAGATACAAAGATACAAGCGCCAGGCCCGTCTACACTGGACCTCACTCGCTTCGCTCGTTCGGTCAATTAATATCAGTGGATAAAAATAATATTATATAGAACCTTCTGATTAACACAATAAGGAACCAGCAAAATGTCAAAGTAAGTAGTAGATACGGTACATACATGATTTTCCATTAACTCTGTTTTAACTGTCAATGTTCATATGAAAAGATAAAGGTAGCAATTCAGGAAACGCGGTAACGAGCGATTGTCTTACATCACGATGTCTGAGGACGCGTTAAAATCGTTTACTCGACGCGATGTGTGCTTGCGCTTGTTAGGTTCGGGTGAATGGTATATTTACCATGTCATAACAGAGGAAAAATCAGAAAACAATTTATAAGCTGATTATATATGAAACGAAATTGCCTCTGATGAAAATAAGAGAAAGCTATATCCGGTGGGTGGTCATCATTTCTTTATTATACCTATTTTATATCTAGTAACTTTGATCATTGAGTTTCTATAATTTTCAATTAGTCTGAAACAGTGGCTATATAATTTATTGATTTAGGTATATAAACCATAATATATTTGGACAAAATTTCAATTCCGTCCACAGTAATTGCTTTCATTTGATGTTTTTTGCGCCCGTTTAAGTCTTTTGTACAGAAGACGACAAATCGTTGTCAATAGTAAAACTGGTTCAAACTAGACCGTTCTACCCTAGCTTTGTTTGAGCGTGTTACTTATGCGATTGTAACGTCACATAATTACTTACATCGGAGAGGTTAAGCAATGCTTGGCGTGGTCATTACTTGGATGGGTGACAGATAATGTGTGTGACAGAATCTTTTTCTCAATCTCCTTTGTCCTTGAGAAGGCACTTTAAGCAGGTAGCCGTTAGGTCAAGTTAGGGCGACGTAAACCACTCGACCACGAGCGTTAGAATCGCTTCGATTTTATCGTCGAGCCACTTATTTCAATCTCTATAAACGTGTCTCCACACGGCGATGTTAACGCGGCGGTGCGTTGTATAGAAATATGATAATATCGCCGCGATTCTAACGCTCGTGGAGATGGTCCCTAAGTGACTTAACCCACTATATGAGGGGAAGAAGTAAATCGGAAAGATAGGGGAATAGAGCCCTTACTATCTCACAGGACACAATATAGGTACATACGATCATGCAAATGATCCTTAAGTATACGCTTGATGACCTTTATGAACGGTAAGCAAGTAAATTCTCACGATGTTTTATTGGGATGTTATTGGGTTACTGGATTGGACATTTAGCCTATGACTTGGCATCATCTATAAAACAAGACCTATACAGCAAGGCCTGCTGCGCGAGGCCCACAAGATCTATAAGAATCCTGGTCGTCTCATGCACCATGAATTCATGGACTCCACTAGACCCCGACTAAAATCTAGAAATCCTCCAACAAGATTTCAACCTCAAGCACGAATGGTCTCAGTCATGGAATGATGCCGTGGCGTGTGGGATAGGTGTTGGTCTCATTCCGGGTTCCAAGATTCCCAATCCCGACCTCCCAAGGCGGGACTGGTGTAACCTCAACATGTTCCGTACGGGTCATGGACGCTATGCCTAGTATAAACACCGCTGCGGCTGGATAGATTCCCCCGCATGTAGGTACATGTGGAGCCGAGGTGCAGAATATCCAACATATTATCATGGATTGCTCGGAAACGCGTTATGACGGAGAATTACCCTTGAATCTGATCAACCTGGACGACGATGCTATCAAATAGCTGAAACAACTTAGAATAGATCTCTAATTTTTATCTTAATATAGCAAACTGTAATGCCATATGAATAAATAAATAAATCTATATAGTACCTACACTAGCAGCTTCCCGCGGTTTCACCCGCGTAAGTCTCGATCCCTTGGGAATATCGATATAAAAAGTAGTTTTTGTAACTTGTTACTCCTCGATAATGTATATATAGCATTAGAAAAAGATTTTTTTAATCTGTCTATTAGTTTCAGAGCCTATTCTTTATAAAACAATCAAATAAATACTAAAATTACTTGTTAACGGGGTGTTTACCATGTTTAATAATTTATTCGCGGAGCTCGATATTTCGCTAGTAATTTCAACCAGCTTGTTCACGAGACTGGAGAATGCGGGTAGGTGCTGACAGTTACAGGCGTCCATATCTTTAATATCGTTAAATCTTTAATAAGTAATTTTAGTAGTGAAAATAACCATGTTAGTTTAAAATCGTAAATCAAATAAATATTTCCGCCTTCCTTTTTTTCCTTGGAACATGCGTGGCCTAGCGGTATAGGCACTGGAGTATTAATCCAGGGACGCGAGTTCAAATCTCGCCCCAAGTGAATTTTTGAAGAAGAATTTTTCATTTAAATATTTCTAGTAAATATTTCCTCTTTATAATATTAGTATAGATGAGGAGGTACACAAGCACCTAGTTACAAAACAAAACCGAACCTAACATTGCACCTAAATGCCATCGGCAATAATGTGAATATAATCTAGACTACAATTTGTCTAACAAATAATCTCGATCAGTATTTTATCACCATTACATCTTTTATATTGACAGCTGATTTGAATTACAATCTTTGATTCCAATCCAATGTAATTGTATTGTCAAGTAAATAAATAAAACGCAACGGCAAAGACGCTCGTTGAGGTAAAAATGTACAAATTAATTAAGTTAATTAGGTACCTATGTACATTTTACGTTCTTACTTACCTATAATTTTATTTGATATATGAATGTTTCAATGATCAATATGTTTAAAAATTTCGATTGTTTGTTTACTTTATTTAAGTATGTATTTATTTAGCTTTTAAATAAATTTAGTCTGTAGATACATTACCAGAGAGCAAGTTTAGAAATGTTGCATTATAAATGAAAAAATGTTGGAAGAAAAAAAAAAGAAATAAATGATTTTAATTTCTTTCACATTCACATAAGTAATTCTTCACAAACCCTAGTTTAGTAAGTAGGCCCTTACGTTTAAAAGTGTCACGATGCCTACCTGATAATGGCACGTCCTCTTTGTATTTGGCCCGTGTACATTATACTTATCTAATTTTAAACAATTCGAAAAATAGAGTCGACGCCTCCACAATACCACGACGGGCGAACCATCTGCCTTGCAACTCAGAATTTTGGGAATAAATAGAGTGATTTTCTCCGACTGCATGTTGTAACTTTTTCTTATCAAAAAATAAAGGTTTGAGGTATAATTATATGGTATAAGCGATGTAGCACGCTCGTCTAGAAGGTAGGACGACGGCATTGGAAGATGATCTGTCGATCTGACCTGTTAATATTGGTGGCTTCACCGGTTTACGTGTCGGAACACGGACGAATCCGTTTTTGGTCGCCTTTTAAGACAGGTAGGGTACTTACCGTAATCGTTTATTTCAGACTCCGGACACAAGGTACAAAAACTTAACTATTTAAATGTACCTACATATAGATACATAATGTTAATTAAAATCTAAGTGTAATACGTTCTTGTTAAATATTTATACCAACATTCGTAATCTTACTAATATTATAAATGTGAAAGTTTGTATGTATGTCTGTAAGTGTCTATGTTAGTCTTTAACGCAAAAACTACTGAACCGAATGCTATGAAACTGAACCTGAAAAGCTACCGCGCAAGGAGCGAGCAGAAATGTACAGCCATAGACAATTTCTGCTCGCTTCTTGCACGGTAGCTTTTTCAAACCCCGTTATCAAAAGCATCGTATTCCTGAATCGACGTCGAGTTGAAATCGACGGGAGTTACGCGCAGGGGGGCTGTTAAATAGTTTGTTTATTATTAGCACATAGGCTATTTTTTATTCCGATAATCTCCCGGGAACGGACTTACACGGGTGAAACCGCAGGGCACAGCTAGTTATACAATTAAAAAATATATTTAATGTTTTGTAAATGTAGAATGTTTTACAAGTAGGTATGTAGGTACCGAGTACATTATTACGAAACTATTTCTCTTACTCTATTTTTTTCACTATTAGATAAACGTCATATACCTACCTATTATGTATATAAGACCCCGTCGTCGTGATATTTTATAAGAGAACTTCTTATCTATCAACTTAAATATTACTTAAACAAAAGTAATTATGTTTATAATTTTTAGATTGGGAAAAGCTTCCCAATCTAATACTTTAAGTGTAATTTAATAATTTCAAAATAGTAAATACACGAATTATCAAAGAATTTGTGTACCTATAATATTTCAGATTTATATGTAGCTGTATTCAATACGAGAAAAAAATAACTGTCGTATAAAGAAATCAACCCGCTCTTTGCTGAAAGCCGCGTCTGAAACCCGTGAAGTTCCGGCGGAAACGCGTGCGCATCTCGCAAATTAAAAAATTACAGCATTGCACTTGCCAGCCAGTTATAATTGTTTCCAATTACGAACGGGTAAAGCGGGGTGTCCGATATAAAAAGGGACGTAGTATGCTTTATCGGCATTCACACTCGCAAGGTGGTTGCGCGCACACGTAGTCACTTAGGCGAAAATTTCTAGGCGAGTACTGTTTACTCAGCAGCGCTTAGTTAGTTCGTTTGGGATCTCCTAGTTTAGTTAAACACATTTAATCATGCAGTCTATGGTGAGTGTTATAATTTTTTGTGCTATTTATGGATTAAAAAGTGTTTTTTTTTTAATTTATATTTTAGTTGTGACATTTATCTACTCGACTATTTACCTATTTAACTACTCGATGGAACACAAGTGATAACGTAGGGCAAAAGTAAAATTTCAATAAAACATATTTTGATTAAAAATGTAACCAAAATTGAGTTGCTTTACAAAAAAAACACAACACTATGTATAGTATATTAACTAACTATTTTAAAACGAAATTACAAAATTACTAAAAATAACATGATAACCACATAAAACCATCGTTACAAACCTTCATAACTACAAAACAATTCCAAAGTAATGATATGAATGATAACTTGCAACGTCTCGTGCTTTTTTTCAAATATATTTTGTAAAGGATAATCGGTAGAAATAGAATAGATAGCAGCCGATGTAAATCTATTACCTTTTAAAATTTGATTTTAGTACTTAGATTTTTCTTTTTTTAAATATATTCTACTCATTTGTTTAAAATAAATTTGCGAGTACCTACACGATCCTCGTTTTATTAAACACCAGCTACCTATATTCCAAGTTTCATCGCAATCGGTTCAGTAGTTTTTGCGTTAAAGAGTAACAACCTCACATGCATACATACATTTTGATTTGATTTTAGTCTAGTTTTAATTTGCTTTTTGATTTAATTTATAATTTATATGGATGTAAAAATCAGGAATAAACAAATTTCATTTCATTTCATATAAACTTTCGCGTTTATAATATTAGCAAAACTAGCCGCGTCCTGCGATTTCACCCGCGTAGATCCTGATCCCGCGGGAATATAAAAATAATAAGTAGTCTATATGTTATTCCAGATCCCCAGCTACCTATATTCCAAGTTTCATCATAATCGGTTCATTAGTTTTTGCGTCTGCGAGTAACAAACTCACAGACATGCATGATACACATACATACGCAAACTTTCGCGTTTCATATATTTGTAATATTAGAAAATGAAACTAATTTTTTTTCTGTTTTAATCCCGTTGCTTATATTTTTCATTTAAATATTATGACAAGGTTAGTTAGGATCTGCATAAGATGATTTAAGCATCCGGCTTCGCCTACAGTCAAATTTGTATTACATTAAACTTCATGTACTAATTATACATTATACCATAGTTATTTGATTACTCATCTCTATACAGATTGTTTGATTACGGTTAGTTATACTTTTAAAGATTGTTACATACATTGTTTTTTAAAATGTAATTTCGTTTAAAATGAATAACTAGCACTATAAAAACTTTTTAACAAAGACCTTATCGTGCGATGACAGGCTTAGATATAATTAACAGAAAACAATCTTTTAGGTACAATTACTAGATTGAGACACAAAGTCTGTAAAAGTTAGTAATTATTTCGTTGTATTAATTATATTGTTCGAGCTAATCAATTGAGAGCTACGAGCCGCTACGACTGCAAGACGAACCGTCTCCGGGCGGGCGCTCATCTGCTACGCGCTGGCGTAAATCAATCGATGAGCGGTTTCAATAAATTAATCAGAGATTTGAAATTAATATGATCTCACCTAATTTGTTTTTTGAATAACATTAATTTTAAAAGTCATTACTTTCACATTTTTTTAGCATAAACAATGCCAAGAAATAATTTGATATGAGTTTATTGTGGTTACACTATTCGCCTTCACATCATTTGACTACCCTTGCTTACGAGTATACCTAACATATACCTAAGTACCTGACTAAATGCTTTTTAAATAAAGCGAATAACAGTCTTTGCAGAATATAAACGAATAAAAAATAAAAAAGTTAGGTCACTGAGGATATCAAATGTACTTATTTCAAAAAGTATTCAAATGTATACATAGAAAGTTTATAAGTAGAGAAAATTTATTCAATGCAATTTAAAGTTTGATTATAGGTAGGTAAAAATGAAATGTAAGATTGTAAATAAAGTGGGTGGATATAGAAATAATAATATGTCATTTTACGTTAGCGCACAAAGTTGCTAATTTGTTCAACTAAGAAACAATAAACTTAAGAATATAAATGTCAATTGAAAAGCGTTTATACGTTCCATTATTGCAAAGTGTATAAAATTATATCTAAAACAGAAATATTTATCAAGAGAATTTATCTTAGAAAGGAATTTTAATTTAGACACACAGAAACATTGTCGTTAGTTTAGTAAAGCCGAAAGTAAAAGTCGAAGTAAAATATTGAAGAAGCTCTGATCATCTCCGCAAACGCGCCTAAAGCAAGATGTTACTGTAAAAATCTCCTATGAGATTTCAGGTTTGAGGAAGTAACTAATTCGAATAGCTTCACACTAGAATATGTAGAGGAGTCTCACATATCGCTGGCTGAAGAAAAGTGAAAAGAAAAGTGGTGGGCGCAAACTTAAGGCTTCAAGAGAGAAAGAGAGAAAAGTAAAAAATACATACAAATGTATATAGGATAAATAGGATCTCACCCATTTAGATCCACATTAATTGATGAAGCGTTTGATATCGCAGCTGTTTTAAAGTCAAACAAATAAAATGCCTTAAGTTACGAAATAGAGAAGGGACTTAAAAGTTTAATCTTTTTGGAAATCGGTTAAAAATAACACACAATCAAAACGCATTGTTATTATATTACATCTAATGAACCGTAACAAATTTCTCCTTCGCGACCTTCATACGCCATAAGTTCTACGAGTCCCTGCAACGCAATGCCGTGCACCAGTTAGTCGAATAATACCGAACAGTTGCGCAAGTAGGAATGCAAACCAAGCCTTTCAGTGGGCCAACGCCTACAAATTGTAGCCACACTTACCTTGTCTGATGTCCTTAAGGTTTGGACAATGGCCTATTATTGGTTGGAAAAGGTCTAATCCGTTCACGCAGGGAGTGTTCTATGGCATTATTTGAAAGATTTCAACTCAATGTAATTACAATTCGTACCTACCTATAGATGGTAATTGAAGTTATGATAACGTTGCAATTTGATTAGTTAAAAAATAAATATTTAATCGAGCAAATACTTACAATATTAATAAATATTGGATAGGTACACCATCATAACAATTTGATTAGTTTACAATATGTAGCTCAAAGTTGTTAATTTGCTTAGTGATAACGACGGATATTGCTAGCACATAAACCACAGATGATATAAACGAAATAACTTATGGTTCCTTGGAAGAAATCATCCTGAAAGGGATGAGATAATAAGCCGGATACTTATACTTATAAGCCGGATTTATACGACTTGGCATGGCACGGTTATTAGATAGTGCTTAGGTACTATCAAATAAATTCAAGTTAGTATAAACAGGATATTATAAATTAAACATTCAATACTTTAAATTTAAATTAATAAAATTTACTCTACACCATATTTATTGTGTCTCGAGTGAATTTATTATCTTGATGAAAACGAATTTATTGACTTGGCGATAGTACGTACTAACCTAGGTTCTGTAGTGATTTAGGCCCAGTCTAGACAAAATGGTGTTAGGTTGGCTTATGAAAGATTTAGAGTGCGATTACAAATAATCTGCAATTTAACGATACTACGGCTTCAGGCAAATGCCTTGGGACCTTGATACTAGGACCACAGCCATTTTCCTGAAACGGCTAGTTCGCCTGGTTTCGATCCGTTTTCTTCTCGGCTGCACCAGTCTACGTAACGGAACACGCTTAAAGTCTAAGCGCGTTAAGTCTCAGCGATATGTCTTACCTAAGTACTAAGTAAAATGGGGTTATTTTGTGACAGTGTGGCTACTTTTTGACAACCACACCTTTTGACAATCAACATGAAGTATCATAAAATCTTTTGTTTAGAACGCATCCAACGATCCTTAAAAAACTAATTATTTATTTCAATGTAAGTTGAGGAACAAAAATTATATCTTCGAATAAAACTTGTCACAAAGTATCCCCAGTTAACGGTATACGTGTAAAAAAAAACTGCGAGGCTAAGGTTATAATACAATTCACAAAAAGTTGATTAAAATTTACATATTTTATCATTTAGCCACGAGTATATTACAGTATACGCTAAATGCAAGCAATTGCTGTAATCACCGCTCTAATATAGTCTGATTACACTGGCAAATTTTAATTTATAATTCAGTGAATTTTAAATTCATAACACCTCTACCTATTTACTAACAAACATAACGCACGGCCTTCGCGCAATATTTCTAAGTATTTTAATTTCTACAAACACTTTCTACTAAATTTAAATTGTAACAGTTGCTAGTTTCTATATTACAAGTTAAACTGGGGTTTTGGTGCGAGACAAAGATATTTAGAATGTACAAGTTAAATTTAACTTTTACTTACTTTAAAAATTGAGCTTAAATGTTATTATGTTTAATGCAATAAAAAACGCAAGATTTTTATTTAGTTGATATTCAAGATAAACATTTAATAGTTTGAAATATTTTCTAAAGATGGGCCGTATGTGTAATCGGTGTGTAGATTTCAAAAAAACATTTTAACAATGTTGATATTTTAAAATACCTTTCAGTATCTCCCTATTTCTGGTCAGAATTTAACTCACGTGCTCCGTTTTAAGCTGTATGGATCGCTTGATTATAAACTCAAGTTATCCTGTTGGTCTTATTGGCTCTAACAAACCTATTTCCGAAACGTAGCAACGCATCTTCGCTCAGCTTTGTCTTCTGTGCTACGAAGATTATACTTATGTTGTTTCTATTTAACTCATTTTAAATTTCATAAGTTTAAGCTATGTAATGTAATATCATATGGAATTGCTAATAACTCTACCATTACCTTGTCAATGTACTTTCTCGTCATAGATGCCTAGAGCTCTGTTAACGTTATTGTAAGATTGGACACCTTCATGGTAAAAGACTTAAAGGCCTTCTGAACAATGATAATGCGGAAATTCTTCATCCTGTATATACAAAGGTCTTAGCTGAGTTGCTTACACTAAACTATCGGGTATACTTATTGTTTTTCACTTCAGTATATCTTAAAAACGATTTGCCTACCCATCAATGTACGTTTTTATTTCGATATTACCATAGGATAGAATATGCTAATTAATCGAACAAAATCGATTGCAAACTTATAGTAAATAAAAATGCTGATCTTATTTACGCCAATTAGGTATAGGAACATAGCCAAAGGAACATACCAGTGTTGCCGGCTGAATTTGCAAAACTCCGACAAGTTTAAAGTACAGACTCCAAAGCTGATAAATCTGATAATGCACCAACTCATTTGAAGCTATACGTTTACTTGTGATTTTTCTAACTACTTAATCTATCTGAACACAATCAGCTATTAGATCCGTAAATCTGCAAAGGCTCACGCAAGTGCATTATCTAAAATCGGCAGCTGTTTGCGTGTTGTTCCGCCACGCCTTGTTCGGATATCTTTATCACTTTCGACAGCCGTAATTTAGATACGACTGCGGTAAATCTATAGATCTCATTCAGGATTCTTGTTTTAATTACCAGTTTAATAAGGTTTTGTATTGTTTAACGTTTGGCATCAGTTCTGTGGATCGTACTTATACCAATAAGTATATTTGAGATGATTATTTATGTGATTATGATTCACTTGTAATAAAATTAGGATTTAATATATCCAGGAACTAATAGAGCTGTATAAAAGGAGTTATAGGACAAAAAATAAAAACCCAGTACCGCGGTGGTAACATTCAACAAAAAATCAAAGTTACAAAAGAAAATGATATGTACCTCTACATTTCACGTTGACACAATAAAAATGCATCAATGAAATAAATAATACCTATGTTATATCAATCATATCATTACGTGTACCGCACCCAATGAGTTGCTTGCAAAATTACCCCGTTTCCTAGCCTACTTTACGACATCAACCGTTTGAAACATGGCCTTAGTAAAATTGCCTTATGAACCATTTATTATGAGTGTGGGGTAAACATTGATTTGTTATTGGCTTGAGTTTATTTGAACTGTAATTTAAAACTAAATACTTAGTGCTAGTTGCACCAACTATCCGACAAAGACAGGTGTATAGGTATATACCTAGATGTACCTTAAACTGGGGATACTTTGTGACACGATTTTTCGATATAATTTTTGTTTTTAAACTTACATCTAAAATAAATAAGTTTTATAAAGATCATTGGATGCTTTCTAAATAAAAGATTTTATTATACATCGTGTTCATTGGCACAAATTTAGACATGATATCACAAAATAATCTCAATTTATCCGGTTTATAGGTAGGTATGTAAATAGCTCGGTTGATATGTGGTTGATGTAGATATAGGGACCCGTATTAGTAAAAAATCTCTGACTAGGTGCTTGGACCTTGCCATGGGGGTAACTGTCCATATAATAACTTACCATGTGATGGGATAAATAGATAGGAAGATAATCATTTACCCTGCAAGGCAAAAGCATAAGCCAGGTACGTACGTACATCATCTTCATCTCGTACGTAGATGACTCAGATTTAGTATCAAAATTTATATTATAATAGGTACCTACCGTTCACAATAAAATAACATTTGCCGACGCATGTTCATTTACAACAATGATCAATTGTTACACTTTAATTGCAATTTCGAAATAAGGTCAAATTCAAAAATAATTGCGAAGGTACTGACAACAATTGGACCTACGGTAATAATCCTTATGTAATGAGAGAAATATTTAGGTGACATTTTAGGTATTTAGAGCTGACTGTCTTGGAATTTTGATTATAGCACCATAATGGCTAGAAACTGGGTAAAGTACTATTGGCGACGAGATGGATGCACAGATGTTGTTATACAAATTTACATTGATATGATGAATATTATGCAGTCAAGTTGGGTCCTCACAAATTAATAAAACTGAAATAAATTATCTTGTTATGTTAAAGATTTAACCTTTTGATAGAAATTAAAATGCTTCCCAAAGTAAAACTTTGAGGAGAACTCGCTTCCGAAGGTGATGTTTGCTACGTGAATATTATTTTTAAATGTTTGAGAGCTGAGTAGTGTAATGCTGTTTAGTTTTACTAAAATAATACTACACACCAAAACTTAACTAACTTGCTAGAGGGTGTATAAATAGGAAAACAGGCCGCTACTCTGCAGTCAATCAAAACGGTCTCAAATTATGTAGCCATAATTATAATATACAAATTGTCTATTCTGTACCTACATTAGTAAGGTAGGTACCTAGAACAAAATACCGTGAGACACTGCATTTAATAGAACACTCATAATTACAGATACGAATCTTATGAAAAAAATATAACGTAACACTCTATGTAAACTTTAGATTACGTTTTGCTCTTACAAAAATAATTAATGTGATAAGCCTTTGTGTTTTACAATGTACATACTTACATATATATACGTGTGACTTACTCGTACTTTAATTGGTGTCTAGTCGACGAAAAACAAAGAATCGTCAGAGCAGTAGTGCAGGCTTATTTAAAAACCGCAAGTTTAGATAGGCGACCTCTGTGGCGCGTCGGGCGAACGCTTGGCTGCAATGCAGAAGGTCGCGGGTTCGATTCCCGCTGGGTGCAAATATTTATGTTTGGAAATAAATATTTGTATCTGGTCTGGATGTCTTTCTATGTATAATATGTATGTATTTACAAAAGAAAAATAAATATAAGTAGTATATCCGTTGTCTAGTCACCGTAACACAAGCTTAGCAGCTTACTACGGGGCTAGATGGCGCTGTGTGTTGGTCACAGGATTTATTTATTATTATTTATTTATTCGAAAACAGTAAATATAAAATAAAAACAATTCAAAATTTGGTGTATACCTACCTAAATTTTGTAACAAAGGTTATTATAATTTATGAAATTCGCTTACAAAAGCCACATCCGTTTGTGAAATATCCAAACCGCCTTATATAAAATTCGAACTAATTGTTCACGTTTCACTGGTCACGGCACGAGCTCCATACAGTCTTAAATAATGATAAAACCGCTGCAGTATATATTTTGGAGATCTTAAAATCACGAGACAAAAGGAAAACGAAGCAAAAGTGAATTATAGCCTCCCGCTTTGGCGACATTGTGTTGAGTGTGGTTCTTTTTCGATTAGTTTTCGAAGGATATCGCCGTATTTTTTGGCTTCTTTGGACGTGGTGGCCAAGTTATTTAAAGAAGAACCTTTTCAAGCATTACCTACCAAGGTCTGCAAAAAAAAATACTATTGTAGAATCATCTATACATTTAAAATTAAATGTCCTGACTGACTTAACTATATTATATCAACGCAGAGCCCAAACCGCTGGACCTAGATAAATTAAATTTGGATAGTGTATTCTTTGTGGTGTGCGTGCAGAGATCTACTAAGAAATGGTTTTTGGAAAATCCCGCAGGATCGGTACTTACGCGGGTAAAAACGCTAGACTCTGCTAGTTTAGATATACCTAGTTAAAAATAATATTAATTTTGTGGTTTTGATATCTCGATTCCAAACTACAATAGCTCGTGTTACCGAAACCACAAAGCCCGTGAAATCAGCAGTCATGCTTCAATGAAAGCAGTTCCAGATACATTTTACTTGCGTGTTTATTAGACTTGTTATTTTTCGTATAATTGATTGATTTTTTTTAAATATTGCGTTTAGCTGTTTAATTGACGATGAAGTGATTTCATCGTCCATCAATTTTAATAACGAAAATAATGAATTACTCGCACACTGTTGCACTTATTAATATTTTTTAATTCAGCGTAATTAGTGGGTACCTATTGATGCAGTATAGCCACCTTGCTTATAAACAATGATTAACATATGACTAAGTTATGTAATGTTTGTTTCTGTATGACAACTTTGAACATTTATGTCACAGTAAAAGACAAACGATACTTAGTACAGCCGTTAATCATCCTTTTGTTACCTTGCAAAAAGTAGTCATTGGTTAGTTAGTTGGGTGTAAAAAGGTTAAAAGGTTTCGCTGGACACTTTCTGTTCAAAGCCTCATATTTTACTCACTAAATTGTACGTGGCTGTAAACCCAGGTTTTCTAGCGAAGTTTTCCCTCATCGTAAAAGCGTGTTAGATTACAATTTATTAATGAATATAATAACATCTTTTATAAGTACGTTTTTAGCCGTCTATGCTTACGGAAGCTCGTAATAACAGAGCCTACCTCTTAACCACTGGCTACATACACTATACATACACAATATTATGTATGTACTTATCGGTACCTACTATATAAAGTAACGTAATTAATAATATAATCACCCTGCAATAGGCCCTAATAACAGAGCAAGAAGCAACTGACATCTGACATATTTCTAGGTATCCTTGCTTAATATTATAAATGCGAAAGTAACTCTAGTCTGTCTGTTACGCTTTCGCGCCTAAACTGCTGAACGGATTTTAATCTATTTGTTCAGATGTAGGTAGATGACTTGTATCCCGATAATTCCGCGGGAACGGGACTTAAGCAGTTTCAACCGCTTACTTCATTCAACCGCCTACTTCATAAATTAGCGCACAACTAAATATATTTCTTAATTGTTCGCAGGTTATTCTCGCAGCCACTCTCTGCCTAGCGCAGGCTTCCTTCTACGCCGGTCCGCCAGCTCACATCCAACTGAGCGGCGACGGTAAATACGTGCTGGACACACCCGAGGTTGCTCACGCTAAAGCGGCGCATCTTGCGGCGCACGCGCAGGCTTCCTCAGGGCACGCTGCGTGGGCGCCCGCTGCCTACGGCGGGTATGGGGATGGTGGACACTATGGTGCACCCGGTGCTGGTAAGTTCACTGTACTAATCATCAAACTTGACATAAAGATACAAGAACCATAGTTTTTTATAGAAACGTTTTCAAAACCCGTCTTGCTCAAAGTCAGTAAATCGATGAACGAACAGCAACGGCTATAGTTTTGTTAAATCAGACAATAATTTCTGGCCTGAAATGTATACCTAAGCGTTTTCGTTAATATAAAAAAAATGTACCGGACTTTATAAATCTTGGTTAACTACGAACAGCTGTTAAGTGGAAATTTATTCACATTCCAAATTGTTACTGGTAAATTAAGTTTTAAAACTATTTTTTATTTATCCCAGGTCTCCACAAATACGGCCCCGCTCCCCTAGCGCATGACGGACGTGTGGTTGACACCCCTGAGGTGGCGCACCTGAAGGCCGCTCACTTGGCCGCTCACGCGTCGGCCCACCACGGCGCCTACGCCGGGGCCTACCACGGCGCTCAGAACGCGTACGCCGCGGCTCCATTAGCTCACGGAGCGGGTTACGGTGGCGGATACGGAGGTGGTTATGCTGCTGGTTACGGAAAATGGACTGGTCCTCAGGTAATAACATACATAGGTAGAATGATGTGATTAAAATATTATTACGAGTATAGTTCAATTCAATTTTTAACTAAGTAACTGTGTTAGGTACCTAGGTATGTTGAGTATAAGAATCTAATAACCAATAGTGGGCGTACAAAGCGCAAACATGATGATGATGAATTGATAGGTAAGTTATAATTTAAATGACAATGGTCTTAGATGTAGCAGGCATACCCACGGCTGTATTCAACGCGACGTCTAGACGTCGCGTTGAATACAGCCATTACAGTCTAGACCGACGTTAATCTCGATTTTGGTAGATGACTAATCTCTATAAAGTGCTTAGGTACACCTTACTTTTACTTACGTCTAACTTTTACATCTTTTTTATTTATTATGATATGTATTCAAATGAAGTTAATATGTTCAGGCCCACATCCAGCTAACCCACGACGGTCAATACGTAGTGGACACTCCTGAGGTCCAGCATGCGCGCGCCGCCCACTTACACCAGTACTCAGCAGCCGCACACGCCGCCGCCGCCGCGCCCGAAGAGCCCTGGGGTGCCCACGGTCACGGCAACGACTGGCACTAAGCTCTTCCCCAAGCTTCACCTAGCTTCGACACTGCCCGACCTCTTTTATACAAAACGATTTAGAAAAACCAAAAAAAATGTTAAGCTGTATAATGTTGAATGTATGAATGCAATCTTGCGCAACTCTTGTAGAGCGAATATGAAAATTTATAAATAAAAAAAAATCTAATAATATATTTGGCGATGTTTGATTTCTTGCTATTACCCCAACTCTTTGTGTTACCCTCTACATTGAACCAATGCCACAGAGTATAAAAACGCCCATATAGCATAGGTAGGATATGGTCCTTCTAAAATAAAATCAATAATAGGTAAAACCTCCTTTGTAATATATACAGGGTTATGGGTTTCGAATCCAAAACCGTTCAGGGGGTGATTCTTCACATCAAAACGAATAAGTTTTGTTCTACGACTTTTTGAAATTCAAAGTAGTTTTCGAAAATTTTAAGTGTAAAGTTTACTTGAAAATCAGCTGTTTCATAGAGTTAGAGGTCATTGACCTTAAGATGTCCTTTCTTTTAGTTTGGTCTACTACAATAAAAACTTAAATTGAATTTATTTTCAAAAACAGTCGTCTTTTTTCAGTGAGATATAACCTTAAAATTTGCAAAAAAAAAAACGAATTTCCAAAAATCGTAGAACAAAAGTTATTCGTTTTGATGTGGAAAATCACCCCCTGAACGGTTTTGGATTCGAAACCCATAACCCTGTATATATCTTTTTTTTTAGAACATTAGATTCTTTTGGCAATTATGGCCAGTAATTATCTTGATGAATATAAATAAAACCTTAGATTGGAATCGAAATTAAGATAACAAACAATGTAAAGAGGTTGGTTTAGCGTATCTGTTTAATGAGGTTGGACATGTACAGTATACAGTACAGCCAAAATAAAGCATATTTTTGACAAAGAAGGTTGAACTCGCGTGGTCTAGTTCGATAATACGCTTGGGCACACTGACTTAAGGACCGTCACCACGAGCAACTTATTTCTATACAATCTCTATAAATGTGTCTCCACACGGCGATGATATTATATCTTATTTCTGTAGGTACCGGCGGTGCGTCGTATAGAAATAAGTTAATATCGCCGCGATTCTAACGCTCTTGGAGACGGTCCTTAAGAGACGCGAGTTCAAATCTCGCCTCGAGTGAATATAGAAAATGTATTTATCCTTTAAAATATTTCTAGGTTTCATAATTTACAAATATTTGGTATTTTACAAAGATTTTATCTGAGCTTTTCAAATACGAACACTATCACTATAGAAATAACGTAACTAGGCCTGATTACCTGGGAGCATAAATTTTCTTCGACAGTCGGCACCTGCAAACGACCAAATGAATTTCCGCGATATAGAGAAAGTGGTCTAATTCAAGTATTACAGCATTTGATAACAACACAAGAACCAGTTTAGTGACACAAGACAACATAACTCAATAAATGGTACGCCTGGAGAAAAAATTTAGTCATCGACGAATCGTGATTATTGTATTTGCTCTTTGATTTCTTCAAGTTTTGTTAATGCTAATATTAATGGCGCAGAGTCTGCATGGTAAAATATAGTATTAATAGTCGATTATGCTCAGAGGCAAGAACTGGGGAAAAAAGCTAAATAATCCGTGGATGAAAAGTCATCACGATGTAATAGCGCATATAAATTCGTAAATAAATAAATTTTTGGTGTGTAACAGGCCAGGCTTTGAAGCTATGACCACAGCATGACCTTTGGAAATGTTTTTTTAAACATCCCAAGTAACCCTTTTATGAAGAAAACGAATTGAATAATAATTGGAGTTGAGGTACCTATCTACCACTAGACAAACACCGCTCTAATGCATAGATAACAAGATATTAGCTTATTTATTATCGACCCATATTACTATTTACCTAGACAGAATAAACCTATCTGGGAAATCACACGTCTATCATTTGCTGACATTGATCGACAAACAATTGGACTAGGTCACCCGTATGTTACTCATATTTGTAAATGTAATGCCTTTCCATTGGCTATTCAACACAGATTCAACATGATGCCGGTTGAGTGCAGAGCCTTTGACTTGAAGTCGTGGCTTGAAGCCTTCCAGCTGTAAAAACATCGTGAGACTATAGTCTGTCAGATTGCATTGGTTTGCTTCCAGCCAAAGGCAGTACTCACCATCACATCATGAATGCTTTGTTACCAATTTGTGTTAAACTAACGTTACTGACAAGAGCAAAATAGAGCTCTCCTATTACTTGATATCTATGAAATGTCCTTACAAATGCCCCTTTAGTTCATCACTTCACCCGCACGTCGTCCTATGCGCTTCTATTTTTCACACGAGGCTGGGAAAATTGCTCTCAGCTGTTAGCAGGAGGCTTATACTAAGGAAACTTTTTCGTATAGAGTCACATTAATTTTTCGGACTCATTCGCACTATTAAAAAAATATCGTTCGATGTGAAAACTATAAACAAGCGTCGAGGCGCATAATAAAAAGGCAAAGTGCTTGTGGTTAAACTGACATTTTACTAATAATTAAAATCGCAAAAGTTTGCGAGTATCTTACTAGGTAATATTATAAACGCAAAAGTTTGCAAGTACGCAAAACCGCTGAACCGATTGCAATGAAACTTGAAATATAAGTAGCTGGAGACCTGGAATAACACATATGCTACTTTTTATCCCGATATTCTCACGGAATCAGTGCTCACGCGAGTAAAACCGCGCTATTGTGATATAAACTATTCCGCTCCGCTAGTGGTGGACACGCGGCGTAGTGGTTTCATCCGACGACGACGTAAGGGGTAAACCTTGAAAGTGACCCACCACCAACTAAACTAAGTTTTTATACAATAAATGAACGTTTGACCTCTATGTCACCTGATGGTAAGTAATGATAAGGTTTAAGTTGTTACCCGCTCATCTAGAAGACAGGAAGACAGCAGTGGAGTAAGAGCGGACCCGTCTTTTTTTTTAGCACGGGTAGGTATCGGAACTCGGACGAGTTCACTTGGTGCAACGAGTAGGATCGAGTTGTATGCTGGTAACAAGACGTGGCCGAATATTCCCCCGATAAAAGGACTCTTTGGTTAATAAATAAAACGGACGCCTTGTTTATTTCATGAGCAAAGAACTCTAAGATGTACAGTTTACAATTTAAGACTTTAATTATTATAGGACTAGTTATGCCTCGCGATGTCACTCGTGTAGGATAAAATAGTCTAAGTATACGTTAATTCAAACAAATCACCAGCTACCTGCATGACAAGTTTCATAGCAATCGTTTGAGTAGTTTTGCGTGATTGAAACACTAACATCCTAACAAACAAACATCTGAACTTTTGCATTTATAATATTAGTGGGATAACAATATCAATCGTTCCGGGTGGCAATGTTTTTTTACCGTATTTTGGGGTCTACTGTTTTACTTACTTAATATTGACATTTTAATTGAAAAGGATCAATATTAATAATTAAGCAACTTAGCTTTTAGTACCTAATGATGTGGGTTTTCCAAGTGTGTTTTTTAGACACAAAAGAGGAACAAAAGCTTATGATTCACAAAACCAACGGAAAACGTTTATGGATTCTGTCATCATTGTAAGAGCGAGTAGCAGAATTTTAAGTGACTTGCTTTATCGAAACACGGCGTAGAAATTATTATTATTATTAACATACATACAAAAGTAAGAAGGAAAAGGAGAAGGTTTTCTATAGCTGGTTATGGTTCTAACCTTCTTCCTTTTGAAGTCGTTTTAAAGTTACAAATAAAAGATGGATTAAATATACTTAATGTAGGATATTCGACCATTAATTACTATCATAAAAAATACTAGCTGAAATTAATGATCTTTAGGTTGCTTGCTACACGGAAATCCTGGAAAATTGGGGTTCATTCATCAAAACCGGGAATACTTGGTAAAGCTTCAGGAGCGAGCAGAAATTGTCGACGTTAAAGCCATAGACATTTTCTGCTCGTTCCTTACGCAGTAGCTTTTTTAAATCCCGTCATCGACAGCATCGTTTTCCATAAAAGACGTAAAGTTGAACTCGACGGGAGTAACGCGGTAGGGTCCCAGTTCCATCCCTCCAGCTTTTAACTGTTCGTTCTCTGACATGATATCTCCCCATATAATTAAGGTCCTGTGACATCTACACAAAGAAAGCGAAGCTTGTGTGATGTTATGGTATACATCACACAAGCTTCGCGAACGCCGTAGCTTCGCGAACATCTTTACCATAAACATAGATAGGCGGACACCACAAAGAAATTCGCGACGCGTCGGCAACTCACCTCCGCCATGACGTATCATTGCGGTATATACCTAGTTGTTATCATGTCCAGCGTCGTTCTCAAAAATCGGTTTATTCCCAAAGGATTGGAATCGTCCCCGACAGAAACAGCTGTTTAATAAAATAAAATAAAATTCAGAGAGTGAACTAAAGTAAATGAGACACGAGATAGACACCGGAACATCGGCGTTAGCAATGGATGAGTATTGTGAATTTGAACGGATGTCGGCTTGATTCCGCCTCGGTCGAGTGTGCAAGGACCGTTAGTTTATAGTTTATTTATTGTAAGCCAATTGTGGGATATTATGTCAAACCGCGTAATTGGAATAGTTAATATTGATTAGAAAAGTGTTCCAAGGAAGCTAGGGTCGGGTTGGCTAGGTTGGCATACGTATAAAGTCTATGCTTCGGAAAAAAAGTCTTAATTTAAATTGGTGAAGTATTTCTCTACATATTACTAATAAATAGGTACTTATAAGGAAAGTGATATTAATTTTCCGGTTGTTTTTATTATTTTCAGCATTGTTGCAATGCCATTCCTACATTTCGGAGTATTTACAGACTTTTTCAGGGTAGGGCTATAATGAACTTCATTTCTATTCAACATCGCAAACAGAAGGAAAATATAACTTACAATATAAGTAATCCCTGTAGTCATTAATAGTCGTAATAACCAGAATTATGATTATGAAGTATTTTTATTGTATAAATCGGTTTTGTAGTATTGTTGTTGTGAATACTGCTCATAATCATGTGATAGGAATAAAATATGTAAATTAAAAAATCTCATCTGATGACTCGATGATGAATCTTAACAATTGCTTACCAAAATGACACGCTAGATTTCTGACAACAATGATAATCAGATGTTATAATGCCAATATTGACGTCATAGGTATGATGTAGTGTAGATTTCCTAACATTGTTGCACGAATTGATTGGTTGGTGTTATTTTTATTACATGCAATCTAGTCAAGGGTTTACTAAGCGTGTTGGCTTCGGTTTCACGAAAGCCTTTCAAAGGGCTGGGGCTCCGTAGCCGCACAATATAAAACAAATTTAACTTTAGCTATACGAAATCCTACTTCCTACTAATATTATAAATCCGAAAATCTGTTTGTTTGTTTGTTTGTTTGTTTGTTTGTTCCCTCTTCACAATCAAACGGCTCGACCGATTTGGATGAAAATTTGCATAGGGATAGTTTAAATGATGGAGAGTAACATAGGATACTTTAGATCCCGAAAATCCGGATCGGGACTTACGCGGGTGATAACTATTTATTAGATGAAAATTGAATAGGGATAGTTTAAATGATGGAGAGTAACATAGGATACTTATGATCCCGTATCCCGCGGGATTTGATCCCGAAAATCCTCCGGGATCGGGACTTTCGCGGGTGATAACTATTTATTAAATGAAAATTTGCATAGGGATAGTTTAACTGATGGAGAGTAACATAGGATACTTTTGATCCCGAAAATCCCGGAGGATCGGGACTTACGCGGGTGATAACTATTCAATGAATGAAAATCGACACAGAGGTAGGGTAAGTGATGTAGAGTGGCGTCATCATCATCGTCATCCATCGGCATCGTCGTCCTTCGTCATCGTTATCGTCACTTACTGATGAAAAACAAACTTTACCTTACTTCACCTACCTACCGCAGTGCAAAACTCCACACTTAAACGGACGACCAGGGAAGTACTGATGATGCCAGGCGCGGTAGCGCCTGGCTTCAACAGTACTTCAATGGGCTACGGATGATGATGGTAAATTATAACTAAAATGTATCTACGTAAATAATGTAAATTTTTATTGCTACTACTTAACAATTTATTTTGACGTATAAAAACAATAGATATATAGTTGATAACAAAAAGTTAACATCTTCGTTAAATAAAACTGGTTCTAGTTCGAGGTTCAAGTTCAAGATCGTCAATAGATGTAAAGTTGAGAACACACTCGCATTAATACTGTTGATTTTAAATAAGTTTACACGTCTGCGCTGCCTTATGCCTTGATTACTCTATTTTCTATTTATTGTAATAAATATGTAATACATTAGTAAATTAATATTTATGTTATTATCTTATTGGATGTCATTCTATATTCCATTATAATGGTACCTCAGTTACAGCGATACAAACTAGTGTAAAATCATAAATTCATTTCATAAAAATTTATTGAATAAATAACAGAAAGCTTAAATGATAACTAATTATAAAACTAAACATAACCTAAAAATACATATAAACCTATTAATATAACAAAATACAAACAAAGTTAACATTTTAAACTAAATGAACGACTCACCCCGAATCGTACCCGGCGCAAAGGAACCCATTATAACCCATAACACTGGCAGCATTGCCGTGTTGTATGGCAATGGCCAGCCTTTGCTCCAGGTACGAACCGGAGCGATTATTTCATAATAAAAATAATAACATATTTTGATCTCGTATCTGAATTATAAGAATAAATAATAAATAAATAAATAAACCTGTGACGAACACACAGCGCCATCTAAGTATCTAAGAAGTAAGTATACTGATCACCATCAGAAAGGTACTGAGTTTGATAAGCAATATATGCAACCCTTGCTACTTTGATGAAACGATGGGATTATCAGTGATTACCTCATAACACAATATAGGCATAATGTCGATCAAAGTAGTAGTTATTCTTATTACCCGTGCTTTTAGACGATTCTAATATTTACCGCGCTGTACTAATTTTTGGATACAAATCAAACTAGCGGGTACAATATAAATTTGCATACAGTATCGGTACCGTAGGTACAGTCCGCGCATCTCATCTCATCAATATAATTGAACGAACCCTGCGTCCGCGCAGTCTGTGGTGTCACTTGCGCGTCTCCTAACGTGCCATCTTTTTTATGAGTTTAAATTTTAGTGTACGTAATTGTTTTTAAATAGTTTAGGAAATAAGGTGAGTTTTAATTTAAACTATTGTTTTAAAGGTCAATGTTTGATTGCCATAGCTTATGGGAAACAGCGAAGGATCTAAGGTGTAGCTATACACCGGTGTGTATACTTGAAGCTTTTTGTTCTGGAAAACTAAATTTTACTTCCTGGTACAATTTAGATTTCCAGTACATATTCAAGCAACTGATTTCATTCCCTAGCGTTGCTAATAAGGAATGACGAAGCGAATCGGTTAGTGTGGGAAAGTGTTATTAATACTTTTTTAAAGTTAGTGGCTTTTAAAAAAGTATTTTTAAGAAAAAGTATTTAGTTTTTTTACCTAAATTTTTTTCTTATTATTAACAATTTATTTTAAGATATTTATCTGAAAAGGACTCTTTGGACTCTTCGTGTAACAACAGGCGTAAACAGCAACATTATTGCTTTTGTCTAATATTTAAAGACGTGTTGACTAGCTATGCCAATACTTATTATTAGAATAGATACTCTACCTACGTACTTAATAATTAATAACTTACCTTTGATTATTGATGATAAGCTTGATCTTGCTTAATTGTATAGCATTGTGAAATATTTAATTGACAAAGGAAATAATTTTCCGAGATGAAATTAAGCCTATTGGTACAAATTGATTGGCTACTTGTAAACAATTATGAATAATTGCTTTTAATTGTCATCATTAGACCTATTATGATAATGGGTAATGTATAGCCTACTATTGCATTTATCTACCAATGTTGTTGCCAACATTTCATAATAACACTCCCCTACCTCCTGCCCTCGGGGATTAATAATCCAAATTAAATAGCATAAATCCGAAAGTTTGTTTGTATTTGTTTGTTTGTTCCCACTTCTCTGTCAAACGGTTTGACCGTTTTGGATTAAAGTGTGCAATGGGATAGTTTAAGTAATGTAAAGTAACATTGGACACAGTTGATCCCAATAATTCCGTGGAATCGGGATTGATGCGGGTGAACCGCGTTGCGCACGCGGCTAGTGAAAAATAAAATATTTTAATAGCATAAAACAACGGTGATTGGACCGTAAATTCTAAGAGACGAATCGGCATATCACAGCTTAGATAACAAGTATAAGCCTGTGTTAGAAAAGGAAGAGTTGGACTATTGCCACAGTACATAGAGATAGCAGTATGGAAACTGCACACAATATGGAAACTGCACACTAGTCGTGACGCAGTACTGACTTCACGTCGCGAAACCTCCTTAGGGGTCTTGTCGATATGCATGTTTGTGTGAGTAAGCCGTTTCCGACCATTTGTAGGTAGTTCCCATACTGCTGTGCCCCAGGCCCCAGCCTTTCTATGTACTGTGCTATTGCCCAACAGTGGTACCTACTATTCTGATTTAGGCAATTACTTAATATCGAAAGGGTTTTAGTTAATGCGTTAATACGGGGCAAGTTAATAGAAACAAAGAATTACGATCGACGCCCATGTGATCGTTTCCGTAAGGCACTGCGGGTCAGGTGCGGCATAATTAGGACTTGTATATATTTTATTAATTTTTATTTCTACGGGTGATCGGTCCTCTCATGTTGAGACTATTTCACCCAGTTCCCCAAGCCCCTTTTAGGGTTTGAGTTAACTGATAACTCACGGTGATGGCGACCCACTAAATCTAACTGTTACTTTGCAGAGTTTTAGGGCGACTTGCATAACAAAATTTAAAAACATATTTAACTAAATCAATTTTAAAATAATTTATGGGAACTCGAACATTGGACTCTATTTGATTATGTGGACGATTGATAATATGTTGCCACACATTGACAGTTCTTGCAATTCTGACAGATTTTAAACACGTTTAACAGCTTAAACATGTTTAGGAACCGTTATGCAAGCCGGCCTTAATATCTGCCGTATTGTAATGTCATTCAGGTCACATTCAGATGGGGTAGCTGAGTTCATTATTTATCTCCTGGCTTTAGCGTATGCGGCGCACTTCACTACCAGATGATAGCCTCTTCTTTCAGACAGCTAGAACAAACGGGATCATCCCTTTGTCCTATTTTTAACAGAGGACTTGTATATAAATACGAAAACGTTCTAGACACGTCGATTTACTACTTGTGTAAGAACAATCCACGTTTTGTATTTCCCGATTTGGGATACGGTGTATGGTAGGCAGAGACTTCAATAGATGCAGTACCTAACAATACCCACTCAACACCACTATAAAGATAATTCACCGTGAAACCCCACAACGGTATTTCTGTGTCGCGATGCGTGTATTCTGAGCTCATGTTTATGCGTATTACTCGAAGTTTGGGTCAAGTCGGCTTTTGTTTACCGTTTAGTACTATTTCTTTAGTTAAAGCTTTAGCTTTAGGTACATCTCTGTTACTAAATAAATAATAACCCCCTTACAAAGACGATGGCTAATTTATGTAATGTTTGTTTCTTTCCGTCAACTTTGTAACCTCATGTCACAGTAAAAAACAAACGACCGAAGACGAGTTTTTGCATCTGTTAATCATCGTT
This sequence comes from Idaea dimidiata, assembly GCA_949358125.1. Classification (NCBI taxonomy): domain Eukaryota; kingdom Metazoa; phylum Arthropoda; class Insecta; order Lepidoptera; family Geometridae; genus Idaea; species Idaea dimidiata. Next base: position 15,729,126 of record OX442335.1, on the reverse strand, counting down.
TATAAGTAAATGGTTAAAAAGCCGCCAATTTCATCGAAACCACATTAATTGTATACTAATGCTAACTGAAAACGTGTTTTCTAATAAGTACTTATGTGTTTATTTTCAGGTGTCAAAAAGAATAAAATGATAAAGGCACCAGAGGTAAGTCTACTTCATAAAGGTGGATTAGCTTTATAGTGCAATGAAGAGTGTTCAAGGGTAATTTCTAAAGTATGATACTAGGGTATGAGTGTGAAGTACTCACCCAAAGGCTACTGTTTTCTTTAGATAATTTATTGGTAATGGTTTATTTTCAATGTTTTCCTTCATCGTCAATAATGATCACAATACTGAACTCAAGGTTGACCGGAAAGTGAATTAGATTCGCGTCTTGAACTGGGTACCCATGTACCCGTAGATGTTGAAAACCCAGCTTACAGGATACCTGGCCATTGTTGTGGCTCTGTTATGGGTAGACTTTTTTTATAATTGATAGGTAAGCGTTTGACCACTATCTCACCTGATTGAAAGCGACGATGTAGTCTAAGATGTTACACGCTTACCTAGGAGATACTTCACTCATGACTTGAAGACCCCCAAGTTGTAGACAAAATAATAAAACTGATTGATCGCGGTAGACGCGTCACCGTAATTTCTTTTGATAAAACCAAAGAATAGGCGAAAATCACAAAGAAACACGGCGACGACAAGCTTTCACTGCGCCATATCAGTGCACCTATAGCCTAAGAATCATATCAGTAATACTAATAATGCAAATAGCTGTTTCGATATTCTCACACAGGAAATTACAGGGCAAAGATAGTACAAAAACGATCATGGTGTCTAAAACTCTTTTTTGTGCATGTTTGTTTTTTGGTCGAAATAATTAGGTAGGTATCTAGCATTTTTATCTAAATCTGTAATCGAAATTTTAATAACAACAGTAGGTAAGTACCTTCTAAGTACCTATATTGCTATACAAATCAGTAAAAAATTCTTAACGATACGGCTAAAGTTACTTTATTTATCTTCAAGTAAAAAATAAATTACCTATCAGTATGTAAAATTTCAGTAGATACGAGCAGGACATCAAAACTATAAGCTTTATTGTCCTATCCTACTATCCTATCCAATTAATATTTTATAGATGAAAGTTTGAGTATATGTGTGTTACAATCGCTGAACCGATTGCGGTGTAACTTGGTATGTAAATTGGAGACCTGACCAGAGATTGGATTGAAGACTTGGTCATTAGATATTCTTAAATTCCCACGGATTGGGACTTACGCGGGGCGCTACGAATAAGCACTAAAATATAGACTTTACCTGCCTACGTTTCGAGTACATGTTACTGAAGATCTTTGACCAAAATATCCTCTATCACCGTGGTTGTAACCTAACCTACTCATAAATTAGGGATCTCGGATAGGTATGTGCTTAGGTAACCAATAATAATAGACCGTAAATTAAATAAGTACCTAAATTCAAATAAAAACAGATAATTATGATCCCAGCTTTGAATATCGCAAAGTTGAGCTTTTTTATAACTTTTTGTTGCCAAACATAGCAACACAGAGTACCTATGATTTAACATCTCAGTTACCCAATAATCAATGACTATTTTGGTGATTAAAACTGTGGTTTAAACTGTCTATAAATATTCAAAGAATTTAATTATTAACAACTCTTGCGGTCCACTAAATTTAACAACCATGTTTTAAAAATTAGCTAAGAAAAAATATTGTTGATTGAAGTTTATATCCGTGACTGAAAGCTATTATAACGTTTTTGTTTTGCTATTGTAGTCGAGGAACAAATCGAGTTTGTTGAGTGTGTTGCTTTATGGTGTTTCTCGTCGTTATGTAGAAATATGGGCAGAACAAAATTAAAAACTAGCTGCATCACGGGGTTTCACCCACGTCAGTCCCGATCCCTGATATATCGGAATCAAAAGTAGCCTACGTTACTCCTCGATAATATAGCATTCTATTGGTGAAAGAATTTTTAAAATCGGTTGAGTTGTTTTGAAGCCTGTTCATTATAAACACACAAATAAATCTTTCCCCTTTATAATATTGGTATAAGGGTACTCATTGGTCAAGTTAGAGGTCTAAGGGTGACCTGAAAACTTTAGATTACGAAAAGAAATATAATTTTCTTTTATCGTGTATAATTTAAAAAAAAAAAGATGGGAATTGTGTGGGATTACTATTATATACTTACACCTTTCAAGATAAATCAATTAAAACCATCACGATATGGGAATTTAGTTTATGTACCGTAGTAGATAATAACTACCTGAGTACATAATATTATACCGATGATGATAAAGGTAATTCTATAATTTTACTATCAAATCACGATTCTAATTAAGTTATAGGTACTTAGATAAAATCAAACGTTACACTTAGGTATTTCCTCGTATTCACATACGAAGGAAACAGGTATTGAACGCTTTTTAAACAAATAAAAAACTGCATGGGCAAGTGCGTGCCTTGTTTAAGGTTTCGCAGTTTTCAATAACAGGGATTGCAATCGGGAAAATTCTTTACAACTAACAACTACCTAATATATAGTATTCAACGGAACCCTTCAGAAACGTAAAACACTTTTGGGGAGCAGTTATAGACAAATAATGACCACAAACCAGAGCCCAATTAAAAACTAAATACTGGCTATAAAAGTGGTGCTAAAAGTGAAGTGGTGTGGTGGTGAAGTGGTAAACGTGGTGATCTGGTCATCTTATTTATTTATATTTATTTATTATTTATTTATTTGTTTGTTCCAGCAATGTGCGTGCCCCATAACGGAAGTGGGCCCATCAATGGCCAGCTCCTGTCCCGGCCAGTTCATGTTGTTTATGACGCTGTTGGAAGCCTTCGTCAACGGCCGATGCGACTTGGCCGACCCCTGCCAAAGAGTGGTCAGTCGCGACCAACCTGATGACAATTATGACTTCGTGGTTATCGGAGGTGGGACGGCTGGGTCTGTGGTTGCAGCCAGGCTATCGGAAAATCCTCAATGGAAGGTTTGTACACTAAAGACGCTCTAGTAAGCGCCTTGCTCGATTTCCGTAACTACTGTACGCTACATTTTCGCTGATAGATGATTAACTCACGTTTTTCACTTTTTAATTTTTTTGAAATTTAGAATAAGTACCTTCCTTGCTCAATCAAATATTGTACTTGTTAGTAATTGGTTCAGTGGTTTGTAATATATGCGAAGGACAAACAGTCAGTCAGACAGGTCCTACTCCTACAATGTTTTGGAAATAAAAACTAGATAGACATCTTTATTTTAATTGAAAGTTCGAGTAAGGTATTGGCCTATTTTATTTTAATTATTTAGCTAGTTGTAGTAGATTGATTTTATAAGCAATTGACTAAACATTGACAAAATTTTCATGTTGGTGTGAAGTATAAAAATTAGCGATTTTTCTGTGTTGCCGTATTTAATTTACTTATTTATCAAAGATATGTAATAAATACACCAAGTTGGAGTACTACCTAGTCCATTTAGTACATTATACCTAAATCTATTAACTCTATATATTTCTATTCAACTAGTTAGTTTTGTACTTTATTCACAAAACAGGCTACTAGACTTATTTTCCCACACTCCAGAATAATCTAATCTATTCAGCGTAGAGAAAATCGTTAATCGTAAAAAAACGTTTGACGATAAAATAGTTTACCTTAATAATTAAGAAATGATTTAAACTAAGTGGTTCGTATTTCTATATTTGATTAATTGAAGCCATTTAAAATGTGGGAAGCATTTAAGGTAACTTTAATCGTTTTTACAACAAAAACACAAAGCTTTGTTTAACTAATGTAAAATCCCTGACACAGGTTCATTGTTGTTTAGAAACACAAAAACTAAAGTCGGTATAAGTATAATAAGGTGGTTGCCTATTCTATAAAAACTTAACTACTCGAAATGAAAAATTCTACACTTATGAAGTACCTACCTACCAGCTACATAACAAGTTATAGCATGTGATGGACCATTCATACAGTCCTGATGATAACCGAACTAATGTAACTCGGTAAAACAGTATCGTGTAAATGGGCGACCTTTTTACTGGTATGTACCTTCCCTAAGGATAGATTAGGGAAGGTACATAACATGGATATCAGGAATAACGGGCCATAAAACGGGCGACGGGTTCGGGGACGGTCTACTTTTATATGTGGAAAGCTTTTGTTTTGAATGTCGTCCGTGCCCGTGGGCCAAGTCCATGCTGTTTTCATGCAAAAGTATTCCATACCCGCCCCGGCCCAGACACGGCCAACCCGGCCCGTTCTAATGAGAATCATCAGGTATACTGGATATCTTCCAAACCTTTTGAGTGTTTGGCCTCTTTGTGGCTTGTCAGAGAAGACGCTATCCGTTAACGTGTTACGTGTTATTTAAAACAATTTCCCTTCTTCTTTTTCGACTTCGAAAAAGAAAGAGGTTCTCAATTCGGTTTTCAGAATAGGAAGGAGTTTATCTATCCGGATAATATATTTTTATATATTTCTCAGTTATCGTCTGAAGTCCGATCGTGAAGTTTTCTTTAGTGCAAAGTTTGAAATCCATAATTTTAAAATTGCCAGCAAAATACGTTCGAAAGTGGACGTGTATAGCGGATCTTGTACTTTAAATAGACATATAGTTAGTTTAACCTCATAAAACGTTTTTTTAATATAACTTTGCAGGTGCTGTTACTAGAAGCGGGCGGAGATGAGCCGATTCAATCCTCAGTACCAGCATGGGTAACGGCTTACTGGGGCCGAGAGGACACCGATTGGAACTATCACACCGAACCGCAAGAGAAGGCCTGTCTAGCTGATGGAGGAAAATGTTCTTGGACTAGGGCTAAGATGCTTGGTAAGTAAGCAGTAGAGGTTAGGTTATCTTTTATAACGATTTTTTGTTAGTTTTTAGAAGAACGCCAGAATTTTTGCTCTTGAATTTATGTCTTGGAAAGAAAACTTTGGATCGAGGTAGCTCGCGATCGTCCTTGGTGATGTCGCATCGTATGAAGAGGCCTATGTTAAGCATTGGATGGACAAAGGCTGAGATGATAATGTGGGAAAATTTGTAACTTTTGAAATATATCTCCTACCAACTGACAAAAAAACAATCCTTCAGATGCCATTGGGGTCATAGTGGGGTTCCCAGCAGAGTTTTTAAATGGTCGCTTTCCGTAGATTATTTTCCACTAAAGCAGTACAATTAACTTGTTGCAGGACTTTGATCTTAACTAATTTTTAACTCTCTGGCGGGTAACCACTGATGACCCAGATAACCTATGCTAAAAAACATACAAAATTCAAAGTCCTAACAAACAGCTTAAACCAATGGTCCTAAAACATAATTTGGAAGATGAGTTCTTTGTAAAGTAGACCTCTAACCACTAAGGGTTTTAGAATCCGCCTTTTCGGAACGTACGTGAGAAGTCGCAGGACACCAATTTTGTTTTTCCAATTCTAGGCGGCTGTTCAGTAACAAACGGAATGATGTACATGCGAGGGCATTCAGCCGACTACGACGGGTGGGCCGTCAATGGGGCCACAGGTTGGTCGTGGTTCGATGTGCTGCCGTTCTTCTTGAAGAGTGAGGACAATAAAGAGGTTGGAAACGGGATCTCCAGCCAGTATCATAATAAGGGAGGACCATTGCCAGTACAGAAGGTAAGTTTTATTCCTATGAATATCAGTTACTGGAATATTTTAAACATTTAAAAAAATATTTACCTACAGGGCACATATCAGCACCGTTTGTTCAAACTGAAGCTATTGTTTTAAGCCGTCGATACGTACATAAATATCGAAATATGAAACAAAGAACATTCTAAGTTCTGATTAAAAATAAACTTGCAATTTACAAAGATTACAATACTTAAGTACTTGTATACACTGTCAACTCCAAAAAAACTTTATCAAACATCATCAAAATCAACAACACCCCCATGATTTTCTTGAGGTTTCTTCCCGTCGGAGGGTGCGTTTCGAAACCACAATAAAATCATAATTATAAGTTGACGTATCAAAACGATCATGTAATTGTATAGAAGCTCTTAATAAAATAAACTATTGGACTATTGACCATCCATCAAGCATTTATTATCAATTCGGGATTCCCTAAGCGTGTGCAGTTTTAAAACCTCAATCTTACTGTATTTTTGTAAACCAGTCTCAAAAACTGGAGTAAAGGACATCGGCATAATTAATACCTACATGACCGGTTTCAGTTCCGTTACGCGCCTCAGTTCGCTCACGATGTGGTCTCGGCTGCTATTGAACTTGGGTATCCTCCGACCAGCGACTTGAACGGGGAAAGGATTACAGGCTTCACGATCGCTCAGACGCTCAATGAGTGAGTAATCAGTATGCTGTATGATGTCCCGTTGTAATAAGCACTGTCTTTGCACTGTACACGTAGATTTAGACTACTTTACTACTTACTTACAGCAAGATCATTTAAAGAACCATGAATCCTTTTCTATTCTTTTAAGTCTATGAAAAGTTATGTCTAAATAAATACTTATCCTTGTACTTTACTGCTAATGACGTGTGTATGTCGAGGATAAAGTAAAATGTACTTAGTTATGACGTTGTTATTTACTATACAAGACTTTTTAAGCAGAGGAGTTAATGTTCGCCTTAAGCGGGTTATGCACCCGGAGTTCCCAAATGGACCTAAGTTTATCTTTTCCTGCAGCGGAGGCTCCCGCTACAGCACTGCCCGTGCCTTCATCCGTCCCAGCACCTACCGTGACAACTTGCACGTTATGCTCAACTCGCATGGTTCCCGGGTCATTATAGACCCGGCGCAGAAACGGGTCACTGGAGTCGAATACATCAAGGATGGAGTGACGAAGACTGTTGGGGTTACCAAAGAGGTGGGTTCAATAATGGTTGCTTTTAGAATTAACCTAATTAAGAGCTCTCCTAGCTTCTGGTTGATCAATCTTAACAAGGAACCTTTATTTACTCAAAAAGCACATACAGACGAACATTTCGCCTCGCAATGTTTGTATATCTGTCCTCAGCTTAAAAGTTTGCGGAAACATCGGCGTGTTTGTTACTTCTTTACGCAGAAACAACTGATCTTGTCTATAAAATTCAGCCTGCAGATTGATGGAATATCAGAAGATAAGGATCGGGTCTTACGCGTAGATATGAATAGGTACTTAAGACCTTCCTTATTTTAGTAGGATTCCATCCAAAGTTTGCCTGAAAGTTAGAGATAAAGACGCCTATTTGTGTAGCTTATATTTTAAGTTTTGTCATTATTTTTATCATGTTGTACAAAGTTATCTATCCATCTAGCTAAAATAAAAACTGTAATCTTTTATTCCAGGCAATAATCTCTGGAGGCACAATCAACTCTCCCCAGGTGTTACTTCTCTCCGGTATAGGACCCAAAGAAACCCTGGATAAATTCAATATCCCTACAATCAAGGACCTGCCTGGGGTGGGACAAAATTTGCACAACCATGTGGGAGTGGACTTAGAATTCACTTTGGAAAAGGAACCTAATGCACCGGTCTTAACTTGGGAATCTGCGACGGAATATCTGTTGAACAGACAAGGACCTTTGTCGTCGACTGGCATGTCTCAGGTTACAGTTTTTTCTAATAATATTTTTTTCTTTGAATGTATAGAAACGGTATCTTCTGCGTCTGTTTATCTACTATTGTAAGTAATTGTGAAGGGCCTCCACTAATTGGCTGTTTACCTAGAAGTTGGCGTCGCGGTCCTTGTACTATGGCAGTGGGTTCGTCTCCACGGAAGCTTAGTGACTAGGATTCATTCTCAGTGTAAAATAGATGGTAACCACCTATTTCCTCATTTATCATTATTATTTTCATTTTACTTCGTTTTGAACGGTGAGGACTCTATTCCTTAAAACCAGTCTTCCTACTTTGGGTTAATGATCGACAAGTATATGCATACAAGGTAACAGTTATGATTTCTTAATAAATACAATTCTAAATCCTTACTGATTCATCTATATTTTCTATACTTATCTATATACTTATAATAAAGGAAGAGAGGACAAAAAGTCTTCACTTGGAAGCAAATTAAAAAAAGAGTGGTCTAGGGGACTTAGGATTAGTAGAACAAAATTATATAATTTTTAAAATTTATGTCTGTCTGTTCCTTATACAATTAAAAACTACTAATTCGATTGAAATCTGGTTTTCAATATTGGATAGTTCTAGGAAGGTCATGGTATACTTTTGCATCGAAATCCAATTAGTAGAACCCGAGTAATGAACGAAAAAGTGCAACCGCTCGAGAACCGCTCGGCCGCCCGCGCCCGTGAGAACGCGTTTTTCACTTTCGCGGGTGAAACCGCGGGGCGCAGCTAGTATATAAATAAAGGAAGCACTAAAGATTTGCCGGGTAGGAAAATCATTAGCCTACTAATTAAAACTTGCATTAGTCAACCGCAGATCAATGTCAGCAATGCATCCATTTGTAAATCGATTAACGATACATTAGATGTTATATTCATAATTTTTATCCCATTGTACCTACGCAGGTGTTACATACTAATAAATAGCTAACTAAAAATATGGACACTCGTTCAATAGTTTTTCAAAATTTGCCACATGGAACGGTTACCTCCATGTTAAGTACCTACTTAACTCAAAGATGTTCGTGTGAGAGACCTTTGGTAGAATTTGGTCCAATCTAATCTATATTTAGAAAATGCATAAAAAATCATACTCCTAACTGCCTAAACCGCTAATAGTAGAGAGCTCAAATTTAGTGAGTGTATTCTGAATAATATGTATGATGTAGACAGGCATCCGAAAAGAAACGATTTTTCAAAATTCCAACGAGATCACGCGGGCGAAACTTGGAACTTTGCTATGCCAAAGTTTAATAATCGTTAGTGGGCCTCGCGGCGCTTTCAGCTATGCTATCGAAAATGCCATACATTTTTCCTAAAACGGAAACTGAACTCTTCTCAGCATTTTTAAATAAAGAGATTTTGATTTGGTTTAAACAAATCTTGTTTAGGTACATTTGTATTGTTTCCTCAACAGTTAACCGGAATAGTGAACTCTAAATACGCCGCAGCTGGTGGTAGACACCCGGACATACAATTCTTCTTCGGAGGCTATTACGCCTCATGCGGCGATGGGGAAGTGCCAGACCCTGACAAGTTGAAGGATATGTCGGAAAAGATGGCCATTTCGTAAGTTTCTTGTGATATTGTTTTACTATAAAAGTGTAGGACTGTGAAAATTATTAATTGCCGATTGATTGAGAACTGGGAACCTACCGCGAACTCCCGTCGAGTTCAACTCGACGTCGTTTTGGGAATACGATACTGTCGATAACGGGGTTGAAAGAAGCTAACCGCGCAAGGAGCGAGCAGAAATTGTCTATGGCGCGGTAGGGTACGTGATTTGGAATATCACCTAACGTTCCAGTATAATATTGAATATCACCCTAAAAACAAACTGAAACTTCGCACATATGTTTGTCGTCACGTACCTTAAAATAAAAGCGATGAAACGTGGTAGGTATGTCCTTGAATAACACAGAAACTACTTTTTCTTACATAAGATAGGCTAGCATTTCACCTCATCTCACCTGATGGGAATCGACGATGAGGTCGACGGTGTAACATGCTCACGACTAACTAACAGGATTCGAGATCGTCACTTAGGCGAAATCTCAAACCATAGGTGGTAAATCGCCAGGTCAGTTGATAAACAAATGTCCGTCTTTTTCTCCAGGATATCAGCAATAGCACTTCAGCCGCGTAGCCGCGGCTACGTGACGATACAGTCAGTGGACCCAATGAAGCCTCCCATAATGCAACCTAACTACTTCCTCGACGAACATGAACTCAACGTGTTGGTCGATGCCTCTAGGATAGCGTATAGGCTCGCTAATACTACGGTAAGACAACTTGTAGCGGATCAGCAGAGGTATTCAGAGAACTTCGGTCGTTCGTTGAAAAACCACGCCAGAAAACAGACTTGAGATGTCTGTATGTCAAGTCGGTCTTCTGTTTCGTACCGAAGCGCTCTGAATACCTCTAAAAAATATTGTTCTTTTAAATCGGTTCAGTATATGTATAAATCTAAAATGAGCAATATATTGCATTTGAAGATGTTATTCTGTCCATTACTCCCAAAATCCTTATCAGTTTCCATCAAATTTTACGGTGCTAATCTATACGCTACCTTTCAGATAATGCGCGAAAAATACGGCATGAAACCAACAGAAGGACACGGTAAAGAATGCGGGGAGCCTGGCCCTGAACCGAACGATGAGTTCTTCAAGTGTCTGGCACAGTACCACACTGCACCTGAAAACCATCAGGTCGGGACTTGCAAGATGGGACCTGACACCGATCCTATGGCTGTTGTTGATTTGGAACTTAAAGTTCACGGAATAAATGGTAAGAGACTGGTACTTGAAATTATCCAACTCGACGACCTCTGTGGCGCGTCTTGCGAATGCAACGAAGAACATTGCGGTATCAAGTATTTATGTATAAAAAAGTTTTGTTTCCGTAAGCCGTAATACAAGCTTTGTAGCCTGAGGCTAGATGAAGCTGTGTTGTTCACTTCATTATTTTTTATTTTTGAAATTCAAATAAAAATGTTGTTTCAGGGCTACGAGTTGCAGACGCATCTATAATGCCAACTGTTGTAAGTGGTAAGTGTGATTTTACGTCCATTAGCTTCGTCTAATGTTGACTCCGTAATGTTGTCCGTAACTTCAGCGCCAGTTCAGATTTATAAATGCAAAATTTTCTAGAGACAGTTAATTCCATTGGAGTATTACCATCTCATTTTAGTCCATCTGTCTGTCTGTCTGTTTTACTTCCATCTCTTAATTATTCCGCCCCTTATCAGTCCATTTATTTTTTCTGTGACAAATGTCTTTTACAAGTTTTTAAAGTTCCACGACACGTTACGTTTTCCGTAAATCACTTGTACTTTTACACAAAAAAAAGTTGTACCTACTAATCTGATATGTGGCTGAAATGAGAATGGAAGAATACTGTGCCGACCTCAAATAATTGATATATAAGGGCAGGAAGAAAAAGATACCTAAAATCATTACAACTAGGAGCATATAGAAATGTGAAACGAAAATAAACTGTTTCAGGTAACACAGCCGCCCCAACAATCATGATAGCGGAGCGCGCTGCAAACTTCATAACGATGAAGTACCAACAAGGCAAGAAGAATCCAAACGTACCTTCGTTCTTGGCGAACAGATTCGGTGACGACAGCGGCGAGGGCAGTGGAGATGACGACAATCATAGGTACGAGATACTGTGGTGGGCGTAAATGGCATTTAATCTGTACAATTCTAGATAAACTTGGTCTGACGTTCTACCTAATATGCGTATGTAGGTAAAGTGTTCGGATTTACCTACATACGCATATTAGGTAATATTCGGATAAGTAATCATATTTAAAGGCGTTCCGATCCGTTGTCTAGTACCCATAGTACATACAAGCCTAGTGTTTAGTTTAGGGCTGGATTGCGCTGTCTTTAATGTCGTGCAATATTTTATCTTACTAAAATTGTGCTTTGATAATAATTATGTCGGTATAGGACACTGTCATGTTATAAATATACTCTTCTTTAAAGATTTCTCAATAAAATTATCCAGTATAAAAACAAAACAAATAATCAATTCTAAATCTCGTTTTTTTTTTACTTTTAGCAGCATTTATTTTGAAATTGAAATAGACAAGTTGTATAGAATTGTACAATTAAGGCTTCAATATTAAAAAGACAAATGTGAGATTAATTAAGACGTTATTGAAATTATTATGTAAATTAACTAAATATAAGTAGAATATTTCATAATTTCTTCGTGTTTTCTTCTTGTTTCCTTCTTTTTACCTATTCTTTTTCAGCCTTTCCTATCTATCGTTATGTTACTTATTTACAAAGCTATAATCAAGTCGAAAAAGAAAACAAATCGTCACATAAAAGTACTTGAACTCAAAAATAATGCTTACATTAATCAATTACCCATTTAGACTACGCGGCCCACACTCTGCGGTGTGAATTTGTGAAAAGGCGTGAAGTAATAATTGCCGGTTTTTTGGGGTGCCGTACGCAAACGGTAGAAACGGAACTCTATTCCTAAGACGTAGCTGTCGTGTTTACCTTATGAACCGTGATAATTAGACAGTTGAGATTCTCACAGATGATGTATTTCTGTTACCACTAAAACAAAAAAGAAGTAATAAAAACACAATAAGTGGGTTTTCATACAACAAACGTGATTTTATTGTCATATTGGTACGGAATCCTTCGTGTGATAGTCTTACTCGCACTTGGCTGGCTTTATTTGATTTCTTGATTTAAACAGACGACTAACTCGTGCCCACTGTGAGAATTAACTTAGAATTATAAGGTTGAGATTCCATGTACTTTTTTGCACAAACAAACTTATAAATATGTGTGATGTATCACGTGACTAAACTGAACAGCGCGAGCGCTTTTCCACCATTTTTTTTACTGACTACTAGTCTACTTTAACTATAACTACTACAATTCCACTACTAATTACTCTTCTTCTTCCTTTCATCTTTCTTTCGCTTCTGGTCCATCCAAAGGTTGCTTGGAAGAGATCGCTTTAAGCGATAAGGCCGCCCATTGTGCCACCTAATTTTTAAGTATTTTCCTCGTATTGTATTTATTTAATTGTGGTGTGTTGCAATAAAGAATTAATCAATCAATCAATCTTCTTCTACTTCTTTACTACTTCTTCAGCTGCACAACTCCTTCTTACTACTTCTCTAAATTGGACAACAGATCCTTACGCCTTTGTCATAGTTTGACTGGTTTTACCACCAGATGGCCAGGCGGCTACGGAGACTGGCACGATCACAACAACAAATCGAACCGTTGGGACCACCGTTGGAAACCCTGGGACAAAAACTTCCAACCCTGGCACCCTTGGGATAACAAGCCTGCCAATTGGCAGAAAAACAACGTAGCAGCGACACCGGCTAACCAACAAAACCAGTGGAGAAAAAACCCAACGCCAAATTGGCAGAAAGACGAATCAGCTAGGCAGTTGAATTACCAAAATTATCAAACAAACTGGCCGAAGCCAACTCAGTATTTTAACAACGAAGCGACAACCCCCAGTTATTATAATGCCAACTGGCAAACAAATAAAGTGCCAAATAAGAATTACTATTCTAGATAGTGAAAGTCTTTTTTTATTTACAAATTAACTTATATTTTAATTTAATACTAATAAGTAATTAATAACATTGAATATTAAATTATTTTCTAAGTTTTATTTTTTCTCTCCGTTTCGTTTTCCTTTGGTCGGTTGCGGACTCGGTTCGAGTTCTGAAGCAGATCTGTAATTATTATAACAAGTTTGTCACAAATATCTAAATGGTACACTTCATTACAATACAAAGTGGCCTGGAAGAAATCGCTTTCAGCGATAAGGTCACCCATATGTGCAATTAACTTATTAAAGTTTGCCTTTATGTATTAGACAATTAGTATGGTCAAGTTAGAAGCCTTAGGGCGACATGAAAACTTTAACACTAGGTGAGCCACACCACTATACGGAATGACGAAGTCTCCATGTATGTATGATTATTCTTTTTTCTGATGTTACAGATAAAGTTATCTACATAGAACTGGGCTGGTCTCTATCAGAGACTAGAAAGAGAACGGCCGCATGATAGTGAAGCTTTTTTATGTTTGCCCAGACGTCCAATTTTCATACGTTCCACAGTTAAACTTCGGAAATTTACTCACACTCCTTTAAAAAATTACTCAAAATTCGAATGTCGCTGTTCTTCTAGGTAATTTAAGGTAATCTAGGAGTTTTGGTGGGAACGCGTTGAGGAGATGTGTTGATAAATTTTCATTTTTGTGAAACCTAGTTCAAATGCGTGCAAAAATTGTTTAATTTCGGGAGCATATTAATTAATTTAGTATCGTGAAGGTGTACAAGTGGAGTGGACTTAGTGTTGTCTCCAAAGCTCCGTGAACAATCTTTGTAAATAGTCGCCGTGTTTACAAATGATTCCCTAGACTTGACTTTAACTATGACGACTTGACTGTTTCGATGCAATTAACTTGCGTGTATATATATATTAATAATACTTGACTCTGGCTAATTTCCAAATGGCCATAATCGGTTCACAACCTACATTCTACCACTACCAGGAGATTATCAAGTTATAAGAGTACTCACTCATCACTGCCCTCCGGACTCTCAGGTATTGTTATATTCCCCTTGCTGTTGTTAGTTTCGACTAATTCGCTTGAATCGTTTAACACGGATTGTACCTGAAAATTAAACAAAAATTACCTTAGTTTACATTTTACCGGGTCTTATTCGTGTATTTATTTTCTTACGTCGATGTTTCGACCATGTTACAATAGTCAGTCTCCTTGCGACCAAGTCTATTATAACGTCTTGTAGACGAAATGTAGTAATAAATCAGAAGGAGGTACTCACAAGGTCCGCTTCATAAATGATGGTATGCAGCGAGTCGTCGGAGTCGTCGAAGGGCTGCGGCGACGCACAGCGCGGGCTGGCGGGCGACGCGGGCGACGGAACAGGCTTCTTGTTGCTTTTCTTACCTAAACATGTTCATAAATTATGACACCTTACTAAGAACACTTGGACTAATCAGACGAATCTAACGATACCTTAATTAAAGAAATAAATAGCGTGGTTTTGAAAATAGGAGGGAATAAAGGATATTACAAGTAGAAGGAGGAAAAATGTTCGATAATTACACCATGTCACGTGATTCCCGTGTAGCTCAGTGGTTAGAGCACTCGCCTGGATAGCAAGAGGCACAGGTGCGAATCCTGTCATGGAAAAAAATTGCATCATACAAACATACAACCCTTTCCTTGCAGCCGGGTTATTAAGGCTGTCTTGCTCAGCTTCTTAATCCGTATTGAGCTAATTCGATGTACCGATGATTTATATTATAAGGAGGAAATATTTATTTGTTTGTGTGTAGTGAGTAGGTTGCGAAACTGCTGGACTGATTTCAAAAATTCTTTCATCAATAGAAAGCTACATTATCCAGAAGAGACATAGGCTACTTGTGATACCGATATTCCCACGGGATCCGGACTTATTCGGGTGAAACCACGGGACGCAGCTAGTTGTAGATATTTTGTATGAAAACTCGAAAAGCGCCTCTAGCGGACGTAGTGGGAAGTTCACTACGATAGTTCTTGGCGACGAAGATTTCTAGTTGAATTCCCATAGATAGATAGGTACACTGCCTCTAACTGTTTGGTTTAGGGTATCATATATTATGTATTTGTTCTATGGATCATAATATGGTAGATGACACATTTTTAAAAGGCAAATCGCAGGCATCGCAACACAGAGCTGGCCGATTATTACTTACCATTTTTCTTTCCCTTGTTACTTTTTCCTGCGACTTCAGTCGGTTTAGCTTGAACCACTGTGGACCTTCTTACTGTAATATTAGATGTGTCGAAATCTACTTCGGGTGACTTTTGTGTCGGTGGTGATGATGATTGCGCCGCTTTTTCGGCTTTCGCCTTTTGTGCTGAGAATAAAGAAAAAATTATAAAGAAGAAAGGTCTTTTGCTTGAAAGAGTAAAAAATATCCTCACATACATCCTCAATAGTTGCCTGGAATAGATAGCTTTCAGCGATAAGGCCGCCCATTGAGCCTCCTAAATCTAAGCTGTATTGGTTTCTATCTATTTATCTTGTAATTTTATATGGTGTAAAATAAAGAATTTATTCATTCATTTAATTTTGTTGCGTTTATAACGTGTTTTGTTAACTTAACTAGCTTCTGCCCGCTGCTCAGCCCGCAAGTCCTACAAGAAACCCGCCCCCTGTTTTGTATGTACGAAATTTCATGTCTTTCGATTAACAGCATATTATAAACTGTTTAAATTCACACGATTTGTCAACATAGTTACTTTTTACCGGGTCTGTATTATTATTTATTTTCTTACCTCGACGTTTCGATCATGATACAATGATCTTGGTCGCAAGGGGACTTGAGCAGCGGCGGGTGTAAGAAAATATATAATAATACGCGATTAAGACACTGTAAAATATAACTAGGGGAATATAATGTTTCATACAAAAATGGATCTCCCCTTTAGGGGTCTTTTCACCCCTTTTCTTAATAGTGACATCACAAATAGCACACATTAATTCTCCATATTTAAGGTCTTTAGGCTGTGCGTTAATATATAGTTCAGTCAGTCAATCAATCAGTCAGGACTTTTAATGTTATATGTATAGACTAGCTGTTACCCGCGACTTCGTCTGCTTAGAAATAGTGCATATAATGGTAAATAAATCTTGTGACGAACACACAGCGCCATCTAGTCCCGTGGTGAGCTGCTTAGCTTGTGTTACGGTGACTAGACAACGGATATATTCTTTTGTAAATACATACATATTATACATAGAAATACACCCAGACCAGATACAAAAATGTATTTTTAAGCATTATTATTTGCACCCAGCGGGAATCAAACCCGCACCCTGCATCATTGCAGCTGCAGCATTCTGCATTGCAGCCAAGCGTCCGCCCAACGCGCCACAGAGGTCGTATAGCACAGACTTTTTCGTTTATTACTTGGGTTCCACTAATTGGATTTCGATGTAAAGCATACCACGAGGTTTCAGAAAACCAGATTTCAATCGGATTAGTAGTTTTTAATTGTATAAGAAAAAAACAGAGAAAAGACAGACAGACATGAATTTTAAAAAATATATAATTTTGTTCTACTACTTTATCTAAGTCCCCTAGACAACTTTTTTTTAATTTACTTCCAAGTAGAAATTTTTGTCCTCTCTTCCTTTATTATAAGTATAGAATAGATAGATAACATACCTCTCTCAACATCGACCAGCGACCTCTGTGAGCGGCTCCTCTTCACGCCCCCTTTATCAACGTCCTGCACGCGCTTGTCTCTGGCCGGCTTCCCTTCACTCGGCTTGTCTTTGCCCTTTGGTTTACTGGACTCAGATTCCTGCTCCTGTCTGTCTATTGATAGCTTCTTCTTTTTACCTGTGAAGAAATTAACGAAATTATGTCACTACAGTCGGGCCGGTTATTGTTCATTTGCCGTTTTCCTTCTTCTAGATGACCGTGCTATACTTTAGCCCATTTCTTCACTTCTTCACTTACTCGTCAAGTGATCAAACGCTCAACTATTGTTTATAAAAAATACATTTTGTTGATTTACCATACAAGTCTCATCTACTAATAATAAAGTACAAACAATAAAATCATTTCATTTCAATTTCAACTAATATTTCATTGATTTAAAGTGCATCAACTTGCTTTCAGGTTTCGTAGAGATATTTTTAAGGAAAAAGAAAAGTAAATTACAAGACTGAAGTGAGAATCCATCGGTGTAAACTTGCAGTTCCATTGTTCCCAATTTCCAATACGTCACATGAAGTAACATTTCAAAATTCATGCAACTGAACACTAAGCCTTGGTTTTATAGGTACCTATACACCTATAAAACCAAGGCTTAGTGTTTTATTCCCGTTTATACGCATGTGCAGATCGGCATTATGACTACGATAAAGCTCCCCAGCCTGAGTTCGGTGCATCAGTGAAAATTTCTATAGCAACAAACCTTGGACAATCTTAGCTTTCTTGATGGGTGAGACTCCACTGCTGGAGTCTGTAGGGACGTCAGCGTCGGGGGAGGGGCCGGATGTGTCCTCCGAAGACTCCGGTTGACTACCCTCTTTTTCACCGCGTTCTGTAACGTTACTATACCTTATACCTGGAACTTTTTGTTAATCCAAAGGTTGCCTGGATGAAATCGCTTTATTTGATAGGGTTGTCCATTGTGCCACCTACTTTAGAGTTGTCTTTGTTGTTCTTGGCATTTAAATTTATAATTTAAAAAAATCATTTGTTCATTCATAGAAGATAGATAGACAGATCATAGATATTTCGTTCATTCGCTTTATTGTACCACAAACAAAAAGTTAAACATAATGCTTAAATAAAACTTAAATTGATATAATAAGGTGCTTCATCGCATTAAGGCCATCTTCGCACGGCAACCAAAACTTTATTTTTTACATATTCCCGGTGACTGGATCCAGGGGCATCGAATTTTGACCAACCTTTTTTCCATTCGCCCAAAATCAATTGTCAAAAATCAAACAACAGTGTTTTCCGTAAAGTAAACAAACCAACCTTCGGAAATCCTTGAAATGACTTCAGTGGGCGATGTGCTGTCGATTTCAACCTCTTCTTCCACGGTTTCATTGATAACAACGTGAGTGCTACGCCCTATGGGTTGAGCTGCATACAACAGATTTACTGTTAAGGCGGGGACTTGGAAAATTGGACATTGGAATACAATATAACATAGAGCATTATTACATTATAAAACTACTAGCACCCGTTACCCGCGACTTCGTCTGCGCAGAAATAGTGCATGGCCGACTTTTTCGTTCATTACTCGGGTCCTAATAATTGGATTTTGATGTAAAGTATACAACGACGTCCCTCGAAAATAGAACTATCCAATATTGATAACCAGATTTCAATCGGATCAGTAATTTTTAATTATATACGGAACAAACGGAGAAACAGACAGACTGTCGAGAATTTTAAAAATTATATAATTTTGTTCTACTACTTTTCCTAAGTCCCGTAGAAAACTTTTTTAAATTTACTTCCAAGTACAGACTTTTTGTTCCCTCTTCCTTTATTATAAGTATAGATATATTATAATATTATTGTCTTTATGAATTACGCAATTGGTGTTGATAGACAAACATTTCAGTGACTGACGACTGAACACAAAAAGCTACTTAAATACTCTTAAATTAGGCAGATTTGAAAATCAAAATTAGAATGAGAATTTTTGAGTTAAGAGCTGTTTAATTATATAAGTCGCCCTCAAATGTTGAATAGCGTTTTAGTATTTTTCCATAAAGGTAACTAACAGCCTTATGCGTGGCTTAATGCTTTGGTTTGTTCATATGAGTTATGCGTGATAATCATTTGTGAATACAGCTGTAGTATCTACGGTAATACTCACGTAAGGAAGAAGTGGTCCGACCGAGCGGTGCTAACGAGTCCTCTTGCATCGTTCCTTCTGTGACGCCTAGAAAATTTATAAAACTTTATGTATATCGCGGATGCAGTCACGGATGCATGTTTAATCGAGTCGAATTAAGGATTGCATTTCTTATTGAAAATAATAATATGATGAAGATAAAAAAACTCTGGAACAGATTGTATAATGCGTAATAGTTTTAATTGTTTAGTTTAGAACCAGCTACTAGAGAAACAGACAGACAAAAATAATGACCTGGCTTCATTATTTATAGATAAGAAATTATATTAGTTACTTACCAGTATTAGACATCTTGTTCAAACTAGCACGCTCTGCTGCTTCCAAAGCTCCCAGATATTTAGTCAAATTGCGACTCGACTGCTTGTCGGGCAGTTTCTGTAACACAATGTCATAAGATTATAGGCACAGTTAGCATCAAAAGCCGTTGCCCAAAATCAGATTTTCAAAATTGTAATAATACGTTATAATGTACGAGCTGGGTTCTACGGTTTCACCCGCGTCTTATCTCTTAAGTTGAAACAAAGCAGTCACATAAAATAAAAGTTAAAATCATTTAAGTAATTTATTAAGAAGTCCATCGCGGACAAACAACATGTCACATAATTTATATACAGGGTTATGGGTTTAGAATCCAAAACCGTTCAGGGGGTGACCCTGAACGGTTTTGGATTCTAAACCCATCACATCAAAACGAATAAGTTTTGTTCTACGACTTTTTGAAATTCAAAGTAGTTTTCGAAAAATTTAAGTGTAAAGTTTACTTGAAAATCAGCTGTTTCATAGAGTTAGAGGTCATTGACCTTAAGATGTCCTTTCTTTTAGCTTGGTCTACTAAAATAAAAACTTAAATTGAATTTATTTTCAAAAACAGTGGTCTTTTTTGAGTGAGCTACAACCTTAAAATTTTCAAAAAAAAACGAATATCCAGAAATCGTAGAACAAAAGTTATTTGTTTTGATGTGGAAAATCACCCCCTGAACGGTTTTGGATTCGAAACCCATAACCCTGTATATTAAGATATTAAGGAAAAAAGTTTAATCAAAGAGGTAAACTAAATACTTAACTGAACTAAATTAAGATAGTTGTATTTTGAAAGCCAATAACATTTTATTTCCCGTGATTGGCTTAGCGGTGATATACTATAATGTATTCTGTTGCAATAGCTGTTAGATTACCTAAATAATAATAAACAAATCTTATATATTTAAAAATTATAAAAGAATCCTTATTTTGCGTGGTCACGGCATCACGCCGGAACGACTGGACCGATTACGCTAATTCTTTTTTTGTTGTGTTGAAAAGGTTCTTATGAAAGAGAAAATGCTAATTATTGAATATCGGGACTTACGCGGGTGATACCGCGGGGCGCAGCTAGTAGGTAAATAATAGGCAATTTGACACTATTAAAAATATACCACGAAATGTGGTCAACTTATTAGGTAATAACAAGGTAGGAACTATGTAGGTAAAAAAATTATCCACATTTTATCCAAATCTATTTATAGGTTTTGCAAAATAAACCAAATAAATTCAAATATTTTTTAAAAATATTTCTTCAACAAAAAGGCTCTGTCAATTAAACATTGTTTATTGTTATACACTGAGACACTTGTTTACTTGGTAGTGACGTCGCGCAGATCATCGTCCGCCATTACCGAAACAGCGTTTTAAATTATAACACAATATTTTACGGCAAATAATGCAAATTTCGTAGAAATATACTGGTGGTGTATTGTCTAATAAGTGTCATAGTTAATAAATAAATATTTGATTTTGATTTGATTTGAATTATATGTATACAAACGAATAATTTAAACAATTTTTCGGAATCAGTCAAATAGCCTATTGTGTGGCGTCGAAACGTGTGTGATATACGAAGAGTGCGACGACCTCTGTGGCGCGTCGCGCGAACGCTTGGCTGCAATACAGAAGGTTGCGGGTTCGA
Source organism: Idaea dimidiata (assembly GCA_949358125.1). NCBI lineage: Eukaryota > Metazoa > Arthropoda > Insecta > Lepidoptera > Geometridae > Idaea > Idaea dimidiata. The sequence continues at coordinate 15,708,090 of OX442335.1, read as the reverse complement.
TTCCCGCTGGGTGCAAATATTTATGCTTAAAAAATATATTTGTATCTGGTCTGGGCGTATTTGTTATATCCCAGGTCTCTACAAAACGATCCATCGTCCAAGCGAAGTCACGCCACTTTGTATGTCGTAATAATCACAGGCGAAAAGTGCTGAATTGCAGTGACCTCGATCGCAGTAGCCGCGTACCGTCATGTATCGAGCATTCCTACACCTCACATCGGTTAGGTCTCACCTTAGGTTAATTAATTATAAGTAATTATGTAAAATAGTTTTAGGATTTCACGCAATAAATGAGTTATAAATCGTTTCTTGGCTTTGTCTCGATCCTCCGACTGCCGCTAACGTAATTTATTTTTTTGTATAATATGTATGTATTTACAAAAGAAAAATAAATATAAGTAGTAATAGGGGTTAAAGTATGAAATTGCCGTTTTATTGCAATAGGTTCTTTGAATTGACATAGAATCTTCATGGTTTGAGGTTTTCGAATGAAACCTTTTTCAAATGGTTTCTGTGATGTTCTTTTTTTAAAAAATGTGAAACATTTGAATATCGACTTTCAATTGTTTTTGTTATTCAATTTAGACAAGAAAGATGGATACTGCGAAAATTCGAGTGATTTTTGAATACGAGTTCCGACGCGGAACTAACGCGGCAGAAACAGCCCGCACTATCAATGCTGCGTTTGGAGAGGGGTCTACTAATGAACGCACCGTGCGATTTTGGTTTAAACGCTTTCGTAATGGAAATTTCGACTTAAAGAACGAGCCACGAGGAAGACCGCCCACACAGGTGAATAACGATGAATTAAGAGAGATAGTGGAAGCCAATCCTAGTCAAACTACCCAGGAATTAGCGGCATGGTTTAACGTTACCTTACCCACTTTATTGACTCACTTGCGTCAAATCAATAAAATAAAAAAATACGAAAAATGGGTGCCTCATGATTTGACTGATCTGCAGAAAGAAACGCGTGTTGAAACTTGTGTTGCCTTGTTGAACCGGTACAGAAATGAAGGAATATTGGATCGAATTGTAACATGTGATGAAAAGTGGATTCTTTATGATAACCGGAAAAGAAAAATGCAATGGCTGACCCCAGGTCAAATGCCACAACAGTGTCCTAAAGCAAAACTTACCAATAAAAAGGTAATGGTAACTGTTTAGTGGTCTCAGCATGGTGTTATTCACTATAGTTTTCTTCCATCTGGTCAAGCAATTACGGCAGATGTCTATTGTGCCGAACTCCGAACCATGTTGACAAAACTAGCAGTAAAACAGCCCCGACTCATGAATCGATCTTCACCATTATTGCTCCACGACAACGCGAGACCTCACACAGCACGAGAAACCATTTTGACCCTTCAGGAACTGCACTTAGAAACCATTCGTCATCCTCCGTATTCACCAGACCTTGCTCCAACGGACTACCATTTTTTTCGTGATTTGGACAATTATCTACGTGACAAGAAGTTTTCTTCCCAGGAGGCAGTACAAAATGCTTTCACACAGTTTGTGCAGTCTAGATCGTCGGAGTTCTATCGCAAAGGCATTAATAACCTTCCCATTAGATGGCAGCAATGTATAGATAATAATGGCAACTATTTTGATTAAATAAATTTGTTAAAAATTTAAAAAATTAACAATTAGGATTTTCAGTACAAATCGGCAATTTCATACTTTAACCCCTATATTCGTTGTCTAGTCACCGTAACACAAGCTTAGCAGCTTACCACGGGGCTAGATGGCGCTGTGTGTTCGTCACAGGATTAATTTATTTATACAGACCGGACAGAGGTCCCGCAGCATGGCGGCGAGGGTGGAGGCGAGGCGCGCGTCGCGCGGGGCGGCCAGCAGCGACAGCAGGCGGCACGCGAGCCCGCCCTCCAGCGACGCCGGCTTGCGCCCGACGTACTGGCACAGGGTCGTCGCCATGCCGCCTTGACTGTCTTCCAACTGAATAACCGATAAACAGAAGTTTCAAACTTGTATTACCTAGATAAACAAAGGATAGTAGTAGATTGTATACCAAGGGAGGAAATACTATTTTTACGACGAGTGTTTTTTGAATCCAGAGAGAAGCGAAGGATTCTTGAGTAGAATCTTGAGCGAATCGAGGGATCGACTAAAGTGATATTTCAAAAGTTGCCAAGTGCACAATTTTCTAGGAGCGAAAACGGCGATGTAACATGTCTCTGGTATCTGATGATAAGTGACAAGATTCAAGATGACAGTTGAAATTTTGACAGGTGTGTGAGCTGATTTCCAAACAGTTTCCACTTTGAAACGTATCACACAGATATCTATACTTATAATAAAATAAGAGAGGACAAAAAGTCTATACTTGGAAGTAAATAAAAAAAAGTGGTCTAGGGGACTTAGGATAATGATAGGATATGATAATAAATCTTCACTCTATCACTCCTTTTATTTCCAGTTCTATGGTTTCAATATTGACAGAAAGAACGAGATAATCTTCGTTTCCTCCTTTACTTCCTTACCTCATGGTTGACACGAGTGAGCGAGACGATAAACCTCACGACTGCTTCTTGGTCTATTTCAGCGAGCGGCGAACTAGACGGGGCGTTCGCGAGCGCACGCAGACATGGGATCGTTGCTTTCTGGAAATACATTGATAAATATATTGCAGGACATAGGCACTAATCTTTATTTATTTATTTAAATCAATCCGAAAATATTCTTAACTACACCATCACACATTTAAATAAAATTAATTAAAATTTCAAAAAGGAGTCCCTACCCTACGTATGGTGCTATGCCAATTCGTTGGCTAAAGTAGCTGCCAGCCCTTTTGTCACCCGAAGCTAAAACTAAACTTAACTATAGGCCCAGGAAAATATGAAATGATAATAATGTTCAAAATTCATACTAATATTACCTGTATCTGATCCTGAGCGCCCTCTACGTAAATCGGGAATGTTTGAAAGAAAACTCCTATTATTTGCCGGAGCATATCTTCATCAACTGAAAAAGTAAATGTATAGTATAATTACCACAACATACTCACACTTAATTTTGCCAAAGGTTTTCGCGATTTTGCATAATAAAACACAATATATACCGGGTATTACTCGCGTTTTATAAAGAAGATAAAGATAAAGAAAATTTTTATTGATTAACGTAATAATTTTTACACAACCGAGATTTCGTCCACTTTACAGTTGGCTTTTTCAAGGTTGACTGAAAAAGCTAACTGTCAACCTTGAAAAAGCTTACAATTTTTAAAATTACACGATTTCTGTTCATTATGATTATTAGAACATAATCCACGCTACCATGATCGTTTGTCGTTGCTTTGTTGTCCTTTTGTCGCACAAAAAAAAATTAAGTAAATTATAAATAAAAAATACCCTGACTACTTTTAAAAATTACGGATACTTTAATCTTTTTTTTTAAGATGGTTTTTTTTTAAGTTTTTTTTATATTATTTTTGATGTTTTTTTTTATAGCTGAACGACAACGTGGCGACTTCGCGACGTCAGTCAGATCAACATGGTAGGGTGGAATATGTGTACTAACGCGATCCCGGTAAATCAGAAATTCTAATAATAACAATAAACATAATTATTTATTATTTACCCATTAGTTACATAAAGATCAAGTGTTATGTGAACTTGATAAAGACATAGGTAAATTATGGCCACAAACTTAGATTTATGTTTACCGGTAGCAGGATTGAACCAGAGAAGTAGGAGCCGGCTAAGAATGGTCGGTGACTCCAAATGTCCAAGATGCAGTAATCGACATAATCCTTCGACTATAATTAGACGATATGTCGCGTACTGTAAAAAAATAATATACACGTTTGAACTAATGTTGGCGTGTGTATTACATGGTATCTGTAACTAATTAAATTCTTATTTTCGTATAGTGATGTGGTTCACCTAGTGTTATAATTTTCAAGTCAAATTATCTTCATTTTTTGGAGAAGGAATTGTCAAAACTTTATTTTGGTTGAAATTTAAATATCTATCTATTTATATAATATTATTAAAAACAGGAAAGATTTATTTGTTTTTTGTTTGTAATTACTTTGAAACTCCTGAACCGATTCTAAAAATTATTTCACTAATTATCACTAATAGATAGATACATTATCAAGGAGTAACACATGCTACTTTTGATCCCGATATTCCCAAGGGATCGGGACTTACGCGTGACATCGAGGGACACAGCTAGTTGGTAAATAAGCAGTTTAACAAAACCATACTTACAGCACTATCCATAAGATTCAACAGCACTTCTATGACAGTTGTATGATTCTGTGACATCGATACTGCCGATTCAGATAACGTACCTGAAATGTCAAGAAACTGCAACAATTCGCCACAAACAAACCATAAAATCTGGCATATAAGAGACACTGGTTCGAACCCCGTCACGGAAGTATATTTGATGATGAATTATTCCTTGACATAATTTTGCTATCATTTGCATTATCTTTTGTATAAAATGCCATGTTCTAACTGATTAACTATCGACGCACGGCCTAAACCACTGAATAAAAACATAGACCTCTGTGGCGTGTCGGGGCGAATGTTTGGTTGCAAATATTTATGCTTAAAAATAAATATTTGAATCTGGTCTGGGCGTATTTCTATGTATAATATGTATGTATTTACAAAAGAAAAATAAATATAAGTAGTATATCCGTTGTCTAGCCACCGTAACACAAGCTTAGCAGCTTACCACGGGGCTAGATGGCGCTGTGTGTTCCGTCACAGGATTTATTTATTATTATTTATTATATAGACGATTTTAGAGTGTGATCTTCGCCGATTACGACGGAAGATGCGCGATTGGGCCCCAGGATATGAGGGGAACCGTAGGACACAGCGAATTATTAATAGCTAGTCTTTACATCTTATTCTAAATTTTTATACATTTTTTATACTTACCATCGTCATCACAAGTTTTATTCTTGGTCGTATTCTTCGACTTGTCTATGGTTTCTGATTCCTCTTCGAAAACGTTCGCGCCGTGGACGCAAAGCAAATCCACAATGCATTTGAGAACTACTGACACTGTCGGTTCGTTCGTTGTGTCTATTAGCTGGAAAATAGAAAAAATCTAGTTAAATTAAAACAGTTAGGGATGATTTATCTTAGACCGTCACGAGCGCCGGCCGGGTCCGAGCTTCGTTGTCCATTGCCCGGCCGCCACTCGGTTGCAACAGACCGATCGACTGCTCGCAGAGCAATGGACAACGAAGCTCGTGCTCGTGACGGTTTAAATAAATCATCCCTTACAAGGTTAAAGGTATTCTCGCTAGGCGTATTCCGTACGTAGCCTCATCATAAGGGATGAGTCTCATTAGAACGGGCCATGCCCGGGCCGGAATACTATTGTATGAAATCAAAACGGACGCGGCACGGACGACATTCAAAACAAAAAAGTGAAGAAAACACTTTAAGAAATAAATTAAAGTACACTAAAATAGATAACTAAACTAAATCGATTTTTAATTATTTTTTATTGCTTGAGGCAATCTGCTAGAAACATTTTAGAAGGAGAAATGCATTTTCGCCCACACCCATGCATTGGTTAGCGCACTCGCCTGGCAAGCGAGGGGGCACGGGTTCGAATCCTGTCGCGGCAGGTTTTTTCATAGTGAATTTTTCTTGTAAAATATTTCTACTAGAAATCGGTTAACTTACATTGGCAAAGAAGAACGCTTTGTTTTCCTTAGCGAAGTTTTTGTCTAACATTCCATATAACGCCACAGTTTCTAACGCAGTTTCTATTAGTTCTGGATTTTGGAAAATCTCCACCTGAAAATGTGATCTTTATAAATTTAAAGTAGTCCAAATTCCAAATGTTGTTAAAGGAGTTTTAAAACTATAAGAAAATGCATCACAGCTAGTTAAATTTGTTAGTGCATCAAGTGATATAGAGGCAAAAGTTCGTCTAAAAACTAAAGGAAAATATTTTAGGGACAACTTTCGGTTATTTATTTATTTATTTAATCAAATTCAAATAATACAATAAAAAACTTGATTATAAATAGTGCCACATAAACTCAACCGAATTTTACCGGGTACTACGACATCGACTTATCAACTAAGAATAAGTTAAACAACAGTAAAAACAGTTAAAAGATTTCAGTTTTATTTTCACTTAAAATTTTCGAAAACTAATTCGAATATCGAAAAGTCGTGGAATAAAATTTGTTCGTCTAGACGTCCAGAACAAGCCCCTTTCGGCTTAAATGGGCATCCCCGTTATACCTTGTATAGTTACAAACTTTCAAAATATTAATATTAGTAGGATAAATAATAAATACCTCTAAATCTTTAAATATCATATCAAGCATTGGTGTGACAGTCTTCAACTGCGGCGTATCTAACGCACTGTTCAAAATGGTCAAACACTTGGTCAAAGTCGCCGTGTCTGATATCTTTTCTCTTATTGTCTGTAACATAAAACCATTAAAGTACATAATAATTAGTAATTGAAGTACATACTCTTTTAATTACTTGAGATAGAAAATCAAAAGGAGTTTTGGCAGGAACGCGGTGAGGAGATGTGTTGCAAAATTTTCATTTTTGCGAAACCTAGTTCAAATGCGTGTAAATTGTTTAATTTCGGGGGCATATTAATCAATATAGTTTCGTGAAGGTGTACAAGTGTAGTGAAAGTGAAAATCGGTGCAAACCATGAACTTTAGCGTTGTCTCCAAAGTTCCGTGAACAATCATTGTAAATGGCCGCCGTTTTACAATGATTCCATCGACTTGAGTTTAACTATGGCGAGATAGTTTCGATGTAAATAATATGCAAATATTAATAAAACTTGACACTGGCTAATGTCTAAATAGAATATAGCCATACAAAAGAAGAATAAAATCAAAAGAAAATATATTTTATTAAGTAAATATTACAGGACCTTGTACACAGCGCGATCTGGCCCGAAACTAAGCAAATTGGCTTGTACTATTTATACTAGACAACATATCAATAATTTTAGTAGACATCTAAGTTTAAATTAATTATCGAGAGGAATTTTAGTGTTTATCAATCCAATTACTTAACTTAGCACTTTATTTTGTGAATGCGTATAAAAATTGAGTTTTAAAGTTAAAAGCTTTAACTTCACATAAATTAAAGTAATATACTTACTGGTATTGGTATAGGTGGGGGTGGCGGAGCAGTTTGAATATTTAGATCTTCTAATCTCTTCTGTATCTCAGCTACCTGTAAAATACAGATCATTTTATAGTTAACAAATTAAGCCCTGCGGGTTCGGTATTCGCACGGGAACAGGAAATACACTTCGTGTTTCTTTGTTTCCTATCTGTACTGAAATAATAAATATCACATGTGTAAAACTACCTGTGTGCCAAACAACCAAATCCGTTCAGCCGTTTTTGCAACACGCATACATCCTTTTTTTTTTTACATTTGTTTAAAAAAATCAGGTTATGCCGAAAATCATGTGTTTTTGTGAGTTAGAGGTCATTAACCTTTAGGATGTATTACTTAGTATTTTGATATTTTTTTAAGTGTTTCCTACTTTGGATGGCTAAAACACACACGCACACACTACACTACACTTTGAAAAAATGTCAAAATGGTAATCGGAAGCGATTGAATTAATTCATCTCAACGTTGAATTAATTCATCTCAACGTTGAATTAATTCATCTCAACGTTGAAATAATTCCTCTGTAAATAGGAAAATGCAAGTTGGCAGTCGGCAATGAAGGCCGGTAGATGCCGCTGCGTGCCTTATACGTAAAACAAAAAGAAATGCGATTCATAATTTTAACTCGACTAGACAAGCACCTGTGGTCAAAATGGATAAGGTATTGGGGCCGGATTCACCAAAGATGCAGGTTCAAGTCTTATTGGTTGCAAATTTTTGGAAAGCATTTCTTTAAATTTATATATTATTTAATTTCGAATGCTATTCTATATATTAATCGCCGTTACTTCCAAAAACAGATGAAATTCATGAGAGCATAACATATCTAAACAAAAAATCATAGTAAGACCTATAAAAGAAACGTACCTTAGCTTTGCACTCCGCCGCCGCCTCATAGTTTTGGTCCCTGACAGCTTCTTCTTGGGCTTCCATGGCTACATTCAGTGACACTCGAAGTCTAGCTCTCTGTAACAAAGCAGTCTCATTATACAAGTATTTTGACTATGAAACAATCCTATCAAATAAGGCAATCTCTAGGGATTATTTAAATCAGACCTTCACGGGTCCGAGCAGTCGATCGGTCTATTGTAACCGAGTTGCGATCGAGCAATGGACAACGAAGGTCAGACTCGGCCGGCGCTCGTGTCGGTCTAATATAAATCATCCTTTAATGGGAACCTGGCTTAAAACCAAATATAAAAATTGAAATCTTTTACAAAATTATTAGTGTTGGGAATCGAACAAAGCAGCGTGGCGGGCGCTCGGACTACAGTACAGTTTTTTACTCATTTCCCACACCCTAAGTCGTAAAACCTGAAAGCAGTACAGAGTAATTCGCTAAACAAATTACGTTAATACAATAATTCTAATTGGTTCAATTGAGATTTGTTAGCAATAGAGTTACGTCATTAGCTATCAGCTCTAACGTTACCTGTAGCTTCATCTCTGCCGTATCGACGACTGGCGGCGGCTGTGGCACGGTGTCCGGTTCAGGCGGGTCCCTCAGCGAGGATATGATACCGCTGATCACCTCCATGCGGGGGGATATCTCCGGTAATACCAGCTCTAACGCAGCCACGAGCGGTCGTATCACGTCCGCTGATAGGGGACCGTAATCGCCTGAGAACGAACAGACAAATGTAAGCTTATAATAATAGTAGTTTATGCACCGAGGTACTAAAGCCCTATCTTATATAGCTGGCGTCATATTGAATCCAAAGCGTACGAAGGACTCTAGAGAGTTAACTCCCGAGCGCAGCGAGGGTGTTAAAAACTTAACTTCTGAGCGAAGCGAAGGAGTTATGTACCTAGAGTCCTGAGTGAAGCGTGGGAATCAATCAATCAATCTACTGCGGGACAATAAAACGGCAACAAACATAAGCATTTAACTAACAGCCAAACAATAGATTAATGCAATTTGTATGAAATATATTTACACATTAATTAAATTTAACTCTATATTAATCAAAAATCGGTCTTAGCCAGTGAAAAAATAATCGTAATTATTTTTAAACAACCGAGCTTTCGCCAACTTTACTGTTGGCTTTTTCAAGGTTGACAGGTATTGTGTTTTATTATGCAGAATCGCGAAAACCTTAGACAAAATTAAACGTCTTTTTTTACAAAATTGCGCTCTCTCGCTTAAAATGTCAAATATAGTCTTATGCGCCCGGTCCGGAATTTACTGTGACATTTTGCAGCCCAAATTCAAGTCATGGAAATATAAACTACGGGGTCTTTATTACTATTTATTTTCTCACCGCGAGGTTTCTACTATTTTGCAATAGTCACATGAGGAGACATTATACCTTCTCGAGTCTTTGTCACCTTGGTACCAAGAATATTATAACATAATAGCTCGAAATGTTAAGTTAAAAAAATCCTTCTTGATTGGAATCAAAGGCACAACTTTCTGTTTCTCAAACTTAATGCATCATAAAGAAACATAGCCCTAGTTTGTACGGTTACCTGTCAATATGTCAGTGATAAGTAGATGCAGCGCGGTCCGCGAGGCGGTCTCCGTGGCGTCGTACACCCGCAGCAAGCCGGCCAGCTCGGCCAGCACGTACTGCCGCGTGCTGAACGCGACCGGCTCCTCCGACTCGGAAGGGCACGGCGACTCCACTATACTGGGAGGTAAACAATTGTAGATAGTAGTACTTTATTTATTCCAGCATAAGGAAATAGAACAGAACACGAGTACAGCTTCAGGAGTTAAGTTGTACAAATGAAAACATTCCGCGCTACCATGATCGTTTTTCGTTGTTCTTCGTTCTTTTGTCGCTCAAAAAAATAATGTTAATTTTAAATAATAAATACTCCGACTACTAAAACCACACATAATATAAAAAAAAATGTTTTTCATCCTTTTGTCGCTCAAATAGTTAATTTAAATTTAAAGTTCCCGGAAAGTACCCGGAAAACTTTAAAAACCACAGATAATTTAAAAAAAAAGTAATTTCTTATAATTACTTGATGTTTTTTTTAGCTGAACGATAGCGCGGCAACTTCGCGACGACTAATACTAATAAGACATCATAAAAAGAATCAGATCGAAAGGTACACAAAGTACAAAGCCCAATTTTTGTATTTTTAGTATAGTGGTGTGGTGTACCGAGTATCGATTTTGACCTAACGATTTAACTTGACCTAACAACTGCCTTGGTGAAAGAACTGGCACCAACTGCTTAACATACATTTCTAAGCACAGAAAATGACTTCCAGGTCTTTTAATCTTTGTATGGAGATCAGTAAATCTGACGTTTAGAGAATTTCTAATATATACGCTAACAAAACGTTTTATAACGATGAAAAAAAAATAACGCTGCGTCCCGCGGTTTCACCCGCGTAAGTCAATTCACACGGACCCGTGGGAATTTTGAAAAACTCTTTATCGGATGCCTACATCGTATAAAGAATACACTCTCCAAATTGCAGATTTCTACTTTTAGCGCTTCAGGCTGTGCGTTGATCTATCAGTCAGTGAGGACACAAGCATTTGATAGATTAGACTGATTTAAGGACGATTTTCCACTTACGCGCGAATATACCCGACGAGCACCACCAAATCCGGCACAATGGTCTCCAGCGTCTCGTCGTCGTCGATTTTATGCAGGTGCTCCGCTAGATGACGCCAGTACCACGCGCTCTCCTTGTTTAGTTTCTCAGCGGGAATGAGCCGCAGCTGCTTCTCTGTCGGGAGCCATTCCAACAGCTCCGATATTGGCAACCGCCTAGAAACATTGATAAATATTGTAGAACTAGCTCCGCTCCGTGGTTTTACGGGATTTCAGGATAAAAGTAGCCTATATTATGTGTTATTCCATATTGCAATTGCGATGAAACTCGGTATGTAGATACATAGCTTCATCGCAATTAGTACAGAGGTAATACTCTCGCAAGAAAAAGCAGATGTGTGGTTCGAATCCTGCCCAGTGTCATCCATGCGTTGTGATTTTGTAGATGTATTTTTCTTAAGGAATACTTTTATGAACGTCCAGTGCAGGCTTAAGCACTTAATACAAAATAGTATGACAATACTTACTTAAAGAGCGACTCTAACAGCTTCCCAGCGACGTACTGCGAATCCTTAGCATCCTTTACATTGTCGAGTCGTATAGCGGTGAGTAGGTCGATGATGTTCCCTTGGAAGGTGCTCAGCCAGCCGGGGATCAGGATCTCTTCCACCACTCGACGGACGCGCGGACTGCGTTCCGTAAGACCCACCTGAGTACGAAGAAATGATAAAATAGTCCAAAGACGATCTACTTATAAGTCTTTCTCCTAGCGAAAAATATTGTCTTTTTAGTAGTGCTCCCGTGCAAGAACGGCCAATCACAAAGAGTCTAAGTATAGATAGGTAACACATCGGCGAATCATAAAGAGTCTTAGTATAGACAGGTAATGTATGGACTATCACAAAATTTGATTATTACCTCATCCCTGCCTGCAACAAAAAGTTGTATTTTTTAGAAAAAATCGTGATATGATCAGTCAATTGGCTTTATCTTTGCATTGTGACAATCTGTCACTCGTGCTATATTTTGCTCACTAAGGGATGATTCTCACTAAATTGTGATAAAAATAGCCTGGTGTGAGAACAGGCTACTTTTGTATGTAGCCAGCTTTTGTTTTGCATGTCGTCCGTGCCGCGCTGTTTTCATACAAAAGTAGCTCGTCCTCGTCTGACTCGGAAACGGCCCATTCTAATGAGATTCATCTCTAAGGTAGCCAAGTGTTTAAATGGTATATAGTTCGCAGAATTGCTAATTCTAGAATGATTACCTTGAGGGTAAGCACCCGTTGCCTGACCCTGAGCTGTGTAACGTTGACCGCCGCTATATAGAGAAAAGCAGCGCGCCGCACCGCCTCGTCAACGTCGCAAAGACGTTGCAACACGAACGGCACGTTGCGCGAACATTTCGCTATCGTCATCACTATGGCTCTGTAACAAATGTCAACTGTTTTTGGAGATGTGTTTTGCTTGTATCAGTGGTTTTGAATATGATTTACACAGTCGGAAATCGTATTCAAAGCAAGACAACAATTCAACAACACCATTTGATAGTTGTGATCATGTCTTATTCACCTGTGGGTGTAGTAAATAAAACGTGACCTTAGTCACGTCTGTGGTAACCTTGGTACACCCTAAACGGTGGCGGGTAAACTGTTTAGTTCCGAGGAAGGCAGCCAGGCCTGTTGTAAAAATATTGCCCCCTAGCAGACCCCGGGCTCCCAAGAAGCATGCAACAGATAACATTGCTTAAATGAGAAGTAAAAGCAGTCCCTCCAAAACGTGTCCAAAACATTCCACCCTGTATGCAATTTGGTAGTTTATTTTTAATAAACTATGGGTTTTGATCTCTTTTGTAGATAATCATTGTTTTTAATTACCTTGGCAAACTAGTCACACTGGCAGTGGTCATAGAAATCATATAAGTTTATAAACTAAATTAGGTAGTTGACCAGCTAACCTTCTGACAGAGGAGCTAGGATCGCAGCTCATGTGGAAGCGGTAAGCTCGTGTGACCTCATCGTCAGGCTCCGTTGGGTTCTGCAGTCGCTGCAGGGCCAACGCCGCACGGCACCGTACCGCGCCGCGCGTGTCTTGTAGACGTTGCATCTGTTGTTGTTGGTAACAAACATGGATAGTATTCAGTTATTATAAATGGTTGTTACTGTGAACTTTACTTTTATTATATTTTATTTTGCTCATCTTCTTAATACTTACATAGCTAAAATTATAATCATATTAGTTTCTCAGATTGTGAAACTGGACACATAAACATAAAATTCAATGTCATGCCTAAACAGCCATAGGCAGAAGCTATAACTGTATAAAATAATTAACTAACTAACAGCCTCTCACCCTAAACGTTATACCCTGCTCTGTTTCGTCAGAAGAAAAAACAAAACACTGCCCAAAAATTTTAATAAAAGCCAGTAAAAATTCTGACTCCAGTTACAGGTTTCACAGGTTTTATATGCCCTTTATATTACATGAAAAGTCCTAAAAAGTGAAGTCATACCAGACCAATGGACAACATCAACCATTGTACTACTTCATAAGAAAGGGGACAAGAACAATATAAACAACTACAGGCCTATTAGCCTAATGTCAAATATATATAAAGTGTTTGCTAAAATCATCCTAAACAGAATATCTAAGACATTAGACGAAAATCAACCTCGAGAACAAGCAGGATTTAGGAGTGGATACTCAACTTTGGACCACATTCATGTCGTAAAACAACTTTTTGAGAGAAGCAGGGAATACAATGAAACCTTCTACTGTTGTTTTGTCGATTATTCTAAGGCATTTGATTCTCTCCACCATGAGGCAATCTGGCGGGCTCTTAAAAATCAGGGTGTTGATGTAAAGTACATAAGAATATTAAAAAATGACTATCAAAATAGTACAGCGCGAATAAAATTAGAAAAGGAAGGAGAGGAAATTAAAATAGAGAGAGGAGTGCGACAGGGTGACCCTGTATCCCCAAAACTCTTCACGGCTGTGCTGGAAGAGGTGATCAGACAGCTTAGCTGGGAGGACTGTGGAATAAAAATAAATGGAGAAAATTTGTCGCACCTAAGGTTTGCAGATGATATAATAATATTTGCTCCTTCAACAGTGACCTTACAGAGAATGCTCAGAAGTCTAGACATGAGAAGTCGCAGGGTGGGACTAACAATGAATCTAGAGAAAACTAAAGTTATGACAAACGGAGATCAAAAACCACCTATCTACATCAACAGCAAACCAATTGAGTATGTTAACGAATATATCTATCTAGGGCAAATAATATCCCCAATTGATACTGGAGCTTGAAGGAAATAATGAAAAACAATGAAATAACTATGGCTGTTAAACGGAAACTATTTGATACTTGCATCTTGCCGGTTGTCACATATGGGTGTCAGACATGGGCTCTAAATAAAACACACACAAGAAAATTAGAGGTGTTTGAAAATGCAATAGGAAGGAGCATATTGGGAAAGAAAAGATCAGACAGTATACGGACAACCTTAATAAAAGAGCAAACTAAACTAAGGGATATTACACTAACAGTAAGGAAGCTTAAATGGAAGTGGGCAGGAAACATTATCAGAGGAGGTAACAAATGGAGTAAAATAATTAATTATTGGCATCCAACCCACAAAAAGAGGAAACAAGGGAGACCGTACAGACGCTGGGCGGATGAGATCAAGGCGACAGCAGGCAACACATGGTCCAGATCAGCAAGGGACAGAATTCTTTGGAGATGTTTAGGAGAGGCCTTTGCCAAAGAGCAAACGGATGAATCGAGTAACAGTGAAAATAATTTAATTTAATACAAAATAGAATAATTTATTGAATGGGAATTTATTAGAACTAAGTGGAAAATGTAGAAATCCGAATAAAAGGCTATTATTATTATATTACATGAAAGCGATCTGTTTGCGGACCAATGGAGATCAATATTGTCAGTGTGCTTGAGCTTTTGTGAGAAAAGTGAATGAATCTATTTCCTAGTCAATTAAAGTAATTGTTTTAATAATCGTTTATTTGACTATAAATAAATAAATAACTAACATGTAATACAGTTTGTTGAGCCCTAATCAACTAGATACAAAATCTCTAAAATGATATATTGTAAATCATCCATCGCAGTACCTGGGATGCAAGCAACTTGTCACAGAGGTCATCATCCAGTGATGCATCGTCTCCAAGAGCAGACAGTACAGCTGCCAGCAGCTGACTGGCTCGGTATCTCACTGACTGACCCGATACACATTGACACTGTAACTTCAAATAGGTTAGATTACTGTTATTCAAAATATTGAGGTAAGAATCCTACTAATATTATAAAGATTTTTATCTTTATAATATTGTGGGTAAGTACACACACACTACAGCAGCAGCTAGATAGCTGAATACCTAGAATAACACAAAAGTTACTTATTATCCCAATATTTTTACATGGATTGGGGTCTTACAGATGTTAATAAATTATCTATCTTCTTCTATACTTATAATAAAGGAAGAGAGGACAAAAAAATCTGCACTTGCACTGTTGTTTAGGGGACTTAGGAAAAGTAGTAGAACAAAATTATATAATTTTTAATATTCATGTCTGTCTGTCTGTAATCAAAAACTACTAATCCGATTGAAATCAGGACTCAATATTGGATAGTTCTATTTTTTAGGAACCTCGTGGTATAATTTAGATCAAAATCCAATTAGTAGAACACAAGTAATGAACAAAAAAGTTGCTATTTCGATGCAGACGAAGTCGTGGGTACAGTTAGTTAATTAATAATAGTACCCGAATAGAACTCACAAAAATGTTCACATATCACTCACATCAAAGATGATTTCAAATATGAACAGCAGAAAGTCCTCTTCATCATCAAGGGACGTGCAGAAGTTTGCTGCAAACTGTATGACACGATCTACATTAGCACTTGTGTCACCAAATGTGAAAAGATACATCAAGGCATTCTTGAAACTTTCACGGAATACATCTTCATCTAACTGAAAGAAAAAACTCGAAATAGATTATTATTGCCCTATAGATAATAAAGCCATTACAGTAAAAAGCCGTGGAAATATATGACATAAAGTACGTGAAATAAAGCGTGACTATAAATTACCTTTTTATAAAGTTTATTCATCTCTTTTATATATTTTTTGTGTTGTACAACGTTGTACTGTACATTTTGAAATATTTGAAACATTGTAGGATTGTTCCGAGGGTTCGGTTTTAGTGTTGTTTTTGGAGTTTCGACCACAGTAGTTACCGGCATTTTTCTTTCTATTTTCACAGAAAATACGAGAACAATAACGTAATAAACCTTGTACACAAACTAAAGTGTATGTAATTCTTAGATATGTAATAAATAAACTATTATAGATTCTATTCAAAAGAAACCAAAACAATTATAAAAACAACTCTGCATGACCGTTTTCAATTCGCGTTATTTGAATTTGAATGTCAGTTTATGTCAGTCTGACAGTGATAGCGTGGAGGAAGAGAAAAAAAAATTTGAGCTGTAGCGGGAACGCATGGACGAAATAGTGCTGAGTTTTTATTTTCCCGAAATCTAGGAAAGATGTATAATTTCTTAAATTGCTTATGATTTTCAATTACATAATTTAAGTTTCGTAAAATTGTATGGGTGTAGTCATTAATGACGACATAAGATTTGTACTTTTTGCCAAACCAATGACCAAAACAACTGCTGCTAATAATCACCATATCACCATATCATAGTTCGGTGAAAGACCAAGGGAAGAAGAAAATAGATAAATGATAAAATATGTCATGCCTTTGACGTGAGACGTCACATCAATGTTTTTTTTTTTTCTTATCGGTTGTGAACCGATTATGGCTATTAGAAAATAAGCCAGAGTCAAGTATTACGGTGAAGGAAAATATCGTGAGGAAACCCACGGCTTAAAGTCACGCACAAAGGCCCAATAGTAGGGCTAATTGCGAAAACACAGTTAAAAAACTTTAACTTTTAACTTTGATAGGTAATTAAAAATGCAACTATTTTGGGAAAATGTTTATTATTGCATTTCACATAAAAATAGATAGGTCGTAGAAGAATAACTTACATAAATACTTATGTCCAAAATCACATTAATGTTACTGATTAGAACATCATTAATAAATGGCTAAAAATACTAACTAATGACATAAATGGGAGAGCTCAAATGTCAGAGATTAGATGGAAATCGTACGTCGTCGGTACATTCAGCAAGAAAAGTGAATTTCCATAACAATGTCAAAGTCATAATTACTATTTTAGACTAAATTATTTATAACTTTTTTATCGAGTCTTGTGCGTCAGTTGCTTTGATTTTTAACATAAATTAAGCCATTATAACAATTTAAGTGCCGTATTCTGGAACGTGTTCTTTGGGGGATAACCAACCATTTAGTATGTTCCAGAATATCCCAGTTCATGTTAAAAATACAAGCATCCACTCATATTGAATATCCAAACCACTTTTGTTGCCGATTGTATGCAGTGTAGAGAAGATTTATTATAATGTTACTTTAATTATGTGATTTTAATTTATAAAATTAATCTAAGCAATCTTAGGGGTCTATTTGACATAAGACTCCATTTATCGAGAAAAACTTCTTTTTTCCCCTTAACGTTTTTCGATTTCGGTGCTTCTTTTTAAATGTGTAATTATTGGCACAAAAAGTAGACTATTTACACAAGGAGTAGATTATTTCCATAGACCGAGCTTTCGCTAACTTTACAACCTCGAAAAGCTAACTGTAAAGTTAGCGAAAGCTCAGTCTTTAGTACCTAATAATGCCTTTATTAAATAAAACGCGTGTAAAACTCGGTAAATATTGTGTTCTATCACATTTTTAATTTAAAATGTTAGTTTTATGAATTTATTTAATAAACTGAAAAAAAAATTATAACACTGAATAAATAAAATAGCTGAAGCCTTAGTTCTTTATGAGGTTATTGCTATTAACAAAAAAAAACAGCAAAATCGGATAATGTTAGGGGTGGAAAGGGGTTTTTCTTTTTATCCTCGCCAGTAAAATAATCATCTTAGATAAATGATTTAAATGGAAGTGCCGCCGCGCCGGTCCAAATGTAGGAACGAAAATGCTTATTTTTAAAATCAAATACATTGTACAAGTCATGTTTAAATGGTTAAGTTATATAAATAAGTAAAAAAAAGCCAATTACAGGTTTTCACGAATACAAAATAGAGTATTGTAGACAGGTACACAATTTATGTAAAAACTTCATAATTATTTAAAAATTATGCCATCTGTCACCAGTCAAACTTTTAAATTTGTACCATCACGATCGGAGTCTTGGCGGGAACTCGTTGAGGAGATGTGGTGCTAAATTTTCATTTTTGTGAAACCTAGTTCATATGCGTGCAAATTGTTTAATTTCGGGGGCATATTAATCAATTTAGTTTCGTGAAGGTGTACAAGTGGAATGAAAGTGAAAATCGGTGCAAAACATTAACTCAGTGTTGTCTCCAAGGCTCCGTGAAGATTATTTGTAAATGGCCGCCGTGTTTACAAATGATTCCCTAGACTTGACTTTAACTATGACGACTTGACTGTTTCGATGCAAATAACTTGCATAATATATTAGAATACTTGACACTGGCTAATTTCCTAATGGCCATAATCGGTTCACAACCGATAAGAAATAATAATAACCATCACGATCACGTGATAGTACAAATTTAAAAGTTTGACTCTGGAAATTATAGACAGTAAATTCTGTATAGATTTCTTATTAATTTTTTTATATGTATGACATTATCTTAACACCACCTACATAGGTAAGTAAGTACCTATTATGTCAGGTACCTAAGTATTTTAGGTTACCTATCATTATTAATGTGTAACTATATAAATTAAATGATCTAAGTACTTAAATGAACCTTCGTAAGAAAAATTTATAAGGATTTGTTTATTTCTATCAAATTAAAGTAGATATAAGGCATCATAAGTAAGGTAGCGACACAGTAGAGTAAGAATAGTAGCTTCACTTCATACAAAGTGGCCGCCGCGCCGCGGGTTTCAATGTTTGCGTGAGCAGCGGGCGCCGTGTACGCACGAAATCACGCACAACACTCGCATAGTCTCGCCCGTTCTCGACCGGCGGCGGTAGTACGGGCTGCGCCGTGCGTCTGATAGCGTATTGCGCTGCACGCCCGCTCTGATTTCTTCCCATGACTTTGTTTCGTTTTTCAATTAAGTAGTATAACATTAATTATGACTTCGAAAAAGGCCAACATTTATTGTGGTGTCTAATAATACGCAAATAATATTTAAGTAATTAAAAATAAAAGTGACAACCCAAGGCATCAACGCAGGCGTAGGTAACTAACTTGCCGATCGGCCTCAGCTGGACGGACTACTATTCCTTTTTTCTATGGTAGCGACTTCGGTTCTGTGTACTTTCTTTTCTATATACTGTGATAATAGGTACTAAATAGGTAGGTAGGTCTTCTTGTTTTTTATAGCTATCTACCAAAAATCCGCCTAAATATTTTAATCTTTAATATCTATCCACATCTGACGATAAAAGTAATTGCTGATACAAAATCCTTTAGCTATTTTAGTTGCAAACCTGCAAAAATATTCGACTTAAATTTAGTACTTACTTAGTATACCTACCCAAATAGATACCTAATAGTTTTAAACCGAATTGTTCTTATTTTTTTTAATGAATAGAACAATTTAACGTTATTATATAACGAATAGTGTATTGATGTTTATATCTTTAGGATGATGTTAATAAATTAGCTTAAATTTTAATAACTATAATATACATATTAATATAGTCAAAAGGGTGAATTAGATAATGATAAAATATTCCTAACTAGGTACTTCTTACATAGGCTTACAAATAATTTAGTTGATTATGATGATATTTTGCATCGATTCTCATCCATCATGGTTTACAATGTTCAAAAGTTAAAAGGGGGACTACTACACTAGTGACTTTCTATACAAACAAAAAAAAAACTCTTTTCCACCCTTATCAGTATTCTTTATCCGGCATTGAAATCTTAATAGATTCTGGTACCTCTGTTGTGTGGTAATTATCTCACTAAAACGAGGACTGACAACTTGAATTGACAAAAAGAAACTGTGAGATAATTACAAAAATAACACCGGAATTGCAGAATGTAAGGAGTGGAAAAGACGTTTTGTAATTAGGGGCCAGTACAAGTACCTACATGATATCTTGCTAGTCATCGAGTTGCTTCGTTATTCGTTGGCATTGGTTTATATTAGTGTACTTCGGAAAGGTTTTGAGAACGTTTAAAAACTCAAGGATTGCACCCTAAACCCTCGTTGTATGGAGACCCATCAAACCGCCCTCAATCCTCGTAAGAGCAATCTAGTGCTCGTTTCGCCATACCACCCATTATTTTGCTGACCCGTCCCCCTTTGACGATTTTAAATTGAACATTGGACCTACATTATTTTACCTACATCATTGTTACGAAATAATTAGTTAAGTGCCTATTCTAAATCATCGATCAACGAATCGAGTTCTCTCTTCAGAGCCTGCGATTCTTCCCTCTGCTTTAACACGTCGTCCTTCATTCGGTCAACATTGGCCATAAGCAGTGCGTTACCCTTTTTCAAGGCGTTCACTCTTGTCTCGTGTCTCTTCAACCGTTTCTGAAGATTCTCTCGTTTTTTCGGTAACGGAGCGTCCTGAAAAAGTTTGGAAAAATATTTTTTTTTACTGTTACACTTAGAAAAATTCCACTTCCAATCTTTTTCGCTTCAGGGAAATTTTGTTATAAAAAAAATGCCTTTTTGTTCCAAAATACAAAGCTACCATGACCACCACGAGTCTAAGTTGGAAAATCTTTATATTCAACCTTGTCGCTTGAGCTGGCTTGGCGTAAATGGTTAGCGCGCCCCACTAGAGAAGGTGAGGTCTTGGTTTCAAATCCTATCCAAGAACTAAAAAAAAAATACCTCTGGTTCACTTTCACTTTCAGTTTCACTTTCGGTATCCTGTTCAGTTTCGGTTTCAGTTTCTTCCTCTTCTTCTTCTGATTCGGTCTTCTTCTCTTCCTCAGATTCTTCATCTTCGTCATCCTCGTCGTCTTCGTCTTCGTCGTCTGAACCAACTTCTTTCATCATGGCTGCCATTTTGTCCACTTCGCGTTTCAACTCCTTGTATTTGCGTTTTTCTTCCCTGTAAAAGTCAAAAGTAAATTATGATGTCAATTACGGTACACACACACGGATACCCCAATGAGTTTTTGGTGGTTTCTTCTCATCGGAGGGCGCGTTCCGAAACCACACTAAAATCTTGGTTATATGTTGACGTATCAAAATTATTATATTTTGTATACTGGCTATGTATTGACTATTAACATTAAAGAATGGAATTCTTGTATTAAAAAGATAACTTACTTCAAAGCAGCTTGTTGGTTCTTTAGTGCCATTTTGTATCCCATTCTTTCCCTCTTCATGTTGTCTTGTTTTTCTTTCAAATGTCGCATTTTGTTTCTTGTATTTCGGATTTCTTTCTCCATTCGCTTTTGTTTCTTTTCTTCACTTTCTTCCTGTAATTAAAATTGTCCATAAGTTGTAGATCACTCAGTGAATTTTATAAGTTTATTTTTTTTATTTTTTGTTAATGTATATTTTCAAGATCGGATCCGATCCTTGCTTTTTCTGAAATAAAAATTTGTAACTTACCTCTTCTGGTTCAGATTCTTCCTCTTCTTCAAAACTATCATCTCTCGTCACTGAAAGTTGTTTGATGGCGTGGCTAGACCGTCTTGAGCCAACGTTTGTAGGCATTATTCCCTGTAAAACATTTTTTAATATATTTGGTATCTTTCTTTTAACTTCGTACTTATCTAAAAAACATAAAAACAAAAATACATTTAAATTTCTATAAATATTTGTTGTATATCTTTACTAGATTTTAAATTTATTCTTTGTTATTAATTTTCAATAAATATAGCAACGCAGTTACCTCATTATGACTAATATTAGTATAAGCAGCATTAGCAAAAGCATTGTTGTTATTAGCATCAGAAGCAATTTTAATTCTCAACTGCATCGCTTCAGGTGAACTGACGTCTATGTTGAGTAACCTACATTGTTTCTCGAAATCTATCTGTCTTTTCTGATAGTAGGACAGTGGTTCGTCTGAGACATCTTCAAAAGTACTCTGCAAGTTAGTTAAGCATTAATTTATTTAAATTTGCGTGTACAATAAAAATGGGGTTGTAAGTGAATTATAGTAGCGGCGATGAAACCGTTAGCCAAACAAACAAAAATAACCAAGAAAATTACAGATAACGCTTGTTCTAGTTTCTTTTCTAGTTCGGCATTCTTGCGTTTCAATTCTTCTAGCTCCGAGGTAGCAGTATCTCTTTCTTCAGCAGCTTCTAAATACTGTTTTTCCAAATTATCAGCTGTTTCCTTCGCTTTTTCTACCTCCATCTTAAGATTAGTAACCAGTCTTTCATCATAAGCATCCGTGACGGATATCACGGTTTTTTGTTGTTCTTGCTTTATAATGGCTCTTTCTCTAGCAACTTCAGCTTCTAAATTAGCTATCCGCGTGAGAAGTCGTTTGTTTTCTCTCTCTTGTGCTTCCTTATTTCTTTAAACAAAAAAAAACAATAGTTACGTAATATTTACGAAGCCTAAATTAAATAATATCTATATAAAATATTATTTAACATTTATACCTAAGTTCCATGGCAAGAAGCTGTTTAGTAGATTGCAGATCATCTCTGACTTTGTCAATGTCGTCCATTTCATCGATTTCTTCTTCTTCCGGTGGTGGTGGACCAGGAATCTTCAAACAAATAAATATAATTAAGAACTATTCAAAATGATTTACTTAAATTTTAATTTTATCGTGCACCGTGACTTTTTACCTCATTTAAACTTAAGTTTACTCCTGAAGGCGAAGCAGCAAGATTAGCTTGAGACATTGACTTTTGAACTTGTTCTTCGATTGTCATTTGTCTTCTGAACTTCCTCAAACCTTCTAAATTAGGTTTACTCCTGTCATTAGTTTTAGTTTTCTTTAACTTTATACCTTTATTAATTGCTTTTAATAGTTCATTGTGAGAATTTGGTTTTTCTGATTCAAAAATGAATTGATCTTTATTCTTGACTACTGTTGACCTTGTGATTATAGGGCTTGACCTGTAAGCAGAACCATTTATAAGATAAGTATCTATTTATACATATTTAGTTTTAGTAATAGTCTCCCTCTTAATGCTTTTGCGTTTCTTGACATTTATGATTTTTAGTTTACACTTAAAATAAATTCTGCTACAAACCTATCATTACACTCGACATGTTTCAACTTCCTTCCTTGCTCTACTTCCTTCATCATATCGCTCCAATCTGGTCTTTTTCTAGGTCTACTACGTAGGGACTCCAATTTCTTAAACTTCGCCGGATCTACGGGAGCCTTCTTGAATTCTGGTGGCGGCGGCATTTTGGGGGGCATAGGCGGTGGCATTGGCGGTGGTGTAGGTTTTAGAAGACCTGTAAAAATAGTACGTTGTTAATAATATTCATATACTCATCATACTTGTTACAGAGTAGGTACCGCGGCTTTTCCGTAACCCGATTCTGTGGGGATTTTACACTCAATAAGTACTAAATAATGAGTGAGTAGACAAAAAGAATTACACTCCCAATCTCAGATTCTGAAGTCTCAGTCAATAGCCATTGAATCAATAAAATGACCATAGGATATGAGTATTGCACAAATGATTGACTAACGAATAGATAAAATGTCGACAAGAACCTCAGAAACTGACGGTTATAGTGTTAGTTGCAAGTGAATAAAATAATTAGCGAAAACTAATCATACATAACTGGGAATACGTATTATTGATTAAAATAACATCACATGGAAAATAGATATTTAGGTTTCAGTTACATACTCCTAGGGAAAAGGTATTTTTTATCAATTTAAGCAAAAACATTTGCTTATTGATTGGTCAAAACTGAGAAGAAAGTAGGGACAGGTAAAATAATCTGCTATGAATTAAAACGCCACCTTGAAACAATAGACCCTGGCGAAGATCTGATTCTTCCGAGTCATCCATTTTGCCACTTATTGTCACTTAAACACACACAAAAAAATCTATTCAACTCAGCTTAGTGCACAAAATTATTTTAGTTTACTGTATTAATTAAATGGAAACTGCATATTCTTCCTATATATTGTTTAATGCACAATTCTCGCATGTTAACTGAGGCATGTGTTTGCACCTGACATGCGCAGACGCACGCCGAATATTGCGGAACTGTTCGATACTATTTTAGATCGCATTTAGACCACAAGCTAGACCGACATACAAGAGATCAAAAGGTAAATATGCACGCGTCTACTCATAGGATAAGACGTGTCTAGTGATTCATAAGTAGGCACTTAAGTCATTTTAGTAAAATTAGTGTATCTAATATTGGATATTTTAGATATAGATGTATTGCAGGTACTCATAAATGTAACAAAGACATATGTTGCAAAATTGTATGGGCAATGTACTAAAAATAATTGTTTTAGTCATTAAATGATAACATTAAATTCTAAGCCAATATTCGTAGCAAAGAAAATTTCGATACGTTTGCCAACGTCGAATTGAGCTTAACACAGGAAAAACTTAATCCAAATCAGTCTAAATTTAATAATAGAGAAGTGCTAGGGGTGTATCAATTTTGATGTCACTAATATAAAGTATAATTGATAATGTATTCTATGTAGGTACACGTTTAGAAATCTATTCTAGTTTGATATTTTCATTCTTTAGTGCTTCGTTCTTTGTTTTGTTACGAAACATTTTGGATCAAGTTTATTCGTCCGATCGATTTATATTTAGCTCGACGACATTTTAATGTATTTGTTGATTTATATAGTTATATCTTTGAAAGTATTTGATTGAATTAGAAAATGGAATTGCTAACTTACTTCTTAAACTTTCATTCTTAGTTAGTGTATGTCCTTTAGGAATTTCGTTAGCCAACGTCTTGTCAATATTTTCTTTGACACGTTCGTGCAAGGGATCTCTCCATTTTTTCACGGGGCCGTCGACTGTGTCTTTAGATAGCGTCTTTTGCAGTGATGGTTTTCTCGGTGGGAGCTGAAAACAAAATACAATGACTTTATATGCAACTGAAAATCATAACGACTTGGTATAACTGTTTTGTCCAAAATCAAATGTAAGTATATTTTAGATACATTCATAGTATTGTAATAATTACCAAATCAAGAGGTGGCGAACTTAATTTTAGGCTTGAGGAAAAATCGGACAAAATTTAATTCTGTTTGAATAATTATAATACCAATTCTCTACGGTTTCCCAAAGGAAACAAAGAACCAAAAATATACTTTTATAAATATTAAATGGTACATTGGAAAATCTAATAAACCGTGTACCAAATTTTTAATTCTATTAGTATGCCCCCTGTCATAATTACCTTTGACGGTGTTTTCTCAAGCGGTGTAGGCGGCTTAGTTGCCATTTTGCTATTCTCTTCAACCTTTTCACTTGATGCTTTCGGTGACTGCTTTTCAGGTTTAGATTCTGACTTTTCTACTGGTTTATCTTTTTCTGCTGATTTCTGTATTGGCTTTTCTTGTGCTGGTTTTAATATAGGTTTGTCATTTGATTTAGTAGCTACTTTATCCTTTGAAATACCCGTTACTTTATCATTTACCGCATTATTTGTTTTAACTGTACCATTTTTGTCTGGTTGTTTCTTATCGACTATGGTAACAGATTTCTCCTTTGCCTTGTCATCAATAGTTCTAACGCTTCGAAGTGTGGGTTTTTCTAACGGCTTTTCTGCTTTTTCTTCGACTTTTGGTGTCTGTTGTGATTTTAATGAAGATTTCGTGAATCTTGGCTTTTCTTCTGTAGCTTTGGCTTTTTCGGCCTGTTTAGTTGCGGACGGTTTGAGTAGTTTTTCCTCGATAGTTTCCGAAACTCCGTTTTCTGGTTTATCTCTTACTGTGGACTGTTTCTTCAATACGGCTGTAACAGAAGCGAGTGGAACATATTTATTGTAGGTACAGAATACGAAGGAAATCAACCTTTATTTAAATAATAATATCAAACGTGGTTTGGTACATTTAATCATAGAACAAACTATCTATCGAATCCTGTGTATGGCAGTAGGTTTATGCATTATATCTACATAGTATCATAGATGAATGATTTATTCGTCTATGATAGTATGCAAATATTATTATCCAAGATAACTAATTTTAGAAATAAGTGTTTTAGTCTTTATCTTAGTTAAAATTCAGCTTTAATAATTGATACCAACCAAATAAGTTATATTACTAGAACTAGAATGCTCACGTAAGACTAAAAGTGTTTAACTACATTGAGCACGCTGTCCCTTTCTAATAACACTTTCAGAAAGGGACAGCACGTTTCAATGTAGCATGCTCATTGCTCGATGTAGCGGAACACTTTTTTGTTCTAAGTTAGCATTCTAGTTCTAGTAATATAACTTCTTTGACACCAACCTAATTTAAAACTTTTTGCTAAAGTCCTACTCACCTACTCACTTTACATGGGAGCCAGATAAACCATAGTGAAAAGTAACTAAGTTCCGTTGTTTCAACCGCATAAATTAAAATCTATGTTACTTCTTGTTAACAACTAGAAAGCTACTTTCTATTGGTGAAAAAACATTTGAAATCGGTCCAGCAGTTTCGGAGCCTATTTGTTCCATAAGTACAAACAAATCTTTTCTTTTTATAATCCTACTTCTTACTTGTTACTAATATTATAAACACGAAAAGTTGTATGTATGTATGTGAGGTTGTTACTCTTTCACGCAAAAACTACTGAACCGATTGCAATGAAACTTGGAATTTAGGTAGTTGGGGACTTGGAATAACACATAGGCTACTTTTTATCTCGAAAATCCCACGGGAACGGGACTTACGCGGGTAAAATTGCGGGTACAAGCATTAAAAAAAAAATCAAAAAGGTGTTTTAACAATTTCAATTTGTTTAAGTTTAATTTGTTTAAGCATTAAGTACCTAAGTAGTATAGAAGTAGGTATAAAAAGCGCCGAGACAACTACTCTAAGTGATAAACTGTGGTTGAACTACAAGTTAAGCTGACAAGGGTTATAAAACAATAAGCCGATTTTTTCACGTCGACTTTTCTCTACTTGTACCTAAATGCTGCTAAACGCATTTAGGTACAAAAGGTAAACAATCTACGTCAAATATGCTTACGTCACCTCCTGACGTAAAACTTTGATTAAACGAAAAACAAATCAAAATTACAGACGAAAATTTTCTGAAAACCATAGAATCTGTATTAATTGATAAAAGCACGTGTTCCGGTCTCGAAGCACAGTGCCGAAGCGGTGCAGTTTTGTGGCATTTGCGGACGTAAATAAACATGGCCGCTGCCAAGATGGCCGACCTTCGCTATTTTAGCACGGCTACATGTCAAATTCTTTAATTATATAGCCAGGCTACTAAAACGGAATATTTATAACCATTATGGAATATGTTGGTTTTGGTAAAAATTAAAAATTGTAAACTGAATTTCGGACACGACATACAAAATTGTGTACCTACAACCATTCCTTACGCGTAAACCTTTTCATTGCTCTCCCCAATAGGTAAGTAAATGTTTGAATGAGAAATTATTGATTACAAAAAAATGTGACAAATCTATCGAAATAATAGGTAGATGGTAGGTGAGTTTACCTACCTATGTGCTTACTTGTGCACTAAGTACTACTTAAGTACCTAGTGCACAAGTAAGTAACTACTAGATATTTACTTTGTTTTTGGCGTTACGGAAAACAAAAATCAACGCAATAAATGATAACAATAAATAGAAAATACTTTTATTAATTAGGTACAAAATAATTCAGGTGCCTATCTAAAACGAGTATCTAAGTAGATAATTGATTAAAAAATAAGTAAATATGGATCCCATCTACGCCCGCGAATAGATAGCTTGGAGCTACATCTAAATAAAAACAATAATAATTCTAATCTACCGTAGGTATATACCTAATTATCATTGAATGAACTGATTGATCAATTTGATTTTGAACTCGTACGTAAATAGATACTTAAATCAACATTATAAATTCACACGATTTGATAAGATAGTTACATTTTTACCGGGTCTTAATCGCGTATTAATATGTATTTTCTTACTTCGACGTTTCAACTATATTATTCAACTATATTCATCAACTGCGTCCCTATATTTTTCTTTAAAGGGCTGTCATGACTGAAATGCGCATCTACAGTCAATATTAAATTTTACAACTCAGTATTAATTTCAGTTATAGCGTGATCGCTTATAAATCAGAGTGAGAAGCCAACAACTTCGTTTATTTTGTAAAAAGTCTGTGTCCTCTCTAAAAATATCGCGGAAAGGCGGCGTCGACGCTCAAAATACCTACCTACGTTAAGGAACGGACTTTGGCGGAGAGCACGAACCGAACAAAATAAATAATAAACATGTTAGGTCGCATTTGCTTGCTTTTGTCTATCTATACCTACTACTAAAGACGTAGAACGAAAGTTTACGCAGGTACATAAAATATTTTGTTATTGGTATGGCAATTTCCTAAACGACTGAACTGTATTTGATAATTCTTGCACAAATACATAGTAGGTATCTAAATTATCCAAATAAATTCGTAATTTAAAATATTCCACAACAATGTTAGGTACTGATAATGTACTATGAAGGGAATACTACAATTTTAATTAAGTATAAGTAGAAATTCGAATGCGTTGGCGCCACCGTAAACATCTTCTTAGATGCCGTAAGTGTAGTTTTTATGAATTTCAAATATCAATGACTTTTTATTTTCCTTGAATGAATAGGTAAGTAGGTATACTTTTTCTGTATCTGTTATTTTTGCAAATTTGTTCAAAGTTCTAGAACGCCACACATGTACTAATGAAATTTATATGTTCGCTATGCCAGTACGCGTTTTAAAAACTTGATGATGGGAAGCCAGCTGAAATTCAAACCGCCATTAATGTTTGCTGCCGATTTTATAATTACTTAAGCCTATCCATTCTAAATGCTATGCAAGATTGAGTATTACCTAGGTTCTACAAGAATTAAAGGATTTATAACGTAAGTTCTTACATTATGACGATAAGTATCAAAACAATGCGATAGACAATAATGATGTTTATAGATCATCTACTTTATATATTTCAGGTTAGTAACATGTACCCACCTATCTTACCATAGGACTAACATAAATTCAAAATCTATTTCTTCCTTTAACACACGAAAAAGCACTTAAAAGCACATAAATGTTTCTATTTTTGAAACACTGTTTTAAATCACAAATAAAACGGTCAAAATGAAACAGTAAAAGTAACGTATCGACGCGACGGTTCACGCGAAACCGAACAGTTTGTTTCGAACCGATTTCCAGACTAACTCAAGAAATGTTTGGGAGACTCAATTATTCGTTCTCACGAAGCTCGTGTCTCCTGCCAAAGTTTCGGGCAGGTGGTTGACGTCAATATACAACCATACATATATGTGTAAACACGTATACAAATCCACGAATACACAAATTTTATACAATGAAATATCGCTAGTAGCGTCGGCATTAGAAGCGGGCAGACTTATTTATTCGGTTTTTCAATGACGTATCATTTTTGTTTGCTTCCGAAAGTTGTTTTGTCCAACACATCCGAATTAGAGTTTATCTCTATGTATCTTATATCTGTATATTTTGTTCGTCCTAATAATCTTAATCCTACTTCTTACTAAAATTATAAACGCGAAACTTTGTGACTAGATGATGTGTAGTAGATTTGTTTGTTACTCATATAAAACTTACTGAACCGATTGTGATGGAACTTGGAATAAAAGTAAATAATTGTAGTTTTGGAATAACATATAGACTACTTTTCATCCCAATATTCCCGCGTGTTCGGGACTTAAAAGTGGGGAAACCGCAGGGAAGTCATTTTGCGCAGTCTGTTTATCTCCTGTTTTTTGCAATCTTTGTCAGAAAATTTAATCCCGAACGTTTAGGTACGTCTTATAAGCATGCAAACATATTTAACAACTATGTACCGTATCGTACCTACTGATTACCGATTACACTGTACCGATAAAATTTTCTTTACTATCGTTACTTTGAAAGCGTAAAAGAAATGCTTTTAGGATTGAAACAAGAAGAGATTTATGACTCTTGTACTCAAAACACATATTTCTCATATATAAAAAGAGCTTAATTTTGCTGCTTAAAGCTGACTTGACGTCGTAAGGACCGATACGCGTCCAAATGACCTTACTACAACACGGGATACCGAAAATCGTGCGAAGTGGAGACGTAAAAGCAGGAAAGCGGACCCCGAGGTCCCAAGAGGGATGTAACAGGGAACATCGCTCGGATGATGATAATAAACCGGCCAAGTGCGAGTGAGACTCGCGCACGAAGAGTTCCATTATTCCAAAAAAACGGCAATAAGCACGTTCGTTGTATAGGAGCCCCCCTTAAATGTTTGGACATGTTTGTTACAGCGCCATAAAATAGCATGCATTAAAAGTTGCTTGCGCTGTATAAATCATGTAAATTAAGTTGAAAATGCCAATTATGTGTTATTAATTATTATAGCGGCAACAAAAATACGTAATCTGTGAAACTTTCAACTGTATAACTATCACGGTTCTGGATATACCTACAGCCTGGTGACAGACATACGGACGGACAGCGAAGTCTGCGAAGTCTCAGTAATAGAGTCCCGTTTTTACCCTTTGGGTAAGGAACCCTGAAAAGAGCTAAATTGTAATAACACGTCTCTCCAACCCATGTAGGTCGCTTCAAGTATGAATTATTAGAATCATAGACTAATAATAATAAATTAAATGTACAGAAGTGACAAAGCTCCACCAACAATAAATTATAGAACAAGGTTTATAACATTTCCTCGCCAGACGGCCAAAAATTTGTGTCACTCTGCTCCTCTATGTTTTTCTCTAAGAGTTTTCATCACACCTTTCATGAGAATAAAAATGAACGTAAAGTAAAAAAAAATACTTACCTACGTTTTAGAAGATGACGTTGATGTCGTTGAGCTTCGTAAGTGTAACTTTTATTTAATACAAATTACAGCTCAAAGATGCTGCATTGTAATTATCAATTTCGAGGGGCGCGGGTTCAAACTCCGTCACAAAAGGTTCTTTAAGGTGCATTTATCATTTTAAAATATTTATAGCAGTTTTTCTACATTTTAATACATAGCTATAAAATTCTGCACCCCACAGTTTCGACAACTTCTCAGGTGCAGAATTTTGGAAAGCATGTTTTTAAAATATGTAGAATGCACTTTAAAATCGTTTCTTAGGTAGTATAAAACAAAGTCGCTTGCCTCTGTCTGTTTGCATGTGTATGCATAGATCTTTAAAAAAGTTTTAAGTAGGTATATGTATAAATTGATTCAATAAGAAGATTATACAGGGTTATGGGTTTCGAATCCAAAACCGTTCAGGGGGTGATTTTCCACATCATAACGAATAACTTTTGTTCCACGATTTTTGGAAATTCGTTTTTTTTTTGCAAATTTTAAGGTTATATCTCACTGAAAAAAGACGACTGTTTTTGAAAATAAATTCAATTTAAGTTTTTATTGTAGTAGACCAGACTAAAAGAAAGAACATCTTAAGGTCAATGACCTCTAACTCTATGAAACAGCTGATTTTCAAGTAAACTTTACACTTAAAATTTTCGAAAACTACTTTGAATTTCAAAAAGTCGTAGAACAAAACTTATTCGTTTTGATGTGAAGAATCACCCCCTGAACGGTTTTGGATTCGAAACCCATAACCCTGTATATATAACACATCCTGATATTCCCGCGAGATCGATACTTATGCGGGTGACACCGCAGGGCGCAGTTAGTTAAAAATTAAATCAAAACAATTAGGTACTGCTTACGTTTCAACGGTTTTGCTGGCACGGATGCTGGTTGTTCCACTTCAGCCGTCTTCGCTGGGCTCTCCACTGGCTTCAGCTTCCTTCCAACCGTCCACGGAGGCGGAGCTTCTGTGTCTTTCTCCTTCACCCATGGTGGTCTAAAGCTGTCCCGTTTCGCAGGCGGATCCTTGCTCACGTTACCGATCGGCATTGTGCTCTGAGACAAACACAAGTGTCGGAATTAGAAGTGAAATTAGATATGGTTTATTCTTTTCAATAATCACTTTTCTCGATCAAGAGGTCAGAGGAGAGTCTTGCCTTACTGTGGGACCTTTTAGAGGGATAACAAAAACAAAGCAGTGGGATTTTAACCCTCAGCCACCTTCACAACTATTTTATTCGGAGACTCAACTGTCTTACAGTTATTACTTGGCTTTCTACGAAGTTTACTTCGTAAGAATATTAATATTTATTTTATTACCTAGAAGGCAATCATGCTTCACTCTAGATTTGAAGACTCCGAGGTTATAGCTTTGGGGAAACGGCGAAGCTGGCAGAGAATTCCAGTTTTTGGCAGTGCGTACAAGAAAGGTGGAGGCGTGACGCTTTGTACGCGAAATTGGAACGTTTACCAGATGTGGATGGCAACCAACAACCGTACCCCTCGTGGTCTTATAATTAAAAAGGGCAAGGGGGAACAAGCTCATGCAGTTCTTGCGAGCACTCCCCGAAGTCGCGACGATGTCCCAAACTCGAAAGGCGCGACTCGACAAGTGAATCATCACCTATCAGTCTCCTGGCCCGTCGATCGATAGAGTCAAGAGCATCAAGTTAGTATTTAGCTGTTCCATCCCAAAGCTCTTACCTAATTTACATTTACTGTCCGTAATTTTATTTTGCGATAAAATTTATATCTATGTTTTTATTGCTCAAGGCTTATTTAAACTTTTAATACTAGAAATATTTTTGCAAGGAGACACATAATTTTGTCTTAGGTTTCTGCGAATTTGCATAATAAAACACAATATTTACCGGGTTTTACTCCCGTTATATTTAATAACGGCATTATTTGTAAATACCGAGCTTTCCCTAACTTCACAGTTAGCTTTTTCAAGGTTGACTGGTTGACTGAAACGCGAGTTAAACCCGGTAAATATTGTGTTTATTAGGAGATACATTTTCAAAAATCGTGATTGAATATTCCACCATGTCGCAGTGGGTAGCAGCGCGCTCGCGAGGGCCACATGCTCGAATCCTGTCATAGGAAAATATGCCAAGGTTTGTCAAAACTAAGTAACTGACTGGCAGTAGTGTGTCTACAAAGACACATTTACCCACGGCATACCCCTATTTTCTTGGCCACATTCGCATACCATCTCTCATCTACAATCCATGACGCAACACAACCTACATCGCTGATAAAATTATCATTTGCTCACACTCAAATCTTTGTTTATTTTTGTATTATAACATTTAAGTTTGCCAAAATATGTTCCCATTCATAAGGGGTATATTTTTATACTCTTCGTCATATTTGTGTTCTTGTCAAAATACGGAGTTTTATGTATTTTTACTAGCATTTATTTAACTTATTTATGTATGACTATTGTTGGGTGAAGTCTTACAACTTAATATTTTTATATGTACCAATGTGAAAATCCATTTCTTTTATAGTTTTTTCTTCTGTTTTATTGTGTTTAATTACAATGCGATTTTGCATTGTAATTAAACGCAATATTTTCCGGGTTTAATTCGCGTTTTATTAATTAAAATTGTTGCAATGCTGTGCCGACGTTTCACCGTCTTTACAGACGGTTGCTTCCTGGTAGACTGACCATTTTCTTTAATTAGTCCATTTTAGTAATTTCACTTCCTCTTCCTCGGAATTCTGTTAAAAAAAACTTCAAAAAATTGTAACACTATCAAAATATTATATGAGTTAACGGAAATGGGCCATATGGATGACCGCGAATCTTTCAGAGATCATCCACATTTGATCTTGACTTCGAGCCATTGAAAGGTGAACCTGAACGAGCAGTCTTTGAAACAATATCGTCAATGATTAGTAGGGTTATTCCCGTAATTTAATATAATTAGCCAAAATTTCATTTTAACATCATTGCAATTGCAAACAATACACTTAAAATGAAACTAAATCTGCAATAGTACTGCAAGCAATACTTTATTGATTCAAAAACGTATGAACAAATAGTATCTTCAAGGTTTTATTGATAAATATTGGGAAATCATCAAATTTAAAATAAAAATTGATTTTCATTGAAATTAAAATGAAATATTGGACAATTCTAATGCGGGAAAAACCTTACGAAACCATCGTCTTTCCGGCGAATGTTGCGTTTTGGTGTTTTCCTGTTGGTCTGAAAGAAAGTGACTGTTGACTTGTCTGATCAATGCAATGGTCTCTATTGGTCGAACTACTTTGACGGTTGGGCAAAACTGTAAAATAGGCTTGTATTTGGGTACCTACTCCAATTAAGTATAGATTTCAGAATCTTAGATCAAAAATGTAAACAAAAATGTCGTACAAAAAATCTAATTATGTCCTTCTATTTATGGCAAAATCGGGGAGGCAACTCCTTTCAGCATATTTCACTATATCTAATAATTTAGGATATCCGCCTGGAAGGCCATCGAAATGGTTCAACCTGTATACAGGGTGCTCCGACGACGACCATTTTAGCCGAAAAAAGGTTGTTCTAGACGTCTATGCAAACAA
Organism: Idaea dimidiata; assembly: GCA_949358125.1. NCBI lineage: Eukaryota > Metazoa > Arthropoda > Insecta > Lepidoptera > Geometridae > Idaea > Idaea dimidiata. The sequence continues at coordinate 15,673,737 of OX442335.1, read as the reverse complement.
CTTTTGAAAATTCGAAGTAGTTTTCGAAAATTTTAAGTTTAAAGTTTACTTCAAAATCGGCGGTTTCTTAGAGTTAGAGGCCATTGACTTCAAGTTGTAATTTCATTTAGTTTGGTCTACTACAATAAAAACTTTAATAGCTCGTTTTAAAAAAACAGCTGTTTTTTTGTGAAAATAATCTCAAATTTTCGAAGAAAAAAAAGTTTGAATATCTAAAAGTTATTTGCCTAGACGTCTAGAACAACCTCCTTTCTGCTTAAATGGTCGTCGTCGAAACACCCTGAATAATTGAATTAAGATTCAGAAACAGTTTATAGGTATATCTAAAGAAAGAATAAGCACTGTTGTGTAGTGTAGGTGAGCCCAAACAACAGTATCCCATATTAAGCACATATTTCATCAACTAATAAACAATACGAGGAGAACCTACCACTTGTTTGTAATTCGTGCAAATATTACCAACTGGGCATCTTTTGCATCATCGATAAAATTGTTGTTTTGCTTCATTAAAGATAATAATGTTTCCCTCGTTATAAAATAAGCTGTAATATCTGCCAGAGAAACTGTACCATACTACTCTATTTCTAGAACAGCTACATACATACCAACACTTTCTGTATGTATCACTAGCTGCCCTATGTGGTTTACAATAAGTCCATGTATATCTAAATAATAATTTATTTACAACAACAACAAATGGTCCAGAATTACTTTTTGCACTACTTCTTAATAGAGTTCAGGGCCCATTGTCTTTGGCAAGTCTTGGAAATTTCGATTGAATTTCTGAAAAGAACATAAGAAGTACCTACACCCATTTTTAAAAAGAAAATTAACTTGCTTGAAGCGGCCTGATACCTATACGTGTAGATTGAACTAACTATCTAATCTGCAGCGAAAAAAATCATGACCCTATGTGTAAATGGTACTTATATTAATTAATTGAATTGTGTTATAATAACGTAAATGTTTTTAATTTAAGTGAAGTGCGTAAATCGATCCTTATTACCATTGAGGTAGAGTGTAGGTGGTTTGATAACAAAAATATTAAGTTATCTTTAATATTATACTATTATCTAAACGTATTTAAGCAGCACTTGAATGTAACTATGTTTCCATAATTTTGGCAGATTTCCTAGTCTCAGTATAATTCTATCAGATCTAAAATTATGAAAATGTTGACACTACGTTATGGCCTATGAAAACCATTTCACTTCTCCAAATAGAACAACCCATACATCAGTATTCTTACATTGTAATCCTCGTGTGTAAATGTTGTGTCAAAAATCACGATACGCACTAACAATGCGGGGAAGACACTGATAACATAGTTTTTAGTTCAACCACAAATCGGTTTAAATTTAACACGGGTACAGGCGCGGATCGGTCAGAGATCAGCTAAAGACTAAGGAATTTCATTTGTACAATCCACTGGAACTTATAAATAGGTAAGGCGGGACGTCTCGCCCGAAAATTTCAGTAACAACATCAATGTTCGCTGACATTAGGTCTCATCTCGTATACCAAGAACATGATGGTAAAATAGTGTGTGATTTAAATGCATTGATGATCGTCTTGAAGCGTGCGTTCAAGAATCATGAATGTGTGATTGAGATTTTTCTATTTTAGATGGGTGGGTAGAGTTGTTAATTAGTTCCGCGGCAGATTAGCTTCCTGTTTCTGCTAGGTAGGTACCAAGTTTATTTAATGTGGAAGGCAGAAGTGACTTGGTCGAAACTATCACGTTAAAAAATGAGCTTAGCTAGCAAAGCTTGCGATAAAGTCACATGTATGAAAGACGTTCAACCATGCGAAGCGAAGCAAAACTAACTTAATTTAGTTTTTTTTCGCGATTTTGTATCGAAATAAAACTATATACTTACGGTATTTAAAAATAAATAATACGTCATTTCCTCTTTCTACCTTAAAAAAGGAGCCTGAAATAGGCTCCGAAACGTTGAATTTGCATTGCATCAGTTTTAAGCTTCAAGTAAGTATAATGTACGTTATCTCTTAGAAACATAACTGAATAGGAAAAGTTCAAACAATTATTTATTGACCTGCTGTACTTCAGTCACTTGGCAAATGTGATTCCCCTAAAGATCGATAAATCATTTGCATCTAGGCATAATTATGCCTCTGTAAATAGATTGCACATCGTATATAGGTAGGTACATTGTACACACAATTAACTTGTAAAAAGCCCCGACAAAACCTTACTTAAGTAAAACAGCCAAGTTGATAATAATTTCGAGACCTACAAACTTATTTACTTATTGTAGGTTACTTTGATGTTTTTATTGCAGGAACTAAATCGCACAGCTAATAAATTAAATTTAAATTTAAAATTCTAAACCTACTCCTTTAAAAGCTAAAATAATAAAAAAAATAAACCGACTTCAAAAAAGAGAAGTTATATAAGCAATCTGGCCATTTTAATTTTATTTATTAGCTAAACGATTTAGCCCCTGGAATAAGGCGATCATGGTAACCTACATTAAGTTTGTATTACCTCCATCAGCTTGTTTACTCAGTGCCAGTTAACTTAGTCGGCCTGTTGAGTGTCACTAAAGTAACTAGCACCGTTTGAACGTAACGTGTGGGTAATTCGTACGTACGAGTGCTATGTAGTGGCGAACAAGTATAATCATATATTTATAGCGCTCTACTGGCTGGGTAACAACTCGCACGCTAGCTAGCATACGTGCGACAATGCTATATTATGTGCGTATCAGCTCGCGAGCTAGCTCACACGCTGGTAATGAATACAGTTTATGAGCTATTTTACATTATACAGTGTGGAACTATTAGATATCTTTGGATGCAAAGTTGGATTAAACCAAAAGCAAAAATTAATTTACTTGTTCATAAATGATTTTTAAAATAGTTTGGTTTGGGTATCTATAACTTTTTTGAGGTCAGAACTCTTATAGCATACAAGAAAGAGAAACAATAAAACACTTTATTTATCCGGTTTTATCGCGTTTTTATTCATTATTTGAACCGAGGTTTCGCCAACTTTACAGTTGGCTTTTTCAAGGTGAACTGAGATGTAATTTGTCTATTTTTAACAATCTAAAAAGTTACAGTAAACTACCGCCTCATAATTATTTGCAATAAAATAGAGACTATAGAGTTATTGTAATAGTTTTCAATTTAAATTATAATTATTTTTATCCCTAACTAGCTCAAAAAAAACTACCATGGCTGCGTACACTGGGACGTTTTTATAGCAAATAATTATGAGGCGGTAGTTTACTGTAACTTTTTAGAATGTTAAAAATAGACAAATTACATCTCAGTCAACCTTGAAAAAGCCAACTGTAAAGTTGGCGAAAGCTCGGTTCAAATAATGAATAGAAACGCGATAAAACCGGATAAATAAAGTGTTTTATTATGCAAAATCGCGAAAACCATAGAAGAAATTAAGAGAAACAATATTTGTCGATAGCTAAAAAAATTACGTCTCTTTTTCGTCGTTTTAGGAAAATAGACGAAAATTCGTCAAACTTTTCTGTTGTGGTATGCTACTACTGCATAATTTCCCTAGCATTTATTTGTCGTTTTTGTTAAAGAGTTTTGAGACATTCTCATGCGATCTATTGATGCAGGGTGGCGATCCTAATGGGTATGGGACTGGTGGTTACATTGGTGGACTTGGTGGAAATACATATGCGGAGCACTTATTATTAGTTTAGTAAGTTTATATGTGCTGTTATAAATGTAGGTAGTACAGGTGAGGTGTTTCATTCAACAACATAGTCACAACCAAATTGAGAACTACCTCCTTTTTCGCACTCGGTATAAAATCAAACCCTCTTTCTAGTGATTTCGAATTTCGAATACCTAGGCCGTCATTCTTTAATTAATACGGTAAGTAGGTAAGTACATCGCTAACGTGCAATAATATTGCACGTAATACTTACCGCAAAAATCAAATAAGTAATTAACAAATCATATTGGGTGAAAAGCGAGATATTTGGTGATACTCTTGTTATTTTCTGTTTGTTGACATTTTCCGAATTAAGGTTGGTGTGGGTATGTTTGAATTACGGATTTATACCCAAGTAATTTATTTTCTGAACCTATTATCTTTGCTATTGTTTATGACTTCAAAATATGCCGAACTAGCCAATACAGAGGAACTATTTTATTGTTAATTTACCGCCTGTAGATACAGCAAAATCTATATTATGAATTAGTGATTGAATTGAATATTTTTCTATGGGATGTTAATGATTCGGTGATTCCTAATGTAGTCAAAGACGGGTGAAAGTAAGTTTTTCAGGTCCAACATAGTGCATGATGGACTTTTTCGTATTGTATCTCTTACAATACGAAAAAGTCCATCATGCTCTATGATTTCCCTAACACAATTATTATAATGATTACAAGTAATGTCTCGGCGCCATGCTTCCGACGCGGCGCTCCCTGCTGACGCAAGCTTCCTCACCACTCCCGTGTCTTCTGGGCTATAACTCCCATAGAGCGTGTAATTTGTTCCTTAGTTCACCTTGATTTAGGGTACCTACTTCCTTATCTATGAATTACATCTAAATCGTTGCAGGAAGATGGAGCTCCGAAGGTACGCTCATTGAACACTATTTAGCTACCTACCGTAAAACGGGACTATTTGGTATTTGTGATATATTTGGGACGAATAAAGGAACTCGAACTTAAATATTAATGTGAGTCGCTGGGTAGTTTAGTTTAATTTCACTAGGTTTTCCGCACGGAGGCTTAACTCACGCTAGCGCAGAGTCGAATCGACGCGACGCGTTTATTTTTCCACCTACAGCAAATTCGTCTCTATTGTACCAATATTTAAGTGCCACTCAACTCCAGCCGAGCGTGGATGCGCGAATGCGCGCGTCGCGTCAACGCGCGTCGACGTGCACCAGTGTGAGATGAGCCTTAGCCTCACAATTGGGACATTTTATACGTGATTTTTGATTCCCCTAAACTGTCTTCCAACCATCCCAAACTGTCCCAGAAGGCCAGCAATCCACCAAGACTGCTGAATGCTTCTGAAAAAGATTTATCTAATTTCAGATACCGTGCCGACGCGTTGGTCTGCTATACTATTGCTCAGCACGTGGTGGGGTGTTTCTTCAGCCATCATGCAACCCCTGCACAGTGGGCTGTCAATTATAATACCTATTTTAAAGTAGTAAAGTAGTTGAGCGTGCAGTGGTTGGGAGTCGCTGAGTAATTAAATATTGTAATTTTCTGAATTCCAGGATAGTCAGCCGTCTACGCTCTACACACAGTTACACACAGGGACTCCCGGCAGATATTTAAGATCCAATTCCTTGGTCGTCTCAAATATTGCAAAACATCCGTTTTACTGTATGAGAATTATTTGACGACGACCATAATCGGCATGTGATTATTAGGGTTCAGTACCCAAAGAGTAAAAACGGGACCCTATTCTATTACTGAGACTTCGCTGTCTGGCCGTCCGTCTGTCCCCAGGCTATATCCCATTAAGGACGCGACTCATGTGAAATCCCTTCCGATTGAATAGTTTTCTTCATAGCCGGTATCAAATAGATCTTTAAACAATAATTAATGTTATTGTACATGATACAAGAAGTGTCCCCTTCATTTCAAAAATAATAAAAAATAACTTTAAATACCACTATTATACAGGCAAAGTTACCCCTGTTTTACAAAATAAATCAGTTTTTCTTCTAAATCCTTAACCGCTATATTTTCTTATAGGCATCATAATATTAGAAAATACAATACCTAGAACCCCTTCATCGTATTTTATAAAAATATTATTTTAATCTTCGTTAATTATTGATTTTACGAGAAATTGTAGATTTTTTCACGCAATTCCATCTCGCTCATTTATATGCAATCGGACAAGGACCGTTGATTATCATCTATCGCCGCCTTAACCGCGACAATTGAAATTTTCACAGATGATGTATTTCTGTTGCCGCCAAGATCAATGTCAAGAAATATACTAAAACAAAATTAAACAAACATTTATTGGAGTCTCCCATACAACGTGACTTTTTAAATAAAAACGTAACGCTACCGTGACGTATCTTTACCACTGGCGCCATGTACTGTGATAAATTAGCGTAAGTTGTATATTTTAGGATTCGGTATCAAATTGTGATAATAGTACGGAACCCTTCATGCGCGAATTCGACTCGCCCTTGACCGGTTGTTTTTATTCGCATAGTCAACTAGGAACCTTAAATGCGTAGGCAATCTTTGCCCACCCTGTAGATTTATCTATAACATTGGTTATTACCCGCTACCCGTTGTTGCTGTAACAAGGGGGGGGGGGTAACCTACGCCACTGTGCTTATCAAACTAATTATTAGGTATGAAAACTGAATATAAAAGAGATGCTTTGATTTCTTGTCTCAATCACTAATTATAGATTTAAGGAAGACAACGCTGTGCTGTTACATTTTCTTTTTTTATTTTCAAAACCGACGCGAAAACAAAACGTAAGTTTTACTTTTTTTTAATATTGTAATGTTTTCTAGATTAGAGGCTTTGTGTCGTATATCATTAGTGGAAAAGGCTACCTAAGTTGACATGCGCTGCTATACTTAGCCAGGGCTAACTATTGTGTTACTGTCTACTAACTTTTCACGTTAGTTATTTAACTATCGTGGAAAGTCGTAACTCTTGTCATTGGTCTTGCACTGACACAAATGTCAGTGCACAACGCAAGTCAACCTTAGGTTGCTAACCGTTAAAATAGTTCTTTTGGTAAATGAGGCTTAAAGTTTTTTTTGTCATTGATTTTCATAACACTCCTCAATTTTTTGAAAAGCTCAAGAATAAAAAAATATCCGATTGACCCCAAATCGACGCCGAATCTAAAATCCAATCCAATGATATAAAATAACTCATTTTAGTCAATGCGGGGCTTTAGCAATGTACCCTTTCCACTGACGATATCCTTACTTATTCCTTACTAATATTATAAATGCGAAGGTACCTTGGTAACGTATATCTATCTATCTATTACGCTTTCACCGCTTAATTGATTTTGATGAATTTGTTCTTTAAATTGTATAAAGATAGATGGGACCTTGGAGACAACTTTTTATCCTGGCCCGAGGAAACGGGACTTACGTGACTTACATGAGTTACGTTACTTTACGGAACCGCGGGGCGCAGCTAGTAATGAAATAATTTCAATAGTTTCAAACAAATAAAATAAAAAAGAAAGTTGGCGACATTGAGTCTCCGTCTTTACAGCTTGATTATTGTTAAATTAATATTGGCTTATACAAAACTCTTCATAAAACGTGTTTTTTCCGCAACGAGTAGCTACTACTTTTCGTTGCATGTATCCATGGTCGGACCCTCACTGTGTTCTTACGTCAGTAATCATATTTTATCATCACCATCACTTTCTACATAGAAATATAGGTAGAACTTTTGTTTTTGACGCGTTAGTGGAACGTCGTCCTGAATTTTTATTTTTACAAAACATAATTTTATTGCGTTTAAAATGTTTAATTTCGGCGGTGTTGTTATCAATTTAGTTACGCGAAGTTCAACCAGTTAAGTGAAAATAAAAATACCAGTGCCAAACACGAAATTAGCACGTTACAAACAAATGTTCCATGGGGTTGGAGAAAAATCGTCGCCATTTTTTCTACGGCCTTCACGCATTGAAAATTATTTCAAACGATTACAGTATAATAGTGGTAGTTCACTGTTATACGAGAAATTGGCTAAATTGTCCTATATTGCTGACAGAAGCCATAACTAAGAAAAATAATAGAAAAAGAAATATAGGTACTTGCCTCTGTATAGACCTACATGATTAGTCTCCGCCCCGTACCCATCTCCAAAATCTTCAGGAATAAATAGGAAATAATCTCATTCGTACCTACTGGTAACAAAAGGCAATTTATAATTTTCTTTCATTCATTATTATTACTCCCAGTTGATACTAAAACAGTAGGTAATAAGGCGATGTTACAGGCTTTTAGATACCTATTGGTAGTGAATTTAAGTTTTGCCTACTAAGTACACGTCTCGAACAAACCCTTTTCGGCTTAAATGAAACATTCTATAAACAAGTTTAAAACAATAAGCTTGTAAGTACCAACTTACAAGCTTGTTTACGTCCGCGATTCGACCTTGAAAGGGCACGTTTTATTGTTGTCACTGAAAATTATTATTTATACATTAGCATGTTGATTATTCATGATAACTATCTCTTTAATTGATTTGACTACCTAGACTAACTACGTAAGCAATGCGATGGGTATATTTAGATATACCTACACGATAGAAATCTTATCTTCAGTGACTTATCATTATCGCGCACTTGAATTAGCAATAAGTACCTTACTTAAATAATTAATAAAATTTTATATTACATGCACATCTGCAGAAGGTGAGGTTATAAGGTTATTTATTATAGTACAGGTTTTTATTTATAAGGTTTTTATTTTTGTTTGATTTCAAATAAGTATTTCAAAATAGTGGAAAAGTTCAAACGTTTTATTCAAACGTTCAAAGTTGTAACGTTTTATTATTATTTTTATTCTACGTGATTGAAATGAAATTACATCAAAGTATGAAAGAAATATTTATTTAAATTAAATGAGATTACATTGCACTTAAATATTAATCAAAATCGATTTATTATTTTAAAATTATTCTATTAAAACTTTAAAAAATATACTATTATGATTATGCGGCCGATGCAATGCAATGTTCCCTTTTGTCATAACATATAACTCCGGGGTCTGCTTTCCTACGTTTACGCCTCCACTGAGCACAATCTTCCGCATCCCTTGTCTTGTACTGAAAAACAATTAGCACGAATACAACGCGACGAAGTCGAGACATAATTTCTCGGGATCATAAAAAGTATAATATCTAGTATATCCGTTGTCTAGTACCCATAGTACAAGCCTATTGCTTAGTTTGGGGCTAGATTGCGCTGTGTGCAATGTAGTCAATTATTTATTTATTTATGTTGTAAGACGTGAATAAAGCCGTCGAAATGCGAAACTTAACGTCTCGCCAGTCGCGCGAAGAACAGCCCTACCGCGTAACTCGAGAAATACGATGATGTCGATTTGAGAATACGATGATGTCGATAACGGGGTTGGAAAAAGCTACCGCGCAAGGATCGAGCCAAAAATGTCGACGTTAAAGCTGTACTTTTTAAATAATCTTAAAATAGAATATGCAAAATTAGTGTAAGGTATATTACAAGACAATATTATGTTTTTAAAAAACGTTCGAATTTTCGGGGCTTACTTAACGACGCAATAAACATTTTTTAAACTTATTGACGCACATCAATAAGTTTTATTGCTCACTTTGTTTTTTTTCTTTTTAGAAAATGGGGAGACTGTTTACTTTTTTCCTGGCAATGCTGTGCATAGCTGCTACTGCAGTCACAGCTCACCCTAGCTGGACTCGTAAGTACTCAGCCTTGCCTCTGTTTACACAATTATGATTAGATTTTGGTAGGTTGTACTTGTACGTAGGTACATATATTAACTTACCACCTACAATCCCAGATGTTCTCTCTCTCTCCTACGGGTAATATTTCCATCTGGTGATTAAGCCTGCGTCTAACAATGGTTTAAGCTGTGCGATGATCATTGAATACTTAGTAATGATCCGTCAGCCAGGAAAATTATTTTATAGACATACTTATGAAGGTAACCTTAAGTGCGAATACGACTGGGACCATTTACCCAGTGGTAATGTTGATAATGGGTTCAAACGGGAATAACCACTAAAACATGTGTGTTTTTCTTTTAGGTGATCCAAAGAACACATTCACACTAGTAACTCGCGCGCAATGGGGCGCTACCCCCCCTCGCTCAACCACGCGTCTGGGCACGCCCGTGCCTGCAGTCATCATCCACCACACCGCTGTGCCTGGGCCGTGCTTCACCAGGGCCGCCTGCAGTCAAAGCATGAGATCTGTACAGAACACGCATATGAACGTCAATGGATGGGCCGATATTGGTTACAAGTGAGTCTTGCGTATTTCAGTTAAACCCGGATAACATAGTTTTATTATAGTCATTTATTTTTGCATATGAAATTATACCTGCCAACGAATTTATATTACTAGAACTAGAGTGTAAAAGAATAGCTAAAAAGTGATCCGCGGGAAAGGGCAATTACACTATTAGAAAGGGATTAGCAAGGGACCTCATCCTCCTCCGATGAGGGCATCCCTCATCAAGGGACCAATTCCTCATCGGATCGGACCGATTTTTTTGTGCTTTTTAGTTCCACGTGCGCATTCCAGTAATATAATTTTCTTTGTTCTTGCCACTTAAGTAATTTTTAGTTTTTTCTATCTAACCTAGGGTTGCCAACCGTACTATATTAGATAGTATTGTACTATATTTCAGGTCTACGTACTATATACTTTTAAAAAAACAGTACGCAAAAACACTATATTTTTAACATCAAAATTTTTTCAAAGTTACTTTTATATTCTGGCTTTGTGTGAACTCATCTTGAATACTCTATAATATTAAAAATTAAAAAACCGACTTCAAAAAGAAACAAAAAATAATTTAAAAAACAGCCAAAAAAAAAAGAATTGATAAAAATGACCAAAATAACCTCTACATAGGTACAGTGCCACCGACTAATTAATCTGTTTTGCCATCTGAAGTCGGGCAGCCAAACTAAGTACAAACCAACCAGTAAAACTGCCCGACTGTTTTTTAAGGCTGTTTTTTAAATTATTTTTTGTTTCTTTTTGAAGTCGGTTTTTTAATTTTTAAATTATTTTTTTATTTTACCCTTTTTAGTATACCTACCTACCTAAAAACCAACAATATTGTTACCGTAATTTTAATTATTGAGGAGTTTGCTGATGAGAAGGTGGTTTCAGGTGCCCCATCAATCTGTACTTAGTTCTTTAGGGGTCTATTCTTTTTGGTAGAAGTTCAAAAATGAGGAATTTATTGAATTCTGGGATGCTAGCCTGTCCATCATTCCGAATATACTCATCAGATCCTTACCAAACTTTCATGGGACCACCTCGGAGCTTTCACCTTTCCATTAAAAAAAGAACTATATCAATCGGTCAAGCCATCTTCGTGTAATCGATGAACAATTGAATTGAATACAGCGTTTTGAGAGGCATTCCCGGTCCTCACTTCGAAGATCCTTATCAGATCCTCATCAAATTTTTATGGGACCATCTCGGAGCTCCTACCTTTCCATTAAAAAAAGAATCATTTCAATCGGTCAAGCCATCTTTGAGTAATCGATAAACAACTGGATTGATTAATGCGTTTTGAGGGGCATTTCCGTTCATCACTCCGAAGACCCTCATCAGATCCACATCAAATTTTTATGGGACCATCTTGGAGCTCCCACCTATCCATTAAAAAAAGAATAATCTTAATCGGTCAAGCCCTCTTCGAGTGATCGGTGAACATACAAAAAAAAAAAATTATACATACAGACGAATTGATAACCTCCTCCTTTTTTTGAAGTCGATTAAAAAGTAGTGTATTGGCGAGAAGAAAGAAATAGGGCAAACATCAATTTAATAAAAATGAGCTGCTTATGACTATAAATTTAAATATAGGATGTACCTAAAGAAGCATTAGAAACATTTATAAAAGAATAGAAGCTACTTATTGAAAAGTGCCAGAAGTGGATACCACCAAATATAGTTTTAATAGAAATAAATAGGTTTAATACAAAAAGTATGTCGGGTTTTCTTTGACATTTTGTATTTTTATCTTTTGCAATCAGTCGGCAAAAATACTATATTTTTTTTGGATGTACTTTATTTTTTAGCTTTATACTATACCTATTTTTGGAAAAAAGTGTTGGTAACCCTAATGTAACCAAAGATCACACATCAAAATCGAAACAATATTTGAATACTAATTGTTATTTGGTCACTTTGCTCACAGCTTCGCGGTGGGCGGTAACGGTGAAGTGTACGAAGGTAGAGGCTGGACCAATGTCGGCGCTCATGCAACCGGACACAACTCGAATAGCATCGGCATTGTCTTCATTGGAAATTTTGTTTGTAAGTTTGTTGTTTTTCTTTTGCATTTTAAAACGTTATACTTATTTTATGGACTGAGTTTGCGTAAATGAGACATCTCTATTATATAGGTACCGGGTAAATTGAGGTAATTTTGTGACCTTTGTGACAACCCCACTATTTGGCAATCAACATGTCGTATCATAATTAAAGAAAATACTAGCGTGTAAGTTGAGAAACAAAAATACTAGTTTTGAAAAAAAAAAGAAAGAGCGCGAAGTATCATTGTTTTGATTAGGACATGATAAGGAAGACGTGCGGTTTCACAGTACAACACGTTCCTTTATAATAGCGAGAAAATTTTAAGTCGTAGGTTTCCAAATGGGTTGTGGGGTCCAAATGGGCCCAAAAAAATGAGACCCGTGCACAAGATGTCTGAGGGGGTATTCAAAGAGTTTCGGCCCGATATCGAAGATTGGAAACGTTAGGCCTTGCTCAGTGCGATTCAGTATAACAGAGACAGGCAAAGTTATTTCTGGGGGATGTGAATCCACACTGGAAAGACTGCGAAACGTCGGACATTAAAAATATTTATTACTTATAATAAAAGCAACGTGTTTTAACCCTAAAATTAGTTTAAAATAGGTAGAAGTTTGTAATCCTACATACAACTTAAGCAGGAAACTATAGTCCATTTTTTTAAACAAGATACCTATTCTGATAGCGACATATTCAGAACACTTTTGGCCCTAATAAAAAGGCAGAGGCATAATATAATTATAAATCTTTTCCAGCAACCGCACCTCCAGCGGTTCAGGTGACCGCAGCCAGGAATCTGATCGCATCAGGAGTGAGGCTTGGTCACATCAGGAGCGACTACCGGTTGAACGGCCACCGGCAGGTCGGCGCGACGGAGTGCCCTGGACTCAGGCTGTTCCAGGAGATACAGACTTGGGACAGATTCTCTTGGTAGAACCAGGACTTTATGATGTACCTAGAACCAACAACCAACTAGCTTCTCATGGTGACTAAAGGCTGGCTGCTACTTTCGCTAACGAATATGTATTGCCAACGAAAGAGGTAGTACGGTTAACCTTTTGGGACTAAATTTTGGATTTTTAATTGTAATTAATTATTTTATTTGTTAGAAATGTAATTTGTACCTTAATTGAAATAAAATAATGAAATGAACCAACGTGGAAAGAACATTAAATGTAAATATTCTGTATTAAATTATTTCTCGCTAAGGAAATGTCCTTTTATTAACCGACTTCAAAAAAGGAGGAGGTTCTCAATTCGTCGCGTATATATATATATATATATTTTTTATGTTCACCGATTACTCGAAGGTGGCTTGACCGATTAAGATGGTTCTTTTTTTAATGGAAAGGTGGAAGCTCCGAGGTGGTCCCATAAAAATTTGGTGAGGATCTGATGAGGATCTTCGAAGTGAGGACCGGGAATGCTCCTTAAAAACCTGTATTCAATTCACTTGTTCACTGATTACTCGAAGGTGGCTTGACCGATTAAGATGATTCTTTTTTTGATGGAAAGGTGGAAGCCCTGAGGTGGTCCCATAAAAAAGACTTCAGATGATAAAACAGATTAATTAGTCGGTGGCGCTGTATGTAGGGGTTATTTTGGTCTGTTTTATCAATTCTTTTTTTTTGGTGGTTTTTATATTATAAAATTATTTTTTGTTCTTTTTTAAGTCGGTTTTTTAATTTTTAATTTTTTTTTTGTAACTTGCGGTCCAACCGCGTCTTCTGTCGTAATCGGCATCGGAATCCCACTGCGTAGGTAAGTAAAGGAATAACCTGCGCGAGTCGAACCATAGCGTTAATTTGCATGCATTTGAATGCGAAGTCATCAAATTGAAATCGGAAACCCGGTAAATATTAGGGGTTAAAGTATGAAATTGCCGATTTGTACTGAAAATCTTAATTGTTTATTTTTTAAATTTTTAACAAATTTATTTAATCAAAATAGTTGACATTATTATCTATACATTGCTGCCATCTAATGGGAAGGTTATTAATGCCTTTGCGATAGAACTCCGACGATCTAGACTGCACAAACTGTGTAAAAGCATTTTGTACTGCCTCCTGGGAAGAAAACTTCTTGTCACGTAGATAATTGTCCAAATCACGAAAAAAATGGTAGTCCGTTGGAGCAAGGTCTGGTGAATACGGAGGATGACGAATGGTTTCTAAGTGCAGTTCCTGAAGGGTCAAAATGGTTCCTCGTGCTGTGTGAGGTCTCGCGTTGTCGTGGAGCAATAATGGTGAAGATCGATTCATGAGTCGGGGCTGTTTTACTGCTAGTTTTGTCAACATGGTTCGGAGTTCGGCACAATAGACATCTGCCGTAATTGCTTGACCAGATCGAAGAAAACTATAGTGAATAACACCATGCTGAGACCACCAAACAGTTACCATTACCTTTTTATTGGTAAGTTTTGCTTTAGGACACTGTTGTGGTATTTGACCTGGGGTCAGCCATTGCATTTTTCTTTTCCGGTTATCATAAAGAATCCACTTTTCATCACATGTTACAATTCGCTCCAATATTCCTTCATTTCTGTACCGGTTCAACAAGGCAACACAAGTTTCAACACGCGTTTCTTTCTGCAGATCAGTCAAATCATGAGGCACCCATTTTTCGTATTTTTTTATTTTATTGATTTAACGCAAGTGAGTCAATAAAGTGGGTAAGGTAACGTTAAACCATGCCGCTAATTCCTGGGTAGTTTGACTAGGATTGGCTTCCACTATCTCTCTTAATTCATCGTTATTCACCTGTGTGGGCGGTCTTCCTCGTGGCTCGTTCTTTAAGTCGAAATTTCCATCACGAAAGCGTTCAAACCAAAATCGCACGGTGCGTTCATTAGTAGACCCCTCTCCAAACGCAGCATTGATATTGCGGGCTGTTTCTGCCGCGTTAGTTCCGCGTCGGAACTCGTATTCAAAAATCACACGAATTTTCCCAGTATCCATCTTTCTTGTCTAAATTGAATAACAAAAACAATTGAAAGTCGATATTCAAATGTTTCACATTTTTTAAAAAAAGAACATCACAGAAACCATTTGAAAAAAGTTTCATTCGAAAACCTCAAACCATGAAGATTCTATGTCAATTCAAAGAACCTATTGCAATAAAACGGCAATTTCATACTTTAACCCCTATTATTAAACAAAATCGCTAAAACAGACAAAATTTTGGTCTCATGAGTTAGATAATCAACGTCAGCGAAAATGTGACAAAAACTGAGTCTTGGAAAGGGTTGTTTGTGAATACGGTCCAATAAAAAAAAAAGGTATTTAAAAAAAATAAAAAACCCGACTGCTGTTAAAACTGAAAAGTAAAAAACAAGACGATACCTAAAGGTAAAGAAACCTTAAAAATCGTCACAATTTGGTGTCATTATACTTTTCCTTTAAAAGGAGTCCCACCCGACTGCATCCACAATTTTTTAAGGCTTCTAGATGCGTCGAACGATTTTTAAGGTTTCTTTACCTTTAGGTATCGTCTTGTTTTTTACTTTTCAGTTTTAACGGCAGTCGGGTTTTTTATTAATATTAATATTAATATTTTTTTTATTTAACGCTTTTTAGTTATTAGAGATTAGATACAATCACACCAGAGAAACTCATTAACTCTGGATGTGTATACTCCAGTAGCGAGGACTCGAAATCGGTTAAAGATAGGCTATCTAAAAGCCTTCAATATTATAACAGCTATTCTTTTTGAGTTTTGCTGAGATAGCTATGAAGTAGGCAGGTATTCATCTTAAAATATAATTACCAAATCCGAAAACTTCGTCGCGACTGGTGATACAAAGGCTGGCGGTTTCTTGTCCTAGCGGATTAGCCTTGCTATCCATTATCCATAGCGCGACATTTCAAATTTTTAGTTCATTACTTATTGTAAACATAGTAATTGTTATTTATGTTATCTCTGACAAACTGACAAATTAAACATTCAAATTCCTTCAAACGTTGAAACTCGGCGTCAAAGTCAAATCGAAAAGTTTTTAAGTAACGTTCCGTTGTCTTTGCTCGGTTTTTATGGTCAAGACAAATCTTGCTTTGTAGCGTTTTAAATCTTTATTTTTATTTATTTATTATTTTAATGTACCCTATGTCACTCTCACGGTCATGACGAATCTAACGACGTATCGTTTATCTAAATTGGCCCAGCCGTTTAGGCCCTACGACGGCACAAAAATAGGTCACTTACATACATACATACATACACTCACGGCAAAAAAACATAACACTTCCTTTGGCAGTCGTGTAAAAATATCTAATTTAGCATGTCAGCCAAATTCACAGTAATTTTATAATTTTAATTTTACTATGTACATAATTTTAGTACCTTATACCCCTCATATTATAAGTCAGCCGTTTTCACAAATGACCCTAAAAGCCGTAACAGACGATCGAAATCGTACCGCACCGTACCTGTAAATGATATACAGACTATTATATATTTTGTGGCCGGCGCGGGCGCCACAGAATAATAGTCGCACATAAATACTATCCTTATTAGTAACAAATACCATAATATGGTAATATTATTACTAATACGGTCAGGAAAGACGATAGCAACTGTCTATCAAACTTTCATTTTATCCGTACCTAGTCTTGTACGGAGCAGAGACGTCAACATCCTATCTCGAGCAAGAACAGAAACTGAATGCATGGGAATCTCTTGGAAGGATCGAGTCATGAACGAGACTGTACTAAAGTCTGTTGGACATCCTAGCGTTAGTTATTGGTCTCTTTAACATTCCGTCAGAAAATTATCAACAATTTTCGATGAATCCGACAGGAATTTTCATTTTAGCTCGTATTTACCCCTTAAACAGAGGCGGTTGCGGTGGTTAGGTCATGGCCACCGTATGGAGCATTCTCGTTGGCCACGCCAGACTCCTTTCAGAAATTGCAAACGCTAAGCGACCGGTTGGTAGGTCGCAGTTGAGGTTCAAAGACAGTGTTAATTGCGACATGTCTGCTTTTTCTGTTGACCCGAAACTGTGGAAGACCCTCACTGAGGACTGTGACAACTGACGTAGGGTCGTTGTTGAAGGAGTTGTTAAGTAGGTACTCATAATACCGCGCCTTACTCATGTAAGGCGCGGCATTTGGCAAACAAACGTGCTACCAGCGCGCAGAGAACCCACCCCCGCCTTGGTGGTTCTTTTGTCTGCCAAATATGTGGTAAGTTAAGTAGGCATTGTCAACTACGGATAGGCCTTCTGAGACAAAAGAGAAGAGTTCAAGGCGCTGTTAAAAACATCGTTCGTAGATGACACGGGCCTATGATGATGATGATTAGGTACTAATATGGTGCGGCAAGCGGTGCGATCCGGACTAGATTCCATTGTCTATTAAAATCCCACAGGAACACACAAGGACTAAAGTGTAGTGTAATGAAAGTGCTACTGACACAGTTAACACATTCATCCTTAATATTATAAACGCGAAAGTTTGTATGTATGTAAGTATGTATGTGAGGTTGTTACTCTTTCACGCAAAAACTACTGAACCGATTGCAATGAAACTTAGAATATAGGAAACTGGATACCGGGAATAATACATAGGCTACTTTTTATCCCGATATTCCCGCGGGAACGGGTCTTACGCGCTACTAGTTTTATTATAAATGTAAGTATAGGTTAGGTATAGTTAAGGTATATATTTATGGGCCTTTGTAGTTTGAAATAAATGAATTTATTTATTTTATTTATTAATTCTGTAAGGGTGGGGCGTCTGCATGCGTCGTCCTAGCCGTGACGACTTTTACTATCGCCTATTCTCTGTTATGTTATAGAAACTCGATAGAAACTTAAATTTCAGTACTTATTATTTAGCGAACGATTTGAAACTAATGGAAGATAAAACTCTTTTGTTCCTTTATCGCTCATTTTATATCCAAAAGCGATCGTCTAGCTAAATCTTATATCGATTTTGACCGATAACCATAATTACCTACCTAAATATATATTATAAGAGATTATCATATTATTAAGTATACCTAATTAATATTCATTATCACCATCACCATAGTTAATAAAATAAAAAACAATATCTTGACTCTCTAAATACAGTAAAAATGTTAACTAGGTACTTCTTAAAAGAAAAGACTGTTACGTTTAAAAATAATAATATAAAAACCGACTTGAAAAAGGACAAAAATAATCACTTCATACAGTGCCACAGACTTATCGGTTTCGTCATCTGAAGTCGGGCAGCCAAACTTCAGATGACGATAAGCCGGTACGTGGCACTGTATGAAAAAGTTATTTTTGTTCTTTTTTTAGTCGGTTTTTGGTGAAATAAAAAAATTATTTAATTTAATTTTTTTTTATTTCTCCCTTTTTTAGTGTAAGTACATCGCTACCTACCTACAGTTCGACTGCCACTAAAAATCAACAAAATTGTCACCGTATTTTTAATTATTGAGGAGTTTGCTGATGAGAAGGTGGTTTTAAAGTGATTCATCAATCTATATTGTTTTATCCTAGTCCTTTAGAGGCCAATTATTTTTGGTCTAAGTCCACAAATGAGTCATTTGCTGCATTCTGGGATTCTATCCTGTCCATCACTTCGAAAATCCTCATCAGATTCTCACCAATTTGGGACCACCTCGGAGCTCCCACAGTTCCATTAAAAAATAACCTTCTCAATCGGTCAGGTCATCTTCGAGTAATCGGTGATAATCCCAGAAAAAATATATACCTACCCGACGAAGAGAACCTCCGCCTTTTTTTGAAGTCAGTTAAAAATTTACCTATTGTATTGTGGGCCTAGGCCCACAATACGCCCAGGTCCACAATACGTCTATTCTGCAAACTATTGAATCTACCATATCACCCTTGACGTACATCTATGGCTTAGCTTTCGGTACTGTGTGAATGGTTTATTTCATTGCACAATACTAAGTTGATTCCTTAGTAATTGTACTTATATAAGGGATAGTCCCTAAATGTTGACCTAAGCCCTAAATACTAAGAAATTTGTACTAGATTACCAGTTATTTACTACGATATTTAAGGAAAATCTGTTGTAATCTGTTTATAATAACGAGCAAAATAATTATGTTTGTATTGATTATATTTCATGTTTTGTTAGTTAAGTACCTACCTACCAAACAACTACGTAGTTATAAAATTACTAGCTGTGCCCCCCGGTTTCACCCGCGTAAGTCCCGCGGGATTATCGTGATAAAAAGTAGCCTATGTGGTATTCCCGGTATCCAGCTATATTCCAAGTTTCGCTGCAAACGGTTCAGTCTTAGAGTATACATAAGCAAACCATAGAGCGCGCCTATGGGTATTTGCCTACTGCGCAAAGTGTAATCAGATGCTCTATACATAGATATTCAAATGTTGAGGTTAATAGTGATCCGCGAATCATTTTTACACCGCGGCACTGAACATTTCACCATAATTATCAATTCCCGTAACCCTAGGTGAATGATGACATCGTTTTTGGCATTTTTGACTGTTCATACTCGCATACCAGCGCTCTATAGCTTGCTTGTGTATGTATACTCAAAGGGTTGAGCGGTTTTTACGTGATTGAGTAACAAACACTGATACACACATATACACACCCACACCATACTTCAGCTTTATAATATTAGTATGATAAATAAGTACATAGTAGACTTTTGAACCAATAAATAATGCAATACACACAAAACAATATAGCCCCAAAATTAGCACTAGGCTTGTGCTAGACAACGG
Organism: Idaea dimidiata; assembly: GCA_949358125.1. Taxonomy (NCBI): domain Eukaryota; kingdom Metazoa; phylum Arthropoda; class Insecta; order Lepidoptera; family Geometridae; genus Idaea; species Idaea dimidiata. Next base: position 15,653,998 of record OX442335.1, on the reverse strand, counting down.
ATATACTAATAGGCACTACACTACACTATGATACTTTGGAGCGTTATTTAGGCGTTGAAAAATGCTCAAAATAAGAAAAATAAGTAAATCTAAGCAACTCGATAGGGATTTTAAAAAAAAGAGTTAATTTTCATAAAAGTTTTTCAAGACGAAGGTGGGACTTTAGGAAATTCATATCCATTCCATTGGTATTAGGTAGTGGCAGTTTTCCTTAAAATTAGGAAGGAAGTTATTGATTGTAATGTTATTTCTTCTATAACGTAAACAGATGTTGTCATTCTTTCTCTGAAAACGAGTTCTCTTCGGTCAGTCATCTCATCATCTCACTTACAGAGGTAAAACCCCGGGGTCTGGAAACTGTTAAACATGCGTTGGTTCTAGAAATATTTTAAAGGAAAAAAACGCGTAGGTAGCTAATTGTTGCGTACTCATGAATAGACATGAATTTTGAGGGGGGTACTTCTAAGATATTTTTTATGGTTTTTGAATCTTATCTTACTTCTTATCTTACTAATATTATAAACGCGAAAGTTTATATGTATTGTATGTATGGATGTGAGTTTGTTACTCTTTCACACAAAAACTACTGAACCGATTGCGATGAAACTTGGAATATAGGTAGCTGGATACCGGGAATAACACATAGGCTACTTTTATTCCAATATTCCCGCGGGAACGGGACTTACGCGGGTGAAACCGCGGGGCGCAGCTAGTATTTATATACTTATTAAAAAACAAGCTAAGCCCCGCGGTTTCACAAGCGTAAGTCCCGTTCCCGCCGGAATATCGGGATAAAAAGTAAGCTATGTGTTATTCCAGGGATCCAGCTACATTCCAAGTTTCATTGCAATCGGTTCAGTAGTTTTTGCGTAATTGAGTAACAAACATCTAAACATCCAAACACACACACTTTCACATTTATAATATTAGTAGGATAAGTACACCACCCACGGTGATTTCTAACATACTTACTAAAAAAGAGGCCCTGGGTACCTACCATACGCCCAAAAGGCTGGCTAAATTGCCTCTTTGGATAGCACACTACCTATTCGTTGGCCAGTGCAGCCCTTCCTTTGGTCACCAGACACCGTAGCTAAAAATACTTCGAGGTATACTCGTACCTACCTATGCCCACGATCATAAAAAATGGTTGTTCCATTTGAATAGCATTTATTTAATTTTGTCTAAGGTTTTCGCGATTTTGCATAATAATACAATATATACGGTGGTTTACTCGCGATTTATTTAATGACGGCATTATTTTAAACGACCGAGCATTCATTTATTAGCATTGATTTATTATCAAACTAGCTGTTACCAGCGACTTAGTCTGCGTAGAAATAGTGCACATCCGATTTTTTCGTTCATTACTTAAGTTCTACTAGTTGGATTTCGATGTAAAGTATACCACGAGGTTTCTCAAAAATAGAACTATCGAATATTGAAAACAGATTTCAATCAGATTAGTAGTTTTTATTTGTATATGTATAAGGAACAAACAGAGAAACAGACAGACATGAATTTTAAAATTATATAAATTTGTTTTACTACTTTTCCTAAGTAACCTAGACAACTTTTTTTTACTTCCAAGTATAGACTTTTTGTCCTCTCTTCCTTTATTATAAGTATACCTAAGTAGAAGTAGTAGTAGAAAATATAATAAATAGAAGATATGAATAATAATATTATAGAGTATAGAAAATAAGGATCTTGGGTGCTATAAGTACATACATAAATTAGTAAACAGAAATATTTAAAAACAATTTAGGTAGGTGCCTCCCTGTTCGAATGTTTTTGGGTATTAGTAAAATACTTACATAGTACCTCGTAAAGAATTTTGGTCACGACTAGCACGAAAAAAATCTATCTTCTTCCGTCCCTGTCCCAGTTTATTTTCGGTCGGGCCTCCTCGTATCTCTTATCTACTTAGATTAGCAATATACAGTTCATCGACCACTTATTATAAGTATTAAGAAACAATAAAAAATAAAGCAACACATTCGCTACTTAATATTTTGATTATTTTATCTAAAATTTAATTTGATTAAAACATAAGAAAAAATAACTTAATGTTAATTCAGTGATTTATTTTGTTTTAGGCGACCTTATCGCTCAAAGTAATCTCTTGATAGCTTGATACTCAAGTTATTAACCTATCTGTAGCAACGGAGTGTTCTAGTTAGGTCCAAAACGTACGTCCAAAGGGGTAATTAAATAGATCAAAATTTCATTTATTATTCCAATCAATTTTCAATTAATTTACAATTTTAAATTGCCAATAAACTTTCAATTTTAAATTTCTAATCAATTGTCTATTTTAAATTTACAATCTATATTCAATTTCCAATCTATTTCCAATTTTCATTTTGAGCGTATTGTATGCAAATGTAGGTAATGATGTTGAAGAACAATTCTAATAAGTACAAGAATAATTATTATCCTCCAGGCAGGATAGGTTAGGTTAGTTTAGGTTATTTCAAACTTACGGCTCATGGCGGCGGACTTACGGCTCATGGCGGCGGACTCGGGGGAGTTCGTCGCCGGAATATGAGCCCGAGACGGCGGCGGCGTGTCCACGCCGCCTCTCGACGCTGGTTTTTCCCGCTCACCAGTGGGTTTCTTTGGAGTTGGGGTCGACGGGACCACCCGCCGCTGGAGCTCGTCGATGATCCTCCGAAAGGAATTCCGACGAGCTCCAGCAACCGCGGAGCGCTGGACACCGAGGGGTTTAGTGGGTAAACCCTGGCCGCCCACCATCTCAGGCCAGAGGGACCCCCACACACCGGGCCGCTCTCCCCCGGGAGCGGCCTGATGGTCTTAAGGAGATTCCCCTCGTAAAAAAAAAAAAAAAAAACAAAACTTGAAGTCTCAGCTCATATGACGGATATTATAATTTACCTAATAATTATAATCACAAGTAGATGAGTGATTGACCACTATCTCACCTGGCAGGTAAGTGACGGTATATGGTCTAAGATGTAACTCGGTGTAAATCAGCAGAGCCTCATTAGCCCGATTTTCGTATCTGAACATAAACAAGAACTCTTGGACATACGGTGTGCTGGCCTATGATGGTGGATACTCTTTTGCATCGAAAAGATAACCAACCTGTACCTTCCACAACACAAACATCGAAGCGACGCAGGTGACGCGCGGGGCTCTCCCTTACCAACCTACATTGATACTCAGATTATTCTAAATACGAAATCTCGTAGTAGTAGGTACTTTACTTATTAAAATACCTACAGCGATATCTCTTGCTACAAATACATGGAAATCCACTCGGACAATTCAGTGTTGTTGCATTTACTTTAGAATTAAGAGGTGTTACAAGTACCACTGATTAAATAACGATAAATAAATAACTTAATTAATTAAATAACTTTCTACGCGTACATTATAATAAGATGAAGATGATGGTTTATAGTGTTTTAGTGTTTTTTTTGTCATTTAGTATTATTTACGGTGTTCCTGTTCCCGTTGATTTAATGGGTAAGTAGATTTAATAAAATATATTATATTATAATTAATTATTAGGTATTCATTAAGCTTACCTAGGCTGTGCTACATTGGAAATAGCAAAAAAATACAATACGTGCGCAAGATAAGTCGCGTCAAAATCGCGCCATGTCTCCGGGCTTCTACTTTACGTCTACGAAAGAACGAACGAACGAAAAACAAAAACTCATCAAAGACAATCTGTTATTTTTCCGTAAACTTTTCAAGGCCATTCGAAAATTCGTAAACAAAAGTAACTCTACAGTGTCGCGAATTCAAAGAGTAATATAACAGTATGGGAAACGCGAATTCCTTTGACATAAACACAGAATAGGCCATATAATAGTTACAAAGAAATTAGCAACGCTACGAATGACGCTCTTCCGGTGCTATTTATAAATACGCATAATAGCCTAAATATACCATTAAAAACAGCACTGCAATGTCACTTTCCATCTGGTGATGTTAGGTTTAAAAATAAATTATAAAGGTAGGTACCTACCGACAAAGGCGTGAGATACGATTTGGCACCAAGCTGTCTGAGTAAAGATAGGTTATCTATATATATTTGTATCTAGACTGAACAGCACTAGTACCTACAACTGTATCTATACCTACGTATACACAGTGCACAATCAACTTTAATTCATGCTATTTGTGGCGTGGTAGTAGGCATCATTCATGCTTCAGAAGGCACGTTTAGTGGGTCCCATTTGTTATCTCTGATGGTAGTCGTTAGGTCAAGTTAGTAGGGTTTAGAGCGACTTGAAATATTTGACACTGAGTGAGCCAAACAACTACATGAAAATAAAAAAAATCGTTGGTTCCATGAACTTTATTAAGTGGAGTCACCTTGCCCAGCACCTATACCGCCTGCTCGTAGGGTAGTCAACCATGCTCATAGGAAATAACTAGTCAATGCGTTTGTAGCCAACAAAACCGTTTGTTTCCTTACGATGTACTCCTTCATCTTTTGCTTGAGTGGCAGATATCTTCGAGTTTCGTTCCGAAATTTTACTAATTATGAAATATTAATTATGCTGTCATAAATAGGCAATATGGCTCAACATAATTATTTAAGCATTGCAACCAAACTACATTGTCAGAGGAAAGGATAGTGCCTAGTAATATTCCCATTTGGTAAGTGGGTACGTAAATATAAAACGAAATCATAATAAAACTCGAATCATTTTATTTCAGCTTCGTACGACTTTCCATTCGTCAGTAGAGAAGATTGGGGTGCTGTGCCAGCAACGGTGCAACAGCCATTGAAGAAACCTGTGGACTACGTAGTCATACATCACACGTATATACCAGCAGCCTGTTCCAATACAGAGACATGCAAGGCTGACATGAGAGGCATGCAGAGATATCATAATAGTTTGGGTTGGGGTGATATTGGATACAAGTAAGTACTAACTAAATAGTGCAATACGTAGGTTGTACCTACTTGTAGACTAATAATTGGAAGCTTTGAACAAGAGTTTGAAATAAGAGCTGCTTTCTAAAGTTACCAACTGCAGGCCTACCGCACAAGTTCAAGCCGACGACGCCGCCGCCGCCGGGACGTCCGCACCGCGCAAAGAAATAACTTGCGCGTTGCAAACTACAGCGTTGATTTAAATGAGACGCCGGCGATTTGAACTGTCATTCAAATTAAGATCTCTTGAGTTGCCGGTGAAAATGACAGTTCAAATCGACGGCGTTAGCTTCAAACAAAGGCTGTTAATTGACAAATCTCGCGCGCAGACCATTCCTTTGCGCAGTGTCGATTTCTTGTCCCCTCAAGTCGATGTTGGTTTGAATTTGCGCGGTAGTTTTGCAGGACCCCATATACAGCACCTGTATTAGGTAGGTATATCTATCTTGTGGATAACGCAATTTCATAGTTACTATAAACAGAACACCAACATTGCTCTCTTGCGCAATCACCGGTGATTACCACGCTACGTCATACTATGTACCTCCTGCATAGTGCTTATGAAACTGAGTTATCCACTAGATAGTTAATACGGTTACAGGACGCAATACAATTTACCCACGTCACCTAAAAAGATCAGAGGTTAAGTTTGTGCGTTGATTGAGAGATATATTAATTATTTAGGACCGGACTTTGAATTATACTAATGTATGTGGTCTTACCTATCATAAACAACGTTACAACACATTTTACGCCTAAACCTACCTAAAACAAGAAGCTTTTAAAACCGTAAATCGGTTTAAAAATAAAAAGTTGGGGCCATGTTGGGGCTCCCTTTTTCGAATCGGTTTTTAAAAGTTACCTTTACCAATGTATTCATCATGCGTGATACATTGTTATTGATGATGATGAATGACTCAGTTACTTATCTAATTCATAAAATAATCCCGGACAAGATAATAATAAATTCATTATCTGTATTAATTGTTTAAAAACAACTTTAAATGTACTCGTAATTAGTTAATAGTCATCTAAGACCATAGACAAAATTAATACGACACAAGTGAGTGCCAGATTTTAAGTCTGCACGTGGTCAAAATCGGAACTAATCGCTGTCCGCTAACGAGGCTCACCAACTATTAGGTAAGCTGTGCCTAATGTTTGGCAGTGGGGCGCCCCCGGTCGTGTGCACACTTATCCGGCACGAACTCTAGTTACAATACCTATCTAGTAATAGGTGAATGAAGGTTGATAACCTTGCTGAACTCGAGGTAAAAAATATAGTACCTAAGTAATCTACTCATTTGCGTTAAGATGATAATTAATTGTAAACAAATTCAGAGAAGATTTTATTAATTACGCTGCTCTAAAAATCGTGCCGCATCCACCCTCGTCATATAAAGACTAGGTATACTACAGCGTAAAATAATACGAAGAGCGTACATATATATATACCTACTCTCTTCTACGGACGCTGCACCTACGTACCTATATACTTTTCTAGATTATACGCCCACTGTTTAGCCGAGGCGAAGACGTCTCGCGTCGCCGTAGCGTCGCTAATGTCTATTTTGTGGTAAATGTCAAAAGAATCGGCTCTCTACCGCGACTTATCAGTGCGCCTATAGCTTAGATCCGTCCTAGCCTCTGGTTGTGGCATAAAATAGCAAGATTTTGGTTTATGTTCAGCCAGAACTCAAAATCTCGCTCGGACCAATGTTTTTTCTTAAATAAACTATGATCCGCGCTAAAATATCGCTCTGTAAAATTAATCTACCGCGAAGAAACCCGCGTCTTAAAGTCACGTGGGTTAATCTAGAATAGCCCAACTATGAGCTTTAAATAGCTTGGAAATAAAATATTTTCGTTTCAGTTTCTGCGCCGGGGCTGAAGGCAGCGCCTTCGAAGGTCGCGGCTGGGACGTCGTCGGCATCCACGCCATGACAGCTAACAACTACAGCATCGGCATCTGTTTGATTGGCGATTGGAGAAGTAAGTCCACTTTTATGAGACAAACTGCCACATTAGTTGAAAAAGCGTACCAATATAAAATAGCAACCAACTCTAATCTATGCAAATTATGGTTTTGTAGTGTCTGGGATATAAGTATATAGGTATTCGAACCCGAATAGGTTACCAATTACTCATACTGAAACTTCTTTCACAGCGGAATTACCCCCTCAAGCCACCCTCGACACAACCAAAGCCCTCATTAACGTTGGGGTAGAAAATGGAGCTATTTCGGCCAACTACAAACTCATAGGACATCAACAAGTGAACCCTACAGAATGCCCTGGCAAAAGACTTGTAGAAGAAATCTCTACCTGGGAACATTACACGCCTGGATCTTTTATAAAACCTAACAACACTTATACCAAAGATGTTGTTTTATAAGGGCTATTATAGGTACCTACTTGACTTTTAGCGTGTTCTCATTTGTTTTTACGAAGCTCGATAATTTTGCCAGTAGGTACACCTATACCAGTATTCACGAAAAAAAAACATGAAAATATTTAGCTCCGTAAAAAAAAGTTTTTGTTGAAACTTTTGTAGTTCTACGGAAGAGAATGGGTCCTGGCACACAGGGCATCCTAGTTTAGGAGACAGTGTAGCATCTTAAGAAATAAAGTTAATTTTTGACATAAAATTATTTTTCATTACATTTTTAAGCCTTCTCCTTTACAAATCCTTCCGGAGATTATAAATACTTATAATCTCCGTGCGCACGTTCATTTACAGACACGCTAAAGCGCGCAACGTGCAACGTTTAATCGTGCCAACTTTTCCGACTACCTTAGAAATGAAGATATTAGTGCAAAACAGCCGGGTGGTTGTGAAAAAAAATCAATGTGCAAAACAAGTTTGAAAAAAGAAATCCTAACACTCATCAGCGGCCTTGAGTATACCTAACTCTGTTGCTAACAAATCTCGATTGCAATATCTAATTAAAATTTTTGTATTTCACGTAAGTTTTCACGGCATTCAGTAGCAAAAAGAATGAACTACCAACTGTAGGTATTAGTTACAGTTGCTAGTTTTAAGTGCCCACTATTTGTTAACATAGTTACATTTTACCGGGTAAAAAAAACACGATTAAGACCCGGTAAAATGTAACTTACAGCAACTGTAACTGTCTATAATAATAATTGTAATCCGTATCGCAAAAATCAATGATTTCAATTATTTTAATCGAGACTTGTTACCAACAGAGTCACATAATCAGATAGCAGGGCTTTAGTAACTTAACCTATACCCTTCCTATGCCACGGTCTACCAAGTAACCTCGGGCGTGTAAGTAAGTATTAGAACTATTAGGCAAATAATGTGTTCAGGTTACAACTTAAACCATGGTAGGCACCTATTCAAAGTAATTACAAAAGTATTCCAACTTTAGTCTGATAATAATGAGTCACCAAGATTCACCGTACATTTGTATGGTAGCTACATAGTCAACTGTAGGAACGCCGAGGCGCACTTACTACTAGGTATTCTGTAATACAACATTTCAAACTGTTTTGCTATTACCTTTTTAAAATAATCGGTTTCTACAATTAAGTATTATTAAACCTCTGGGTACATACCCCGATGTGATGGCATCCTTACATTACCTTTATAAATACCGGCGTGATGTATCTACAGAAAATAGTATGCTTAGTCGACTTCAATCATTTAGGTATCATTATTTACTAATAGCGTCCCGCGATTTCACCCGCAAAAGTTTCGTCGATAGATAAAGAATCGGCTGTAAATTAATTATAAGGGAGTCAGAGTTGGTATTCCGCTTTTTGTTTCTGTCTGTCTACTTTGAAAGTTCCTGTCACGGAAAAAGACAAAGCATGTTCTCTCTACTTCAACCTTACTCTACGTTTCTTAATAGGTGCCTTGGGGTTCTTTCAAGTCCATTAGGAGTCAAATAGGATGGAGGAGTCATCGTCCTAGGTTCACTTACCTAGATTGAACTTTCATGTCCAATCTAGGATGGTCGGACAGAAACAAAAGACGAACGGACAGAAAGGTCAGTAGGTAATAGATGGATCGGGATAAATATAATGTGTTTATAAGTACCTAAATGTGTTAATCGTGATCTCCAGCTATAGGCAAAATTCATCGCAATCGGTTCGGTCAGTTTTGAATGAAGGCGTCACAAACATACTTACTCACTTACAAACAAACTTTCATATTAGTAGGATGATGTCGGTGAGTAAACGGTTGGTGAAGCTGTAAAATTCTACACGTGTGAATTGTGTGTGTTAAGCTAGATGGATGATAAATTCTTTATTGTTATAAAAATTGGCCTTTACATCTAATTTTAGATGATTTATACAGGGCAAGCAATTTTTAATCTATGCTATTTATAGCATTGTAGTACCCAGAACATTGTTAGGTATAAAATCGCTCTTACGATGAAGGAAAACATCGCGAGGAGTGGGTTTCCTCACGATGTTTTCCTTCACTTAAACTTAAACTACGGCTTAGTTAGCTCCAGGCGTTTTGACCAATTCTTTTTTCTGGGCATGGCTGACTAGGCTGGAAGGGTGGTAAGACTATTCTTTATTGTACTAAAACAGAAATTTTAACATATTGTGTTGTGGTACATAGGGTTTCTCCTCTCACTAAAGTAAAACATCGTCTCAATTTTTCACAGTTACTATATTGAGCTTCTCTCGCAGTTTGTTAAGTTCGATTAATTCAGGTACATTCACCAAGTCTTGATAAGTAGCGGGGAAAGGACTCCACTGATTCCAGGTCTTGATTTCTTCAAAGAGAGTCTGTCCGGGACATTCCGTTGCTCTCACTTGCCTGTAAAAGTATATAATATAAGTAATGATAACCAAAAATTCTAGTATCCATTGGTGTCCACTTGTAAAGGAACCCGGTAGAGTAATTACTTGCATTATTCCCTATTTTTTACTATTTACTCTATATATACTTGTGTATGCCGTCGCCCACCCGGCTATAATGACATATATGGCGGACAAAAATTCCTATACTTTTTACGTCTTCGAACTCGCGTAACGAGAACAACCCTATGTTTGGAGCCATCATCTGACAATAACTGATTCCTGAAAGCGCCTAACAATGCTAAAGCTACGTTCGCATAGGCAAGAGGCTTGCTTAGCGCCTGGAGGCTACTGAGTCACCTAGCTAAAACGAAAGGTCGAAAAGTTCGCGACCGGCCGACCTGAGCGCTTGGCGCCTAGCTGTGTATCTCTGAATGCCAGCAACTAGGCGCTAAGCAAGCCGCCTGCCTACGCGGACGTAGCCTAACATGACCAAAGTTGTCGATCCTTCCCTGCTGACAATATAGTGATTACAATAAGTAGGTATAGCACATCCTGATAATACCGCGAGATCGGGACTGACGCGGGTAAAACCGCGGGGCGCAGCTAGTAATATCATAAACAAGAATAGTAGAGGCTTAACGTACCTGTGACCTAACAATTTGTAGCCTGGTTTGATGTGGCCTAATTCAATGCCTGTTGATATCAGTGCTTTGGCGGTTTTCATTTGTTCCGGTGGAGGAAGTGTATCTGAAATGAACGTGAACCTATAGCTTTGTTAGGCCACATATTCGTTGATCAAAGTTTTTACATAAACATTACTTCGAATTACTGTTCACCTAAACTTGTTTAAACAGACGCAGAAACTAGAAATCTAAATAGTAATAATCTAATGAAATATGTGAATGAATTTTATATGCGTAGGTATAGTACGTACAATGTATATAATCAACTTACTGTTCCAATTTCCAATTAAACAAATTCCAATGCTAACTGTGTTGAAATGCAGAGCATGAGCCCCGAGCGTGGTCCAGCCTCTACCTTCGTAAGCCACTCCGTCGCTACCCACGGCGAAACTAAAAGAAAATGTTTGTTAGTTTTATTTGTCACAGTTTATCTACTAGTTTTACCCGCGTAAGTCCCGATCCTGTGGCATCGGAATCAAAAGTACTGTCGATAATTTAGCTTTCTATTGGTGATAGAGTTTTTTTAAATCGGTCCAGTAGTTTCGAAGCCTATTCTTTTCAAACGAACAAATACATATTTTTCTTTATAATATTAGTTTAGATTTCGCTCGCCCCTATATAAATTTACTTACTTGTACCCAACATCCCACCAGCCATGTGTATCCATGTGATAATCTTGCATCCACCTCATGGCCGCATTGCATTTCTCTCTATTGTAGCACGCGTCTGGTATGTACGAGTGATGGATTACGACGTAAGGCACGGGAACAGGTAGCGGGTTCACCTGCTTCGGCGTCCTGGCTTTCCACTCTGAACGGGTTACCAGTTCGAAGTTGTTCGATGGAATTTCATTTTCTTCTGATCCTTTAAATGAAATTGTTAAAGATTGGGTATATTAGCCAATATTCCATATCTATGCTTGATCTATTCTAAAAATGTGTAGGATGATTCACCCAGGCCAGAGCACACCATATGCAACTCATCAGGCCTGTCTCTCCAACTTTAGAAACTGTAATTACGCTGGGGGATTTCGTAATATCAAACAGCAAAGCCAGAGACATGTGCGCTGGAGATGGCGAATCTGACATGATCAAAGTGTACGATCAGCAAAGGACTTAGGGTATACCTAAGATATATATATTGGATAGGATGTATATATGCATATATTATTTTAAAGTTTTAATTTTATCAATAGCGTTTTTGATCATTTTGCATGAAATTACTAAACCGTTAGGAAGCTTTAGTGATATCAAGCAGAATTATCCATAATAACTACTGTACCATAATTTCTTCTATGGTTTTCGCGATTTTGAATAATAAAACACTTTCGTTTAAAAATCATGAATAAAACGTGTTTAAACGCGGTAAATAAAAAAATAATGCACCAGAATAAGAAGGTCCTTGCTCGTTCAGGGGCGTTCCTCTTAGCTTTACATTACAGCCTGCCTACTAAGTATATTAAAGTAATCTAGTGAGCATTACAGGAACTAACTAAAATTAAAACAATTTAAAAAGTAATACCATTTTAAACTGTTTTTAAATGCTTTCTAAAATTGTAGTAGGTACTCGCAGTACCTATTTGCTAAGTGTGGTAATGTTTAGAACATTATAAACAACAAAAAATCACTGCGATTTTTTGGTGTAGGTATTTAGTAAGAATGTATTTGACCATGAACAATTTCAAGCCAAACAATTGAAATGCAGGACCTGAGAACTGCACGAGTTATTTGGAGCAGTAAGTAAGGCCCCAGAATAATCATTATAAAATTCATCAGAATTGCCTTGGTAAAAATAAAATTAAAATACCGAAAATTGGGAATACTTTGTGACAAGATTTTTCGAAGATATCATTTTTGTTTCTCAACTTACATCAAAATAAATAGTTTTTTAGAGGATCATTGGATTCGTTCAAATTAAAAAATATGATTCGTCATGTTGATTGCCAAGAAATGGAATGTCACCGTAGACAGATAAAAAAGATTTTTATAAGTAATAATAAAAATATTACCTTTACTCAACTCTACGGGTGTCACAAAGTTAGGCATACTGTTACAAAATAACCCCATTTTACCCGGTACCTAATATTTAATTTTAAAACCATCTTACCAGGATGCAGTGAAGTTGGATGTCCTAAAATATTGACCATGGCCATCGCACAACACAATAAATAAACAATCCACAGCATATTCACCACACGGAACTCAGAATAATAAATTATACTTAGATAACAAACAGTTAATATATTTGCACTAGCAATAGATGTAAGTGAAGTGTAAATTTTAACAGTGTTCTCTTATCTTTTCAATTCATAATCTATTCCTACACACTATCAATATTGTTACGTTTTACTGTTTAGTTGTAACGTAGTTCTAGATTATGAGGACAACTAATCTCGCAAATAAGTAGTTAATTAAACACTATGTAAATGTCCGATAAAACAGTCCTTTCTAATCAGTTTTACTTTTTTAAATCACATAGAATCGACTTTGTGCTCTTACGGCACTGAACAAAGTTATAGTACCTCTACACAGCCATAATGTTACGTTTTTATATAAAACTCTGGTTGCGAGGTGATTCCCCGGGCATATTGGTCTTACAACATACTAGCTGCGCCACACGGTTTTCAAGTCACGCGCAGTCGTAAACGCAGAATAAATCGCGTGCGCCAAAGCGGAGGCGAGACATCGTCCCTTCGTAACTATCATCTATTTTGTGGTTAAGTCGAAGAAAAGTCACGCCTCGTCAAATCTCGCTCCGCCGTGACTTATCACTGCGCGTTGCGCCTTATCTACTGAGAATCTTATTATAATTATTTCCGGTTGTGAACCGATTATGGCCATTAGGAAATTAGCCAGTGTCAAGTATTATTAATATAATAGGGGTTAAAGTATGAAATTGCCGTTTTATTGCAATAGGTTCTTTGAATTGACATAGAATCTTCATGGTTTGAGGTTTTCGAATGAAACTTTTTTCAAATGGTTTCTGTGATGTTCTTTTTTTAAAAAATGTGAAACATTTGAATATCGACTTTCAATTCTTTTTGTTATTCAATTTAGACAAGAAAGATGGATACTGCGAAAATTCGAGTGACTTTTGAATACGAGTTCCGACGCGGAACTAACGCGGCAGAAACAGCCCGCAATATCAATGCTGCGTTTGGAGAGGGGTCTACTAATGAACGCACCGTGCGATTTTGGTTTAAACGCTTTCGTGATGGAAATTTCGACTTAAAAAACGAGCCACGAGGAAGACCGCCCACACAGGTGAATAACGATGAATTAAGAGAGATAGTGGAAGCCGATCCTAGTCAAACTACCCAGGAATTAGCGGCATGGTTTAACGTTACCTTACCCACTTTATTGACTCACTTGCGTCAAATCAATAAAATAAAAAAATACGAAAAATGGGTGCCTCATGATTTGACTGATCTGCAGAAAGAAACGCGTGTTGAAACTTGTGTTGCCTTGTTGAACCGGTACAGAAATGAAGGAATATTGGATCGAATTGTAGCATGTGATGAAAAGTGGATTCTTTATGATAACCGGAAAAGAAAAATGCAATGCCTGACCCCAGGTCAAATGCCACAACAGTGTCCTAAAGCAAAACTTACCAATAAAAAGGTAATGTTAACTGTTTGGTGGTCTCAGCATGGTGTTATTCACTATAGTTTTCTTCGATCTGGTCAAGCACGGCAGATGTCTATTGTGCCGAACTCCGAACCTCACACAGAACGAGAAACCATTTTGACCCTTCAGGAACTGCACTTAGAAACCATTCGTCATCCTCCGTATTCACCAGACCTTGCTCCAACGGACTACCATTTTTTTCGTGATTTGGACAATTATCTACGTGACAAGAAGTTTTCTTCCCAGGAGGCAGTACAAAATGCTTTTACACAGTTTGTGCAGTCTAGATCGTCGGAGTTCTATCGCAAAGGCATTAATAACCTTCCCATTAGATGGCAGCAATGTATAGATAATAATGGCAACTATTTTGATTAAATAAATTTGTTAAAAATTTAAAAAATAAACAATTAAGATTTTCAGTACAAATCGGCAATTTCATACTTTAACCCCTAATATTATGCAAGTTATTTGCATCGAAACAGTCAAGTCGTCATAGTTAAAGTCAAGTCTAGGGAATCATGTGAAAATACGGCAGCCATTTACATGTTTACGGAGCTTTGTAGACAATCAACGCTAAAGTCTATATTTTTCACCAATTTTCACTTTAATTCCACTTATACATCTTAACGAAACTGAATTGATTAATATGCCCCCGAAATTAAACAATTTGCACGCATTTAAACTAGGTTTCACAAAAATGAAAATTTTGCAACACATCTCCTCAACGCGTTCCCGCTAAAACTCTACTGAGGATCTGTACTCATATTATCTATCTGTTGACGTCTGACAACAGTGGAAAATTTCAAGCACTATGCAATACATTGCTGCTTTGAGGTAATCACCGGTAATAACCACGTTACGTCAAAGCAGCACTGTACTGCATAGTGCCTGTGTTTTCCACTGTTGTTAGATATCCACTGAATAGATAATATGGGTACTGGTAAGATCAATGCAGTTGATGTTAATATCTAATCATTTCAATAAAACTCTTTGATCAAAAGTAGGAATTGAATAACTTACTAGTCCTGTGACAAAAAAAATTGACACCAAGTTTTTAGCGATTTTTGTTAATGTTGAAACTCCGCTAGGAGTAATAGTGTTCTGTGTGTTGAAATATTGACTTTAATGTAAGTTAGCTTAGTTATTTGTAGTTAGGTAGTTAGCTCCTGCAATTTAGAACTGAGAGTAAGGTCCCTGTTCATCGGGCCCGCACGGGTCTTAATTTTTATGTAAATTTTCCGTTATCCATATATTTTTCAAACAAACGAAGACACGTTGCGAAGACAAAAACAATTTTGTGAAGTCTACTAACAACGAAATCAATCCCATAGCATAGATAGCATTCGGTTCAGTAGTTTTTGCGTGAAGGAGTGACAAACATATCTATTCGTTTACTAGGTAGGTAAACGCATAGATATGACACACCAACTTCACCTATAACATTAGAAGGATTCGATTTTAGAATCAAACGATCCTATAAAATCCTATTGTTTCGTGTAAACTTGATGCAAGTTAACGTATTCCTCGTATATGCGAGACGCTAATGCTCTGAATGAAAAATAATTGAAATTGGTGTCAATTGTTCATGTCATTTTCATGTTAGGTGTTCAGTAGCAAACAAATTGTCATTGCAATTAAAACTAGCGACTGTAGCAGACGGTTGCACCATCTTTTTTATTATACGAAATAAACGAACGAGCACCAATTTTGGTGCAACCGGCAGTAACTGTCACATTGTATATCTATAACCATATCCATCAATTTCAATTGTTTCAATCAAGTTACATAATCAACAAGCATAACCAATAGAAGCGCTCCATTTAGGTACCTACCGAGCCTCGCTCAGCGCACCTCTAATAGAAAATTCGACTGTAGTGCATCATATCCTAGGGCACAGATTAGTTCACACTCTTCATCGCGAACCGTTCTCCTAAGAATCGCCGAGGCGCCAACTACTATAGGTAAACTGTAGTCCTCCCTTACTTCTATGCCTAGGGGCTTGAGAAAATAAAACAATCGACTGTAATAGAAATATTATAATAATGACAAGATGAACTTCACAAAAATAATTACTTTATTTATATTATGATGACGACGGTACATTGATCGGAGCCTTTTATTTGAATCGCTCGTGCCACTTCGAGCGATTAAAATAACTCGATTTCCATTGATTTTAGTTCCACGTCGAGTTTTAACAATTGAAATTCAGGATTTTCTCGTCGAGACTATTGCCACTCGTTGTAGTTCA
The DNA here is from genome assembly GCA_949358125.1 of Idaea dimidiata. Classification (NCBI taxonomy): domain Eukaryota; kingdom Metazoa; phylum Arthropoda; class Insecta; order Lepidoptera; family Geometridae; genus Idaea; species Idaea dimidiata. The sequence goes on along the minus strand of OX442335.1, from coordinate 15,637,739 downwards.
CATAAGAGAAAATACGACATAGTACGAACATCAGTAGAAATCGTGTTTTAAGTAGGTACCTATAAACTTAACGATTGAAGTCGCACGAACAATCCAAAAATTTAGACGTAGTTAAAAATATATAGGTTACAAATAGTGATAAGTTACGTAAGTATAAATTCGATTATTATTCCGATAATTAAAATGGTCCTATTTGTAAAAAAATGTAATGAAAGGACACACAGCGGAAATAATCAAATCTCTATATTACATAAATAGAAATTTCATTATATCTACTTTATTCATAGGTTTGAGCAAATTCCAAATCAATCTGACCGAAGGGAAGAAATAAACCACAGAATACATAATTTGAATATTAGTTAAAGTAGTCGAGTGACCACTACCGCCACTCTTTTTTTGTAGTGAGCGATAGCTAGTTTTTTGCAGAGTCTATCTCCTCAGAATTCCAGTCCAAAGAGAATCTATATCCTAAAATGCAGGAGGACATACAGGAGTCCGACATCGAACAAAAACAGCAGAAATCGTTTTTCTTAAATCGCCTGAAGTGGATCGGGCGATTCAAAAGTAAGGCTCCTGTCAAGAACATAGCATCTGCATGCAATCGAGCTATTTACATCGCTCGAAGTAGCAGAAGCGATTAAAAAACAGAGTCCCTGGCTTCAGAAGGTATCATGTCTTTATAAAGTACAAGATAGTAGGTACCTATACAAGATGTAACGGGTATGCCCTTTTAAGCCGAAAGGGCGTTGTTCTAGACGTCTAGGCAAACAACTTTTGTTCTACGACTTTTGAAAATTCGAAGTACTTATCGAAAATGTTAAGTTTAAAGCTTACTTGAAGATCAGCTGTTTCTTAGAGTTCGAGGTCATTGACCTTATGTTGTCCTTTCATTTAGTTTGGTCTACTACAATCAAAACTTCAATTACCTTTATTTTCAAAAACAGCTGTTTTTTTTAGTGAAACATAACTTCAAAATTTTCAACAAAAAAGTTCGAATTTTCAAAAGTCGTAGAACAAAAGTTGTTCGCCTAGACGACTAGAACAACCCTTTACACATTGTATACCTTAGGGATCGTCTTCACGAGCGTTTGAATCTCGGCGATATTATCGTTGAGCCACTTATTTCTATACAACCTCTATGAACATGTTTCCACACGGCGATGTTAACGTGGCGGACGGTATGTTGTGCAGAAATAAAATAATATCGCCACGATTCTAACGGTCTTTATAGACGGTCCCTTTGGTATTTAGTATTTAGGCGATTTTTATTCATTCATTGTCCATAAATCTTGTACAGAATAGGTACTTGAATTAACTTAATTGGTTGATTTTTCTTTATTCAATTTTATATAAAGTTGTAAAACATGATTTATTATTTTACACATACTTACCTTGATGTTTTTGTAACATCCGGTTACGCCCAGTGAAAAAACGGTGAACAACATAGAACTATTTTTATATTTTAATCCAAGATTAAATATTAAGTAAGTAGGTATATTTAAATACCTGTTCCGTATTTTAGTTGCAGTTATAATTTTCAAACACTTTGTGTTTTTTTATAAACTTTTTGAGATCAAGTTTTATTAGTCGTATAGCCCCAATAAATAATAATTAGGTATGTACAAAAACAAATGTTTAGGTCAGTACATAATCTTACTAATATTATAAACGCGAAAGCTTGTATGTATGTATGTGAGTTTGTTACTCTTTCACGTAAAAACTACTGAACCGATTGCGATGAAACTTGAAATATAGGTAGCTGGATACCGGAAATAACACCAAGGCTTTTGAGCCCCGTCCCGATATTCCCGCGGAAAGTCCCGTTTCCGCGGGAATATCGGGATTAAAAGTAGCCTATGTGTTATTCCAGGTCGCCAGCTACGTACTTATATTAAAAGTTTCATCCCAATCGGTTTAGTAGGTTTTGCTTGAAAGAGTAACAAAGTCACATACATACATACAAACTTTCACATTTATAATATTAGTAAGAGTTCATAAAGCGCTGAACTAAAAAAAAAATTTGACACGGAAAGGGACCTTAGAGAACATAACGAACTATTTTTTATCTCGTCCCCGACCACATAAACAACAAGGGAGAATCTATTCACTGTTCTAAAAGTCACCCGACTTTACATAGAAAGAGTAGGATCCTATAATTGGCTTTCTTTTGTTACACTATCATTACTGTTTTATAATAGCTGTTGGATTCCCAAATAAATAAATAAACCATAGAAACGTTTTTCATAAATTAGCTTACCTTGACGTTTCGATTATGTTACAATAGTCTTGGTAGCGAGGAGATTCCGACTAAGGAACCCGAGAGGTCCTCGAGTGACTTATATTTTCTTAGAGAATTTAATAATCCTTCCTTGTTTCCTGATAGGTATGCGAATAAGACCGGGAAAATGAAAATTTGAGTAGGTACAAATCAGTACAAATCGTGTAAAGAAACCTTCTTTACCTCTTTTCAATTAACTTTTTGACGCCTACTTAACTTGTCCCCTTTGTAATAAAGTTCAAATAAATTTAGGCCTATAATAATTAAAATAGCTATAGGTACCAAAAATATACATAATAATATTAAATTACTTATCATCTCAATGAAAGTTTTAAAAACATGTCCGTCTGAGAGTGTCTAACTTTTTTATTCTTTCGATAACGAGGTATGTAAGTAGATATTTTATTATAAATATTTCTATCATAGGACGTAGATATTATTTAAAACCAAAGACAATAAAGCCAATTGACTGATCTGGGACCCTACCGCATAACTTGGCCGTTCGTCACAAAATGCCGTCGTTAACGAGGTTGAAAAAAGCTACCACGAGCGAGCAGAAATTGTCGACGTTAAAGCCATAGACAATTTCTGTTCGCTCCTTGCGCTTTTTTCAACCTCGTTATCGACAAATTATCGTATTCCCAAAACGACTTCAAGTTGAACTCGACGGGAGTTACGCGGAAGGATCCCTGATCATACCGCGATTTTTCTACGAAACACAACTCACCGTAATTGTGGGCAGGGGGGTGAGGTAATAATCAAACTTTGTGATTGGCCATTTTATCGTTAATTAGTATGGGTTCGATTCCCGTACAGTACTACAATGCGTTGGTTTCGAAAGTATATATTTACCTTAAATATACTCTGTGTAGAGAACTAATTACTTTGCATTTTAGTCTTATGGAGCTATATTGTGTGAGGTTCGATTCCCACATATTTTGTTCTTTGTAACGAATTTTGTTAAACGAGTATATTGTCTTGTATTTCTAGACTATAATATTGTATTCGAGGGATACCCATTTATGTGTGTTATTTACAGGATTATTGTAAACATTGCATTAACTGTCTATACCGAGAATGTGATTGGCCGTTCTTGCACGAGAGTGCTACTAAAAAGTCGCACTATTTTCGTTAGGGGTACACTTATAATGAGCGGGCAACTGGTTTTATCGTCTTTGTTTAATATAACATTGTATATTGTAGGCAATAATCACAATTATATATTAATAAGTATGAAAATAGAAATACCTATTAGCAGCATAATTAAATATTACACTTACTTAGATACTTCATTTTTTAATTGAAGACTACTTTTAAAAACTTCCTTCTAACCAAAACGGATTATAGCCTACAATTAAAAAACGAAGTAGGTAAGTATATGTGGTAGAACAACATTTTAAAACGAATAGTAGGTACAATACACTTATACTAAATTTGTCTAAGGTATTCGCGATTTTTCATAATAAAACACAATATTTACCGGGTTTTACTCGCGTTTAATTCAATAACGGCAATAATACTAAAGACCTAGCTTTCGCTAACTTTACAGTTACAGACCTTTAGTAATAATGCTGTTATTAGATAAAACGCGAGTAAAACCCGGTAAATATTGTGTTTTATCACACTTATATTATTGGGTACAATTTTTTAAGTTAAACTTTGTGCCGATTATAATTTTCGTTATATTTATGCTACTCAAATGCTACTTAGAAACGAATTTACAAATAATAGGTATATGGAAGCGCTAATAGATACCTACGGACGAATTACAGTAAGCGCAAAAACTGTTTTTAAATAATATACTTATCTTTTAAAATAAAGTTTTGTAGTTTGTTATTTGTTTAGTACCTAAGTTGGTACCTACCTACTATCTTTTTCAATAATAAACGGTAAAAATGTTTGTTTTTCGACCTAACAGATCTAATAAATATTTTTAATGAGCCGTTTTAGGTGAATCTCCACTGAGTCGAACCGGCTTTGCGCTCGCACGGCACGGAATGGATTTCGCTTGGCTCTGTATTACGAACTAATTTATTTTCACTGTAACACTCTATTTCTTCATACGAAAGATGTCAAGTGTTGTTGCAATTCGTTTTGGCATAGAAAGTGGCACCTTCATTCTTTTCTACTTTTATTTGACAAACTGTACTATCAGTACTACTGACCGCACCGATTAGATTTAGTTCATTTATAAATTAATACAAAGTTAAGAGAAAAATTCATCGTGTGTTGTACGTGCTTTGATACCGCTCCAGCCCAGTGGATGTTAAACTGTATATTTCTTAGAAAAAAGGCACAAGGAAGGAGTTTGGAATAAAGCAATGGATATGTAAAATTTGAGTAACACGAGCAAGTGTTAAGACCTTGGAGGTTAAATTTATATTTTATTTAACCAAACGGAAAACTATGACATTTCTTCACCGACTTCTTAAGATTTTTTTTTTAATTAAAAAACTGATAATAAGAATCTTGAAGATTTTCGCGGGCATCTTAAAAGTTCTACAATAACGAGGCATACCCCAGTTTCTCGAATAAAAAAATTTGTTTATAAATTATTTTGCCAAATTGTTCTCTTTTAAACTCCACCGACCAAAAAAAAAATATTTTTTTCTCAAAAAAATACTACTTACTGAATGTATGATCTAATATATATCTTTTCATTTCTTCTACTTCGTTAGATACATTATTTATTTAGATAAATAGTTATAATCTCTCTAGTAAAAATAATTATATAAATATGCCAATTTCCCCTACAATTATAAAATTTACGTTCGTTTGTTCGATTTATTTGATCATTTAATTAAATTGATAAGTACCTAATAATTAAAACAACACGTAAAGCAAGAATTACATAAACTATACATACATCATAGTGTAACATCAATATTTATCTAAACATTTACCTCCTTAACTATAAACAATGCTTAAAGTGCAATTATACTCAATAAGTTTTCGATTAAATTTTCCTTATGTTTTCGTTACAATTAATTTGTTAAACTCTATCAACGAAGTACTCTTTTGAATGTGCCTCGAAGTCCATGTAATAATATTTGCTTCGCACTACCCCCACTTGGTTACATTTCAAAGGAATAGATGTGGGTTTGTTGCCTTTTTCTGATCTCCTAAGTATCCTGAAGGTTTAACGTTCATAAAATAAAGCAGGGCAGATTTGGCAGGACCTAAGAGTTATTAGAGTAGAGGCAGGGGGCATGGTTGCTTGCTTTTTCTTCTCCTAATTTGGGAACCCCGCTTGCTTATTGAATTGCATTCCAAGCAACGTCTATAACTAAAGAAATTTGTAATAATTTTCCTATAATTCTACAATAATAATATAATACGTAATATGTCTACATTCTTTAATAATTTTCATGATTTCGTATGGTGTGTCATCATTTAATGATGCCCGTCATTTAAAAAGTTAAAAACAATATGCATTTCTAATACAGGATGTATTCAAATTCACAGATTATTTAAGACTTTTTCGAATTCAATTATTTTTCATCTTTTCTTTTAAATACGACAATAAAAAATCAAATAGACACTCAAACTCAATGATAAATTAGGTAGGGTACCTACCTAATTTATCATTGAGTTAAGTTGAGAGTTAAAAGTACTTAAAAGTTTGAATTTTCAAAAGTCAAGATAAGAAATTCTACATTTATAGTATAAAAACTAACAATAAGTTACACCAATGAATCCAATTACACCCTGTACTTATAATATGCAAGTATAGTACGGTAAGTATAAAACTAGTTATTTATTTATGATAATTATATAATTATAATAGGTATAGGTCTTTGATAAAATGTGCCTTATTTGTTCTCAATCAAGGTTTGAACTTGAAGTACGAGGTCTCGCGCTAGGGATAAAACTGCAGCTGCGTCGTGACGTTCGGCCATTTCTTAAAAAAAGAAAAAACGTTACGTGACTGATAAATTATAATAACTACAACTACAACGGTAACTTACAACTATAACAAAATTATAAAGTGTTTAGTCACTTATGGTCATTTTCTTATTAAGGTCGATAGTGGTCTAAGATGTAGCAAGTTGAATTTAATTATAATTTTGAAGAAAATTATTACTTTTGAAAGTCTTACTTCCTATCAAAATAATATTGATAAATAAATATTAAATAAAAAAGCACCAGAAACAAAAAACAAATATTTTCCTGAAAAAAAAAACAGGGACTATCTTTTAATGTGTAAACAGCAGTATTTATTTAAGACGGTTTAATTAAGGTTTTCGTTGAAATTTCCGAAATCGACCATTGTTTGATTCAATGGTAAGTTATCGTAAATTCAATTTTTTTGGTCTGATAAAAATATTTGTCGTAATTCAAAAACCTAATGAGGAAACATTCGCTTAAAATCACGATATAAGCATAAGCAGCTTCATTCGATTAAAAAAACTTAGAAATCTGACAACTTTTTGTATTTTTTCGTCTGTCTTAAGAAAATATTTGACTTTTCTTTATAAAAAAAAGTCAAATCGTAGGTATTAACATTTATAAAGGATGTGTTTGATTAACAATTTTAAAATATAAAATATGTTTAACAACTTGATAATAAATATATCAAATATTCTCGCATTCTGCTGTCTGGCGTCGTCCGACGCAAAGGAATTTTACTCGGTATAGCAAAAGGGCGTAAATTTACGTTTAAAATTAATACTAGAGTTTTATGAGTATTATTAATACTTTTACCCAGCGAGAGTCTAATCAATAACCTTCTGCATTGCAGCCGAGGGTTCATCCAACGCGCCACTGAGGTCGTCGTCAACCATAATGAAAAGTGAACGTCCCGGACAAACAAAATGCAACGTGCCGTGCGGTCGGTGCACACCTATAGACGTTCACATCCCTTGTAAGTAGTTTTTATACATTTTTAAAACGTATAACGCACAAAGACCCAATAGTAGTATTGGGCCTTTGTGCGTGATTTTAATCCGTGGGTTTCCTCACGATGTTTTCCTTCAACGCAAGAGCGATGTTAATAGCGCACATATTTTTATCTTAAAGAAAAAGACAGTGATGCGCGGCCTGGATTCGAAACCACGACCTTCGGAATGAAAGTCATAAATAAATAAATGAATAACACGTTTTATTCCGATACTTTCACGCGGGTAAAACTGCGAGGCGGCACTGGTCAACAACAAAGACTTACCGTTAAAAAACTTGATAATATCAGTAAAGTCCATCGTATTCGCGAGTATGACGTCTCGATAAGTCTCGAGTAGAGCGAGCGCTAGGAACAGGACCATATGTTCCGACGAGACGTGTCGCGCTGTCCATATCAACTCCCACGCTGCAAATACCTGCACAAACAACGCAAACGGTCAATTCTATAAATCTGGCCACGTCACTTCGCATTTTCGTCTTCACTCACACTGCATTTATTATTCAAAATGAATTTGTCTACCAGACAAATCATTTTGAACAGGAGGCCGGAAAAAACCTGGGATCGAAATGTAGGGCGTTGATAAAATGTTTAATATAATAAACTAGCTTCTGCCGTTTTATCGAAACTGAAACTGACCGGGAAACGAATAAGAATCGTAAACAAATACAAATCGGATAAGAAAATTAAACCAAAGCCGTGCTAGGATCAGCATAAGGTCAGCACAGGATTTGCACAGGATCAACATAGGCTCAGTTTAGGATCAGGATAGGAGCAGGATAGGATCAGCATAGGAACAGCATAGGAACAGCACAGGTTCAACGTAGGATCAGCATAGGTTCAACTTAGGATCATCATTGTTTCAACATAGGTATAGCATAGGATCAGCATAGTTTCAGCATAGGATCAGCATAGGTTCAACATAGGCTCAGCATAGGTTCAACATAAGATCAGCATAGGTTCAACATAGGATCAGAATAGGTTCAACATAGGATCAGCATAGGTTTAAAATAGGTTCAGTATAGGATCAAAATAGGATCAGCTTAGGTTCAACATAGAATCAGCATGGGTATAACATAGGATCAGGATAGGATCAGCATACAAACATTACAAAAATAAAAACTTAAATCTAGTGTGGTACCATGGATCTCTTCCAAACAAATAAGACAACCAGTCAATTCTATAAATTTGTACTAAATTTTTTTTTTTCTATAGTAAAATTATTTTTTAAACAAGAAACAAAACAATTAAAAAAAGTTAATAGCTAAAATTAAAATTAAAATTAAGTATGACCTATAAATAAAAAATGTCCACGAGGGCGTCTTCACGAGGCATTGTTCCCAGAAGGCTAGCAATAATAATATACTATAATTGTAACAATACTTCGCTAATTACTTTCTTCTTCACTTCACTCACGATTCAAAATGACCTTGGTCTTCCCGTGAGCAAGAGATCTAGTAAGACCTCGAATTGAGACGTTGATGATGAAATGTTTACGTAATACATAACATAGAATAAATGCGATTAAAACCGGGGAAATGAGTTTAATTTCAATCTTGGACAACCCTTCTTGATTTGGCTCGCCGCGCCGCGTTCTTTTTATTTTCAGCATTGTTGCAATACCGTTCCTATTCTTAAATTAAAATATTGAGGATTTGATATTTTACTTACATCCTGATAAAGCAGTTCCCTCTTGAAGTCCAGCAGAAACCATCGGTAACAGAAGTAGAAGTGAGTGTAGTCGCCATGAGCATGCATCAGTTCGTAAAGCTCGCAGTCCAGAATCTGGATAAGAGATCTAAAAAACACATGAAAAATTATAGAAAACAGCTGTTTTCGTAGGTTAGGTAATTATAATCATAAAAATAGATAAATCTGTAAAATTCCACTATTTTATAAATGATTAGCTGCGTCTCGGAGTTTCACCAGCGTAAGTCCAGATCCCGTGGGAATATCGGGATTCAGAGTAGCCTATGTTACTCCTCGATAATGTAACTTTCTATTGGCAAAATAATGGTTGATCGTTTCAGTAGTTTCGAAATAAATAAAAGATCAAAGAACAACATACCTCATATCAGCGAAGTGAGCATCCATAGCCTGTCCCGAAGGGAAGTTGTCCCTCGCCCGAGACATGAGCCGCGCGAACAACGCATGAGCTGAGGCTTCCTCCTTCATCATGACCAGTAGAGGTGCTGCGAGGTCGCACATTCCCTGCATGTAGCCTGTCTCTAAATGTTCCCATACGTAGCTGGAAATTAACAATCAAGAAATTAAAGCATGTCTATTCTGTAACCTTAAAATAAAAAATAAACAATATAAGGTGAATTTGAATTGAATTATATTAACATAGAAAAATTAAACGCACATTTCCAGTGCCTTTATCGACATGAGACGGCGAGTAAATTCTAAAGCTAAGACGAGGATTTGATTTTAGTCACGTACCTATTAAATGGAATTATTTAAGCTTCAGTTCACTTATCGCTCCAACCGAGATCTTACAAACAAGGTATTATAACCACTTACGTGCACATAATATTCCTCAACTTGTCGAGGTTTTCGTCAGTGAAGAACGGATAGTTCCGGTCACATCGTTGCACGTCCTTCTCGATTCGGTGCAAGTTTAGGGCGAAACTTTCCACTAATTCGTTCTGAAATTACAACAGGATATCATCAAGAAGGGTTCCGGATTTTTTCAATAAATAGTAGACGTTTAATATGATGATAGCATTTATTTCTTGATAAATGTCATTTTTCAGTAGAAAATTCACAAAATCCAAAGCGGCACTCATACGGCAAGTTAAACTCAGGCTAAAGGGGTAGAGATAATCTAAGGTCGTTTTAAATCGTAAGTGAAATGTGAGTTGCGAACTGTCGTTCAAAATTGACCGGCCGGCTGGTATAAATCATAAAGGATACTCACAAAATAGAGATCGTTTTGACTAATTAGTGTGTGTGAAGTGTGAATGAAGACGAAAATGACTAGCGAAGTGTTGTTCAAAATTTATAGAATCGGCCACCTGTTTAGATTCTAAAGGATACTCACAGAGTAAACTCCTCCATTAGAACTGGCAGGCGAGACGCAGTTGGATCTATTCTCCTGGCGCTGCTCGTTGCTCGGTTCGAGGGTATCGAATGAGGCTCCGGCGGAATGGGACTCTTCGCGCACTACTCCTAAGGGGCTCCGTGACGGGCTTACTGTAGCTGGAAAGGTGGATACAGCGGTTGTGGGTGAAATTGCCTATTGCATGCCAGTGGGCAGGTTATTACTACTGTAGTAAACGGGATGTTGTACCTTTGTCCAATAGTTACTTTGTCACATTTTAAACACTCCCTACATTGAAAGTAAAATCTTAACAACTATTAAAAAATATTTGATAATGCGTCATACTACCATAAGATCTTTATGTACCTACATAACTTAGAAATAAATGTCTCGCTTAAGATTTTAAAATTACATGGTTGTTTTCACTACAAATATATGCAAATTGTGAAAAAAACTATAAACCTAATAATTATGAAGCTGAAAAGAATAAAAAATGATTTTGATATGTATTAAAATATGCAATGTAGGGATCTATCGTTTGTCTTTTACAGACTTTACATAACTTACTACGCTGTCAATCATCGTTTAGTATACCTACAAGTAAAGGATTAATAATTAGTTATTTTAATTAGCACATAAATGTCGTAAGCACGTGTGGAACCCGTTGAAAACAAGTTATACGACTTGTGTGATCTTTGGGGAATCACCCAAAGAGAGTACCTACGTAGTTTACTACTTAGGCAGTTTCTATATTTATGATGTAAATAGGTACTTAACTACTTAGATGGTCTCTCATTTACGACGTAAGATCAGTGATACATTATACTAGGTACAGGTTTTTTTTTGTCGGCAAGCATAAAATGATTGAATTAGAACTGACTGTAGCTGTGTACCACCACTGTGACCATAAAATCTTAAAAGTTCTGAAAAATATTGTAGAGGTTTGACGTAGTGGAACTTAAAAAAATTTTTTTTATTAAGTATTATTTATTTTTTTAAAAGAGATTTTTTTTGCTAATCCAAATTTGTTAAATATTAAATAATGTTTAGTAAACCATAACCTTGATTTTTATACATGATCAATAGGAGCATAAACCCTATAGTATCTGGTATGATTTAATTTGATTGGTAGAAGTTTGAGGTAGTGGAACTTAAAAAATTTTTTTTTTTATTAGTATTTTTTTTTTTTTAAAAAGAGATATTTTTTGCGAATTCAAATTTGTTAAATTTTTAATAATGTTCAGTAAACCATAACCTTGATTTTTATACATGATCAATAGGAGCATAAACCCTATAGTAGGTACCTATCTGGTACGAATTTAATTTGATAGGTCTACGAATTCGTTAGAAAATTGGTAGCGACACAGACGGATAAGCAAGTAATCTCATAAGAGTTACTTTTTCACCTTAATAGGTAAAGCCACAAAAACCAAAAAAAAAACTGTTAAATAATAGTAGTTTATGCGCCAAGGTACTAAAGCACTGTCTTATACAAGATGTAACAGGCATGCCCTTTTAAGCCGAAAGGGGGTTGTTCTAGACATCTAGGCGAACAACTTTTGTTCTACGACTTTTGAAAATTCGAACTTTTTTTTGAAAATTTTGGGGTTATGGTTCACTGAAAAAACAGTTGCTTTTGAAAATAAACGTTATTGTAGTTTCGATTGTTGTCGACTAAACTAAATGAAAGGACAAGATAAGGTCAATGACCTCGAACTCTGAGAAACAGCTGATTTTCAAGTAAACTTTAAACTTAAAATTTTAGAAAACTACTTCGAATTTCCAAAAGTTGTAGAACAAAAGTTGTTCGCCTAGACGTCTAGAACAACCCCCTTTCGGCTTAAAAGGGCTTACCTGTTACACCTTGTATAGCGGGCGTCATATTGAATCCAAAGCCTTCGTACGCTTTGGATTCTAGAGAGTTAACTCCCGAGTGCAGCGAGGGTATGTACCTAGAGTCCTGAGTGAAGCGTATGATTCAAGCGCCCAAGATAAATACAGGCTTTATTACCGAGGTAAATACTCTACTTTACACATCTACTGCGAGACAATAAAAAGGCTACACAAATAAGCATTTAACTAACAACAAAACAATAGATTAATGCAAATATTTACAGCTCTACATATATTTAATTTTTAACATTGTTACATCAAAATTATGAAAGCAAACTTCGGCCCCAGCCGATGAAAAAAAAAAGTTGGGGCTATATATTAACTAAAACTTTTTGCCTTACCCTTCCGTCGAAATAAAAATAGACGAAAAATAGCCCAGTTTTTAGTTTTTTTATGTGGTATGTCTAAGTGGCCAGTTCGAAATCGCCGTATGCTACCAGAACCTTAGTTCCAAATTTAAAATACTTTATGCCCTAGGGTTATAATGAGCACTTTATGCACCTAGGGAATAAAGACTCGCTTTACGTTGACCTTTTTGGTCAAATAAAGTAACTTTGTAGAGCAGTAGGTGTGTAAAATTATTTTTTAGGCTTTACCTTTTTATTACTAGAACACGAAAGAGATTTCACGAATGACTTTTTCATGAAAATGAAATTTACGATAATAAATTTTCACGGACACTTTTTACGAAACACTTTTGCATAAAAAATAATAATAATTACCTGTAGTGCCACCAGAAGCCGGAGATCCCGAAGCGACCAAGTCTACGGAAGGATTCGTTATGATAACACTAGTATGTTGCTGCGGTTTCTCAACTTCTTCTTTCTCATCTATGGACGACCTTATGTCGTTGCCGTTAAAGTTCACATTCCCACTGTCAACACTGCACAGTAGACCTCGGCCTTCACCTTCAAACAAAATACAAAGTGTCTAGTGGATTTTCACACATACATCAGTTAGATTTGAAACAACAGATGTGTTTTCAAATCTGATTTTACTAGTACGTAGTTCAATCATATTGTATAACTTCCAAGTAAGTAGTCTAATTATATTGTATTACTTACAAGTAAAGTAAGTAGTCCAATCATATTGTATTACACTTACAAGTGAGTAGTCCAATTATTTTGTATTACTTACAAGTAAGTAGGTATGGTTCGATTTTATTGTGTTATGCTTTTAATCTCAATCGAATGCAAATTGTATATATTTAAAGTAATGACTTTAATATACATTCAGGAAATCTCAAAATCAGCCAATAATACGGGGTCTTACGGGGTCTGCCAAATGTTTGACACCAAAAAGAAACTTGATAAAGTTTCTCTATTACCTACCTACCTACTTTCTAAAAATAAGAGTTGCTTATAATTATTGAAAATTATGTTGAATATTACAAAGTGTTGTAGAACAAAAGTTGTTCGCCTAGACGTGTAGAACAACCCACTTTCGGCTTCAATGGTTATCTTCGTATCATAATTATTATTTATTATATTAAATTGTGGCTTATTTACCTTTTACAACAAATTCTTCAGCAATCTTCTTTATCTCCGCTATACTTTCCCTTCTCATATCAGGGTTGTTAACGACACTCTTTACATGTAAACTATCATTATTATCACCCGTCTCAGTCTCTCCGTTCAATTTGACATCTTTCCTCTCCTTCTCTCCTGCGTCTAGCTCGATATTGTCCACTTCATCTATACTGGGAGCTCGGGATAGTATTGGCTTGTCTTTTCTCTGGTCTGCTTCGCTCGGTTCGGGAGAAACGATTGGTGGGTTATCAGAAATTACGCTGCAATCGTCTTCGAAAACCTGTAAAAAAACAAAGCCCGTCAAGTGCGATTCGAAGGGTTCCGTACCATTTCACAATGGGTACCGAGCTCTAAAACAAACACGGGATCAAGCGAAATCCCTGAACGCAACTTACGCTAATTTATTTTTAGATGGTGCCAGTGGTAAAAATACATCGCGGTATCGTTGCATTAATATTTAAAAAAATCACGTTTTGTTGTATGGGAGCCCCTGACAGACGGACGGGCAGACTGCGAAGTCTCAGTAATAAGGTCTCGTTTTTAACCGTTGTGTCCGGAGTCCGGAAAAGTGTTTTTACCTCGCAAGTTTCAGGTTCAGGTTTGGCCTTCCCAGCGGCTTCAGACAACCTCGCAATAGAGGCCGCAGTGGCTTCTCTATCCCTTTGTCTAACTATTGCCTCTACACACAGCCATTCTGACATTGTTGTCTCGTACTGACGACGGCACGCCGCGTCTTGTTCCACTCTCTCTTCTAACGTTGAACCGAACCTGAAATTGTGACATTTTTGATCAGCCACTACGTAGATTTGATCAGCCGTTAGGTGGATTTGATCAGCTAATGGGTAGATTTGATCAGCTATTAGGTAGATTTGATCAGGCATTAGGTAGATTTAATCAGCCGTTAGGTGGTCCTGGAATAGTAAACCTCACGAGCGATTCTCCTTCTTACCGTAAAACCTTTTTAGACAAATTACCATAATCAAAATAATACTCAATAAGTAACATACAGTATTAAAGGGTTAGTGATGAAAAGGTGGATCCAGAAATGCCATCTATGTATTAAGTACCTTGTTAAATGGCCAATTCCAATATGTAGAAATTTTAAAGTGAACATTTTACTCTAGATATATAAAAGAGTTAAATTTGTACTCAATACTCCGAAGAATCTCATCAGGTCTTTACATTTTTTTATGAGACTAATTTCTGTCTGGTTTCTGCCTTTTAATTAAAAATAACCATTGAAATCTGCTTCTATAAAACAAATATGTCCACCTCCTTCAGTTAACAATACACCATCATTCAAAAATATATGTAGACAACCTCGCCAAAAGAAAAAAATATATGTATATGATCATAGAATCTGTTTACCAAGTATCTTCAAAATACGTAATACTTTTACAACCCGTAGAAGTAAAAAACACACTGTCAGACGTAATAAACTATTTGCCAGACTTGAAGCCCTTCGTTCGCTTGATCAATTATGTACATCAAAATTTATGTAATTCTCTAAACAGGCACATGTTACTTACTCATAATAACCTAATAAATACGGCCAGACTTCCTTCCTTATATCATGTTGGACTCCACTGTAGTACACAATTTTATAAACTTCATCTTTGTCGTTCACAGCTCCCTTCTCATCAGTCATCGAACGCCATAGTTCCTCGGTTAGTCCACCTTCAGTGCCTTCTGAAATGATTACGAAATTTATACCGAGTTTTATTTTATTTTAAAACTGTTTTTCGTTTGTTTTGCTAATGTTTTGAGCTACTTTTTATGACTTGAAAAGTGTGAAAGTAAAGAAAGAAGTGATTTTTCGCCACAAAATTTATCGGTCACCCATCAAAGTAATGACCGCCACAAGCATTGCTAACAAGCACGATCATTCAAGAATGATGCTTTTCATAAGAATGTAGGACAGTAGGAAAGAAATAGTCTCACAAAAAAATTATTTAGAACACTTACCTCTAGGAACGATATTCGGATGAACTAATCCACTGAGATGAGTCCTCACTGTAGACAAGTGCCTGCAATACGCCAGCCAGCCGTAGAAAGCCCGGGATATTATTTGTCGACGCATCGTACTGCATACTAATTCTATGGATGCTGACTGTTTAGAACAAACAATTACCATAATGTAGTAGTCGTACTGGATGTTTAAAACTAAGCTAAAACTGTGATCTAATTGGTGGATCGACATGGTAGCGGTCGCAGGGAGTCGTTGGATGGAGGTAGCTCACGGTCTCTATTTGTCGAGTCTTTTGGGGGATGGATACATGAGGCAGTGGCCAGATTAAGGCTAGGATGGTAAAGAAATTACGATATTTTAAATCTGGTATGTATAAGGAAAGCCTGCCCCAGAATTTAAGTTAACACACGCATATAAAATATTAGCGACCTTATACATGAAACCGATAAAAAGGAAGAGATAAATAGCGATGAAAGTGACAAAAGTAATAATGAAAGTGATATAGTTATACCTGTTCAACTGGTTGATGTAGCAGAGGAGTCAGTGGTAAAGGACCGCTGTGTCCATTGATAGAGGCTGATGATGGACAGTCCACGGAAAGAGTGGAGGAATCTGATGACGTCGTCGAGGTAGACGCCAGGGGGCGTCGGGGGGTCCGTGGGGGTGACGCTATAGCCCGCTCCAGGAGGGAATGGCGTATTGCTGGAAACAACAAGCGGTATAGATACTTTAGTATCTGATGATGACGACAAATATTTTATGATTATTTCCTGCCAGTTATTAAGACAACCTTTGAATTGACATAATGTAAAGTCAAAAGCGCTATTAAAATAGCATAGAAATGTTTATGGTACTAGTAATAATGAACCGAAAAATCTAGTTCTAAAACAGTACAGTCTGCGTCTTTTATTTGCCTTACCTTCTCTATCAGTAATAGCATTATTGACGATCCTAAACACGTAATCCCCAGCGACTTCTTCCCATTCTGCCTCTTCCGTCTCTCCGCTCTCACAGAGACTTGGCATCGGTCGTCGTTTTACTTTACCTCGCCCAAATACCTGAAACCGAAAACAAGATTACATTAAACATTATAGTTTTATATTACGATGTTCAGCCTAATGGTGCCTATGAATCTTTGACGATCGAATCACTGAGCGAGCATTTGGTAAACGAGTTGCGATTGCTTAGAGATGAAAATGGTTCAGCACTGGTCTTGCTCTCTTTATAAATAAAATTTTGGGAAAAGTAACAATAAGAAACTTTGCATATCATTACTAGGGTACATCGTCTAGAGCTACATAAAAATCAATCGTTTACCCTATACTCAGTGATCAACACTGCTTCATAGGCACCAAGTAAATAATAGATGCGCTGTAAAACGACTCCTTAAATTGCGTGTTATACAATACCTTTCCTGATCCCCTTTGGGACCACAGTGGTGGATCCAACTGCCCATGTGGTAGTAAACCGGTTTCCAAATTACTTAGAAACGATAGTAAATGACCCCCTGAAAACCGAAAAAAGGGTTTATATCACAACACAAAAAGTGAAAGAAACCTGATGTTCCATTAATGTCTTTTTAATTGAAATTTTACTTTAGAATTCATAAAAATCTATATCAGCTTGCAATTTTTAATAGCACTTAACGAGGACAATAAGGCCAAAATTACAGTTTCTGGTAGATACAATGGAGTGGATAAATGCTACAAAGAAGAATGGCTATTAAAAATACGTAAACAATATTTAATGCAGCTACGAGATAAATTTATGGCCATTTATGACGTGTTCCCTAGGTTCAAGCCGTTTGTTAATTATCCTAACAATCTATGCATCTGACCGAAATTCTTATTTACCTTTTGGAAAATGTATGGGCGGTCGTTGCACCCCATCTTGACCGACAAGAATGAGCGCATCGCTCGCCTGTGATCGATGCACGTGAACGTACACCACTTCCCAGACGCACACTTGTAGCGACATGGCCCAGTATACGCTGTTTGAAGAATAACTATGTTATGCAATTATCAGAAACAGAGCAAAAAGACTCTGAGGCAATAAAACCTACACTCGGATGATTAGTTTTTCGAAAAAATAGTACAATGGTAAAAAAATAATGAAATTGAAAATAATAGTTATAAAATTTCACCCTGTATAGATATTTAGTTAAGTGTTTCTCCTGTACAGTTGGGGAAATCGTGAACCTATTCGCGATGTTTTAACAAAAGCAACATCTAATACTAAATCTAGGCTTTAAAATAAAAACATTTAAAAGTAACAAAGCAAAAACAAGAAATAAATGAAAGAAAACCAAACAACAAAAACATACCAATCGGGACAAAGTGGTCCGGAGCACCTACGTCGATACACGGAGCAAGGTTCGGTGCTGCACATAACATACTTGTGTTGACACGCGGACGCATGCACTAGGTGGCAACGAAGCAAACTACACACACAGTACACTATGCTACTAAAGGCAAATAAAAATAAATACTAAATTTTGAATTTTCAACGTCTGTAAGTGTTTTTGTACTCAGTGATTATACTAAAAAAATACAAAGTATCGTTTCATTATTATGAAAAAATAAATCGCATTGAATTGGTACTGATATGACATGAACATTAAGATCAGGTAGATACTATGATAATCACCTAAGATGGTATACATGTCAGAAGCGATTGTGAGCTCACGTTCCTTTATAACGTTAAATTTCATTGCATTGAAAATGTGTACCTAGTAGGTACCTTAGTTTTATTAAGGCAGGTCACGATTGAAGTTGCAATGAACGCGATCCATTTCTTAGTTTTTTCTCATTGTATACTGTTTTGTTATGTGTATTTTAGGTACTACCTAGGGCCTTAAGTAGGTGTAAAGGCAGAAAAAAAATTAAATGAAACTGTATTCAATAAAAACATTGTATTAAATTAACACCAAACAAGTAAAATTAACAAACAAAAGTTAAAACATGCAATGCAAATTAATTATATTATGCACGAGTTAAATACAAGTCAGGAAGTAACAGCTGAGAAACTTCCATAACTTTGAGTATTGTTGAAATAAATTAGACTTCATTCTAATAATTTAGAACTTACTTTTAGTTTTTAAGGATTAAGTTTAAAAACTTTGAAAGTGATTGCAACAATTCAAGTAACAGCTCGTAAATTTCTCTTTGGAAATATAAATTGAGTTCTTAAAACTTTGTCTAATTGTTCTTTAGCCTTTTTCGAGGTTAAAGTGGTCTACAAAATTTTGATAATTTACTAATGTTGAGTTTTGGATCGAAACTTGGTACTGAATTGAAATAGCAACATACAAATGAACTAAAACACAACAATGCGATGAGTTTTCTACACTCGCATACGTGGATGATTATATTGTCGATAACTGGACAAATGAAATACCTTTTATCAATTCCCTCGCTCTCCGCATAACCGTTCATTAATTGGTTGGGTGTCCATTTTATTATCAGCCCGGCAGCTGTCTGGTGTAAGCTTAGATATCCGGGCATTGGTTCTTCGATGTCTTTCTGTAAAATCATTAAACGCTTTATAAGCATAAGTCCGAGTTGAGTTATTGTGTAAAAGCTGTCATTTTTTACTTGGACATAACCAGTCTCTATAGTTTTATTTAAAATATATAAAATGTCTATTATTTAGATTATGTCACAAAAAGTGTTATTTAACTTACCGGCTGAACTTTAACATTATTCTTCCCGTAAAGTAGAGTAGCAGTAGAATTTTGATGTAGACTTTCTACATAATCTTTGGCAGTTGAACCTGTAGTTTTATTTGTTCCTATTAATAAAATAACGTTAGATTATTAACTATTCCATTGTATTTTTTTAAATCGTTATGTGAATACAGATTTTAGATTGATTTAAATTTTACCTGTACTTGCACTGCTGCAATCATCAGATGACGCATTTAGACTTCGTTTAAAATTAAGAATAGGCCTTCGAACCGAAGGAGGAGTAGTAGTGCCTGCCGACATTCTATGTCTTTGTACCTAGACAGTAAACAGAATTTTCATAATCTTTTCTAAAGACTAGAATATATAAAAGTAAAAAAAAACTCCTTCGAACCTTACCAATTCATCTGCCGGCGGGTCCGTCCAAAAGCAAGCAGGTGCTTTCGCCTTCGAATACTCTAAAGCGCAGGGTCCAACCAACAATGAACTTAGAATGCTTCCATAGTCTGGATCCGCCACCAAAGCATCTCGCTCGTAATATCTGGTAGCGTTATTCACTAAATGCTCTATTATCTTCGCCAGTTGACGTTCAAATAATGCTATACGAATCCAGAGATATCTGTCAACAACAATAAACAAACAATTACTTAAGAAAACTGGAAGCAAGTAAATTGTAGGAATTTCCGGAATAGCAGAGAGGCATGTCAAGATCATTAAATATGTCTTAATTCAAACTTCGCGTTACAATGTTTCAGTTTGGAGCGTTAATATCGAAGATCCTCGAATTACTCAGAATATTTGAGACAAAATCGTTCAGCGAAATAGAACCGAAATCAACAAAGACTATCACTAAATGGAAAGGAATTTAATCGAAATAATTAACAGATGTTTGTTGAAATAGCGAATAATATTACACATTTATTGCGTGTAAGGCTTTATTATGATTTAATATCGCACGTTTTACAACCCGTAAATGGTAAAATTCTCAGCTTTTATAACTTCTACGTAAGTAATAATGAAATAGAAATTGTTACGTGTTTTAATAGTAATGTAAAAAAGTTTAAATGTTCATTTTAGATGATAAAGAATGTCAGACTGCTGTAATTAAACCTAAAAATGTCCACCCTAAACCCAATCGTACAAGCAATGAATACTTTTACGACGGCTTACCTACTTTTTACAAAGCAACTCTTTGTTGTTTTTGAAAATGACAAAACTCAAATTTCAACTTTAATAATAATTCAGCTGTGGTATCATGTAATTAGCATCCACCGCTGTCAGTTGCTATTTGCTGTCAAAAAGCATATTTTGTATTGTACATTGCTGTTTGAAGTAATCACCAGTAACAACCACGTTACGTCAAAGCAGCAATGTACTGCAACTTAGCCACTAGTAACGGTGGATGCTAATTACATGATACCACAACTGGTCAAAGACGACGCGACAGAAACTTGAACAAATGAAACCTGAAGGAAGTTAGATTTGCAAATAAAAATAAAGTATAAATCCACGCAACATAGCTGAAAACAATACCTACCTCTTCAGTAAAAGATAATTATGTACTGTACGTAAATGACAGCATAAACGTAACAAATCTCGTAAAATCCAAGCGTTCAGTGGATTTTATGAGGGTTTCAATCGAATTTCTTCTTTTAGTGAGAGTGTAGAGTTAGGTGTGTAAATACAAATGGGTACTATAAAGACCTAGAAGGGGAAATTGTATTTTATGTTAGATACATTTTAGTACCCTCGTCCCTAATGAAGGAGGTACAATGAGTTAAGTGAAACTAATTAGGGTTCACGCTTGTTTTATGTGTAATAAAGAGTAGGTATGAAAGAGGCACCGTCCCTAATTAACTAAATAAAGCATACAAAGTGAGAATTGTACGTTCTTGTGGTAGGATAAAATGTTGCCTTCGGTTACTATTTTATTATTAGCAAGCCACCGCAAAAGTCATAAGCATAAATCAGAAGATTAATTCGCTAACATAAATAACTGTTTTTTTTCCTCCCCGAGGTAATCCCAACTCTAACCCGCATGGAAACATCAACCTATTTGCATTTCATTCAACTCAAGTGTTTATGTGTGGCCAATTTATCTTGATCCGAAGAATTGTTTTTAATGTACGATGTTGTTTGCGAGATAGGGGTCTCGTGAAACTTGTTGCTAGGAAAGGTATTCGAGACACGTAAAATGAGATTCGGTTGGTAAATAGCACAGAGCTACATGCGCTCTCTGCTATCGAAAAACGTTTGATTCGGAGCAAAATGTTTTACATATTACACGGTTTTTCGTTGAATGTTTTATAGTTGCCTATCAAATGAGTAAGTACCTACCCATCTTTTCTATAGACAAATCGATGTCACTGTTCTGCGACACCTTAGCTTTCAAAAAGGGAATAGGGAGGTGTTCTTTAGATCTAAATCATAGATAAATAATTACTGGTTATAGATTGCTAACGTTCATATAAACCAGCGTCCGGCCGTAAACGGTGCCAAAAGATGGCGTTAGCTGTATTCCATCACGTAATAACGCAAAACTTCTACTGTCGAAAAGCGCCATCTCTTTGATAATTACGATTTGTATATAGATGGCGACTTAATCGAATTAACCCAACTCTAATTAGTTCCACTTTCTTGCGTAGATGTCAGCACAGTAGATAGGTAGGCAAAGAAACAAACAAAATAAGTTCAATCATGTTCCGTAGGTACATTTAAGGTACGCGTGGCGGTCGGCGTTGAGCCACAGTGTAAAGGAAATATCGCAGTAAGGCTACTAATCAACTAACAGTAAAAAATATCTCGCAGTACTACTAAAACATAAAACTTGTAGTATACCTACAGTTTCATGCTCGCATTTGAGATTGTTGTAGGTCTGTACAAAATAAGAAATATAAAAAGTAGGTAGTAATTTCAACAAAGCACTCAAAATTAGTTATTTTACGAACCAACTTTGAGTAATTCATCGACTTAGAAATTATTACTTGGTGGGTACCTACTTTTGTCTTCACGTTTTTAAAAGTAACCTTTCTTATTTGTTGTTCTGTCCGGGCCCCGGGCGATCTTCATTTATTTCTGTTCCGATCGTAAATTTTTTCAAGGTTTGTGT
Organism: Idaea dimidiata; assembly: GCA_949358125.1. NCBI lineage: Eukaryota > Metazoa > Arthropoda > Insecta > Lepidoptera > Geometridae > Idaea > Idaea dimidiata. The sequence continues at coordinate 15,615,339 of OX442335.1, read as the reverse complement.
TTACCTTAAACGTAGTTGTTGGTCCTTTGACAATTTACTAGTTTGACATTTTGTGTTCTTGACAAAATACCTTTTTGCCCCGAGGTACTAAAACCTTATCTTATATAGCGGGCGTCATATTGAATCCAAAGCGTACGAAAGACTCTCGAGAGGTAACTCCCGAGCGCAACGAGGGTGTTAAAAACTTAACTCCTGAGCGAAGCGAAGGAGCTTAGATACATAGCCAAGATAAAGACAGGCTTTAGTACCGAGGTGAATACTCTACTTTACACATCTACTGCGAGACAATAAAAGGGCTACAAAAATAAGCATTTAACTAACAACAGAACAATAGATTAATGTAATATTCTATTCTATTCTATATAAGAATATAATAGAATAGAATAGAAAACATTTATTGGCAGCAAACACACAGAAGAACACCAATTACTCAAAAAAAATAAAAAACCATCCCCATAAAAAAAAACAAGGGATAACAACAAAAACATAAACATAGTCCAATTAATAACGTCCAAGGAGCCGCGTGTCTGCTGCCAACAAGGATCTGTATGGGGCATGGTGAATACTATTTTTTTTTTCTTTTTCTTTTGTTTTTTCTTTTTTCCTTTTCGTTTGTTGTTTTGTTATTATATAAATTCTTTCAGAAATAATACATTCGAATACTTACATGGACAGACACATACCTACACAGCATAAATAACCAAACCGTGATTAAGATAAATAAGAGGATAAATACAATAAATCAGTTTTTATATTACTTTATTACTTTTTAAGTTTTATAAGCTTATTTTTGACATTTAATAAAAAAAAAAACTAAACTATTTGAAACTAAATTATTTACAGCTTATAAATATATTTCATACTATACAAAGTGTAACGGGTAAACCCTTTTAAGCCGAAAGAGGGTTGTTCTAGACATCTAGGACAACAACTATTGTTCTACGACTTTTGAAAATTAATAATATTTCACTGAAAAAACAGTTGCTTTTGAGAATAAAGTTAATTAAAGTTAATTTCTTCTATGGTTTTCGCGATTCTGCATAATAAAACACTTTATTAATTAAAGTTTTGATTGTACTAGATCAAACTAAATAAAAGGACAAAATAAAGTCAATGAACTTGAATTATGAGAAACAGCTGATTTTCAAGTAAACTTCATACTCAAAATTTTCAAAAAGTAGGTACTTCGAATTTTCAAAAGCCGTAGAAAAAAAGTTGTTCGCCTAGAAGTCCAGAACAACACCCTTTCGGCTTAAAAAGGCATGCCGTGTATAGTATACATATATAGTTATATTAATTAAATGTAACAATGTTACATCAAAATGACGAAACCACACATCGGCCTTAGCTGATGAAAAAAAAAGTTGGAGCTTTATATTAAATAAAACTTTTTGCCGTACCCTTCCGTCGAAATAAAATAAAACAAAAATAGCCCAGTTTTTTTATGCGTTTTGTCTAGGTGGCCAGTTCGAAATAGCCGTATGCTACCAGAACCTTAGTTCCAAATTTTAATTACTTAATGCCCTAGGTGTATAATGAGCACTTTATGCACCTAGGGAATAAGTAGTCGCTTAACGTTGAACTTTTTGGTCAATTAATGTAACTTTGTAGAAAAGTAAGTATGTAATAGTAGTTTATGCACCTAGGTACTAAAGCCCCGTCTTATGTAGCGGGCGTCATATTGAATCCAAAGCGTACGCAGGACTCTAGAGAGTTAACTCAGCGAGGTTGTTAATAACTTTTTTACTTAGACTTCTGACTCCTTTAACTTATTTACCTAGAGTCCTGAGTGAAGCGTGGGATTCAAGCGCCCAAGATAAAGACCGGCTTTGGTACCGAGGTGAATACTCTACTTTACAAATCTACTGCGAGTCAATAAAGAGGCTACAAAATAAGCATTTAATTAACAACATAACAATAGATTAATGCAACGTGTATGAAATATATTTACAGCTCCATATTAATTAAATTTAACAATGTTACATACAAATGACAAAACCTAACATTGATCTTATCCGATGAAAAAAAATTGGGACTTTATGCTAACTAAAACTCTTTGCTTTACCCTGCCGTCGAAATAAAAATAGAAGAAAAATAGCCTAGTTTTTTATTTTTTTAATGTATTATTTCTAGGTGGCCAGTTCGAAATAGACGTATGCTAACAGAACCTTAGTTCCAAATTTAAATTTCTTTATGCCCTAGATGTATAATGAGCACTTTATGTACCTAGGAAATAAAGACTCGCTTTACGTTGACCTTTTTGGTCAATTAATGTAACTTTGTAGATCAGTAGGTATGTTAACTACTATTACATACTTATTGCTCTACAAAGTTACTTTGTTACGTTGTAAAGTTACTTTCGGATTAAAAGGGCTTACCCGTTACACCTTAATAGGTAAGTAAATAAAAACTGGGATTTGTTTAGGTACCTAATGGTTTTTTTATATGGTACTACTTTTCTTACATTCTTACTGGTAGTATTAGTAGCTACCTAATTAATTAAGGAAATTTGTACGCATTCAATCAACAGAATATTGGCTCGGAATAAACCGAGTCGGGTGTAATTATGTATTGTGTTGTACACGCATGTTCACGCCAGGAGGAAGGCATGAGCGGCATGAAACAGATAGCATTTTTGAAAATACCTACTCGCGCCGCATATCGGAAGTTGATGATCCTTTTAAATGCAATATTTTTCTTCGGGTTTAAATAGCTACTTACGTCTAGCTACTTTTTAGTCAGAAAAAAATACTCGATCTAGCAACTTTCTGTTAAAACCTAGCCACAAAGTACTTTGGTCACACTTGGCAACACTGCTCGAGTCCCATCACTGTGTTTGTGTTTGTTGAGTTCGAATTCGGTATCATTGCTAATTTCAATTTATTGTGTTTATTTTTGACGACTGTTTTACGCCAACTGGACTTCCGATCACCTTCTTTCTACCGATCTGACCGTGCAAGATTACACCTGGACCCTGAATTTGTGTTTACTTTCGACGACTGTTTTAACGCCAACTGGACTCTGGACCCCCGATCACGTTCGAACGGTGTTAAATTGGGGATGAAAGTATCTATGGCATATTTTTTTCCGAAATTGTTTTCGAGTATTTATCCGTTTCCCGTGTGGGTTTCAGTTCCGATTGCGGTTCCGGCTCTCAGTTTCCGGTTCAGGGGAATCTAATCGCCCCCAAAAAGGGGAAGGGGGCAAATTTTGGTTTAAACTTTTTATTCAAGAGAATTGGTACATATACCTACCTACCTACAGTTTTGTACATACAGTACAGTAGGCTGATCCTTTGCCGATCATATGTTGAATCTAGGCTGATCCTATGCTGTTTATGCCGATTCTATGTTGAACCCCTAGGCTGAACCTATGCTGATCGTATGCTGATCCTATGATGAACCTAGGCTGAACCTATGCTAATCCTATGCCGATCCTATGTTGAACCTAGGCTGATCCTATGTTGTACCTATGCTAATCCTATGTTGATCCTATGTGGATCCTATGCTGAACCTATGCATCCAATTTTTTAACCTAATTTTTATCCAATTTTGATATTATATTTCCTAAATTTCTTAATGCGGGCGAAGCCGCGGGCAGAAGCTAGTATAAGATAAATTGCGGAGATCTAGTTCTGATCATCACCACTCGCAGACTTATCTTGCTTGCTTTTAATATTTATTTATTACCAGCTGCGCGCCGCGGTTCGACCCGCGTAAGTCCCGTTGGCCGTTCCCGAAGCTATTTCGGGATAAAATGTATTTTATGTGTTATTCCCGGTATCCAACTATTTATATTGCAAGTTTCATCGCAATCGGTTCAGTAGTTTTTCAAACACACACTTTCCCCTTTTTATAATTATACAAGATGTAACGGGCAAGTCCTTTTAATCCGAAAGGGGGTTGTTCTAGACGTCTGGGCGAACCCCTTTTGTTCTACGACTTTTAAAAATTCGAACTTTTTTTTTGAAAATTTTGAGATTATGTTTCACTGAAAAAACAGCTGTTTTTGAAAATAAAGGTAATTGAAGGTTTGATTGTAGAAGACCAAGCTAAATGAAAGGACAACATAAGGTCAATGACCTCGAACTCTAAGAAGCAGCTGATCTTCAAGTAAACTTTAAACTTAAAAATTTCGAAAAGTACTTCGAATTTCCAAAAGTCATAGAACAAAAGTTGTTCGCCTAGACGTCTAGAACAACCCCCTTTCGGCTTAAAAGGGCTTACCCGTTACATCTTGTATTTCGAGCTGCGCCCGCGGTCTCACACGCGTGAGTTCCGTTCCTGCGGGAATACCAGGATAAAAAGTAGCCTATGTGCTAATCCAGGTCCCTAGCTACCTATATTCCAACATTTATCGCAATTGGTTCAGTAGTTTTTGTGTGAATGAGTAACAACCTCACATACATACATACAAACTTTCGCGGTTATAATATTAGTAAGAGTAAAATCTAGAAAGGACCAACAAAGTTGGGAGCCCGAGACACAGAATACACTCGCGGCAAAAACATACAACACTTCATTTGGCAGTCGTGTAAAAAGGGGCCTTTGGCAAGCAGTGGGACATTCTATTTCTTATCGGTTGTGAAGCGATTATTGCCATTAGGAAATTAGCCAGTGTCAAGTACTATTAATATATTATGCAAGTTATTTGCATCGAAACAGTCAAGTTGTCATAGTCCAAGTTCAAGTTCATAGTGTCAAGTCTAGGGAATCATTTGTAAACACGGCGGCTTGATTTTCACTTTTATTCCACTTATACACCTTTACGAAACTAAATTGATTAATATCCCCCCGAAATTAAACAATTTGCACGCATTTGAACTAGGTTACACAAAAATGAAAATTTAGCACCACATCTCCTCAACGAGTTCCCGCCAAAACTCCCAGTGGGACATTGACATGAGATGATGGATAAAAACGTAAACCAAAAAAAATAACAATAACTAACTAAAGCGCCATCTTGTATAAGGTTGTTAAACCGATATTTTTCGATTAACAACTTTTGAAAATTCATCACATAGATGGTGTTGTAATAAAATAAAAATAAATGTTTTTAGAGTAATTTTTTTGTTGAATTAACAAGTTTTTCTTCAATTAAAAAATATTATTTTCCTTTTTTAGTTTTTGAGACGTGATCTGAATATTATTTATTGCCTTAACAATAAAATACAACTGATTATTTATATGAGGTGTAGCGACAGGTAGCGCCATCTAGCCACGAGGTGTATTTTTAGCATTTATTTGACGGACGAAAATTTGTTCGCATTTGACAGTCTTTACTTATTAATTGTCTTTGATCTAAATATAAATGCCCTAGTCAATACGTTGCCTGTTGTGAGTTGTGGCTCATCTTAGAATACTATTGATATTGTATTAGATAAACCCGCCTCAATAAGGTTGCCTGGAAGAGATCGCTTTTAGCGATAAGGCCGCCCATTGTACCTCTATTATAATTAGCTGTAAGTTCTTTAAGTATTTGTTTATGTAATTTGTTTTGTATTTTTTTTGTACAAACTTACAATAAAGTTTTATCTAACTAAACTAATTGACCGAACGAGCGAAGCTAGTGAGGTCCAGTGTAGACGGGCCTGGCGCTTGTATCTTTGTAACTTTGTATCTTTGTATGTTTGTTCGACGATAACTTGAGTATCGTAGCTCCGATCTTCATGAATTTTGGTATGCGCGTAGTTTAGGTCAATAGAATTTATGAGTTCAAGTATGAGCCGGATCGGTAGGGGGGTTAGGGAGATAGGGGATCGTGAGGTCTCAGTTCGGGGCGAACTACTAGTAATTCTTATTCTTATTTTGTAAAACAAAAAAAATCTGTTGGTGTTAAAATCCTACAAAATACAAAATCACTGTAAATGGATTCTCGTGAGGTCTCAGTTCGGGGCGAACTACTAGTCTAATCTAATTTCATCTCCCTATGCAAAAAATTTGAACTTACACTTTATAATTCGTATTATCCTCGTTTGTTGTGCAAATTAAGTGTTAATCTATCTTTATTCTTTGCACATAATATAGTATATAAGTAGGTGTACACTCAAGGTACAAGCGCTGAGAATGTGAGGGTTTAGTGCCAGGTATGTATGTGATCCTAGCAAATATAATTATTTTTGCTGTTACAACGAGCCTGCGTACCCAACAACAAACTATGAGTTGCAATTTATAGTTCCGAATTTGGTTTAATCATACTTCATACTAATAGCATAGTGATAAATGCGAAAGTTTAGTTAGATGTTTGTTTGAATGTTTGTATTTCAAAACCGATTAAAACTTGACATGCAGATATTTGGAAGTCTGGATTAAAACATATAGACTAGGTACTTCCGATATTCTCGCGGGATCGGAACTTACTATTTTATTTTTTATTTATTTTATTTTTATTTTATTCTGAAAGCACACAGTGAACAATTACAATATGAGTGGATTTTTTTATTTTCTAAACACCATTTAAGAGCTTTCGCTTACGCTTACGCTGGCATAGGTCTTACTACCCGCGGCCGCAGCTGGTTAACAATTTAGACTCATCGATCAATATAGTATTTTCGTTTTGTTTTTCTTGCAACGCTCCAAGAACAGTAATAAATACTTATTAATTTTATCGCAGTCGTTTTTGATTAGAAGAGGAAAGAAATCACCCCGTCTTTCAGTAATAAAGTGTGGCACTGTTACTTCAAAAGCCACTTTGGGCGGTCATGTTGCGCTAACAGCGTCATGTGGGAGACATAGCGAATGTTCCTTTACACACTTCATTTATGTAGGTAGGTAGGTATGTATATTCACGTGCATTGATAATAAAACTTGCGAAGAAAAACACTGAATGAAGAAAAGCTTTCTTTAGTCAATTACTAAAAGAGTAGGTAAGTGTGTTTTTGAAACGTACAAAATTTCATAAAAAGTAGTGCATCTCTTATGACCAGCCTGAAGCATCTAGTTTTTATTTTTATAACATTTCGTGAAATAATACAGTAGCCGGTTAGGTGTTTTAATTCCCAAAATTTCTGCGAATTTGAATTGCAGAAAAAAAAACAATTTGAAGGTAATAAAATCGAAATTCATTAATTTCTTAGGTTTTTACAACAACAAATAACAAAACATTTTTAATGTCAGTTAGCAGATATTTGCATTCGCCTTTGCATCTGCAAATGTTAAAAAATTACATTCGTTAGATCACTATACTATATTTATTATGATGATGCTGAATTTTTATCAAATTAAAATGTTACACCATCGACCTCATCGTCGCTTCCCAAGAGGTGAGATGAGGCCAAATGCCCATCCCATGTAAAAAAATTGATACGTACTTGTATACGTACCTACATATACGAGGAGTATACCTTGGCTCACCGCTTATGGCGCGGTCATTAGGTACTTAGATGGCTGACTAAAAATTTGTGTTACGAAAAATCAATTTCTCGAGTTCCTTCATGCTTCAGAAGGCACATTAAGCAGTTTGTCCCGGTTGATATCTGTGATAGCAGACGTCAGGGGCGGCCTGAACAACTTTAACACTAGGTAAGCCAAGCCACACCACTACACGAAAAGAAGACGAAGACTAAGTCATCTTATCTAATTTCTTCTCTCTTCTTTCTCATATGACTCATAATACCTTAACTACTACGCACTATACTCTACTACTTATAAATACGCTGGTAGGCAGCTATTACTTATCTAATTCCTGAATAAAAAAATCGTTTCATTCCACTCTTCCATCTTTAACGTAAACAGACTTGCTTTTCTATGCAAATAAAACAAATGTAAATAAAACGCGTTCGCAACGGAGAAAAGCAAATTTTAAGCCCGTACCGGTACCGTAAAGCAAACTGTGAGATAAATAAAGAGTATTTCCCAACAAAACCGCTTTAAACAAGATTTCCAGTGTAATCAGGTAATCACTTAGAAAATCTTCACGTTTAACCTTTACAAGGGCCATTACTCCATTTGAAAACGTGATGTTTTCATTGGTTTAGATACAGGTACGTAGGTACCTATTTGTGATGTGACTACATGGTATTTTTACTCATCGGTAAACTATGTAAGTGAATAAATGTTATAATGTTACAAGTAGGTATAAAGGCATTGTAAATCTTTATGGAAATTTACTCAAAGTTGGTAACTGCGTAGATTACAAACGACTCTTTTAATAGAATTCGTATCGAAAAATTGATTTGTCGAGTGAAATTTCAACGAAGCAGTTACCCAAGAAAGTATATTAAACGAATTTTGTCACATCAGCCGGTGATATGAATGAATGAATGAATGAATGAATATTTATTTCAGGCCAGAAACCCATATCTTAAAACAAAATAAAATAATAATGTTCACAAATAAAATATAAAACAAAAGTAAGCAATAGCATTACAATTAAAATTACAATATTTACCTACTAATAAATAAATATAAATCTATCTACATATCGTGCAGGCACTGCACAATGTATGCGGTCAAAATTAATTTTTTATTTTTTGTTCATCTCCCTGTGTACAGACAACCAATATGAATATATTGGATTATTCAGACACCCCGAGAACATTCGGAGGATCTCATTGTCAGATGATCTCAAGTGTGACCAAAAACTGGCTATACGCGTTCGTAGAATTGCGAAAAAGTCGGCTACCCCACCGTCGGCAAACATGCCCGACGCGCTGCAGAACCGCGGAAGTCTCATTAGAATGCGATATGCATTATTATATTGCACTCTAATTACTCCAATAGCTCGCTTGGTGCAGTTGACCCAGAGTTGACATGTATAGAAACATTGACAGAATGCTCTAAACAATGTCACCTTCACCTGACCACTACACCGAGCGAACCTCCGCGCGAGCATATTGCATCTGACAGACAGGGCCCGACGTTCACGCTCTATGTCGTCAATGTCACTGAGATCCCCTCGAAGCACATGTCCCAAGTACCTGAACTTATCCACCATCCCAATCTCTGCACCTTCCAGAAACACAGATGGAATTCTCTCCGGACCCTTCCCTGACCTAAATACCAAGAGTTGAGTCTTCTGTACATTATACTTTAAGCCATGACTAGTCGCATACCGTTCACATATGTGCAGTAGTTGTCGAAGACCTTTGACCGAGGGGCTAAGAAGAACCATATCATCGGCATAGTTTAGATTGTTAAGGCATATACCACCAATGTGACAACCGACTTGGGCTCCTCTCAGCTCCTCAATCAAACCATTGACATATAGATTGAAAAGGTCCGGAGAGGTCAAGCCACCTTGACGTACTCCGCACTTTAACCTGTACTCGCTAGAGACGGAGTCGCCCCACCGTACCTGATTCGTTTGGTTCCCATACCAGAACCTCAACAACCCTACCGTTCTCTTTGGCACGTTCGACTTATCGAGTTTCTCCCAAAGTAAATTATAATTTACTAGATCGAAAGCTCGGCTTAAGTCGAGAAAACATGCATAGACTGAAGTCTTTCTACTGGTGTAGTACTCAACGGTAGATTTAAGGCTGAAAATGGCAGAACCTGTTGAGAGCCCTGGACGAAACCCAAACTGCGCCGCGTCAATATTCAGATTCGTTTTGAGATCCGGGTGAATTAGCCTCTCCAATATTTTACCCACAATAGTACCTAGTGAAATCGGTCGGTAGTTCTTAAGTTTGGAGAGATCACCCTTTCTATCTTTCGGTATTGGAATCACTACAGTTCTCATCAGATTTTTGGGTAAACATTCTAGTTTCACACATAAATTAAAAAGGTGAGATAAGGCAACGCATATTTCGGGACCGGCGTGTATAATGTGTTCAATACTTAACCCGTCCCAACCCGGGGATTTCCCACGTTTCATATGACGAACAGCCTCAGCCACACCCTCTGGTGTAGAAAATCCCTTCTCGGCACAAGCTTTTCGTTCAGCGTGCGGTGTCACATACGTATCCGTATCCAAACTGTTTCTTCTAACAATTGGCATTGGTTTTACACTAAAGTGACGCGAAAACAACTCGGATATTGAAACCGAATCACTATCTCCCTCAATGCTAACTGGAATACTAGGTCTGTAGCTAAGCTTCTTTGTCGCACTCCAGAATTTTGAGAAGTTTTTATTAGCTTGACTGACCGCCAGAATATTCAGTCTGATGTTTTCTTCGTTGTTTTGACACCACTTCAGTTTGTTTTTAAAAACTTTACGACTCATGATCATGTCGTCATAGGTCCTACCGGCTGTGGGTTTCCCGTAGTTTAACCAGTTTTCATACGCCAGACGTGCCTTTTGATGACAGTTACTAACGTAGCGATTCCAACCCAAAATCGGTTTAAATTTTTTATGTACACAGCAAGATGACTGCTTAGACAATATAGCTCCCTTTTGTAAAACGTCAACTATGTCATTATAATATTTGTCAATTATACATCTATTTATTTTATAAAAATTATCTTCGTTGCAATTCTCTTGTATATCAGGTACTTGAAGTAAACTTAAGTTATCCATGCAATATTTATAATATTGTTGAATTTCCTCACCCTTTTTGGACCCCCATTTTATCTCATTATTATGCCTATCAGAGTTACTTACTTTTTTACAAATTACGTTTGTTAAACTACAACTAATGACTAGCGGGTAATGGTCCGACCAGAATACACCTTGTTTCACCTGCATCGAGTCAACTGTTATCCTTGCAGCCCCTGTAAGCACGCAGTGATCCAACCAACGACGACACTTGCCCTCACTACCTATCCATGTCACTGTATCCTTAGGTAGGATTTCTTCGTCAGCTCGTATCAGTAGATTATCCGCACAGAAAGCCTCAAGTTCCAGTCCGAACCGCGAACCCGGATGGGCATTAAAATCGCCTAAAACATAGACAGCCTCCGCATCACTCTCCTCTACAATTGACGCTATTCTGGCTAGACACTCGGTAAATTCAATAAGGCTCTCGTCTTCTTTATCTTTATTGTAATAAGGCAGATATACACTTAAAACCAAAAGTAAGTTACCATCAAGTTTTATCTCCACCGCAGCTATTCTATCACTATTGCATTCAATGGGAGTGACATTAGGAAAATGTGTTTTTCGCCACAATATCGCTAGTCCTCCGAATGGTCGCCCTATTAGGGGACCCAACGACGTGTCCACTGAAGATTTTGTATGACAGCTAAATTCGTCGCTTATTTCATTAACTAGATTCAAGTCGTGTGGCAGGAGCCACGTTTCTTGCAAAGCTACTAAGTCCACTTCTCTGCATAATTTTCTTATGTCTTCGATCGATCTCTTAAGTGAGTAACAATTAAAAGAAAGCATTTTAATATTTTTCCTGTTGACATTATATATACTGTCAAATTGTTTTACGGGCAAAAACAATACACCCACGCAGAATATTTATCAATGTCAGTGGAACAGTTAACTTTGTAATAAAGTTAGAACCGACGACGAGTAAGTACCTACATTAAATTGCTTTTTACTCGACTGCGAGGAAGTTATGTGTTTGCCATGTATGTATGTATGTGACTTCCTTCGATAGTCAATAGTCAAATACTTACTTTTTTCCTTTCAGAATATATACATAAACACATGATCATTTAAGTAGGTATACGTTAATGTTGTCATTTATTCAATGTTAAGTTGCAAAAATTAATCAATATTAGTTTTCTAGTACTGGCAATACTGCCTTTGTATAGAATACTATAAAAGCAATATTCACCCTCAGTACATTCTCTTTTCTTTTTCTTTTCGACTTCAACCACCGCTGTGATAGGACCCTAACATTGTGACCTTCCTTGTGGCCATAAGTAATAATTTAATATACGTTCCAACGTGTACCTATAACTCTGTTTTTCATTTCTTTCTTCGCCCATAGTCTATTTCCAATAGGTTATGGGCCCAGCCGTACTAACCTAAGGTATTGCGCTGTCAAATAATTATTTAGTATATGTTTTTCGTAAAAACACGTGGCCGTTAAAATTTGAATTTTGCGATGGAAGCTTTGAAAACCAAACGAAAAATCAAGCCCTTCGACGGCGAGAAATATGGCGTGTGGAAGTTTCGGATTCGCGCGTTGCTCACCGAGATGGACACGATCAAGGTCATCGACGAGGAACCTATATTGCGAACGGAAGTTTGGGAAAAGAACAATCTAATTGCGAAGAGTGTGATCGTCGATTAGTTGGCAGACTCCTACCTCGGTTTTGCCAAAGACGATTTAACCGCAAGAGAAATTTTGAAGAACTTGGACGCATTGTATGAGAGAAAAAGTTTAGCGACTCAGCTCGCCATTCGTAAGAAGCTGTTGGGATTAAAATTACAAGGTGATACGCCATTAGTAAAGCATTTCACGATTTTCGACGACTATATCTCGGAACTAATGGCGGCTGGAGCGAAACTCGAAGAAACTGACAAGGTATCTCATCTACTCCTCACTTTACCATCTTCATACGATGGTGTCATAACTGCTATCGAGACATTATCTGAGGATAATTTGACCTTGGCCTTCGTTAAAACAAGATTGTTGGACCATGAAGTCAAATTAAAAAATGAGGGTAGTGATACTACGAACAAAATTCTCTACGTCGGCGGTAAAACTCGAAAATTCGACGGTACCAGCAATAACCAACAGAAATTCAAAGCAAAGAGGAAATCTTTCGTGAAGTGTTACCATTGTGGGCGCAAGGGACATGTGAAGAACGACTGCTATTACTTCAAGCGGACAAATCGAGTCAACCAACAAAAACCAGCCCCCGACAGGCCCCGAACTGTTCAACATGTGAAGATTTCTGAAAAAGAAGGTGGCGCTGAAATTTCCGGGTTTGCATTTATGTCCGGAAATTTTGAAGTATGTGCAAACGGAAACAAGTTGACATTCCTATTGGATTCCGGAGCATCGGACCACATAATTAACAGGGAAGATCTTTTCAGTACTTATGCAAATTTAAATGTACCTACCGTTAAAAATTTCAGTTGCTAAACACGGCGAATTTATTACAGCAACCAAACGAGGGACGTTGAAGGTAATCAGCGACACGGGCATTCAAGGTTCACTAGACGACGTGCTGTACTGTCGCGAGGTGCCGTACAACCTGCTCTCGGTATCAAGGATGCAGCGTGCCGGATTGACAATCACCTTCGATCAGCATGGGACGAACATCAGTAAAGATGGTAAACTACTGATGCGAGGTAAGGCCGTTAATTATTTGATATCTGTAGATTTGGAAGTTGATATTAGTCGATCTGTTTCCCATATATGTAATAATAATAATAATAAAAATAATTACGAGTTATGGCATCAAAGATTGGGACACATTAGTAAACAAAAGTTTTTAGAGTTGAAAAATAACTGTATGACTAATGACGTAAGCTTAATTGAGGTGATATCGCCTGACGACAAATTATGCGAAGCTTGCATAAATGGGAAACAAACTCGATTGCCATTTAACACCTGCAAAGATAAGAGCTACATTAAGCGACCATTATTTGTTGTACATACTGATGTGTGCGGGCCGATCACTCCTTCTACAATCGATAATATTAGGGGTTAAAGTATGAAATTGCCGATTTGTACTGAAAATCTTAACTGTTTATTTTTTAAATTTTTAACAAATTTATTTAATCAAAATAGTTGCCATTATTATCTATACATTGCTGCCATCTAATGGGAAGGTTATTAATGCCTTTGCGATAGAACTCCGACGATCTAGACTGCACAAACTGTGTGAAAGCATTTTGTACTGCCTCCTGGGAAGAAAACTTCTTGTCACGTAGATAATTGTCCAAATCACGAAAAAAATGGTAGTCCGTTGGAGCAAGGTCTGGTGAATACGGAGGATGACGAATGGTTTCTAAGTGCAGTTCCTGAAGGGTCAAAATGGTATCTCGTGCTGTGTGAGGTCTCGCGTTGTCGTGGAGCAATAATGGTGAAGATCGATTCATGAGTCGGGGCTGTTTTACTGCTAGTTTTGTCAACATGGTTCAGAGTTCGGCACAATAGACATCTGCCGTAATTGCTTGACCAGATCGAAGAAAACTATAGTGAATAACACCATGCTGAGACCACCAAACAGTTACCATTACCTTTTTATTGGTAAGTTTTGCTTTAGGACACTGTTGTGGCATTTGACCTGGGGTAGGCCATTGCATTTTTCTTTTCCGGTTATCATAAAGAATCCACTTTTCATCACATGTTACAATTCGATCCAATATTCCTTCATTTCTGTACCGGTTCAACAAGGCAACACAAGTTTCAACACGCGTTTCTTTCTGCAGATCAGTCAAATCATGAGGCACCCATTTTTCGCATTTTTTTATTTTATTGATTTGACGCAAGTGAGTCAATAAAGTGGGTAAGGTAACATTAAACCATGCCGCTAATTCCTGGGTAGTTTGACTAGGATCGGCTTCCACTATCTCTTTTAATTCATCGTTATTCACCTGTGTGGGCGGTCTTCCTCGTGGCTCGTTCTTTAAGTCGAAATTTCCATCACGAAAGCGTTTAAACCAAAATCGCACGGTGCGTTCATTAGTAGACCCCTCTCCAAACGCAGCATTGATATTGCGGGCTGTTTCTGCCGCGTTAGTTCCGCGTCGGAACTCGTATTCAAAAATCACTCGAATTTTCGCAGTATCCATCTTTCTTGTCTAAATTGAATAACAAAAACAATTGAAAGTCGATATTCAAATGTTTCACATTTTTTAATAAAAGAACATCACAGAAACCATTTGAAAAAAGTTTCATTCGAAAACCTCAAACCATGAAGATTCTATGTCAATTCAAAGAACCTATTGCAATAAAACGGCAATTTCATACTTTAACCCCTATTAAAAATTACTTTGTGTTGTTTGTTGATCAATATACCCATTACTGTGTTGTATACCTGTTAGCTTATAAGTCGGACGTTTTCTCAGTTTTTAAAGATTTTGTGGCCAAAAGTGAAGCTAAATTTAATCTAAAGTTGGTTAATTTGTATTGCGACAATGGTCGAGAGTATTTGTCAAATGAAATGAAAGATTACTGTGTGTCTAAAGGAATCTCATACCATTTTACTATTCCTAGAACACTAGAACAAAATGGGGTTTCAGAGCGTATGGTTAGGACGATAACTGAAAAGGCCCGTGCTATGATTAATGGTGCTTATTTACCTAAGTGTTTTTGGGGCGAAGCAGTTTTAACTGCAGTATACCTAATTAACATTACACCTACCCGCGCTTTGAATAAAAATAAAACCCCTTTCGAGTTGTGGCACGATAAAAAAAAAAACCTTCAATAAAATATTTAAAAGTTTTCGGTTCTACCGTTTATGTGCATAATAAAATTAGTAAAACTAAATTCGATGAGAAATCGTATAAAGGTATTTTGGTAGGGTATGTACCAAATGGCTATAAGGTATGGAACACAGAACATGAAAAATACGAAACAGTTAGGGATGTCATAGTGGATGAGGTTAATTTTCTAAAGTCGCGACCTAATTTACGATTTGAAGGAAATGAAATCGTACATTTCTATAATGATGACAGTCAATCAAAATCAGTGTCGCAGCCTGAAAGTAGTGGCTGTTCAAAATCTGATATATCCAAAGCCGATAGTACAAAATCCGATAGCTCAAAATCGGATGGTTCGAAATCGGATAGTCTAAAATCGGATTGTTCAAAATCTGAGAGTTTGAAATCAGATATTTCAAAATTATACGATTCGAAATCAGAAAATTCGAAATCTGATGAATCGGTGTGCCGTAAAAGTCGTAAGTTAAACGATTTACAAAATTCACTAAAGCCAGGTATTAATGATCAAGCAAGTACTAGTAAAACTTGTTCTTTTGATAAAAATATCGATGATTCATGTTTGTTAAGAAGGAGTGCAAGGCTTAGAGGTCGCCCTCCTGTATCCTATGATGAAATTGATATTTTATTGTGTGCAGAATCAATTAGTTATAAAATACCTACGTCATTTAATGAAATTAATAATCGAGAAGACAGAATTCAATGGGAAAATGCGATTAAGGATGAATTAAATTCACTTGTTGCTAGCAATACTTGGACATTAGTTCCTAAACCTAATCATAAAAATATAGTAGATTGTAAATGGATTTTTAGTATTAAATATGATGAGTTTGGTAATCCATTAAGATATAAGGCACGTCTTGTTGCCAGGGGTTTTAGTCAGAAATATTTAACTGATTATATTGAAACTTTTGCCCCAGTTGCTCGTATAGCTAGTTTTAGATTCATGATTAGTTTTGCAAATCAGTATAATTTATTAGTTCATCACATGGACGTCAAAACCGCATTTTTAAATGGCATTTTAAAAGAGGAAATTTACATGAGAGTGCCAGATGGTGTAATTAGTAAAGATGGTTATGTATGTAGGTTGAATAAAGCTTTGTATGGATTAAAACAAGCAGCTAGGTGTTGGTTTGAACTATTTGATCAATGTCTTAAAGAAAAAGGTTTTGTAAATTCATCAGTAGATAGATGTATATATATTTTGAATAAGAATGACATCAGTAAAAATATATATGTATTACTGTATGTTGATGATCTGGTCCTGGTCTGCGCCGATAGGAAATTAATCGATTGCTTAAAGGGTTACTTAATGAGTAAATTTAAGATGGTAGATTTAAATGAGATTAAACTATTCCTCGGCATTAAAATCACTCGTGATCATGATACAGTAACGTTAGACCAAAGCGCTTACATAAAAAAATATTTTAGATAAATTTGGTATGTCTGACTGTAACCCAATTAGTACTCCTTTAGAGATTAAACCTAATTACGAAGCTCTAAACTTAGATATTGAATTTGATGCACCTTGTCGTAATCTTATTGGGAGTTTAACGTACGTTATGTTGTGTACTCGTCCCGATTTAAGTGTTAGTGTAAATATCTTAAGCAGGTACACAAACAAAAATAATAAGGAGTTGTGGCAATGTCTTAAAAGAGTGCTCAAGTATTTGAAGGGCACAATAGATTTAAAACTAACTTATAAAAGGTGTAATAATTATTATCATATTCTAAGTGGCTATGTAGACTCAGATTTGGGTGGTAGTGATGTATATGATAGAAAAAGTACCTCAGGTTATTTATTCAAGTTATTTAATAGCTGTACAATTACATGGAATACAAAGAGACAAATGTCCGTAGCCGCTTCTTCAACTGAAGCTGAATATATGGCATTATTTGAAGCCGTAAAAGAAGCATTATGGTTAAAGTCTCTGTCAATTAGTATTAAACTTGATATTGTTAGTCCAATAGCTATTTATGAAGATAATCAAGGCTGTATTAGTATAGCAAATAATCCTACTAGTCACAAGAGGTCTAAACACATTGACATCAAGTACCATTTTTCTAGAGAACAAATTGAAAGCAATGTAATTAAATTGTACTATATACCCACAGGTAACCAAATAGCGGATGTACTTACTAAGCCGCTACCAGTTGTCGCCTTCAAACAGTTTAGAGATGAGATGTGTTTAGAATAAATAATTATAATTGCAAGATTGATTTATTTATTTTTGTTGAAGATTGCAACATTTTTATTTTTTTTGTTTTACGAAAATTGCAAGGTTAAGTTTATTGATTTACTAGATTATTTATTGAAATTGTAAACATGTTTATGAATATTCATTGAGTTTTTGTTAATTTCTATTGGTCTGATTAGGTTTTTCTGGGTTTCCCTAATCCTAGCAACAAATGTTGGACCATATAATATTGTATTTTCCCAGCAATCACTTGGAAGGTTTATAATGTTCTGGTTAGTTAGATAACTATAATGTAAATAGTTGTTTTTATTGATTTGTGATTAATTTTTGAGGGGGTGTGTTGTCATTTATTCAATGTTAAGTTGCAAACATTAATCAATATTAGTTTTCTAGTACTGGCAATACTGCCTTTGTATAGAATACTATAAAAGCAATATTCACCCTCAGTACATTCTCTTTTCTTTTTCTTTTCGACTTCAACCACCGCTGTGATAGGACCCTAACATTGTGACCTTCCTTGTGGCCATAAGTAATAATTTAATATACGTTCCAACGTGTACCTATAACTCTGTTTTTCATTTCTTTCTTCGCCCATAGTCTATTTCCAATAGTTAACTTAAAAATATGACTTACTAGCTGCGCCCCGCGGTTTCACCCGCGTGAGTCCCGTTCCCGCGGGAATATCGGGATAAAAAGTAGCCTATGTGTTAATTCAGGTCCCCAGCTACCTATATTCCAAGTTTCATCGCAATCGGTTCAGTAGTTTTTGTGTGAAACAGTAACAACCTCACATACATACATACTTACATAGAAAATTTTCGCGTTTATAATATTAGTAAGATAAGAAGTGTGGTTTTGGAGCGCACCCTCCGATGAGAAAAAACCACAAGAAACTCACGGAGATTTTTCTTTTTGTGTAGTCATGTGATAGATTACAGTCGTCATGCATGATACAGATATCTATAATTTAAACAGGAGCAATCAATAATCACGTCCGCGTCCGTGGATCTTTTTTCAATAAGATATAAACGACGGATTATCTAATCCCCATCCAGGGGAATAGCTATGCTGAGCTAGGCTGAGTTTCCACCAGAAAGGTACGAGGATGGATAGCTAAGAGTGTATTTAAGATGTCTAACACGCTCACCTTGACGAGACTTCAGTGGAATAACGACGACGAATTCCGACCCGTCTCTACCAGTCTACATAGCAGAATACGAACTAGATTAGACTGACGGTTTCACCCAGTGGAACCGAAAGAATTGTTCCATTTGCCGATAGCCTCACTCTGTTAAGCCGTGTCCACCAGAACTTCGCTAAGCAAAGCGACTAGACGCATTTTACGCAAACAAAAACAACAAATATTTGCTAATAACAAGTTAACTAGAGATTTTAACAAAAACATAAGTTGAGTAAATTCAAGAAATAGGTATTGGTACCTATCTACTTACATTATACAAGAACATTGTGAAATACTGGCAAGTTTCAAAGTTATTTAACGACACACTTCTAAAACACGTGAAAATGATAAATAGGGGTATTTCATAATTATTTTCCTTCGTATACTATATTATGTAATCGTGTTTTCCGCTGAGGAGATAATAGCAATGTTATTTTTATTCCAGATTTTCTATTTTTTACTACATAGGTAGGTCCCATATGCCGAATTATTCGCTAGTTTATTGAAGCAAAATTGCATAATATAAGTATAACGCTCTCAACCATCTACGTCTGTACTTGCCAGTTTGTAATACAATTTGTTTGTTCCAAATTACTTAAAACAATTTTGTGATGGCGGCGGTGCGGTGACCCTTGGAAAAAGATGTAAAATCTCAAGACGAGGCCAGCTAGCCAATTTAATTTCCTCAATATTCCAGAGAGTTGAGTAAAAGTTATGATTAAATATACCAAGTATACTAGGATCAAACGTTTTTATAGAGCAAGTCGTGAGTCAGTGATAATAAGTGCTTTCTCTTTTCCTTCTTGATGCCCTTATCTCGAAGATGTGGGGTCGAAAAGCATGTCCTCATTTATTTGATAATTAAGAGCCTTAGCTTAAAGCCTACGCCCGCGCTGTCGATTTGAACTGTCATTTAAATCGGCATGCAGCTCAAGAGACGCCGGTTTCAATGACATTCAAATCGACGGTGTCGGCTTACAATGCATGCACATCAACGCCGTGGTGTGCATCACGCACATTTTCCTTTGTGACGACGCGACGGCCGTCGGCTTAAACTTGCGCGGTATAAGGTTTACTATCAATGTCTCACTCACTCCTTCTGCTCATAGAGGAATCCCTACGGATTTCCTAACCCGATCCCTACGTCTCTTTTTAGGGGGTCACTACACTGCTGCTTTGACGTAACGTGGTTGTTACCGGTGATTACTTTAAACAGCAATGTAGAATATGAATATGCTTTTTGACAGTAAATAGCAACTAGTAGCGGTGGATGCTAATTAGATAATGATAATACCACAGCTGGGGAACTGACCCAGAGCCGCGAGTTCAAACATCGCCGCGAGTAAGTTTTCGAAGATGATTTTTTCCTTTAAAATATTTATAACAATAAAGAATATATTGAGAATTATTATTTCAGAACGAACTACCTACTGATGTTTGGTCGGATAAGTCGGTACGTTTCGTAACAGCCCTCCCAGAACATACGCAAGTGAATCGATTCAGCTAGTCTACTATAACAAGACAGAGACTTACTTGGATTGCGGTGGTGGATTCTGCGACAGAAGCGAGCCAGACCCGCGCTTGCACAGCGGAGGTCGAGGCATAGACGGCCGCCTTTCCACGCCCGACGCCGAGCGAGTGGCCGGCGCGCCTTCCGCGGCCAACACTCGCGCTGATACCAATGCTGCTTCTGGACAATTCTGGAACAAACAGATACCTTTACCCTCCTATACCAAAAGGATACCTACACCCTACCTTTCATCTTTCTTTCACTTCTGGTCCATCCAAAGGTTGCCTAGAAGAGATCGCTTTCAACGATAAGGCCGCCCATTGTGCCACCTAATTTTTAAGTTGTTTTGTATTTTCCTTTTATTGTAATTATTTAATTGTGGTGTGTTGCAATAAAGAATTAATCAATCAATCAATCAAGGATAAAAACTATTTACTACTTACGTAGTAAGGAAAATCTTTGACGGCCTCTGGAGCGCGTCGCGTCGGACGAAGAAAGCTACACCCGACCACACCCGCCGGGTGCCTACTTTTTTTTCTGATCTGGGTGTTTTCTATGTATTTTAGATTTTAGTATGATTTACAAAAAAAGTAGGTAAGTATAATATCCGTTGTCTAGTACCGAAAGTACAAAGTCTAGTGCTTGGTTTGTTCCAATTATGTTACAAGAGTTACAACCATGTTACAACGGTCACGAGTTGGCCCATCTTAACAAATTGTGTGAATTTCAAAATCCTTATGATTGTTATTAGTGACAACAAATGGAAAGTCATGATATCGATTTAAGGTTTCGTATTAAGAAGGGAAAAAGGACGCCACGAGTTAATTTATACTAAACGCTATATATTATGGTATTATGGTCTAGAGATCAAGGTAAGGTAGGTTATGTAGGGTAGGTTATATGGTGGATTGATGGTATATAGTGTAAGTATATAAAACATTTAGAAAAAGATATTTTAAATTTAAGAAATATTTTCGCATGGGATACATTTTCAAATATTTCCCATGACAGGATTCGAACCTCTCAGCGAATGCCTCTCGCTATCCAGGCGAGCGCGTTAACCACTGCGCCACACGGAAATCACGTGACATAGTGTAAAATAATGAAAATGTTGTCCCTGTTTATTGGTTAACCGACTAAGTTATGGTTTCAACGCCATCTAACCAGAATAATTTAACAACTATTGACTGACTCGGGTGGTCAAAGTAGATTTTCTCATAAAATTATAGGTACCTACCAAAACTTAAGTGAAATGAAACAAAAGGTTTGTAACACTTGTTCCTAACGGGTATCAAACCTGCAATGCAACCTTTTGTATCGCAACCAGGCGTTAGCCCGAAGCGCCGCAGCCCGAAGCGTCATTTCGTAGATAGGTCATGGTAAGTTATTTCTATTCTAATAAATGTTATTACCAACTACGGATATAGATCACAAACTTTCACGGTAGATACCGAAATGTCAGTACGTAATAAAGGTTTTAGGTCAAACCACTAACGTTACCTGTATGACGTCATTAACGTCCCTATTCTCCAAATCCTACGGCTGAGCTTTAACCTCATTCACCATGAATCGACCTCGTCTCATGAAACATAAAGGATTCTTAGAAAAATAGATAAAACATGCTTAAAGCTACGTCCGTATAGGCAAGCGCCTAATAGCTTAGCGTCCAGCGCCTAGTACCGTAGCTTGCGTCTGGGATAGATACTGGTCCGGGATATGAGACCGTTTGTTTTAGTTAAGTGACTCGCTAGCTTCTAGCTAGGCGCTAAGCATAAGCCTCCTGCTTATACGGACGTACATAGCTAGCCTTACAGTTGTAAAATATGGCTATAATGCATTTGTTTTGAGCGTGAGTAACTGACGCTGACGACCGTGAGTGGCCGAACGCTCAGTATTTTTTTTTAATTACTAATTTAAGAAACTTAAAAAAAAACATTCAATACGTAATCTAGTATTGTAAACCACTAAGGATTTTAATAAATTAGGCATATTTACATCGATCTATCAATATAGTAAAGACATAATAATATATTTATTTATCTTTTGTAAGTACCTAATATTATAACATTCGAAGGCAAGGAATTTGGACATGAGGACTGAGATATGGTGGTTAGAATCCCGTTTTGCGTTATGTTTATTGTAGAATATAGTTAAATCAAAATTAATCCGCTTAAAAGTATTTAAACTTTATAGAACCATGCAGCTAATTTATAATTATTAAAAAAAATAACAGTTGGAACTTAGTAGTACTTTCGAAGTATGACGTAGGTAGGTACAGTACCTACTATTGTTTAAATGGAATTTAATTTTAAACTTTTGTATTTATGGAAATTAATGACATCTGGAATTCTATTGAAGTCGTTTAATATCGGAGCTCTGAATCCAATTTGCGACGATCAAAGTATGAGTAATCCTTTGATTATTACAATTTATTTCAGAAGATCAAGGAGTTCGATAGCCCAAAGGCGCTTTTGCCGATTTCAGATGTAGGTTTATGCTTGCAGGTTAAACAATTTATAATATATATACATTATACAAGTAAAAAATGCGTATAGGCATAGCGTCCATTAAGTAAACTGTGTTATAGGGAATAGAGTAAAGCAATTTTGTTTATCTTTTTGTTCAGAGAGTTTAATTTTCATGTAGATAGCGGTGTGGAATATTGCTCATTTCATCCCTAGTGACATTTTTTTTTTCTTCATTATACGTTTGGTAATGTAGTAATGGAATGTAGTCGATGATAGATAATTGAGTAAATGTCAATTGAGTAATTGAGTACAATGTCATTTCATTATAGTATGACTTTTTTTGTTTCCGATGGAAACTTTACAAAACTTTACTCACACTTCGTTCGAACGCCAGCTAAATATCTCAGATGAAATGGCGGATTAGTAGTGAGTCGTCATAAACGCAAACTCGTCATACTAGCGCAACTCGTCACAAACGCGACTCGTCATTTTCGCAACTCGTCATAAACGCGACTCGTCATTTTCGTAACTTGTCATTTTCGCATCTCGTCATTTTCGCAACTGGTCATTTTCGCAATTCGTCACACGAACCTTAAGCATTACATTTAATTTTTCATCATTTTACAGCTGTCCTTATATTGAATCACCCTGCATGATAGTCTTTCTATACTAATATTATAAAGAGGTAACGTTGGTAACATGTATGTATGTATGTTGGGGATAATCTCCGAAACCACTCAACCGATCTGGATGACATTTTGCATGGGGGTAGCTGAGTGTCATAAGCTATTTTGTATCCCGAAATTCCCACGGGATCGGGACTTACGCGGGTGAAACCGCGGGGCGCAGCTAGTGCTAAAATAAAAACAAATGTTGTTGGGAAATTATTATATTAATCATAATCATAAATTACATAAATCAACAATCCACTGTGGATTACATTACAGTCACATAAAAATCAACTAGGAATGAGGAAGGGTAACAAATATTATTTTACCAATTGTAAAAAAATAACTTTTTTGATAAAGTTCTCTAATGAAATTTGATGTCTCAGCAGTTTTTTTAAATACAAGTTATAAATTTTATCAAAATAAATATCTTTAGCTTTTCTGTTATTCCTTAAAGTATTTACAAACAATGTATCTCTGATTTGTCTGTCCCAATGTTTCGCTTCTTGTCTTAATTTGTACAAGAACAAAATTAGATTCGACCTTTTAGGAATCCGAACATTCATCCTATGGTGCCAGCCTTCAAGAGCATTTGTAGTTCTATGTCTTTGTCTTGCGCAGCTTAATATAGATGGGGAGATTTTAGGGTACCACTGATTCTGGTAATATTGAGAGAAACGTTGCATTTCTTGACAGTCTGGTGCTTTATCAAGAATTAAACGCCATGTTTCTGGAAACATAAACATTTGTTTTTATTTTAGCACTAGCTGCGCCCCGCGGTTTCACCCGCGTAAGTCCCGATCCCGTGGGAATTTCGGGATACAAAATAGCTTATGACACTCAGCTACCCCCATGCAAAATGTCATCCAGATCGGTTGAGTGGTTTCGGAGATTATCCCCAACATACATACATACATGTTACCAACGTTACCTCTTTATAATATTAGTATAGAAAGACTATCATGCAGGGTGATTCAATATAAGGACAGCTGTAAAATGATTAAAAATTAAATGTAATGCTTAAGGTTCGTGTGACGAATTGCGAAAATGACCAGTTGCGAAAATGACGAGTCGCGTTTGTGACGAGTTGCACTAGTATGACGAGTTTGCGTTTATGACGACTCACTACTAATCCGAAATGGCTAACATTCAACCCTTTTATTTTGACAGTACCTTGCTTGAACGCTTGCTTAAAAAGCTATCTGTGGTAGAAATACGGCAGACGGAAAAAGAGCTCCAAGTTCAGACCCAACATCATCAGTGGCCGCACAGGCCGGAAATCTTTCAGACTTTGTAAGACACATTACTGATTGCTACTACTCTCATATCTAGGTCCTATGTATAGTAAGTAGCTTCTAAAGAAATTTTCGTACAGTGAATTTTTGACAAGAAAAAACAAGAATTCCTTCAGGACACGTATCTCTGTAACAGAATAACAAGCAATCTTACACTAAAAGGTCCGACCTTGACACTGTTGACAAGAAGTTTTGGATATGAATACAATACAAAGACATGTCCAGTCCTTTCATACAAAAGCGCGCTCTTCAAAGTACGTCTGTAAAGGACCTTTTAATGGAATATTTCAGTGCCTATTTACATAGGATTCTGCGTCACAATCTCTTATACGTTCGGGGTACAATGTGAGCGTCTAAATATCCCTAGATTCGACATAAAACGACTTAACTTCAATCCGTCTTTCAAACATTTGAATTTGATCTGCCATTGAGGCAAGCATATTTCTGTATTTTGAAATCGGAGAATAATCTATCTACATAATCTAATTCAACTTAGGTATGTAGGCCCTAGCAAATAGTATTTAAATAGCTGGAGACGGGGAAGACCGCGTAAGTCCCGCGGGATCGGGACTTACGCGGGTAAAACCGCTGGATTTTTACGTGAACTAGCAACAGACTCACAATAAAATTCACATTTATAATCAACGAACTCGAATATAAATGAAAGTAGCAATCCTTTGAAAAAATGTTCCACGCAAACGTAGTTGCGGAGCCTAGAACAATGATTCGACCGCCAGTCTGTCACTAAAGATCGTCCACTATTGGTCGATCAATCATACGTAATACTTTACGGAACATTAGAGTGTGTGTGACCGTGGAATATGTTTTTTTTCGAATTGAATAGAGAAGTTAGATCTTCATTATATTTATTTCTCGTAGTTTATAATATTAGTTAGACAAAGTCCACCAAAACCACTGAAATGAGGCGATAGGAAATTAAGAGATCAATCTAAGTTGTCCTTCAATGAACGGAAATGTTTCTACTAACAGAGGATGAATATACGTGATTTCCACAAGACCGTTTCTAAGCAGCTTTAGATAACGAAATAATTTATTGTAGTATGTTCTGTATCTATCTACAACTTATACCACTCTCCCAGCCTATTCAGCCATGCCCAGAGGAAAGAGCTGGTCAAGACGTCTATCTGGAGCTTACTGAGCCGTGGGTTTCCTCAAGATTTTTCCCTCACCATAAGAGCGATATGTTATTAACGCACGTAACTTTTTGGCTAGGAAGAAGACATTGGTGCGGGTCACCCGGGATTCGAAACCACGACCTTTAGAATTACAGTCGGCGTATCTACCACCACTAGCACCATATGGTGCTGGGCAAGTCTACTCCACCTCACAATGTCCCGGGCACTACAGTGCCACAAATAGCATGATTTAATAGTTGTTATAAATCATCTAAAATTAGATGAAAAGGCCAATTATTATTTATAATTATCTTCATTTATAATAAAAGATTAGATTACAAAAGTCTGAACGCTGGCGACAAGCTATCCACCAGTGTAGGTACTTAGGTAGATACCGCTAGCGGAAATTGGTGAACTTACAATACAATCCTTAGGATTCGCGGGTAGGCGTGGAAACGAAAACCATTACATTGTTTAGGACCATATCATTTTATTTAATTTAAATTTAAAATATCAGTACTTACAGCTTGATAGATGTGTATTTCTAGTCAGTAACATACACTGCCTGCCATTCACAATTATCCAACAAGAATTCAACATTTCAAGAACACTTAACACTCAGTGACCAAATCCAGCACAATGGAGTCTACTCAAGGGTTGTTGCCGCATAATATCAATGCAACTCTGACAGAGATGATGTCATCCTTCTCCAAGCAAATGGAAACATTTGAATCCCGATTGCAGCAGAGAGAGCCTGCATCCACTGTGAACGGTCTAGCAAAAGATTTCTCAGCATTCCGGACATTTGTATTGGGAACTTTGAGGGCTCTACAGGAACAAGTTGCAAGGCTTGCTAACTCCGTGGATCAAATTGAGATGCACAGCAGACGGAAAATTCTTCTTATCCACGGGGTTCCAGAAACGAAGAAGGAGGACCCTATCAAAGCTGTTGTGGATGTGGCGGTTGGCAGGTTGAGGGAGGCCGCTTTCTCTGTGAGGGACATTAGTCGGTGCCATAGGATGGGCCGTCTGTCGTCCAGCCGACCCCGTCCGCTGCTGGTTAAGTTTCGGGACGTATCAATGCGCGACAAGCTTTGGTTTGCTAAAGCAAACCTTAAAGAGTCTGGCATCACGCTCTCCGAATTTCTCACTAAATCCCGCCATGATCTATTCATGAAGGCCAGGGAGCATTTTGGTGTGGCCAGGTGTTGGACGCGCGATGGGAAGATTTTTGTCGGTGGCCCGGACTTTACACGGCATCGTATCGGTTGTACCGCCGATCTTGAACAGCTGCTAAGTGCTCAGCCGGGTACTCCAGCGTCTTCTGAAGCCGTTATTCCGGATGCGGTCGGTATAGATAAGGCCAAAAGGAAGCCTCCGAAGAAAAACCAGAATAAGTAGGTTTGTGGTGTCCACTTTTGTGCTTTGTTTACATTTCTCATTCTCTGATAATGGTAGGTAGGATTTTAGTAGGTAATTAATTTAGCAGGTACCGACTTTTAATTCTATAATAAACGTCTTTCTTTCTGTAAATCCGCGGCCTTATTACCTATCTAGCAATAGCCAAACAATAGCAAAAATTGTGCAATAATCGCTTCAAAACCGCAAATTCGTATTATGTATCAGCAAAAACCGAGCCATAACAATTTAGTGCCAGTGCTGCCTCTACCGAACAATTGAAGAGTTAAAAAATGCATTCAATCGAATAAAATTCTATAGACTTGTCAATTTTTTCGTATTACGTATGACTTTGGCGGCAGAGCGATAGCGATCGGCTAGCAATTTGATATGTCAAAAAAGCAATAACAAAAAAGGTTATTGTTTGTCAATTGCTTTGCTATCGCTGCGTATTGTAAAGTTTTATTGTACCAAATTCGACATGGCACGTGCTGTACTGTTGTTAGAAGCATTAGATATCGAGTAAAGAAGAGCTGAAAGCACAAACACTTCAAGATTAAGGCGTAATCCCCGTGACCAAGCTAATGAATTGGAGCTCTGCGACTTTGAGTTCAGGGCCCACTATAGACTCAGCTGAAGCCCTACATGGCTCACTCAAGAAGAAAGACTAAAATCAGTGTCGAAAATAAGGTAGGAAAGTTCCTTTCTAACTACTTAC
The DNA here is from genome assembly GCA_949358125.1 of Idaea dimidiata. Taxonomy (NCBI): domain Eukaryota; kingdom Metazoa; phylum Arthropoda; class Insecta; order Lepidoptera; family Geometridae; genus Idaea; species Idaea dimidiata. The sequence continues at coordinate 15,587,534 of OX442335.1, read as the reverse complement.
GTAGTTCATCGTCATCCATCATAAGAGTTGCGACTAAACAATTCTTTGCATTTCAGATTCTCACGGCACTATCTTTTTTTTTGCCACGGGTTGTTATCAAAAGCCTGAGGTTATGAGTTACCTCCATGGGCTTAGCCAGGCTAGCGTATGCAATCTAACAATCCTAGAGTACCTACTTGTCAAACATATTTGATTTCCTCAAAAACATCACAAGAGAGAAAGTGATCCATGTGATTTAATGTTCTTAAAATAGTATAAACTGTTTGTGTCATAGTGTTGCATTATAGTAGGTAGATATGATAGTAGTAACCTAAAGTATTTAATTTTGCATAATTAATCATTAATGTATTACCCCACAGGTTGTATTTTATGTCATGTGTAATCAATCACAATAATTTTGTTTAGTTTCTTCGACAAATTTGGTTTCCTAGGAGTTTTGTCAATGCAGCCCGCATTGATGGCACTCATGTGGCTTTAATTAGGCCAACGGAGCATGAAGAAAGATTTTTTTAACAGAATACATATTATCCATTCAAGAAATGTTCAAATTGTAAGTATTTTTGTTCATTGAGTGTACTAACAATATCTTACCCCAAACGACACTTGCAAAATGGGAGCCCCAGATGAATAAATAGAATACATAATAATCAATTTACCTATACTTTTGAATTTGTACATGTCGAAATTAAGACAGAGAACAAGTTGTATACATGTAAACCATAATTATTCATTAAGTACTTGTACTAATATTTGTTCTACAGTAGGCATCAAACCCGCTACCATCTATGTTGCAGGCGGGTTATTCTTGCCTTAGTACACAAGTTGTTCATAATAATTTTCTCTTTTCAGATTTGTGAAAGTGTTCTAAACATTATGTATGACTGTAGATGCTACATTTGGTGGAGCTATGCATAATGCTTATATTTGGAGAATGTCTGAAATACAAAGCCATGTCCAAGACTTGCATAACAGAGGATAAGCCATCTGACTGCTTGGTATAGTACTAACTACTTCAGTATTGAATAGATTAACATAAATAAATGAAAATACATTGGTTAAAATTTAAATTTACAGGTGATTCTGGGTACTCTTCAAGGCCATGGCTCTTTCTAGTTGTGAATGCTGAATCTAATAGCGCTGATAAATATTGCACCAACATCCACTGTCGAACCAGGAATACAGAAGAATGTTGCTATGGTGTTTTTAAAGTTCAGATGTGATTTATTGCAAAAATTTAATGGAGGACTCCGAGCAGAGAGTGCTACTACATCTCGTCATCTTGCTCATAAGTGCAAGATGTATATATTGAAATAATAAAATGTTTTAATTTCAATCCAATATTGTAGAATAAAGTTATGTAAGTGTAGTTTTAGTAAATAATAAACCTAAATTGCTTAGAAATCTTATTTCTGAATATTATCTTCCAAGTTCCCATCTATCTCCATACCAAAATTTATCAAAATCGGTTCAGTAGTTTAGTGAAAGTATAGCAAACAGACTGTAGTTACCTTTATAATACTAGTGATAGTTAGTGTAGACTCTGTAGATAGTAGAGAATTTCTAAAGTCAGTACATTTGGTGTCTGTTACGTTTTAACAACTTATTTGCTGAACCGATTTTGATATAGATAGATCCCACTGGATACTGGCTTACGTGGGTGAAACCGCAGGGCACAGCTACTAAGTAATAAATAAACGCAATTTTAGGTTAAAAATTAAAATTGGACATTGTGGTGTAATGGTATTTTTATTTATCCTTAAGCATCACCAGCAATGCCTTAATATTGTTTGACTGCTGTCGCACAATGTCCACCAGCTGGTGTGTCAGGTCAGCCTGTGCCCGTCCTGTCTCTGCTTGTGCCCGGGCTGACTGCCATTATGAGAGCAGCATTTGCCAGCTTGGTTTCAGCCTCAGCTCTGCTCTTTTCCAGTTCCATTACCCAATGGGGGTTGGATTCTGGATGGAACTGTAATAAATAAGGGTTTATTATTTAATTTAGCTCTACAATTACTTCATACAGATTCATCGATACACAGGTAAGTTGATTGCTTTCTCACTTGTAGTGTTAGCTGTTCTAGTATGTGAGGCTTTGAGCCGACGTCGATTAGTAATCGGCCGAGTGACAGGACTCCCCATTCCTGTAAAAATAAATAGAATAAAATTGATTTTCATTAAATCATGAAAACATATTTTATTTAATGAGCCTGTTGGAATTTAATTTTTCTATATATAATTACCAGAAAATATTGTACCAGTTTGTAGTGGTGTCTCTCTCATTGTAGTATCTGTGAGGCTCTGTGCATATTGTCACCAGACACTGCCTGTTCTCCAATTATTGCCAAGACTTTCTTGTCCACTTCGGGAAGATCATCTTGGCTACTTAGATTACCACCAGTACCCAAATCTTCCTGCTTCCGTTTGGACAATCTTGTTTTGCTCTTCTGCTTGAGGTCAGCCCAATACTAAACAAACAAAAGCAATATAAGAATGCAATTTATATGCAGAAAAGCAAAGAAAAGTAACAAATTAGGGAAGCTTACCATCGTTCGTCAGATTTAGTTGATCCATTGCCAAAGGAGTTGGAGCTTCTTAGCAAGGTCCTTCTACTGCTTATCTACTTCTTTAGACCGCGCCCCAAGGCCTACTCCTTTGGCTATTGTTTGATTGTCGGCTAGGAAATCCAACAGCGCGTCATCTGAAAGACGACACATTCAGTCAAAAGTTTTATGCACTATTTCACTACATTTTTAATTAATGTAACATATTTCCATAAACTTACATTGCAAGAGAATTTGATCACCGTAAGTTACAACTCAATTTGCTCATCACTTGAACACATAACACGAGAATGCGAAAATCACAACAAAGGGATCAAGAATATTGTAACCACATAAGTTTTTTCATTTTACTTTACACAAAAAACCAAACTATTTGGCGCAATAACATTTCAAAACTCGTCATTTTCCCATTCCAATAGTTCTTCTTATTGCTACTTGATTGTTGTGGCGCTAGTGTTGCAGCAATAACAAAGCAAAAAATGCATTAAAACCATCAACAAGCCATTGGCGCGCGATCACATACGTAATACATAAGTAATAAGGCAGCCGGCTGCCTTATTACCTAAAAATTAGCAATCAGCAATAATTGCGCAGCTATCGCGCGATCGACGCGCAATCGATTGCTGAACGTCAAAAAAATTCGTATTACGTATGTGATCGCGCGCCAATGGCTTGTTGATGGTTTTAATGCATTTTTTGCTTTGTTATTGCTGCAACACTAGCGCCACAACAATCAAGTAGCAATAAGAAGAACTATTGGAATGGGAAAATGACGAGTTTTGAAATGTTATTGCGCCAAATAGTTTGGTTTTTTGTGTAAAGTAAAATGAAAAAACTTATGTGGTTACAATATTCTCGATCCCTTTAAAGGTTGTGATTTTCGCATTCTCGTGTTATGTGTTCAAGTGATGAGCAAATTGAGTTGTAACTTACGGTGATCAAATTCTCTTGCAATGTAAGTTTATGGAAATATGTTACAATTAAAAATGTAGTGAAATAGTGCATAAAACTTTTGACTGAATGTGTCGTCTTTCAGATGACGAACAAAGTATCCATCGACCAAATGGACGCGCTGTTGGATTTTCTAGCCGACAATCAAACAATAGCCAAAGGAGTAGGACTTGGGGCGCGGTCTAAAGAAGTAGATAAGCAGTAGAAGGACCTTGCTAAGAAGCTCCAACTCCTTTGGCAATGGATCAACTAAATCTGACGAACGATGGAAAAAATTAAGCTTCCCTAATTTGTTACATTTCTTTGCTTTTCTGCATAAAAATTGCATTCTTATATTGCTTTTGTTTGTTTAGTATTGGGCTGACCTCAAGCAGAAGAGCAAAACAAGATTGTCCAAACGGAAGCGGGAAGATTTGGGTACTGGTGGTAGTCTAAGTAGCCAAGATAATCTTCCCGAAGTGGACAAGAAAGTCTAGGCAATAATTGAAGAACAGGCAGTGTCTGGTGTCGATATGCACAGAGCCTCACAGATACTACAATGAGAGAGACAACACTACAAACTGGTACAATATTTTCTGGTAATTATATATTGAAAAATTAAATTCCAACAGGCTCATTAAATAAAATATGTTTTCATGATTTAATGAAAATCAATTTTATTCTATTTATTTTTACAGGAATGGGGAGTCCTGTCACTCGGCCGATTGCTAATCGACGTCGGCTCAAAGCCTCACATACTAGAACAGCTAACACTACAAGTGAGAAAGCAATCAACTTACCTGTGTATCGATGAATCTGTATGAAGTAATTGTAGAGCTAAATTAATTAATAAACCCTTATTTATTACAGTTCCATCCAGAATCCAACCCCCATTGGGTAATGGAACTGGAAAAGAGCAGAGCTGAGGCTGAAACCAAGCTGGCAAATGCTGCTCTCATAATGGCAGTCAGCCCGGGCACAAGCAGAGACAGGACGGGCACAGGCTGACCTGACACACCAGCTGGTGGACATTGTGCGACAGCAGTCAAACAATATCAAGGCATTGCTGGTGATGCTTAAGGATAAATAAAAATACCATTACACCACAATGTCCAATTTTAATTTTTAACCTAAAATTGCGTTTATTTATTACTTAGTAGCTGTGCCCTGCGGTTTCACCCACGTAAGCCAGTATCCAGTGGGATCTATCTATACCAAAATTTATCAAAATCGGTTCAGCAAATAAATGGTTAAAACGTAACAGACACCAAATGTACTGACTTTAGAAATGCTCTACTATCTACAGAGTCTACACTAGTATTATAAAGGTAACTACAGTCTGTTTGCTATACTTTCACTAAACTACTGAACCGATTTTGATAAATTTTGGTATGGAGATAGATGGGAACTTGGAAGATAATATTCAGAAATAAGATTTCTAAGCAATTTAGTTTTATTATTTACTAAAACTACACTTACATAACTTTATTCTACAATATTGGATTGAAATTAAAACATTTTATTATATCAATATATTATACATCTTGCACTTATGAGCAAGATGACGAGATGTAGTAGCACTCTCTGCTCGGAGTCCTCCATTAAATTTTTGCAATAAATCACATCTGAACTTTAAAAACACCATAGCAACATTCTTCTGTATTCCTGGTTCGACAGTGGATGTTGGTGCAATATTTATCAGCGCTATTAGATTCAGCATTCACAACTAGAAAGAGCCATGGCCTTGAAGGGTACCCAGAATCACCTGTAAATTTAAATTTTAACCAATGTATTTTCATTTATTTATGTTAATCTATTCAATACTGAAGTAGTTAGTACTATACCAAGTAGTCAGACGACTTATCCTCTGTTATGCAAGTCTTGGACATGGCTTTGTATTTCAGACATTCTCCAAATATAAGCATTATGCATAGCTCCACCAAATGTAGCATCTACAGTCATACATAATGTTTAGAACACTTTCACAAATCTGAAAAGAGAAAATTATTATGAACAACTTGTGTACTGAGGCAAGAATAACCCGCCTGCAACATAGATGGTAGCGGGTTTGATGCCTACTGTAGAACAAATATTAGTACAAGTACTTAATGAATAATTATGGTTTACATACAACTTGTTCTCTGTCTTAATTTCGACATGTACAAATTCAAAAGTATATGTAAATTGATTATTATGTATTCTATTTATTCATCTGGGGCTCCCATTTTGCAAGTGTAGTTTGGGGTAAGATATTGTTAGTACACTCAATGAACAAAAATACTTACAAATGAACATTTCTTGAATGGATAATATGTATTCTGTTAAAAAAATCTTTCTTCATGCTCCGTTGGCCTAATTAAAGCCACATGAGTGCCATCAATGCGGGCTGCATTGACAAAACTCCTAGGAAACCAAATTTGTCGAAGAAACTAAAACAAAATTATTGTGATTGATTACACATGAGTTCACATGACATAAAATACAACCTGTGGGGTATTGAGAATAAGCACTAGTTTTTATTAATGATTTATTATGCAAAATGAAATACTTTAGGTTACTACTATCATATCCACCTACTATAATGCAACACTATGACACAAACAGTTTATACTATTTTAAGAACATTGAATCACATCAATCACTTTCTCTCTTGTGATGTTTTTGAGGAAAACAAATATTATGTTTGACAAGTAGGTACTCTAGGATTGTTAGATTGGATACGCTAGCATGGCTGAGAACATGGAGGTAACTCATACCCTCAGGCTTTTGATAACAACCCGTGGCAAAAAAAAGATAGTGCCGTGAGAATCTATAATGCAAAGAATTGTTAAGTCACAACTCTTATGATGGATGACGATGAACTACGTAAGTAGTTAGACAAGAACTTTTCTACCTTATTTTCGACACTGATTTTAGTCCTTCTTCTTGAGAGCTATGTAGGGCTTCAGCTGAGTCTATAGTGGGCCCTGAACTCAAAGTCGCAGAGCTCCAATTCATTAGCTTGGTCCCGGGGATTACGCCTTAATCTTGAAGTGTTTGTGCTTTCAGCTCTTCTTTACTCGATATCTAATGCTTCTAACAACAGTACAGCACGTGCCATGTCGAATTTCGTACAATAAAACTTTACAATACGCAGCGATAGCAAAGCAATTGACAAAAAATAACCTTTTTTGTTATTGCACATTTGACATTTCAAATTGCTAGCCGATCGCTATCGCTCTGCTGCCAAAGTCATACGTAATACGAAAAAATTGACAAGTCTATAGAATTTTAGACGATTGAATGCACTTTTTAACTCTTCAATTGTTCGGTAGAGGCAGCACTGGCACTAAATTGTTATGGCTCGGTTTTTGCTGATACATAATACGAATTTGTGGTTTTCAAGCGATTATTGCACAATTTTTGCTATTGTTTGGCTATTGCTAGATAGGTAATAAGGCCGCGGGTAGAACAATAGAAATTTAATATTTAATATTTTTGTTTGAAGTAGGTACCTATGTCATGTGTTTGACGATATTAGACAGCTTCTTTCAACTTTCAATGTGACGCAAAGTGAAGTGACAGCAAAATGTTCCGGTGCAGTTGTTTTTAATTGCAAGTTTTGCAGCATTGCATCTTCTTGTTTTAGTTTTATTTTCAAATTATTATTTTTTGTTTACTTTTTGAAGTTCATGTTAAAATTAGTTGTAATGATAGCATCAATCGTGTACCTACCTACCTTTTTGAAACTTCTTTTGTTGGAATTTAAATTTCTTTTTTCTTTCTTTCTTTCTTTTTCTACTGTTTTTGTTAAGTATGTTGGAAACATTTTTGCTTTCTGTTTTTACTTTGCGTGAAAATGGCAGGTGGACAAGAAAATTGCCTCATTCCCTATAAACTATTTGTTGTTTTTATTTATTTAGGTATATTTGTTTTGCGATGCTTCACGATAGCACAGGTGAGAGTGACCTCTTCTTATCGTGCTCCAACGACGACGCTGACGTGTCAAATGGTGACCAAGATCAGTTTGTTAGCTTACCCACACTTGCTGAAACTGTAGATTCGCAATTTTCAGACTACCCCAAAAATTTTAACTTGATTCACATAAATGCGCAGAGTATTCCAGAGCACTATCACGACTTGTTAACTTCTTTTAATAATAAGCACATTCACGCAATCCTAATTTCAGAGTCCTTCCTTAAAGGTTTTCACTCCAGTGCGGCTTACTCCTTGCCCGGATATGTACTTATTCGAAATGACCGCACAGGCGCGCGGTGTGGTGGTGTTGCTATTTATCTAAAATCTCACATACCGTACTCTGTAATTAGCACATCTTGCCAACCGCCGCCGGTAAACGCTGGGGAGCACCTTTTTATTGAAGTGACCTTATCTCGAACCAAAATTCTTCTAGGTGTCTATTATAGCCCTGACATGAATGTCAATTATTTCGCCTCTTTTGAAAAACTTATTTTGGATCTTACACCATCTTACAATCACACAATTCTAATGGGCGATTTTAATACATGCCTCCTCAAACAAGATTACCGTACTAAGAAACTAATGAATCTAGCTCACGACATTAATTTCTCTATTTTGCCCCTAAATTCGACTCATCACAAACCTAATTATAATCCTTCCCTTTTAGATCTCATGCTAGTTTCTTCTCCTAATAATGTAGCTAAGCACGGACAGTGTTCGGCGGATGCCTTCTCACATCATGACTTGATTTATTTATCCTATAAGACCCGTCCGCCGAAGCCCAAGCCCCAATTTCTCATGTGTCGTAATTTTGGTGGTATGGACTTGGATGCGCTCCGTAGTGATGCCCGGGTTATTGATTGGACTGATGTAATTGATTCACAAAACGTGGACGACCAGGTAGTGGCTTTCAACAAGACAATAATCAGGCTTTACGACCAACATGCTCCGTTACACAGAGTCAAGATTAAACACCTTCCTACACCTTGGCTTACGGACGAAATTCGTTCATTGATACACAAAAAAACGGTAGCCAAGGGTAAATGGAAGCGAAACCCCTGTGTTGAAAATGAGAGTAGGTACCATAAAATTCGCAATCGCTGCAACAGAGTGTGTAGGGATGCGTTACGCCGGCATATCTTTAAGTCTATTGAAAATGAAAATCCGTCGAAAGTCTGGAAATTTCTTAGATCGTTGGGAGTTGGTAAAACGCGCTCAAATTGTCAAATTTCTAAAGACGTTAACCTAAATGACCTCAATAAACACTTTTCTTGTGCCTCTTATTTCGATAATTTAGCTAAATCTAATACACTTACAAATCTTTCCTCTAAACAACTTCCCAACGTTTCTCCCTTTTCTTTCTCTCAATTCTCCGACGTTGACGTTAAGAGAAGCATTAAGTCTATTTCTTCAAGCGCAGTGGGTAACGATAACATCAGCCGAAATATGATCATGCCAATTGTTGATGAGATTGTTCATATTATCAGTTTTATTTTCAATACCTCTATTTCCAAAAACTCTTTCCCGACGCTATGGAAAGAAGCCCAGATAATTCCTCTCCCTAAAAAACCTAATCCTTCATCTTTCTCTGAGTATCGTCCTATATCTATTCTTCCTTTCTTGTCTAAGGTATTGGAGCGCCTTGTTCACCAAGAGCTGAGCGTCTACCTGTCTAATAACCTCTTAATGAACCCCTTTCAGTCTGGCTTCCGACCTGGGCATAGTACTACAACAGCTTTGATAAATATTCTGGATGACGTACGGCGTGGGATGGATGATCGTAAACTTACTGTGCTTACTCTCCTTGATTTTAGTAACGCGTTCAATAACGTTGACTTCGACGTTCTCCTTGGAATTCTTCGCTCTCTTAACATTTGTCGGTCGGCGATTGATTGGTTTCACAGTTACCTGTATGGACGCCGGCAACGTATTCGTATTGAAGACAATTGCTCTTCTTGGAATCCAATATCTGCCGGTGTTCCTCAGGGCGGCGTGCTATCTCCACTTCTTTTCGCTGTGTATATCAATACAATTTCTAGTAACCTCGCTTCCTCCTACCACCTGTATGCAGATGATTTGCAAATTTACTCCCAAGCAGCCCTTCCTCAGCTTGATTTTGCAATACAAACTACTAATGAGGACCTTGTTAAAATCAGTGATTGGAGCAAAGCCTATGGCATTAAAGTAAATCCTCTAAAAACCCAAGCAATCATTTTGGGTAGCTCTAGGCTAACGTGTAAAATAAATCGAGATCAGCTGCCTCAGATAGTTCTTGATGGCATATTGGTACCTTACAGCGATGTGGTTAGAAACCTTGGCATCACTATAGATTTCAATCTAACTTGGGACCCGCAGCTTTCTGGGTTGAGTCAGAGGATGTTCGCGTCCAATGCTTCGCACCGAAGGTTGCGGAATTTCCTTCCAATTGCCACCAAAATTATGTTGGCCCAATCTCTTATGCTTTCCGTTCTCGACTACGCAGATGAGTGCTTTCTTGGCCTGACTGAGGACCAGCTTGACAAACTTGAGCGGCTGCAAAATCTTGCAATTCGCTTCATTTTCGGCCTGCGCAAGTTTGATCATGTGTCTGAATACCGGAGTCGGCTCAGGTGGCTACCCATTCGTCTGCGTAGAGACTCTCATATTCTATCTCTTCTCTACAGAATTCTTTTTTTACCTAACTCTCCTCTCTATCTGAAATCTCGTTTCAATTTTCTTCACCCTCCCTCTCAATCTGTCCGTTCTTCCAAGGCCCTTCTTCTCGCTGTTCCTAGCCGCTCTTCTACGTTTTTCAGTAACTCTTTCACTGCTCGTAGTGTACAACTCTGGAACGCGCTGCCAGATACCATTCGGCAGTCCAAGTCGTTGGCAGTGTTTAAGTTCAGTCTCTATAATCACTATCTCGCTATCGCGGAAGCAAATCAAGTGCATAACTATTATAATAATTTGTAGTTCATGTATGTTTATGTCACTGTCATAAAGATTATTAGTATGATTTAATATTACATTTATATTATTAATTTGTAGATATGTGTTTAATATTATTATTTTTATTATTTTGTATCATATTTTTATTTATAACATTTATTATCTGTCCTTTTTATCTATTATAGCTTATATTTTATAGTATATATCTTTTATAGTATACACCTTACCCATCCCCTTCCTTAAATCTTGTCCATTCATTGGTTGCCTGGAAGAGATCGCCCTTAGGCGATAAGGCCGCCCATTGTACCACACTAGTTTTTAAGTTTCTTTTTTTTGTGTTTGTAATATTTATTAATTTATGTTTCTGGTGCAATAAAGTATGTATTCATTCATTCATTCATTCATTAATCACTATAGTTCTACTTAGTCACATTCTATTGCTGTAAAAATCTAACTTGTATGTGTACGATGTGGATTAAAAAGAAAATATAATAATCGGTACAGGAGAATCACGTAGGTCTATGCAATATGATATGAGAATTAGTTCTATTTTTCTATGTAGACAGGTATATTTGTGTAGTTAAGTTCAGTATAGAAATGACTATATTTAACAAAATTCCATTACTAGGTTAACGTCACAATTCTGAATAATACATTCCAAGATGTCAAAGTTAAATTTTTTCATCTACACCTAAGATTTCTTCTTATTACGTATCCAAAGTCGTCACGAAATTAATCAACATTCAGATAAATGATGAACGTAATATACAAAACGTGACGAAGGGTGCAAGAAATGGTTCCATAAGCCTTTTTAAATCCCTACGAACTCTATGTAAGTATGTAGATACTGATAATCATTTAGAATTTATTGCACATTTCCTTATTTTTTCTAGTAGTTGCCTAGCTCACTTCTTCCCAGTTTTATTTTATGACACACGACACTAGATAACAATTTTAAATAATTATGTATCATTTCCTAAATTTATCATAATTTACGACATTATTAAACATACCAAAAAAAAAGAGGTAGATAGTTTGATTATTATTTTATTGTACCTACACATCAATTAAATTACAATACAAAGGAAACAAACAGTTTAAGTAACCGTAAAATCATAAACCAGATACATAAAGCAATTTCAACGACCAACGACGTCTTATTGTACGGAACAACCATATAGCCCTAGGTACCCTAATATTTCAAATTAAATGAACGCCTCGGGTTCTCAAAAAGGTCACATTAAATCACCTCGGCAACAAAATTTATATATCTACCTGAAAGACAAAAGACTCCGAGCCTCATTTCAAACACAATTTATCTACGGAGTGATGCAGATTTTTTTTTTAAATTAAAATTAAGAAATTTAGAAATGGTCTAGTGGAAATTTTCTCAATTTTTGTTCGAATGGATGAAAATTTGTATCGTGAGTCATGTCATGACGAATACAGTAGGTATCTAAGATTTATTTTATTTTATCTGTCGTAAAGTGTTTATAACAAGAAATTCAAAGCAAACAAAAACTGTTCCGAGAGCGGTCTTGTAGATCAAAATGTGCAAACATCAACCAAATTCCAAAGGGATTAAAGTATCATGAATTTCCTTGATCCTCGTCTTATAGAAAACGCGAGACCATTAAAGCTCTATTGAAAGGCTATAATGTGTTCGACGCATTTTCAATTATTGTGGCATAGTTCATTTTATTAATTATTTTGATTATGGATGTCCAACCATGAAAAAAGAAATATTATGTAAAAAAAATAACGTGATCTTTTTTTTATAATGGTAACGAAGCGTTGAGGAACTCTAAAAAACTGTCACGCCTTAAACCATTAAAGTTAAATTATTCACATTAACGAACAAAGCTTTTAAGATATTTATACCCTAAATACTGATCACGCTTAAACAAATTTTCTGTTCGATTGTTTTGTTCATAAAATTGATTTTAATTTTTTATCCATTTTCTTTTTGGAATGACGAGATTTCGTTTCAAAGGTACTTGGGAAATCGACCATTGGTAAGTAACAATAAATAACAAGAGCCTACAAACTTCAAACACTTTAGGTAGGCACCCACTACACAAAAGTCCAATATTCTACCTACGCTATTACATTTGCTGGAGACAATCAACCGTAAAAGGACTCGTACTCCTTACATCTAAAGAGAAACAGCAAAACAAAGGTAATTTCAATCACAACCAAATACTTCTTTGTCGACGTTGGAACCCTAATGATAAAAGAAACCGCCTCGTGACACCGGTGCTATTTAAACGAAACACCAAATCAAATCAAAATATTTTTATTCTTTTAAATAATATTACGTAATATTAAATATGATTTAAATATTACTTTTTAGAAACGTCAAGTAAACTATCGTATGAGAACCGTACAAGAACCTAATGGGGTTATTTTTTGTTGCAATGATCATGCGATTCACATTGTCACTTTATTCCGACCTACCATCAAACCACTACAAAATCATCGAGGTAAGGAACACTTACATGTTTTTGAAGTTTTCGTATCTTTTATGGCAAACAAAATTTTAGGGATACAATAAGTAACTTAGGCCGAAAAAAATAAAAGGTTATACTGAAAATGTAAATATAAAGCCTGCCGGATTTACCAGATTGTATTTACATGTAAAGGGAATTTCTTAAAAACTCTTTCTTAGCTCTACGAAGATCAAGTTTTCTGAATTGCCAATTAATCAACGTACTAACTAAGTGGAGGAATCATTCAATCAATTAGTAAATTGGGGATACTTTGTGATAAGATTTTTTAAAGATACAATTTTTGATTCTCAACTTACATCGAAATAAAAAGTTTCTTCTCTTTAAAAGATCATTGGATGCGTTCAAATAAAAAAAATATGATACGTCATGTTGATTGTCAAAAAGTGGGGTGTCACAAAGTTAGGCATACTGTCACAAAATAACCCCAGTTTACCCGGCAACTTCAAAGAAACAGGCAACTTCAGGCAAATTATATGAAATTGAAACAGTATTAATTATTTTAGAAGCCGTCCGTTCTTGCGCGTCGATGATACTTAATCAAAATGTCTAGTTCAGAACTTTAGGTTTCTTTGAGAAGAGATTAAATTGAATTTCTCTCAAGAAACTTTGTGATCTTGTCTGTAATTTGTGAGACAAGCTTCACTTCACAGCAAGAACTAACAAACATTAGTTATTAGTTTGTACAGGACTTAAAGTTAAGTAGGTAGCAAAGTCTAGAGCAATTATAGGAAATACAATGAAGAATGTTAATAGGTATGCTAAATCGGTTGAAAGTTTGTAACAGTAAAGCTTGTATGTACATAAATACACTAGTTTTTGTTGTAGCCAAAAATATCTATTAGTTTTGACTTTACAGGCATTTAAACTTACGATATTATTGAGTCTCGCTAACAGTCACTTGACGTCATTTACTACGTTTACCTGTTTTTCGTTTTTAAAGTCGTTTTTTCAAATTTTTTGTTTAATTATAGTTTTCATTTTTTTATTTTCTGTTTAATTATAAACTCGTGGTTCGATTACTCGAATCAACTGTAACAAAAAGTTCACGTTAGTAGTTCGATCGAACGAACTACCAGGAGTTTCAAAAATTCGTGGTTCAATTAATCGAACCAACTGGAAAAAAAAGTTCGCGTAGTTAGATTGATCGAAATTTACGGTCGAACCACGTGGCCTGGAGCTTAATTTTTTTACAGAGAATATGGATAGTTAATATTCAAAATTATTTATTTTTCCTCATTCTAAATTCCTATGTAAATTATCCTAATAATTTTTAAGTGCATTTGCCAGATTGGGCTATTATGAGTTTCTGAAATATTTTTATTATTTTTCCCACTTCGTTTTAAAAAAAGAATAAGGCTAGCTGCGCCCCGCGGTTTCACTCGGGTATCTCCCGTTCCCGCGGGAATATCGGGACACAAAGTATCCTTGTTCTCCTGGTTCTAAGCTACCTCCCCACCAATTTTCAGCCAAATCAGTTTAGCCGTTCTTGAGTTATAAATAGTGTAACTAACACGACTTTCTTTTATATAGATAGAGATAGATAATAGATAATATATAGATGTATAATGAGATGCAAAGAAAATGGTTTCGACTGTTTTGCTTCTTTTCTTTGCTCTTTTGTTACGCTATTACTGTTCCAAGGCAGGGGCCTAATCTTAACAAAGACAGAGTGGAAATGAATGACATGAAACGACGACGACGCGACAAAGCACTATAGACTCAAACAATCGGTTTTGTTTCAAGAACTTTTACATTTTCTTACATACTCGTATTAGGGACTCGAACTAGTTTATTAAATAGATTTAAAAAAATACTATAGAAGAGCGTTTTGGCCACTATTTCACCTGGTGGTAAGTGAAGATATGGTCTAAGATGTAGCATGATCATCTATAAGATAGGAGGACGGCTGTGCAACCAGATCTTTCTTAGTCCCTGCACCGGTTTACGTTTTGAAACACGTCCTGCAGTTCGCTTGGCGCTACGACTTAGGCCGAGGGGTGGTAACAAACCGCGGCCAAAGCCTCTCATCAATAAACCCCTTTTGATTGCCTTTTACGTAACCATATCTACTTAGGTAGGTACGTTAATTTTCAACCCCACCAAAAAAAATAATTTTCGAATAGACACTCTTTAACTGTGGCGGTTTACATTTGAAATTGAATTTAGTAAATAGAACCTATTGGAAATGATTAAGTTATCACAGTTACGCACAATACAATCTACGCAATCTACGCTAATTGCATTAATCCATAATGACAATTGGAATGTTACTCACGTACCTACCTAAACCTGATTAATATACAAACTCACTTAGATACAGGAACTCGATTAAAGAGCTTATCAACCTTGTATCTGCTAACTGGCTAACTTGATAAGTGCTTTCAAAGTTGTATGATTTATACAAAACTAGTAATATATGTTTTATCAATAATAACGCATTATTGTATGGATGTAGATTTAAAAATGCCTTATCTAATTTGTGTAACATTATCTATATCTAGGTACTTACTAATTTACTTACATTATATTCGACAAAAGCTTTAGGCGTCCAAAGAAGCTCATTACAGATCACGAACTCTAAGGTAGAACATGTTTTGAACAAACTTTTTAAAGTTTTAATTAAGGAGCTAGTAAAATGATTTTGAAGCACAACTTTGTATCTTCCTAACTTAAGTTCCTACTCGTCTCTAGTAGGTATTTTCAACAGAATAATATATTAATTTTGAGGTGAAACGAGATGGGTGAACAATAAGATGAGTCAGTGTTTAATAATGAGTGAGTAGAAAACATGACGCGCGTATTTACAGTACCTACAAAATAGAGTTATATTAAGCGAGAAGCTATCTGTTTCATTCTTCACGACCCTACGATACTATACTGCTGAAGCCTAATACGGTTCCTATAGATCTCGGAAGATTTAAGCTCAAGGATGATCGTGTCAACAGGAACAAAACAGATGACAGTTTACTTAGGACGCTTTATTCATGTGAGATCAATGTGAGATCATATCCTAGCTAAATGATCTCTAGATTACATAGAAAAATATTATCTGGAAAGCAAAACTCTTCTATATTTTTGCTTTTTTTCTGCTAAGTGTGAACATAATGGATTTTTCTTTTTCTCTTTGTTTCTATTATTCGTGTTCTTCGTTCTTCTACGTGTTTTTGTTAATTTGAGTAGATTAGTATTTGATAACCTACTAATATTATTTCATCAGACGTTTCCTCCTTTTTACTCGACTACGGTAAAAGGAGGGTTATTTATTTATTAGCCTTTTTATCACTTTTAACCCGAATTAAAAAAGAAGTATCTCAATTTGCTGCTCAATTCACAAAAAAGTGTGATTTATCAGATTAGTTATCAATGTCGTGCGACGAACGCAGAATCCTAAGAAAAGCAGTAATCGGAACACATGGACTTGATAGTACACTATTAAACACGTGAAACTGCCAAAAATTGTCCTTTAATGCTGACAGAAAAACCAAAAAAAAAATGAAATTAATATGAAAAAATAGGTTCAATCCCATTTTTACAAATATATTTCTGGAAAAATATTAAGTATTAAATATCTGAATTTAATGTTTGACGTTCCAACACCGTCACCACTCCTCGTTTTTAACACTACGTAAAAGCGTTGGCAATTTTGTGAGAAAACTTCCGTAACAAATAGCTCGAAGGCGAATAAAGTACCTGATGCCAATAGGTAAGTAAAGTACTTATCAATTTCCGAATCCATTTTCTGGATAAACTTCTAAAAGAAAAATTGATGCTGCTTTATATTATCATTCCGACATAAGACGCAGAAGCTTTAACTTCTCAGTGAAGTTTTGGTTTAGGTAAAAGATTTTATAAAAGTTTTTAAGATTTACTCAAGGGGCAACACTGGTGCCGACATGTAAACAGTGGCTCCGCAATATTTATTTAAAAAAAAATAGTTTTACACCGATATAAACGCAAAGAAAGTGAAATTCGTCTTTAAAACTTTTAAATTTATAAACATATCTTTTGCACAAATAATAAAAACATACAAAAATAAACATTTATGACAAAACGTATTTCCATTCAAAGTGTACTTCAAATATTAACATTTACAAAAATATTATAACTATTGTAATAATACGGTGCGGTAATAAGTGAAAAGAATTGTTAATAAACAATTATTTAATGAAAAACAGTGCCAAATTGAATAATTACAAAAACGGTTAACCGAACATATCATTTGAATAAAATATTGGACTTTGACCTCTCAACAAGACAGTCTTCTACCTACACCAGTGACGCATGTGACTCACAACTAAGTATAACACAATTTCAACGTTTGCCTCTGTGATACAACAGTCGAGTGGTTAAGAGACTGGACTTGACTGAGACGCTTGTTCTTCGTATAGAATAGACTCTGGTTCGAAACCTAGTGACATTTTTTTTTTTTTTTTTTTTTTTTTTTTTTTTGTTTTTTTTTTTTTTTTTTTTTTTTTTTTTTTTTTTTTTTTTTTTTTTGTCTGCTATATTTATTATTTATATTTGACATTTTTAATTATAATAATTGACATAATTATGGCTGCATCAAGTGAGAATGTTACTCTTAGAAAAAAGATTAAAAAAATTGTGTCATGCAATGACATCTCAAATGTAGATTTAAATACTACTACGAACACCTTGGACAGTACGATGCATAGTTTGCCGGACGCATCTTTTTATGAAAGAAGAGGTAGTTATAGTGAATATCATAGCAGAATAACCACTTTGGAGTCAGAATTGGAAGTTGCGAATCATGAAATTGAAAACCTAAACTCGGAAAACTACTATCTAAAGACAGAGTTAGAGAAATGCAAAAAAACAATAGATCTATACAAAAAAATTGGTGTTGAAACTTATTCTCCTAAAACATGTAAAAACAGAACTCCAAAAACATATAAAAACAAAAAGAGATTAAGTATTGAAACTATCCCAACCACATCAACTGCTCCTGACGTTACGACTGAATTGACAACTGGTCCTTCTTTAGATAATTCAACACTATTAGATACAGTTAATAATTCTAATGAAGGTATTTTGGAAGAAGGCAAGGTACAAAATAAAGAAACTGACATAACATATACAAACAAAATAGATAAACAAACAGAGCTAATAAATACACAATACGACAATAGAGCAGAGGAGCGAACAATTAAGTGCCATAGAAATAAAGTCCTTATATTAGGAGACGAGCAGGGACGAAATCTTAGAACGACATTACAAAAATTACTGGGCGACGACTATATTGTCAAAAGTTTTACTAAACCGGGGGCGAAGTTAGGAGAAATCATAAAATTTTCGGAAAAGGAAACTGAGGACTTCACATTAAAAGACTACATTATTTTGTTAGGTGGAAAACATGATAGTAATCCTTATGACATTCAGAATAAATTGATTGTATGGCTAAATTCAAATTTGCAAACTAATATAATTATTACTGAAGTTCCACATAACAAATACTTAAATGAATGTAAGCTTAATTACTCCATCAAATTTATATGTAGAAGCTATGCCAATGTAAAATACTTGAATATGAATTACTATAAATTTAGGCCTTTACCAAGATACTACACTGTAACTATGTGTCGTTCTCTTCTAAAAGAAATTTTACACAT
The DNA here is from genome assembly GCA_949358125.1 of Idaea dimidiata. Lineage (NCBI taxonomy): Eukaryota > Metazoa > Arthropoda > Insecta > Lepidoptera > Geometridae > Idaea > Idaea dimidiata. The sequence continues at coordinate 15,569,021 of OX442335.1, read as the reverse complement.
TAAATATAAAAATGACTATATCAATTATGTAAACAGCCAATATTGTAATGTATATAATAATTGTGACAAAGCAACTCAAACATGTAATGATAAAGATATTCAAACTGACAGTAAAAACCTAAATATTGTAACGGACTCTATTGATAATCAAACTAAATTGAATAAGGATGCAAAAATGAATTTATTTCGTGTATAAATATATTTATGTACTACACCAAAATATAGATGGGTTAATCAGCAAGTCGGACTTGTTGACGGTGTGCTTGGATAATTTAAATGATGAAGGGAAAAATATTGATATTATCTGCGTGACTGAACACAACATGACGCAAAATGATTTAGAATTACTAAACATTCCTAATTTTAAACTAGTATCTTCGTATTGTAGAAATAACAGATATGGTGGATCATGTATTCTGGTTAGAAATGACCAGATAGCAAGAATACTTCCAAATATAGTTGAGAAATCCATCAATCACGTAGTTGAGTGTTCGGCAATTGAGTTGACACAACACAAAATTTGCGTTATTTGTATTTACAGACCTCCTCGCAATGATAAAAGAAAAACGCACATACGCACATTCTTAGCTGTTTTAAATAGTATATTAAGAGAGTTTTTAAATAAAAATGACACTAAAATCATTATTTGTGGTGACTATAATATAGATTTACTTAAACAAACCCCAGAATCAAAAGATTTAGTAGAAGTTGTCCAAAAATATAATCTAAAGGTAGAATTCAAAGAAGCAACACGATCAAAGAGCATGACTTGTCTTGATAATATAATTCACTCTATTAAAGGTAGTAAAGGCGAAATATTAGAACTGGCAGTGTCTGATCATTCCAGTCAACTACTTAAAGTACCGGTTAAAAAAAGTTGTAGGCTGAAATATTGGTTTACTCACAAAAGGGATTACACACAAGAAAATATTAAAAAATTTAATGAGTGCGTTGCAAAATTAAGTTTTAGTGATATTTATGACTCCGAATATGACTGTGACTTGGCGTTCAATGAATTTCATGACATGTTAATATTATTGCACAATCTTTGTTTCCCTCTAGTAAAAGTGAGAATTTCTTCGAGGAAGAGACCGTCTTGGGTGTCAAGAGGGATAAAAACTTGCTCTAAGAATAAAAGACTTCTGTTATGGAAATATAGACTTTCTCCTACATCACACAATAAAATTAATTTTAAAACTTATGCAAAAAGGTATAAAAAAATAATAGAATTAACTAAAAAATCACAAAACAATTATATAATAAATAATGCTGCTAATAAATGTAAGACTACATGGGCAATTATTAATCAAATGAAAGAAAACTATCCAAAGGATTATATTAATGAACTAAACATTAATAACTTGACTATAACTAACCCCGTTAACATTGCTAATTGTTTTCTTGACATTGCTGAATCCAAAACAAAAATATTTAATGAATGCAAAATTAAATACAATAAACCTAACTCTTTCTTTCTTCTACCTACTTCACCCAATGAAGTCTTTAAAATAATAGTTGGATTAAAACCTACGAGTAGTGTGGGGTGGGATGAACTGCCAACTAAATTAATAAAAAATGTTGCAAGTTATATTGCCCCGGTGTTGAGTTTCTTAATGAATAGGTGTTTTGAACAAGGTATCTTTCCAAATGCACTTAAAAAATCCATTATTCTACCTCTTTTTAAGAAGGGAAATAAGACAGATGTCAATAATTACCGTCCAGTTGCATTGATACCTATCTTATCTAAGATTTTCGAAAAGGCTATCTACAACAGGTTATGTTCTTATTTTGAGTTTCATAATATTCTAGCGCCGGAACAATATGGGTTTAGAAAAAATAAAAACATAAATATGGCTATTTACAATTTTCTATTAAAAGTAATGTTAAGAATGGATAAAAGAAAAAGAGCCATTGCCTTATTTATGGATATGTCAAAGGCATTTGACCGTGTTAATCATGCTACTCTTTTGAAGAAATTGTATACATATGGAGTTAGAGGAAATGCTCATGATCTGGTGAATTCATATTTGAGTAATAGAACCCAATATACGCAAATCAGGGCACTATCCAATAAAACAGTAACTGAGGAACTCTACTCTTCAGATAGTAAAAATATGAGGGTAGGGGTGCCTCAAGGTAGTGTGCTGGGTCCATTGCTATTTGTCATATACATTAATGACTTTGTTAATTCCATTCCCCATCCAATGACATTATTTGCTGACGATTGTACAATTTTATTTATGACGGATAATGACAAGAAACATAGCATAGAATTTGACATCAATAATAATTTAAAACAATTAATGGAATGGCTAGAACAAAATGACTTAAAATTAAATTTCGAGAAAACTATAATAATGGCTTTCAAACAAAGAAATAATATTGACTTAAACATGAATATAAATTACCAGGGGAATAAAATTATTCAAAAACACAATACTAGGTTTTTAGGATTACTAATTGATGACAAGCTTACTTGGAAATTACACATTGATAATGTTACTAAGCGACTTAATAAGTTTTCGTACGCCTTATATAGACTGAATAGAGTTGCAAGTATGCCAGCTTTATTAACTGCATACCACGGGCATGTTGGGTCTGTGCTGCGTTATGGAGTCTTATTTTGGGCAAACTCCACGGACAAGGAAAAAGCTTTTAAGGCTCAAAAGCGCTGTATCAGAGCAATGTGTGGCCTAAAACGTAGGACTTCTTGTAAGAAGTTTTTCAGAGACATGAATATATTAACGCTTCCCTCGTTATACATTAGCGAAGTGGCTCTTTTTGTCAGAAACAACAGCAATTATTTTGAGACTGAAATTAGTGCAAGACGAGGTGTCTCTTTAAGATACAGGTTAAGTAAAACTCATCTTTTACAGGTAAGTGTTTTTGGTATGGCACCAGTTATATATAACGCAATTCCCAAAGAAATCCGTGCCATCGAAAATTTAAATGAATTCAAGCATACCCTAAATAAGTTCTTGGTGAAAAAAGCATATTATAAAATCAAACAATTTTTAGATAATAAAAATAATCGAAGCAGTACTTGACAATTTGAATAGAATTATCGCTGTATTAAATATAAAATACAATTGACGAATTATTAATATAATTATCCTTTGACAATGTATGTTTATTCTATATTAATGTATTTAATTGTGTATTGTGATTAATATGAAAACAGTTGCAATTGTAAAAGTGAACGGGACATGTTAGTAGCCTACCCTCACTATAAGAATGTGTTTTAAAATTGACTATTATTTTTTTCTAAGAACCATGTTTGTATGCCCAAGTGGTAGGACTAGAGATTCCTTAATTGTGTATACTATCTATTTTTACCTAGATCCACAAACAATAAATCATTTCATTTCATTTCATTTCAAGTTAGTTACATCTTTTGGATGAATGTAATATAAGCTTTAGATTATTCAGCTAGGGTTTATTTCAAACTCTCATGTGGCTGCCTACAATGTGGCATGCTACGGTCAAGTTTCCCACAAATTGAAGGTCCGTTTTATTCATTAAGTCCGAAGGGCTGACCAACAGAGTTCCCAGTTGGATTTGTTCGCAACGCCCTTGAGAGTCAATGAATACGGATCGTCGGGAAGTTATAGGTATATAGATACATCGAACGATCTATTGTAAAAGTTGGGAAGTTTAGTCTACGTGACTCACTCAGACGATAGTAAGTAAGATCATTCGAGAATTTCTATCAATAAAATAGCCTTAGTTATAAAATTAAGTATCGATGGAACATAATAATTATGTAAAGAAAGTACTAGTTTTTTATATAAGTAGGTACTAACTTAACAGCGGTGTTGGTCTAGTGGTAGATACCCCGACTTTCATTCCGAAGGTCGTGTTTCGAATCCCGGCCGCGCACCAATGTCTTTTACTTAAGGAAAAATTATGTGCGCTATTAAACATCGCTCTTATACGGTGAAGGAAAACATCGTTAGGAAACCCACAGCTTAAAAGCACGCACAAAGGCCCAATAGTAGGGCTAATTGCGGAAAAAACACAGTTAAAATTTTAACTTTAACCTACTTAGCAAGTCAAGGAGAAACAAAATATAATAATCTACCTACTAATAAGTCCTACTTGTATATCAATGTCTAAGTAACTAGCTAAGGACATGCTCTGGGTTGACCGTTTGACCTATCAAACCGTTTTAAAATTGATTAAGCCGTTTCGGGAAAAAGTTACCACAGTCAGTCAGACAAATACCTTTCACTAAAAACGGATAAAATACCATCGTCTCGTAATGAGAATCTCATGAGATAAATACACGCTGGCACAGACAGACAGATAGTGGAGTCTTAGTAAAGGTCCCGTTTATACCCTCTGGGTTCGGAACCCTAAAAATAAATTTGTCTGTGGTTTTGTTACATACATTGCAAATCATACAACAAATAATGTGTTTTATGGTAGAAATCAACACGCCACCCTCACCTCGCAGTTAAGTATTAGCCTACCGCGATAAACACATGCGTATAGTATGGTACACTTTCATAATTAAACTATGATTATACTTTATCGAAACCTTATGCCTACCTACCTACCTACCTATCTAAATCTGAGGCGAATCACCCAACACGGTTACATTATGTCGATCACATTACACAGAATCGATATTACTTAGGTACACAAGTACCCGCCTAAAGACTTAGGTAGAATAGGTACAAACACGTCTAAAAGCTTTTAAAACTTTAAGCCTTCGGTATATAACGCGATATTACGAAGTCAATTTCGTGGAACTTATAGGTAAGTTGGACAGCTGATGAAAAATAAATCTTTTATGTAAGGACAGAAATAAAAAGGTTAAAGGACATTTTTGAGTAAGGTTAAAGAAACCTCTGTATTGATTGTTTTGTAACTATGCTTTTCCAAAGTTTCCTGGAAGGCTGTTATTAGCGCGATGAAACGGTGATCAGCAGGTTGCAGGTTCAAATCTTGCTGGAGCATTGGAAAAGCTTAGGTAAGTTAAAAACCACTTTTGCTATCTAGGTATCTCTGGATTTGTCATTAAGAGAATTAGTTGAAAAAACTTATATATCCGGTTTAATACGCATTTCAGTCTACTCCTGAGGAAGAGGTCTGTAAATATCTCGAAACGAATAACATTGATGAAATACTCATTATAATGAAAGCAACGCAATTGAAAAAACATTGTCTAATTTCAATCCAATATCCAAAGAGCCCAAGAGTCAGAACTCTCTTACCTTAGCAATTTTATGGAGCAGCGCAGTAGTAGAGCTGGTTTTGAAGAGTCCCAAAGCTCGCCTTCGGAGCCCCTGACCGAGACAGGCTTCGACTGCCCCACACAGCGTGGTCACACCTCCGCTGTCTTCATGCACGAACTTGCGAGTTACCGCCTGGCAGAGACAATAATATAACATATAGTATAAAACAAAGTCGATTCTCTGTCTGTCTGTTCGTACATATGCTTAGATCTTTAAAAACTACGCAACGTATTTTGATTTTTGTTGATAAAGTAATTTTATAGGAAGGTTTTATCCTTCATAACACATCCTGATATTCCCGCGGAATCGGGATTTACGCGGCTGAAACCGTGGGGCGCAGCTAGTAATAAATATTTAGGCTTTTCATTTAAGGTTTACTTTTAGCACAGATCACATATTACCAACGCTTTTAGCAACTTTTAATCCATGCTATTTTTTGACTCTGTAGCGCCCGGGACATTGCTAGGTGGAATGGATTTGCCCAACACATATACCGCCCTCCCGGCCTAGTCAGCCATGCCCAGAGGAAAGATTCTCGATGATTCAGAGACGTTTTGATCAGTTCTGAACTGGTCAATACGTCTGGAGCTAACTAAGCTGTGGATTTCCTCACGCACACAACTTTTTCGCGTTTCGTTTTTTCGCAAAAACGTCATTGGTGTGCGGTTAGCCGGGCTTCAAACTGAAGGTCTTGAAACCACGACCTTCAGAATGAAAGTCAGGGTATCTACCACTAGACCAACACCGCTCTGGCAAAGCCAAAATATAGGTATTATTCATGTATATCTTTTTTAAAGATCTGCTGGCCTGTGATGGTGGATGAACAGAAAACCCAAAAAGCATAAGATCTAAGTAGATATGGCTCACAAAAAATACAAAACCGCTTGCGATGAACTTGTAATCCATAACTGGAGCTCTGGAATAACTGAACCCACTTTTTATCCAGATATCTCGGATCGGGAGTTAGTTGGGTCAAACCTTACGACACAGCTAATGTTTTGTGAACGAACCTCTTCCATCAACTGTTTGACTTCCTTTTTAACGGCTGCAATGAGCCGTTCCTTTTGCAAGGCATTCGGGTCAGTCGTCGCAGCCGGCATCTCCTCTGAATCGTTGTCAACTGGTGAACAAAAACATTAAGATATAAAGTGCTTATATAAGATGTTTAAATAGGGATTTGCTAATTAGATACTCTAACATTTATAATTATAAGCCCGGAAACTGCGTTTTATAGTGCAGACAGAGACAATCGCGTCTAGGTGTCCACTTCATACTTTGCGAGTAAATTGTTATTGAAATTAACCTCTAAGTGTTGGTTTCGGGTACACGCACGCTTTCCAAAGATCCAGAGCTTTATATCGCAGTGATACGAGACATATTATAACTGACAAGAATCCCAGTGTAATTGTCCCACTGTAGCTTAGGGTAAGAGCCTTAGCAGGCAGTAATACGTCACGGGAGTAGGTACTCCAGAACAGCAAATGTCCCTCACCTTCGGACTATGGTGAGTCCTCAGTTTTCTTACGAAGTTTTCCTATGGTAAAGGAAAACTTCGTAAGAAAACATGAGCGACTACCTATTTGTTTAAATTATAATTTCAACCGAATTTTCTAAACATACTTAAAAAAACATATATGTATATATAAATAGGATTATGAAACTTAGTGCTATTAGGTATTAAATATCCTGGAACCTAATCTAAGTACTTAGGTTAACTTGTATTCTCCCTGTACATTTTGCAATAAGACATTGAAATAAGATATCGGAAGCGCTTGACTCGATTATATACTAAAAATTAAAGTAGGCCTTCAAAACCACATTATGTATGTACACGAAAATATTTTAGCATTACTAAAATGAAACTCTCAGAGAGAAGCACTGAAAACACTCATCATCAATTATGCTTAGCTGACATGAAAATGTAAAATGTTTGCAAATTATTCTCGTCCCTTTTTAGGTTGATTTATACCTAATTTAAGGATGTCCTTTAGAATAACAGTATATTTCGTAATTTTCTTTTTAATGCTCTAGCTAGGCATATCTACTGAAAATATTTTAGGTAAAAATAAAAATAAATGAACGTGTGTTTTATTACTGCCACAATGTTAGTATACGGTCCGTGGCCACAATAGTTCGAAAAATTTATCATTTCCTTCAAATTTGTTTAGGTCAATCTACCTACTAACAAAGACATCGGATAGGTTGGCTTTATACCGGGATAAAGCCCGTCTTTCCTGGTGCAAAAGTTCAAACGGTATAATATAATAAGTATAGTTTGATTTATTATTTACACATACAATACTTGTTTACACTGGTATGAGGTCAAAAAATATGCTTATTAAATGAAAAAATAGTCAACCGGCCCCCATCTCGCCCATCTAGTAACATAGGTAGGTAATAAAATCAACTTATATCGAGACACAGAACATTTAATATATTATATCTAGATAACATAATTTCCTCTGGGAAAATCGAAAAATAAATATAATAATAATATACGGCCCTTGGAGGGTAGATGCCGATATTATCGGTTTGGTAACTGCCTATAAACGATCGAGTGTGAGAAGGGGTGGCATTTGAACGAAGGTTCTAGTGGTAAGTTGATATATAGGTAATAGGTTCTTTTTCTTAATAATAGGTGTAACAGGGGATTGTTACTTGTAGCACCGATACTTATGAGAGCCTTTTTAATGTTGTATGCTAGTTGTATCTAAGAATTTAAGAACATTGTTATTAAATTAGTATATATAGAGAAATTCAACACTATCCTGCTATTTACGACCTCTGTGACTGCAATGCGGAAGTTTGCGGGTTCGATTCCCGCCAGATGCAAATATTTATGGTTAAAAATAAATATTTATATATCTGGGCTGGGTGTCTTTCTATGTAGCATTTTATGTATATATTATTTTAAAAAAAGTATAATATTATTATGTAGTAAATCTGTTGTCGTGTACCCATAGTACAAGCCTAATGCTTAGTTTAGTGTAGTAAATGACGTGCAACATTAAAAAAAATTGACATAGGATATAAGCGATAGTTCGGTGATGGAGGAGTTTAAGGGGAGTAAAACTCTGACTGAAAGTGTTCACAATAAGCGACCATAAGTGGCTTTTGCGCGTGTCAGGGAAGCTAGCTTAGCGAGTAAGGAATGATTTATATTAGACCGTCACCCGGCCGACTTTCGTTGTCCATTGCTCGGCGAGCAGTTGATCGGTCTGTTGCAACAGAGTGGCGGCCGAGCAACAGACAACGAAGCTCGTAACCGGTCTAAAACCGGCCGTGAAACGGTCTAATATAAAATTTATATTAGACCGTTTCACGGCCGTGCCGGTAACACGCGCGTAATGTGACCACGCGGCGGCGGCGTATCAGTCCTCTTGCCACGGTATTTTCCTCGCCCCTTCTGCGAATGTTTAGATGCCCTATAATACCATTAATACGCAAGTAATAGGGGTTAAAGTATGAAATTGCCGTTTTATTGCAATAGGTTCTTTGAATTGACATAGAATCTTCATGGTTTCAGGTTTTCGAATGAAACTTTTTTTAAATGGTTTCTGTGATGTTCTTTTTTTTAAAAATGTGAAACATTTGAATATCGACTTTCAATTGTTTTTGTTATTCAATTTAGACAAGAAAGATGGATACTGCGAAAATTCGAGTGATTTTTGAATACGAGTTCCGACGCGGAACTAACGCGGCAGAAACAGCCCGCAATATCAATGCTGCGTTTGGAGAGGGGTCTACTAATGAACGCACCGTGCGATTTTGGTTTAAACGCTTTCGTGATGGAAATTTCGACTTAAAGAACGAGCCACGAGGAAGACCGCCCACACAGGTGAATAACGATGAATTAAGAGAGATAGTGGAAGCCGATCCTAGTCAAACTACCCAGGAATTAGCGGCATGGTTTAACGTTACCTTACCCACTTTATTGACTCACTTGCGTCAAATCAATAAAATAAAAAAATACGAAAAATGGGTGCCTCATGATTTGACTGATCTGCAGAAAGAAACGCGTGTTGAAACTTGTGTTGCCTTGTTGAACCGGTACAGAAATGAAGGAATATTGGATCGAATTGTAACATGTGATGAAAAGTGGATTCTTTATGATAACCGGAAAAGAAAAATGCAATGGCTGACCCCAGGTCAAATGCCACAACAGTGTCCTAAAGCAAAACTTACCAATAAAAAGGTAATGGTAACTGTTTGGTGGTCTCAGCATGGTGTTATTCACTATAGTTTTCTTCGATCTGGTCAAGCAATTACGGCAGATGTCTATTGTGCCGAACTCCGAACCATGTTGACAAAACTAGCAGTAAAACAGCCCCGACTCATGAATCGATCTTCACCATTATTGCTCCACGACAACGCGAGACCTCACACAGCACGAGAAACCATTTTGACCCTTCAGGAACTGCACTTAGAAACCATTCGTCATCCTCCGTATTCACCAGACCTTGCTCCAACGGACTACCATTTTTTTCGTGATTTGGACAATTATCTACGTGACAAGAAGTTTTCTTCCCAGGAGGCAGTACAAAATGCTTTCACACAGTTTGTGCAGTCTAGATCGTCGGAGTTCTATCGCAAAGGCATTAATAACCTTCCCATTAGATGGCAGCAATGTATAGATAATAATGGCAACTATTTTGATTAAATAAATTTGTTAAAAATTTAAAAAAATAAACAATTAAGATTTTCAGTACAAATCGGCAATTTCATACTTTAACCCCTAATATACCGTGCTAAGCTGAGGCTAGTCGCTATAGTCCCACTAATCCTACTAATACCTATTATAAATGTTTGTGTGTGAGTAAGTATGTAAGTAAACGAGTAAATCTGTGAGTCCTTCACAAAAACTATTTGTACTGAACTGATTTAAATAAAACTTCAGGATTGACACATAGTAGGTAGTGCCTACTTTTTACCTCGATATTACCCCAGAATTTACTCGACTGCATTCGCGGATGCAGCAGTTGTTTTATATTATAAACTACCTGTGCTCCGCGGTTTTACCCGCGTAAGTCCCGATCCCGCGGGAATATCAGGATGTGTTATCCTACTAATATTTTAAATGTGAATGTTGATAATATTGCTAGAAAGGCCAACAAGATGTTGGGATTTCTAAAGCGAAGTACAAAGGGGTTCAAATTGCATACAAAAGTAATTTTATATAACAGTCTAGTTCGTAGTCACCTTGAGTTTGCTAGCGTAGCTTGGAGTCCCATTTACCACGCCCACTCGCAACGTATAGAGGGTGTCCAGCGGGCATTTTCCCGTCACTTGGCTTTCATTTCCAGCGGAATCTCACACAAAACTACATATGATGAAAGGCTGAAGACCTTTAATATGATAAGCTTAAGGAACCGCCGGTTTTTGCTGGACCTTCTTTTTCTGTTTAAAATTCTTAGAGGCAGAATTAAATGCTCACATCTTTTAAATAAAGTCTGCCTATCAGTCCCCAGTAAGATTCCTCGCAGCCCCGTAACGAAAACATTTTCTCTACCCTGGTCCAGGACCAACCTTGGGCGTCAACATTTCTTTGCTAGAACTTGTTCCAAATACAATGAGATTAACACTAAAATACCCAACCTTGACATATTCCACGATTCTGCAGCCGGGTTCAAAAGTAAATTGATGAAGTATTTTGATCAGTCTGTTTAGATCTGGCCTGTTTGTATTTTTCTTATCTCAAATGCTTATGGTTTATTATCGGTTACTTAACTCCCTGTAAAGACACCGAGTAGGTACATACAAACTACGTAATCTTTTGTTTGTATCAGAAATGTTATAGGAAACTTTAATCGTACTTTACTTTTTATGGTAACGTTGTGTACACCTATAATTGGTAAGCGCACTTGTCCATCTTTAGAAAAATGTTACTTTCTGTATTAGCTTTAGTGTATCTTACTGTTGGTGAACCTAATAAATAAATAAATAAATAAATGTGAAAGAGTGGGTGTTTGGATGTTTAGATGTTTGGATGTTTGTTACTCAATCACGTAAAAACCGTTAAACCGATTGCGATGAAACTTGGAATATAGGTAGCTGGAGACCTGGAATAACACATAGGCTACTTTTTATCCCGATAATCCCGCGGGAATGGGATTTACGCGGGTGAAACCGCGGCGCGCAGCAAGTTCATAATAAAAAACTTTCCTATTTAATCACTCTATCAAAATCCGTTGCGTAGTTTTGAAGATTTAAGCAGACAGCTAGGCAGGGGCAAGCGACTTTGTTCTATCTATGTATGTAATGATGTGAAAGATATGTTTGTTTGTCTGTATATTACGGCTCGATTTGACTGAAATTTGCTACCCAGAATTAAACATATAGGATACTTATTATTCCGGTATTCCTAGTAGAACGGGAACTACGCGGGTAAACCCACATTTTAATTACCCTAACCCCTTTGGTTAACCTAACCTAACCTAACCTAACCCCTTTGGTTATGGTAAATAAATAGGTAGATACCTAGTTTCAAAGACCTAGTTGTTTGACCACTTACCTACTATTTTACCAGGCGTAGTAAGTATGAATAAATTATCACTTTAACTTATTGAACTATTTTATGTTTGAAACTTTAACTTATAAATTAGCTAAGTAGTAGATACTTATTTTATATACGAGTATTACTTTTTCCAAACACAGACTAGTAAGAAGATACTAAAGCATTTTCCAAACGTAGAATAAACCTTTGAGAATAAATAAAACCATAGACTATTAATGGAAAATAATTACGACATTGTCTGTCATTCATCAAAGTTTTATGTAAAGAGAATATAACCACTAGTACGTTGTAAAGCACGAGGTTTATGCTAAGAGAATTTAGCCTCTTTTGTCATAGGTTTATGCAAGTATGTTATTTAAATTTGTGCAGAAACATGCATAAGGTTTTAGGGAAGGAAAACATATTTAGATTAAGGCTGGCCAACCTCTTTGGCTTTCTAGTAATAAGTCCGCTGGGCACGGCAGTAGCGACCCCGCGGCCTATATATTATACTACTCTTTGCCTGTGGCTTCCCGAGTGCTCCAAGGGGAAGTAACTCAACTCCGGCTTGTCTTAGTTGGCTGTTCGGAGTGAACACTGCTGAGGAAGCGGCCCTCCGTCTCTGGCTTGCCTTCACCGGCCGGTCAGATTGGGGTCGCAAGAGACAAGGCGTACCAACATCGAACATGTTTTGTCGATGCGTACCAATGATGACTTAAAGTCTAGGGAGGTCTCTCCATCCTTCAGCCTGTAATTTTCTGTATTTTTTTAAGCTGACTAGGTGGTGGCCGTTTGTGAGTTATCGAATCTCCGTCTGTCATTTCTACGTGCTTATTGACGGCAGGTGCCATAATCACCATAGATCCCCAGTATAGCTGATCCACTACTATCACATCACTATTATACTTATCATTATCATATTTTAGTATCTTCTTACTACCTAGTCTGTGACCATAGCTCATTTTGTTTTTACCCATAGATTTTTCAATAGTTTTATCCTATCCGGTGATTGTCCTTGGCTGCATTTTATAGTTCAGACAGGGATAATCGCCGGCTTGGTGTCCACTTCATTGTTTGCGAGTAATTTTTTTATTGAATAGGGCCTCTACGTTTTGGCTTCGGCTCCACGCACGCCTTCCAAAGGTCCGGGGCTCCATAGCCCCATGATACTGGACGTATACTTACAATAATACTCTGTTCACCGTAATTATTTATATAAAAAGTTACATGACCTACCTACCGATACTTTCCAACATCAAATAAGTTATCACATTAGAAATATTTAAGAAGAAAAAACTCATCTTTTTCCTTTAAAATATTTCTAGTAGATATGCCTTGAACAATTAAAACAAATTACGAAAAGTTATCACATTTCCTAGGCGAAGCAGCTAAGTACTTAAACTGTAAGATCCTTCCTTCTGTTAATATTAATACCAAAGTTTTCCATCGAAAACAGCAGAGTCAACAACGTAATATGTTTTCTATCAACGAAAATCCAAACACAAACAGAATTTTAAGGCTCCACCAATTTCCTTCGAAACCGCCTGAAATAAACTGTACCCCTACCACGAGTTGTTTGGATATTATTTCACGGAGCTCGATATTCTGTCATTTTTTCAATAAATAATTTGTTTACCAAACTGGTTAGGTGCTTGGGTAAGATACGTACCTACTGTTACTACCTACCTGTTACATATACCTACAAGCATATTTTAGACGTTAAACGCTATACTTCCGTCCGCGTGGTCTTCCGAAAGAAATTACACACAAGATATGTGCGTCTAACCACGTTTCAAATAAAGTTGCTTAGTGTATTGTGAATCAGAACACACTAACCATGTGCATAAAGCGTTCCCTGTGCGCGTAATTTATCATGCCACATGTGGATTAGTGTAATGTTTTAGCCGGGTCTTATCGCGTAATGTTATTTTTAAACTCTCTTACCTCCGACGGAAAATGTAAATAAATATGATTACAATTCATTAAATTTCAAAAAGTTTATTGCTTTGTATATTCTGAGTCAGCGCACTATACACGTATAGCCTTATTAATAAAAGTGGAATAAAGTCGAAGTACTAAGAACATGCTTTGCCTTTTTACGTGACAAGAACTTTCAAAGTTGACAGACAGAAAACAAAAGGCGGAATAACTACTCCCTCCTCACTCCCCTTTTATTAGTAAGGCTATTGAGAACTTCGTAACAAATTCTATAATGACGACTGTGGTCTTTTCAAACACTGTAGGGTTTTACCAGTTCAGACACAGTTTAAATTTATGTTCTTGAAGCACTTGTTTTTCGAACATAACAAACCCGAATCTGAAGCTAAACACGCTGTATGGACTCGGTCGGTCGCTCGGCGCCGATTATGCACAACGCGCAATTCTCGAGTCGTCAATGTGTACGGACAGAGAACCAGTGCATATATAATTCCACGTCTCATAAATAAATTACCGTTAGATGTCCGCGATAGTTTAACCCGAAAAAATATTAAAAACAAACTAAAATTACATTACCTGACTGGTCTACACAACTATTATAATTTGGAAACGTTTTTATCATAATTCGATTAATACCTACCTTTTATTGTGTCTACCCAACTCCTCCTTTAAAGGTTATGATTATACCTACCGACATTTTGGTATGCAATTTATCTTCGATCTTATTATTGATGCAAGTACTTCCTGTGTGGTTCTTATTTTTATAATATTGGGACGATGGATATGTCTACAGTTATGGTGTGGTCTTGTTTTGTTTTTGCATTGATATAGATCTTATTTGTATTTATTTTTAACGCTTCGCAGATCATAGTATTAGCGTTCTACAAACCTTAGTGGTTTATTATTCTATATTTAATAAAATCTTGTTATTATATGATAATAAAGGCAAAAAAAAAAAACTATCATATTATGAATTGTTACTCATATTAGTGACGATACTATACCATCGATCGAGACCAACCACAACACGTGGTAAGGCTACAGGAGGTTGAGTCGAGTGAGCCAGAAAAAATAAGATTAATCTATTGCAAACCCTACCCGCTTACTACGCAATTTCTTACGTTTCTGTTGAGTTCGTAGGCAGTTGACATCAATCACTTTGAACTACCTACTCTTGGTTGCTGCAAAAACGAACCAGCTACCTAGAACGAAATATCTATAGACGGTAAGTACACGTTGGTAGCTGCGTTACAATCGATCTATTGATGCGAAAATGACAAGCTGAAATCTATAGCGCGTACTTCGACTTTGCTCAGACTGAGCTTAGCAAAAACTACGCATAAACTTTGAAATGGAATTTATACTTCGTCGAAATTATTTTTGTATTATACGAATAAAATAAAAAGAACTTCATAGTCATTACAGTAGAGAAGTCCCGCCTCGGCCCGTGTCCGGACCGAGGCGGGACGGGTTTTTTTGTAAGAAGCAGTATGACGAGAGCACGGCCCGTTCTAATGAGAAAGCGACGGACGTGCCAAGTCCATGCTTTCTTCATACAAATGTAGTTTCCGGACTCAGGACGATACTTTGAGTCATTCATTAGTAGGTATAAGTATGGTAAGAAAGGCTTGTCATTAAAAATTTGGTTGGCTTGCACAATCAGTCTGATTATTTTATGTCATCTTACTCATCTTACTAATATTATAAAGTTTGTATGTATGTCTGTGACTTTGTCACTTTGCGGGTGAAACAAGGGAGCGCTGCTAGTAGGTACGTAAGTACATAAGTCATAGGTAGGTACTGCTGTTAGGAATTATTATTTATAGAAAAATTTAGAGCTCTTTTTTATTGAAAGGTTGTGATTTACTGCCTAGCTTCATCAAAAGCTAACAAGGCAGTAAAACCTAGGCCATCTTCCCATTATTAACTCTGTACGTTGTCTTCAAAGTTTTCAAGAAAAATATATTTCGCGTAGATACGGTCAGCATCAAAAGCCGATTTCTAAATCTGATTGTACCTAGTCATTGACTTTTCATGCAAACTATGTAACATTTACAAAGTATTATTTTGGTGAAACTTAGTACGAGTAGGTAGTTGTACGTAATAAATCTTATTAATATTACTAATATAAACGCGAAAGTTTGTATGTATAATATGTATGTGAGTTTTTAACTCTTTCACGCTAAAACTACTGAACCGATTGCGATGAAACTTGAAATATAGGTAGCTGGATACCGGTAATAACCTTTTTATTCCGATATTCCCGCGAGAATGGGACTTACGCGAGTGAAACCGCGGGGCGCAGCTAGTATATTATATTCTGTGATATGTGTGTATCTATGTATAAGTACGTTGAATCCATGGAGTAATAACAACTATCTATTTTCTTTGCCAAAATTCTTACTGGATCGAGAGTTTTCCGTGCGAAACCGTAGAGTGCGACTAGTCTTATTTAGAATAGGACAGCTAAGGCTAAAGTGTGTCATGAAAACACCCTTATCTCTCATTGCCATAAAACAAGATTGCAAATACAACTCACATGGCCGCCCGCTTTCCGCCCACGCATTGTTTTATCGTAACTTCAAACAGATAGACGCAAGTCGCAACAACTTTACAACAACAATTTGCAAACGACCTCGCACCATCTATTATTCCTCAATTTACATAAGTACATAATACAAACACATTTCAATAAGTACTAGGTAAGCTTTCAGATACCATATACCAATGTAGAAAATAACTGTTTGCACTTAAAGAAAAATAATAAAAGAAAATTTCTTACCTTTATTTTGAGCGGCCATCGCTGTTCTCTGCCTTAAGATGGGGGTTGTTCATTATTTTCTCAGAAAATATACATCTCATTTCACAATAAAACGGTGCGACGGGAAGGTCACACTTGTGTTTTCAAACGTTATTGTAGTGTAACTGGCTAACTGTTGGTACGGCTTGGGAAAATCGATGAGCGCCGCGCGCACTCGGCTATACCCAGTAGGTTGGTTGGTGATAACTTGATAAAAGGCCGTGTCGCCTGCCGTACGAGCCACGCCGCGCCGGGTCTCTCTTTCATCCAGATATTATTACTTTGTAGGTACTTACATAATTTTAGCTCTTTCCCCTAGGTTTTTTTTGTTTGTCACGATTGCAGTTAATTAAGTATGGAACCCCGTCCGGTCTTCTTATTATCTCATCTTTTTAATCAGCAGTCGTTTCTAGGAAAGACGGTTTTTTGATTTCATGTTTTAACGGGCGTAAGTATATACCTACCTACCTATTCATTCTCTATGTATAATCCTACTAATTTATATAGGTATATATACTAGCTGCGCCCCGCGGTTTCACTCGCGTGAGTCCCGTTCCCGCGGAAAAACGGGATAAAAAGTAGCCTATGTGCTAATCCAGGTCCCCAGCTACCTATATTCCAAGATTCATCGCAATCGGTTCAGTAGTTTTTGTGTGAAAGAGTAACAACCTCACATACATACTTACAAACTTTCGCGTTTATAATATTAGTAAGAAAAGTAAGAAAAAAGATTATAAATGTGAAAGTGTGTGTGTTTGGATGTTTGTTACTCAATCACGCAAAAACTACTGAACCGATTGCGATGAAACTTGGAATATAAGTAGTTGGATACCGGGAATAACACATAGTAATATAAGTAAACAGTATATTTCGTTTAAAAATCATGAATAAAAACTCGATTAAACCCGGTAAATAAAGTGTTTTATTAGTTACAGTAGTTTTACGAAATAAAAATAAATAAGTCGGTATGTACCTATATGTACTATATTCGTTGTCTAGTCACCATAATACAAGCTTATAGTAGCTTACCATGGCCTAGATGGAGCTGTGTGTTGTTCACAGAATGTATTTATAATTTATTTATTCTTTTCTAAGTCGGAGTCACTATCCTACTAATATTATAAAGCTAAAAGTTTGTGAGGGTGTGTGTGTGTATGTATTAGGGGTTAAAGTATGAAATTGCCGATTTGTACTGAAAATCTTAATTGATTATTTTTTAAATTTTTAACAAATTTATTTAATTAAAATAGTTGCCATTATTATCTATACATTGCTGCCATCTAATGGGAAGGTTATTAATGCCTTTGCGATAGAACTCCGACGATCTAGACTGCACAAACTGTGTGAAAGCATTTTGTACTGCCTCCTGGGAAGAAAACTTCTTGTCACGTAGATAATTGTCCAAATCACGAAAAAAATGGTAGTCCGTTGGAGCAAGGTCTGGTGAATACGGAGGATGACGAATGGTTTCTAAGTGCAGTTCCTGAAGGGTCAAAATGGTTTCTCGTGCTGTGTGAGGTCTCGCGTTGTCGTGGAGCAATAATGGTGAAGATCGATTCATGAGTCGGGGCTGTTTTACTGCTAGTTTTGTCAACATGGTTCGGAGTTCGGCACAATAGACATCTGCCGTAATTGCTTGACCAGATCGAAGAAAACTATAGTGAATAACACCATGCTGAGACCACCAAACAGTTACCATTACCTTTTTATTGGTAAGTAAGTTTTGCTTTAGGACACTGTTGTGGCATTTGACCTGGGGTCAGCCATTGCATTTTTCTTTTCCGGTTATCATAAAGAATCCACTTTTCATCACATGTTACAATTCGATCCAATATTCCTTCATTTCTGTACCGGTTCAACAAGGCAACACAAGTTTCAACACGCGTTTCTTTCTGCAGATCAGTCAAATCATGAGGCACCCATTTTTCGTATTTTTTTATTTTATTGATTTGACGCAAGTGAGTCAATAAAGTGGGTAAGGTAACGTTAAACCATGCCGCTAATTCCTGGGTAGTTTGACTAGGATCGGCTTCCACTATCTCTCTTAATTCATCGTTATTCACCTGTGTGGGCGGTCTTCCTCGTGGCTCGTTCTTTAAGTCGAAATTTCCATCACGAAAGCGTTTAAACCAAAATCGCACGGTGCGTTCATTAGTAGACCCCTCTCCAAACGCAGCATTGATATTGCGGGCTGTTTCTGCCGCGTTAGTTCCGCGTCGGAACTCGTATTCAAAAATCACTCGAATTTTCGCAGTAGGTATCCATCTTTCTTGTCTAAATTGAATAACAAAAACAATTGAAAGTCGATATTCAAATGTTTCACATTTTTTAAAAAAAGAACATCACAGAAACCATTTGAAAAAAGTTTCATTCGAAAACCTCAAACCATGAAGATTCTATGTCAATTCAAAGAACCAATTGCAATAAAACGGCAATTTCATACTTTAACCCCTATTATGTGTGTAATAGTGTTTATTACTCAATCACGCAAAAACTACTGAACCGATTGCGATGAAACTTGGAACATAGGTAGCTGGATACCGGGAATAACACAAAGGCTACTCTTTATCCCGATATTCCCGCGGGAGCGGGACTTGCGCGGGTGAAACCGTGGGGCGCAGCTAGTAAATAAATGAAGACAGAAAACAAACAAAAGTTTGGTACGTCATCTGCGATTTGGTACTACTGTAAAAATACAAAAAAGTCAAGCGCCATCTACTAACTAGTGCGTCTAGTTATAAATAATAGTTAATTAAAAAATAATGGCCTTTTCATCTAATTTTAGATGATTTCTACAGCGCAAGCCACTTTTAATCCATGCTATTTTACAGCGCTCTAAGTAGTGCTCGGGACGTTGTTAGGTGGAGTAGGCTTGCCCGGCACTTATACTACCCTCCCAGCCTAGTCAGCCATGCCCAGAGGAAAGAACTCGTCAATACGTCTGGAGCTAACTAAACCGTGGGTTTCCTCCGAATGTTTTCCTTCACCGTACCGCATATAACTTTTCCGCAAGGACAGTGGTGCCCATTAAAGTTACCCACAATATAAGATTCTACTTTTAAAACTAAGTACCTACAGCTATCTGCACTAGAAGCTAACACCATTTTCAATATTTTAATAGAAAAAGATTCATGCTATCAGTCATCAGACTGTAGACGGTGGTAACATCCACCCAAAAACACCAGAGATATGTAAAAACTTTAAAAACAACCATTTTAGGTACTTACATCCGAATTGTCCTTTTTTGCTCCGTTAAAATGCAAAAGAATTTTAAATAGGCTATATAACAAAAACCGTTAAATATGAATTATTACAAATCCTGTAAGTTGAAGCTTTAAACGTTAGTATTTTGCGTTTTATTTTCGCTAAATTAGAAGATAATAATTGAGCACCGAACTTAAAAATGGCGGCTCAATGTCACCTAACTTAGGAGAATAGTGTACCTAGTGCTCTTCCAAAGAGAATATAATCACTACCTTTTGACCCCCTTTTCGATTCTATTCACCCATATCCCGGGTAAATAGAAAACGTTTACTAATTTCAATTTATTGAATAAATACTGAGGAAAATAAGAATATTTTTAATTTTAAACAGTTTATAAATCTTTAACTCATCATAAACAACAACTGTTACTTTCCAAAAACTGTTAAAAATATACTATTTTTCGATCCAAACCGTTAAAACATTTCTATTCACCCCAGTTTACGGTACCTACCTTACAATATTTTAACGGAAATAAAACGAAAATACTAATCACAGTGGCTTTAGATCACGTAAATCTATTGAATAATCCATATTTATTCTTTGGGAACTGAAGTGCCAATTTGATATAATTATGTGGAACATAGAAGATCCATTTAAAAAAACGGTCTTCTTTTAGGGTTGCCAACCGTACTATAAAATATAGTATTTTATTTCAAAATTTGTTTCAAAGACATTAAATAAAACTCCCGTATTTTATTATATTTCAGCTCTGCGTACTATATACTTTAGAAAAAACATTAAGTACGCAAAAATACTATATTTCTACTTTAATCATTAGGGCGTACCTACTTTATTTTTTAGCACCAAATACTATATTTTAGGAAAAAAAGTGTTGTCAATCCTACCTTCTTTGGTCTTTTCACCGAGCTGCGCCTCGCGGTTTCACCCGCGTAAGTCCCGTTCTTGCGGGATTATTGGGATAAAAATTAGCCTATTTGTTATTCCAGGTTTTCTGCTCCCTATATTAGTAAGTTAGTTTGTACCTAAGTTTCGTCGCAATCGGTTCAGTTGTTTTTGAACGATTGAGTAACAAACCACAGACATACAAACATACTTGCGAATTTTCGCGTTTATAATAATATTATAAACGCGAAAATTCGCAAGTATGTTTGTTTTATTAGTAAGATTACTGTCATAACGACACCCGAATGTAAAAACATTGTAACTCAGGTTACAATGAAATTAAACTATACATGTAGCGGAATCAGAAAAGAATGCTCTTTATTTCTGTCTAAGAACCGTATTTCTATGACTATTAGGTTTAATTTTAGGCAACAGTAAAATGCATTGTAACTCGAAAAAAATCAATAGTTCACATATAATATCATCGCAAATTAGAATACAATTATGGCAAAATTTGGCACAGAGCCCATTTTAGGTCATAAACAGCGTAAATATCATTGTAACTAGAGTTACAATGTTTTTAAATTGAAAAAAAACCGCAAAAAGCAGAAATATATAATTGTAATTGTTTTTACAATGTTTTTATAGCTGAATATTTGAAACTGATTATTTTTTTATTTATTTAATAACGTTGTAAAATAAAATACAGTCAATCTGGCTATCTTTGGCCGACTCTCACTAAAAAAGTTAAACGAATCATTAATGTAATCTACGCTATACACAAATAAATGCCAACTATCGTGGGTTCGGGAGGTCTTTTTAAGTAAAAATAATAATAACTTGTCTTTTTCAAGAAAATAGTCGCAAAAAATCGATTAAACCTCCGGGTCAAAGTTACCATATGAGTTGGTCTTAGATTGGCCCAAGTCCCACTTGCCTGCTGTTTTTACTTATTTTATGGATTTTAAAGCGCGGGGCTTACATTGGCCTACGTATTTACCTTTAAAATACAACTGAGAACCATAGACATAGTTGGATACTCCTGGTTTTAAATTTTTGGGTATGGGGAAATAAAATGTTACCATTAGAGAATCAACACAACTTTTATTAAATCTAATAATTTTGGTGAAATATTAGGAACTTTCGTTTAAAGCTTGTTTACTGACTCGACATAAAGCTAAAATATTAAAAAAAATTTATAAATAAAAAAACATTTGCATTATGCACATTTTAACATGAGATCAAACTTCGCAATATTAATCACCCCATTCCATAGCCAGGAAGTCATCTTCTATTGTAAAATGGCCCTTTTCACTTTTGATATGAGAGTCATTTAACACTCTTATGATATCTTTATCGTTCACTGAAGAAATTTCTGGACGCCTAGGCCAAATCCAGCCTTCTTCAAACTTTTGCATTACAGAAACTTTGTAGTTTGGATGTTTAACTTGAACTATTCGTCCAGGAAAAAGTGTTCCTTCGTGGTTAATAATACAAAAGCGATCTACAGTCTTTAACGTATGGTTAACCGTCTCAAGTTCCAGTATACCTTCGTGTACTTCATATGTCTCTATGGTGGTATACGTTTCTTCAAAAGCTTCGTCTAGTTCAATTTCTTTTTCTTGTGTTATTTCTGATTCCTGTGGCTTTTCTTTACACTCATCAAATGCTTTTCCTGTGTCCAGAGATAATAAATTAGCAACGTTTTGACAATTCTCGACATCATCGTTATCTACTTCATACCTACTTCCTGATGGTTGTGGATCATCTATTTGATAGGTAGTTTTCTTCTTTTTTGCTTGACCTTTTTTAGAGCCTACAGGACGCCCCCTTTTCTTAGAAGTTTTAGATTTATTCGTAGTTTCTTCTCGTTGCTTAATGTACTTTTGAATTTCTTCTACCGACACACTTTTCCCGGCTACAACAGGTATTTGGAACTTTTGAGTTTGTTTAACTCCCAGGTCATTGTTTCGTACGTCATCTATATATCTTTTGAAACTCTCTCCAACGCTCTCTCTTATTTCTTCTATTGGCTTTCCATAGTCGGGAAGTTTATTTAATGGTACATTGACATCACAAGGGTGTAATCCAGTTGCCTTAAATCCTGCAATTAAGTTTGATCCCGCAGTATCAGCACCCAAATCTAGAGTTTATTTTAATAAGGCAGCAAAGACATTCTTTGGCGGCATGGTTGCGATTTTTCCACGTTTAGTGTCTCTCCATGCGCTTAAAACAGATCTCCATTTGTTTTTTAAAGAACTAAAATAGGCAACGTCTAGAGACTGCAGTAAATGCGTGGAATTAGGTGTCAAACATATAAATTTTATATTATTCTCCTCACACAGCTGCAAAGTCTTAACAGAAACATGCGAGCTTAGGTTGTCTCCAATGCTTGCCTTTTTTCCTGGTTTGTTTTTAAGCAATGGTAAAACTAAGGACTGGAACCACTCGTCAAATGTCTCGGCATCGATCCAGCCACTTTTCGTTACAGCCATTCTAGTTCCAGTTGGTGCACCATCGAGCCAGTTTGTCCATTTTTGTTTGGCCTTGTAAATTATGAATGGTGGTAGAAGCTCGCCTACGGCATTTCCATAGAACATCACGGTAAAGCAGGATTTTGTGGCGTTTTTGATAATCTCTGGACTTATGCAACTACGTCTAAATAGAAGCTTCATTTTCTTTGGATTATCGTGGAAACCCGTTTCGTCAAAGTTGTACAAATTTTTGGGAGGTACATCCATTAATTCGGTTTTAAGGTGATCAAAAAATGTTTCTATCATCTCTTTATTTATTTGGGCTCTCTTTCTACTAATATTGTGCGCTATTCGCTGTTTAATTTCTGGATGTCGCTTTAACAAGTTCTTCCCCCATTCCCAGCCTGCCATATTATTTTTGAATGTTTTTATGGTTTTCCCTTCATTGTCTAAATATCTTTTTATTATAAAACGTACGTCATGCATTCCTATCGGGATTCCCAGATCAGCCAAAGCTATAATATGACTGAGAAAAATGTTTTCTTCTGAGTCCGAGAGTGCAATTTGTTTTCCAACAGGTTTCGTATGCTGTCCCTTCAATTTATTTTTTAGGGTACTGCGTGGCATTTTATAGAATTTTGCAGCATCCCTTTGAGACATTTTGCAGTTTTTTATTTTATCCTCTAGTTTTTTCTCAGAATAGTTACTTTTGGTGCCATATTTCCTAACTCCTACCGCAGTAGTTTTCTTTCGACCCATGTTACCTATGACAAAAAAAACATTATTTTTACCGAAACATACATTTTGCAAACACTTACTAACTTCTAACTTAAAGATCTCAATTAGTTTAAACCAAGTTAGTTTATTTTGTAAGACTGTTAATAATTAATAATGATAAAAGTTAATATTGCTGACAAAAAATATTTTCATTACCATTTTTTCTAAAGTTTATAATTATCTTTACGCATAATATAATTTATTCTAAAAAAAGAAGTCTAATGTCAAAGATGTTATATTTTAAGACTAATTTTATATTTCAGTTACTGTTTTATTAAATGTAGAGATTGTTACCTAGATCTAGATACTCTAAAGTTGTTTCTGAAATGTTTGTCACTGATTTCATTATTAAAATAATTATGATTACAAATACAAGCTAGTATTTTATTTATGTCGGTATTGATTTGATTTATGTTTATGTAAATAAAATAAAATTGAAGCCCATTCAAAAAAAAACATCCTATATTATTGTTACAATCGATGCTGTTGTTGATAACGATTAAATTCTGGAAATAGTGCGGCAACACAAAGGGAAATCAAGAGGTCACTTTTGTAATTTTCTGTATTTTTTCTTTTCCATACCATGTTTTATACACTTAGTTAGCAATTTTAATACCTTAGATTTTTATTGTAACACAGTTTACAATTATGTTCACATTAAGAATATTTTAGTTCCAGCAAACATTTTCATTGTAACCAAAGTTAAGATGTTTTTAAGTTTAAATAAATCTGAATTAATTTCTACAAAACATTGTAACTTTGAATACAATGTTTTTTAATTAATGTTTTTTAAAAAACTAGGTAAATCGTAACTTTAAAATGGCACTTCCGCAAGTTTTAGCTCAATGAGACCCAAACCATTCGAAAGAGCTTTGAAAAATAAGTACAAAGCAGCTTTCATTGATAAAAATATGTAAAAAATTGAGGGAAAAAACTTGAACTGTAGATTATAAAATGTTTAAAATGGCTCTCCTGAAAACCATACCAAATTGAGTTACAATGTTTTTACATTTGGGTGTCGATAAGTACCTAATCAAAATACTCAGATAGGTTTTTTTTTAAAACGGTCCCCGTTAATTTTCAAATTTACATGTAAAATTAATTACTGGCAAAAATAAAATACTTGACACTGTCTACTTTCCAAATGGCCATAAACACTTCAGGACCGAAAACAAAAAAAAATGACATTTTTATTTATTTCTTATCGGTTGTGAACCGATTATGGCCATTAGGAAATTAGCCAGTGTCAAGTATCATAGTTATGCATGCAAGTCATTTGCATCGAAACAGTCAAGTCGTCATAGTTAAAGTCAAGTCTAGGGAGTCATTTGTATACACGGCGGCCATTTACAAAGATTGTTCACGGAGCTTTGGAGACAACACTAAAGTCCATGTTATGCACCGATTTTCACTTTCATTCCACTTGTGAACTTTCACGAAACTAAATTGATTAATTATATGCCCCCGAAATTAAACAATTTGCACGCATTTGAACTAGGTTTCACAAAAATGAAAATTTAACAACACATCTCAACGCGTTCTATTTCTTATCGGTTGTGAACCGATTATGGCCATTAGGAAATTAGCCAGTGTCATGTATTCTATTATATTATGCAAGTTATTTGCATCGAAACAGTCAAGTCGTCATAGTTAAAGTCAAGTCTAGGGAATCATTTGTAAACACGGCGGCCATTTACAAACAATCTTCACGGAGCCTTGGAGACAACACCAAGTCAATGTTTTGCACCGATTTTCACTTTCATTCCACTTGTACACCTTCACGAAACTAAATTGATTAATATGCCCCCTCCATCTCAACGCGTGAGTCTTGGCGGGAACTCGTTGAGGAGATGTGGTGCTAAATTTTCATTTTTGTGAAACCTAGTTCATATGCGTGCAAATTGTTTAATTTAGGGGGCATATTAATCAATTTAGTTTCGTGAAGGTGTACAAGTGGAATGAAAGTGAAAATCGGTGCAAAACATTGACTTAGTGTTGTCTCCAAGGCTCCGTGAAGACTGTTTGTAAATGGCCGCCGTGTTTACAAATGATTCCCTAGACTTGACTTTAACTATGACGACTTGACTGTTTCGATGCAAATAACTTGCATAATATATTAAAATACATGACACTGGCTAATTTCCTAATGGCCATAATCGGTTCACAACCGATAAGAAATAAATAATAAATCTCAACGCGTTCCCGCCAAAAGAAAGAGAAGACATTGACCTCCAGCTTGGCGGGAACTCGTAGAGGAGATGTGGTGCTAAATTTTCATTTTTGTGAAACCTAGTTCATATGCGTGCAAATTGTTTAATTTCGGGGGCATATTAATCAATTTGTTGACTTTAACTATGACGGCTTGACTGTTTCGATGCAAATAACTTGCATAATATATTACATTACATGACACTGGCTAATTTCCTAATGGCCATAATCGGTTCACAACCGATAAGAATTAGACCTCCGCTGTGACATTGACAGTTTAATAGAACCTGATTGTTTTTGTTTTGCTACAAATATTGTTTTCTCGTAATTCGCAATTTGGAAATAATTTAATTGTTTTACATAAAATGCGAGAAACCAAAATGAGTACCCATCTCGCGGGAGGCCGGCTCAACGTAGCTTTAGTGCAAGAAACTATGAGAACCGAGTTGTTGAACCTACTTCAACTTTATAAAGGACCGAAGGTATCATTATTATAGTAAAATACGATATTATTTCCACTTTAAAAAGCAGACATCCTTCTTACTTTTCCATCAAATATTCATATCTCCAGGCTATTTCTGACTTTTATCTTGCTAAATAATCACATTATGATGATAATTTTTCTGCTGTTTTAAGAAATTCTACCTATCTGTTAATGAGATCCTTATTCGGGACTAGACGTCTGCCACTGGTTGAATACGTCTAATATACCATCCTGTACAATGTATCCCTGTGGATTGTAACATTGTGGCACGCTAGACTATTTCCCACACTCACATGTGTTTGACTGTATCAAGTATTTAAAAACCAAAATGTCAAAATGCCCTCTTTTTTCCAGGTCACAGTGTGGGATGAATGGCTAGCTGGTCCCGTAGGACTAGTGGCCCAGTATGCCCTACTTCAAGAACATGAAGTAGCAGACATGTTTCCACTTCGGCCAGGTCACTTGCCTAATGTATCGGTGAAACATATTGTATTCATTGCAAGGCCCAAGCTGGATCTGATGGACTTAGTAGCTGATTATGTTCAGTCACTTAGGTAAAGCCACTGTAAAAAAATATGTAACTATCAATTCTTGAGTTTTAAGATTCATGGTTTCACTTGCATAAGTCCCAATCACATTAATATCGGAATAAAAATGTGGCCTGTGTGTTATTACAGATCTCCAGCTATCAACATCCCAAGTTTCATCACAATTGGTTAAGCAAATTTTGTTTAAAGTAACAACAAACACACAAAGTTTCACCTCTATGAAACTAGTAGTATTAATCTTTTTAATTCCCCACAATTTGTTAACTACACACACTACCTATAAAAAGAGGATTGCAAAAATGTTGTACCACTCCACAGATCTAAACAAACAACACCACTGGAGTTCCACCTATTCTTTGTTCCCCGTAAGAGTGAGCTCTGTAAGATCCACCTCACCAACCGAGGGGTGATTAACCACTTGACCATTCAGGAGTTTAAGTGCGACATCTTTCCTTTCGAAAGCGATGTTATGTCACTTGAACTGCAGAACGATTTTCGGTAAGTGAGAAACATTTCCTAAATCTACAATAAAATTCTATCTTATTTTCTCAAATAAAAACACCTAACATTTTAATGGAAAAAATAACATTCACTGATGCCAAAGCTCGGCAATTGATCAATTGGTAAGTCACATCAATCTAAGATGACATCAATCAATGACATCTATGAGTCAATCAAAAAAAACCCTAGAAAGAGTGCCTAAGGCTGTTTTAGTGTCATGCGTAGTTACTCACGCACGTGTGACTATCCATCCAAATTGCTCACACACTCGGGATTTGTACAGGCAATTTCCGAGTGCATGGGCTTTCTTCCAGCGCAATGTATTGTATCCCACAGAGAGTACACACTGGAAGGAGATCCAAGTTGTCTCTACAATGCAGCTCAGGCACTTCGTACTATACAGCATCTGTACGGGATCATACCAAGGGTTTTTGGCAAGGGACAGGCCGCTAAACAGGTACAACACGTCACGCATTCACCTAGAGATATAGATATACATAGATAACGCAAGTAACGCAATTTGTGCCAACTTTTAATCATCTACTGTGACGTCACTGCCGTTATTTAGTGGTGGGAAATCCAAATCGGTTAATCGACACCAATACCGCCGATGCCAGCGAGCTAATTTTCACGCAACGAGCTATATATTTTTTCGATACCGTTCGGTCGCACAGCAGCCTCGCGAACTTTCAATAGCGGCGACCAACCTCGACGATTGGTTGAGGCTTCGACTCGCGAAGTACCTACATTTATTTGCGTTATCTATATCTGTGCATCCACTTTTCTCGTGGAGGTAAGTAGAACTCACTGGTCACGGTGATATTTCCTACAAAATCCTCATAATGCATAATATAAAACAAACATACAGAAAAGGAAGTGATCTTATACAGTTTCATTTTTACCTTTTGAGATATGGAACCCTAAAATCAATATTCATCATTCATCCATATACTTTTACAAACTTTACCTCATTCAAATATCAGTATATAACGCAGCGCGCGTAACACATTACATCTTACTGTGCAAAATTCCACACTTTAGCAGTCGCGCGGAGAAGTAGGTACTCACGGTCAGCACTTAGGTTATTGATCTCATAAGCTCAATGTTTTCGTTTGTAAGGTATGGGAGCTTCTATGCCGGATCAACAAAGAGGAACGCGAGAGCGGCACCAAGGGCTCAGCCACGTCGTGCATCGACCAGCTGCTACTGCTCGACCGAGCCATCGACTTGTCCAGTGTTATGGCGACGCAGCTCACTCTGGAAGGACTTATTGGTGAGTTAGTTTGTATGTTGTATCAATATGGGGCCATCCATAAATTACGTTACATGCTAAGGGGGAAGGAGGGGGCCACCGAAGTGTGACAATTGTGTAACAAGGGGCTATCCCCGTGATGTCACGAAGTTTATTATTGTAATATATTTTTTTTTTGTTAATTACTTGAAATATACCTAATTGATTTGATCTTAATTTTATTTAAAAATACAACTCGACGTCGTTTTGGGATGCTATCGTTAACGGGTTTGAAAAAAGCTACTGCGCAAGGAGCGACCAAAAATTGTATTGGTGTTAACGTCGACAATCCTTACACTATCATTAAAATAATATAATATTTAACTAACTTGTTCTAGACGAGATCTACGGTATAAAGAACTCGACGGCCACGTTCCCGGGACAGAAGTTCGTTTCCGCAGACGATACGAACCCCGAGGTCACGGCGCGGGAGAAGAAACGGGTCATTCTCAACTCGAGCGAAGAACTCTTCGCTGAACTTAGAGATCTATCTTTTACACAGGTTAGTTGTGTTGCATTTCACCGTGTCAGTACTCGTTCGTACGTTTTCATGAATAACTTTTTCAACAAATTTTTTTCACAAAAGACTTTGGCACGAAAAACTATACGGAGCACCTCGACTAGGATAGGTTAGGTTAATGTTAGAACATGATTACACGCAGCGCATAAAACTAAAAAATGAAAACGTTTTTGCGTGATATTATAATGATTTATAAACGGCCCCTGTGGCGCGTCGGGCGAACGCTCGGCTGCAATGCAGAAGGCTGCGGGTTCGACATGCAAATATTTATGCTTAAAATAAATATTTGCATCTGGTCTGGGTGTCTTTCTGTGGATAATATGTATGTATTTACAACAAAAAAAAGTACTCATAGTACTAGTCTAGTGCTTAGTTTGGGGCTAGATTGCGATGTGTGTAATGTAGTGCAATATTTATTTATTTTATCTATTTATTTATGTTTATTATATTTATATTAGTTTAAAAAAAACATAAAAAAATATTGTTTACAAGGTAGGAGCAGCATTGTCTCGGCAGGCGCGTATCATAAAGACTCAACTAGACGAGTCCCACAAAGACAAGACTGTGCAGGAGATCAAGCAGTTCGTGTCCCGTCTGCCGCAACTGTTGGCCAACAAGCAGTCGTTGGCCACGCACATGGCCATCGCTGAGTATATTAAAGAGGTATGTCGAAAACTCTTTGGCCGCATCTTGTTCCACTGCTTTAGTCAGTCTTCAGTCTTCTTGGGCTCCCATTTTCCTCACTTAGGTCCTCCAGTGGACCCATTGTACGTGACTGTTGGCTGTGATGTTATTCCAGCCCACCCAACTCCGACCAGAAGTGCATCCTCACACGCCCCCCGGAGTGTTGTTCCACTGCTTTATTTAGGTACATAAACTGATGATATCACTGACTAAGCCTAGTGCACAAGCTGTAATGACCTCCATCCAAACGTTGCCTGGAAGAAATTCACTTTTAGCGATAAGGCCGCCCATTTAACCTTTTAATGTATTTATCTTACTTCTTACTATCCTACTATCCTATAATAAACGCGAAAGTTTTTATGTATGTATGTGACTTTATTACTCTTTCACACAAAAACTACTAAACCGATTGCCATGAAACTTGGAATATAGGTAGCTGGATACCGAGAATAACACTAATAAGTTTACACCTGATATTTCCGCGGAAACGGGACTTACGCGGGTGAAACCGCGGGGCGTATGTAATCTGAAGTCTGGGTCTGAAATTAAAAAACGTACTACGTACGTAACAGTGAAAACTTTGATTTCTGTTATAGGAATAATAATTAAAGAATAAATTAAAGGAATAATACCTTATTCTAGACAACGGACACTTTCGAGTTCCAAGACAGAGTGCAATGTGAAGAAGACTTCCTCAACTGTATTGAGAATGAGAAGATCTGTCCGTTCATTGAAGACCTGATTGCACAGAAGGAACCTTTGACCAGGGTATGTATGTTATATCAATTGTTTAATTAAAGGGTCACTAACATGACAGTACAGAGTTCCGATTGATACTCTTTGATTTTATTTTTAACGTGTTTCCTATACTTGGATTATTCGTTTTTGATGTGAAACATCTATACGGAGGGTTAAAGTGGTTGTTGACGTGGCGATACACACCGTGGCGACCGCATCTTTACGCCATTTGAAAACACATCTGTCAATGTCATATGTTTCACATCTGGGCGTCCCGTGACGGCTCACATTTAAAAAAAAAATACTTTCCAAAATTGTGCACTAGACAGCACTTGAACGTACAGATCCTTACATCAGATTTGTACGTTGTGCGTCTTTCCACTTGCACTACATGAAATAAGGGATCGCATTATTTTCCTGTTTGCGACTGAAGCACGTAGCGACATCTACAGATACTTGTGTTCGATGCAAAGTAAATAAATAAATTTGCACCGAGGTACTAAAGTCCTGTCTTATATAGCGGGCGTCATATTGAATCCAAAGCGTACGAAGGATTCTAGAGGGTTAACTCCCGAGCGCAGCGAGGGTGTTAAAAACTTAAGTTATGTACCTAGAGTCCTGAGTGAAGTTTTGTTGTTAGTTAAATGCTTATTTTTGTAGCCCTTTTATTGTCTCGCAGTGGATGTGTAAAGTAGAGTATTCACCTCGATACTAAAGCCTGTCTTATCTTGGGCGCTTGAATCCCACGCTTCGCTCAGGACTTAGGTACATAACTTAAGTTTTTAACACCCTCGCTGCGCTCGGGAGTTAACTCTCTCTAGAGTCCTTCGAACGCTTTGGATTCAATATGACGCCCGCTTAAACTACTATTATTTCAAAACATACCTACTGTTCTGTATCTACAGGTGCTCCGGCTTATCTGCCTGCAGTGCGCGACCGGTTCGGGGCTGAAACAGAAAGTGTTGGATCACTACAAGAAGGAAATCGTCCAGGTGTACGGGCTCAAGTCGTGGCTCACTTTGTGCAACTTGGAGAAATGTGGCCTGCTCAGGACTCAGCAGGGCCCGAGGCAATACGCTGTGCTTAGAAAGGTGAATTAATTATGGTGCAACTAGAAAATCACAAAAATAGGTGATAATATTGCGTTAATAGACTTGTTCAGTACCCAAAGGATAAAAACGGAACCAACGCTATTACTGAGACTCCGCACGTTGTCTGTCCGTACGTCCGTCTTTCTGTCACCGTTCTGTAGCCGCTATAACGACAAATACTAAAAACAAATAAATAAGGGGGCTCCCATACAACAAACGTGATTTTCAAGATATAAAACAAAACGTTACCGCGATTAACTTTTACCACTGGCGCCATCTACTGATTAACTTTCGCTATGCGTTCACGGATTGGTTGGTCAAGCGCTACGTGGAATTAATAGAATGGAGATCTAACTTCCCTATTAAACTCGATAAAAACATGTTCCACGGTCACACAGCAGCAGATGCACGCACTGACATGTTCCGTAGTACGTATGATCGACCTTGAATCGAGCAATGGCGAACGGTCTTTAGTGACAGACTGGCGGTCGAATCATTGTTCTAGGCCCAGCAACCACCGTTTGCGTGGAATATTTTTTCAAAGGATTGCTACTTCCATATATATTCGAGTTCGTTGGCCCAGCGTTTATTTTAAGGTTCCATACCTAATTGTGATTGAACCCTTCCTGCGCGAGTCCGACTCGCGCTTGGTTGGTTTTTTTAAGTATCTTCCTAAAACAGACATCGCTCAGATACAATTCTATTATACACGCAATGATCAGTAGATAATTGTTTTTTGTAATCAATTTCAGACACTCCACTTAACGATGGACGAATCAGAAATGACCGCAAAAGACAAGGGCTACTTGTCAAGCAAATATACACCTTTGACCGTACGACTTAGCGAACATATTGCCAAAAACAAGGGATGGACCGGTGAGTCATGGAATTCACATACTTACTTTTTAAATTTCACTTTCTGTTCCTTATTTATTATAGTCTTCTCGAGACTACGGCTGTACTAGAAATACAATGCGGATATATTTCTAGTGCAAACATGTTGTTTAAAATCGTATTTTCTCATTTTCAACAGGTATCCAAGACGTCCTAGGCCTTTTCCCGGGTCCGACAGTAGACGAGCTACAAACTCTCCAACCTCGCATGGCGCGCCGGAACTCCATCTCGAGTGACAGCTCATCCGTAGACAATCCAAGGGTCATCCTCGTGTTCTTTGTAGGGGGGTGCACTTACCAAGAGATATCAATGCTTAGATCTATCAGCCAGCAGGAGGATTCTAATGTGGAATTTGTTATCTTGACAACTAAATTGATCAATGGTAACAGTTTTATTGAATCTCTAATGGACAATGTTGAAAAGGTTTAAAAGCTTTACTTAAGTAATAAAACTTTTTTGTTATATTTTGAGTCATTTAGTTGGGATTCAAAAGCGCTATTTAAATAATTGAACAGCTTTTTTAGTATGGGAATTATTGAGTTTGAGAGCTGCTTAGCTGTTTTTATCCATTTAACCTGCAACCCTACCGCCGCGTAACTCCCGTCGAGTTCAACTCGACGTCGTTTTGGGAACACGATGTTGTGGATAACGGGGTTTGAAAAAAGGTAGTATCGCACAAGGAGCGAGCAGAAATTGTCGACGATAAAGCCATAGACAATTTCTGCTCGCTCCTTGCGCGGTAGCTTTGTGTACCCCCGTTATCGACAGCATCGTATTCGCAAAAAGACGTCGAGTTGAACTCGACGGGAGTTACGCGGGTCTTAAGCTTGTTCTATATAACAATTTGGAACTATAGGGAATAAATATCGATTTGTTCGATGACGTCATGTTCTATAAACAAATGAGACCCACCCACATATTTATCAAATCATAACCATTTAGATGTACTTTTGTATAGATAAAAATGTTATCTACTCTTATCTGTAATGTAAATACCTACCTACCTATTCATTTATGTTATTAAAAGTGAAATGTACTCATTCAGTAATATTATTGTAATTAATGAATGACGCGGTGAGCGACACTAGCGTGCGGAAGGTCACAGGTTCGATTCCCTCTGTGAAATACCTGTAATTTATATTTTTTAAGTTCTAAGTGTTCCTAATTCACAGGTGAAACATATTTCAATACTAGCTGCGCCCCGCGGTTACGCCCGCATAAGTCCCGATCCCGCGGGAATATCAGGATAAGAAGATACAGAGTATCATCGTAATCGGTCCATTGTTTTTGCGTGATTAAGGCCTGATTTTTTATTCTACGGATTAAAAGATATCTGTCGAATAACTTCTATACCAACCAAATTTAAAAAGCTTTTAGCCTTCAAATTTTGCTGGATCTTCTAAATTTAGATTTTTATTCTGTTTAAATATCATAGTGACGTTTTTATTCGGTGATGTTACATTTTATTTGTCTTATATCTCTATACAATTTGTAACGGGTAAGTCCTTTTAATCCGAAAGGGGGTTGTTATAGACGTCTAGGCGCACAACTTTTGTTCTACGACTTTTGAAAATTCAAACTTTTTTTTAATTTTGAGATTATGTTTCACTGAAAAAAACAGCTGCTTTTGAAAATAAAGATAATTGAAGTTTTGATTGTAAATCATCAAACTAAATAAAAGGACAACATAAGGTCAATGACCTCGAACTCTCAAAAACAGCTGATTTTCAAGTAAACTTTACACCTACATTTTTCGAAAAGTACTTCGAATTTCCAAAAGTCGTAGAACAAAAGTTGTTCGCCTAGACGTCTAGAACAACCTCCTTCCGGCTTAAAAGGGCTAACCCGTTAAACCTTGTATAGGGAATTAAAAATCAGCCCTAAAACAAACATTTCAACTTTCGTAAATTTACAATATCAGTGTGATTGTCTTGTATTCATATTAGAAGCCTAGTTGCTTAGTTAGGAACTAGGTGGCGCTGTTTGCAATACCTATCATAATATATTATTTTGTAATCAATTTTAGTAGCCATTTCTAAAAATATTCATTTAACATTTAAATCAGTAGGTACGCCCACTTCAAATGCCAAATATCTTCCGAGTTTGCCCTAAATACCAACATTATTGTAGTTGTTTTTATAATTAGTTAGTCATTATTTGACTAACTAATTATAATTATGACACTAGACTATAACATAGTAATTTATTTAGCACTGTTAGCGCCAATAATGGGTGTTATTTTTCATTTGCTTGCTTATTAAGAGTGTAACCTGCTCTTGAGTACAATAATGACTATAACTAGCTAGTGCTAGTTTTGGATTTTTCCTAAAATTGATTTATTGATGGAAATCTTATCTAATATTATAAACGCAAAAGTTTGTATGTAAGTATGTTGACTTTATGTATGTATGTGAGTTTGTTACTCAATCACGCAAAAACTACTGAACCGACTGCGATGAATCTTGGAATATATAGATAGCTGGAGACCTGGAATAACACATGGTCTACTTTTTATCCCGATATTTACGCGGGAACAGGACTTACGTGTATTATTATGCTGATAGGATACAAATCTAAATAATAATTTAATTTATTTTAGTATTTTATATACAAGATGAAACGGGTAAGCCCTTTTAAGCCGAAAGGGGGTTGTTCTAGACGTCTAGGCGAACAACTTTTGTTCTATGACTTTTGGAAATTAGAAGTACATTTCGAAAATTTTAAGTGTAAAGTTTACTTGAAGATTAGCTGTTTCTTAGAGTTCGAGGTCATTGACCTTATGTTGTCCTTTCATTTAGCTTGGTCTACTACAATCAAACCTTCAATTACCTTTATTTTTAAAAACAGCTGTTGTTTCAGTGAAACATAATATCAAAATTTTCAAAAAAAAAGTTCGAATTTTCAAAAGTTGTAGAACAAAAGGTGTTCGCCTAGGCGTCTAGAACAACCCCCTTTCGGATTAAAAGGACTTGCCTGTTACATCTTGTATTTACATTCCTTCTGTTTTAACAAAATGATGTACCTACCTACTTTATTTTAATAAAAAATACAAACCAAAGGTTTATTAAAATTTTATATTATTAACTTGCATATACATAATTTCCCTTTTGATCAGTTATTTTAAAATAAACTTACAAAAATCCTGCATGCTTACTTTCTATATATTACAGGTTTAAAGCTTCAGCATAATAAAAATAATTTCGTACGATAAGGTACGAGATGGTACCAACTAATGACTGTTCTCATAAATACTCGTTACTCGTATAGATTGTGATGTTAGATTTCTTTGGTGGGATATTTACACCAAATTTCTTGGCGAGAGATACTAACTTTTCATTGTCATAACTAGTTTCTTCCTTATAACATCTCAGCATCAAAGGCATTACAGTATCTAGAATAAATTTATAGTTCTTCTGTGCATAACTTGAATCATTTCCTATAGATAGTTTCAATCGAGAATTGAATATTGCAAAGATACATTCGTCCAGCACATCCATCATGTCTTTTGTGACGAGTTTCAGCCCAATCTTTTGTACTGTTATGACAGACTGAGCGAACCATATTGTGCTGCTAGACAAGTCCACCCACGTTTCGTTAATTATATACTTAGCTAGTATAAGGCCCAAACCTTCCATCTGTATCAGAAATTTACTCACTCCAGCTTTAGTGTGCATATTGACTGGTGTCCATTTATCCTCAGAGACTTTTATCTTCATTGAATCAACAATTTTCTCTTTATAATCTCTCAAGGCTTTGATGATTGGAGTTCTTAAACAACTGTTCATTTGGAACCTTAAATCTAGTCCAAATTCAAAGAAAAGCATGCATTGATCTCTCAGACTTTGCACACAATCTAACACAGAATCTAAGGTGCATTGAGGAGTGAAAACTTGCTTTATAATTTGGCTCATTAATATTCTAAGTTGTAGACTAGCCCAGACTACGAAAGCACTTAATTTGTTTTTAGGAAACAATGATGTAAACTCTGTTAAGGCATCGCTCAGTGAGCAGAAGAAAACTTCACCAACTTGCTTCACATAGGTATTAATGGTACCTTCTAATTGGACCCCTTTAATATGTACCTTGACTGTGTGACTACAGATAGCTAGAAACAACTCACATGCTTGACTTGTCATATTAAACCTATTGAGTATTAGCACCGGCTGCCGTGTTGATTGGAGCCCGCCTCTCGGACTCCAATTATGAGTGACATCAAGTTCTCTCAACAAGATGTCAATTAGAATCTTCTGTTTCTGTTCAATTTTCTTAACAATATCAGTTCTCTGTGGGTGTGTCTTATATTCATCCGAGTTTAAGCTTTTCTGAGCTTTTACCAAAAGCTCATAAGTCTTTTGGAAATGTCTTTCTACAATCAGTACATCTAATTCCTCTGGTACATCCGCAAGCCACTCTGGAAGCGGTGCTATCTGAGGTGAAACAACGTCTTCTGATAAACTAGGAGATTCCACAAGTTCCAATTGAGGTTTCTCTTGATTCTCTTTCTTCTGTTTAGAATTTTCTTTTTCAATATACAGTTTCTTTGCAACTTCAAATTTATCTAGCCAATCTTTCTTAATAGCTAAACTGTTGCATTGAAACACTCTTGTGTCAGGGAATGCTAATACTTTAAATGCTTGCTTCATGTTCCCCAAGTCTCGAACATTAACTACAGCTATAGCACTAATTGGATAACTGGTCTGAAACTTATATCTTGAAGGACCTCGTCTGTTTGAAATCCACGATGTTAACATGAGGCAATCACTGAACAAATAAACGTGCATTCTCTGTAAGGCAGTGTTTTCTTCCGCGTCTAGTTCTAGTAGGTCACCTTCATGAAGTAGAATTCTATCGGGGGCGTCTAATAGGTTCATACAACCTTCGACCTTCTCTGTTATGAGATTGAGTTTGTTTTTCCGCTCGTCCTCGGCGGGGTCGAGATCCTGGTGGTTGTCTAATGACTCGCGGGACACCGTGTTGTCTTGACCGAGAATCGAAGCATGCGATAGATTGGTAAGCACTGTACGCTGCTCGCTAAGCAAATGCGAGAGCTTGTACATCTCGGCTTCTAGGTGGGATATTTCGCTCGCTGTTTCGATGAACTGCATGTAGTTTTCGTAAACATTTTTCTTGAGGGCACTTGCGGTTTCTTCGGCTAACGTTTCGATATTCTCCTTTTGCTGCGTGAGCTCCTCCCCTCCGATACATGATTTCGTCAGCTCTTTAACGTAGCGCTCCGGGACGAAGTCTTGTCTCGCGAACTTTTCCATGTTGATGTCGGACATCGTTACTCATAAATATTTAGATTAAAAACAAATTATTTATAGTAAAAATCACTGGATTCATTCATTATTTTATCGTATAGTGCGAAGTCCGATGAAATAAAAACGGACGTTGAATATCTTCGATACTGTCATTACTGTCAAAATCTAAATGTCATTTTGTTGGCTGTTCGTTGGGCAGGAAAAAATCATATACAGCCTACAGAGACTTCACAAGTTACTTTTGCTCGTCACGCGTTCGTCGCCTTTTAACTTAGAAACCTAGAGTAACAATTACTTTACCATTTAAAACCGTGCACTCGACCATTTTCATTTTTTTAAACGTTTTTTAAACGTTTAGTATTTTTTTGATTTAATCTTGTTATAAGTAGATAAAAATTATTTTTCTCCGACTTTTCACGACTACCTAGGTACAGGACCTACACTAAATTAACCTTAAAAATGCCAACTGTAAAGTTGGCGAAAGCTTGGTTCGTTTAAAAGTCATGAATAAAACGCAGTAAATAAAGTGTTTTACACACCTACTGCTCTACAAAGTTACTATAATTGACCAAAAAAGTCAACGTAAACCTAGTTTTTATTCCCTAGGTGCATAAAGTACTCATTATGCACCTAGGGCATAAAGTAATTTAAATTTTGAACTAAGGTTCTGGTAGCATACGGCAATTTCGAACTGGCCACCTAGCCAGACAAAACACATAAAAAAAATAAAAACAACTTTTTTTCTTCTATTTTATTTCAACGGAAGGGTAAAGCAAAAAGTTTTAGTAAATAAATATAAAGCCCCAACTTTTTTTATTTATCAGCTAAGACCGATGTGTGGCTTCGTCATTTCGATGTACCATTGTTAAATGTAGAGCTGTAAATATATTTCATAGACGTTGCATTAATCTATTGTTTTGTTGTTAGTTAAATGCTTATTTATGTAGCCCTTTTATTGTCTCGCAGTAGATGTGTAAAGTAGAGTATTCACCACGCTAATAAAGCCTGCCTTTTATCTTGGGCGCTTGAATCCCACGCTTCACTCGGGACTCTAGGTATCTACTTAACTACTTCGCTTCGCTCAGGAGTTAAGTTTTTAACACCCTCGCTGCACTCGGGAGTTAACTGTCTAGAGTTCTTCGTACCCTTTGGATTCAATATGAGACGCCAGCTATTTAGGACTGGGGCTTTAGTACCCGATACTACTATTAATACCTACATCATATTATTATTAGTACGTGATGCCTACCATCTAGTTTGGCTGGATTCTGCAGAAATACTTAATTCATTTCAATTTTCGAGAATACGACCACTCGATCGCGATGATCGCTTTCCGCCACAAACATAAAAATAGCTTTCCACACCATTTCCATTATCTATCTTCTACCTCCTGTGCCATTCCCACACTATTTTTTTTAATCTAGCCATTGTTTTAAATTTAAACGTGTAGGTACCTACCTATCAATTTTACTGAAGCCGACTATTTTTATCACGTTAGCTGTTATTTTTATGGTAACTACCTGACATACATCTGACTAGTAATTAGATAAGCATTTAGATGCATGCAGCGTTTAGATATTTATTATAGAAAAAATATATGATTTATTCCCGACCGTCCCCACTCCCGACATAAGCCATTACCACTGTGTACAACTGGTAAAATTATTCCTTTTTGTACCCAGAAGGTGTACCAGTAAGTTGATTTGAGAAACCTATAGTTGCAATTTTTAGAATACGTTCTATTTTAATTCTAATCTCATTGTAAAGAGGAATACTTTACCTACCTAGAAAAGAGGAATCGAATCAATAGGGCTATACAAAAAAATACTAATAATAATTATAATAAGGCAGTTTTTTTATTAGTATCACTTTTAACAAATCATGTTTGTACGTTTTTGCACTGTGAAGAATATTGACAATCAGTCGGCATTACTATTTTCTCTTAATTTTCGAGTCCATTCCAAATTTTAAGCCATATTTCAAAAATAAAATATCAGTGCTTCATGACAAGCTCATTCGTTTCTTGTTTTTTTTTTACAAAGAAATGGTAAGAGCGACTCCTTTTTAGCCACTATTGAAAATATCAATTTTAAAGGCTTATCAATAAAGCATAATAAAATAATTTTGAATTGTAATAGATTCAGTGCAGACTAGGGATTTCTTTTAGTGCAGCAAGCAAGATTAAATTTCCACTGTTCTAAATTCGTCACTTGCTGCAGTGCAGTCAACCGGTCCTTTTTTTAATAAAGTACTTGTTACGTGCAATGGACTACGTTATGGAAAAGAACTGACAAGCATCAAAATGGACTCGATTTTTTTCTAAGTTAATTCTTTGTACTTATTCTTCTTTCTTCTCAACAGCTTTCTTCTCTTCAGCTTCGGTTTCTGGCGCTACGAGTTCAACGACTTCCGTTTCCGTCGCTGCCGTTTCCGGATCCGATTCCGTGAAGTTTCCGTTACGTTTGTACCTGTAGTATGTACGGGCTGATGCGACGACGGACGGAGATTCGTAGCAGTTGACTAGAGCGTCACCGTTGCGACCTGGGAAAGGTAAAAAATCCAATTATGTACCTACTTAAGGTACAATGTTAAAAAAAAGACCAAACCATAATTAGGTTACTCGCCAAGAGACGCTCGATAGAAGCGTATTCCCAACGGCCACCCTTCACGAGTCATATACCTTCAGCTGAATGTATAGAACGTACTATGTTTGTTTGTACCTATGCCCAAGTGGTAGGACTAGAGGTACTATTATAATATACATACTTTTACCCTTTATAAACCGTAGACAACACATTTAATTTTAATAATTACCTGTAGTGCATGTACAGACGGCGAGATGTCGTCTGGCCATACAGACGGCTCCGGAGCCGCACTGCGTGTTGCCGAGACAGGGGTCTACGCAGTTGTAGCCGACGCAGGCCAGGTGGTCGGGGCATTGCGAGTCTAGTTCACATTCTCCCTGGAAAAAATACAAAACGGTTATTCTCATCTGTACCCACGCTAAGTTACCACTCAGCACAAACAGGAACTCTTACCCACTTTAGTGTTGCAAGTATTATTTTAGTTTCTTTCTACAAATTTTCTAGAGCAATGTTTATATTATATAGAAGGAAATTCCATCGGTGAATTAAGGACGGATTGAACTAAGTAAAGTTACAATGTGTATCAATAAGTTCCGGTCTAAACCGAGCAAAGTGCCTTCGGCTTAGATTTTAGTTACAGCTTGGCAAAAAATGGACGAAAATAATGGGGAAGCTACTATCTTTTCCAAAACGGTTTTGCCATGGCAACACTTGACATCTTTCTGAAGATTTAAAGTGTTACTAGTGAAAATAAAAATAAGTTTCGGTTTAAGACATTTTTGGAATGTAACTTACTTCGTTCATGAATATTGTTACTGTACTAAAAAGTTTTTATTCATACGTTTACCAAAGATTTAAATGGCAAATTGGCGATGTTGGCTTACTTTTTCGCAAGAAACGAGAGCGTTTCCAAGGTAACCAGTAGGGCAGGTACAGACAGGACGCTCGGCACCTGTGCGGTCGTGGCCGGGAGTACACTTAGCATTCGCACCACAAGGGTTCGGTTCGCAGAGATCACCTGTAACAACATGATGATGTATCATGGACTCTTTGAAAGCGTTAACCTACATCAATGTTTCCTACTTCTTTTGTGAATATGCCTGTAAAGAAGGCTCGATTTTTTTTAAAATACAATGATTTATTTCCTTTTTCTCTGTAACAAGAGATTTTTATTCTAGATCGTGCTGACATCTATCGACGAACATAAAAGTGTAATAAACAAAACAAAAACAACCCACATCATAGAAAGACGATCTTTGGACGATCTCACTCCCAAAATTCATCAATCTAAGGATTTAGAAAATCGTTTAATATTTAGCAGATCATCCACTAGACTTAAAAGCTTGATAACTTTTCTTTCCAAAAAAGACCATTGAAAGTTAATTAGAATAAATATAATAAAATTCTACTTACGTGCTTCAAACAGCCTACAGTATGTGAAAGGATCGCCAGTGTGGGTCTTCGGGCAAGAACAAACTGGAGTCAAACCACGGAGGTTGCATTCCGCATTCACACCGCAAGCATTGATACAAGGGTCTATGCAAGAGTTGTAAACGCAGGCTGGCTTGTAACTTGGGCATTCACTGTCTGAGGTGCATTCGGCAGAGCAGATGCGGTATGGATCGCCGTGGTAGCCCTAGAAAATACAGACATTTTCAATATTTAAACATGTTAATGGGTGGATATGTATAGGCTTTTTGCAGATAAGTTATACGTACTCGTTTTGAAAAACAATATAGAGCGGAGATTCGACTCAAAAACAAAGTAAAAGCAACAATAAAATAATCTCAACGTTGAATGTTATTAATGTTGAAACCTAGAGCTATAGCAGGTCAAAATTCTCTAGTGAACTTACCCTAGGGCACTTGCAAACGGCGCGATGAGCGGCAACAGTCTCGCAATCAGCGTTGATACCGCAGTCGCCACAAGGGCTGATACACTTGAAGTCCCGACAAGATTGTTGAGCGCCACAATCACTATCAGAATCACACTCGTGACGACAACCAGCTAAGGGACTACCCTGCGAATGGAAATTAAAGAACTTGGTAGATTTTGATGTAATCTTATAGAATCTGCATATTCTCCAGATGGTAAGCACCTATTGATGATGGAGTATAAGCACGCTTACCTAGAAACAGCCTTCAGTAGTAACTAGTGTGACAAGCTAGATGAACCTTCCTTTTTGGCTTTTTCATCAAGAAATTAGAACAGAGAACTGTACGAGTGTGGCTTTACAACCAAATTTTGCAATAATCTTTATAATCTTACTCTGTATCCTGGCAGACAAGTGCAAATGGCCTGGTTATTGGCAACGTGGCATTTGGTGTTGGGACCGCATGGCGATGGGTGACAAGCTTCCTCTGCAAATAAACAACGTTGCATATAGGTACTTTCTATACAAAACGAATTAATAAATCGGCAATTGGGTTGGTGTATTTTTTACCAGGATCAGCAATTCTGCAAGATGAGAATGGATTGCCAGTATAGCCAGCAGGGCAAGTACAAACAGGAATGTGGTTACGAACCTGAAAGAGAAGAATTTGTATTAGGTCACGTCTAATTTGACAAAATATTTTAGAAATCTAATAAATAGGTACTATGCTTACGTCACAATTTGCGTTGATTCCACAAGTACCCTCACAAGGGTTGACACAATGCTGGTTCACGCAGGTTTGATGGCTACGGCATTCACTGTTGTCTGGAATTAGTTGTCAAAAGTGTTCTACAATATCATCGGTGAATTAACTATACGAATCTTATTAGGACTGTTACATTCAAAATGGTTCCCTAATATAATGTAATTGAAATTGTGTTATAGTAACTTACCGACACACTCAATCCTAATACATTGGCTCAATGGGTCGCCGGAGTAGCCCGCTAAGCAGGCGCACACGGGCCTCACACCTCCCTGCGTACAATGGGCACCCACACCGCAAGTGTGAGCTCCACACGTCACTGTGTTGTCAGAGATCGAACGCCCATGCTCGTATAGATTACGTCCGTAGTAACTCCTTCCATAGTTCACTCCATAGTTGTAGTACCGGGCAGCTGAACGATAGAAACGATCAATTAGTCTTAAACACGAAGAACTAAGCATTTAACTACTTAAATTTAGAATTTTGGTTTAAAAATCTTGATATTTAAAGCCATGTACTTGGAAAGGTATTTTTATTCGCCGTGGTTTTGTATACTTATTATGAAGTATTAAAGAAAATAATCACACCTAAGCATGGTCCCCACCCCAACGTCCGTACTGGGGACTGATAAGAAAAAAATCTCATTTATTTCCACTTTTCACGGAGGTGGGTACGAATGGTTTTTTTGTCTAAAAACATTACTGTTTAATATTTTCAAGTGAAAATATATCGACTAAAATAGTTTCTCTAAACTCTCTCTCTTAAAATTACAATAAAGTTATGGGAGTCGAAAAGTTTTCGAAAATTAAATAATTAAAAAAAGACGCAGTCTGTCACTTTGTTTCATAGTAGAGTAGAGACTAATCAAGCCTAAGCTTAGGCAGAACCTAAAAATTGAAAATAAATGGACATCTAAGGACATCTGCACCCAACGTCACTATCGACTGATTAAGAAAACAAAATAGCTCTTCAAAACTCGAATTCCATATTTGAATAAATGAACATCAAGACAACAACGCCCCCACGCAATCATAAAGATAAACATGATCTATATCGTAGCAAAAAAACCATATTTGAGGCCTTGGACAGCAACCTTATAAAGCAGCATTCGCCCACAATCATAAATTAGTCCTTGCCCATCTGGGCTGAACTAACTCTTGATTAATCTGTGATTATTATGCAAGTGTGGGCTAGGCATAGTTCCGCGTGGACTCTTTATGGGAATTAATGTTTATTTAATTTGCGACTGTTGGATGTTTTCGATTTTATTGTTGTCAAAGGATTGTTCTATTTTATTATTTTGGAAATAGAAAGGCTGTGGGTAGAGTAGACACCAGTGGCGTAATGTTATTATTCTGTAGGTAAAAGTTAAAAAGTGTCACCTACGACAAACAAACTAAATCTTTGCGTGTCACTAATAAATAATAATTAACAAACAATTCTTAATTATGTAGCTATGTTCCTGGTTAATATTCATGAATTTTATTGTAGTAAGTACATACCTACCTATTAGGAACATAAAATGTCTACCTGTTTAGAGCTAGACCGACTCAATCAATATACTTGACGAAAGTTGTTTTATAAGAAACCTCCTTTGAAATTATATCATGGTAGTTGCGGAGGTATGAACCTACCTATCCAGCTAGATTTGAAGGCAACCTGATGGGAA
The DNA here is from genome assembly GCA_949358125.1 of Idaea dimidiata. Lineage (NCBI taxonomy): Eukaryota > Metazoa > Arthropoda > Insecta > Lepidoptera > Geometridae > Idaea > Idaea dimidiata. Next base: position 15,524,082 of record OX442335.1, on the reverse strand, counting down.
TCTGCTTGTACTATAGATGACGCCGTGGCCACTGGTATGACTATAAAAGTCAAACAAAGAATTTTACCTTAAAAAACCTATAGATTTATGTTTGTTAAGATATACATAGCAATGTGTGTAGGTAGGCAGGTGAAGTACATGCATATTTAATTATTGGTACCTACTACGAGCACCATAAATCTGAAAGCTTATTTGTTTATTTTCTTAATTACCTACATACGTAGAGTCTGTGTTATTCCATAAAAGGATTACAATGTAAAGCGTAGTTAATTTATCGTCCTTTTCGTGTCCAATGTTACTCAAAAAACTTGACCTACTTTTCGAGTTTTTTAATGGATTCAATTTATACTATAGCATGTATTTCCCATATCTTTCATTCATACATAACAATACTACTTAATATTAAAAAGCAAACACCTATATTTGGCACTTTTTACGTATTTATCATACCTGTAGTATACCTACTTCGAAATTTTACTTGTTACATAATAAGCATGTAGGTAATTGAGATTTAAAAAACCTATTGTAGAAGAAAAAGAATCAATTTCAGTACTAAGATTGTCAAAATCGGATCGGGTGTATTCCTTTTCGTACCCACCTCTAAAGATTCCAAAGATTCCACTGGGAACGAACGGGAAAAAATTCCAGGTGTTCCACCCCATGACGAATGGGAATATGAATATATATACCTTAAATATTTGATAACTCTTTAACATCTTATTGTGTAATATTGAGGTGATCCGTGAAGTTTACCTAATGTTATTTTATCCTAATTTAAACATCATCCAATCAATAATATTGTTTTAAATCAATCGGTAAAGCGCGTTACTCCCACTGACAAGACAAATATAGATATTAACGACTTTGAAGTGATGAATGAATTATTCAACCTTGATCAAAATTATTTTAAATTAACCTATCAGCTATAATTATCATTATTTTAGAGTGATTGCTAAGTCACCCTTAGTGATTGCTAGGTTTTACTCATATTTAGCAGAATCCGCAACCGAAGCTTAAGTACGTCGCACAAAGCCTATTATTGTGCTCAGTATTTGTTTACAGCAATCCAGCTAGTTTCCAATAAATTCAATTAGGTAGGTATTTTAATAGCTTACCATCCACGCTCTGCAGGACGAGGAGCACCAAGGGCGCCAGCAGCATCAACTTTGCGCCCATCTACAATAAATAAAAACCAAATAGTTAAAATCATTATTATGTATACTTACCTATAATGAATGATGTACTATGCTTTTTCAAAATTAAATACCTAGTAGGATTGGAACCCACAAAACAAAATTTAAAAACGTCCACTTTCAAAACCGGCATTCTCAATATTGACAATGGTGACAATCGGGAATAACTAGTTAACTCCAAAAATACTATAAGTTATAAAAAATTATGTAGTTCAGTAATAAGCAATGTCTACAAATAAATATAAGTCAGTTGAAAATATTTTCTTAATTAAGTATCTATCTGAAGTAGTTAAGAATAAGTTAATGTTGCCAAGTTATATCAGTATTCTATTGGTGGACCAATACACCTCGTTGAAGGTTATAGAATAAAAATAATCTATGAATCAGTTAGACATCCCATGGTTATGAAGTGTGTTTGATTTAATAGTTTACTTACTTAGATGACACCAACAATCTTATTTTCCGAATTCATTTTAACAAAACAAATTAATACTAGCTTACTTATCAACGAAGCATAAATTCATGTCTGTCCCTATACTTACGTTATAATTACCTTTACTTTATGTATTTAGACCTTTTAAGTATCTATTGAGTATTGAGTTTCAGTCTAATAGCTATACTAACAGCAAATTGCATATGGAAAGTCTCGATGGCAAAAATCCGATTTAACTACTTTTAACACACTTTTCGCGGTTTATCTTGACATTCCAATGCTACTTTTCAGCATCTATTGTCACATACACACAGGTTGTATGAAAAATCCACTATATATTTTTTATCGATTTACGAGTAGGTACCTAGAGTACCTTCTTATTATCATTCATTACCTGATTAAAAACATGCAAATAACGCAAAATTCATAATTCCCAAATTATACCACTAACGCCTCTCCATACCCTATTCTATACAACTTACTATAGTTTCACAGTATACACAACACAAAATGATTTTTTCGTAATTTAAAATAAATAAATGAACACACACAACACTTACGTCTGTTCGTCTGTTTATGTTACGATGAGGAAACAACTTGCGCTGAGTTTGCGCCGTCCTTATACCAACTCATGCGCCTACGCTAACCCAACTTAACTCATAGGATATAACTCGGAAGATCGTGCGAATTTTATACTTAGTTCCACAAGGCGTCACAAGGACTTCATTGGAATTAGGCGTTGTTAAAAAATGCAACCAATTTACATTACATATTTATAAAAAATAAATAAATTTTGAACATCACACAGTGCCATCTAGCACTATGGTAAGCTACACCACTTGGGTTATGGGGAATAACGTAATGTAATACTTTTATTCGCCCCAAATTTTGTCAAATAACCTTAAACAACATCGAGATTTCCACGTTTTGAATCTTCTAAATTAAACTACGAGTCTGCATAATCTTACTTCTTACTAATATTATAAACGCGAAAGTTTGTATGTATGTATGTGAGGTTGTTACTCTTTCACGCAAAAACTACTGAACCGATTGCTATGAAACTTGGAATATAGGTAGCTGGGGACCTGGATTAACACATAGGCTACTTTTTATCCCGATATTCCCGCGGGAACGGGACTTACGCGGGTGAAACCGCGGGGCGCAGCTAGTATAAATATAAACATCTTTGTCATTGATATTGGTACAAATCTAGCTATCTTATTTCATACAGTTCTTGCATACAGTTGATATACTTGAGAATCTAAGCACTAATTTATAGAGCACTTGGAAGCTCAATACTCAATATGAGTAATTCTGATTCATGCTCTTATTTAGCTTAGGTATCAATAATTATGATTCAATTTAGGAACCTTCAATTTTGACAATAGGTAGAAAGGTTGTGTGTTGTAAATTAGTACCTACGGTTTTAAATCAAAAGTGAATTGACACCAACTTTACGATGAAAATGCATTTATGTTTCTGACTGCACTTTTAAAAGTCATCACACCTTCCAATCACATTGCAGCATCATTGCAATTACTTATTATACGTAATATATCAAAATAAATTCTACATTTTACGTATCTATTAGGTATTCTTATTCTTCTTTTTTATCACGTTTCTGACCCTCTCCTTGTAACGTTTATGTATTCTAATATATTATTATGAAGGTATGCCTCTTGATTTAGTGTAACCTTATTATGCAAGGCATTTCTACAATATTAGTTATGCATTTAAAACTTAAATTACCTAAACAGCCCCTTTTTTAATCCAAGGTTGGAAGCCTGGCCTAAAAGAAAATAATAACACGCGATTGAGACTCGGTAAGTAAAATGTAACTAAGTATGTTAACAAATCATGTGAATCTAACTTTATTACAGGTTTGTTCAAATAAAGTATTAATAAGTAAATCTCTATCTAATAGTTATGTATGAGTACCTACCTAATACTTAATGTGTAGTTGAAGGTAGGAAGCACCCATACCATGCAGACAACAACAAACTATTTAGATACCGTCTACCTCTCACCTGACACGTTAAACGTCATCACACCAAATTATCGCAATGCCAATAACGTCATTGGCATAAGTACTTCTATGACCAAATGGCTATTTGCGCCCAGTCGTAAGTTTGACGGTGTTTTCGAAATATTTTTTTTCCTAATCGTACCCAGTGGTAAGTTTGACGGATTTTACGAAACAGTTTTTTTTCCTATTCGTACCCAGTGATAAGTTTGACGGTTTTTACGAAACAGTTTTTTTTCCTATTCATACCCAGTGGTAAGTTTAACGTTTTTTACGAAATAGTTTTTTCCTATTCGTACCCAGTGGTAAGTTTGAGGGTGAGGACAGCTGGGAATAACCTCCTTATTTTCTGCTTCATTTTTCAGTCCTTCTACTTAGTGGCGTTAAAAAGCTTTAAAAGCGTTATTGACGGGTAGGTATAGATATTATGTACTAAGGTCTTACTAGCGGATACATGTATGTTTTTGTCAGTCAAATAATATGTGTAATTCAAATTCTACCCCAACACAACAGATTTGATTTAAGCTACAAATGAAATTATGTATAAATAATAAATAAAAATATAAGTAATGTAAGAGAAATTACGCTGAATAAGTACCTAAGTACCTACCTACATTAGACTTCTTTCCAATCGTGCCCATTCCTACTTAGGTATAACAAAGTAAAAAAAACAGTGGTACCTTAGTCAATTGCTTTTACGTCTTAAGTCAATAATTAAAGCCGGAGTTCATCACGTAAAAAAAAAAGACATAAATAAGTAAATAAATTCTGTGACCAACACAGCGCCATCTAGCCCCCTGGTAAGCTGCTAAGCTTGTGTTACGATGACGAACGGCTAAATATCATACTACTTATATTTATTTCCCTTTTGTAAATACATACATAGGACCATATTATTATACATAGAAGTACACCCAGACCAGATACAATATTTATTTTTAAGCATAAATATTTGCACCCGGCAGGAACCGAACTCGCAACATTCTGTATTGCACTTGGGCATTTGCTCGCCACGCCACAGAGGCCGCCATATGCTTAAAATTCAGGTGACATCATAAACCTAAAATTTTCTAAATAAAGTGAAGATAAACTATAAAACCGGATGTAGATATTGATTGTTCTAAGAATACGAAAAGAATGAAAACTTTAAACATTTTCCTTGAATATTTACTTTTTGTTATGTATGATTATTGTTGTTTTCCGTAAATTGAAAAGGTAAGCCACACCATAGATGAAGATAAGTTGTTTAGTTCTTGCTAATCGGATGATTTCGATGAAGTAGGTACGGATACACACCTCCACTAATAATTTTGGTGTTGGTACAGTTGGCATGAAAATTAGATTTACCCACGTAGGTACTGTTGAGTTTTAATTCATGTTAAGAGGTCTGTAGTCACAAACGATCCTATGCGTAACTTTATGTTTTGTCTTGCTCTTGTGAGTGATAAATAATTAACGTCAGCGAAAATTAGACAAAAGTTAAGTTCACGTATTGTGTCCTTTGTGATATGTGTAGAAAATCTATGGGATATGTTATAGGGGTTAAAGTATGAAATTGCCGTTTTATTGCAATAGGTTCTTTGAATTGACATAGAATCTTCATGGTTTGAGGTTTTCGAATGAAACTTTTTTCAAATGGTTTCTGTGATGTTCTTTTTTTAAAAAATGTGAAACATTTGAATATCGACTTTCAATTGTTTTTGTTATTCAATTTAGACAAGAAAGATGGATACTGCGAAAATTCGAGTGATTTTTGAATACGAGTTCCGACGCGGAACTAACGCGGCAGAAACAGCCCGCAATATCAATGCTGCGTTTGGAGAGGGGTCTACTAATGAACGCACCGTGTGATTTTGGTTTAAACGCTTTCGTGATGGAAATTTCGACTTAAAGAACGAGCCACGAGGAAGACCGCCCACACAGGTGAATAACGATGAATTAAGAGAGATAGTGGAAGCCGATCCTAGTCAAACTACCCAGGAATTAGCGGCATGGTTTAACGTTACCTTACCCACTTTATTGACTCACTTGCGTCAAATCAATAAAATAAAAAAATACGAAAAATGGGTGCCTCATGATTTGACTGATCTGCAGAAAGAAACGCGTGTTGAAACTTGTGTTTCCTTGTTGAACCGGTACAGAAATGAAGGAATATTGGATCGAATTGTAACATGTGATGAAAAGTGGATTCTTTATGATAACCGGAAAAGAAAAATGCAATGGCTGACCCCAGGTCAAATGCCACAACAGTGTCCTAAAGTAAAACTTACCAATAAAAAGGTAATGATAACTGTTTGGTGGTCTCAGCATGGTGTTATTCACTATAGTTTTCTTCGATCTGGTCAAGCAATTACGGCAGATGTCTATTGTGCCGAACTCCGAACCATGTTGACAAAACTAGCAGTAAAACAGCCCCGACTCATGAATCGATCTTCACCATTATTGCTCCACGACAACGCGAGACCTCACACAGCACGAGAAACCATTTTGACCCTTCAGGAACAGCACTTAGAAACCATTCGTCATCCTCCGTATTCACCAGACCTTGCTCCAACGGACTACCATTTTTTTCGTGATTTGGACAATTATCTACGTGACAAGAAGTTTTCTTCCCAGGAGGTAGTACAAAATGCTTTCACACAGTTTGTGCAGTCTAGATCGTCGGAGTTCTATCACAAAGGCATTAATAACCTTCCCATTAGATGGCAGCAATGTATAGATAATAATGGCAACTATTTTGATTAAATAAATTTGTTAAAAATTTTAAAAATAAACAATTAAGATTTTCAGTACAAATCGGCAATTTCATACTTTAACACCTAATATTTCAAACCATAAAACCGTCGAGATAAAAATTACAGTTGTTGGTTAGGTACATTTTGTACTTACTTAGTTACCTACGCACTTACGATACACAACCCCTCTCTCATAGTTGGTAACTCAAGCGGATATGTTTTTAACAAAAAAAAAACGTAACAGCTCTACGAAGAGTACCTAGGTTATGTATTCACTTTTGTTGCCTACAGTACTTACCTCATTCAATTTTTTTTTTGATATTCTGTCTATCAATAATGAATTCTCATGTTACATTTTATTGATCTACACTACAACCAATAAAACATACACCTAATAAAATGTGCCTAAAAAGGGTCTCGCCGACCCTCTTCTCAAGATGAACCTATTCTTCTAAATATCAATTTTAGCATAACAATTTGGCTCTGAACTCAGGAACAAAACATATTTTATCATTGGAATTGACTCATTCGACCCACAATGATTTTGATTACGTAATAGGTGCGTTTGTTGTAAGTCCGTAAAACTTACCTACCTATCTAATTGGTAGTCTATATCTAAGTAGGAAGGAAGGTAGATCGAATCATTCGACTTTTTACCAACAGTTACGTATTGAATTCAGCCAACACCCACTTTTGTGTTGTAAGTATGAAAAAGTTTAAATTACCTTCACACTGAGTAAATCAATGAGATTATTTTTCAATCGTATCCAGTTAGATCAACTGGGTAACCAATACTAAAATCTACCCCTAGATAGAAAATGGTGAAGTAATTATGATTGAGTTTACTTTATAATGGACAATTTTTATCCATAAGATTTAGGTACAGATTTAAAAGTAAACGCAATCTTTGAGTTTGCTATTCATTTCCTACTGAATAAATAAACTGTGATGCTATTTTATTGGTCTCTTAGGATAAGTGGCGGTTGGAAATAGTATTAATATAAGAAACAGTTGGTTATTCCCATCCGTCTTCACACCCTAAAGATTAACCTAAGTACTTATGTGAATTGACTACGATTGTAAAAATAATTCCCATTGGACCCCTATTCTCTGACGTATCGGAGGTGGGGACCAATTAGGAATAACTAGATAGAAGTAGGTGTACTGAAACGATAATTAAGTTTAATAGGTATTAAGTACCACAGGATCAGAGTGAAACAACAGGACACAGCAGTATAATAAACAATATAAGGTCAAGGTTAAAACGTATTTCTTTATTTTTCACGTTTCTAATACCTAATTTAAACTTTTAATTTGGCCAAGTTTCCAAAAAATAGAAAAAATCGCTTTCGATGATGCATCTCAACCAATCTCAACCTACACAATACGATTTGTATTTTAATTTATTGACCTAGGTATTAACTATACGCGATTGTTGTTTATTGCCTTATAGCTCAGTTGCTATCCTGAGAAGTTCCAAAGTCGTTTATTTTAGATAGATACCTATTTATCTCTTCTAACATCTCCGCTCCGTCATCATTTCTATAAACAAATAGGAACATTTTTACTTCTTATTCAAATGCTGTAAACAGGATCAGAGTGAAACAACAGGACACAGCAGTATAATAAACAATATAAGGTCAAGGTTAAAACGTATTTCTTTATTTTTCACGTTTCTAATACCTAATTTAAACTTTTAATTTGGCCAAGTTTCCAAAAAATAGAAAAAATCGCTTTCGATGATGCATCTCAACCAATCTCAACCTACACAATACGATTTGTATTTTAATTTATTGACCTAGGTATTAACTATACGCGATTGTTGTTTATTGCCTTATAGCTCAGTTGCTATCCTGAGAAGTTCCAAAGTCGTTTATTTTAGATAGATACCTATTTATCTCTTCTAACATCTCCGCTCCGTCATCATTTCTATAAACAAATAGGAACATTTTTACTTCTTATTCAAATGCTGTAATCTCAATGTAATTTCTGAAGTTCATTTTTCCCCACTGGATTCAAAAACGTGCGGTAACTCAAATGCTCAAGGGTCACTCTAAGGCCTAAGGAAAATAGAAATTATCGGAACTACCTACTGTCTACGTGTAGACTTAAACAGTGTCAATCCAGTACCCGGCCGCGGCGGGGCGGGCGCTTGTGCTGGATTCGTTCGTTACTGGATCAATGTGAATCGCAGTCTTAGGTGCGGTTATTAGCATGCTTTGAATGTAAAGGTCCAGATACATTTGCTTAAAAATAAGTATGCTCATAAATAAGCATGCTTGAAAATGAGCATGCTCAAAAATAAGCATGCTTATAAATGAGCATGCTCAAAAATTAGCAAGCTCAAAAAAAAAGCATGCTCAAAAATAAGCATGCCAGTGGCATAATACCAAAACATGTTCAGACTGCCTGTCGTGTTCAGATGTCTCTGTTTTGTTCAGCGTGCGTGTACTGTGCGGAAAATGGAAAACCGGTTGGCTTTACATTTTGAATTAAATAAAATTATCATAATGCTTTCAACTGAATATGCAAATAAACTTGTAACGAGAAGTGAAAAGAAAAGAAATAAAAAAGTTTGGGTCCGGGATTGGATAGCTAGAAGAGAAAAACTAGCATGCTCAATCAAAGCATAATCAAAGCATGTTACTGCTTAAAAATAAGCATGCTAATAGCACACACATAAATTTATTCGATATTTTGTTCACTCATTTGTTAGTAGCATGCTTGTTTTTAAGCATGCCAGTGGCATGCGACTAAGCATATAAATTTTATTTAACTCAAGTAACTCAACACGTAGAGCCACCCGGTTTTCCATTTTCCCCACAGTACGTGCACGCAAAACAAAACAGAGAGAACTGACTGAACACGAGAGGCAGTCGTGAAGTACCTAGGTAGATGTTTTGGTATCATGCCGCTGCTTGCTGCTTATTTTTGAGCATGTTAAGTTTTGAGCATGCAAATTTTTGAGCATGCTTATTTCTGAGCATGCTAATTTTTAAGCAAATGTATTTGGACACTAATATCTCCGGCCTTAAATTGTAGTCTACAATTAATTATAAAACGAAATATATAATTTTTATTTAAAATTCGTGCACTTGGGCGTGGGCTTAGTGGAAATCATTTCAGTAACCGTGTGCCAAATAAAGTCAGCTGACAAAAAAATAAACGCATATTTGATTGACTTTGACATTGACGTGTTACTTCAGTCATGGAAACGTCAATCCTCATCATTCATTCATTTCACAAAAATGTATTCAGTTGAAAATTAGTTTTGTATTCATAAATTAGAAAGAGAAGCGCTAACAGTATCCGTAGGGCCAGAACCATGTCAGCTAGTAAATTAGATGCTGTTTACCGAAGTATCCTCTTAACAAGGTTCTTCACCAAGGGATGGGGAAAGCCAGAAAATTTACGAAGGTCAGAATCACCTCATGTTTACTAGTTTGCTACCCACTTGTTGTGTAATGAAGTGACTTGTTGATGGATGAAGCTGAGCTGGACTACTATGAAAACATAGTCAACTGATTTCATTTCATGTTTTTAAGGTTATTCGAGTTCAGGAAAGTTGTGTCAAACCGGGAACAATGCTTCAAATTAGTGGATAAAGATTATCCAGTGACTATTACGAAGGTAAATATTACTATACTATTATAAAAGAAACACTAGCATTTCTTGTATTCACATAGACGTTGTGTCATATAGAAGTAGACATTGGGGGCCTCATTACGAGAAGATTTGGTCTAACCAGCTTTTTTTTCTTTTAGGAACAGCAGCTAGCAGACTGTAAGATATTAGAAGGTTACTTCACAAGTCCCTTAGAACGTTTCTTACCCGGTATTGTGCCCGAGGTAGCCCAAAAAGCACATTTTCAAGCCATATTGCCAATACACTGGCCAGAGAAGGGAGTGAAACCCATGTGCTTACATCTGGCTGGCACTGGGGATCATGTAAGTCAATATAAACATAAATAATACTTAATACTGACTGACCATATACACTATAATGGCTTTTTGTTTAAAAAAAAATTTGAGTGTGTTTTGAAGAGTGATGGAAATAACATCACTCTTCCAGAAAAGGCAACATCACAAGGAAACCTACGGCTTAAAATCACATACAATGGGACAATATTATGAGGCTATATATGTAAAATGCCTAGCAAAACCTTTATTAACCTTTTTACCTCATTATGACTAGAAGTTGGAATGTCTTTTTATCTTTTATAAGTCCTTCAATACCATAGTATTATAGACTAAATGCCATGCACATAGTCAATCTTATAAATGACAGAAAGACAGACAAACGGTAGAGTCTTAATAAAAGTGTCCTATTTTTACACCTCTGGTATGGGACCTTGAGAGGCACAATTTTTGGTAAGTAATTCATGATAACTGAAGCTTGTCTCAAATTCACCATAAATTTACAGCTTGCCTGACAATATTATCATTGGCAATTCTAGTTACTGTCGAACGAAGTTAACCAATGGAGAAAATAAGTTTTCTAGTTTTTTTTTCTTTAACGTACACAATGTTTTTGTGTGTTTAATTACCTAGTTAGTATGTATTTGATTTCCTTACATAGTTAAATTCATTATTATTTAATTATTTTATCTAATTTGATTATACCTACCTATAGTTCTTTGTTTGACATTGTATGAAACTGATGCAAATGCCACTTTACGGGAAAAGGGAACTAGGGTGGCAGATGTGTGTGTGACTGCTTATAGTGTATGAGAGGTCATGAGTGGTGTGTGTTGGTATCTTGCTCAGACACAATAAGCTACTAAGTAGGGGTGTGATGTCATAGATAGAGTGAACATATTGTGTACCTGCTTTTTTTTAATTTGTGTCATTAATAATTTCCTTGTAATTGATTTAGTTCGATTTAGAGTAGTTATCAAACTGAGTTAAAGCTTAATTTTATGATGAACACTTTATTTTAACTTCAAGTCAAAATGTTGCAGATTGTAAATGCATGTTTACTAAATAAAATTTAAAAAATATCATCTAGGACAGCATTGTACATTTTTAATTGCTTCGCATCACTAACTATGTGACAAAACAGTGGATTTTATAAACCGAAGATAACAGAATGGTTTAACATTCTTTAAAAATACATAACAATATTGATCTATTTACTGATTCATTTGTTGTTTAAAAATAGACTTTGAAACTTTAAAACCAAAGATTGAGAGGTTCAGGCAAATTAAAGGAAAACAAAATTTCCTAAAGAATTTGCAATTTTTCTTCTTTCAATAAAAAATGATTCATTGTCGAGCCAGTCTTTTGAATCGATCTGCTAGCTGATTATGTAACTCTTTGTAGCAATTATTGGGTACCTTGTAATTTGACAGACAGTGATTGCCGCTAGTTTTAATTGCAATAACAATTTGCTTGCTACTAGGGCATGAATCCCGGGATCCCGGGATCTCGTAATCCCGGAATCTCGGACGAAAAAGTTCGATATTACAATCCCGGGATTGAGAGACCCGATATCGAGATATCGAGTACCTCAATTCGAACATAATAGTATGTGGTACTTTAGTTATTTTAAGCATAAAAATGAGTTTTAATTCTCAAATATGAAGTAAATGATAAAAGTAAGTTTGTATCATTGAAACGAGACGCTTTAGGACATTATGTGATGGAATGTTATCTGTTTATTTAGACCGCCTCTATCAAAATATTATAGGTTTCATTCTGCTACACGGCGATTTTTTATGCCTTTGGACGGTTTTAATCTTAACCCTTGAATAACTTTTTTCCGTGACGGTTTATGGACATAGTTTGAAGGAAAAGTTTGTTTGGTTTGATGTCTTTTATGTACAACATTTCGAAAAAAAAAACAAGATGGCGGACGTGCGGACGTCGACTAAAGGCATGGACAAAACATGGACACATGGACATGAATTTAAGTTCTCCTTTAGTACCTACTCATAAAAAAAAATCATACGCAAATTTTACTGCTACCGTCCATTTAGTGGCGCGAATAGAACTAGGCGCAAAATTTTAGACAGCAGTTATTTGTCCGCCATATTTGCAAAATCGTGAGGTAGACTGCCCCTGGGGTAACTATTTGCGTAAAGAAACAACGAAGTCTTTAATTTGTAAAAAGGAAATGATTTTAAACATTTCTCATTATATTTGATTCGCTTTTTTAATAATATATGAAATTCCGGGATTGAGTTCTAATATCGAAATCAATCCCGGGATTGAAAACCTCGAGATTTTGCATGCCCTACTTGCTACTGAATGACGTGAAAAATTACCTGACAATTTCAATTGTTTTAATCAAGATTTGTTAGCAACAGAGTTTATCATTTACTTCATATTTGAGAATTAAAACTCATTTTTATGCTTAAAATAACTAAAGTACCACATACTATTATGTTCGAATTGAGGTACTCGATATCTCGATATCGGGTCTCTCAATCCCGGGATTGTAATATCGAACTTTTTCGTCCGAGATTCCGGGATTACGAGATCCCGGGATCCCGGGATTCATGCCCTAGTAGCAAGCAAATTGTTATTGCAATTAAAACTAGCGGCAATCACTGTCTGTCAAATTACAAGGTACCAATAATTGCTACAAAGAGTTACATAATCAGCTAGCTGGTTTTCATTTGTATACGAGTAGACAGGTAGATAAGACGTCAATATTATAAATACGAGATTAATTTATGATAACAAAAACAAGTAGTGGGCGTACAAACAAAAATTTGGCACTATTCCATGATATTATTGATATTTGTACTTTATTTTTTTTTATTTTAAATTATATATGTATAACGCATGTCGTATATGGATTTATAATATAGTTAAATACTGAAACGCTGCTTAGTATTAGCTTATAATATGTATACCATAAAATACTTAACTAAATTCAAAATTTGACGATTTTGGCCGCATTTGTCGGATTTACAAAGGTAATCCACCGATATTACTTATGCGAAAATCTATATACCCACTTAACTACAACAACCTTGAAGTCCTCAAGTCTAGAGTGAAAAGGTTTCTTCTAAGTAAGCGTGCGTTCTTCTAAGTAAACATTGTCGACCTCATCATCGCTACCTATCGGGTGGGATGAGATCAAATGGAAGTCTATCTCAAGCAAAAAAATCTTATCCATAATTTCTTGTATCTCTAGACTAGCTGTGCCCCGCGGTTTCACACGCATAAATTCCTATCCCGTAACGTATGTGACGCATCACGATGTCATACCAAGCGTTGCTCAACCCGTATGATTATTCAAAGTAGGTACCCTATATCTTATTTAAACTATCCCTGTACCAAATTTCGTTCAAATCGGTTAAACCGTCATTTTTACCCATCACGTATGTCATACCAAGTGTTGCTTAACCCGTACGATCATTTAAATTATCGTATTTATACCCTTAAAGTAATCCATGTACCAAATTTCATTCTAATTGGTGCGATCGTTCCTGTTGACCCATCACTTAAGTGTCACGCCAAGCGTTGCTTAACCCGTGCGATCATTTAAAGTACCATATATCGTATTTATATACCCATAAACTAACCCTGTACCAAATTTCATTCTAATTGGTGCGATCGTTCCTGTTGACCCATCATGTATGTGCCACGCCAAGCGTTGCTTAACCCGTACGATCATTTAAAGTACCCTATATCGTATTTATACCCATAAACTAACCCTGTACCAAATTTCATTCCTATCAGTTTCGCCGTTCTTGAGATATAAATAGTGTAACTAACACGACTTTCGTTTTTATAGCTGTGTCCCGCGGGATTTACCCTAGTAAGTCCCGACCCCGTAAGAATATCGGGATCAAAAGTATATACCTTCCTCGATGAATGGACTATCAAACATAAAAAGAATTTTTCAAATCGGACCAGCAGTTTCTGAGATTAGCGCGTTCAAACAAACAAACAAACAATCAAACAAACTCTTCAGCTTTATAATATTAGTATAGATTAGTATTAGTATAGATTAAAACTCTTAATAACTAGTTCAGCTGAGCCTAAAATCATTTCAAATAATACGATCGCATGGTAACAGTTATAAGTACCAGTTTGAATCAGCAACAATGTAAGCAAGATGATCAATTATAGAATCATATAATAGGTTTTGGCTATTTTGGCTTTCTACGTAGCACGAGGCAATGCGAGCGCAAGTGAAGTTCTAATTATTTAGGGTATCGTAATAGCTAAATGTTTTCCACACGCAGCATCATAATTGGGCCATATCCGCCTACAACGCAGAAGGTTTCGGTTCGATTCCCGTTGGGACAATGCTTGTTACAAGTTTTGAATATTTTCTATATACAACACTAGCCGCGTCCCACGGTTTCACCCGCGTATGTGCCGATCCCGTGGGAAAATCGGGATCAAAAGTTGCCTATGTTACTCCTCAATAATGTTGCTTTCTATTGGTGAAAGAATTTTCGAAATCGGTCCAGTAGTTTCGGAGCCTGTTCATTACAAACAAACAAACAAATCAATATTTTCTCTTTAAAATATTAGTATAGATATGTATGTATTTACAAAAAAGTATACTTAAAATGTAGTTATCCGTTGTCTAGTACCTAAAGTACAAGCCTAGATGCTTAATTTAGTTCGAGATTGCATTGTGTGCAAAGACCTGCAATATTATTTATTTATTTTATTGCACGTGATTTTTACACGCAAGATTTCCCTTCCCTATAAGAGCGATATTTATAGCGCACATACAGACATCCTGATAATGCATGGTAGGCAAGGATTCGAAACTACAATCTTCGGAATCAAAGTCGAGATATATACCACTAGACCACTACTACTCTCTAAATTGATTTTCATTAACGTTTACAGTACTTCTGGCGACGGCGAAATCTAATGGTTAAACCTTTGATAAAAGAAGCTGGTATCGGAGGAATTATTCTTGAGAATCCGTTCTATGGATTGAGGAAGCCTGAAGACCAAATGTAGGTCAGACTTTTTATTTCTATTTCCCTACTTACTTTAAATTTCCTTTTCGCTCAATTCGGCAACAACGTACAGTCGGCAAAAAAGTTAAGTAACAAGTGCATACTTAATGATATATACTATATATATTTTTTAATAATGGCTCAGCAATTGTTCAATATTTTAAACTTAAGTGATATCAAGCTGAACCTATACTGAACCATTATTGAAAAAAAAACCTACAAATACGCTCTTGGTACCTCCAGTCCACTTTTGACTGTTCATTGCAAGGTCTTTACTTATACGCTCTTTACTCCTGTTCCATTATAGTTCTTAAATTGTAGGACAATATGAATCACATGATAACTGCATGGAAAAACTCATGAGGTTTATGTGTCATGTTCTCATTGAAGGTCTTGTTTCAAAGACACGCTGAATTGATAACAAACGATTTTCTATTTCGATATTTTTAGCATTTGTTTTCGTATTTCCAGTCGTTCGTCACTACACAATGTCTCGGATATATTCGTGATGGGCGGGTGTCTCATCTTAGAATCGCTGGTGCTGTTCCATTGGTGCGAGAGGAATGGATTGGGTCCTCTGGGAGTTACCGGGTTGTCCATGGGAGGCCATGTGAGTATTTTGAGATACAAAGGAAAAATCTTTCACCATCCGATAGGCCGCGACGCAACGATGTCTCATCGGGAGTTGTTTTGATCGATCTTCAATCAGGAAGAGTTGATAGTGCGATCCAGGACGTCATACTAGTAACGCCATCTAGTAGGAACCGTGGGTATCTGCTACAAGTGAACGTCAGCGTCTTGCCATTTTATTAACACCTTACATATTTACCTTTACGCACCACTGAGTTTGCGTAAGTTACAGTTTTGTTAATTATTAAATACATAAAAGGTCGAATACTTGATCCATAAATTTTGCATCTGAATTAAATCAAAATGTCATGCAGGATTCGAACTGTACTATCTTTCTTTCTAATCTATCTAGTTGCTGTCATCAAAATTGGTTTAGTTGTGTAAATATCTAACTATCGGAAAACCATCGTGTTTGTCCCTGTTGATGAACTGAAAAAGAGCTTATGAAAGTGAACCATGCAAATCTATACTGTTAGCTATATTATTATTATCCTTCTATATTTTTATTATAAAGATGTAACGTTGGTTTGTTGGTATGTATGGCTACTTTTTATCTTGATATTCCCCCAGGATCGGGACTTACGCAAGTGAAACCGCGAGGCACAGCGGGTTATAATAAAATTACATTGAAATTGAACTCATTCTACGAATTTAACCGCGTGGTTTTTATTTTTTTTAACTTCGTTTTAAAGCTGAACGGTTCAGGTTAGACTGACATCGAATATCGCGAAAATAGAAGAAAAATCTATGAACTTACATATTGATTTAGTATTTTTTTTGTAGATGGCTTCGCTGGCAGCCACGAACTGGCCGAAGCCACTTGTCCTAGTGCCATGCCTGTCTTGGTCGACTGCTTCAGCAGTTTTTCTGCAGGTACGTATCTAATATTATACCTATTTTGTGATGAAATAAAAGTGAACGTTATCCAGGCCGACCATCCAATACATCTCAACAGATGGTTAGTGACGACGCGACGGTCTAAGGTATAGCATGTCTATCTCCTTGTTCACTCGTCAATAACAAGTCATGAAGAAATATGCATAGCATAATATGCATTTACGTATTATACATAAACACAATTACATATTATAGAAATACTAGATGCGCCCCGCGGTTTCACCCGCGCAAGTCCCGATCCCGCGGGAATATCAGGATGTGTTATACATATAAATAGGATACTGAAAAGCCTTATCAAAATCCGTTGCATAGTTTTAAAGAACTAAGCTTACATACAAACAGACAGCGGGAAGCGACTTTGCTTTATATTATGTACCTAATAATAATAATAATTGGCCTTTTCATCTAATTTTAGATGATTTATACAGCGCAAGCAACTTTTATTAAGCCATGCTATTTTATGGCGCTGTGGTGCCCGGGACATTGTCAGGTGGAGTAGGTTTGCCCAGCACCTATACCCCCCTCCCAGCCTAGTCAGCCATACCCAGAGGAAAGAATTGGTAAATACGTCTGGAGCTAACTAAGCCGTGGGTTTCCTCACGATGTTTTCCTTCACCGTATGAGCGATGTTATGTAATATGATTTTCATATTTTACAGTATTTTCCTAATTTAATTGTGAAACATTCCAGAAACCATAAATAACAAAAACTACTAAATTAGTATTTCGTTACAGGGAGTGATGTCTCAGTCCATTAACTGGGACCTGCTTGAGGACCAATACATGTCAGACGGTGTATACAGAGAGAAACTATCAAAAATGGTCACTATAGTAGACGAAGCGTTCTTGGCCGGGAAAAAATTCGCACGTACATATACAGAAACCATGGAAACTAACGCTCAAATACCAGTTAACAAAGAAAACCTAGATATAACCTACAAAGAAGTCCAATCAAACGTCATAGATGTCAGTCCCAGTTTAGAACCGACACAAGTTACTAAAAATAATTATCTAGAACCATTCGAATTAGAAAAAATACGAGAAGAATTGAAGAAATTGTTGGTAGAAAATAAAATAAGTCAGGTTTTATACGATAAATTGATTTCGAACGAGAAATTCGTATTGGATCCTGAGGATATAGAAGACATTAACAATTTGACTGAGGAAAGATTGAAGGAGATATTGCTCAAAATTAAAGTGGGTAAGTTTTATTAAGAAAAAAAAATGTCAAAAAGCACTATGACATATGGTATAAATAAATAATAATGACGTCGACGTTTGATGAAATATAGACCGTGAGCTAGATATCTGTCATGAAACGAGTATTTGTATACTTACATTTGTTACAAGTGGATGTTACATTTCTTTAAGTATATTACAATGTGCTCTATATTCAAACAACTAGCTCTGTGCAATTAAAAAAATCCTTTCTTATGTAATAGTAGATTGTACATTAAGGGAGAAAAGACTATTTTTACAGCGAGAGTGTTTTTTGAATCCAGAGAGAAGCGAAGGATCCTAGAGTAGAATCCTGAGCGAATCGAGGGATTCAAAGTACCTCACTCGAGCTAAAAATAGTATTTGCTCCTGAGGTAGACATTCTACTTTTCATCGCCCTCTATGAGAAAATGAGTACATTTAACATGTTAACCCAAATGTTTCAAATACTATTACTAGTCTATTCCAAGACTATTTCTTGTCTATTCCGAGTCTCCTACTCTACTTTTAGTCTACTCCTGTTCTATTCCTAGTGTATTCATCTTTTATTTACATTCTATTTCTATTGGAACTCTTTGGTGATTGACACTTTTTACAAATATACACATTCCAAATTCAAATCGCCCCAGCCAATCAGTAGCCGGAAAAGTAAAATCCCTGCTAAGAGGGAGGCAAAACGTTTTGTCGGCGAGTTAGCGTGAGCGCCAGCAAAGGGCTAGTTCCAGCCTAGTTTACAGGGATTGGATTAGCTCTTTTCAAATAGATGTGATGAAAAAAACATTCCAAATTCCAGCTCTCTGTACTACCGGCGGATTAGGCTGTGTGGCGATCCATCAGTCAGTCAGGAAAAAGATTTATAGATATAGATTACCCAATTATTCATATTATTCACTAGCTGCAACTTCGTCTGCGTAGAAATAGTGCGTAGCCGACTTTTTCGTCCATTACTCGGGTTGTACTAATTGGATTTCGATGTAAAGTATACCACGAGGTTCCTCCAAAATAGAACTATCCAATATTTAAAAACAAATTCCAATTGGATTAGTAGTTTTTAATTGTATAAGGAACGAACAGAGAAACAGACAGCCATACATGAATTTAAAAAAAATAAAATTATTGTACTACTATTCCTAAGTTCCCTTTTTTTTTTAATTTACTTCCAAGTACAGACTTTTTGTCCTCCCTTCCTTTATTATAAGTATAGACTTATAGAGTATAGAGAGAAAAGTATAGATTAATGTATTCGTCGAATTAGAAGTTAAGTTTTTTACAATTTCAGATAACATAACATACGAACAGCCTATTAAAGTACTAGCACCTTCAAACGAAGTTATAGAAAAGAAACCAATGAATGCAAAGACAACTGAAATAAAAGAAGAAAGAACCAATAAACAATCAATTTTAAATAAAGACAGCAATAACAAAACTGCTATAAAAACATCAATACCAATTACTGGCAATATACATATAGAACAAAGTACTCAGGCCACCAGTAAATCTATAGCTCAAAATATTGAGGCCAATCCTACCAATAAATCTGTAGTCAAAAGTGCTAAAGACAAAAGTTCCTGGAGCTCAGATTGGAATTTGCCTTTCTGGAAGTCAAGCGGGAAAAAAATTGATATAAATAAAATACATTGGAGAGACAGAGAGGCGCTGCAGTTCATGAGAGGCGTTATGGACGAGTGCACACACCTGAGTAACTTCTCTGTGCCCTTCGATACCTCGCTTATTATTGGTAAGCGAAATACTTGCTTTTATAAAAAAACTCCGATTCTATTAGGTGGGTGGGAACTTGAAACCTTATAGTTCCGATTCTATCAGGTTCCGTGGTATACAATATTTGTTTTTTAAATTTAATAGTAAAACGTGAAAGTGATGAGATTATTTTTAAATTAAGTAGGTAACTAGTTATCACGAGGCGTAACCAGAAATCCATCAAGCCTCTGTTAGTTCCAATTCCATCGCATTTTGTATTTTGCAACATCCAATATTAAATAAGCTAACTGGCCTAAGTTACTGAGCAAAGCAAACTAAGCTCAAATAACTGACTGAGCTCAGCTAGCTAAGCAGATCTACATTTTAATCTAATGCACAATAACACATAATATTAAGCATTGGCTATATAGCATAGCCAATGCATAATATTATGTATTTGCATAATTTATAATACCATGCATTTCCACCTTAGAAAATATTTTCACTAAGGGCCGATTTTTTAAATCCCTAGATGAAGATATCTGACAAAATAAAATGTAACACCACCGAATAAAAAACGCGACCTGCGCCGCCGCTTCTTTTTAATACCATAGTATTAAAAAGAATCAAAATTTGAAGGCTGTAAAATTTGCTTGGGTTGGAACTTATTTGATAGACATTTTATCCGTAGAATGAAAAATCGGGTCTAAGTGGAATAAAAACATATTTGTACAATATACAAAAACATATTAATCCTTCACGTGTCTACAATTTAGTAAAAATTTAAAAAGTGTACTACTACAATCAAGGTCCATTT
The DNA here is from genome assembly GCA_949358125.1 of Idaea dimidiata. NCBI lineage: Eukaryota > Metazoa > Arthropoda > Insecta > Lepidoptera > Geometridae > Idaea > Idaea dimidiata. Next base: position 15,503,501 of record OX442335.1, on the reverse strand, counting down.
ATGCTTAAATCTGCAACATTGTTATCGACTTATCTGTTATGTAATCTGAAGTCAGACAGCCAAACTACAACCTTCTTAAAGCCTCAGATTACATAACAATGAGTTTTTGATTACATATCATGTATTAATAATAAATTAATTACAAGTCAAATGTCATAAATTATAGGCATATATGAAAGCATAAAAATCATAATAAATAAATAAATAAAAAACATATGTGTGCAATGTAGAGCAATTTTTATTTATTATTTATTTTAAAGGGAAAATTTACTTGCGACGAGATTTGAACCCGCGTTCTCTACGCAGAAACACGCAGAATGTTTCTAATAGATATGCTTTGAGCCATAAAAATAAATTACGAAATATTTGAAACATACTAACTAAAAAGTCATGAAATAGTTGTATAAAAAATACATTTATCATTTACATTTATCATTTATCATACCTTTGAAGATTGTTTTTTTTTACATTGAATCTGTAATTTTTTTAGCTGTATGTGCGAAACACGACGCATACGTTCCCCGCGACGACGTGGGAACCCTGGAAGAAATCTGGCCCGGGGCAGAGGTACGCTATGTAGACGCGGGGCATGTGTCCGCTTACATCCTACACCAGTCACTATTCAGGTAACTACCTCACTAAAGCTACATAGTCCCGGAGTATTGTTGGGCGGGTTGTGTGTTTGTGGATGTGATTGTGTTTTTCTTTTACATTCTAACAGACAGTTCGCACTGTGAATGTTAGTAAGGATTATAGTACAGATTATTGCTCCAGTTCCAATAAAGTTCTAAATAAATGACAATTTGAATCACATTATCGTTGCAAAAAAAGCTATGGACAAATCAAATAATAAAGACCGAGTCGCAATGAATAATTTACTTGTTATTACAGATCCTGCATCAAAGAAGCATTCGAACGATCGAAAAAGAAATGGAAGGATGGTAAACACATTGCATGACAGATAGAAAACATAGGATGCCTATAGTAGACTATATTTGCTCAAACGAACGAGTTTTCAGATTAGTAGTTCAGTTGTGCTTAGATAGATGTCTGCACAGTGCAAAAACTAAAAAAAAAGTCAATAATTGTTTTAATGTCAATGTACAAACTTAAAGATTGTAGGTTTTTACCTCCTTACTTATAATCGGTGATTAACAGCTGCATAACTATGTATCGATTGTCTTTTACTGTGACGTGAAGTTTCAAAGTTGACAGACAGAGACAAATGTCACATAACTTGGTCATTTGTTAATCATAAGTAAGGAGGTTATATAATTTAATATTTTATATTAAGCTAGATAAAAGCTACGTCCCGCGGTTTCACCCGCTTAAGTCCCGATCCCGTGGGAATTTCGGGATCAAAAGTAGCCTATTAGAAACAAACAATATTTTCTCTTTATAGTATTAGTACTTATATTTAGAGCGCTTCAAGGCTCTAATCGAAATTGTTTAGTTGTTTGAAACAGTGTTTTTTGTAGATAACATTTCACCTCATCATCCAGATTTTAAGTGCTTTACATCTCAAAATGTGATAAAAATAATATTAATGCATCCTGTACGTACAAGTAGTAAACTGTTAAGTCCTCATATTTTTAATAGGGTCATGCCATTTATTTTAATTACCTCCGTGATTTGGACATTTAAGTTGTCGATATACTTAAGGTGTGTCCAGACCTCGCCACACACCAGTGAACGGATATTAGCGTGGAAGAAGCCTTTCCATACTAACTCACCTCAAATAATAGCGCCAAAACATAATCAAATACGAAGTATGCATACACAAACTACACACCACGCTACTAGCTAAACAATTGGACCTTTGTTTATATTTTCACCAATTGTGTGTTGATAACAAAGACGGCGCGGCGGAAATACGCTGTTCTCTAACGTGATTGGTTTTTTGAATGACCCGATCCGAGACAACCGAATTGACAGATCCATGTCGCGGCACACTTTAATCATTGCGACCTATTTTACGTGGTGTCATGTTGACGCGTAAGGAACACTTCCATGCTCATATATCCGTTCACAGCCACAACACACGCATCAAACTGAGGTAAAAGTAAAGCGACACAACACATATGCTAGCTGAGCCCGCAAATATAGTGCCACTTCACGCTGAGGCGGGCGTTCACATTGCAAATTTACTGATATCAAACGAAAATCAGTAGAATTCGAGTTTATTTAATAGTTTAAAGTGGCGATTCAAAAATAGAGCTTTCATTAGATAATTGATGTATCTTAACATCCATTCGTGGCACATACCTCGCGTTGTCTGGTCACACCTTTAATTTTGACTTTTTACTCTGACTTTACCTCCCCGCATTGGTACTGTAAAAGCAAAAGGTTTCAGGTACGACTGAAATCCCGACCAAACCTGATTAAAGTTTTACATAACAAAAACCACCTACCGCAGCAACAAATCACCGGTTACTCAGTTACCACCATCGTTATAAATTGTGGTCCTTTCTGTGGTAGAACGTAGCTCTGTGACAGAACTTTAAATATAGACATATCTTAGAATTTAAGCGATTGTTTATCAAATTTTACTGTGCCATAAAATCGTTGAAACTACGCACAAAATATGTTTTCACAATGTACCAAGTTACCAACACGCTACGCATAAAATGTTACGATGTTTTTGGATTGTATAAAATAGTAGGTATACAAAGCGGCAAATAATGTAGAAAGTGATTTTGGTTTTGCTGTAAATTAATTGTTTATCTAAAAATATATTTTAGATTATGGGCGTTTGTCGTCTATGTAAAAGAAGAAGAAATGTGAATTGCATAGTACCCATATTAGTGACCTACTAGCTTTTTCTGACACTAGATTCGTTGTGTATAGCCTGTAACATTGTTTGCTATTTTATTTTATTTGCCGCTTATTAAATACGTACAGTAGGTATAAATGTGTAGACAGAACTGTCAATAATTAAAGGAAAAAGTAAACAAAAAAGCTGTTACTTTCAAATAATTATATTACTTTTTTGTTTACATTTTTGATCTAAGTTTCTTAAAAAGGGTATAGTTCTCTATTCGTATTGAATTTGAGATGTGACTAATAAAATGAGTGAGCTTAAACTAATATTTATGTACCTATGTCATGAATTCAAAATAATCAGTTGTAGTTTTTTCCAACCGATATTGTAAAACTATATACCAATTAGTAAAATGAAAATGATTGTAAAAGTGATATTTTAACATTTACTGTCCGGAAATACAATGTTATTAAAACAAAATAAGAATTGCGGCGAACTTGCGTGGCCGAGCGGTATAGGCACTGGAATATTGATCCAGGGACGCGAGTTCAAATATCGCCGCAAGTGAATTTTTGAAGATGAATTTTTCCTTTAAAATATTTCTAGTAAATATGCCTTGAGCAATAAAACCAAAATTTACGAAATAAAATAAGAATTGTTATGTAGGTATTTCATATTTTTGCATCAACCAAGAAATAAACCAATCGGCGTGGAACAGTGATTGATAAGCTAACGTCATGATTTAGATAAATTTTTCTTATTGTGCAATGATTTAGTTAGATAATAGTATATTTTACGTGTATTTACAGTAGAACAGTCTTGTGTGTAAAAGATATACATTGTCTCTATTGAGATTGTATAGTGTAATGTATTTTTGTAATAAATGTTGTTCCTTGTATGTTTTGTTTTGTTCATTCCCCTAAAACCTAGGATAGGAGGGCTCGTGTTAAATATTTAGATTGAAAATCTTTTAGAATTTTGAAGCAACAAGACAGTAGATATACGTTATTATTTCTTATCGGTTGGAAATTAGCCAGTGTCAAGTAGATATACGTTGCTCATGTAAAAAATTGTTCAAAATTGTCCTGCGCAATGATATAATAATGATATCAAATCAATTCATTTATTTATCAGATGTCACAGATCCATTGATTGTTAGTATTTACTTAATGAGCTATGTTCGTAATAAATTCATGCTTGATTGATTACACAACCGCAAAAAAATAAACAAATAATCAGTCAATAAAATAAGTAGGTAATTATTTATCAAATCCACCTGCCACTCTTACACAGTGCAACAAAATTGGCTCATACTTAGCCGCGATGACGTTAAAAATGCTGTTGGAACTACAACGTAATCGACCAAGCAATGAAGCTGACCTTTTCTTTAATACATTCTGAAAGCTGTCCACTTTAGCATCAGCAAACACAGCAGAGGCGTTGCACCACCGTGGCAGCCCCACCAACATCCTAAACGCATCGTTAAATTGGACCCGTAGAACCCGACTTAGCGATTGCTTTGTATGATCCATCCACAGGCTAAGTGTAAGCTTTGACAGTACGCACGAAATAAAGTGATTTTTACTTCTACACTGCATTTTGCAAATCTACGCGCGATCATATTAGCCCTTACCGCCAGCGCTCTACGTTCCCTCTATGCTGGTCGTTCCCACCTGGTCGTTGAGGTCCTCGGCAACATAATGTCCAAGATATTTCTATTGATGTACGCGTTGTAATTGTACACCATTCAACATAATCTGAGGCGTGCTCTCCACCATCCTGCCGTTGACCCCAAAAACCACTCACTTCCATTCAACCATTCACTTTTGGTTACATTATACACAAGGCCATGTTCCTGTGCGTAGGTACCGTACACCTCACATACTTCAATAAGCCCACGGAGGTGCCCCGATTGTTGGTGCTAGCAGGACCATGTCGTCAGCATAACTTAAATTGTTGACGCAAACATGACAGCCTATGGAGACGTAATCCCCCCCTGGCTCACACCGCACTCCAACCCATATGCGTCCGACAGCTCAATGTCCCATCTAACAACGTTAACTTGATTTTTGTACCAGTACCTGAAAATATTTATCAGTGCGTCAGGCATGCCTCTCCCTTTCATTTTTATCCATAGCTTGTCATATGAGACCAAATCAAAAGCTTTTGAAAGGTCTAGGAAACATTCGTACACAGGAGTTTTTCGGCTGGTATAGTACCAAACTGTATGCTTCAGACTGAGAATGGCATTTTCAGTAGAAAGGCCAGGCCGATATCCAAACTGGGCGTCATGCAGGTCTAAATACTGCTTAATTGTTTGGTCCACCACACAATCAAGCACCTTGGCCAGTACCGTTGCTAGTGAGATGGGGCGGTAGTTGCGCTTATCTGATATATCCCCCTTTTTATTTATTAAGATAGGAACAACTATAGTTCTCATAAGGTCGCGCGGCAAATACATGTGAACGAAACACAGAATACAATCATTATCAGTATAAGTATCTTTATTTGCCAAAAACACAGGTGAATAAATAAGATGGTTACAATATTGAGTTCCATTATGTTCTACCTTACAAAGGCATGCAAATGTTAAATGTCAAATGCCATAAAATGTAACATGTCTAAGGATTAATGCATTTAAATTACATACTAAAATCACAATGTCTATTTCAATCTATACTAATATTATAAAGCTGAAGAGTTTGTTTGATTGTTTGTTTGTTTGTTTGTTTGAACGCGCTAATCTCAGGAACTGCCGGTCCGATTTCAAAAATTCTTTTTGTGTTTGATAGTTCATTTATCGAGGAAGGTTATAGGCTATATTACATCACGCTACGACTGATAGGAGCGGAGCATCCATGAAAAATATTGCAAAAACGGGAAAAAATTTACCCTGTTCCGAGATTCTGTCGCGTGCGCTGAGTAAACGGTCAGAGTTACTTAAAAACCATATATGACAGAATTCTTCCTCTAAAAAGGATCTAATAAATAGTCCGCGACAGCATATGTCTATCTCTTAAGGTTGACTCAATATAACATCTTTTAGAGTAATCAAATTTGTTGTAGAACAATGCATTATTTCCGAACGTAATTTTGTAAATATTATGTTAATCCTTATCCAAATAAATATGCGAGTGAAACTGCGGGACGGCAGCTCTGAAAAATAAAGTCGTGTATTTCTATTTCTAACTCAACAACCCGTAAACCGATATGAATGAAATTTGGTACAGGGTTGACTTTGAATGATCGCACGGGTTAAGCAACACTCGGTACAACATACGTGATGGGTGAAAAAGAGCGGGTGACCCGATATTCATAAAACTTGGTACAGGGTTGGTTTAGAGGTAGAAATATTATATAGTACTTTGAATGATCGTTAAGCAACACTTGGTATGACATACGTGAGGGATCATTAACGTTACGGGATAGGAAGTTACGCGGGTGAAACCACGGGGCGCAGCTAGTTTAAATAAAATGTCAATTCTTTAAAAAAAAATTATATAATAATATTGGAGTACTTATTTCATTTTCAAAATTTAGTTCTAGTTTCTAATTATTAAGCAACAAGAAAACAGTCAATAAATATTTAAAAACTCATTAACCGAATACCAGCACTTTTCACATAACCTGCCATAATTCTGCCAAGATTCTGGCCAGTTGTCCCCCCGCATCCCTGAGATGTTCAACACTGAGACGGTCGTGGCCAGGCGATTTTCCTCTTTTCATATTTTTAATTACTTCAGCTACTTCTTTAGCTGTAACTTTACAATGTAAACTGCCTTCACACACAGTCTCAGTATCGCACATCTCAGTCATCGTACCTAAAGATGATTTCACTAAGAATTGATTCTTAAACTAACAAGACTTTCGTTTTTATAGATGCGTCCCGCGGGATTTACCTTACTAAGTCCCGACTCCGTAGGAATACCGGGATCAAAAGTAGCTTATAACCTTCCTCGATAAATGGACTGTCAAACACAAAAATATTTTTTCAAATCGAACTAGCTGTTCCTGAGATTAGCGCGTTCAAACAAACACTGAAGAAACTGTAGAGTTTGGTCTTCAGTTTCATAATATTAAGGATAGATAAAGAGATACGTCGAGCGAAAATAGCGTTTTCTATCCATGTTTTTTCGACAAATCTCTCATATGACATATATCTCACGGGCGAAAATCATCCCGCTGGGCGACGTGTTTTGTGACAATACATGCACTCGTTTTATGCAGGAATGACACCTAAATTAATTTGTCCCAAACTCTAAATTTCGGGGCTCATTGACAGCACTAATAACGCAGAGAACTCAACTCGTCTTAGAATGTATTTTCCTGCGGGCCTGATGACCTACACTAAGTGAGCCACACCTCTTAAGAAAAAAAGTAGATAAAGCTTTCTAACATGGACAACCGACGGACCGTCGGACGCAGAACCGAAAACCGTTGGGGTAAACGAGTTTTAACTTGTTGTCGGCAAACGTAGTGTAGGACGTCCTGGCGGCTGGCAATAAAAGTGGCCCGCTGGCTGGAGGTAGAATTATAACCAACGCTCTTCTTTCATTTTGACGGAACAAATTCTAATTTTGGCTGCATTTGGTAGAACAAATTTAGAACAAAACTACTTGCTTAAATTAAAATTAAACTAAACTATATCTAAATCAGCTAAACCCTAGGTGGAGGGAAAAGTGGCCAAAATGCTGGCTGCATTGCCCCGTTGTATGCAAATACTTATTTTTTGGGCAAAATACAAGCCAGCATTCCTGTCAATTTAGAACTAAATCCTAAACATACTCATATCGTTTTAGGATATAGGATCCCGCTGAGTGTTGCACACGGTACAAACTGGATGCGAGAAGCCGAAAATAGATCTAAGTGGCGTGCCATTGGAGAGGCCTATGTCCAGCAGTGCATTGCAACAGGCAATAATGGAGGTGAATGATGCAGGTGGATGATGATGATGAACACGGACAAAAACAACTTGTAATTTTTAATTACTTTATTAAATAATTTCATTTTAGGTAGGTATTGAATGAAGCAAATTGATCATCACATACATTAAGGATAATTTATATAGGGTTACAGACACAAATATATAGAAATTACATTCGAGTATCAATAAGTAAACATTATTTTTTCACAATACAAATCACTACATGGAATACATTACCGAATATATAGCTAATAAGTTTTAATAAAACATAAATCAGTGAGGAAATTTCATTAGAAATTGAACCTTTGTTTTAGTTATTTCAAAGACAACCAGTTCTAGTAGTGTGTGGACACGTGGATAGTTAATAAATGCATTCTTAAGATAAAATATAAACATTTTTGCTCTCAAGAAACGATAGTAACCTAATTGAATTTGATTTTGAAAAAGTTTGCTAGAAAACTATTAACACTTTGAAATCATGAATATTGTATTTATTTGAATTACTTTAAACATTTTGCTAGTGAAAATTCCTCATTGAATAATTTGATGCTAAATATCATAGTTCTCTAGTATGAATTTCACTTAACAGATATGTTTCAAAGTCTACTATAAAGCAACAACTTCGTGTAACAAAAAAACATAGTTTAACAGTCTGATCACACAATATTACAAATTAAATAATAATAAAAAAATCTTACAACACTATTAGATCCACTATAGAACCGGTCTATATCATATTATGGCGTTATAAGTAGGTTTAATCGCAGAAAAGAACGGTCTACTATGTTTTTTTTTTAATTATAGATAGTGTTTAAGCTAAATTGATTACTTTGTGTAACATTTTTATTCAATTTAATTCAATAAAGGTGTACAATTGTAGTAAATCAGAAGACGCCAATAATTTTGCAACGATTTACTTGACACTGGCGTTAAGTATTTATCGTGAGGAGCCAAAAATTTAATTAAAAAAAAGCTAAAGTTACATCTTCGTGACGTCATAATATCCTAGGCCGGTCCTATAGATATTCTAACCGCATCGTACTGTCTTCTAGTTATTTACAAGAGTTAGCTAACTAAATAACAAATAACCTATATTATTTTGTAATTGTTTCGCCGTTAGGCCGTCTCAATACTGACTGGCTCTCTTACTCAATTACTATACTATAATACTATCTCTAAATAAATTATACTACGCCCACTTTCACTTGTCTCTGTTTAGAAAATAATTGTTAGGAAAAACGTGATAACAAAATCGAGTACTTGAAACGACACATAGGTACAAATGCTTAGCGAATTATTATTTTCTTTTTGAGTTATGGAATCGTAAAAATGAGACAATTGAATGTGGTTTTATGTTTTACTACACGTCAAAGCCTAAATTGTAGCGACAGCAGCGGTCCTAATTTTTGAGTTTTTTTTTTGATTTCGGAAAACCGAAAATCGTTTTGGAAAAAGGTCTCAAAACGTGACCACCATTTCAGTGATTGAAAAAACATCATGCTGCCAAGTATTGGAATGCATTAATAGTTTTTAAACTCAATGAATTAGGCCACTGTCGCTTGACTCTTTAGGTCAGAATCCAGGTTCATATTTCGGCAACAAAACGTGTCCAGCACGTTATAGTCAGTATGAAAACACCACAGATCAAGAGGCCGAAGTAAGATCGAAATGCCGATTCTTGGACGATAATTAACTCTAAATTTTCAAAATCGTATCAAGGTACAAATAGGCGATATTCATATCAAAAGCGAGTCTACAGGAGTTTTAAAATGAGCGCAAAAATTGTAGATTATTGTGTATATTTGAGCAGTCTATTAGTTTATCGAAGCGATGATAATTTAGTCTTTAGTAATCAATTCTTCAGTACTGTATGGGGTGCAACGACTCTGTGCAATTAATATGATTTTGCACTTGAGTCGGAATAAGTATTCCGTTTCAAAATCGGTAAAAACTCGAGAATACTCGAGAGTTAAATCACGAATCGTTTTATCTGTTTTTTTGTGTGCCTCCTTCAATTTCAGTTATTTTAAACCGGAATTTTCACAAACGTATGGCATACACTATCACATCTCCCTCAGTGCATAAAATGTATGGAAAGCAAAAAGGCGCCTCTACCGGATGTAATGCGAAACTTTACTATTTAACCCATATTTCCGCACTTATGCTAACGTATTACACTAGTGCTTGCTATACGAAAAGTGAATATGACCACGTTCAATATAATAATCCTTGTTTATTCAAGTACGGTGACGGGCGCTGAACTAGAGTCGTGTCTTTGTCGCGAGCAGAGCACGGCACAGAGCGCAGTTGTGAGTAGCCCACTGGTGGTTACTGCATCGGTAGTAGTCGCAGTTACTGCACCACCAGTAGCTATTACTGCACTGGCAGAAGTGTCAGTATTATCACTCACTGCGCCGATAGTATTTGCACTGACTACACCAGTAGTGATAGCAGTGATTCCACTGGCAGTAGTAACACTTACTGCACTCACTGTATGGCTGGTACTATCAATCACTGTATCGAAAGTATTGGCAGTTACTACTCCAGTAGCAATCACAGCACCAGATTCTAAAGCAGTTACTGCAGTATCGGCAGTCACTGCATCGACAGTAGCTCTCTCTGTGAGACTAGTGGCGGCGCCCGCCGTCTCCTGTTGTTACGCGAACGATTCCTTCGTAGGGCTTATTGGCTTCGATGAGGAACCGGCACTCGAGCGGCTCTGACGGCCTTCGGGGGTGTGTGATCTGGAAATTATTAACAAAATTTTATTATTTTTAAACTTTAAGTGTTACATCTATAATATACCTATCTGTATTACCACTTCTCGCAGGGTTTACCTATATTTATACAATTATTAGGTTTGAATATGAACGCATAGTACAAACTAATGGATTATTCGGGTTTTAAGTTTGCTGGCTTGCGCAGCTTTTTAATAGGTAGCAAGCGTAGATTACCAAAACTTCGACATTTTGTATTGATATTTGTTAATCCGTGGTAACCAATCAGAATGAGTTAGTTTGATATTTGCACAGAGCCCGAAAAATTTGAGAAAAACCACATTCGCTACGCGAATGGCAAATTCCAATTGTCTAAAAGGATTAAAAAGTAATTATGGTTTAGTTAGTGCGTGCCTTACTTCTGTGAGTCGAGCTGCATGCTGTGCCGGGAGGGCGCGGAGGGACTCAGCTTGTGGTGCGCGAGGAATGTGCCGATCGACTCGTCCGAGCTGTAGCTGTCGTTGTCACTGAAAACAAACACGCCAATAGATTTTATACAAGTCTTGACTGATTGACTTACTTACTGACTGAACTATAAATCAACGCAGAGCCCAAACCGCTGGTCCTACAGACATTTGGAGAGTGCCTTCTTTGTGATGTGTTATTCGATTTTTCAAAATCCCCACTGGATCACAATTTATACGGGTAAAATTGGCCATTTTGAGAATCGTCTTTAGATAAAAGCAAGGGGGTCATCAGCTGCATGTTCCGCAGCTAAGTTCACGCCATACCTGTCAGTACACCTGGAGCTAGGTTCACGCCATACCTGTCAGTACACCTGGAGCTAAGTTCACGCCATACCTGTCAGTATCTCTGGAGTCTCCAGGACTGGACAGATCCCCCGCGATGGCCTCCTGCAAGGCGGTGGCGCGCCGCGCCGCGAGCCGCGCCTCGTCCCGCGCCGCCGCCGCCTCCGCCACGGCCGCCGCCGCCGCTTGTTCCGCCGCTGACTTCGCTCGACAGGTCTCGGTTAACTTCACGTTGAGGTTCGATGTTTCTTCTTTTAGTTCTCTGTTGGAGAAGATTGAGATAGTGTTAGTGGCGTTTGGCTTTTGTAGATTCACGTAAGTGAAACAGGATCTCCTTGAGAAATCACTAAGACTGAGTTACAACTGAGTAAAATGGTAGTACAGTATGTCGCCACGAACCTAACACTGGCATACTTCTGGCTTTGTGTAGACGCTAGCTTTATTCCAATCCAGTGTTGACTTCACATTGGTCTGAGTTGGAAAAAAACCCGAGAAAGCTGGACTAAGATAAAGCTGCGATCCGGTAATGTGCCCAAGTGGTACTAACTGATTGTGCAGAAAGGTAGCGGAGCAATGAAGCTGTTTATACTTGCGTTTTGGACAGATGTTGACAATTTTAACCTCACTTGTATCTCCATTTAATTAGATCAATTTATCTTTTTTTCATTTATTCATTCATCTACTTTACCCTCCTGTTCCAGTTAAAAAATAGCCATGCCTTTTGGAGAAAAGGCCCTTATATCTTCCAGCACCGGAAGGCACCTTCAAGGATCAATTATCGATATACCAGAAGCCACAAACTGATAACTATACATATTGTTATAGCATTCCCACAAGACGGCCATCCACAGGTTTCCCCGGCGGGGCCCGGTGTTTCCAGCAGGCCACTCCTAGAAGCGCCGTCGACTATCAGTTATAGACTGAACTGTTTTTGAAGGAAAGATATATCCACAAAAACACAGCGCACCGTCAACGTTAAGCGGGATTCGAACCAGCAACGCATCTCAAACCAATCCGGGGGTTGCGAAATACCAATCAGTCCACCGATGCTGTGACTCATACGCCGAATTATTGCTTCTACATCTTTACCACCTATTTCAACTTACAACGGCATCGAGTTACATCAATGTTCGCGTCCTAGTTTGTTAATTTAATTAACGCATGAGCCAGGAGATGTCGCATTTTTGTCGTCCGCCATGCTGTGTTTTTGTGGATTTTTCTTTCCTTTAAAACCAGTTCTATAAACGCCCAGTGTAGGCTTAAGCACTTAGAAATTAAAATACAGTTATAGACTGGTCCTAGTTAGACCAGTAGTGTATGGCAGTAGTTGGGTCACCTAATCTGCCTGTTAAGGCGGCGCAGCTCGTCGGCCGCGTGTTGGTCCCGCGAGCGCGCGGCGCCCAGCTCCCCGGCGAGCGCCTCGTGTGCGTCCCGCAGCCGCGCCAGCTGGCCCTCCAGCCGCGCGCGGGCCGTCGCCTCCAGCTCCAGGCTCGACTCCAGCTCCTGGGGACGTTAGTGGGACCATGGATAAGCAACACCATAACCCTAAGAAATATTTACTCTCTAATCGAATCAAATCAAATCAAAATAGTTTATTTCCTTTAGATTCTTGTACAACATAATTTGGCTACGTCTTAGGTGTATTGATTTTAGTGTGGCTTCGGAACGCGCCCTCCGATGAGAAGAAGCCACAAGAAACTAATGGGTTTTTTTTTGTGATCATGTGTTAAATTACAATCGTCATAATACAGATATTACCTATAATTCGAACAGGAGCAATCAATAAATTATGTCCATGGATTTTTTTTCCTGTCATACATAATATCAATACTCGTAATACGTTTATTACTACCTTATAATATAATATTTAATGTACGAGAGTTTTGGCGGGAACGCGTTGAGGAGATGCGGTTTCTAAATTTCCATTTTTGTGAAACCTAGTTCAAATGCGTGCAAATTGTTTAATTTCGGCGGAATATTAATTATTTTGTTTCGTGAAGTTGTACAAGTGCAATGAAAGTGATGATCGGTGCAAAACATGGACTTTAGCGTCGTCTCCAAAGCTCCGTAAACAATCTTTGTAAATGGCCGCCGTGTTTACAAATGATTCCCTAGACTTGGACTCTATGACGACTTGACTGTGCAAATAACTTCCATTATATCAATAATACTTGACACTGGCTAATTTCCAAATGGCCATAATCAGTTCACAACCGATAAAAAATAATAATAATTTAATGTACGTATTTTTTAGCTATAGCAGAGCGAGGCTACCCGTCACAGGACTATTCTATAGCCTACTGGGTAGGCCTCGACCTTTGTTATTGTTTAGTTTTTAAAGAAACAAACATTTTGTATTTTTAACCCTAAAAATAGCCCTTTAGAAATCCCAATAGTTGTGTCTTCTTCTACCTTATTCCTCAACTCCAATCTCCTCTCAGCTTCATGCTGCGAGTGTGAATGTCCGGCCTCGGCGCTGGCTAGCTTCGCACTGAGCTCGGCGAGCCGCTCGCGAGCAGAGCGCGCCTCTTCGCTCGCGGCGTCTGCTCGCGCACAAGCGTCGCGTGCTTCTGCTTGTGCCGCGCATAGCGCTGATGTGCTCGCTCGGTATTTTTTTAGAAGCTGTAATTGTAAGGAATTTGTGTTTAGGATTACTTATCTCATAAGAGTTACTTAGCTATTAAAAATACAACATTTTCTTTTATGGTTTTCGCGCTTTTGTATAATAAAACACTTTATTTACCGGGTTTAATCGCGTTATATTCATGATTTTTAAACGCACCGAGCTTTCGCCAACTTTACAGTTGGCTTTTTCATGGAGTTGGAAGCTCGGTTCGTTAAAAAACATTAAAACGCTATTAAGCCCGGTAACTAAAGTGTTTTATCGTTAAAAAGACATTACAGTAATTACGTGTTTAACTTTTAAAGAACACATACATTTAAGGAAATATTAAAGCAAATACTGCTGAACTCATATTTTAAAAAGAACTAAGAGACCTCGGAATCACCACATATAGCCTAGTTTATTTATCGATGCCGGACGTACGCGGGTGAAACAGTACAGCAAAGTCGATCCTCGGAAATGATTTGCTAGCACGATTCAAAGACCCAGCGTAAAGGTGTGATTAAGCGCTATAAAGAAGTTAACCCAAGGTTAAATTCCTTTTTGGTTCGCGATATTTCAAGGTATCAGTAACTAACAATCCAAACTACATAACCTAAAGTAACCTAGATCATGTTAGATCAACAAGGAAAATAGGTTAGCAGAGCGGTCTGGTTACGCAGAGACACGAGTTCAAATCTCGTCGCAAGTGAACTTTAGAAGATGAATTTTCCTTTAAAATATTTCTAAAACAGGTTAGGTTAGGTTAAGTTAGTACCTCAGCGGCTTCTTCCTCCGCATCATCGAGCTGAGCGCGCGCCGCCGCAGCATCTCGCGTCGCAGTAACAGCTCGCTCCGAAGCGTCGTTCTTTGCTCGTGTTAACTCTTCGAGCGCTGCGCTCGCTTCGCTCGCTTCTGCTTCCGCTGTCTGCTTCGCTTTTGTTGCCGCTCGGACTGCTAGCTCCAGGTCTTCCACCTTTAGGTGAAAATAAAGACATATTTTTTTTTAATAATAGGTTCTTTAAATATGAAGACGGCAATTGAACGAGTTCCGATACGTATCGGAAATTAGACGTACTTATGGCGACACGATTTAATTCGGTATAATTGTGGTAACAAATCATGCCTGAAAAACTTTTACACCAAGTTATATTCGTAAGAACTTTGGTAGGTTTAACAATTTTTAAAGTGAAAAACAAACTTGCGTAGAACAAGACTGTTTTACACTTTGAAACTTAGTTAAGCTGGTACTTTATTTAAATGTTAAATTGAGTGTTTGACCATTTTCATAACGCGACATTTAAAACAGCTTCAGAGGAATGATAACTAGTTTCAAGCCATCTTATTTAGTGACTGCCCGGCCTAAGTATCGGACGTTTGAACTAAGTAGATGTAATTACCTGGTTCTTCAGTTGTCGTATCTGTGCCTTCCCTCCGCCTTCCTTCTCCTTCTGTTCGAGCATTGTTTGCGCGTCGCGGAGCAGAGCGCGGTATCTCTTGAGATCTCTGGAATATACGATAATAGGAGAATGTATGACAAGGGAGCAAATTAGTATTTCTACGGCGAGGGTGCTTACTTTGAATAACGAGCGAAGCGAAGGATTCTAACTAAGAATCCTGAGTGCAGCGAGGGATCTCAACCATCTCAACAATTTACCCTCTCTATTTCGTCTCATTGGTTAGGAATTTAAGACAAGGATATACGCAAAAAAAGTTTCCCTTTTGGCGCATGGAGAAAACAGAAGCGTAATTTTTAGTTATTTTGTTTCCACTCACCGTTTCAATCTATGCACTAGCTGTGTCTGCTCGTGGTTCTCCGCTCGCGCGGTCTCCTCCAGCGCCGCCAGACGTCGCTCGAGCTCGTGTCGCTCGCGGAGTAGCAGCGAGCGCTCCGAGTGCTCGCTTTCTAGCTGACTCTCGAGCACTGGGGTAGTTTAGAATAGGTTAGGTTAGGTTTGCTTGTGGGCATTTATTAAATAGTAGTTGTGGATCTGCACCTTTTAGTAAGAGCAAAACCACTTGCAGTAGAATTAAAATTGGAAATTTAAACGTAGCTTTAAGCTTGGGTTGGGGGCGAGTAAAGAAAGGAAGCTGATGGAAGGAGATGAGGAGGGATGAATGGGGGAAAAAACGTAGGAGAATAGGAATGACGGGAACGGAAGTAGTAGATGAGGAGGAGGCGGATATCTTTTTCAGAAACCATGTAAGTCGAACATGGTAAGATATAAAAGGAGGTCGAAAGTTTAAGTAATGGAAATGAGAGCTTACTCTTAAGTTTCTTAGCAGCGTTGGCCCTAGTTTCTTCCATCTCGTCGTCCCTGGCGGCTGCTTCCAGGCGCGCTTCCTTACGCTGTTGCTCCAACAGCATCTCGAGGCGAAGCTTCGAACTTTCTAGTAACTGGGGGAATAAACATTACACTTAGAACCTGATTATTTTATAACAAAAGACACTGCATCAAATCGCTCACTCTCACGGACACATCAAACTTATAACATCCTTCTTGTTCGTCAGGGTTTTCTTTAAATCAAAATGACATAATCCAATGAACAGAGAGATGTGGGTTCGAGTCCCAAGTTGAGCGTTTTGTTTCTAAAGAGAAGTAATTTTTCTTTAAAATATTTCTATGATAAGTGCAGGCAGGCATATTTCTATGATAAGTGCAAGCAAAGTGCAGGATTCATCATCATCGATAGCTATTAACGGCTCTTTATGAGCCCATGCATACTTTTCTATCCAGATCAGTGTCAAGTGAATCAAGAGTCGGGTCGGTCAAGAGCTGACCTTCAACACCAGTTCCGCAGTAACTGCTTACTCAATAATTACCTGTATCTGTCCAGCCAGGTCATCCAGCTCTTCCTCTTGATCCCGTACTCTTCGCTCCAGGTCGGTCTTGGCTCGTCTGAGCGCGGTGACCTCGTCTCCACCGCCGCCTCGTTCTTCCAACTCGCGTGTGGCTGCAGCTAGGCGCTCTTCCTTCAGCTCTAGTTCTAGACGAGCTTCCTGTTTGGGGTAGAGGTTAGGATGAATACTCCAAGGTTATTTGGAAATTCACCTGCAGCGAGCAGGCATCATGCGCTACTTAGGGTATACTTTAAGAGAGCTGTTTTAATGACATGACGCAACGCGTAATTCCCTTTGTCAATCCCGAGTGCGTGAGCAAATTCGTATGACACTTAAAGAGACTTTCCAAGTTGCCGATTGGAAATCGGCAACAGTCAGTCCAAACAGACTAATCCAGTGCACCCAAATGAACAGTATCCATTTACATGACGTTTTTAGTGACTTTCTGAATTATACAAAAACTTACTAGGTCCACCACGCTCCTGAGAAAATCGGTGGTGACAGATGGATGCAAAGATGGACAAGTAAGTGATCTTACGAAGGTTATTTTTGCCTTTTGAGGAATGGAACCTTAAAAACTTACAGAGAGGCTTTGTTCCAAGGCATATTTGTCAGCATGGGCCTGATCCCGCTCCCTCGAGAGCCGTTCTTTGGCAGTTCGTTCCCGTTTCAACTCTTCCTGTGCTGCGTGGAGTTCCGCGTCGAACTTACGTTGACGTTTCTCTAGTAGGTTGTTGCGACATGTCTGTGAAAATGGTGTATAAGCAAATGGTGAGATAAAGTACATATATATTGTTCGATATTACAGGCTACGTTCTGAACAACTCTTGAAGTTTATCTGGTATTCACTTCAGAGGATTAAAATTTATTAAAAAAATAGATATTTTCAGGGACAAATGCATCATCAAAATCCCCCCGCGGCGGGATTGTACATAAAGTCAATAATCAATAAAGATAATATTTCACCTGTTCGTCAAGCAACGAGCGTAGATCCGCCATGTCGTTGGTCAACTTCTGAAGTTTGCGCTTCCATTGCGCAGCGACTGCTCTCTGCTCCTCGACTTCTTCGTATGCATCTTGAACCTAAAAAGATGAAAATTCCATGTAATTACTAATTTGTTTCAAGATTCTAAGAACTTTTACTTAATATAGGCTTTAAGGATAAATGAAATTGAAAACAAAAATAATTTGATTTTTGTTTTTGGTGCGCATGGTGCGTGTCTATTAATTAATTACTCATCTAGCGAAGCCCGAAAGGCTTTGTTGGATTCGCAGGTCCTAGGTTATTTTTCTATCAGGGCATTAATTTCTGAAAAGTGCATGGTTTCAATACAAAAATTCTCGTTACGTTTATGTTACTCTTTATGACTCCTAAAAATCTCACGATTCAAAGTTGATCAACAAGCTTCAAATAAGAAAACAATCCATTTCGTGCTGCTATAATTAATTCCATTTTTTCCTTATTTAGTTTACAAAATATACTCGAACACTCAAGCACCACTTAAAATTTTAGGTTCACTCAAATAATAAGTATAGCCTATGAATTCAAAATTAGTGTAAGATTTTTCCTTTTTTTTTAAAGGTTTTAGAATGGTTTAATTGTTTAAGTCGCCCTCAAATTTTGAGTAGTGATTACTACATTTTCAATGGATATTATGACCCCAATAGAGTTTACAATACTGCATACATACCCAACCATAGTTTGAACAATTCCGTTAAAAATATGAACGCTTGTTTAATATATTACTAAACCGTCTTGGAAGACCGCCAGACGTGCATGCGATTCGATTACATTACCACTAAATCATTGTAAATTATTGATTGTGTTTAATAATGGATTTATGAGATGAATATTCTTTTGTATTTGGATATTGAAAAATGTTAAATTTTCGATACTTTCAACAGAATACAGAAAGGCTACTTAAATAATTGGTATTCTAAATTTAAAATTAGTATGAGTATTATTAAGCTGTTAAAAGTTTTTTTTTGAGTAGCGTTTCTATATTCGGCCGTTAATTTGTAATATTGCAATTTTTTTACTTGAACGTCAATTTTGTGAAGATGTGGTGTAGTTGGGGAAAACACGCACAGCCCACACACTTTCCAATCGTGGTAATCTATATCAATATATTAAAAAAAAAACAAGTAGTAATAAAACTCGATATTTTCTGGGTTTAACTCGCGTTTTATTTATTAATGCTGTATCGACGTTTAACCGATTTTACAGTCGGTTTCATCAGGGTTAAACCCGAAAAATATTTTGTATTAATACAATGCAAAATAGCTTAAACAGAAGAAGAAACTAAACAAAATTGTGTTAGAATGAAATGCAATAACAAACGACTGGTCCCATTTGTAAAAAAACGACTAAAAGTTGGAAAAATGCAAAGGTAAAGTTGTTTTTTTTTATTTTCGACATTTTTTTTTAATATCTTATGTCTTCCTACAATATCCCTTCTGTACCTATACCGAAATTAAATAAATTAATTCTCGGATGTAGACAAGTAATGAAATAGACAGTTATTTTAACATTTACAATATTTATTAGTCTGGAATTTATTTTTTGGCGCATGATAGTGTGTCGACGTTTTTCCATGATCACTATATTTATGTCATTTCAGAGTCTTTACAGTTCGCACAGTCACAGGCAATGTAAGGTGACAATCCCACTAATATTGTAATGCGAAAGTTTTGATGTTTGTTAGCCAAACACACAAAAGCGGCTGAACTAATTTAGCATATAATGTAGTTTATAACCTGGATTGACTTCTAAAATCTTATTATCCCATTTTTCCTATAAAAACTAACGCGGCTAAACCCGCAAAATAATTTATTGTACTGACCTCTTCTATATTTTCTTCCATGCTTCCAAAACACGATTTCGTTTTACTATCCTTAATTTTATTTACTTATCACACTATGTAACACATAACTGACTCTCACAAAATATATTTCAAAGGAAGTCGCACGCACGCATTTAGAAACTGATATTTAACTAAACCTTTGAGGCGCTTTTCACATAGCGAGATAAGAAAATTCTACAAACATTTTCAGATGAAAAAGAAAATCTACACGAAATCACTGACTAAGTTTTTTTTACCTTTTGGTAACATTTAAAAAAAGTTAGCAACACCCTGTAACGAAATACACCCGTGGTACGAAATGAAAAATAAAATAAAATTTACAGGATTTTTCTTACAAAATAAAAGTATTGATAAAACGTTATGGTATCTCGGATACACGATAAAATATGAGAATGAGAAACCTCTACGTATTCTTTACCATTATCTAATGAATGATGTATGTAGGTATGTACCAAGGATGATCTTGAGTTCTTTGTTGATAAAACTGAAATTCGTGACCTAGTTTTTATCTACAATTTACGTTCTGACGATGTTACAGTATATTGCATTTGAACTTAGGTTATTTAAAACGCTGCTACTCAAAATTTTAATTCTACTTAAACATTTTAGCTGCTCCTAAACTCAAAAATTAACATACTAATTAAAAATTTAGAAGCAGCTCAAATATTTAAGAATCCATCAAATTTTAAGTGGCTTAGTATTTGGCTCTTAGACCTTGTACCCATACAAAATTTAAAAAAAAGATAGGTGATTTCATGTATGTCTGGACGTCGGCTTCTATTTTTCAATGAAAAATGTAATTCTCAATTCTTCAGAGTGTTAAAAATACATTTTTATTGAAATAGTAACAGTAAAACTTTAAAGAATGTTATACTTATTTTTAAACAGTCTAAATACAACTCATACGCAATTTTCACGGTCAAGCGATCCCTAATAATGTGAGGTGATAAATAAAACGTTACACGAATCACTAGAATATAATTTAAAAAAAAAATGTAAAGTGAAAGTTTGTCTATCTCTATACATATAAAATTCAATGTTCTGACTGATGGATTGACTGAATGACTGAACTATATATCACCACAGTTCAAAACGTTCCTACAGAACTTGGAAAGTTGGTAATCTTTGTGGTGTGTGGATTCACTAAGAAAGGGCTTTTGGAAAATTCCGCGGTATTGGAATTTACGCGGACGAAGCCGCGGGACTCTGCTAGTGTAAATTAATAAATAAGAACAGAAACAAAAGACGATCGCGATCAACAAAAATGTCATTGTTAAAGAAAATTTAGGTATACGTACTAACATGTTATTGCTAAAATTAGTTACATAACATTTTATCGAATTTGAGTCTAATACTGCAGTAGTAACTATTAGATAATATGTGGTCTAATTACGGGATTAATGAAACAGATCAATAGAATTTACGAGAAATATTTACGTACGAATAAATATGGGAACCCTAACTCCAAATAGCTAACCATTGCCAACTTTTATTATTACATTACGTAAAATCCTATTGCTTAAAATAATTGCCATCGGATTATCGGAATAAAACATAAACAACGTTTTATCATAATCGGTTCAGAATTATTACAACCCCTTTATTATAAATAAAAACACCTGCTTGGTGTCTTTGTAACATTGATAGAGGTCTCAACTCTACCAATGACATTTGTTAATAGTCTAAATTTTGATTTAATGTATCTAGAGATAAGGAAAAACTATTTAGTTATTCCAATCATTTTAGACCATTATTCCAGCACATATGACCATACAAGTAATCCACCTTCAGCTGAACTGAGTAAATCTTTTTATGAAATGGACTAAAAGTTTGCATTAATATTTTTACAAATAGAACTCTTAAATTAAATATAACTTTGATTTTAAAACCTAAGAAATCTTTACCTTTTTCTCAAGTTGTTTCTTGACCGACACCAGCTGTTCCAGGTCATCTTCATGCTGTCTCCGCAGCTGGGCCCGCAATAACTGGAGTTCTCGGTGAGCTCGTTCGAACCGTCTCTTGTATTTGTCTCCGGATGTAGCGTCGGTCTCTGAACCTTCAGAGTCTGAAGGTTCGGCGTTACCAGCGTCTGCTGAACGCCAGTGAAGGAGTTCCAGTTCGAGACGCTCTGATGCCTGGTGGGGTAATAATGTAGTTAATATTGATTGATTGCGTAAAATGCTTTTTTCTCCACCGGCTGGTATTTTTGAGGTCAGGTGTTCGACTCATACCGACAAAATTGAATTTTGAATAAATACTATTGTTCCTAAAATATGGGATCTGCCCAGAAAGAGAACCCCATTATGGTCCATTAAAATTGCTTTTCAATTAAAAGCAACTGAACTGCGATAGATACGTTAATTTTGATTATTCATACACACACAAAAAGGTTTTGATTGCAGTTTCAGTTGCAATAGTAACAAGATTAAAATTTTAGCCAATTCCATTACAAAATAATTACGCAGACAAGAGTTCAAATAGGTCGAGGATAAATTTTTCCTCAATAATAGCGTCATTCTAGTTTGAGATGTTTCGTCAATTTTTAAAAACTTAAAAAAAAGTAAGTAAGAGTAATTAAAAAAGTAAGTAAAACAAACCTGTTGCAATCTCTGGTTATTAGCAAGTAGGTCTCTATTGTCCTTGTCGATGCGGAGTCTTTCAGCCGCTTCAGCGTCCGCCCGCTCCGTCGCGAGCGCTGCAGCGGCGCGTTCCTCCGCCAACTCACCTCCGATCTCAGACAACTGCAATTAAAATACTAAACTTAGCATTGGTTGTCTGGTAGCATTCCATAGGTCAAGTTAGATGCCTAAGGGCGACCTAAACTCTAATGGCTTGCGCAGTTTCATTTAACTAACTAATTAGCTTCGACATTTTGTATTTGCATTTGCTAGCTAATCTGGATAAGTTAGTTCGACGAAGCTGCGCAAGCTAGCCTAAGTGAGTAACACCACTATATACGAAATGAAGAAGACGACACGACGCATTGGTTGGAATTGGTTGGTCGCAACAACGTAAATCTGAAAAGGTCGGGTATGTTATGTATGACTGACGCGGGTCAGGCCCAATGTGACTGCAGCAAGGCACATCTTTTAACCTGTTCTTCCAGCCCAAGTTGTTACAGGTGTGTGCGAGTGCGAAAAGCAATACCAGGGACTTCGCAGCATGCTGCAGTGGAGGGATCTTAAGTTTTTCAAAAATTATTTGGCTATCGCCACGCACAAACAACTTTTAGATCAGCAGATGAAGAAAGTGTACCTTGTGTGAAAAACTGATTCCAAATATTGTTTTAACTCGGGGTTTACTGATTCTAGAATGACATACCTATGCATTTTACTGTTCCGTGGTGGATTAGCTAATAAGCCGATGTAAGTCGATGTATCTAGACATCGACTTACTTATTTAACATAAGAGATTACTTAACACCATAGGAAACTAAAGAATATCCGTTAAATATATGAATGGTTAGTTAACTGTGTCAGAGAAAAATTTAAAATATCTACCTATTTAACATTATTTCTTTCTAAACAACCCGATTAACATACTAAACGGTAGAATTGAAAGAATAACTCGAACGGTGATTATGAAATCTGGACCAAAATTATGCCTATGCGCATATTTATAAATAGAGGCGACCGGAAACTTATTTTCTGCATGTAGTAATTAACAAGTTGGCCCACAAGATATTGTGAATGATGCATTAACTGAACTGTTTCATAATAACAAGTTAATTCGGTAACCAATGACGTTTGTATGGAGAGTTCAAGAAGATTTCTTGGCAAGTTACTAGAAGAAGAAAAAAACACTCTAGAAACATCAGCTTCCTTTTTTTTTATAGTGACAATGTCATATTTAAAACCACGCGAATAACAGACATCAACAATGAGTAAAAAATATTGGCAAACTTTGCCACTGATGGTATCGCATACGGACGCGTATTTAACTGTTACGCATCGGTGACGTATCTTTGAACACTATCTTTACGACCAATATACGAACACGCAATAGAAATCCATTAGCGACTCACAAACCTCTTCAATCTCTGAAACTCCTGAAACTGTTGTCCGGTCTTCGGAAATGCCACGACTACAGACGCTACTAGCTCTGCTACTTCTACTGAACAGTGTAAATCCTTTTATCATGATGTTAGTAGCAGATTTCGATCTTCCAAGTCTTCTTTTGCTACCATAGTATAAATCCATGTCAGGGTCATCCTTATGACCAAGTCTTCGCCATTCGTCCATAACATGATCAGTTCGTTTGAGAAAATTATCGATTTTGCTGCTGAGATAGTTTGATGAGGTTCCTTCTTCGAGATGAGCAGCGACAGGCCGGAAATTGCGTCGCAAGGGCTGTTTATTACAACCGAGGACAAAGCTCAAGTTTGCATCAAATACAACGGGAGCCTGTTCCTTGGATCTCAGCTCCCTTAGGTCCACACTATCGGAACCGTCACAAGACTGAGGATACATTCTCCTCGGTGTTGGTGTTCTGTTCAATCTCGGAACAGTCAAGCTAGTAGAACGAGCGAGAGGAACAAATGTACCGTTGCTGCTACATGTTGAATAATGACTCGAACTTCGTAAGCTCACTGATGGACTTGGAGATCGAGATACCAAGGTATTATATTCATGCCTTCTAGCTAGCTCTGCGATAGATCCTGTCTCGACAGATGCAGATGAAATACTTCTTCTATAATATGGACTAGGCGACCGATTCGTTAAATAACTTCTATTCTCAGTGTACTGCTGTGGTATCGTATGCACCTCTTTCAAAGGTTTTGTGATAAAAAGGTTTTTCCCATTAAATAAAGAAGGTGATGATTTAGGTGGTACTTTTTCCTCGAAGTGAATAGGTAAGGTTTGAGCTTTCTTCATCGGAAGTATGGGTCGACCCGTTCGCGGCATCGGCGGCTTTTTCGGAGTCGTATCCATCGGTGGTGATAGTGGTCCTCCATTAGTTCCGTTGAGAGGTGGCGAGAGTACCCCGTTGGTACCATTGTGTGAAGAGTGGCCGTTGGCCTTGTTTTCCGGTATCTGGAGTTTAAGTGGACCCGTCCCGTTGAGGGAAGCGGGTTGTTTAGGCGCGTGCGGCATATTAGGCTGTTATTCGCTTGCGTCTCCTAAAGCGGAAGTGTCTGCCGCGGTGAAAGTCCAGTGCCATTTCACCGTTGTTGGTGCAGTATTATTGTCGCGAGCGTCACGGGATGCGTCGGGACATTAGTTGGAAATAGAACCGGCGCGAGAGGGTACCGCGGGCGTACTGCGGCGGCTATCTCGGTCGCCGGGCCGTCGCACACGCCGCTCGACTATTTTAAGTTTACGAAGATGTCGAAGTGCACGCGCCAGTGACACGGAGCAGACCTTCAAACCCGAGTGCGACAAACTGCTAACCGCTAACGCCAATAACAACATTTATACAAAGTACACTTCTCTAAAATTGTCCTCTTGAAAATGCAACAATTTTAAATATATTCTGTGATATATACAGAGTCAATTCCTAATGAATGTCACTTACGCAAAGCTGTGTAGCTACAGTTAATTTGAAGGTCAGATTTTATTTGTTTACAATTCGCTGGGTTATAGCGGATGCTCGGCTGCGCAAAATAACTTTAGTTTACGTACCTACCGTTGAAGGAATCACAATATGTTTTCAACATTTTCTCAAATTAATGCGGTCGTAGAAATGTAGCTATATTAAATAATGTGTGTAGAATTTGTTGTCCATTCAAATCAGTATACGATTTTGGCAAGGACATTTTGTTAATAAATAACTGAACTAACGCAAATTGAGTTTGCGTCCAGAGAATTTGCAGTAATTTGGCAAAATAAATACCAAATTACGGCGAATAAACGTTGACGGTATTTAAAGAGTGGGAACCCTTTAAATTGATTGATGATGAATTGAGATTGAGATTGAAGATGAATTATAAAACTACTCTCATACAGCTGTCAAACATACACGTAAGTTATTGGAAAAGGTGTGTGTTATAGAAATTGTATGAAAATAGCTTTGGATTCCCACGACGGTTATGAAAACTGAAAAAGGTTATCGAAGTAATTGATGGAACTCGTATTAGAGTAACTACTCGTATATATATGCACTATCGGTGTGCGCCTACATAAAAGACATACTATGTCAAGTGAAAACGGTTTTCCTGAGACCATATTTTCTGCATAAAACTATTTTGTAATTTCAAATGCCCGCTTGAAACTATGTACTTACGTATGCACTATCTACAACCACACTATGCCCTATCTACACCCACACTAATGCCTACACTGAGTACTTTGAGCTTAGAAACTAAAACCAACGTCGTCGTTTAGTCTTCAGACGTCATGCATGAAAGCGTTCATCAACAAGTTTAATTAAACTGATTTCAGAAAATAATATTCTGCAAATAGACTGGTGTTTCTCTCAAATAAGAAGGTTTCAATATGTTTGTAGTTTGCCGTCCTCGTCCGAACGATGTTTCCGGTTGCATCCATCTCGGGAGCATTCTTTGACCATTCCATAACAAATGTATAGATTTGGCAATGTATTTGTTTTAATTTGAAAGCGAGTGTTATTTTAGCAGATTAAGGGGTCACGTTGTCCCGAACCGTATAGGTTACTTATCTTACTTATTCCGATTGTAGGAATATCGGGATAAACCTAATCCAAATCCAGGTTTTTAGCTATCTGCATATCATTTCATCGCAATCGGTCGGTAGTTTTTGCCTGAATGAGTATCTTAAGTAGTCGTTCACCTATCTGGGCACTTACTTACGAACAAATTTTCACATCAAGTCCCTTTCGAAACCTAATACAACCAAGGAGGGCTACTCTGTTACCCGCCAGTCGCAAACCGTTGGCACATTCAATAGTTCAGTAAGTCAGCAACGATGTAAAATGCTTCCAATCATTACGCAACTGTAATTTGTAAAGCAACGCATAGACGATCGGTATTGGCATCAATATTTACTGACGCCTAAATAGCGTAGACAGCGCGAGTAGTTTAGCCTGGTTGTCCTATAAATGAGAGATATTGGTAAAAGAAAAAACTTAAAAAAAAGGTAATTAGGTACTTCTGGTAGAAGTTATAGGAGATGAAGTTGGCAGAAACCTGAAACCACTGAATAATAAGTCTTACTGTAGTTTTATCTCTATGAAATTTAGTTATAAGCCGAATGCAACTGAATACACTTCCGCGATAGTGCACAAGTTAAAGCAGTGAAAAATTAAGTTTCATAGAAAAGTGAACAAGTTTTTTTAACATGATTTTTTCTGGTTGATCCCAAGTCTGTATACTTACCAATAGTTGTCGAGCAACTATTAGGTATTCGCATCAGTGCATCGGTAAAATAAAGTATACTTAGGCCAATTCACTGTCAAGATTCTCAAGGTTTTATAGCTTCAGACCGTCGTCAAATAATTTACATAATAGTGTCAAGTAGCAATACAGAACGCTTTGAAAATTTGCATCAAATCGACAACTTCTCTACAGCTCAAAAACACAAACCATATCTTTCTTTTATCTCATTTTCTTTATGTGTCGCGTGTTATATTGCCAAAAAATAATAATTTAAAAAGTTTTTTTTTCTTTTTTTTTTCTTTTCATTTAAATCTATCGCTTTCTCTGGCAGTGTTCACCTAACCTTACGGGCAGGAATAGCCCTTTTACCATTTCACTTGACTTCCAGCTGCCAGACGCGTTAGGTTTATGTTATGCAACGTCTGAAACAGATCGTCTGGTAATTATGGAGTTTATTAAGTCTCTTACTTTTTATTTTCGTGGATGTTCGTTTGTTTTCTTTAGGCCAAGTTAGAAGAGGGCCTCTAACTTGACCTAAAGACTGCTAGGTATCATAGATAAAAACATTATTATTATTTATCCTAGCAGGCTAGTCATATTTTGTGGATAGCTTTCTTTGGTAAAATCACACTAAAATCATAGTTATAAGTAGACGTGGAAGGAGTTTTTGCGGGAACGCGTTAAGGAGATATGTTGCTAAATTTTATTTTTTGTCAAACCTACTTCAAATGCGTGTAAATTGTTTGATTTCGGGGGCATATTAATCAATTTAGTTTCGTGAAAGTTTACAAGTGTAATGAAAGTGAAAATCCGTGAACCGTCATTGTAAAGAGTCTCCGTTTACCATGACTTCCTTGACTTGACTTTTACTACGACGACTTGACTGTTTCAATGCAAATAACTTGCAAAAAATAATAATACTTGACAATGACTACTTTACAAATGGCCATAATCGGTTCACAATCGAAAATGAATAAATAAAAAGTTGATGTGTCAAAATGATCTTGTACACGTTAATGAGATAAACTATATGACTATTGACTTCATTTTCAGTAGCGGAAAAGCCACCACTAACCAAAAAAAACTTCGTACTAACTTTTTTTTTTACTTACTGCACTATGTGTTTACGTATGTATAAGCGCGCGTGATTGAAGGAAGAGGTCAAACCTTCAGTTTGACTTTAAGTATAATTTAAAAAATATGAACAACCAAGTGCCTATTTTAATTCTTACAAAACAAGAAACGAATCAAAAACAAATAAATCCAGCATGAAGCGCAAACGTTGTCGTCAAACTGTCATATGCCATCTCTCGGTAACAATCTAAATATAGTTGCTACTCCGTATTGTGGGTGCAAAACCAATTAACTGGCTCATTTATTTGACATCTAGCAAACTGTTGCAATCTTGTTAAAAAAAAGATGCACAGAAATAGTTTGTAATAGGTACCAGTATGCCTTGGTTTTATACTTAGGCTACGATCTGTCTTTTCAAATTCTGCACGGCATGTGACAAGAGACGCGGGCGCACAATAAAAAGAAGAATTTAGAACACAGTACTATTTCAAACGCAGGCTTATTTTGTTTTTCAGTACACACAAAAAAGCATACACTCTTCCAAAATGGAGGTTATTCTCCTCCTTTTTAAGAAGTTGGTAAAAAGTATAGATTCTGATGTGATATCTAGGTAGTATTGTAGATTTTGTTATTAAAATATTTATATTACAGTCATGCCGAAATGTCGGACGTCAAAATATATGCCGCTTTGTTTGTTTACAAGTTCGCGAATATTATATTTCTTAGCTTTTAACTGAAATGGGTGACCTAGACACAAAGAAATAACTCGGGCGGGCGCTAAAATATCGCTATAAAATTATGAGTTATGGCACATTTCGGCAGTGAGTCGAGTAAATTGTTGTTTTGGGCCAAAATCGTCGGGTATATTCCATCACGATTCTAATATCCTACTAATATTAAAAAGCTGAAAGTTTGTGAGTGTATCTCTATGTGTGTATTTGTGGTTGTTACTCAATCACGTAAAACCGCTGAACAGATTGCGATGAAATTTGGAATAAAGGCAGCTGTATAGTGGGAATAACACAAAGGCTACTTTTGCTATATTTTGCCGGTATTCCCGCGGGAACGGGACTTACGCGGATGAAACCGCGGGGCGCAGCTACTATGAAATATTTTTTTTATTGTATACTACTTTATAATGAAAAACGCAACATTCAAGAAAACCACTTATAGACTTTATATTAAAATAAACGTAGTCTCATGCTATAAATCATTTCAAAAATAAACTATTAGAAATGGTTTTATAGTTATTTATATTATAACACTTAACACTTAGAACCAGACATCAATTTACTTACAGTGAATATTACAAACTCAGAAAATAATTAAATCTTCATTTTTAAGGAAATGCTTTCATAAAAAAATGCTTTGAAAATAGCTGTTATTTCAAGAGCTACTTTCTAAATTATCTATTCAAGCTATTTTAAAATAAGCTTTTAATTATTACTCATTTTTAAAAAACTTTATTTTATATCAAAATTAAACCTAACTTGACTTTTGGGACTCCCGATGAAACGGCACTGCACTAACATTTTTTTATTTCGCCCAGGTTATTATTGGTAACTGGTTCAAAGTCTGCAATAATACATGAAAAGATCGTAACACATCCAATGACATCTGCCTAAACTGAACACTGACCCAGATTCAACAAATTTCGCTCTCGTAAATTAATTTAGTTGACTTTACTCTTGTTTTAGACTGAATTGACGGATACATAAATAATATGAACAAGTTGATTTAACATTTCGTGTTCTTGAAAACTAAAGACTAGCAGCGCCCCGCGAATCTTCCGATTTCGTAGAAATATCAGGACAAACTGTAACAGCCTATTTCTTATTTCTTTAAATCTTAAAAAAGAAACTTGAGGACTAAACTCAATTTAAAATAGCTGGTAAAACATATAAATGAGCTTAATTAGTTGCCTGGAAGAGATCGCACTGCGGCGAAAAAGTATATTGTGCCACATTAGATTTAAGATTTGTAATCTTTGTTTATTGGGGGGTCTTCAAGTCGCGAGTGAATAGCTTTCTTCTAGGTAAGCGTGCTACATCTTAGACCACATCGTCGCTTTCCATCAGGTGAGATAGTGGTCAAGCGTTTACCTATCAACAATAAAAAATAAAATAAAAATATTTTTTTTTTTGGCACAATAAAGCGTTTATCTGTGTATCTTAAAAATCTCTAACAATTGTTTTGAATGTCGCACACCTTCTAATATCGTAACGTTTGAATGAATCACCGCACACGTTGGAAAACTATTTTATTATTGTACAATTACCTAGTCACCTACTGTTATTATGTCATACGATTTGTATGTATTTCCGTCGCGGTCAAGAAACCTAGCAGGTGAAATTATCTCACTCGCTCTAGGTCAGGAACGTATGAAAACACGATTCAACACGTGATTATAGGTATCCACTCTGCTTGAGCTCTGACCTCTGTGGCGCGTTGGGCTTACCCGACTTCTATGTAGAAGGTTGTGGGTTCGACTCTCACCTGGGACAAGTATTTATGCTTAAAAATAAGTAGATTGATAGTTATATAGAAAGATGAACGTTTTATTGCCACAACTCAAGGTAGGTACAGATAAAGTACAAAACTAAATAATGAAATAAATAATTAGCCCCTTAATTTGTCCCGCTGTAGCGCAAGGGCTTTATCTTAGGCTGAAATTTATAGTCCGTATTTTGACTTTGCTGAGCTAAACCTTTGACTTAAAGACAATTTTTGGTATTTATACGCTTTATAAATTATCCAAAGTTTTAGCTTAGTAAAGACGAAATTTTTCAAATTTAGATAGAAAACCAATCAAAAATAATGATCAAAACTTTGCTTCTCTGTTATGACTATGAAGTTCTTTTTATTTTATTCGTATATAACATAATGAATTTCGACTATAAATTCCAATTTATAGTACCTATATGCTTAGCTTTTGCTAAGCTCAGTCTGAGCAAACTACGCACTATAGATTTAAGCCTTAGAGGGTAAGGCAGTATACAAAACGCCACGGGAGCCGGATTGGTGAATACACCACGCCTTCGGACCGTGGTGAGTCCTAGGACATGTCGGTTCCCTCACGATATTTTTCTTTACCGTAAGAGCGATGTTATAAAGTTTAATAATACAAATATATTATTACAGCTAGACAACTTACAAACATTTCCTAGCAAAGACACAATCACATCAAAGGGTCTGTTTGAAACTGAGACACGTCAAGGACTACTTCAACAATATCTCACGGTTCGTTCCTCATCATTGCAGTCAAAGATACAATTACAACGCAGTGCCAAACTATTATCTTTGCTACCGACATGCAATATAGTTAATAGTTTTACTAATATTGTACCTGGTTGATTGTTTTATCTCTTTTTTACTTAGGGCTTGATTTTTTCTATACACAGATAAAATATATCAAACGATACCTTTTTGAAAGTTTGATTTCCCTATAAAAGATTGAGTTTGTAGATAGAGACATTTGATTCGATTCTTTTTTTAATTAGGCAAATATTTTAATAGAAAAAGTATTAAAACACTTTATTTATCCGGTTTAATCGCATTTTTATTCATGGTTTTAAACGAACCGAGCTTTCGCCAACTCTACAGTTGGCTTTTTCAAGGTTGAGTCAACCTTGAAAAATCCGGTTAAATCGCGTTTTATTACTCAACCTTGAAAAAACCAACTGTAAAGTTGGCGAAAGCTCAGTTCGTTTAAAACCATGAATAAAAACGCGATTAAACCGGATAAATAAAGTGTTTTATTATGCAAAATCGCGAAGACCATAGAAGAAATTATGAAAAAATATTGCCTTCAGGGCTAGTGCTATAAAACTGTTAAAAAGAATAATATTCAAACTGAATAAAAAATCGAACGATTAACCTCTAAGATCACGAAAAATCTTATCTTTTTCTTGCAAACTTAAATAAAAATTAACAAAGCTACAACAAGGCGATCAACTAAAATGTTGAATTTCCGAGAATGTTGAGTTTCTCAAAAAAATATTCTAATTTTCCCACAGTGGTAAAACAGCAGGTTTTTAAATAAGTAATTAGTTATTTTAAAACGACAAGTTTCATCGGGTTTTTGTAAACATTATTCATGCACCTGTTAGTAGGGTGTGCAGTGGGAACGTAGTCAAAACAAACCAGTCTAAAATCGAGTTTGCAATAGTTTTTACCTAAAGATCGTTGGCCTAAGTTACCGGACCGGTGCAGTGGAGATGTATTGAAATATCATAACCTGTTTTATGAAATAAAACATGGTGATTACAGGGCGCAGTATTATTGTAATCAAAGGAAAATTAATGGCCGATCGGTTATTACTTTTTTTACATGATTTTATGTTAATATTTAGCTAGGTATAATAGTTTAGTAGATTCTGCCCGCGGTTTCGGCCGCGTGTTCTACAGGTAACAGGATTAGGATAGTATAAGGAGTATCCCGCCCCCTACTGCATGTGTAAAAAAACCCTTACAATAACGTCACTTAATAATCACAATCTTTCTTATCCTACTATAAAATTATAAAGCTGAAATTTTGTTTGTATGTGTGTTTGTTACTCAATCACGTAAAAACTACTAAAACGATTACAATGAAACTTGAATATAGGTAGCTGAACACCTGGAATAACACATAGGCTACTTTTTATCCCGATATTCCGGGATTTTCGTTCCGGATTAAAACAGCGGGACTAAGTTATGTTACGTTAGTTTTGCCTATCAAAGCGACTTGAATCTTCATGTCATAGTAAGAGACAAACGATACATAGTTTATGCAGTTATTATTTAGCGTTTATAAGTAAGGGAGTAAGGGAAAAAAATAAATAAATAATAAACCATTGTTCAGTGGAATGTCTATTCTATCAAAATCGCGGGTAGGCGTGAAAACCGTTAAGATTGCTTTTATTTGGCTCTACTAATATATTAATTTAAAAACATAAATAAACAATAGTTTGTATTTATTAATGTATATTAATAAACATTGACTTACGCCACCTGCCTAGGGTTGTTATTCACATAATAAACAACACTAGTTCACTAAACACTACACTGACACTATTGCTGGATTACTGGAGCTGAAATGGAGTCCACAGCTTTCACTACTTCTATTGCGGACCTGATCTCTTCTTTCGGCAAAAGAATGGAGGTTTTCGAGGGCAGACTGGAGCAGCAGGACCCAACTCCATCAGTGAGTACATTAGCAGCGGACTTTGCCACTTTCAAGAAGTTCATAATGACCTCATTGCGGGCTATTCAGGACCAAGTGGCAAAACTTGCTCACACCCAGGACCAGCTTGAAATGCACAGTAGAAGGAAGATTCTCCTTGTGCATGGTGTGCCGGAGGTGAAAAAAGAGAACACTGCTGCTGTTGTTACTGAGGTTGTGTCTGGTAAGCTTAGGTTGCCAGACTTTACTTCTTCTGATATCAGCCGATGTCATAGGTTGGGACGCCTATCGACGAATCGTTCCAGGCCCATATTGATTAAGCTTCGAGACACCTCAGTCCGGGATAAGCTTTGGTTCGCCAAGGCCAATCTCAGGGACTCTGGGATCACACTTTCTGAGTTTCTCACGAAAAGCCGGCACGAGCTGTTTATGCTAGCCAGGGAGCGTTTTGGTGTGTCCAAGTGCTGGACTCGCGATGGCAAAATTTTCGTGGGAGGCTCGGATAACTCCAGACATCGTATTGGCTGCGCGGCTGACATCGAGCGGCTTGTGAACATTATGGGGAAGTCTCCAATGCCTGTTGTGGCCTCGGGCTCGGCCCCTCCGGTGACAAAAACAAAGCGCGCTGCTGTAAAAAAGAAGCAAAATAATTAGTTGTAGTTAGTATTTTTTATTGTATTATAAAACCATAGTATTAGCTTGAGTGATAATATTACATACCTTATTCTTTTACTGCGCGTCGGATTTTCTTTTTAATAGTTTGGCCTCTAAACAGAAGTGTGTTAATTATAGCAAAATATAATATTTTCTTTTTCTTCATTTCTGAGAGGTTAACTCGTAATAAAACACTTTATTTATCCGGTTTTATCGCGTTTTTATTCATTATTTGACCCGAGCTTTCGCCAACTTTACAGTTGGCTTTTTCAAGGTTGACTAACCGACCGGCTGTCAACCTTGAAAAAGCCAACTGTAAAGTTGGCGAAAGCTCGGGTCAAATAATGAATAAAAACGCGATAAAACCGGATAAATAAAGTGTTTTATTATGCAAAATCGCGAAAACCATAGAAGAAATTAGGTTAACTCGTGTTAGGTCCGGGATTGCAATCTATAGGTACCTTCTTTTTTGTTTTTCGTTCTGTCAATGCATGTATGACAGTGACGTACGAAGTTGTAGGCTGCGTTCCGGACTCACGTAGAAAAATGTTCCGATTAAAATTTTTACTTTTTTGTTTATGAGATTTTTGGCATTAATATTATTTATTTATTTATTTCATTTGTGGTCCATGCTTGTTATGTATTAATGTTTATTTAGGTTTTATTGTTTTTTTTTTTTGGTTTTTGTTGTAAAGTTTTAACGCATACCGACATTGTTCGGATTATAATGTTCCAAGCAACTGGCGGGTGACAAATTGAAGCGAAGAGAACCCAATTATATTTATGTAGTTTTATTATTTATTTGTCTTATTTTATTTATTTGTATCTTATTTATTTGTATTATTTTATTCGTAATCGTATTATAGAAAATAATATAACGATGAACAGCGATACTGACCTGCCTTTCTGGTCCTGCTCTGATGATGACTCAAGTAGTGACAATGATAGTTTTTGCAGCTTACCCACATTATCAGAATCCATTGAGGCCCACTTTGATAATGTTACAAGGAACTTCAACTTGGTTCATATCAACGCGCAAAGCATTCCTGCCCACTTCCCAGCCATGCTGGCGTCTTTCGCCAGTAAAAACATTCACGCCATTCTTGTTTCCGAGACTTTTCTCAAACCGTGCTTATCCACTATTGCCTACGCTTTACCCGGTTATGTCCTCATCCGGAATGATCGTATTGGTAGTCGCTGCGGGGGTGTTGCCATCTATTTAAAATCTCACATTCCGTATACTGTAGTAAGCATGTCGCAGCAGCCGCCCCCAGTGAATGCCGGTGAACATCTTTTCATTGAGGTTAATCTTTCTAAAACAAAGCTTCTTCTAGGCGTTTACTATAGTCCGGATAGGAACGTCAACTATTTCGATTCTTTCGAGAATTTAATCGAAAATCTCTTACCCTGCTATAACCACCTCATTGTAATGGGCGACTTTAATACTTGTCTACTGAAACAAGACTCCCGAGCAAGCAAATTAAAACAACTTGCAAATTCCCTAAATCTAACTATTCTACCCCTCAGTTCCACCCATCATGCTCCTAATTTCACTCCGTCCCTATTAGATCTTATGCTTGTTTCTTCTCATAACAACGTTGCAAATCACGGCCAGTGTTCTGCAGACGCTTTCTCCTATCATGACCTAATATTTCTTTCATATAAAGTTCGCCCTCCTAAATCTAAACCTCAAATACTTCTTCGCCGTAACTTTGGTGGAATGGATGTGGAATCTCTTCGTAGTGACGCCCGTGATATTGATTGGACTGAATTAAGTAGTGTACATGACATTAATGTTATGGTAAAATTGTTTAATCAGCATATAACAAAGTTGTATGATAAACATGCCCCAGTACGTAGTGTTAAGATGAAGCATCATCCTGCCCCTTGGCTCACGGATGAAATTAGAACTCTAATTCATAAAAAAGCATCTGCAAAGTGTAGATACAAGTGCAAACCCACTAAGGATAACGAAGACAAGTACCACAAAATACGTAATCGTTGCAACAGAGTGAGTAGGGATGCACTACGCCGTCATATCCATAGGTCTGTAGAACAAGAAGACTCTTCTAAAGTCTGGAAATTCCTAAAAACTCTGGGGGTTGGCAAATCTCGTTCGAATATTAACTTATCTCAAAACTTGGATATTAATATTCTTAACCAGCATTTCTCGAGCTCTTCGAATCTCGACTCCTTTACTAAATCTCAAACACTTTCGTATCTTTCTTCTATACAGCCACCAGACATTTCTCCCTTTTCCTTCGAGCAATTTACTGACGTTGACGTTAAGAGAAGCATAAAATCCATCTCCTCCAATGCAGTAGGCAACGATAGTATTAGTCGGAATATGATCATGCCTATTCTCGACGAGATAGTGCATGTCATAACCTTAATGCTGAATGCGTCTATATTAACAAGTTGTTTTCCTGTGGCCTGGAAAGAAGCCCAAATAATTCCACTTCCTAAAAAGCCAAATCCTTCTGCCTTTTCTGAGTATCGTCCCATTTCCATTCTGCCTTTCCTTTCCAAAGTACTTGAACGACTTGTCCATCAACAGCTAAGTGCATTCCTTATCCGAAACTCCCTAATGAACCCATTCCAATCTGGCTTTCGCCCGGGTCATAGTACCACAACTGCTTTAGTTAAAATTACTGATGACATTAGACTTGGCATGGACAGCAGACAGCTTACTGTACTATCGTTGCTCGATTTCAGCAACGCATTCAACAATGTTGACTTTGACCTGCTTCTTGGAGTCCTGAGCTCCCTTAACATATGTCCGTCAGTAATTGCCTGGTTTCGTAGCTATCTGTATGGACGCCGGCAACGTATTTGCATTGAACAGACCCATTCCACCTGGAGTGATATAGCTGCCGGTGTTCCTCAAGGCGGCGTGCTTTCTCCTCTTCTATTTGCTGTTTTCATAAACACTATATCTCATAACATTTCTTCTTCTTACCACCTGTATGCAGACGACTTACAGATTTACACACAAGCACCGCTAAACCAGCTAGACTTTGCGATTAGTACTATGAATAAAGATCTGGATAACATTTGTCAATGGAGTAAATGCTATGGTCTTAAAGTCAACCCATCAAAAACACAGGCCATTGTAATTGGTAGTTCAAGGCTGACCTGCAAAATTAATCGTAGTCAATTACCAAACATCGTTTTTGACGGTACTACGGTACCGTACAGTAGTGAGGTCAAAAATCTGGGCGTCACTATGGATAGTAATCTCACTTGGGTTCCGCAGCTGTCTGGGTTGAGTCAGAGGATGTTTGCGTCTAATGCTTCGCTCAGAAGGTTGCGGAATTTCCTTCCAACTGCTACCAAAGTTATGTTAGCTCAATCTCTTATGTTACCCATTCTTGACTACGCGGATGAGTGCTTCCTTGATCTCACTGAGGAACAACTTGACAAACTCGAGAGGCTCCAGAATCTTGCCATTCGGTTTATCTATGGCCTCCGGAAGTTTGATCACGTGTCGGAATTTCGCGGTGAGCTCAAATGGTTGCCTATTCGTCTGCGTAGAAACTCTCACATTTTATCACTCCTTTACAGAATTCTGTTTCTACCCTCATCTCCATCTTATCTGAAGTCTCGGTTTGAATTTCAACATCCTCCTTCTCAAGCTGTCCGTTCTTCAAAAGCTCTTCTGCTTAAAGTCCCTTCTCGTTCTTCAACTTTTTATGGAGATTCCTTCACGGCAAAGGCAGTGGAGATGTGGAATGCTTTGCCTGTCGTCATTAGACAGTCGAAATCATTGGCGATTTTCAAAAATAGGGTTTACAAACATTATCTGCTTATTGCTGGAAAACGTTAAGTCCTTTAAATCTGTCACTTTACGAATTGAGATTGATGTATTTAATGATCATGTTCATTTCTAAGAAGATATTTATTTCATTTATTTACATGTAATATAGGTATATATATATATTATTATTATTATATATGTAGTAATATGTATGTATAATTTATAGTTTTAATTGTTTTTAGTTATATATATTTCACTTAAGTACCTTTTTCCTGTGTAAACACCCTACCTTTCACCTATCTTGACTTCTGGTCCATCCAAAGGTTGCCTGGAAGAGATCGCTTTAAGCGATAAGGCCGCCCATTGTGCCACCTATTTTTAAGTTTTGTTTGTTTTCTTTGTATGTATTTGTATTTGGTGTGTATAATAAAGAATTTATTCATTCATTCATTCATTCTATTGGATCCACTCTGTGATACTTTAAATTGAGATAAAGACAGGAGGAAAACAGAATAAATGAATATCAAAAGTTTATTAACAGAGCTATACATAGTTAAGACATAAGTTGTAAAATACCCAAGACCCGAGGCTCTGTTTGCGGCGAAAACACTGTTAATAAATTGTATTCTGCCTTAAATATTTACATCTATTAAAGAACTAACGTGGGGAAAACAGTGCGGCACAGCTTGTCTTAAAAGATGTTTACTCATGAACTTTTTTAACTGATAAAAAACAACATTAACTAGTAAACAGCAAACAAACCTTGAGAACAAGACGACATCAAAAGCGTGGGATCCGATGCGCAGGCGCATCATAAATCGCACGGTGATAGAAAACTGGCTCCGATTCTGACATGATAGAGTTAAACGAAAAAAAAACTGTAGAAAATATAATTTTATGTGCACACAATGTTATATTTGTATTTGTCAAGTGGCACAAATCTACTAATTTTATAAAGGCGAAGGTTTGTGAGTGTGTGGGTTTTTTGCTCATTTACGCATAAATCGTTGAACCGATTGCGATGAAACTTGGTACTTATGTTACATGTCAGTCGCGTTCCGAAGACATCCTAGATTGTAGACGATTTAAAAACGATCATGTGAATGTGTTATTGAATAAACACATTTTGATTTGATGTAGGTAGATAGATAGGTTTAGGCCTGGAATAATACATAAACTACTTTTTATTCTTGGTTGGTATAAGCACATATTACCTAATCGACGCTCTTTCTATTATGGCACCTATTAACAAAATACTAATGCCATAAGCGTAACTTAATTTATTTCTACAGCCAGTCCTTACTATCTGGTTTCGAAGTAGACTCCAACATTTAAACTTATGAATAAAACATTAAAATGGCAGACTAAAGTTATGGCAGTTCATAAGCTTTATACCCAAGTGTAAACTTTCTAAGCTTCATAGAACTTGTAGTATCGATAACTGACCGCAAAAGGATGGGTGGGTAATATCTCGCGAAAGCAAAGGTACCTAGGGTCAAATTGATTTTCTCTTTGAATCCATTGAAATATTAGATAATTTTAATCATACTTTAGCTATAAAAGATGATTAACAGCTTAATAAATTTAAAAATCGTTAAGCGACATGTCGGTATTAATTTTATTTCTTCTCGGTTTTAAATCTAATTAAAGCCATTTGAAAAGCAGCCAGTGTCAAATATTTTAATAATAATTGCAAGTTATTTGTAAATGCAAAATCTGTTATAATTAGGTGCGGTGGCTAGGAAATTTACCATTTAGTTTAACACTATATATGGAATACATGAAGTTTGAAAGTTGATAGGCACATGTTACAATAAAAACCACGAAAAACTTTTCTATACAAAGTTGAACAATAACGTTCGCTAGGGCCATCTAGGTATTTAAAAAGGATGATATCGTGATAGTTGAAAAATCAACACTGCTTAAGACTTACACTGTTAATCATCGTTTTATTATTTAGTAAAGGGTGACCGATGACTTCCAAGACGGTGGGTGAAAATTTGACTTCGACGCAGTACGAGTAGATTGCGTAAATACGAGGACTAGGTTTTTTTGTGCGTATATTTTACTTTACTTCAGATAGAGTTCAAAAATTCCACCTCTTCTCACCCCTAATTTCTTGACGGTTAGACTTTCTTATGATTTAGTTTCGGAACTTTTTAATAGATGATATCAATGACATTTAAACAATAACACACGATTCTGTAAAACCCTATTGGTATTTTAACGTCGTCGAACGTCAACTTCAATAATCATTAACTTACCCCCTTACTCAAAAACGATGATTAACAGATTACCAGTTATGTGACGTTTGTCTTTGTCTGTCAACTTTGAAGCTTCATGTCACAGTCAAAGACAAACGCTAAATTATAGTTATGCAGGTGTTTACGAGCGTTTATAAGTAAGGGGGTGAATCTATAAAATTTAACTATGTCATCAAACAAGAAAGTAAAATCTTACCAATGGTTTACCCAGCGTGAAAATTAACTAGCCTCGATTACCTATAATTTTCTACAATAGATTGAGATAGTTAGGTATTAATGGTCGATTGTCATTAATAATATTTTACGGTCTGAGTGCCGATGTAAACATAACTTACGTACACGCATAGATCACTCAGCCGAGAGAAATAGAGCAAGTGAAGTATACAAACAATGATGTTTAAGGCTAAGTGGAATTGAGAGATCGTCAAGAAACTATGGAACAGTTTTTCTCACGTTGCACACCGGGTTCGAAATGTAGGAACTGTGCGTACTTTGCATATTGCACGCAAGAAACTCTGATAATCTAGACTCTGGAGTGCGGGAAAGTTAATAGCTAAAGTCCTAAATGTAGATGGACGGGCCGACCAAAATATTTTAAAAAGCATATTTTGGTTATGTGATTCTGCAATGGAAGTACTTTTTGACTCCTGACTTAACACTAACTAGCACTTCAAAAGCTTTACCATATTTTCGTAAATTGAAAAAATGTTGAAACGTGTTCGAAGAAAAAACAACAAAGCTAAGGCATACCTAGTTGTAGAATAGGACTGATACCGCGGGACACACTAATTAGTCTAAATAGATTACATACATTAGATAAACACTTTATTGTACCATAATTTACTACGCATTTTGTGTGTGGTAAATTTTATGCACAAAAAGTTAAAGCTAATTATAACAAAGGTACAATGGGCAGCCTTACCGCTAAAAACAATCTCTTCCTGGCAATCTATGGATGTAGATCACGTTAGTACCTACACATATTGTTTTAAATTTATTAATTTATTTTAAAATAATATGTGTACTTACTAACGCGATTTAGAGTCTAAAAATAATAATGAACAGAAAATATAAATTATATTTTTAGTTTTAAGGCCTTAAGCCTTTACTAGGCGTTCATATTTTTGTGGATATAGCTTTCCTTTAAAAACAGTTCTAGAAATCGTGTAAGTTTAATAGTGAATCTTTGGATGGACTAAAATTGTAGGATAGGTTTGGTGGGACTAATATTGTTAACTCTACACCCCTTTACGTTTACATATCTTTACACACAAACACTTGATATACGACAGGTTGTAATGAGAATAGAAGCATTCATCACTCGGCCGAGTGGCGATAATGATCAGAAAACTTGTGCAAATCGAGTTTCAACGCCCCCCGTAATTGTGAATAGGTATACTTAGGTACCTACCAACTGTGAAAGTCTAGTGCGTTATTTAGTATTATTTTGTTTGTGTTTATGTACTGTCGGTCAGTAGTTTTGTGTTTACAATTTAAGATATTGTTTTCAATTTTCAATTAAAACAT
Source organism: Idaea dimidiata (assembly GCA_949358125.1). Classification (NCBI taxonomy): domain Eukaryota; kingdom Metazoa; phylum Arthropoda; class Insecta; order Lepidoptera; family Geometridae; genus Idaea; species Idaea dimidiata. The sequence goes on along the minus strand of OX442335.1, from coordinate 15,462,252 downwards.
TTTTTAAAGTTTTGAGTTAGAAATTGAAATCAAAATAATAAAGTGTACTTAGAATTTTCTTGAGTTAACGCGATGGTGCAGCATTTTTTACTGCGTTGTTTTAATTATATTAAGCATGTTTTATCGTTAACGCCCGACGTTTCAAAGATTAGAATATAAAAGCTCATTTTTCAGGACAAAACATTGCTACAATAGGAACTTTAGAATATACTCACGTTGGATATTTACATAGCACCTACTAGATATATAATGTGTAAGGTAGTCTTTCATATAAAATTGATATCGTCATCCATCATGAGTTTTGTAGAAAATTAGGTTTAAATTTGGCCTTAGCTTAAGGAACTCTCCTAAAATAACCTCTAAAGTTTTCCTCGAAAGGAAATGCAAGCTTACCTTCGTCTCAAGTCTCTCGTTTTCATTTTTGAAATGTGATCGTTCGTTTTCCACTTTGTCCAGTTTTGTTCGTATATTCTCCAACTCTTCCTGCAAACAAAATTAAACCGTATTAATAATACGTTTTAAGATTAATCTATCTATACTACTTAATATTATAATTGTGAAAGTAACTTTATCTGTCTGTTACGCCTAAACACGCCTAAAACGCTGATAGATGGGACTTTTGATTTCGATATTACCGCGGGTGAAACCGCAGGGCGCAAGATTAGGATACAAGACTTTAAACTGAATAAAAATTAACCAAAACTAACATTTACCTGTTGATTAATTTTTTATAAAACTATTTACTAAAAATGAAAATTATTACTTCACATTGAAATTTGTAATAAGCGCCATCTGTTGGTAAAGTAGTGAACTATGTAGCGAAATGATGTACAAATGATTTTCGTGATCTATTTATTTACCAACGAGTTGTTACCATCCCGACACGAACCGCGGAAAAACAATTTACGCTAGAAAAGTTCTCTATAGTTTTTTTTTAATCTAGAAGAGTTAAAAATTGTTTGCAGCCATTTATTTCATTTTCTTAGAAATTGGGTAAAGAGGTTTAATATCATTAGTTTTTCAAAATTGGAAATGGAACGTGAAGTTTATCCATTCAGCCAGCGTTATAGGGCACGTCTCGACAAAATGCGTGTACTATCACTATCACCGAATTCTAACCTAACATTGATAGAGTAGTTTTGAGAAAGCACGTTTGAGGGCACAATTTATTTACTACATTTTAATAGGAAAGTATGTTCACTATTTCTCCATATATTTAACTGTAATTTTGATTATAAATAAACCCTATAAACCAAAACCTAGGGCCATGTGGTCTAAGCAGAATAAATGTTTTTTTACACACCAAAAGATGAGCGTTTGATGGCATAGTCTCTCATAGATGATGGTTTTATGGCATTAAACGTATTACTATTTGCTCTAATTTCTTTATCCAGAGAGGAAACAGTCGACTACGTTTATATGGAGAAAGAGTAGGTGTATTCTTTCCTGATAAGGCTTATATGTAACATAAAAACACTATTAAAAAGAAGACGAAGTAGTTAAAATTAATATCAAATTAGAACCTTATAACATAAGAGTAACAGTTCATTTTCGCCTAACTTTAAACGAAAGCATTTTTCTTTAACCGCGAGTGGAAACGTTTTATTTCCGCCTGACTTAATGATAGGTATGACAGGTACGGTTTAATTACTAGCTAGTAGAAAATACTATGTTACTAGAGTTAGCTATGATTAGCAATAGATTAACGAGTGTTTTATAGTAGCAAATTGCACTTATTATGTATGGCTATCTATACTAGTATTATAAAGAAGTAACGTTGGCAACATGTATGTATGTATGGTACGTATGTATGGTACGTATGTATATTAGGGGTAATCTTCGAAACTGCTGGACAGATTTAAAACAAACTTTCACCAATGGAAAGCTACATTATCGAGGAGTAACATAGGATACTTTTGATCCCGATATTCTGAAGGAATCGGGACTTACGTGGGTGAAACTGCGGGACGCAATGATTTTATTGTAGTGTGCGCTACGTCGCTTTGACGGCGCGGCGCGACGTAGGAAAATATCGTGAGTAAACCCAAGGCTTAGTTAGCTCCAGACGTATTGACCTGATCTTCCCTCTAGGTTGGTTGACTAGCCTGGGAGGGTGGTATACTTGCTGATCAAGCCTACTACACCTAACAATGACCCGGGCACTAATGGCGCCTTTAATAGCATGAATTTAAAGATGTTTGCGTTGTATAAATCATCTAAAATAGATGAAAATGTAATTTTTATAGGTCATTATAGTAAAGACAAATTCACGCGATTTGTTCACATAGTTACATTTGACCGGGTCTTAAACGCGTATTATTATTTATTTTCTTACATTGACGTTTCAACTATATTACAAAAGTCTCGGTAGCGAGGAGATATACATAAGAAAGTTTCTAAGTTAGTAAACAGGTGAAGGAACGAAGCTATATTCTACATAGTAATTATGTATGTATTTATACCAGAGACCAGTACTACCATCAGTGGGTATGTTTTAGTTGCATCTCTTTCTGTCCCATATGAATTGTTATGCCCATCCTCGTCGCTTCATCTTTTTGTTATAGAACAATGGTCTTGCTCTATTAACTCTCATTTGTATTAAGAATGCAGTTTGCATTTAACTGATCGATTGTAACATGGTAACTAATTTACTATATAATAAAATTTTAAATCCTGACTATGATTGAACTATAGGTACATCAAGAAAGCACAGCCCAAATAAAGTTCCTAGGGATATACAATTTGGAGAGTTTGTACTTTCTCACTATAGGAAAAGATTCGAAATTCCCACGGGATGGGGAATAACGTGAGTGACACAACGGGATGCTGTTAGTTGCTATAAAACTGTAAAATTGGTTCTGGTTTATTTTGTATTAAAAACGACTTTACAGTTAAAAATAAATAAATCTAATATTTATTATTAACTGTATAAATCTAATCTTTTAGATAATAAATCTCTGGTTATTCTAAAATGAAAAATATCAAAGCTCCTAATGGATCTGTAATCAAGACTTCTGCGCTTCCAATACTATGAAAATAGTTTGAGAAAGAAAGTAATGAAGTACTTGCTGCGCCCCGCGGTTTCACCCGCGTAAGTCCCGTTCCCGCGGGAACATCGGGATAAATGGCCTATGTGTTAATCCAGGTCTCCAGCTACCTATATTCAAAGTTTCAATCGGTTCAGTAGTTTTTGCGTGATTCAGTAACAAACACACCTACACACATACTTACAAACTTTCAGCTTTATAATATTAGTACAATGATATTTAGAAGACTCGTTGTTCCAGATGACACTATTGATTGTAAAAACTATGGTAAGAGTATTTAGAGAAACTACAGATTTTACGGCCAAATATTGAAGCGATTCTCAAAATTTCAGAGCTACTTAATCAATTAAGCAGTTCTTCAACTCGAAAATTCTGCTACAAATTGTCCAAGCTGCTCAATCTATATCTTCTATACTTATAATAAAGGAAGAGATGACAAAAAGTCTTTACTTTAAAATTTAAAAAAAAAAGTTGTCTAGAGGACTTAGGAAAAGTAGTAGAACAAAATTATATAATTGTTAAAATTCATGTCTGTCTGTCTGTTTTTTTGTTTCTCTGTCTGTTCCTTATACAATTAAAAACTATTAATCCGATTGAAATCTGGTTTTCAATATTAGATAGTTCTATTTGCAATGAACGTCGTGGTATACTTTGCATCATAATCCAATTAGTAGGACCCGAGTAATGAACGAAAAAGTGCAACTATTCGAGAACCGCTTGGCCGCCCGCGCCCGTGATAACGCATTTTTCACTTCCGCGGGTGAAACCGCGAGGCTCTGCTAGTGTAAACATAATTTTTTTAGTTGCGTTCCAGTATTTGGCCGTTAGGCCCGAAGGGCGTCTTAAAACTCATGTTACAACTAGAAATGACACAAAGATAATTTTTCGTCTACCTATGAAAAATTTTACTGCTCTTTTCCAATTTCAAAAACAAAAAAAACCGTCACAATTAAAACAAAACAAGTCCGACACAAACAACCACAATAAAACACAAAACAAAAACCTATATCGTGGGAACACAGTCACACAAAAACTCTCCCGTTAAACAGAACGAGCTGGTGTCGTATGTGTATTCTGCTACTAGTACTCGTACTACTATAAACTACTGTTTTTTGTTCTCTACAATACTGGGTCTTTAGTCTTAATCTAATTACTAGAGCCAATGTCATATCCATTTACGATGTCAACCGGGTTAGCGAGAATCGAAGACATAAAGCCAATTGACTGCTCATCCCGCGATTTTTTCTATAAAACAAAACTCACCGTTGCGGACAAGTAGTGAGGTTATAATCAAAAATTATGATTAGCCATTGCGTTTCACCTAATTCTTTGACTCTTTTAACCTTTTAATATTATTTTAAAGTGTTTCCTCTACACTTGGCTAAATTTAGAGAAATGCTTTCCAAAAAATTTTACCCGACAGGACTTGAGTCTGCATCTTTGGGAAGTCCGGCCCCAACGCCTTTTGGCCATTATGGCCACAGGTGCCTTTAAAACGTAAAAGAGATGCGATCCTTAATTTTAACTTGACTAGACCAAGTCAAGTTAAAATTACGTTTAAAGGCACGCAGCGCCATCTACCGGCCTTCTTTTAGCCATTAATAAATGCGGAGCAAGGTCGGAGTAATGAGAACTTGCTTTGTCTTTTTCCGTGACAAGAACTTTCAAAGTTGACAGACAGAAACAAAAAGCAGAATAACTACTCCGACTCTTTTATTAATTAGGCTGTTTGTGATTGGCCGTTCTTGCACGAGAGTGCTACTAAAAGGACGAAGGTATTATTTTTGTGAAGGAAGGAATACTTATGAGCAGTCAACTGGTTTCATCTTCTTTGGTGAGAATCTTTATGGTGTGGACTCGTAATAAATAAACTACACCTAGTTACCGACTGCCATTTTAGCGATAACATAAACTTGTATTGCACGAGTGTGGTAGTGTTTGTACGAAAAAATTGAAGGTCGGAATACTTATTGTAAATTGCAAAATGAGTTTAAAATGAAATAAACAATCGATCTTGTTTCACAAGGGCAAGTAGCAATTTCTATACAGAAGTTCCTTACGCCCTATAATATGCCATCGTCAATAACTTTATTTTAATTAGAACTTGTATTCAAATACATTATGATTTGTATTCGTCAAAACTATGACTTTTGTGTGGTTTCGAAACGCGCGCTCCGATGAGAAGAAACCACAAAAAGCTTGTGGGGGTGAAGGTGGAGGGAGGAGGCGTAGTATTCGAGTATAGGAGCTTTGCCAAAAAAAAAACCTACTTTTCGTTTTATGATAAAAACGAACGTGTATCTAATAATAATAATAATTGGCCTTTTCATCTAAATTTAGATGATTTTATACAGCGCAAGCAACTTTTTAATCCATGCTATTTTATGGCGCTGTTTGCCCGGGACGATGTTAGGTGGAGTAGGCTTGCCCAGCACCTATACCACCCTCCCAGCTTAGTCAGCCATGCCCAGAGGAAAGAATTGGTCAATACGTTTGGAACTAACTAAGCCGTGGATTTCCTCACGATGTTTCCCCTAACCATACGTGCGTGAGTGCAAAAGTTATGTGCGTTAATAACATCGCTCATACGAGCGATGTTATTAACGCACATAACTTTTCCGCAAGGAAAATACATTGGTGCGCGGTAAGCCGGGATTCGAAACCACGACCTTCGGAATGAAAGTCGGGGTATCTACCACTAGACCAACACCGCTCTACGTCTATCTATCTGTTACGCTTTCATATACGACATATCTCTAAGATCTTGGAGAAGGTCATGGGCTTGTTTTAATGCCGAAATTCCTACAGGATCCGGAAATACACGGGTAAAACCGCAGGGCGTTGCTAGTAGGCAATAAATGTCACCATAATATTATTTACTACAGTGAGAGCCAGTCGTACTCGCATTTATTTCGTCGCGGGTGGGAAGTAATTAACTTTTTACTTTCAATAAAGGAAGTGTTCATGGTTTAAATCTAAATATTATGTCTTTGAACGATTCCCATGTTTTGTATTTTTTTTTTAACTCATATAGTCAAGATGAATTTCTTTCATCCCTACTAATATTATATATGTGAAAGTAATTTTGTATGTCTGTTACCTTTTTACTTCTAAACGGTTTAATAAGTTTTAGGATAGAGATAAATAGAACCTTGGCTACCTTTGAGTCCGATACTCCCATGAAATTGGAACTTAGGCAGGTGAAAATGAGAGGTGCGACTAGTAATAAATACATAAAATGAATTATCGCAAAACGTAGCCCACATCGCCAATTTATTATATATACTGAACTATTAGTCTATTATAAATGCGAAAATAACTCTGTCTGTATGTTTGTCACACTTTCACACCTAAACCGCTGAATCGATTTTCATTTATTTTGGTAGGCATATAGATAGATGGGACATTTGAAAAGGACATTGACTACTTTTGATCCCGATATTCCGCGAGGTTGGGACTAGTAGTATACGATTTGAAACTTACGTGGTTATTTTTACTATGAATACCTATTATTAGATAACAAGGTATTATTTACCACGTGAACATGGTAAATACCTCGTTATCTAATAATATTCTTAAGGACTAGTAGTTCTTAGAAATGGTTCTTTTATACAGCGTGAATAATCCCTTAATTTTCTGCATCTATGTAAAGAGATCATCATACACTCGTATCTTGGTACGAGATATATCACATACCTTTATGTCTACTAAGGTCTGTACCATCCAAGTTGTGCGAGTGTTAACTGGGGTCATCACCCGCACATTCCCACGGCTCGCTCGCAACTCTGATTGCTTATCTCAGATTAGTGGAGTCCATTTCACACTGGACTTAGGGATAGATGTTGAGTTGATTGAAGACGTTTCGTGCATTTCACTGCTATATTGGTAATATTCTTAAATCTAAATAGGTATATATAACTCAAAGGTGACTGACTGACATAGTGATCTATCAACGCACAGCCCAAACCACTGGACGGATCGGACTGAAATTTGGCATGCAGGTAGATGTTATGACGTAGGCATCCGCTAAGAAAGGATTTTGATAAATTCTACCCCCAAGGGGATAAACGAGACTTACGCGGGTGAAACCGCGGGGCGCATACAGTGAGTGTTAGTATAGTGTTAGTCACTAGTGCGCTAGTCACAGTGAGTGCTAGTATTCTATATAATTTAAATAATAATCTTTCTTTTAATTCTTATAATATGAAATGCGCATATTATAAACAATTATGTAAACTTTATTATGTTCCAAATAGGTAAGCCTTAACTTGCATAATTTAATTAATTGCTAATTCATAATCATAACATTACTTTTTCGGAACATTAAAAAACCAATGGGGCAATTTTATTTTATTTGCATGATAATGTTTTGCAGAAAGCTTTGTTCCTTCAGTGCTTGAAATTGGTGCAGAACGAGTGATTTGTGTGAGTGCCAATATTTTGTATTAATTACTCGTATAAACAAAATGGGATAATCAAAAATGAGCTGTATTGATGACGCAAAATAATAATGTGATAATTTATTGCAATTATTATTTGAAGTCACCAAAATCTGATCAGAGATGACTGATCATTGATCCTGATCACACAAAAAAGAGGGTAACGGCCTATAGACACGATACTTAAATTTTCATACTTATTTGAAACTAGCTGCGCCCCGCGGTTTTACCCGCGTAAGTCCTGTTCCCGCGGGAATATCGGGATGTAAAGTAGCATGTGTGTTATTCCCGGGATCCAGCTAGTCCAGCTACCTATATTCCAGTTTTATTGCGATCGCTACAGTAGTTTTGCGTGAAAGAGTGACAAATTCAGATACGATTTGACGACCTCTGTGGCGCGGCGGGCGAACGCTTGGCTGCAATACAGAAGGTTGCGGGTTCGATTCCCGCTGGGTGCAAATATTTATGCTTAAAAATAAATATTTGTATCTGGTCTGGGCGTATTTCTATGTATAATATGTATGTATTTACAAAAGAAAAATAAATATAAGTAGTATATCCGTTGTCTAGCCACCGTAACACAAGCTTAGCAGCTTACCACGGGGCTAGATGGCGCTGTGTGTTCGTCACAGGATTTATTTATTATTATTATTATTTATTATTATTTATACATACAAACTTTCGCGTTTCTTATATTAGTAAGATTTAGAAGCTGCTCATGCAATAATTAAAGTACCTCTCAAATTTTAAGTAAAGTTTCTGTATTTACCTGTAAATTACCAATATTTTTGTATACTTCCATATAATTCAATTCATCTAGCAACATTGCTCAACAATTGAAACGCAATATATTTAATGAAACATTTATAAACGATATGCGTACTTACAACAATAAATTGGATCAAATTCGCCCATAAAATATTTAATTCAGCCAGTCATTGATGCCACTATTTTCGATATTTTGCCATTGAAATAAAGACTTTAAAATAACACACAGAGAAACCAATTTGATTTAAGAAAGTGTTGAAACCGACGGATTTCCTAGTTTCGTAAGTAGAGCGCTTAGTTTCCGTAATATTTGATGTAAAGAAATAATAATTTAATGCAAACATGTCTAGTACTGTCGTTAGCATTCATTAATTTTGTCGATAGGCTTGAGAAATCATATTTATTAACATCTGATGGAAAAATAAGTGTGTTATAACAAAGTTGCTGCAAAATTCCCGAAAAAAAAACAACAAATTGATATTTTGCTTTCTACACATTTTAGAGTTAATAAAGTTTAGATGCAGTTCAGTAGAAGGTAAATAAATGCAAATCGGAAGGCATTTGAAACTTATTAAATCCAAAAGAATGGAGAAACTCCTAAAGAATGGAGAAATAGGCTCTATTTTTACCCGACTGCGCGACGCAAAGGAGGGTAATGTGTTTATCGGTATGTATGTATGTATGTATGTATGTATGGATGTTTCTATGTGGCGTTCTAGAGGTCAAAAGCGTGGACCGATTTTGATGATTCTTACGTCAATCGATTCGTCTTAATCCGGCGAGTGTGGTTAAAACAGTAATCCAAATTAACTTTTGTCACAACCAGACGCCATATTGTCAAAATTAAAAAATCCAAAATCGTCAAAGTATGTCAAGATGTATTATCGTTGAATAGATTTTTAAAAATAAATATTAGGTTTCTTTCACCATTTTTCATTTTAAAGAACCGTTTAGGAAATATAACGGTTTAAAGTTAATTTACAATTAGGTATTCTTGCTTTTTATTACCAACGAACAAGTTTTTATTTTTGTTACGTAGTTACGCTTGGAACTATCAAAGTATAAGCCGTGATGGTACAGGTGACAGGAATGTATTGATATAAACTAAAAAAGTATTTACATAAATTGTACCTACCTACTGAATAAAAGCCTAATAACACTTAGGTACTTACTTACCTAAAAACGTTAAAAGAATAATAATTAATTTAAACAATAAATAACTAAACCCTAACTGAAATCTTACTAATATTATAAACGCGAAAGTTTGTATGTATGTATGTGAGATTGTTACTCTTTCACGCAAAAACTACTGAACCAATTGCGATGAAACTTGGAATATAGGTAGCTGGGGACCTGGATTAACACATAGGCTACTTTTTATCCCGATATTCCCGCGGGAACGGGACTTAGCGGGTGAAACCGCAGGGCGCAGCTAGTAGAATACTATAAATAAATAAAGTTGGAACATTAAGTACCTACTTTCCTACTTAATTATAATATTTGTTATGTACTGAATAATGCACAGTATACATTATAACCCCCTAATGAAATGAATAGATTACGAGACTTAGCTACCATCAATAAATGAAAATAACTAAAAAGCGTAAAATAAAAAAAATAATTAATGAAAACACAAAAAACCCGACTGCGTAAAAAAAACAAAAAACCCGACTGCGTAAAAAACTCGATTAAAAAATACGCATAGAAACAACAAAAAAACCAAAAAGAAAAAAACAAGCCCAGTAATTTGAAATTACGCTAAGTAATAAGTGTTTTGTTATCGATACACACAGAACAAATAATAAATGAGTAAAAAATTACTCACAGTCGGGACCCATTGGAAAAATTAGATTGGTAAAATGAATATTTTTAATCGAGTTTATTAATTGCAGTTCTGATGAAAATTAGTTGCAACTTGCAATTGAAACGCAATTATAATAAAATTTTCTATTACGGAAGTCGGGATCTTAGTCATCAAATAGTAGCTTTAATTGTTAAATAAACTTAAATTCCGTGTTTACCACCTCTAAATAACTCCCGACCGAAACAAGAAACGACGTTTTTTGATCGGAACACAAAAACCAGTGTGAAAATTGAAAACAAAGAGGTTTACGTCATAAAACTTGATAGCAATTAAGAACTTCCTATAGCTTGTTGTTAATGATTACACGATGAATCTGGCGTGGATGAGGGGACAGGTTACTGAACCTTTGAGATTCTCGTTGAAAACTTGATGTATTCACTATTCTATTTACCCCACAGCCATAAGGTAAAACGGCAAAAAAGACGGGCTGAACTTTGTTCTTCTGTCGCCTTCCTATTTTCTTAAATGGCGTGCTACGACTTGGACATATCATTATTTACGATCAGGCGAGATGATGGTCAAACGCTCGTCTTTCCTACTAATATTAAAGTTGTGAAAGTTTGTGTGAAAGTAAACGAGTATGTTTGTTAATCCTTCATGTTAAAATTACTGAACCGATTGCATTAAAACTTGGTATGCAGTTTACTGGAGATTCAGATTAACTCATCTACTGTTTAATCCCGATATTTCTCGCGTAAGTCCTGTTGCCGATATATCGGAGGCCTCGGATATATCGGCAACGGATATATAAGACTTACGCAAGTGAAACTGCAGGCCGGAGCTAAATGTTTGTGAAAAAACCTCTACCTCTAGTCATCAATAAATTGATTAGCCAAATGTCCACAACATTTTACGAAAATTTATATTATTTCATACTTTGTTTTTATTGCTCAATACATATCTACTAGATGAGATTTGAAATCGCGGAGACGCAGAGTTGAAATCTCGTCGCGAGTGAATATTTAACACGAATTTTTCCTTTAAAATATTTCTATAATTTACATTATCAATACAATAAGTAAGACAGGTCATTGCCCTGTTTACAAGATCTACACCCACGGCACAATTACCAAAGAAAAGATCGGAAGTCTTCGATAACCTCTAAGTGTAACGAATATTGCTTATTGTGTAAGCGTTTTTACGAAATTGAAGCAAATAGGTCAACGGGTGTATATATATTATGATTTCCGCATTTGCCCAATAGAACTATGTTCGATTCGTATTGCCGAAAGGGATGCTCACAGAAAAGAATAGCGCAACGATAAGAACAGGTCAATAAGTATCCATATTTTCTAGAATATGCACTACAACCACAGACCACAACCGATGATGTATGTACTCAATGAGTATTTAATCCTATTGTTGCACACAAACCATTTCGGACTATTTTTCGATACTTCGATACTAATCGAGTGTAGAATTTGGTTAATCAATCCACTCGAATGTAATCCCTTGGGTCGGGTCCTTAGTTTTATAGTTAGTTAGTAACGCTAGGTTTTCGGTACAGACCTTATAGACCAAACGAGCGAGAGTAAGCGAAGGCAAACGAACGGTCGGTAACGAACTCTTTTCGAATGCGATCTCTGCGACGTCCACAATGGTTCCTATTCTTTTGTTCCAGCCTTCGCTTGTTGTCGCTCATCTGATCTGTCAGCTTGATAAATTACTAACCTGTGCTTGCTTAAGTCTATGTTCAGTGCGGTGGACAGCCAACAGCGGAGTGACCCGCACAAGCAACCTCCACCACGGCCAGTCCCGGACCGCCAAGAACGCTCGTACGTTTCTTTGGACGCATCGCGCCGCAGTATGCTGGGTGCGGAGCCGCTGGGCCTTCCTGCGTGCGAGCAGCCCGCGTGCGCGCGCTTGTAGGCGCACGAGCACGCGAGCAAGCGCAGCGTCGCGGCGTGCGTCCAAGCCGCCGACGACGCCGCCGCGGAACATAATCTGGAACAATTGGAATTTTTATGTTAGTATGCAGACAAGCACGAACACTTATTGCTTACTTAAAGAAGATCGGCGTTTTTCCTTGGAGCTCAGACCTAGAGGCTAGAGGTACATTAAAATGAAATTTTAAAGGCATTCCTAAAAGACAAGATATGGATTATTCAACTGATTTACGTGATCTAAAGCCACGGTGTTAGTATTTTCGTTTATTTTCCGCTAGATTAAAATATTTTGTATATTAAAATTTTACAGTTAAGAGCTCCAAACCTAAAAAATGGCGGCTGAATCTCTCCTAACTTAGGAGAATAGTGTAGTGCTCCTAACTGTGAAACTTTAACATACAATATCTTTTAATTTAGCGGAAATAAAACGAAAATACTAACACAGTGGCTTTAGATCAAGTAAACCTATTAAATAATCCATATTTCTTCTATTAGGAAGATGGGTCGGGAATTGTTTACAACCGTCTTCTTATCAATTTTTCAGTGAGCGTGCTACATCTAAGAAAGCATTGTCACTTAGGTACCTACTTTGGTCGATGTGAGATACTTCATAATCAAAAGTGTTGTGAGTTGGGTGAGATACATGTAGGTACTCGTAGGCATAGATCACATATTATTACTAAAGTATCGTAGATATGCATTTTCCTTTGAATATAGTTTTAGAATTACCGAATGTAATTATGCGTTACAATATTACATTTCAATATTATTTTAAATACAATATGTATTATATAATCTATAAAGTTCAAATACATGACTGTGCATATTGCAAGCCTAGATATTTAGTTGGGAGCTAGATGGCGCTGATTTAAGTATTTTAAGATATTAATCTTCGAGCAGTACATATAACAATCAGTCATGCGATTTATGTAAGTGAACGTGTGCTTAGCGTTGTGTAATCTATGTTTAACTGTTGATTAAAACTTAATGATAGACCAGTTATCTTGTTCTTTAATAACTTCCTTATTAATCGATACAATTAACTGAAGGAGGTTGCAGGTTCGATTCCGATTGAAGAAACATTCATATTATTTACTGATAATTTTATTGTAGTTCTGGGTATTTCTATATAATATTATTGTTAAGTATTTTATTCATTATTTGGCGTCCATATCAAAACCTTAGTTTTTTCTCTTCTTCGTGTAGTTACTACGAAGCTCCTGAGCAAACATCGAATGATGATGATGAATAAATAAACTTTTTTTAAATAAATCATTTATCTTTATATTATACCTACTTGTTTATATCTATGCCTTTATTATGTTTATATCATTTATCATTAGCCTTTCTATTGAATAGTTCATGCGAACTACGAGTAGAAGATAACGGTCTATTTGCAGATTGATAACGTAATTTATGCATTTTCTCAGACGCCTTTATACGTTTACGAGAATAACAATATTATGTTGTTTAATGAATCATAAGCAACAGATAATATCAGAGTTGTTTGTTTTGAATTTGTTGTCAATAAAGCTTAAAACTGAAATTCATAGTTACTGATCTGATTGACTGACATAATGACTTACTCTCTTACTTATAAAATATTATTTACACATGACTAAGTAATGTGACGTAACGTGTGTCTCTGTCTGTCAACTTTGAAACTTCATGTGACAGTAAAAGACAAACGATGCATAGTTATGCAGCGCATCAATTGGCGTTAATAAGTAAGGGGGGTTAGTATATAATAATATCAACGCAAAGCCCAAACTGCTGGTCCTAGAGTCATGAAATTTGGAGAATGGGTTCTTTGTGGTGTCTAATTAAACATTAACAAACGGTTTTTTGAAATTCAACTTCTTTGTGGGCTTCTTTTGTCTCCGTGGTTATCATCTTTCTTGACTTGACGTTTACTACGACAACTTGACTGTTTTGATAAAAAATGCAAATAACTTGCAAAAATTAATAATACTTGACACTGGCTACTTTCCTGCTACTTTGTGGCGAGCAGAAGCCAATAACTAAGAAGAAGAGTATACCAATATTATAAAGAGAAAAGGTTTATTTATATGTTTGTTGGCAACCAATTGGCGCTGAAACTACTGGACCGATTTCAAAAATTCTTTCACCAATAATAAAGCAACTTGTTGGTCACAGAATTTATTTATTACGCGGGTGAAACTGCGTAACGCATCTAGTCTAATATTTAAACAGAAGAGTGATTCTTAAATACCCTTACCGTTACACCTACCTCGTCAACTCTACAGCGATAAGGCTATACCTACACCGTCCCTAACATCCATGACCAATGACCACCATAATCGACCATTGCATAGTTAAGAACTGCCGGCTCTTGTCTCAGCCGTGTTTAATTCTATTCCTGTCGCATTTACTGGTTATTGTCTAGCTGGTTCGATACGGTTGGTCTTTTAGAGGTTTTTGAAGTATGCGTATAATAAAATGCTGATGTTTTGTTGCTTTACTTCATACCAAAAATATGATACAGAACAAAGCTATTTTAATGTCGTAAAAGGCGACTAAGGAATATGGGGGAATTACCGAACTTGGAGTGTCGGGTGCTTGGTCCCAATAATGTCGGTGGTAGGCCGGCTGTAAAAAACTTTGCCAAATGCAAAGATTTAGCAACTGTACCAGCACCCAAGTATTTAGGATTCGGTGGTAAACAAAGAAACAACCTCTCATCCTAAATGCATGTACGTGCTCCGTTCCGTCGTGGGCAAAGGTATATGTATGACGAGTAGAGTGATCTATTTCGATGCACCCAACCTGTATCGTCTACTTAAAACGGTTGGCCCACTAAACTAGAGTACTTACATAACAGAAGATAACTGAAGATGCTGTTAGTTTATGTTGCTCGCTAGTTGCTTTGCTTAACGGTTACTGCAGTTTCTGACAACATGTGATATCGTGCGTAGGAATTATTATATGTGTGATTAAAAATTTAATACAGCCTTTGTGTTGGTGATATTAAAACTTTATAAGTAATTATGGGGTTTTGTGTAGCCCCGTTATAGAATAGGGCTACCTGAGCTCTTACCGTAGATGACGACCTCAGATCATATAAATTGACGACTAAAGCGAAGCGAATCTGCGCGGTGGCGGGTAAAATGTGTTCTCCCATAGGAGGGTTAGCAAAAGGTAACGTCCGTTATCGGCAACAGAATTCCCAAACAGATTACCAATATACACAGTTGGTATTTGTTTTATCCCATTTATAACCCACACTTCACCCCATGAGTTTCTTGATTCTTCTTCACATTGAAGTTCGCGATTATGTCAAAATATAGAATAAAGATTTTTTGGACGTCTAATTTCTCTTGTTCCCTACATTCGTACTATTCAGTTTTCTTATCACGAAGGTAAGTACATCCCATTTCTCAGCCATATTAATTTGTATGAGAACTTATAATATTAACAACCCAACCAAAGGGCCAGTTACAATGTTACAAACAAGCAAGCCTTGAGGTGCTATAACTATTTATCAACAACCGCATGCACCAAAGCTTTCTACCAAGAAAAGTTCGCGCTACCTGCGTGTGAGCAGAGAAAATCAGCAATTTCTAACTAAATATTCAAGACATCTAGATAAAGTAGGCTTCAGTAAGGCAAATTAGGTACTTATGTAGGCTGTTTTCGAGCTGTTAAAGTTTAACGGCTTTTATGGGAAGCAATTGAGGATTAATTAATGGGTTTCGAAGGAAAGTGGGCGGCCGCCTTGCTGGTCCAACTTGAAATGCAGGACTTGGGAAATGTTGGAAGGGAAAATATAATTATAGGTTATGGTAATGGTGCTGCAATAATTTGATGTAGTTTTAAATTGTGTAAGACGGACACGTAAATGGTTTAAGTTATATAAATTAAAGAAAAACATACATTTTGTTCAGCTGCTTGTTGTTGTTGGCCTTTTATTTTACGACGAAGTTATGTTTTACAGCTGTTATTGTGAGAAATGGTAATCAATATTTACATGGACACGTTTTCATATTTACATAGTCAATAATAACTAAATAACAGCTCAACTGTAAAGTGAATGATCTCTAACTCTAATAAACAACTCATTTTCAAGTAAAAATTCCGAAAACTGATTCCAATTTCCAAAAATCTTTAAACGAAAGCTGTTCACCTAGTCGTCTATCACAACCCCTCTTCTGTTTAAATTACTGGCCTAAAATAGACACATAGACAGAATATAGATAATGATCAATAGGATAGGAAAGTACCTATTTATAAACAAGAGCGTGTAGTAGGTACTGTAAAAGACAATAAACTAAGTATTTAAGTAGCTATCACCTGTCGATTAACATTAGCATGCATTGAACAAAACATCAAGGACGTAAAGTAAACTAAGTAAACTATCATATTGTTAACCTATACATTATGAATTGAATGCCGTCAACTGTAACATTGATTAGTAAACATTGCCCCGACAATATTTGTCATTTAAAATTTCTTGTTTTTTATTGCTCAAGTCATATTTAAACTTAGAAATATTTTCGCACTAATTTTCAAAAAAATCCCATGACAGGATTCGAACCTGTGCCCCCTCGCAATTCAGGCGAACCACTGAGCTACACGGAAATCACGTGTTATGTTGTAATTTTTCAACATATTCTCCCTGCTAATAGTTTATCAACTGACGCTTGGTTTCAGTGCCATCAACCAGTTAAAAAATATTTAGTTATTTTTGAATTTATAAATATTTGTCATGCTTGGAAATATACCCTTTACAATAATGTCTTTCTGCAAAATTCAAAAATCTTGTTGCCAAAAAATTTAGAGCTTTAAAAATTGTTTTATCAAGTAACAAGGTTGGTTGCACTCATGAAAAGTTTAAATAAAGTAAAATCGGAAGAAACACGTTCTCAGATTCTTTGAAACAATGCTCAATTTTACAAGTTGTTTTAAAAACTTGAAATTATTTAAAAGAATTAAACCCGGATGTTTTACATTTAGTTAAATACGTAAATCTTTATGGAATTAAGATTGCATTATATTCGATGCGAATTGAAATTATGGTTATTAAAACTTTCCGATTTTTGAGCGTTTGACCACTATCATACGTAATGGTAAGTGATCTTACGTAATGGTAAGTGATCATACGTAATGGTAAATCATGGTAAGTGATGATCACTTACCATTGGGTATGATATTGGTGATCAGACCAAGTTCATTTTAACATGATCGAAACGTCGAGGTAAGAAAATAAAAAATAATACGCGATTAAGACCCGGTAAAATGTAACTAAGTGATGATATTGTCTAAAATGTATCACTCTCACCTAGAAAATAGGAAGACGACAGTGGTAGATCTGACTCGTCTTCCTTAAATTGAATCCTTCCTTGGAGCATCGAACATACACAAACACTCATAAATAGTAGTAAAATAAGATTATATATTTATTGTATCCGGATATAGCCGTAGTCTATTTACTACTGGATTAGTTTACAACCCAATACACGTATAGAAAGCTACATTTTCAAATTATGCTATTTATTTAAGCGATCAGTTTGCGGGAAAAAGGCGAATTCAGAGTAGCCGCTGGTTATTACGCGAATAGCTCTAGTAGCCACCTGTGGTTGTTGGGCAGTTACGTACAATTATTGCGGTAGGGCTGGGCCAGGTAAGTGGGAAAATAATAAAATTGTTTCAGACTTTACCGAAAATAATGAGTTTTTTGGACTTTTCGAAAATTATAAAATCGTCTTTCAGACATATCCGAAAAAAAAAAAAAAATTTCGGACTTTTCCGAAAATTAAAAGATTTTATGAACTAAGATTTATTTACATATTTCTTTTTTTTCAGACTGGTGTACGGATAACTTGATAGATAGTACGAAGATCTAAGTAATTTTAGAAAAATAAATTTGTGCAAACAATCTGAAGAAATAACTAGGTAAGAACAGTAGGTATCTATCTATAGCTCGATGAGAACATAAGTACTTTTATTTTGATGAAATTGCTGTTGATTCGAGTAATTTGTAAGATATTGAATTAGTATTGTTTTCACTATGTAATGTATTTATAATAAGGTTGAAGACTTTTAATACTTATCTAAGTGGGAAGTGGGTACGTAGGTAGTTCTTGGTACATCAATATGAAAAGTAAATGCGTTTTCTGTGCCTATTCTGTGTATTAAAAGAAAAGTCTCTCTTTTTGCTATAATTTATTTACGTTCACAAACGCTCATCTTTCTTTTATATACTTAATGAAATCTTTGTCCTGAAGATTTCCAGTGAAAACCCTGATTATGGATAATTCAAATCCACCCACTCTCCAAATTGCTATTTGACCAACAGGTTCACTTGGTAGCGTACGCGCTGATAGGTACTATACCTAACTACCTATCGTTTTGCAACACGATATGCATATTGAAAGTTGATTTTTAATCACCCAAGAAACTACAGGGGTAGCGGTAGACGGATAAATGTAAATAGCCTTCTAAGATTTAAGAATGGTGCCTCGTTGGTCATGTAGCCCCGGCACATAATAGGGCTTCCCCATCTCTTCCTGTGGGTGTCTTATGCGCTTAGTGGATCTAGGGTTGACCACTGAAACTGGAGTTCAGACATCAGTATTATATTTGTTTACTGGCTCGTTTTACGTAAATAGACTTCCTGATAGGAGCTCCTTTTGCGAGATGATAAATGGCCATTGGTCAAACAAATCGAACTCTAATATCCTGGGGCAGTCACTCAGCTGTGCTATCATCTAATTAGAAAATTCAAAAGCGATCTAGCATCCACCGCTCCTAGTTGCTATTTACTGTCAAAAACATATTTCGTATTCTACATTGCTGCTTTGAAGTAATCACCGGTAACAACCACGTTACGTCAAAGCAGCAATTTACTGCAACTTAGCAACTACTAGCGGTGGATGCTAATTACATGATACCACAGCAGGACTCGAATTCAAGAAACTTGAGTTTGGATTGTCAGAGCAGGTGGAGATGCCAATACTAAATATCGCACTGCTGCAAGCTGAATACCGCAGCAAATAGAAATTTCTTGTACCCGACGTTGTTCAAAGACACGATCTTTAACCATGAGGTAGCGACTAGGGAGGAGGCGGCCATTGCGGATCGTTCTGGAAATGCCTCTCTTACATCTTCACACATCTTCATTTTATAAGAAGTGCAGTTGGTTCCAGTTGCTATGTCTGATAGCAGTCGTTAGGTCAAGTTAGAGGCCTTAGGGCAACCTGAAAACTCTTTACACTAGATGAGCCACACCATTATACGAAAAGAAGAAGATTCATTAAGAGTTATGTAAGAACAGTCCATACGTTTCAACTCACGTGCACTTACACAATCTTCACGAATCGAAAACTATCCGAATCTAAGTGATACAACAAATTGGTGTAGGTTCTATTATAGTTAATTGCTTTGTTTCGAGATTTCTATATGAATTCATTGATACTCATTTACAAATCTTAATTGTTTTTTTTATTATTGTTTTGCAATTTGTAATTGCATAATTAATTCATATATGAAGAAAGTGTATTTTCGTTCACTCTGAAGTTCCTAATTTGTCTCTACAAATCGAAATATAAATATTAGGCGTAACCGCCTTTAAAATTTTAACAATTATAAAGGCAATGGACATTAGGAATCTCTAGTAAAGCTAGAATTCCTTAGACGTCCATAATAACATTAAATATGTACTAGGGTATTGATTTTGACTTTTCAATTTCAATAGTTACAATACTATTGAAATTATAGCTGCTGAAGTGAGAGGCTGATGATCAATAATACAGGCTAAACTATCCTAGCTCAGACATCAGTCTCTGACAAATAATTATGTTTTTTTTGATAATTGCTTGTATCACATGATTGGGCATATTCACTTTAAGTTAGGCATGCCGTTTTTGCGTTGTCCCATGGAAATAAATCCTCGTCAAATAAATACATGTGCACTTTTTTTAAATTGAAGCTATTCGTCTGAAAGTATATATAAAAGCCTATTTAATGCGATTTATTAGCATTTAATAGATAGTTAATTGTGAATTTTAATGCCATTTCAAATTCAAAAGTACCCTGTTTTTAGGCTGTCCCAAAGACAGTTAGCCTGGTTTGCAGGGATTTTCTGAATCTTTTTTGTGTGAAAAGCAAGTAATTATGATGATTTATTATGCTTGTGAAAAGTTATTTCACGTTTGAATTAAGTATTTACTATTGTTCTCATGGTAAAATACTAAAATAAGTCAATAAAAACATTGTCCCATGGATTTGAACTTTCCGGACATGTCCTGTTTGTAACGAGGTTTTTATAATTATTTTGGTAATTTAGGCCAGTCATTTTATTTTGCTGACTACCCTAAGAACGAATTCTAACCAATAAAACGGCCATTTTGTGTTCAGTCTCAAAATAAACGTGGCAGTTCAAGCGATTAGAATCGCTTGAAAATCCAGTCAAAATATTTGTCCAGGTAAGTAACGTGTTTTTTTCGTAAATTTATTTACTCAGTCAGTATTTCTTTTTGAGAAGCTTAATTTTAAAACTATGTTGTGTCCACATAACTATAATTAATATGATTTCTTGTAATATTCAGTTAGTATTTGACATTTGTTTTGAAAATGTGTTAAGTGTGTAACGTCCGGTTCGTAACCGTTACAATAACCCGGACACAAATGTTACGAAACGGACATATAAAGCTTAGTTTTCACTATATAAATAACGTAGTTTTTGTTAGTATATTTTATTTTACAAATTTTATTTATGTTTTTATTTAGCATTTACCTGCTAGATAGATAGAAAACTTTATTTGCACAACACATGAAAGGAACATATAACACATTACACGCTTAAAAGTTTAGGTTGTACAAATGGGCGACCTTATCTCTGAAAGCGATTTCTTCCAGGTAACCTTCGGATGGAGTAGAACTGTTTTAGCTTACTATAGTAGGTTGTGAATAAGTAATGCAACTACAATGTATGAATTTAACTTTAAAAATAAAATGAAAAAATATTAGCAGGTAGTAATAGAAGTAATAATAATTATAATACATACATACTTCCTAAAATATAATTATTTTATTTATAAATAAATACTTACAAATATATGTGTACATGTAGAATACAATACATACATACATGTATAATACTAGTGTTAGACAAGGATTAAAGTATAAAATACTAAATAGTAGGAAATTATGATCTA
This sequence comes from Idaea dimidiata, assembly GCA_949358125.1. NCBI lineage: Eukaryota > Metazoa > Arthropoda > Insecta > Lepidoptera > Geometridae > Idaea > Idaea dimidiata. The sequence continues at coordinate 15,441,072 of OX442335.1, read as the reverse complement.
TTACAAATGAGAATAAAATAGTTGTTTTTAGCTAAGTATTCTTTTTTAAAGTATTTTATTAATAATAATAGCTTCATTAATAGTAATTAGAAAAAAAACAGTTAAACAAATATCAACAACCATAAAAATCAATCATAATTTCCAACCATTATATAAAGCACACTATTTTAAAACCTTTTTCCGATCCGATCCCGACACAGTGTAGACTATCCTTATAAATTCCGTATCGTAACGTCGATGTCCATTTAGTAACTGTCCCAAAATATATTTCTCCTTATTTCTTTATTAATTTCCTAATAATTTTGTGTTTTTGTAAATTATTGTATCATAGATAAAGAGAAATATATTACTAATCGATTTGTATTTAAATTTTAATATTATTTCACAAGTTTAACAAAATAAACTAAAAATAAAACTTGAGTTTGGGACTATGTTACGAAACGGACCAATTTTTTAAAGTTTTCTTAAAAATAAATATATTTAAAAGCCTGTATTTTTTAATTTAATTAAATTTAGAATGTAGAAATGTAACGGGTTTCTTTTTTTTCCTATTTATATCAGAAAATAATTTTTTAACGCGTTCTGATTTTTATTACTAACTGGACATTTTTTTCCGACTCCACTCATTAAAAATGAATTTACGAAATAAATATGCATTTCTGTTGAGTTTTTTAATTTAAATCACATAATTTAATATATTCCCTATAATAATTCATGCAATTAAAATCAAAAATCAATGATTAATTTCAAAAGGCTGTTTTCTAAGCATGCCTAAACTTAAAATGAATTTGCTCGATTATGTAGTTTGTAACGTTTGTTTGTCCTCTGTCAAATTTAATAAAATATTATATTATTACTACTGTTGAAATTGAAAAGTTAATTTGAACTTTATCAGAAGTTTTGTAAAAAAAATAACTTCTTATGGACTAGACACCCAAAATCGGAAAATAAGTTTGTTTCGTGGCGAGTATCGTCGCAGACGCATGATCGCTAAACGCGCTACATATGTAAGAAATAACGCAACGCAACTTTCTTATTGAAACATTGATCGGAATTTATACTAATACATCAGAAGAAAAACGTCTGTAATTTCAATAATGACATCACATTTTAAAATATTGAATTCTAAACAACCATTTCGGATTGTATCCCATATAATGGTGGAGCAATCATTATGCGGCTAGCTTTTATACCACTGCCTAATAGACTTTCACTGGCAATTACAATAAAAACTACTGATACCATTCTACTATGTAGATACTAAATTGGTTTTCTACTAGCTGGCTGGTATCTATTTAGTAGTAAAGTTTATTTGATTGATTGAGGCTGGTAAGGCCAACGAATTTGTTCTTTAACACATAATAGGTAAAGGTTAGTACGTTAACCTATATGCCACACTTGCTAAGCTGGCAAACTAAAAATATATAGTACGACTTTACACACAGCGCGATCTAGCCCCAAACTAAGCACTAGGTTTGTGCTATGGGTACTAGACAACGGATACCTAATAATACCTATACTAGGTACGTTTATACTTTTTTTGTAAATACATACATATGACACATATATGTATGTAAATATAAATATATATTCATTAATATTCGCACCCGGTTAAACAGAACCCGCAACCTTCTGTATTGCAGTGGGGTCTTCGCCCACCTAGAAATAATAAGCAGCTGCGCCATAAACTCCGACACCCTGAATAATTAATGGACGTCTTCTCGTTGCCACAGCGGATATAGGACCTGTACACCTCAAAAGGTTCCTTAAAGCAATTCTGCTAGCAATATTGGTTTTTAACAGATTCACGATAACCGTGCACCTGTCATAGAACAAAGCCTTGAGAACCAGGTGCACATTTATCGTGAATGTGTCAAAATGCAATATTGCGGGCAGAATTGCTATAAGGAACCTTTTTTAGGTCCATTGCTCTTACTAAATCGAATAACTCAAAATTAAAGAAATCTCTTGTAATGAGAACTGAAGACACAAGTAGACAGGAGGCCTTGTAAAGCCTTAGAAACGTCGGGCATTTGAAAAAATAAAACATAATGAGAGCAATACGACGCGATTGGAACAGAAAAATGACATTATATATGGGCTCCCATTTTCCTAAGTGCGGAAAATGGGAGCCCAAGAAGACTGAAGACTGAAAAATGACATTATATATTGAAATAACCTTCCAAATACGGAGCTAAATGCCGAATTCGATCTCGAAAAAAGTTGCAAAAAAAGTAATCAACAGTTCCAAGCAACCTTTCAAAATACGGACCTACCTATTTGATCTCGAAAAAGTAATCAAACAAATTGAATTCTGATTGACTCGCAATCGTAATAAGTACCTATTCAGTCCCGCATACTATGTAATTTACTTTTAATCATTAACGTTACATAAATACCTACCAAAGACGATAAAACTTGTTGACTGATCACAGTATTCACGAAAATAGTACCTACGTCTTTTTAGTAGCACTCTCGTATAAGAACGGCCAATTACAAATAGTCTCTGTATAGATAGGGAAAAGCCCGATGCGTCCAATTACAAATAACCTTATTAATAAAAGGGGAATAACGTCGGAGTAGAGAGAATATGCTCTGTCATTTTCCGTGGCTCCAATTTTCTAAGTTGACAGACAGAATAAAAAAGCGGAATACTACTAAGACCTTATTCTTCTTTCATTAATAAGGCTAAAAGCGCCTAAGTATAGATAGATAAAGCGATAGCCAATCACAAAGTTTGATTAGAACTTCTACTGCCCGCAGCGGTGAGTTAAGTAATGTAGGAAAATGGTGGTATGAGCAGTCAATTGGTTATTTTGTCTTGGATACCCAGCTATGTGTACATACACACAGTAGTCAGGTAGGTATGGTATCGTATGGCTATTGTATTGTATTCGTTACTGATGGAAGGACTGTGCTTTCCCTTGGCGAAAGTTGAACGTGATAAGCATGTCCCGTACTCTGATGTACAGGTGACGACATAAGTTACTTGAGGAATTTATCTATCTATCTATTTAGTTATATCTTTAAAAGGCTTTGCCTTACTGACTGATGGATCAACGCACAGCCTAAATCGCTGATAGACAGAGCTGGAATTTGGGGCGTGTGTTCTTTTAAAAACGTGGACATCCGGTAAGAAAGGGTTTTTCAAATACCCACGGGATAGCGACTTACGCCAGGTTAACCGCGAGACACAGCTAGTTATTTACCTATGATATAGCTGTATGTATTACTTAAAATTTATGATTTGATACGAAAAGTATTAACTGCAGACTCACAATAAAATTGGTTCAGTATTGCACACTATACTACTAGTGTTACGTGTATCAGTGACAATAACTTTTAATAACATAATATCATAAACTTTCACATTTACTTTACATAGTATAAAACAAAGTAGCTTCATCCATTCATCGTTTGTATGTATGCTTATAGATCTTTAAAACTATGCAACGGATTTTGATGCTGTTTTTTAGTAGATAGAGTGATTTAATAGGAAGGTTTATGTGTATAACACATCCTGATACTCCCCCGGAATCGGGATTTCCGCGGGTGAAACCAAGGGGCGCAGCTAGTTTAAGTATATATTATTATTGGCAACAATAGAAAGAGTCTGCAAGTAATAAAAAAAGCAAATATTTATACAATATATAATATTACATTAACATAATAAAAATAAATTTAAGTTTTATGTGGAGATCGAGATTATTTTTTTATGACAAGCGAAATAAGAAAGCAAAGCAAATAAATTTGTCAATTACAGACAGGAATTAGTAATGCGAAATTACAAGATGCAAATTGTCTACCGAAAGCCTTCAGAAGTCTTTAGCAGATTGTATGGGTTTGTAGGACAGCCTGTGATGGTCGGAGTTAAGTTTACGGTATCTACCTATATGTCACGTACAATGACCCAATTAAGAGAGTCTAACGGAGGAATACAGAAAAGCTACTTAGAATTTGAGTTCTACTTGAACAATCAAACAGCTCTGAAACTCAATAACCCCATACTAATTTTAAATTTAGAAGCTGTTCAATTATTGAAGTATCCCTAAAATTTTAGGTAACGTTTCTGTATTTGCCTGAAAGTGCGGAAAAAGTCACGTGAAATCTACCAAATGCATACCCGCATCGCGTGGAAAGTCAGTCGGAATAACTGTACCACGATAACTTGATGAGGACTTGAGTTGTATGTCATTTCGTCCGCGAATGGTTTTGCCGCTTGCAAAACAACCAACTTACAACAATATACGATTTTCTTTAGTCGTTTCGCGGCGTCATTCCACTCTACCATGCTCGTTTGTCGTTGCTATATCGTCCTTTTGTCGTTCAAAAAAATAGAGAAAATTTTGAATAAAAAATACCCCGACCACTTTAAAAAACCACAGATATTTTTTTTTAAATTGTTTGATGTGATTTTAATTTTATTGTTTTTAGTTGAACGACAACGCGACGACTAATAAGACATCATGGTAGGGGCCCATTATCTATCAGTATAAATACAGGTAGTAAAAACATTGTGTTACAAAATATTTGATTTCTTTTATGTAAACAAATCAAAAAGAAAGTAAAAGATAGATGGGTCAATAAAAGATAGGCACTAGTTATTTAACTATTCTACGTACGTGATTTTTAACTGAATTAGTATTCTAAAACTATAAAATGATTTTATTATATTTTTGGGGGTTTATAAATCTCAAGTCTCAGGGATTAGGCTTTTAGTTCCACCACCCATGACCCAACCCTTGGCACTAATGGAGCAAAAATTTGTGTTCAACACTAACAAGCGAACAGTTATCTGTTTAGCATGGTATATATCAGACTATACAAATACATCCAGTAGAACAGTGGTACAACGCAATTCAAATCAAAACAAATAAAGGTGAATCGCCGTCTCTCTCTTTTGAAAACAATAGTTGTGTGCACCAGTACTAATATCTTATCTTAATTTAGTAGTTGGAGGTAAACGCTGAAATTAGAAGAAAGTACACTTAATTTGAGCCTTCAATTTACTTAATGAATTTTATCATTAAATGTAAATTTAATTATGGATTATAAAACTTCATCGACCTTGATATTGTCGGTATAGAAAGCTATCGTTGTTTTTCGTGAAACTGAGAATAAAACAGTGATAAAGTAAATTAAGTTAGCGTTTTTTTTAAATACTTATGACTATTCATTTAGGAGAAATAGCCGTGTAGCCCCGGCATAGAATAGGGTTACTCAACTCATATCTTCCTGTGGGTGTCGTAAACGGTCACTAAGGAATCTGCGGGAGACTAGCGAACCTTCCCCCAGATTAATTATCTAGCCAGCGGACGTCTGTCAACAGTGGAATATAACAGACACTATGCAGTACATTGCTGCTTTGACGTAACGTAGGTTATTACCGGTAATTACCTCAAAGCAGAAATGTACTGCATAGTGCCTGTTATATTCCATTGTTGTCTGACATCCACTGGATGGATAATCAAGGGGCTGGATTTCTTACCGCGCGGTAACGGGTACATTAAGATTAGATTAGACGACCGTAAAAATATTGTCAACTATGTTATACAAGATGTAACAGGTTAGCCCTTTTAAGCCGAAAGGGGGTTGTTCTAGACGTCTAGGCAAACACCTTTTGTTCTACGACTTTTGAAAATTCGAACTTTTTTTTTGAAAATTTTGAGATTATGTTTCACTGAAAAAACAGCTGTTTTTGAAAATAAAGGTAATTGAAGGTTTGATTGTAGTAGACCAAACTAAATGAAAGGCCAACATAAGGTCAATGACCTCGAACTCTAAGAAACAGCTGATCTTCAAGTAAACTTTACACTTAAAATTTTCGAAAAGTACTTCGAATTTTCAAAAGTCATAGAACAAAAGTTGTTCGCCTAGACGTCTAGAACAACCCCCTTTCGGCTTAAAAGGGCTAACCTGTTACATCTTGTATACAGCGTGCTCCGACAATGAACATTTAAGCCAAAAATGTGTTGTTCTAGACGTCTATGCGAACAACTTTTGTTCTACAACTTTTGAAAATTCGAAGTCAGTAATTATCGAAAATTTTAAGTTCAAAGTTTACTTGAAAATCAGCTGTTTCTTAGAGTTAGAGGTCATTGACCTTATTTTGTTCTTTGATTCAGTTTAGGCAACTACAATCAAAACTTTAATTACCTTTATTTTTAAAAACACCTATTTCTTTTTCAGTGAAATAAAACATTCGACAAAAATTTCGAAAAAAAAAGTTAGAATTTTTAAAAGTCGTAGATTGAAAGTTGTCCGACTAGACGTCTAGAACAACCCCTTTTCGGCTTAAATTGTCATCGTCGGAACACGCTGTAGGCTCTTGAGAGAGATGCAACCGAAAATTGCCTTTAGCAATAACTTCCAAATACAAGTTACGAAAGTCTTTAAAGTCAATAAAATTGGCAACTATTGCCAAACTGGGTAAGTAAAATTGAAAGTGGCTGTAGATGTATTTGCAACGCATCTCCAACTGCGACATCTGAATTTAAAACCGAAGAAAGTGATCTCTTTTAGGGAACCTGTGAACCATCGGTATCCGTAAACGAAATTGATGCACGATTGTATACGAATACAACTATTGTTTTTACTCGAATACTGAATAATATAAAAATAAATACATAATAAATTATGTTCGAGAAATTACCAATTTATCTTTAAGTAAAAGGAAAATATGGTAAGAAAACTGATGTCCTAGAATTTAACCATTGAAAATGGCATTGGATAAAATTGGATCACGACCTTTTTCGCGCAATTATCAATCTAAATTGCATTAATTACTTGCAGGAAAAAGAGTTTTGTAAAACATTATACCATATAAGCATATATATATAATAAATAGCGACTAAAAATGTAAAATAGAACTGTCAATTATCAAGTGAAAAGTAAACAAAGAGCTGTTACTTTCAAATAATTATTAGCTTTTTGTTTACATTTTTATCTAAGTTTCAGAAAAAGGGTTATAGTAGGTAACAAGATAGAAAGACAACGCTTACTGACACGAAAAAAAAAACATATTTATTAATAAAGTAATAAACAAATAATAATAAATCAATATTGCACGACATTACAGAGCGCTATCTACCCCAAACTAAACACTAGGCTTGTACTATGGGTACTAGACAACAAGTGAATAAATAAATGAATTCTGTGAACACACAGCGTAAGCTAGCCCTATGGTAAGCTATTAAGCTTTTCTTACGGTGACTAGACAACGGATATAATACTTATTTATTTATTTATTTATTTATTTGTTTATAGTCAAATAACACGATTATAAAACCAATTACATTAATTGACTAGGAAAAAGTTTCATTCAGTTTTCTCACAAAAGCTCAAGCACACTGACAATATCGATCTCCATTCGTCCGCAAACAGATCGCTTTCAGTACTTGCATCCAAGAGAGCGTTAAACGCGTTGAGGCTGCGCAGAATTGGAGACATAGAGTGAGATACCGTGCGAGATGCTGGTAGCGCCAGAAGGTGATGTTTTCGACCTCGATCGTATTTGACCGGGGCGAACAGTCTGCAGAGAACCGCACTTAATTCAGGAGAGTCAACCATACCCCGAAAAATTTTCAAGCACAATACCATCTGGTCGTAAGCGCGCCGAACCTCAAGTGAATTGTACCCGAGACAACCTAAGAGGAATTTAGTGGGATACATGTAAGGATAGAAACCGTACGTTCTCTTGTATAAGTAACGAAGAAAAGCTTTCTGAACCTTCTCAAGAGTAAGGGCGTAGGTGGCCTCATGCGGATTCCAAATGGAAGCGGCTGCCTCAAGCTTGCTCCGAACCAGCGCGACGAACAAGAGCCTTATGACGCCAACATCCGTAAAGTCACAGGCGTTCCTAAGAACAAATCCTAGGCGTCTATAAGACTCTTTTGCAAGAGCGGTAATATGAGGATTAAAGGTTAATTTTGCGTCGAAGGTGACTCCTAAATCCTTAACCTCATTTCTTCTTTCAATGCGCGCGCCGTCAAGCTGGTAGTCAAATATTATTGGACGCTTCATTCTACCGAAAGTCATCACACAACACTTAGCCACATTGAACTCCATGCTGTTAGCAGTGCCCCATTGGTAGACCGCGTTAATGTCCCTTTGTAGTGCCTCGCAGTCAGACTCAGTTCTTATATTGGAGAACAATTTGAGGTCGTCAGCATAAAGAAGACATTTGGCAGTATCTACAACGGAGGGCAGATCGTTAACCATTAGTAGAAATAAAAGCGGTCCAAGTATCGAACCCTGACTCACACCAGATCGTGTATGGTAGGACATGGACTCGTACAAGCCAAGTTTGACATATTGCTGGCGATCGCGAAGGTAGTCAGCCAGTAAACGTACCATTTTTGGTGCAAGTCCTATGGCAACCAACTTTGCCAGCAATATATCATTGTCCACCCTGTCAAACGCTTTACGAAAGTCAAAGTATAGGACATCGACCTGGGTCCCTCTGTCAAGCTGGGAAGAAATATAATGGACAAGAGTTAATAAATTTGTATTAACGGATCGCTTGCTTCTGAAGCCGTGTTGCTCCGTACAGAGGTATCTATTGACCTGTTCATAAATGTATTTATGGAGAATGGCCTCAAACACCTTGGCTGGAGCTGACATTATTGCAATCGGTCTATATTCTTCAACGAGTGACTTATTTGCACTTTTTGGAATCGGTGTAACCCTGGAAATCTTCCAGGGTTCCGGATACACTCCAGTTTTTAAGGCGAGGTTAAAAATATGACCCAGAGGGGAACATAGGTGAAATTTAGACCGTTTCAGTAACATAGAGGGAACATTATCCGGTCCCACTGAACCACTTGGCTTCAACCTTTTAAGACCAAACAGAACATCAGTTCGACTAAATGTGTCTATATTAATACATACATTTATTTTGGAAATACATACCTACATATTCTACAGAGAATAGAAAGACACCAAGACAAGATTAATTTATTGAAATAAGTAGATAAGTACTACATATTTCAATAAATTAATAAAGTAAAGACACAAGTCTAAAGTGGTACAATAGGCGACCTTACCGCTGAGTGTGGTCGATATAAGTACGCGTGGACCGGAAGTAAGTACCTATCTATACGCCGAGCCCCTGAACTTTTAACTAATATTAGAAAAAGGATTATATGACAGCATTTACTTAATCCACATTAACTTATCGAGTGGTACATTTTTTCCGTCTAACAGATAAGAAGTATCTTTCAAGATATAGTGTAAACTACCATGGGTATCTATTTTTAAGAAAACATTATATTATTTAACTGATTTGCATAAAATTGAAAACAAAAGTGCCCTACCCAAGTTTGGAAATGTCAAAAATGTGAAAGAGTGAAATCGAATCAATTTTAAAAACAAGGTGCACTTACCTATTCTGTCTCTCGAGATAATTTACATTAACATAACCACAACAAAACAGCATCATTTAGAGAAAGATCGATGCAAATCATTAATAATGACTATGTTAATGTACTGACGAGTAGTTCTATAGGTCTTCAGATCGTTTCTTAAAAGGTCATCATAGCTAATGAGAAAGCAATATTTAACTAGAAGCTTATAATATTATCTTCAAAGACAATTAAAAATATAATATACATAGGTACACATATAAAAATATTTTGTTTGTTAGCCGGCTACTTTGTCTCACTGTAGGCCAATGGCAAACTCCTAGACTCTTTGCCCTTCGATTTTGGAATTGGCCCTAGGAGGAGACTCTAGGACCTAGAGGGCCCCTCCCTCTAGGTCCTGGAGTCTCCTAGAGTCTTAGGTGTTCAGCTGATGGAGCGCGACGATAAGGTCGACAGTGTAACATGCTTGCCTAGACTCTTTAGACTCCAAGGTTGTGGTTAAGTTATATTCCGATACGCGGGAGCAAGTACAGCCATTTGCTCACATACCCTACCACACCTGCGTAGTTTATAGAAACCATTTAGAGTCACTTTTGACTCCCATCATAACTCAAAACTAAGTATTTTACATAAGATCCAGCGAGCAAATCTCGAGTTCGGGAAATTAAGACTATTCTTAGTAACTTCTGCATTTTACATTATTAAAAAATTGCCATCTATAATTGGATAGAGCAAAAGCAATATCTGAATTTCAATAACAGACGTTATTAAGAATAGTCGAAATTTCCCGAAGTTGAGATTGCTCTGCTGGACCTTAAACATATTAAATTTGGCTCATTTTGTCTATACCGCTATGATTTAAATATCTTAAAGCTAAGTACGTCAGATGAAGACGTCATAAGTTAAATAATGATCGGGTATTCGGTGAAAGTGAACGACGAATCTGGGCCGTGAATTGACCTGCGGAACACCTGACGCTTACCGTAAATAAATTACTTTTAAAACGCACGTACTGTCGTGCGATGTTGAGAATACAGCTAGATGTTTTTATTAAATTGGTCTAAGTAAGACAGGTTCACCTAAGATCTGTGAGTGATGATTAGTCACTTTAAAAAATATTAAGATAAAATATTTTTAAAGCAATCGAAATGGGCTTCTATTTATTGAAAACATGTACGATGATTTAGTGTTTCAGAACACCTTTCAATTTTTATGTTTTTGTTGATGCACTTAAAATAAAAGATTAATATTTTTTTTTGTTTTAATAGTTTGAGATTATTTTGGCAGAGAGGAGCCGTGTGCATGATGAACATTAGTTGCATAATTATTCGTAACTCGTAATTATTCGTAAACATAGTAATTGTCGAAATGCATTATCAAAATCGCATTCTCAGCACAATTTTCGACATCACAGTTAATAAACGACACCTTTTCGGTGTCCGACAATATTATGTAATTTATAATTGCGTTACATATGCGATACAAACGAAGGAATTCGTATTTACTCTGGAGGTTACATAACCCCGATAATTACGGTCAACACAAGAAAACTTCTTCGTTTATGCAAATCATTATAACTCAAGTTTATTTAAATACCGGAGACTGAAGATTTTTGCATAATACTTGTACCATAAACACCGAAAAATATTAAACTTTAGTCTCTAGACAGGACACTTACCTAGACCATGTACATAATAAGTACTATGAAAATGACATGGTTACTTTCATTAAATACTATATTTATTTAAAGTCTCCATATTTTTCATGTTTTCTATTGTTTTATTTATCCGGCTTCGATATTAAAATTTTAAAATTAAAATTTAATATTGCAGTTTCGTGAACAAACCGTTTGAAACAGTATGCAATTTTTTACGGCCGGCGGTTTTCTGTATTTCAACATTTTTTGTAGTGAAAAGCTTTGTAGGAACTCCATTACTTAATTTAACTTTACCAAGTACTAGCTAGTGCAAGAACTCAAGGTTTGTTTTTCTGTCTAGTCTGTTTTCTACCGATTTGTAAAAGTTGTTGTATACTACTACCAAGATAAATCAAAGTGAGATTGGCTTTGCAAAATGTTAGGCCGACAAAGAGGCGATCGAACGCGTTTTTGACAATCGTGAGAAAACCTAGCACTGGCATGTTATATAAAAAATTAGCATCTTAGCTGCTAGCTTTATAGAGAAAAAACTAGCAAAATGTAATTCAATTTTATGACTAATAAAACGAATAATATGTTTTTATTAAATCGCTCTATAATGTGAAAGTTGTAGTCGATATAGATTCATAATATTCATTTGTACAGTTCAATGGCTCCGCTTCATTGTATGCATGTTAATAACTTGCTATTTTTATTATGTATATATTTTGTGTAAGTATTCGTATATTATGCTGTTAACAGTTAGTCGTACACGAGGACTATAAAATGGGAAAGGGGTCTTCGACCTGGTTGTGTCTGAGGACAGCTTTCAAGCCATCAGCACCGCCCTTTACTTGTCTATCGACTATTTACTACCTGATATCTAAATTGTCTCACATTTACAGCGAGCTAGTTTAAACATCACCTGTAATTTGTTATCGATAGGTTAACAACGTCGTACCTGTTCTTCCACTTTCGGAGAGGCGCGGGTACCGCTAGCGACCTCGTTACTCCGGGCTCGACGTGCGGGCCGCACGGGACACACGCTTTTCGCATTCTCAGGCACCTCGACCCCGAACTGTTTCGGACCTTCGAAAACCTTGCAGTCCACTTCATCCACCGGACTCAAGTCCAAAGTAGACTCGAAGGCGGTATCGTTAGACACGTGACCGGAGTCGTCGCTGCAGTCGGAATGTGTATCGGATATCTTCTCGTCTGCGTGTTTGTGTAACGACAGCTTGTCCACCTGCGAGCAAGTTTTTATATCGTCTCGAGACTCTACGTATTTGATTTGTCGCCCTACGAGTGTGCTCAAATGGTTGTGGAAGGTCGTGTTCGCTATGCACACTTCCTTGTGTGATGGAGGGATCACCTTGCAGCTCACGAAGTGTCCGGCGTCCGCTTTCATCTCCATGGCCGTTTTTAATTCCAACTTCTTCACAATAAACTTGACAGGTGACAGTATCGAATCGATTTCGTCCGTATCTTTCCCACTGCGTTTGGTGTCGGGTAGCGCCAAGACCACGTCTCGTTTGTTGTTTATTTTTCGCTGTTGGAGTTTGGCTCGCATGGCGTTGATTTCATCTGTGTAATCTTTTGTAGCATTTGATAAGGAAATCTTTTTTGTATCGCATGTTTCTTTTTTGCTTCTGTCGTTCAAACGCTTGGAATCGGACTTTAGATTCAATTGAGATTTTTGTTTTATTGGTTTGTTAACATCGATTCTGTCGTTCAGTTTTCGAGACACAATCGGCTTCTTTTTCTGAGCACACTCTCGAGCCTGGTCTATGTTATTTAGATCAACCGGAGTGGGAGAAAAGAGCGCTCTAGTGCTGCTAAATTTGTTGTTTGTCATTTGACTTCTTATCACCGGGATCTTGCTCGGAGAGCCCGATATAGAAGTGGTGGATTTAGTCCTCTCTAAATTAGATACGAAATAAGTATCGTGGCCAATTTCCCAAACACTTTTTGCTTTCTGCATTTGCGATCTCGGTGAGCCATTACTTTCTACACTCATCTTTATATTTAACGATCCATTATCCGAACATGGTTTCGGTTTTGGTCTTTTTGACTCGTTTACTTTTTTATCAACTTTTTTCATAACCGGCTTCGTTTTGGCCACTACCGGAACGGGTGTCGACGGTGGATTAGACAAAGTTTTCTTTAATATTCTAGTTTTTACATCAAGTTTTTTAAGGTCTTCGACTTTAATGCAGTTTGGGCGCGATGTGTTTTTAGACGATATTTTGTATGTGGCATATTTGTCGGCATTCACTTTCTCAATAGTAGTAGGTGAAAAAGGCACGAGAGGTGCACTCAGTTCTTTCTCCTTCATATCGTCTAAGTTCCAAAGACTAGTTGTTTTGTCTATAGAATTATTTCGCACGACTTTATTTCTGCCCTTACTTTGAGGACTCGAATTAGTTTTTTTCAATATGCAATGAGATTCGATAATACTACAAGTTTTTGACTTTTGTAGCTTAGGTGGGATAAAAGTAGACTTTGATAAATCGTCTGACGAAAACTCGGATAAAATTTTGTCAAATGACGCTAAAGCCTTATTCAGTTTAGATTCTCTCGTCACATCACGTACTTTTCCAGTATCAGTGTGTTTGTCAATAAAAGTAACGTTTTCGTATATAGAAGAATATCCTTTACTCTCTTCGAAAAGTTTATCGGAACCGGCATTCCTTTGGACGCTGCCAATGTTTACGTTTTCATACACGTGTTGCGATTTCGAACTGTCCGCTACACAAGATGTTTTAAAGTTTTGCACCGATTCACTAGAAACTTTATTCACGGGGGTGTCACTGATGCGTTTCTCGAGACAGGCAGCGATCGCGGTCACTTTGGTGCCTTTAGAGTCGGCCGAGGATTCGGAGCCGAGTGAGAAGGTCCTGTAGAATTTTTGTAAAGGAGAAGAGGGGTGCGCGGCCTTCTCGGACTGTTTCTGTCCGCCGAATATGTTGAATACTTTCACTGCGGGCATGTCGCGGTACCGCGAGGGCGGTCGCGGTCGCGGGACGGATGCGCGCGCGCGACTCGGCGTGCGGCGAGCGTGTGCCCACGCGCCGCTGCGCTGCACTATCAACCGACCGGCGACAGTAAGAAAGTCAATGCCAGTGGCGATATACGAGTAGCTTCCACGAGACGTGACAAATCGACTGCATGATTGACGATCGACATCGTATCGATCTGTGTTGACATTATTTATCGTATCTCAACTCCGATTATGTGCAAATTATACCGATTACAGATCAAAAACTAAAAATATACGAAATCGATTTTTTTCGTAATATTGAAACAATGCCGTCATCCATCTCTTACGTGGTATAACATTGCAAAACTAATTAATTTTGTGATTTTTATCTAAAACCTAGAAATCTATAAATTCAAACCTGCGGTGGCCAACCGATGTCGTAAATTTTGCGAGGCAATAAAAGTTACATAAACGAAACTAAATTCCTTGAAATTTTATATAAGTTTAGGTGAAGTTAGGTGTAACGATAGCATAATTTCCAAAATGGGGCGTCCTGGAAAAACAGTTGAAACCCGTACCGAGAAATATCCTGAAACTTTAATTAAAGATGAAACACGGTTATCTCGTTTCAAATAGCAGAGACTAGTAGTTAATGCGTGTTTTTTATAACATCGTAAAAACCGGGACGGAACCCTGGTAAGCCGATACTTCGATGAATGTTCATTGATCGTTGGAAAGTCGGTTAATAAAATAAACGTCAGTTAGATTTAGAATTAGAAACGTTAAAATCGAAAAAGAAAATAGAACAAACGACCAAATAATCTAGGGCACAAATAAGCTTACCTACATTTAAATTTTTAAATAAATCAGCCGATTTACTCGTAGATAAAACCCAAATGCACAAAGTCACTACAACCACTAAAATGACTAACCAAGTCATGACTACAAAGTGGTCTTAATTATCCATTCAATTTTGTTCATAATTACTTCTTTAGAGTCTGGAGTGGTAGGATCTTAATTCCACCCACTCTTATAACATTAGGGGCATTAAATTGATGCAATAAATATAAATAAGTACCTAAACGTATGTAAATAGACGTAACCTTTATTTGCACAACAAATAATTTACACTTGTTTTTTTATATATTATAGCCTTGCATTTGACCTCACCTCACCTGATGGCGCGAGACAATGAGGTCAACGATGCATCATCCTTGCCTAGAACATACTCTATATAGCTATTCACTCTAGACTTGAATACTCCAAGGCTGTAGTTAAGGTGGAATGTCAATCCGGATAGTGAGGATAGTGCGTCGTAACAGTACGCGCGAGAAAGATGGATGCGTGGCTCTTGGTACCTACGCCAAAATGGGCGTACCAAGAACCCTGAATACCAAATATTAATTGTAATTTTTATTTCAAACAACCTTTAGGTAGATAAGGTACGGTGTTGGTCTAGTAGTAGATACCCCGACTATCATTCCGAAGGTCATGGTATCGAATCACCAATGTCTTTTTCTTTAAGAAAAAATTATGTACGCTTTCCTTCACCGTAAGAGCGATGTTAAATCGCTCTTACGGTGAAGGAAAACTTCGTGATGAAACCCACGGCTTAAAGTTACGCACAAAGGCTTGGGCTAATTGCGGTAACACACAGTTAAAACTTTAACTTTTAGTCAGAGAAGATTAGTACAGGCTGAATAATTTATCAACCTTTTATAAAATATTGGCATTAACTGACTGTTTTTCAATCAGACCAATAGACAGATCGGGCTCAAATTTTGTGGAATATTCCACGGGATCGGAACGTACGTGAGTGGAACCGAAGTATACTGCTAGTCTCGAATAATACACAAGAATTATAAAACACTTTGCAAGTTTAACACATTCATCTATTAAATTCACAACTGTAAAAAAGTCCAAAAGACATAATTTATACATACATAACCTAGATTACATTTCAGACACTATTTTTAGGCTACAATAAAACAGTGTCCCCGCAATAACTAACATCAAATTGGCACAAGTGACAAAACCCAACATATTCATCATATTTCAACGATGATATACGGTGTATTAGGTAACGCACTTTACGTCGAAATTGAAACCATGTTGTAGTGTCAGGTGAACTGGAGAAGATTCAAAATAAATTGCGAGTCTTCAATTGACATATAGGCACACCTTTCTAAAATACAATGTGATACTCCATTCAGAGCATTGTTGGTTTGGCACCTACATATTTACATTAAGTAAGTTTAAATTTATAAACAACTATATTAAGAGAGAACCGACGGCATATCACTTTTAATATTCCTAAAGTGGTCTTCTATGAACTGTCGAAAATTGGGATCAAAATTCAACTACTAATTGCTGAAGCAGACTTGCGTAAAAATTTAACTCCAGTTTTCGCATATACAGTGTTTTTTGAGAAAACTTTCTATTTCTGAAGTAGTCTTCTACGAAATGTACAAGTTGTGGCCAAAACTTAATTAGACACTTTATAAGTTATTACTTTTTTGACGCTGTTGCAATAAATCAACGTCTCAAACAATTTTATAATGTTTTTATTTATATTTTGCTATTACCTAACATGTAATAGCAAAAAATAAATAAAAAGATTCTAAGTTTTTATTGAAGTTTAAGTTACTGAAAATATAAATATTAAACTGGATAAAATTTCAAATCAAGAAATTATATTATTTCTAACAAATCTTCTCCTCGCTACGCATCCTTGGTAACAACGCAACCTAAACCCAGGTTTAAAAACTAACTTATCCCGGCGCAAGTGGGACTAAGAATCTAATCAATTAATCAATTAGCTAAATAAGTATGACGAAACTGGACCCAGTCATAAAAGATAATAAGTTTATGTCACTCGTCTGATTACATGAACCGGTCCATTAAAGTTGATTTACTCATCAAATCAGTCAGTGAACTCGACGACGTCGAGAGACGAAATCTGCAAATCAATAAAATGTAGACTGGTTTTATAGCAGTGATCGAAATTCAATGATATCGCAACATTTATTGCTCATTCACAACTAGATTAGTTTTCTGATTATTTTTATCAATTTAATGAAATTAAATTAATTCGATAGGATTTTAAACATAATAATATCTTTTTCGAAAACGAAATCTAAAAACAAGTAAATTTAAATTAAGAAAGTCTATAAATCTAAAGCGGAAAAGGAAAACTAACGTAAACCATAGTAATTAATTTGAATGATAGATAATTAAGTAAAATACATAAATAATTAAATTTCAAAAATTCTTTATATTATGCGAAAACTATTAGCACCTACCTATTAGTATTGTGGTCCTGCGGTTTTACTTTGGAAATTATTAATTTCATGGGAATTTCAAGTAACCCTTTCTTAATGAAGCTAATGATCACAAAGATCACACTCTTCAAATTTCAAGGTTATAGGAAGAGCATTTTAGACTGTGCGTTGTAAATATAAAAAAAATACACATGACAAATGAGCTTTTGACCACCATTAGGAGAGATGGTAAGTGATGCAACACGCCCATCTAGAAGAAGAGGCCAGTGGAACGAGATCCGACCCGCCTTCTATAATGGTTGCACCGGCTAACGTACCGGAAAATGGACGGATCCGCTTTGCATTATACTTTTCATAGGGAGCTGTGTTAATCTAGTGGTAAATACCCCGGCTTTTATTCCGAAGGTTGTGGTTTTGAATCGCGGCCGCTTACTGTCTTTTTCTTTAAGAAATAAACATGTGCGCTATTAACATCGCTCTCACGGTGAAGGAAAACATCGTGAGGAAATCCACGGCTTAAAGTCAGACACAAATGCCCAGTTATGGGGCTAATTGCGGAAACACACAGTTAAATCTAAATCTATACGTTTCATGTAGAGACATAAAGTGTATGGATACAGAAAGAGGCATGCATAATAGACGTGGGAGAAAAAGAAGTCATACATCCACCGGATATTGCAATGGGAAATCAAATCCCGACATAAAAACATGTAACCTGCAAGCTTTCCGGGTCGAGTAGATAAACATAACCAGTTGGTAGCCGTTTCCTGTGGAGCTTGGAGCTTTAGACGAGTTGTACGTATCGAGTCAACACGACGATTATGTTAAAAGTTTCAACAGATAGTTACAACATCTTGTTTCTTTTGATTTGCTTACACACACAAATAAAAACAAAAGATTTAAAGAACATTATTCCCCGGTCTAGAAGTAATTTAAATATGAGTACAAATCGTGTAAGTTTAAAAAGATTGTAACAATTTTGCGTCAAGAGTATGTAATTATAATACAAATAGTCTACCTAAGTTTAAAAAAATTAAAAAATTTCATGAAGTAAAAATAATATGATGAAGTCCTTATGACAATCATTTATTTTTTTTAAATCTTAAAATCTTTTGAATAAAGAAAGGTACAAAATTAGACCGAAATGCAAATGAATATTGTGCAAAACAGGAGTCGGTCAAAAAACTTTCAAATCCCTAGAGATAGAGATATCAGATCAGATAGATAGATAAAATGTAACACCACCGAATGAAAAACGTCACTATAATATTTAAAAAGATAATAAATCTAAATTTAGAAGATCATAATTTTAAGGCCTTTAAATTTGTTTGGGTTCGAACATGGTTCGAACTTATTCGACAGATATATTTTATCTGTGGAATGAAAAATCGGCTCTTATAATAATAATTGAACACGGAGCAAATAACAAAGTTGGCATAAAAAGTCGGAAAATTACACAAGATTCTGAGGTGGCATATGTAATATAATTAAAATGATTATCCTACCAATACGCTTCTTACTTTCTATTCTTAAACGTCTTAGAAACATTTTACAAAGAGATAATGCCTCATCAAATATTCTCTGTATAAAATATTACTAGTAGAATACCTTGAGTAATACAAATAAGAATTATAATAAAAAACAAAAAAGACATTCTAACAAACAAAGTCATCTACTTAAAAGCAACCGAGTAACAGGAACAAATATTTGTTTAAGCAAATGAAGTTACAGGAAACATCAATTTGGTAGAATTTAGTAGCATTTAGATATTAAGTAGTTGTAATATTATCTCTGTTTGACTGGTTCCTGGACTGGTGTGAATAATGATAATAACAAATAGTAAGAGTTTTTTTTTCGAAGGATTTCCGTTTATGAAAGTAAACAAAATGAATGATTTAGTATGGCAGCAAACAAAAGTTTATTGTTACATAAGACAATGACGTTTTAAAAACTAGCGTAACAATTTGACACCTATCTAATTTCTAATTCCAATATGTAACCATAGAAAAGACATAAGTAAATTACGTCTTCGCACATTACACACGATATAAGCAAATAATGTAGGTACCTTAGCTTTCTACCATACGTCTCTAGGTTGCAATTATATCCAGTTATAATTAGCCGTTACAAGGCATACCAATTAATAGAAGTTTTTGCTAGGAATAAAGGTGTATTTTGTTTCAGATTTTCCCATGGTTTTCACTTAACGAAAGTGATGGTTCGATCGATTTGTAGAGTAGAGAAGAAGCGAGGCGAGTTTATTGAATACCTACATCTGAATATTAATACTTCACCAATGACTAGAGCCGTCTTGGTGGACCGACGACATTATAGCGGTCGCGGGGAGTCGTGAGATGGAGGTAGCTTGGTATCGCTATGTGGCGTCGTATGAGGATGGCCTAATGTTCAGCAGTGAACAGCAGAAGTGTTTTTAAATTTAACTTTTATTACCAGGACGATTTAGGTCCTGCAATAAGAGAACGTGGTAACCCCAAATGAATGGTGGAATGATTTGTCAGTTTTGACGTCAGTAACACATTAGGTGTTATAAATTAACCAAGAAATTGTGTCTGAAACTTGTAAACTTGCAAGTGTGTTTTCAGATGATTACAAAGCACAATGAATAGGATGATAGAAAGGTAATGAACACAGTTGGCATCACATCTGAGAACCCAACCACACTCTACATGGTTTTAAAGCAAAATGAAGAGAAATTGTAGAAATATTTTAGGCAAATAAGTATTAAAATCTAAGAAAGAAAGATGTGATATCAATGAATTTTCGTATTTCGCTATAACGCCATGAATATTACATTATTTTACAATGACCAAATTTAAGTGAAAATAGCCGTGAGAAAACTGCGACAACACCGACCGATAAGCTATTCATTGGATATGCACAACGAACGGTAGCCATTCACGATCAATTCTTAGGATGCGAACACTTTTATTAAGTGCTCCCGCAGATAACAGAATTTACATTCGCAGATTAAGCCTACCGCAGACAACAAAAGTCGATGTATACTGTACCTAGTATTATAATTTATGTTACAACTTTTAAAATGCTAGAATTTATCTCCTTACTTATAAAATAATATTTACACAAGACTAAGTTATGTGACGTTTGTCTCAGTCGCGATTTTTGTAAACCATAAGTGTGCATCTACTGCAGAATCTACAGTACTTGACGACCTCTGTGGCGCGTCGGGCGAACGCTTGGCTGCAATGCAGAAGGTTGCGGGTTCGATTTCCGTTCTTGTCTGGGTGTATTTCTATGTATAATATGTATGTATTTACAAAAGAAAAGTAAATATAAGTAGTATATCCGTTGTCTAGTCACCGTAACACAAGCTTAGCAGCTTACCATGGGGTTAGATGGCGCTGTGTGCTGGTCTCAAAAATTTATAAATTTATTTATTTATTATTTTGGTAGGTACACAGATAAAAACTGGATACCTCAATTATCAGCAAATTTTGAACTCGATATTCTCATTGGATCAGGACTTATGCGCAGGAAATCATGGGTCTCAACTAATGTGGTATTGGTAAGCAATTGATCGATTCGCTTCAGCGAAGAATTTATCTATTACAGTCAAGTCTGCTACTCGTAAGTGTATGTATGGGTACCTACACTTAGGATGTGAACAGATTAATAATGCGATCGCGATTCCCACACGTACTATTTAGAAAACGTAGAAAGTTTTTGTTCGTTTCAGTTTTTAGATAAAAATGCGAGTAATCGAACTGTCGATGTATTGGTACGCGGTAGTAATAAGAATTTGAAGACTTACTACCAGACGTAAGGGTCTTAAAAATTCCCGTAGGTGCTCCAGCTTTTTTAATAACATACATACTTATATTTTTGTTATTTATATCAGCACATTGCCGCATATTTAGAACTTTAGTAGAGCTGAAGGAATCATCTATATTTTTTTTTTACAAAAAAAGAGAATCGAATCATTTTCAAGGATTTTTATCGTCAAGATAAGATGACGTATTATAGTACTTTAAGCCGCTATTTTAACTCTTGTTACCTACACAATTGTTCCAACTTTTCAAATATAATTTTGATTTTCATAATTCATAGAAACCTCACAATACCTCGATGCCTATTACGGCTAACTAAAACAAGAATGTGTTCAATATTCACTGGCGTCGTCTCACGCACTCGCGTGTGCGCATCCAGCATGCATAATAAACACAACATTCATGATATTTTGCTTCTTCAAATACGCGCAATTTACATACTGAATACATAGAAATTAGTTCTTCCTTTAACTAACGGGATATTTCAAAGTATTTAGGACAAAGGGCTTTCAGAACTCTTAGTGTAAGTTTTTTCTTAAAAAAAACGCGAATGTGATGGTTAAGTTAACGAGTATTTTGTATGGAAACTCAAAAAGGGGGCGCTTTTTGAGTTTCCATCAAAGCGGACAAGCATCATTAGCGGACGATATCGAAGTTACAAGTTTCCATACAAAATACGCGTTAACTTAACCATCTCGTTCGCGTTTTTTTTTACGAAAATCTCACAATAAGCGGACAGTAATCTCTGTCTGTGTCCGCTAACTCATAAATTTTTTAAACTTACACGACTTGATCACATTTTTGAGGACAATTAAAAACACTTAAGAGCTATTTAACTAAAAAAAACCTACACTAATGTTGAATTTAGAGGCTACTCAATTATTTAAGTAGATGCTAAATTTAGCGTAACGTTTCATTATTCGGCCGTTAGAGACACTTTTCCGCAAACTCTATTCGTACTTACACATTGGGTGCAAATGTAAAACCGCGATGGAAACAGCTATACCAAGAATGGAAAATTGTTTTATAAAATTAAAACAAGTTTCTAACACAGATTTTTTTCGAACAAGATAATAAATTCCCTAACGACCGTGCAGATAACAACATCTGTATGTACAAGAGTTTAGGTACGATCAAAACATCTTTAAGAAGTTTACAACCAAGAACCCTAATGAATAACCTTTGGATAAAGATACTCTGTACAAAAATACGATAACTGTCCAGTATATTTTTTATTTGATCGCTTTTGAGCACAACAAAAAACCTTAAGAAAGTAAGATATGATTCGCAAGAATCATTAAATCTTAAGAGGTATTTGTGTTCACTAAAATGTACGATTGGAAGCAATCATGCGATTGATAGCCGTATTTATAGACCGGCCTAAGTAATTACTTGTCTTGGCTATCTTTCGAGTATTTGTTGACGTTGAAAATTAACTTACAATTTAAACAATTAGGTTACAACTAATAAGTAAAGTTTTACTTAGACGGAAGGGCGGTATTGGTTTAGTGGTAAATACCGCCTTTTATTCTGGGGGTCGTTCAAATTCATCAATTTAGAAATTAGTGGGATAACAATCACTAGATTCGGCTATAAATACGGGTGTAAATGTGTGCGAATTGGCTACGATTGTGACGAATTTTGTGAAATGCATTCTTAAAATTTTTCACTTACTAAAATTTTATTATTTATAAACGCGAGTCAAGATCATGAGAAAAATGATTTGTTTATATATCTTACTAATATTGTAGACGCGAAAGTTTGTATGTATGTAACTTTGTTTCACGCTCTTTCACGCAAAAACTACTGAACCGATTGCGATGAAACTTGGAATATAGGTAGCTGGATACCAGAATTTCACATATGCTACTTTTTAAACCGATATTTCCGCAGGACCCGGATTTACGCGGGTGAAACAGCGGAGAGCAGCTAGTACTTTAATAATTACTTAACTACCCGTACCTATATATAGTCTTAGGCCTGGATTTTTCATTTCACGGATAAAATATATCTGTCGAATAAGTTCGAACCCAATCAAATTTAAAACGTTCAGTTCGATAATTCTGTGTGTGTGTAGTGTACAGCCTTCAAATGTTGATCTTCTAAATGTAGATTTATTTTATTTTTAAATATCATAATGACGTTTTTCATTTGGTGGTGTGGTGTTGCATTTTATTTGTCAAATATCTAGAGATTTAAATAACAGCCCTTAATCGCGAGATTTTATTTTCCTTAGCGATTAGGAAGCTATCTTCTTATTCCCAAGACATCACGTAATGTTACCTCTGGATAAGCCCGTGCATTAACCGGGCAAGAGGTCAAAACCCTCTTAAATTCTTTCCGTCCAAACAATCTGAAGACTTCCCGTCAATTCCACGCAATGTTAGCTCGACAAAGAATGTGTAACGCGACTGTCCTGTTTACTTCCAACTGTTGTTACGCTTCTAATGAGCATGTGCGTTTGAATAGCTGGCATTTTAGAGAACAAGTAGCTGTAGAGTGTGGATGGCTTTTCAAATCCGGGAGGGTGCGAGTGGGACTCGCGCACGAAGGGTTCCGTATACCATTATCTATCTAACATATTTCGCCGTTCTTAATATAGAGCAAAAAAACGGCAAAATCACGTTTGTTGTATGGTGGCCGCTCTTAAATATTTGTTTAATTTTGTGTTTGTTGTTTAGCGGCAACAGAAATACATTAAAATTATGATAATTTCAACTATCTATCAATCACGACTGTCATCAGGGTGTATCTCATGAGTCATGAGATACACCCTGATGGACAGACAGCGAAGTATCAGTAAAGCCGTGTTTTCACTACGAAAATAGTGTCGCGAAAGTTAAAGTCAACTTCACAAAAAAGTTGCTCAACATTAGTAGGTATTATTAAAAATCGCTGGTGCTTTTTGTTTTGCAAAGATGATTATAACTTTCGCGATACTAGTTCCGTAACGAAAACACGGCTTAATAGGGCCCGTTTTTACCATTTGGGTACGGGACCCTAAAACATTTGGTTCTCAAAGCTATGTGTATCTACAGTATGGTGCATCTATGGTGCATCTACAGTATGGTGCATCTACAGTATGGTGCATCTACAGTATGGTGCATCTATAGTATGGTGCATCTACAGTATGGTGCATCTATGGTGCATCTACAGTACATACATTAAACTGTATGCACCTAGGTATATACCTCTTTTTATTGTTTTTTTTTTTTTTTTTTTTTTTATTGATAAAAAACACTTACAAAACGTCTTATTTAACTAATAAGGTACTATGAAACCAATCTATGAGGTTTGTGCTAGTACCTGACACTCTGATACTGCGGGTATTTTCAATCATTATCTTTCTAAAATGCGACATAAAGTTGTGGAGTTGAAATTAAAAAAAACAAGAAGTTTTGCTTCGTTGCTTTTATTATTTTCAGCATTTTCAGCTTCACTAAGTACTCAATATTTGGTAACTAATTTTTGGTCTTGCCTTTGATTAAAAAAAACTGAAATGTCTATTTCTCAAAATGCCTACAATTTTTTTCTCAAAAGAGTATTTTGGCCAAATGCATAGGATCATCAAGACTACAAACCCACACATGTTAAAATTAATTTTAATCAATTTCAACTAATACCATTACATAATATTATGAGATTTGTTGACATCTTGATGATTCAATAAAATCTAATTAATTACAGCCGGATATAAATATCGTATAAAAGTGATTTACATTACAAATTAGGATATTTAATTAAGCTGTTAGCTATAATTAACTGCGTCCGATTACGACATGGTTTCTGAACTAATAAATTTGTTGTGGTCAGTTTTAGCATAACGACGTTGATTGATATTAAATAATTAATTAGTTTTTTTTGGAACAATAACCTTCTTGACCCAGTATCCCAGTATTGGCAGTTGACGTAGCTATGACCGGAATTTGGCGTAAAAAAGCGTTCCACATACAAAATTTCTAGTTTCCCTAAGTAGCGGCCTTTTTTCAACTCTGAATAAGGGATGATTTATACTAGACCGTCACCCGGCCGTGTCGGGTCCGAGCTTCGTTGTCTGTTGCTCGGCCGCCACTCGGTTGCAACAGACCGATCGACTGCTCGCCGAGCAATGGACAACGAAGCTCGGACCCGGCACGGCCGGGTGACGGTCTAGTATAATAATAAAGGAAGAGAGGACAAAAAGTCTATACTTGGAAGTAAATTAAAAAAAAACAATACCAAAAAGTATTTTTGATTTCATAAATTATGTGGTTATTGTTATTAAAGCAAATTGATCCTATAAGGGTTCCGTTTTGAGGGTTTCGTAGTGACAAGAAACCCTTATAGGAACTTCATGTCCGTTCCGCGCCATAGCTCAGATACGCTTAGTACTAAGAAACTCTAATTTTGCACGAGTACAACTAAAACGTGTGTGTATTATTTTTGGAAACTTGAAACCCTACATTGCGCGTGGCACGACAAGGCTTGCCCAATTTTATTCCTTTTGAGATAAGGCACTCGTAGTAGGACTTTACGCAAACTATCACGTCTGCGTTAATGCGAAACATATCTATGGAAACGTTAAGTGTGGTACGTTTGCGCGGCACTTTTCTACACGAAAAAAAAATGCTGAAATGAAAAACGGTTAAACGCTTAATACTTAAATGCTTTTCAAAAGAAAAATAAACATTAGTAGAATATCCGTTGTCTAGTCACGTTACGGTGACTAGACAACGGATATACTAGGTACTTATATTTATTACTTACAAGCTTAGCAGGTTACCTACAATGGGGCTAGATGGCGCTGTGTGTTGGTCACAGAATTTATTTATTTTATTTATACTACCTCCATACAATTTTAGCGTTTACGCAAAAGTGATAGTAACGTTGGCTATACAAAAAAACACACTAGGCCTTCTGACAACTTGGAGTCACTGTAACAACCCTACTAATATTATAAACGCGAAAGTTAGTTAGTATGTGACTTTGTTACTCTTTCACGCAAAAACTACTTAGCCGATTGTGATCAAACTTACTACTCCAATAGGCTACTTTTTATGCCGATAACGGGACTTACGCGGGTGACACCGCGGGGTGGAGCTAGTATATCATAGATCTACCGTTTCGAAAGCGTCTAGCAATTCAAGCTGACAAGCAATGATGATAATGTCACCTGTAATATAAGATAAGTGAAAGATAGATGCAACGAAATCGGTATGGAGTAGATAACTATTGGTCACGGTTTTTACTTAGATTCACTTCCTGAGAGGCGAGAGGCGGGCCCTTTATCGTGGGAATGTTACTGCTTCCTGTACCATAGCTTTCTTTGTATTTATTAGAATTGAAAGAAGAAATAACTACTGTTTTTATGAGTGATAGGGAAAAGTTTGGCAAGTGCTAATAAATCTATACTAATATTATAAATACCAAAGTAACTCTCGTATCGTAACCAAAGACACCAAGGTCTATGACGTTTCACGCCTAAGCCGCAGGACCGATTTTGGTGCTTTTTGGTTTAAAAATAGTTAAGGAACTTGAAGAAGAATATAGGCTTCTTTTGATTCCGGTATTCCCGTCGGGGTTAATGCGGGCTTTTAAGAAACATTCGAGTTTATATGCAGCTAGCTTAAAAAATGAACATAAAACAATAAAATAGCAAGTTGTAAAAGAGCGCCATCTGTCTTCTATAATTCAAACTGACTTGACTGAATTGCCTTAGACGCAATTTATTACACGGCTAGCAAAGTTAAATCACAGCTCGATGTGATATGACTCATAAAAATTCCGCAGTGTGCCGAGAGATGGAGCTTATTTAAATCGACTTTACAAAATCTATTAAAATATTATTTTGATGGAAATGAAAAACCTTATTTTGATTTCTCTATGAACACATACAAATGTATTTTTAAAATCGACACACAAAACTACAAGAACCGTGTGCAAAACGGTTTTTCGCAAAAGGAAATTATGCTAAAATGGGTATTTTCTATAAAAAAAATACAAATCGTTTTAGGGAGTAATAAATGCACTAAATAAAAAAATAAAGAGTATCTAAATGTGTAGTTCCGACACCTACGTTAAAAAACTACTTTCGCTGATTCGAAAGAGGAGTTAGAGTATCAAATTTTATGGCACCTACTCCTTAACGTTAATCAGTTTCTAATGCAACAGGGTAATATTTAGACGACAATAATTATGGGTAGAAAGCGTAAATGTGTTGATATCTTTATACCAACAGGAATACCTGTTTGGAGGAGATATTATTGGTTAATAAGGAAATCTTCGAGAAATTTCACAAACACAAACTAGTTATTTTTAGCAGAAACTAGCCTTTAATTATTGATTTAGTCGTTTCTGCTACTTTTACCACAATGGTAAATGACAATCTCTTTAAATGTCATTTGGCTATATTTTTTTTTTAAATTATCACTTCTTGAAATAAACATATTACTAATTTTGCAACGTCCTTTAATAGTTATTTAGTATTATTTAGATTAACTCGGGAATCTGCCAAACCAGCGTGAAGCTCAACTTTTAAACCTCTATCACATAGCACCAAATGACGAGATAGAACAAAAATAACAATCATAGCAACATTTAACATTACCAATGATCAATCAATGCCATCAAAACGCAAGCAAAAGGGCCATAGATTTTCTTTCGAAAGTCTTCGGTTATCTAACGTCTAGAAAGCAGACATTGTTGCAGATTGAGACAGATTGCGTCCACTATCTGATTCAAGGGATGACAGAACTTAGATGGTGATTAAACTGAGAGGCTGGTTAGTAAAATTTCGGACTAGTCTTATATGTAGGTCATTGCAGCCACTGAACAGGCACCGTCCTGGACTTGCTATATTCTAAGAACACGAACGCGATGGGCGTTAATAAGCCGCAGATGAAGCTTTGAAGACAAAGTAATGATTGAGGCACATAAACTCAATCCTGGCAATCACCATCGAATGTAATTTTTCAATACTAATGCAGATTTATTTTCCTGCAGTTTTCAATTTGCCTTAAAAATATATACAGTAAAAATTCTGGCAATATCCCCTTTAAATAAGCTCTCAAAATAATACCATCCATTTAATGTATTGAATACCGTTTTTCTTCTCTATTTCTCCAAAAATGAGACTAAGTGGAGATTGCCAAGTTTGATTTTATATGCCACGATTTTTTCATAAAATACTTGTCACTACTCTAACACATAGGCGAGGAGATTTTAAACAGATTCATAGAAACCTGTTCAACGAGGGATCGCAGGGAAAAGCGTTGGGTGTGGGAAGAAAGCTATTGATTTACCGTCCCATTGAAATTGTGTGTGGATAGCTTACAGCCTCGCACTGCACGTGATTTATGGAGTGTCGAGTGTCAGATTTTAATTTATTGACGTAGCCGGGCAGATTGGCGTTCTGCGAATTGTACATTTTGCAAGTGTATTGTAGACATTTTGTGAAAATTAATTTATGTAAATAATAATTGAATTGTTTTATTCAGTATTAACTTAAAATCAGAAGTAGTCTATACATGAGATGTTTGTAGTTACTTCAACAATTTTGTGTCAATTATTTTTTTAATATTTCTGTAATCACTTATCAAGTAACTAAATCTACAGAAAATATAGTTTTTAGAAACATATAAAACCAATAATAAAAACCTTTTTTATCAAAAAGTTTTCAAATTAATGGTGAACTCGTCGATGTTCCAACAGATAGGCCGTTGCAGCCAGTATTTGAAAGAAAGAAAGTTTCGAACTACAACCTGTCGTCTTTCTACTCTTCGAGGTAAGCAATGAGCATACTATAAGTTGGAAAGCATCATAACATCTATAAACGTTTTGCTTAAAGTACCTACCTAAATTTAAAAAACCATAAATAAGCGTAAGTTTTATAACAAGTACCTACCATCATCCTCCGCTGCCTTCGAGCGACTGACACAGTCTGCCTATCCACTTGAGCATACAAATAGTGACTCAGAACGAAAGGCATACGGCATGGTTGACTTCGCTATGTACAGCGTGTTTCAATAACCACGAAAATTGGTATAACCCGAACATTTTAAAATGGTCTCTCAATTTTATGAAAACATAAAGAAATTTGGCCTTTCTTAAAGCAGGACGTCTTTATGATCTGTTAAATATTTAAATTTATAGAAAGTTTTACTCTAAACTTCTTTCTTAAATTTTAACCTTAAATTAATATTTATTCATTGATTCAAATGAAGTAACGGATTTCATTTATTAATAGGCACAAACTCTGTCTACAAATTCTGTAAACAAGCGTAAAGAATGGTAATCACGTCGTAATAATAAAT
This sequence comes from Idaea dimidiata, assembly GCA_949358125.1. Lineage (NCBI taxonomy): Eukaryota > Metazoa > Arthropoda > Insecta > Lepidoptera > Geometridae > Idaea > Idaea dimidiata. The sequence continues at coordinate 15,411,716 of OX442335.1, read as the reverse complement.
TCTACATACACATCTAGGTGGAGCTTTCGACGTTGCTTCGCCGCCTGCCAACGACCACCCACGCAAGGAACATGGCGGCCGCGAGGTAGTGGACCCACTCCGGCACGGTGAAGTCCACTGCCGCGGTCGTACATCTGTATACGGTCGAGTTATATTATAGTCTAGATCTCGAGTGGTTTTAAAAGTAAGTAAATTGAATGTGGTATGATTTTGTGTGTAGTAGAAAATAAATAGAGTAACTTTACTTACCGAACAGGATCTTGAAGTCAACGTTAGTAATAATAGAAATATGCTTGTGAAGCGAAAATGTGTTCAAATTTTCATTTTTATTTATGTAACATCCAAATTTCGTTTTCTAATAGAGTTCGGTTGAACGGGCGATTATGAGGTTGGTACTTATATTTCATCTCAAATAACGACGTTGTCAAAAATTTAAGTAAATTGTTTTTAATATTCTTGAGTATAATTCCTGCGCTGTAATGTTCTACAATGCTACTACGGTATTCACAACTATCATAATCAATACATACATACATTCTTAATTCAGTCGCATTATACTGACTTTCCTAACAAATCGAACACTCTGTACGCAACAACGGTAGCCCCACTACTATACTACCAATGCAAGTTGTTACGTCAGACCGTTTCCGTAAACATAACGGCGTGATTCAATGCGTGTAGTGTGTTGTGTACACACGGACACATTTCATAGTTTTGACACATGCGCTTTTATGACCAGCAATTTTACTGTCATTATTGTGAGAGATACTTTGTTGATTAGATTAGTTTTAAAGTACCTGTTGATGGATTGATTGGATAATGATTGATTATATTTTAAATAGGTATCACCTTATTAATGACTTTTTAATAATCTTTCTGGAGTTGACATATGTTTTGTTTTAGGATGAATTATGGTAGGCCGATCGATCGGCATTCGAGCTGAGGTGGGGACGAGCTTTTTGTATGAAGAAAGCTAGAACGCAGCTTGTCTAGTCTAGAGCATAATTCATCCTTATCGATGTCGTCTGTTAGCGATTGGTGTTTTAGAACTAAGTAAGAATAATAGGTGTTTTTGATATATTTTAAAGTATTTCCTCCACTTAAGTCCTGTCGGGTGCGAAATTTTTGGAAAGCATTTTTTTAAGTAGGCTCAAAAACATTTATTTATAAATAAGAATAACGTGTTTTTGAAGATTAATACAGGAACTTCTTAATTAATTTGCCAGTTAAATTATTTATTCGCCAAAAAGATCATTTGAATGATTTTGGCAGCAAGGGAACGTTATTTTTGTCGATATTAAAGACACTTATTGTTTAGCAAATAACAAATAAATGTTTAAAAAAACCTTAGTTGAAAAAAAAAACCGATTCATACCTAATCTTAATTTAAAAAAATGGCTACGATTAAATAATTTGGATATCCCGACCGCTCTATTGCCAAAACTGTCTAGAATTTAGAGACTATACAATGGCTAGTGTAATAAATAAGGCTTGTCTGTGCGCACCCGCTGCCATTAAAGAAGATAGATCGGTACATGTTCCGCTACCTTCACTGAACAGGTGGGTTATTCTCCTTATCGTCTAGGCAAGCGAGTTAGATATAGACCAAACAATCGCGTGCCATCTGGTGAGTTAGTGATCAAATGCTGAACTATCATAATTACAATCGCAGTTTTACCTAGCTAAAGTTCAAAAAGTTAGTTTTTAACTGTGTGTTGCCGCAATTAGCCCTATATAGTAGGGCCTTTGTGCGTGACTTTAAGCCGTAGGTTTCCTCAAGATGTATTCCTTCACCGTAAGAGCGATGTTAATAGCGCACATAACTCTTTGTTAAAGAAAAAGACACTGGTGCGCTGCCGGGATTCGAAACCACGACATTTGGTATGAAAGTCAGGGTATCTACCACAAGACCAACACCGCTAACAGAGATAAAATTTTTTAACTAACACGGTTTGTACTTATTCGAGTATTTAAATTTATTTCCGGGTATTGTTAATTTTAAATTCTCTAACCTCGACTTTTAGACCTTTATTACAATAGCCCCGGTCTATTTATTCGTAATGTAAATAGCTAGCTATACAATGTATGATACTATCCTATACATACATACAGAAACATCTAGAATCAAAAGTAAACATTTATAGGCAATGGTAGGTACTGTTTCCTAGCGGAAATCGAATCTGTTACTTTTTGTTGACGCCCCATCACGCTGTAGGGATCGAGCCGAAAAACATTACCACGACATCATAAGAAATAATAAAGTAAGGGATTTTACATTACAAAACTAGTGCCATGCATTATAAAGTTAATTTCACAAAAACACTCTCGTGGAAGAACACATATTTCTTTTGTTAAAAAATACTATAATGTGCCTGCCACTAGATTCGTAATGTTTATCCCGTTTTAGTCCAGCAACGTTAAGTAAATAAACAGTTAAAGAGGTTTTTGGTCCCGGATCTCAGCACGTTTATCTGAATAAGAAATATTATCCTTCGAACAAGTATTAAACGTGACAGCAGTTTGAAATTTCCATTACTTTCCATCAGATTACAAAGTAAGATACGTACTGTACAATACGTACAAAGAAATAAACAAACAGCGTTGCGAATAAAAAGGATTTTATGAACGTCGCAAGATTCACTGATAGTCGTGGTAACTTGATAAATTGTTCACGATAACCTCTGTTGAGGTGAAAAGGAAATTTGTTGAAACGACACGTTTTTTTACAAAAAGAAAATAAACGTGATTTACGAACTAAAACAGAAAATCTTAAAATTTGAGTTCTACTTAAACAATTAAGCAGATCTCAAACATAAAACTCCCATTATGTACTAATTTTAAATTTAGACATTGTGGTTTGGCGTAAGGTCAGCCGTGGACAGATAAAGGATGAAATGATGATGATGATTTATTCTTTTAAATCGTTTTAGTTCGATTTTATGATTTTCTTTTTTGAATCTACAAGATGTAACGGGTAAGCCCTTTTAAGCCGAAAGGAGGTTGTTCTAGACGTCTAGGCGAACAACTTTTGTTCTATGACTTTTGGAAATTCGAAGTACTTTTCGAAAAATTGAAGTGTAAAGTTTACTTGAAAATCAGCTGTTTCTTAGAGTTCGAGGTCATTGACCTTATGTTGTCCTTTCATTTAGTTTGGTCTACTACAATCAAACCTTCAATTACCTTTATTTTCAAAAACAGCTGTTTTTTCAGTAAAACATAATCTCAAAATTTTCAAAAAAAAAGTTAGAATTTTAAAAAGTTGTAGAACAAAAGGTGTTCGCCTAGACGTCTAGAACAACCCCCTTTCGGATTAAAAGGGCTTGCCTGTTACATCTTGTATAGACGATGACCTCTACATATCTAAAATAAAAATAAAAGAATTGAGATAAAAAATAACCTCTACATAGTGCCATTGGCTTATCTGTTAAGGATCTGAAGTCGGGCAGCTAAACTACAAAATGGACGCAACCAGTAAAACTGCCCGACTTCAGATGACGAAACAGATAAGACGGTGGCGCTGTATTAGAGGTTTTATTTCTCATTTTTTTTAAAAGTAGCTTTTTATATTTTCAAATTATTATTTTTATTTTCACCGAAATTTTACAGAACCACCTCGGAAGTTCCACCTTACTATTAAGAAAATAACCATTTCAATCAGGTCATCTTTGAGTAATCGTTGAACATAAAAAAAACGCGACGAATTCAGAACCTCCTCCTTTTAGAAGTCTGTAAAAAAAACGTATTTCACCTTTAACAAAAGGTAAAGGTGAAATACAAATATAGTAAATCTAAAACAGTGTTTTTGTGTCGTGTGTTTTTATGCCAATAAATATTTAACGTAATTCCAAACAATATATTAAAACATAGATTTCAATGATCATGAAGATGATTATGTATATTTTATGTATTAATTTATTCATTTGTAGACTCTGAATTAACTTGTCACTGGTCAATTTATTCGGAATGACATTATCTACAGTTTAAGATCTATTGTTAGATCGAAGATAAATTGACCTACTTGTATTTATTCTACCAATCGTATTATATGCCTGTGTTCGGCCCAGAGACATGTTCGCTTCTAGAAGATTGAAGAAGAAGCTTTTCGTCTCGTAGGATCGTCTTCGCTTCTAGAAGATTGTGCACTTGTCAACTTATGAATTATCAATTTCAATCATGTTCTCTAAGGTTAAGGTAGTTTTTGCTTTGATATATCAAAACGGTCCTGTTAAACCAAGTTGGATTCAATCTGTCCTAATTTAACTAACCGACGAACACTAAAGTGAAACAAGGACAGACAGGTGTCTCTCTAACATCAAGCAGGACCATATTTTTAACGAAGTAAGCTTTCTAGTTACAAAGTAGTACTATTTCTATGGTTCGGCCAGATCTAGACAGCTGTTGTTGACAGGGCTTTAGATTTGATCAATTTGTTATAAGTGTAGGTTTCAATTTGTTGAGGTACTGTTGGTACCTCAACAAATTCTTCATTACTGAAATTATTCGGTTGATTAAATAGTTTAGATATCGTCATTAAGATAAATAAATACTTTAAGTTGAGATCAATGTGATATAATAAATAATAATGTCATCTAAGCATACGTAACACATACAGGTCACTATTGATGAGTGTTAACCAAACCATTCAAAACAAACAAATTCCTAAAACGGGACATCTGGTAACATTAATCCTCAAATAGGTAATTTAAGACAACAACAATAAGAAGTTAACAACACAGCAGTAGTACTAAATAATAGGTACTTATCTACCTACCATATAACACTGTGTAGGAGGTACTTTATACTGTGGTAATAAGGTAGCATTATTTGCAATAGAGATTGCAACAGCCGCCATATATCACGATGCTTCGAGTATAAAGCACGTTATACGTTAAGAAAATTCATTATAAAAATTGTTTTGCAAGAATCAACTGTGAGATACCTTACGAGGCACAGTTTCAAGACATATTGATGTACGATAGTAAGCAATACATTTTGATAAGTAGTATGTAGGGATGCATTTTTGTATTTGTCATTTAAATATCTTGACAAACACTCTTAAAAGTAAAGTATACCTACTCTGATCCATACAAACGTAGCAGACTGTTTCCTCCCTGGATAAAGTCATTAGTGAATATGTCAGAAATAAACATATTTCAACTAATTCGATTCGATTTTTTTAATTTTGTAATTTTACACGACAGCCAAAGGAAGTGTTATGTTTTTGCCGTGAGTGTAAAGTAACTTTAAAAATCGTTCGACGCATCTAGGAGAATTAAAAAATGGTAGATGCAGTCGGGTGGGACTCCTTTTAAAGGTAAAGTATAATAGCACCAAATAGTGTTTGAAGTCCCACCCGACTCCATCCACCATTTTAAAGCTCCTAGATGCGTCGAAAGATTTTTAAGGTTTCTTTACCTTTAGGTATTCCTAAGCTACGAGATCAGAGGAATAGCCAAATTAGACCGGCTTGACTATGACTGATTCACCCCAAGGCGAATGGTGGTTCATCTTGTTTTTTACTTTTCAGTTTCAACGACAGTCGGGGTTTTATTTTTTTAAATTTCGTATTTTTTCTAAATTTTGTTTGGACATTTGCAGTAGACTTTATGGCATAAACATATTTGCTCTAATGTCTTAACCCAGCGAGAAAACTGAAGACTACATACAAGATGAAACGGGCAAGTCCTTTTAATCCGAAAGGGGGTTGTTCTAGACGTCTAGGCAAACACCTTTTGTTCTACGACTTTTGAAAATTCGAACTTTTTTTTTGAAAATTTTGAGATTATTTTTCACTGAAAAAACAGCTGTTTTTTAAAATAAAGGTAATTGAAGGTTTGATTGTAGTAGACCAAACTAAATAAAAGGACAACATAAGGTCAATGCCCTCGAACTCTAAGAAACAGCTGATCTTCAAGTAAACTTTACACTTAAAATTTTCGAAAAGTACTTCGAATTTCCAAAAGTCATAGAACTAAAGTTGTTCGCCTAGATGTCTAAAACAACCCCCTTTCGGCTTAAAAGGGCTTGCCCGTTACATCTTGTATAATATGGAGAACAAGTACGTATCCTGTCCTCTATACGGACTATCAAAATATCATACATAACTGTTATAAAGCTGTAGGCATTGATTTTTCACCATTATAGGTGCGCTTATGAACACTTTTCCAAGTGATTTCTAGTCGACCTATCTTCATTATAATATCTATTTCCAAGTTAAAGCCCTATCCATAGTAGAAAGGAGTCGAAGAAGAAATGCAACCTTGCATTTTTTCTGGAAAAGGACTTTGACAAGTCATGTGTTAAATTTCCTACAACTTGACAAGACCAAGACTACAAGACCTTGCCTACAACTTTTTTGACTGGTCCCTGGGAAATAAATATGAATGAAGTACTAGGTAATAATTACCAAATACTAGGTAATCTGTGCGATGTCTGTTCACTGGTCTATTGATAATCAGCCAGAACAAACGACAGAGGTATATGGACAATTTTCTCGAAACGTTTCTAATGAAAAGTGGATGAGTTAAATGTCCGAATCCCGTTAACAAGCCTGCTAGTCTATACCGATGTCGACTCTCTACAAACAATTTCTATTTGCCTCCATTTCGTAGTTTTAAATTGGCATCCAACGACTTACCTACCTACTGTTTGTTTTGGTTCGATAGTTCGTTAAATATTTGAAATATCTTCATTTTGTATTATTTGTATAGTGCCAGACAGTTTATGAGTTTATAAGAACGAAATTTTTTGAAGCAGTTTGCGGTGTGGTTGGATTGGTGGAAATCGCATTGTAACACTTTGGGCCCGGTGGTCAAATGTACGACGACACGACACGAACCGAACAAGCAAACCTGCGTCAGTTCTGACTGAATTAATTGCTTTGCGGTTGCTGTTTTAGTATTGTTTCAGTCAATAATGGTACAAGGATGATTCTTATTAAAACGGGCCGTGTCTGGGTTGGGCCCCACCTCAGGGCTATTTTGAACTACGTATAAAGACTAGCTTTGTTTTGCATGTTGTCAGTGCCGCGTCCGGTCTTCATACAAAAGTAGCCCGGCCTGCCCGCAGATTATCTATCCAGTGGACGTCTGACAACAATGGAAAATAACAGGCACCTTGCAGTACATTTCTGCTTTGAGGTAATCACCGGTAATAAACACGTTACGTCAAAGCAGCAATGTACTGCATAGTGCCTGTTATTTTCCATTGTTGTCAGACGTCCATTTGATAGATAATCTGAGGGTTGGACTGACACACGGCATGTAAATTACGTCGGATGCGACAAAACTGAGGGTTATTTACCATCAGTTTCGGCCCGTATACTTATACTGTTGGTTAGAAGAAACTAAGTGGGACAAAATAAGCTATAGAAAACCTCACTAGTTACCTAATTCGGTATTATCTATTTAATTATGTGTGCGACACAATGTGCGTGTGTCTATTGTCCTGCACTAGAATAGAACAATCTAGATTCTCACATGTTTTTCTCATGTCTAGAGAAAATGTAAGAACTTTAGTTTCAAAGTCAGTTCTCATTGTATCAAGGCTTGTCGGCTTGTCTTGGTTTGTAAGTAACATATAGTAGAACCATAACCCAGTCCAGTGATGGCTGTTGTAATATATCAGGTCAAGTCAAGACTGGACTGCGTTTCAATTAGTGTCTGCATAAATCCAATAGCAAGCCAGAGAGCTGGACTGTTAGGACTTAGGATAGTGCCTAGATTTTGAGGGTTAAGTAAAATAATATAGTGTATGATAAATAATATATACACGAAGCGCTAAAAGTGTTAACATAGAAAACGCCCTAGGTGCGCCACCAGGGCGCTGTGAAGATAAAATGAATGGCGCCCCGGACTAACGAAATATATTAGCGTCGCGTTCGTGGGTGCGCATCCCTTATAGACTACAGGCCGGGGCAAAAATTGATGAGTCAAACGAACTACCAGAAGACCTATTTTGAAGAATAGAAGGATATTAAGTCATATGATTCAGGACTATGCCGTCACTTGTAAGCTGTCCAACTGAGTGCAGGTGAGAATTTAAAAGTACAACAGATAGAGGAAACACATTTTGGTCATATATTTTTGTAGGTCTTCTAGTAGTTCATGTGATCCATCAATTTTTGCATCGGGCCTGTAGTCTATTAGTCTATTACGCTATATGTTTTATCTTCATGACGCACTGGCTACGCGTCTGAAGCGCTCTATACATAATATAATATCATCCCTGACGGTGGCGGCGTAAAACCATAGTTTACCTAATAGTTGGTACGTCTAAACAGAAACGCTATTTAAAACTTGAGGTCTACTTAAATAAATAAACAGTTTCTAAATTCAAAATTAGTATGAAAATTTATGAGTGTTTAATTGTTTAGGTACCACTTAAAATTTAAGTAACCTTCCAGTATACGATCGAGCGGTGCTCTTAGTAAAATGCCGCTTCATGCCATGAAACTATGATTAGATTACTTAGATCTTGAATCAAGTGTGATGGATGTTTGAAAATCTAGGCAGAATAATAATGTTAACTTAGCCTAATTAATAATTCATGTTTATCACAGTATGACACGCAAATATTATGATGAGTTCGTGTTTTAGTTCTATTAGTGGAGTCTCAGAAATAATAGGTTATATCTTAAGAAAATAATAATTTTAAATTAAACGGTTTTAATCGTGTTGCTTTTATTTTTTTTACATTTTATCAATGCCCTACGTATCCAGACGGCCCTAGCCAAAATTCTTATCGAATAACGAAAACGCCAATCGACAGATTTTTTTTGTATTAAATTGACTGCTCGCGAAAAATCTAGCGTGACCTTATGTCAATTTCATACAAAAAAATCTGTCGATTGGCGTTTTCGTTATTCGATAAGAATTTTAGCCAGGGCCGCTGATCGCGAAAACAGTAGAAACATCTAAAGTAATATTACGTAAACAATCAGGTAGGTAGGTTTGAAATTGGTATATTACTATGAAAGGTTTTTCTTTCTTATTCAAAACCGTGCAGGGGTAGTTTTCTGCATCATAACAAACAACTTTTCTTCGACTTTTGGAGAATCGAACGTTTCTTTGCCGAATATTTTGTTTCTATAAAATAAATATACGCAATTCGTTGGTAGTTTTAATTCCAGATTTAGCTACACAAACAACAGATCAGATTTACTTTGTTTACTGCAAGTATTTAACATTGTCTTAAATTGGTTCAATTACAAGTAATTATTTAATTTTAAGAACATAAATAATGATCTTTCCTATAGAGTAGTACATTGTTACATTTACATGGTTCAACGATGTGTAAAAAACCAGGTCAAGAATACATCTAAATATGTTAATCACGATATTTATTTGCATGATATCTGTCTTTATTTGATTATTCGTATCTGAAGATCGCGACCACCGCACTGATCTCAACTTTATATACGAGCGAGACTGTTTATTCTATTCAATCACGTGTAGCCTCGGCATTAGATATGGTTACATACCCCATATATTTCCGTGGATTATTAAACATACGTTTTTATATCACACACAATCTGGTTATACTAAATAGTTTGTCTGCTACAAAAATCACTAAACGGTCTATTCAGAAATTCAAGGTATGATATAAATAGACTATTAGGTTCAGACACGGAGAAACAGTCTCGTAATCCAGGACGAAATCTATAATTAACTGTGCCGACCCCAAGTGAGGTTAAGTGGACCCCGGGCTCCCGAGAGGGAAGCAACCGGGAACATCGCTCAGATAAGAAGAGAAGGCTCAGACGAGCGAAACATCAACATGGATTATGTTTAAAACAACACTTCTATGTACTAGTAAATATTATCTCAATGAGACCACTCTTTTTATCCCAGCTGTTTGTAAGGCTCCTCCACAGAAAACAAAGTCAAAGGTGTAGCCCGATGTAGCAAACGAATCGTCTTTGTTAGACTTAGAGTTCCAATTCAAGATTTTTTATAAAACACCAAACGGCCGCACACTCGACGCCCCTAACTCTTTACAACAGTCGGTACCTACCTACCTTAAGCAAATAAAAAAAACGAGTTTTTTAGTAACCAGCATATATATTATCTAAATTCCTTAGAAAGTTTATTATAGATGATTATAATAAGTTTTATGGTAACAACTTCCATTCCGAGGTCAAAGTCTCGTCGAGACTATCTCGATCTCTAGAGTATAGTGTAAGTGGGTCTTGATTCGCATATTGATTAGGTAAACTAACCAGATATTAGATTTTATTTCCAAACTGGATTTCTAAGTACAAAAACTGTAAGGATTAGAAAGTTTTATTTTAAAATGAAGCTCGTTTTCTGGTTTTAATCGCTTTTTTATTATTATCATCACATTTGCAGTGCCGTTCCTACGTTTTTAAACTTTTACAGACTCCTTCTTCAGATACAGGCTTATTTTAATTACCAGTAGATTTTTTTTTCATATTTGAGTCACCTACCGAGGTTTTACTGGAAGACCAGCGTTGCGGCTGCTTTTGTTCTCGTTTTTACTTTTTTCCTTCCGTCTTAGGGCTGATTTATCAAATCCCTAGATAGAAATATCTGACAAATAAAATATAACACCACCGAATTAAAAACGTCACAATGATATTTAAAAAGAAAATAAATCTAATTTAGAAGATCAGAATTTTAAGGCTTTTAAATTTGGTTGGGTTGGAACTTATCCGACAAATAAAATATAACACCACCGAATTAAAAACGTCACAATGATATTTAAAAAGAAAATAAATCTAATTTAGAAGATCAGAATTTTAAGGCTTTTAAATTTGGTTGGGTTGGAACTTATTCGACAGATATCTTTTATCCGGGGTTAGGGGTGAAGTCGTCCCCCTCGAAACTGGGACAGGGGACCACTTGACCCCTTTCGAACTTGATAGTAGTAAACTAGGCCCAAAGGTAGTTTAGACATTGGGACGAGTCTAGCTGTCTATCACCACGCATGTCGCATGAACGTGATAGATAGATAGTTGAAATTTTCACAGATGATATACTTCTGTTGCCACTATAACAACAAATTACTATAAATGTGTTTCTTTGAAGGGTGAAATGTTTGACCAATACTTAGATGGTGATTGAACAGAAGTCTATTATGTAGCACGCTCACAAAGAAGATATACTTACTAGTCGATCAGGAAGTTACAGTTTTAAATTTTACAATTCGCGCTACCATGAACGTTTGTCGTTGCTTTGTCGTCCTTTTGTCGCTTAAAAAAATAAAGTAAGTTGGAAATAAAAAATACCCCGACTACTTTTAAAAACAACAAATAATTTAACATCTTTTTTGTTTAAGTTGTTTTTTAATTATTTGATATGTTTTTAATTTTATGTTTTCAGCTAAACGATAACGTGGTGACTTCGCGACGACTTAATGTGTTTATTGTACCTACTGTGTAAGTCGTGCGCCTGTCTGAATAAACGTGTTTTCTTTCATTCTTTCTTTCTTACTTATAAGACATTTTGGTAGGGCGGAATATTTCAGATTGTAAATATTCTGCAAAAGCAGGCCTTTAAAAAAACATCACGATGTAATGTTTTCCCACTACGGTGGATTTTAACTTTTATTGGCGAACTGAAATTAAATTGATACCATCTTTAATTAAAAACCTAACAAACCAATACAATCAAAAACGATCTAGCCATTATTATATTACATTCCACTTTCAAACATTAACACCCTTTCTTTTGCAGCTAAAGTGTACTTTGAGATGTTATAAGGAAATTGTATTAGTAAGCTAACGATCTGCCCTGTTTCTCACGAGGGTTTTGATATACTTACATAAAAACACATTATTTAAAAAAATGAAGAAAAATACACTTTTCTAGAAATATTTGAAAGGAAAAATTCATCTTCAAAAGTTCACTAGCAACGAGATTTGAACTAAGACGCGAGAGTGACTCGAGACTCGACGTACGCAGAGACGCGAGTTCAAATCTCTACGCGAGTGAATTTCTGAAGATGAATTTTTCTTTTAAATATTTCTAGTAAATATGCCTTGAGCAATAAAAACAAACTACGAAACAACTTTTCTATTTGTACTGTTTAGAGAAGTTTCAGACGTAAACTTCGATCATAAATTTATAGGTACAATACAATAGCCGGTTTAATGTCACATATTGAACACGCCAATTATTATCTATCATAATAACTATCGTAAATATTTATCATCCTCGATTATAGTCAATTGCAATTGCTATTTTAACATTTTAAAACACAAACATTTGAAGAGTTAAGGTTTTAATTATAAGACCATGAACACACTCTATTGTTTCGTAGATTTCCCCAAATTAAACCTACGCAATAAAACAATTTTACAAAATAAAAACAAACGCGATTTAGTTCGTTAAAGTCGAAGCCGAGTACCTAATGGCCTATTCTCGTATTAAAATCCAAAATATAATTTCAACATCGTTTCGGCATCAATGCAGACAATTTTTAATTTCAAATATAACGTAATTTGTCTTATTACATTTTTTTCACATTATATTGTTTTTTTGGAGTAATACCGTTTTTAATGAATAATCGATTAATGGACTGCGATTGCAGTTCAGTTCCAAGCTATAGTTCATTTCGAGTGTATTGTTTGCAATTGCAAAGACGTTATAATGAAAACGCAAGTAAATTTTTGGAAATGTGTTTTACGTAAAAAAAAAGTATTATTTTTAAACAATGTAATTTTTTTACAAATAGAGATCATAAGAAAGAGAAAATAAGTGAATTACATTCAAATTGATCCCACTATCTGTAGCCTGCAACTAATCTCATATCTGCAAGTCACTACAATAGCGAGCTTAAAGTTAATAGGATTTAATAAATATTTGTATCTGGTCTGGGTGTATTTCAATGTATAATATGTATGTATTTACAAAAAAAAAGTAAATATAAGTAGTATATCCGTTGTCTAGTCACCGTAACACAAGCTTAGCAAGTTACCATGGGGCTAGATGGCCCTGTGTGTTGGTCACAGAATTTGTTTATTTGTTTTTTATTTAAAGCAACCAAGTGCAAGTTCCGTACCTCGTTCATCTTTTCTGAGTTAGAGCCCTAATTAAAATATGTATTTTATTCTGTTTTTGCTTTTGAGTAAGTATCTGTTGTTATAGCGAAAACGGAAATACATTATCTGTGACAATTGAAATCGTTTAGCTAGGCTGACAGACAGACGAAGAGTGAAGCTTTCTGTCTATCACTAGTCTGTACAGACACTCGAAATGAATCTAAATATCTCAGTAAAAGGAGTAACATAGGTATTTCAATTTCCAGATACGCAACAAATATCTTCTGTCAATTCTGGTTTTAATTTCACGCTTTCAGCACTCAGAGTAATGTACTAATTAGTTTTAGTTAGCATATCGTACATTTTATAACCCATCGGCTACTTAAACATTTTGCAATAAACAAGATAAGTATCTTTGCAAGCTACGTTATAAACATAACACACTTCTAACTGAGTTTTATAGTCTTGTTAATTATATAGGCTTAATACTGATTATCAGATTTATCAGCCATTTTATTAGTATTCTAGCGTTAGTCTATCTAAATACTGTTTATAAAAAGGAGATGCACAAAATTCTGTACCTACCTAATTTGAGACAAATGAAAAAAAAAACGAAAATTAAGTATATTTTGGTATCTACACTACTTTTTGCAAAACCTAAACTTCTTCAAATTTTTATATTAGGTATGATGTAGATTTATAATCTCGGTTTTTATACACCTAATAGGGACTTTATAATAAATAATAATATTGAAATGAAATTTTGGACAATTCTACTACAGGAATAACCCCCATTCAACTGTAGATTTTCCAATCATGCCTGCAGTAAAGATCTCTGTTTCAGTCACTTTATACAATACGGGCCTACAATCTTTGATATCCATCACCATAACAGAATCCACAACAATCCTTTAAATAATCTAAATATATATAACTCAAAGGTGACTCTGACGACTGACGACTGACTGACGGCCATAGTGATCTATCAAAGCACAGTCCAAACCACTGGACGGATCGGGCTGAAATTTGGCATGCAGATAGATGTTATGACGTAGGCATCCGCTAAGAAAGGGTTTTGATAAATTTTACCCCTAAGGGGATAAAATAGGGGATGAAATAGGCTTAACGCCAGCGAAGCCGCGGGCAAAAGCTAGTACGAGTATAAGTCTGAAAGGTTGTGGTTAGCTACGTGTGTTTGTTACTCTTTCACGCAAAAACTACCGAACAGATATACCGAGCTTAAGAGACCTGAATTAACACAACGGCTTCTTCTTGTCACGATACAAGCCAACTATATTATTTTTGAACTCTCGACGTCTCGAGATATAAATCGTATCTCAAGTAGAGATCTATACTAAAATCACGTTCTATACAGGCCTACAAAGGCCTCTGCTGTCCATCACCATAACAGAATCCACAATAAACACTACTTAAACCAGAGGTGACCGTTCTGCGAGGCAGCCAAGACCTTTCGCCGCGTCACCTTCAGACGGAGGCCTTTGGTCTTGGCCCTTTAAAGCTGTTTACAATCAATTTACTTGCCTTCGTCGATGTTATTCGTAGGTTAATTATACTTATTTTCCTGTAAATGAGTAGTGTAATTAAATATTTATTATAATTTTGATTGCTTGATTCTTATTGTGTAATTTTATCTAACTTGAAAATTTTGGTTAATAAAAAAATACGTATTTTAACAGAATTCCGGGACGTTGTGTATTTTCGAAATAAAATTATTTTTAATGAAATAAAGCAGTTTAAACAAATATGAATATTTTAAATGAAAAGTAAAAATGATTTTTTTTTCAAAACATAAAAATATTAAATTAATAATGAAAAATATTTTGACGAAAACTGTAAAATGAGTTTAATTTAATAAAAGCCCACTCAAGTAGTCATCGATATAAAATTATAGGTTGTCTTGAAAATAAAAACCAAAGAACCAATCCTCAGTGGATATACGGCATTATACACAGCGCAATCTAGCCCCAAACTAAGCACTAGGCTCGTACTATGGGTACTAGACAACTGATAAACTACATATTATACTTTGTTTTTGTTTTTGCACAAATACTTGCACCCTGCGGGAATCGAACCCGGAACCTTCTGCATTGCAGTCGGGCATTCGCCGGACGCGCTACTGAGGCCGTATAATTTAGATCTAATTTATAATTTAAACTAAGTAGGTGTACCTAAGTATTTTTTGTATCTAGATGTTTAAGTGTTTCATTATTCAAATATACTCTCACTTTGCATGACTTAGATTTCTTAAATCATTGACCTTAACTTATAAAAAAGATTATTTTTTAATTGTTCACGAGCTCGTTTTCCGCAAATAGACCGCCTTAAATTGGGTCCTTTAGCGTGTAAATTTTTTTTAGATTTTTTAAATGTTATTAATCAAAAGTCAATGTAGAGGTCTCAATAAAAATATTGTTATATAATAGGTATCGAGCGGTGTTGGTCTAGTGGTAGATAAATCGCCTTTCATTTCAAAGGCAATGCGTTTGAATCCCAGCCGACCGTGCACCAATGTCTTTTTCTTGCGAATAATTCCTGTGCGTTATTAACATCGTTCTTACGGCGAAAGAAAATATCTTGAGGAACCCCACGGCTTAGTTACCTTCAGATGTATTGACCAGTTCCTCTGGGCATGGCTGATTAGGATGGAAGGGTGTTGCTGGGAAAACCGACTCCTCCTAACAATAGTCAAGTACTACCCAGCGCCATAAAATGCATGCTTTTATCAAAAGTTGCTTGCGCTGTATAAATCATCTAAAATTAGATGAAAAGGCCAATTATTATTATTAACTAATACAGTTTTATTTCTAAACCACGAGCTTGTTTGTTTGAGCCATTTTGAATCTAATAATAAAGTAGTTTGACGTTATAGTTTTAATTATTATACCTACACGACACGTGTAAAACATTTGATATAATATATTTTTGTTTTGCAAGTCCACGGATTGTAAATTTATTTGGTGAAAAATCCCAATGTTTCATCAACAATACTATATTATTTGACGAAAGCTCGGTTCGTTTAAAATCATGATTTAAACGCGATTAAACCCGAAAGTGTTTCAAAATTGAGGTTTCTGCTGAAACTCCTTATTGTTGATTTGGACGGGTTGCAAATTCAAATTCTGTCGGATACAGAATTTTGGAAAGCAAGTTATTTTTAAACTAATTTTCTAAGTGTGGGATACGCTAAATAAATTCTTGTTATATTTTTTTCCCTAATATTTTATTTAAAAAAAAACAGCTGTCTCTTGTTTATCGACGCTGCTGGGCACGATTTTATCTATGATTCTACACCCACTTATTTAAACTGTACATTTCTAACTGCTATTTTTTTTATTAAGTACAATAAATTATCTACCTACACGATTATTTTTTATTTAAAACTTTAGCCAAGATAAATCAAGCAATAATCTTAGAGTAGAATCTAGGCTAATGATTATGGTTGTACCGGGTTTGTGTACATTGAATACCGTAACTAAAACTAAAAAGTGACAAATTTTAATGTAAGTAAGATTGTATTTTAAACATAGAAATATTTTTAGCAAGGAAATATATTTCCAAAAAAAAAAAAAAAACTATGTTTAAAATGCCTTGAGCAATAAAAACAAAAATAAATATTAAGATTGTATTTATTTATTTAATGGTACACTGTTTAAAGATCGAGTTACTCAGTGAGCTATTCATTAGAAATAATGGGAGATCAACAAACGAACAAGACGGAACGTATAGATCATGTATCAATCGCCAACTTAAGTCTAGTTCATAATAAAGCTATTCATTTCATCATTGGATAAGGCCTACTTAAAATATGCTTTTAAAATTAAAGAAAGAAAAACAAACGTTTATTCAGATTACCACACAACAATACACAAGGTGGAGAGCAAATTGTGTGTCTAACTCTAACCTAAAGTTTTCCGATCTAAAGATCTGTAATTTTTTAATTATCGTGCTGTTAAATCAACAATCATAAAGACATTTTGTTTCTTACGACTTATAATGGTTACCATTTCATGTAGATGGGTATTCCAGATAATGAAAAAGTTGATGTGCTTGCCATTTAACTTCTAAAGTTTAATGCTTCCGTAGAAGAAAAAACTTGCTTAGAAGCCAACAGTTGCTATAATAAGATTTTCCATTGTGCTTTAATACTGTTACAACTGAGGTTACAAGTATGAATGTAGCCGAAGCCTTACATCTCTATAGACCGATCAGTACGCATCGGTATCGATCACTGTCACTATTTGGAAGTCTTTCGATTAATTAAACTTCCTTTCTTCCTAGATTGTAGTGTCTATAATTGGGCATTTGTACTTATTTATCTTTAGTTATGACTGTCCGTCGACTAAATGGCACTATTTGATATATTACATTACTTCTAGATACCTTCTCATTCATATGAATATTGTAAAGAGGAAAGTTTTATTGGTTTGTTTCTAACGACTGGTCTCCGAAACTACTGTACCGATTTCAAAATTTCTTTTACCAATTGAAAGCTACATTATTAATTATTAATATAGGCTGATTTTCATCTTGATGTTCCCATGGAGTCGGTAGTAACCGCGGGATGCTAAGCTAGTAATAAATATATTCATATTAGAGAGGATGTCGATTATATTGTAGATACCAATGGATTGGAAGCAAATGCAAAAGAGAAAAACTAATTTCAATCAAATCCGGTGTTTCAGGTATAATGCAGGTAACAACCTTGGCCCAAGAAATGTTAGACATGGACTAACAAACCTAGATGCTTAGCTCCAACGCACTATTAGAAAGCTAAAACATACACGAAAACAGACAAGATAATAACAAAATAAGTTTATTATTTAGAGTTCCGAGTTCCATTGCTGAAACGGGGTTGTTCTAGATAGATTGGCGATCAACTTTTGTTAGACGGCTTTGAAAAATCAAACTTTATTTTCAAAAAAATTGAGGTTAAGTTTCACTAAAAAAATACAGTTATTTTTGAAAACAAAGGCATTTAAATTTTTTATTGTAGTAGACCACACCAAACACAACTTAGGAGCAATGATCTCTAACGCTAAGAAACAGCTGATTTATAATTAAGCTTTAAACTATAAAAAAACATGAAAACATGACTTCGGATTTCCAAAAATAGTAGAATAAAAGTTGTATGCCTAGCTAGACCTCAAAAATAACCCTCTTTCGGCCTAAATGACCATTTTCGGAAAATCCTGTCCGTCTTATAAGCCTTAACCATTTTCAACAAAGTTCGAAGTAAATATATTATAATAACCACCAATTTATCTACGCAGACGGATGGTCTTAGAACTAACATTAACACAAGATACACTACACGACAGCGCCGCTGCCGGGTGTAAGTTTAACTTGGTAACGCACCAGGCATTAATTATGGTTCACCACAAACTCTCTCGAACCGCCCTCCTCGGTATGGTTTACGACAAAAGTGTAAAATTTTGTAGCACCTATCATTGACACGGGCGTAAAAGTGGAAACTGTCATTTACAGTAATATTTCAAAAGTTTTATGAGCTTTCTGTAAGAAAACTTTGTCACTAGTACATACAACATTCTTGGTAAAAACATAGGCGAAGCGATATACTCCACTTGGGCGCGAATCTTGAAGACTGATTTTATAACCGAAGTTGAACAACGAGATATAATTCTTATTTGCAATACGTTAAGCATTAATTTTCAGCTGCGTAAAAACTTTAGTCAGGATTTGAAACCATTCTTAATTTGAACCACCCCGTTAATAACACAACGCCATTACACACCCCGTATGGTACGTGAAGCCATTGAAATTACTAAGTATAGGAATTTCAACGGGGAAGATGGGTTTCAATTGTCGAAAGCCTGGAATCCGGTAGTCAAATTATGCAAACCCACGAAGGACACTACAAAAAGTTTGCGAACAGATACCGTGAGTGTGGTCTGTCGAATGCAGTCGACCGAGTAAATAATGAAGTTAGTGACAATAGTAGGGGACCGATAACCAGACATTCAACTCGTGTCAGAAAGCAGGTAGTCCGATATGGACGCCTCTAACTGTCATCACCTACCCGCATTCTCCAGTCTCATGAACAAGCTGGTTGAAATTGCTGGCGAAATATCGAGCTCCGCGAATAAATTATTAAACATGGTAAACACCCCGTTAATAAGTAATTTTAGTAATCTTATACCGGCTCCAGACTCACGGCGCGTCGAGAAGATTCGCCAAAACTACTTGTCAGAACATGCTGTAATACACACTCTGAATTTTTCAGTCGTGATCCCGAGAAATCCTTTGTCTCGGCCCAAAATATCGACACCAAACGGAGAAGAGGCGAACGCGAGAACTATAAGGCGAGAAACTTCTCATGTTCAAGCTTCTCAGAGGCTCTGGGTATGAGTCTGGCCTTTAGAGCTATCAATCTAACATTTAGGATGGCGCCAAGAGAATTGAAATACTGTCTAAAGATAATTTTAGGAATTTTTAGGCTAAATTTTAGGATTTGGCGACATCAGATTTCGAGATGGACGCTGTAAAAGACGTGACGACAACATCGTCTATGATAAAGCCTAACATTACATTACATAATTATATTGCAATGAGGATTTACATTACAAAAGTACTTTGTGTATAAAGTCAATTTCACAGAAGCCGTCTCGTAGCAGTTACTGGAAGCAATTTTATCAAATAGTTAAATATTACCGCTGTTTCTACCCAATGTTTTTCCTAAAATGACTAAAATGCATGCCACTAGTTTCGTAACGTAAATCTCGCTAAAAATACACATGTTAATTAGTATTGTAACCTAGTGAGTCTCGTAACTTTGGTCTACAGGTCTAAATCAACATAATTGTTTTAGGCATGTACCTACTTGACTTTCAAAAACATTAACATTAAAATGAAATCTTCTTCTTTTCGTGTCAATGGCATAAAAGTAACAATAGGTAAGTCAAATTTTGTTGGACCAGTATTCAGCCTGTAAAGTTAATATTAATTTTCAATTATTTAGTAATATTTGTCTATTTTCTTGCAAAATCCATCTAAGGTTACTTAATATTATGTACCTTGGTCGATAGATTGTTAGTTATATTAGTCATTGCAAAAGAAAAATAGTGAAAACTTTTAGCTGTAGGTAAGTATATATGTACAATGTACATATTATTTCAACAGTTTTTCTATCATCCTATATAGTCTAAGAGCTCGTGAACCCCAGACCTTCGTTATTTTATAAATGCAGAAAATTGTCAGCGCATGCTCCTAACACAGATAAGAACGATGGATCGTTTTGAAGTTTGGGTTATAGTGGCTTTGGGAGTTCACAGTAAACAGTACTACAGGGTAACGAACACAAACGGGACTGCCAGTCTGTCTGTCAGGCTGTAACTTATGAATTGTGACAGCTAGAATTTATGATACACCTACTTCTGTTGCCGTTATAACAACAAATAGTACAAGCAGAATAAATTGAATATTTAAATGGAGCTCCTGTACAAAAAATGTTTTATATTTTATTATTGAGATGACTATAACTCATCCATTAAAAGTTTCACAAATGATAAGTATGATACGTCGTCGTCCGTCATACAATAATTTCATGGCAAGTACATATCAATTTACTTGTATTGCTCAATCATCAAATGATACAGGAACGCAATGTTTTTAATTTTTACGATTGTAGTGTTCTTTAATTATAGCGTCTCCATATTTTGTATTGTGCAATCTGTGAATTTCCATTTAAAGAACCTCCTACTTTTTTTCATGTCAGTTAAAAGATTTTATAAAACCAAAGTTACAGGTACCTAGGTTTCTCGTGAATTTTCGCCTCTTAGACACTTGATTTTAAAAAACTTTCTGGACTTTTTACAAACCTGAAAATTTATAGACGGAAATCAAGTACCTAAGTCTGTTAATTTCAATAGATTTTTATCGATCGTTAACTTTAAAGGTCGTTAAAAATCCCTAAACTTTAATTATGCCATCTATTAATTTATTTTTCAGCTACGAGTAGGTACCTTCGAAATCTAGTAGGTAAAAATAGCCAGTTCTTACATCACAGTAGAGATGCGATTTCACTGAAGAATCAGGTATCCAGCAAGACACTCCAAATTTGTTTTGTAAGAGTAGACTCACGTAACCGAAACGATACGTTATGCATGAAAGTACTAAACTACAAAGCACAGACTTGTTCCATCCATAAAATATCACATGTACGCAGATACGACCCGGCTTTATGAAACGACTCTGAAGCAAGGAACTTAGCGAGACGTAAGTTACTCTTTACAATGTAGGGGTTTCTTCGGGTTTTGTAATATTGATATAAATAAACAAATATTCATTACCAGCTGCGCCCCGCGATTTCACCCGCGAAAGTGAATAACGCGTTATCAGGGGCGCGGGCGGCCGAGCGGTTCTCGAGCGGTTGCACTTTTTCATTCATTACTCGGGTTCTACTAAGTGGATTTCGAAGCAAAGTATACCACAACCTTCCTCGAAAATAGAACTATCCAATAAAGAAAACCCGATTTCAATCGGATTAGTACTTTTTAATTGTATAAGGAACAGACAGAGATACAGACAGACATGAATTTTAAAAATTAAATAATTTTGTTCGACTACTTTTCCTAAGTCTTCTAGACAACTTTTTTTTATTTACTTTCAAGTACAGACTGTTTGTCCTCTCTTCCTATATTATAAGTATAGATAGATTGTAACATAGAAGAAAAACATAAAGTATCTTAGCCCTACCACCTGCTTTAGCGTAAGATGTGTTCATTCAGCAGATCATTATCTATACCTATATTTAGTTACACCATTAATAACTCAAAAACGGCTAAACCGATTTGGCTGAAAATTAGTGGGGAGTTAGCTTAGAACCGGGAAAAGCACATAGGATACTTTTTATCCTGATATTCCCGCGGGAACGGGAACAGGACTTACGCAGGTAAAACAGCGGGGCGCAGGTAGTTTAAAATAAAATAAAATTTAAGAAATTAGGAGGATAGAGGACAAAAGTGACTTACGTACAGCTTACATACATTAGAAATAGCTAAATCAAATTTCTACGTACAAGATTTTTATTCTGTTTCATTAATTGATACAATTAATTATCAAAGCATTTCTCAATGCCCGACGCCAGACGTCAGATGTTTTTACTCAACAAATGATTTTTTTAATTACAAATCTGATAAATGAATATTAATCTTTTTAATTTTATTATTATTATTTTCTTTTTATTTGAAATCTTTATTGAATTTATAATAACACTAGTTGCGCCCCACGGTATCTCCCGCGTGTATCCCGTTCCTGCGGGAATATCGGGATAAAAAGTAGCCTGTGTTATTCCAGGACTCCAGCTACCTATATTCCCTACAGTTTAATCTCAATTGGTTCAGTAGTTTTTACGTGAAAGAGCAACATAGTCACATAGATACACATATACAAACTTTCGCGTTTATAATATTAGTAGATTATCATTTTACATAAAAGTTCTTACCTATTTTTTTTCCCTATTCTTGTTTTGTAAATGTAACTAACATTTGTATGCTCCATGAAGCAAAAATACATAATATAGACATAATGTAATTATTTTAAGACCTGCTGTAATAATTACAACTGGACTGTATTTTGGCAAATAGATATCTGAATCTGGCGTTTAGAGATCTTTGTAGGCTATTAAAGCTTTCATATTTGAATTTTTTTTTTTATTTGCACTGTTCTTAGGTATTGTACGTAAGTTCTCCGCTTCAAATCTTGCAAGTCGAATTTGGACCACTTCCTCTGAACTTGTTTTAAACATAGATCAACTTAGATCACTGTCACTTAGCTTCAAACAACATCTAGGCCAAGAAGGAGGTTTGTGGTTTAATAGTCAGTCAGGTAAAAAGTCGAGTGGGTTTTAAAAGTAAAGACAATCTCCTTTTTCGCTGCACGTACCAGACATCATCAACATTCGATATCTTGAATACCTATTTTAAATCTAGAACACAAATTTTATTCCTAAGCACATTCAGTATGCTATCTAGATTCGTATTGGCCTGGCTGTTTAGGTACTTATCGAGTTCGTATCAAATTGCACACGTCTATTTAGTCTGTAGGATTTAGCTTTTAGTCAACCCTGCAGAACCCCTAAGGCTGGCTTGCGCAGCTTCTTAATCCAAATTAGCGAAATTTCAACATTTTGTATTGTCATTTTGTAGTGACATTTGCTATCATCATGATCTCAGTTCTTATCCGTACACTGCTGCAAATATACCTCCCCTAAAAAGTTAAAAGTTTGTAACTGTGTGTCTCCGAAATGAGCCCTATACTGGGTATTTGTGCGTGACTTTAAGCATGGGTTTTCTCACGATGTTTTCCTTCACCGTAAGAGCGATGTTAATAGCGCACATTTTTTTTTAGGGATAAAGACATTGGTGCGCGGCCGGGATTCGAAACCACCACATCCAGAATGAAAGCCGAGGTATCTACCACTAGATCAACACCGCTCTCATACGAGACCTCCCTTATACGAGACGCCAAAAAGAGCGATCGCGAGCTACCTCCATTTAACGACTCCCCGCGACCACTATAATGTCGTCGGTCTACCGAGTAGGTGTTCTTCCAATTTTCTAATCCGTGAAGCAAATCTGGATTAGGTATAGTTCGATGTAGCTATGAAATCCAGTCTAAGGCTGAAACCTATAGCGCGGACTTTGACTTTGCTCAGACTGAGCTAAGCAAAAACTAAGCATAAACTTTAATTTGGAATTAAAGTTTATGCTTAGGCTTTTGATTTTGATTTTTAATTTAATTTATTTATAACATTTATTATATTTTGTAGTTTTAAGACTTTTTTTTTTTTTTTTTTTCTCTTTTGGATTTATATTTTTGTATTTTATTAGTGTGTATCGCAATAGACTTAGGACATTTAGTTATGATTTAATTTTTTATTGTAATTTCTTAATAAAATATAATGACTAGCGTCACGAAACTGTATTTTGGGATTTGGAATTTATAGTCAAAATAAATTTCGTAACATACGACTAATATAAAACGAACTTCATTGTCATAACAGAGAAGCAAAGTTTAGGTCATTATTTTTGATTGGTCTACATTCTAAATTTGAAAAACTTCGACTTTTCTAAACAAAAACTTTAGATAGTTGCAAAGATCGCTTAATAAATACCAACAAAAATCTTAGGTCAACGTTTTTCCTTAGCAAAGTCAAAGTACGGACTATAGATTTCAGTCTAAGTGGTGCTGAACGGTGATGCCGTGCTTACACTATTTTAAACCACGAGGCTTAGCTAGTTCAAAATAAGTAAAAGAGTATCGTTATTATCACCTAGAAATAGATATATGTGGTTAGATAGTATTCTTTAAAAAAAGGCAATTATTTTATTTAATAAGTATAGGTACGGTTTTATGAGATTAACATTCAGAGTGAATTGCTTGCATTTTAATGAGCATAAGAAGAAAAAGACTAGACGTGAAAGTAGACTGAAGATGCAGTCTAGTATTAGACAGATTAAAACCTAATTTGATTTGAACATGAACAGTTAGTCTTAGTATAATTCTTTATAGTCTAAGAGCCCCAGACTTACGTTATTTTGTAAAAGCTGAAAGTTTGTCAGCGCATACACAGGTAAAAACGATGGACCATTATGAAGTGTGGATTACACTTGCTTTTGCAGATAAACTGTATTAAAGGTGCGTAAAAAGTATCAAATAATAAAGTCAGATTATTAGGTAATTGGATTTTTAGGCCTCAGAATATTAATAAAAACGACCTGGAAACTCTAACACTAGGAAAGCCACAACATTACACGAAAAGAAGAAGTACAAATATTCGTGTAAATATATGATTATTAAATAGTCAAATATAATCGTAAAAAATACATTTTTAATTACTGCAAACATAATAATTGTACCCTAGTAAAGTATAAAATGTTGGTGACCTCAACGAATTGCTAAATATGCGTGTCCTTTTACAAAATCCGGTCGATTATGCCAATCAAGGTCCTCCCGACTGACATTTTACTTGTTTCTCCATTTAAATACAAAGTTAATTGCGTCATACTTTGATACAAAGAGCCTAAGGTTGACTCAATTCTAGGAGTAATCAGTCATTAATTACTAGAATAAAATTATTGTCTCGTATTATAAAAGAAAAAAAAACATATTAAAATGATTTTTAAGAAACAAATTCAGATAGAACTGTCAAACTCTACTAATTCATTTAAAAAACACAGTCGCAATCAGAGACATGTTACATCGTCGTCTTCGCTCCTAGAACTGTGTACTTTGAAATATCAATTTCAATTATGTTTTCTAAGGTTAAGTAGTTTTTGCTTTGATATATAAAAACTGTACTGTTGAACCCAGTCCTCATCTAACTAAGCGACGGAGACTAAAGTGAAAAAAGGACAGACTGGGGTCTCTCTAACATCAAGCGGGACCGTGTTTTTTAAGAAGTAAGCTTTCTAGTAATTACTGTACTATTTCTATGGTCGCGAAATAGGTTAATATTCTCTTGCAATGCAATGGTTTAATGTTATTGTTTGTCAGAGTCTGCTCATAACTAATACGTTTTTTGAGGTTGCTTTAAAATAAATATTATTTTTGCAGATTTATATTAAACGTAGAACAACACATCTCTATCAATACCGCTACACCGCTGGTATTGCTAATTTATTTTAGTAGATTTATATTTAGAACAATATACCTTTATATCTTCCGTTATACCTTATATTTGTTTACTCATTTATGTTTACTGGTACCAGCAAAAAACAGAATACAGATTGCATGTATGAGAATACAGATTGCATCCGCAATAATTCACATATCAGTGCCTTGTGGTTTAGTGTATCTTGTGGTTATAAGTAGACCAACTACCTGTAGCTATCGTGATTTAGTGTATTGACCTTTTCAAATTTATTTCCTTTGTTTCTTGTAAAACAAATGTATTTTTCTATAAAATCGTTAGTACTAAAAATAGGTCACTCAATCAATCAACTATAATATCTGATAAATCTGAACACATTTTCACGCACGTTGGACTCTGGGCAGGCACCGTAGGCACCAACGATATAGTATGACGATCACAATGTTTTGATGAAAATTTGGTAAATCTAGCCCAGAATTGGACGAATGAGTGTTGATTTAGTTCAATCAAAGAGATCGATTGTTTACTGGATGTTTTTTACCGGTTAGTGTGTGTAGCATCGTGTAAATAGCTAATTAAGGAGGGCTTTGCTTAGCAATATAATAAAAGTTTAAGCAATGATTGCAGTGTTGCGTTGTGTTGTATCGAATGTAAAATCATACCACATTCAAGAATAGCAAATGAATACATACTTCCTTGTATAACATTCGTTAGCAAGCGCCCTCGCGCTCTGCCTTGACACATGTAGAGCGAATCGGACGCCGATAAAAGCCAGGATCACGAACATAGTCAATAACACACAATCGGACACTTTTCAAAAACTAAACATACGGTTATTTGCACTAGAGTCACTTGGAGCAACTACTGCAGAAATCAGCTTTATATATACGTTATGGTCGATGATCTAGTTTATGATATCGAAATTTAAATCACACCAAATCATACGATTATCTCGTCTTTATTCGCACTAGCAAGTCACTTGTATCAACTGCTGTTATATAGATCAGAACTGCACTAATCAGCTGTTTGGTGCTTTGTTTGTTTTCCAACATTAAATCACACCTAAACATAAGATTAACGTCTTTTTTTGCACTAGAGAGAGACACTTGTATCAACTGCTAGGTCAGAAGCGCACTAATCAGCTAGGTAGTTGGTGCGTTTATGGTCGCTGATCTACTTTATGTTTTGCACTTAATCGCCGTTATATTACACTAATCAGTGTCGTCATGCGTTTAAAGTTTACTTAATAAATCTTCTTTTACACTAGGGTCTCTTAATGTCACTGCATCCACAATTTTTTGTTCAGTCTTGAATAGGTTATTCAACTCCACAGGTCGGGATGACTCTTCAATTTTTATTTGTATGTTAAAATCTATTTTTCATTTATTATTATTGTTATCATTATCTTATGGATTTTCGATTAAAGTCCTAGTGTTGTAATAGTGTTTATCTGCAGTATTTTAGTGCATCACAACATCAAAGATACACCAATTGAAATACCTAAATGCACTATTTTTCGGGACTAGGGTAAGTTCCGATGTAGGAAGCTTGTTCGCGGAAGAGCGCTTGAGAGCGAAAGTGCGGGCGTAGCGCGTGCGTCTCGGTCCAAGACTGTGCGCCGGCGCAGCCGAGCCTTCCGTTCACGTAATACAGCTGTTACGTTAGAAGGTATCAAATTGTTCTATTATAGTGTGAAATGGTTTTCGTGCAATCTTGTTGTGGTCTTTTTAATGTTTTGTTACTGTTGTCGGACTTGTTTTTTTTGTCTAAAAGGTAAGTAGATAATTATAGGTGTTGTCAATAAAGTTTGGAAACATCGAGTTGTTTTTGAGATTTTCTTTTTGGGTGTTCTGTAAGTTACGACGATATTTTCTTCTAATAATTCCAATTTCGATTTTTCGGTCGTTCATAAAAAGCTATTACGTAAGTCCCTAGTTTTATCCGTAGGGGGATAGAAATCTGATTATTTGTAATGTACCGAAGAATTTGCCATTTGAATTTTAATTAAAAATTGTTTTACAATTTTGCAAATAATGGCACTGATTAATATATTTATTATAATTTACATATGTAGTTGCAGTAATATATTCTTAACCCTGAACAAAATATTAGTTTTAGCGGATTTATATATTCAAAAAAATCTATGCCAAGGTTAAATTAGTAAAAGTAAAATAAATATGTAACAAAATATTAATAAAAATTGTTTTTCTTTATTTAATTATCTACCTATGTACCTATATCGCGTTGGGTAAACTTCCCATGTCATAACCATATTTTTAATTATCCAAATTGTGTAATGAATATTTGGTACTCCACAATTTGAATAATTATTTTGGGCCAAGTTTCATTATTCTTGAAAATATTTTACAAAAACGGCTAAAGCATAGAAGCACACACGCTCTTATCGTCGGAATATCGAGAAGTACATAGTTATGTGCTAATACAGATCTTTAGCTATCTACATACCAAGTTTCATCGCAATCGGTTCAGATCAGTCAGACATACACGTTTCCCACAAAAAAATGTAGGATACTCGAATGTTGACTATCCTAAAAATTTAGTGAGAATGTAGTAAAAAAAATTGTAGGATAGTCGGATGAACAAGGCAGGGAATTTGAGTGTATATATAACAAACCCTTTAATCGATTACGATGACTTGTAGTGATAGGACTAGGTCTAAGAAAGGCTTACGCGGGTGAAACCGGGAAGCAGACCTAGTTGATCAAAGTGACCTGGTATCGAGTACACTAGTCTTTACCTCATTTTTTCGACGGGGGACATTGTTCCGGTGACCGACTTAATATTACATAAGAGTATGTCGTCAAAAGAACGAGTACGCGAAATTCGACACAACGTAACTGACTTTACAAAAACGGAACGACCACTTGACCTCTGTGACGTAGGTAGTGAAGACTCGTCTGCGATTTTAAAGGTTACAGATCCACCTAGTTTCGATACCTATTATTACAGTGACCGCGGTTTCACCCGCTAAAGTTTTGATTCTATATGGTGTTTTGAAAAATTAATTTGGATACAATTTAACGAGAACACACGCTTTTTTAGGTCCAGCAGTGTAGATTGGGTTCTGATTGCCTTACAATTGACTAAAAATTCGTTAAAATTGTTATTATTCAAAACGAATTGTTACAAATGTCAAATTCTAGGTTGACTATAATTAATGATATCGTAATAAAATGTTATACCCTTACCCTGTCCTAAGAAGACCAAGTTCTACCTATTTCCATAGACTGCCCGGGCCTCCGGGCCTGGGTCGGGCCCGGTCCGGTTCAAATCCAGTTTTTTCGAGATTATGCGGTTCTCCCACTTCAAACGCGATTATTTATTTACATTTTTGGATTCTTCATAAAATTATCTACCCATTGAGGTATAAATTTGATTAACTTGTAAATAAATACCGTAGAATAAAGCCTATACATTTAGAGTAAGCTATAAATTTACATATTACACATTAAATACTAATACATAGGGTGCCATACACATTTTGAACATCTTATACACTTTTGTAAACATGGTCAAGTACTTAAAACTCGGGAAATGCGTAATTTTATTACCTACCAAGTTTCAAGCGTCTCAGCTAAAACGCTAATCAAATTTCCCATCTGTGCTTCGATTGATATATTTATTGAATTAAACAGGAATCCATGATTTAGACACAGTATTGATGAGACTCTGAAAAGTAGTTTTGGTGCTAATACTTGAATTTAAAGTTCCACAGACCATTAAAGCGTCAATTAACCTCTTAAATATTTAGAATACATAATTTATTCGAAATAAAACAAAATTCAACTATTTAAAGTAATGAAATTGCTTTGAATTAAATAAGCACTTTCAAATGAAATGAATAGAAAAAAGCGAGCACTTTTTGCAAAAAACGTTTAGCGAAAATTATAGCGGAACCATTGAAGACGTGAAGCGTTTGTTACAATTCTAATAGAAAGAACAATTTACATTTTGCAAACTTAGATACAAATTATTAAGATCCGGCGCAGACGCCGAAATTTCATGTATTTTTTTACCTAATCTGAACTAGCTGCTTTCAGTGTTTTCTCTCGGGAATATCGGAAAAAACTTTTATTTTTGCAAATAATCTCAGGCTCTAATAAAAGAAAGAAGAGACTGAAAAATCTGGACACAATATTCATTCCATTCATTCCATCAACTATGCCTGCGAATGATGTGATAATATCGATTCTTATAGTTCGATATCATCGATGTCTATAACCAGTTTTAATTGCAATCGTGATTCGTGATGCGACTTGAAACAACTTAATTCAATTCTGGGTACGTATAAGTCGATTTTATCTTAACTCACGATTGAAAACAATTTATCGGAAGCGCGGTTTTAAAATCTTTTGTTGTCAAAAATTTAAAGATGGGCAATATTGATAGGTTACGATCTTTATCTCGGATCGCATCAAAGTATTTGTGCTAACTGACATTTTACATAGTAAGCGCTCAGTGTTGTCAGTCAAAATAAAGATTTAAAAAATCTCTAATTTATGATTTTATTGTTTATTAATGCTTACTATGTAGCTTTTTATTGTTTTGCAGTAGATGTGTAGAGTATTCACCTCGGTAATAAAGTCTGTTTTAATCTTGGGCGTTTGAATCCCACGCTTCACTCAGGACTCTATGTACATAATTACAACGCTTCGCTCAGGAGTTAAATCTTTAACACTCTACTCGATATGAATCTCGGCAATATCGATAGATAGCGCGGCGGCTACGGCGACAGCAGCAGCGCGGATACTCGGGCAATATTGATCGATAGGTTAGGAAGTTTATCTCGGTGCGCATCAAGTATCTGACATTTTACAATGTAAGTGTTCAGTGTAGCAAGCCAAAATAAAGATTTCACATTAGTTCCGCTTGCCAGTTACTTGCTCATCTCGCAGTAGAAGCCTCCAAGATTATTGGATGTGATTATGTACAATTTGAGACGTAGCGAATTGGAACGGGGAAATTTTTGTAAGTACTTACTGTGATGTAACTTCGAAAAAATCGACTTTTTGGATCTATGAGAACTATTTGACGGACGAGCTAAATTTTTGCTTAGTTCTCCGTTATCTCCATACGTAGAGGGTAATAAACCTCTAGTCCACCCCTGAACATTATCCGATTAATATTATGTGTTTTGTGTAATATTTTACCCCATAGAAAACTAGGTATAAGCTGTGGTAATTTTTTTAGTTAAAACAATGTAGGTAATAAATTTTAACGTCTTATATTTAAATCAGTTTAGGTTTCATAAAGTTTCGTTTAATTTTTTGAGACACACTAAAACACCGCAATCGGATAATATTATGGGGTGGAAAATAGATATTTTATTTGGTACTCTGAAAGTGATGAATCCAAAATAGTCATGTATGAATTTTAATACATAATTATACCTACCTACCTAATTTTTTGCATAGTTTTTAAATTAGTGTTTAATTTAGTTTCTTTGTACGGGTATCATGCCCGTCTATGTCTAAAATTAAATTCAAATTATTGAATTGAATAGAGCACACGAAGTGCCGTACTTTCAGATCGCCGCTTTTAGAATGTACATACCTACCTATCAGTTTAATATTTCACCTTTGTAATTACAGCTTTAAAACTATAAATAGAAAAGATTATGTTAGCTTTACCTATGACCTTAGAAATTGCAGGTCATACGGTGGTGAAACGATCAAGATGTTAGCTTTAGCTTGATGATTTGATGATTACGTTCATTATTTGAACAAGCTCGAATTTGTAATAGCTTTAGGAGAAGAGTGTTCCTCTTCAATTTTATTTATTTATATCCACTTATTTAGGAACACATACAAGTTAACTTAAGGGAACTATTTGTGTGAGTTCCATACAAAAAAACCTCTTTTCCATCCCTTAACATTATTCGACTTAGGTGTTTTCTTTTATTCAAAAACAAAAAAAACTAGGCGTAACCGTTTTCCGGTATTCAATTATTTTTTATAATCAAATTAAGACCCCTATACGAGCTAAACTGAAAATCCCTGTCGGATTCATCAAATTTTTTTGTTTATTTTCTGATGCAATGTTTTAGAATATTTTCGTTTGTATATAGCGTATGTAAATGACATTGTTCCCTACATTTTGATGTAGATATAGTTAAAAGAGTTTGCCCTCGGCAAATAACCCTCTTCTTAAAGTCCCCGAGGGAGGTGGGCAGCGAATTCGGCAAGTGGATGCCGTTAACACTAGGTCCGTATGTGCGGACATAACTCACCTAACTGAAACGAACGGTCTAGAAAGTTCACTGCCGGCCGCACTGAGCACTTAGCCCCTAGCTGTGTATCTAGCCATAACGCCAGCTACTAAGCGCTAGACGTTAAGCATGCCGCCTGAATATGCGGAGGCAGCCTTTAGACCTATTGTCCACACAGTCGTCTTGTGTAGAATACATGTAACCTACAAATGAAGATTGACGTATTAGGCATATTTGTTATGTCCATGCTGCTTCACGCAACAATCAGTCAAGTTACAAAACGTCTCAGTCCGTCTGACGAGTCCGTCGGGTAGTGACATGTTGCCGCGCGCACCGCATGACGAACGCATGACGAGCGGCTGACGCGATTACGTGGACAGTGGGCCTTGGTGATATTATGATATGCTGCAGCCGAAGCCTCTCCAGCCAAATACATTTTCTATGATAAGATAAGGCTCTAATTAAACCTTATATGCACTAGACTCTAAAGATCTACCTGAATAATTCATAGTCTGTAGCCATTTAAGTGGCTAGTTATGTAAATTATGTTGTGTTCATTGATGCAATTAGATACATCTAGCCACTGTACTGTAAGTGGGTAAATTGTGAATGTACCTACTAGGTTATTTATTTACATAGTTTGTGTTAAGAATTTTAAGTATGAAAAACTATTGTTTGAAATAAAATAGAGTGCGTGTTTAGATGAAGCCATTGTATTTCGGTGTACAAAACATTGATAATGGATATGTCTTCTGCTCTATTTATTTTAGGGTTCCTTCGTACCCATAGATTAAAAAGGGGACTCTTTTACTAAGACTTCACAGTCCGTCTGTCCGTCCGTTTGTCTGTAACTAGGCTGATCTCATGTACCGTGATAGCAAGACAGTTGAAATTTTCATAGATAATGTAATTATGTTGCCGCCAACGAACTCGAATATACAAGATGTAACAGGCAAGCCCTTTTAATCCGAAAGGGGGTTGTTCTAGACGTCTAGGCGAACGAACACCTTTTGTTCTACGACTTTTGAAAATTCCATGTACTTTTCGAAAATTTTAATTGTAAAGTTTACTTGAAAATCAGCTGTTTCTCAGAGTTCGAGGTCATGGACCGTATTTTGTCCTTTCATTTAGCTTGGTCTACTACAATCAAAACTTCAATTACCTTTATTTTCAAAAGCAGCTGTTTTTTCAGTGAAACAACCACAAATTTTTCAAAAAAAAGTTCGAATTTTCAAAAGTCGTGGAACAAAACTTGTTCACCTAGACGTCTAGAACAACCGCCTTTCGGCTTAAAAGGACTTGCCCGTTACATCTTGTATATGAATGTAGCAATCCTTTGAAAAAATGTTCCACGCAAACGGTGGTTGCGGGGCCTAGAACGATGATTCGACCGCCAGTCTGTCACTAAAGATCGTCCGCCAATGGTCGATCCAAAGTTCGAACATGTTTATTTTCGAATTTGATAGTGAAGTTAGATCTCCATTCTATTTATTTCTCGTAGGTTGCCGCAAAATAAAACAGAAACAACAGAATAAAATAAATCTTTAAGTGAGGCTCCCATGCACTAAACGTGATTTGATCTGTGATATTGATAAAGAGCATTTCGTGCGCAAATACGATTCGGACATCTATATGTCCGATCTATAAAGTTTGGCGCTTGTCTTTGCCCTATTAGGTCTTTTGCACGAACAGAAAATGCTAGTTTATAATTGAAATGCATACATGCAATGACAAACAGTTCAACACAAGTCAATCGAAGCGTCGAAGTCAACAACACTAAACTTGCTTTTCATTGTTTTTGTGTTCAGTTACAGTGCAAGTAGAACAGGGGTCAGCGTTTCGAAACTGCATTTTGTATATTCAATATAATAATGCAATGATGTCATGCTTACATTTAATTCACACACAAAGGACGTAACGATGATCCTGTGGGAATATTGTAAATATAAAGTATTTCATTAAGATTGATTAACATTACGAAACTAGTGTCATGCATATAGAGTCAATTTCACAAAAAACAGTCACACAGTTACTGGAAGAAAATCTATCAAATTGATAAATAGTACGGCTGTATCTAGGCTTTTTTTAGTGCAAATGGCTACAAATTTCATGCCACTAGTTTTGTAATGTAAATCTCACTTTATACCATATATTCTCCAGTTATATACGTACATACCTACCCAGTTTCATCGCGCTCGGTTGAGCGATTTTTGCGTGAAGGAGAAACAAGTCACTTATGTTGACAAACTATCACCTTTATAATTTACTAGCAGCACCTCGCGGTTTCACCCGCGTAAGTCCCGATTGCGCGGGAATATCGGGATAAAAAGTAGCCTATGTGTTATTCCAGGTATCCAGCTACCTATATTATTGCAATCCGTTCAGTAGTTTTTGCGTGAAAGAGTAACAAAGTCACATACATAATACATACAAACTTTCGCGTTTATAATATTAGTAAGAAGTAAGAAGTAGGATAGGATAAAGGCGAGGAGCGAAAACACCACCAACGGTCCTTCCTATTTGATTTATTAGTTAGTGAATACTAACCACTAGAAATCGAAAGCTTATCGCAGAATATAATATCTGAGGTCAATCAGGCTCGATCCTTATTTCGTAGCTTTCTATATTACCTACACTATACAGTAAAATGAAAACATGTACTTTATACTCATCATAAGTAAATGCTCAAATTGCGTGATCTTATATGCTTCTACAGATGGCGTAGGTACTTAACACTTTCACGAACATTAGGAAAATTTTCGGCGTGTTTGAACAAAGCCGATGCGTAACTACACATCGAAAACTTAACCTTTAGTTTATTATTTTACACATAAATTGATCATCAATCGATTACTATCTATAATTCTAAGGTTATGAGAATTAGCTGCTTTGCTACTTAGTACATAAATAAAGCCGAAACGTCGTCGTCAAAAAGGAAAATAATCTCCACTCTTATTCCTAAACGGAAGCTAAAGTCTCATTATAATTAAGTCTAGTACTAAGTCTAAGTAAAAAACCCGCAAAATACTTGACTGTATTGTATAATAAATGACTTACCTAAGTGAGACAACCAATAAATCTTTCCCTTTCTATTTTCCTTTGAAGCATTTCCCAAAGAAATTTTCATTCCCAATTTAACACCCTTAGGGATTGAATTTCGAAAAAAAAAACGCATTTAGTGGTTTACCTACTACCCCATATCTATATTTGTGTCAAATTTCAAAATTCTATCTCAAGCCGTTAGTAAGTTACATACAAACGATTTTCCCCATTTTTACGGCATTAAATGGTATTTTCAAAAGTCCTTTCTTAGTGCTTACAACCTCTGGACAATATATATTCTGAATTTCAAGTCTCTACTTCCAGCCTATTAGGCTGTACGTTGTCCATCAGTCAGTCTGTCAATTATACTTCCCTTTTATTAAGTACAACAGTTTACACCCAGCCGTTTAGGCTCTGCGTTGTCCATCAGTGAGTTAAACTTGCGTTTTGTTAATTATGATGATGATGATATTATACAATATAGATGCATGTAGATACTTAGTATAAATTTAAAACAAACAGTTAATCAATTATACTTTTAGTTTCTAAAGCTCATGCAATCGCAAGAATGAATGATCAATATGATCAACATATTTGTATGGGAAAGTGAAGGTAATCGAAACTTTTCAAGATGACCTGGGAAGTAACATCTTTAAGTGTTATCGTACAGTTATACGATACGAATTGCATCGGTATTTACGATAAAAGCCGGGACGATTAAAAGGCGGTGAAATAATTATGCAGTCTGTACCCATTGGACTGATTTAAGACATGAAAACAGTGAATAAAGCTGACAGGTATATGAAGTAATGATGGTACTGGAATCGTTATTCTTTCAGTATCGATTACGGGTGTAAAATCGTTATTGCGAATAAAGATAAACATGGCTACAATCTTTTTTTCAGGGGTATATGTTTTAGTTTAAAAAAAATAATTTCATAAAAAAAACTGTAAAGATAATGAAAATTATCACAGAATCGATGACAAATAATACTTGTTTTAATTTTTGAACGATTTGTTGTTAATTTGTCTCATCGAGATCAAGGCTATTGCAAAATACGCCACTTAAAATTTAAAGGCTACTCAAAAAATTAAGCAGTTTCTAAATTCCGAATACAGTCCCCGTCGTAAAACAAGGAGTCCCTTTTCAGTTACCTACGCTCTAAACTATAAAGCTTGACTAATTAAGGTTAATTTACACATCTAGAAAGTGTCTAGACTTTAGAAACTAAAAGAATGTACAAACTTTCTTGTTCTTGTTTTATTAATGTTTCTAAATGATAATCTGTGTATATTATACATAAGTACGGATAGTGTTAATCTGATCCATCTATCTGAACCGAATAAAACTACTTCCTTTCATCGTAATTATTTTGGCAATAACCTAACCAAAGCCCAACCGAAGTAGTCTAGATAATTATCCTACTAATATTTTACTAATATTATAAACGCGAAAGTTTGTATGCATGTATGTATGTGAGGTTGTTACTCTTTCACGCAAAAACTACTGAACCGATTACCATGAAACTTGGAATATAGTTAGCTGGAAACATGGGATAATACATAGGCTAATTTTTATCCAGATAATTCCGCGGGATCGGGACTTACGCGGGTGAAACCGCGGGGCGAAGCTAGTTGAACTATATTATACACAGCACCATCTAGTAGATACGAAACTAAGATACTCGGGGCTTGTGATGACAAAGACATTTAATGACAAGATAATGGGTAGATAGTTAGATAAACGCTTTAATTTACATTATGAAAAACAACACATAACATTACATAATAGAATAATGTACAGAAACACTCAGACCCAGAAATAAGTATGTTGCTTTACAAGAGTATATTAAGTGATTTGAATACCGCTGAGACGGTATTTAGATCCAAGCCTAAGGTCGAGGAGGGTCATAATCATATGTCATAATAAATAATGCTCACGCGTATCATCATCATAAGAGTGGTGTTGGTCGAGTGGTAAATACCCCAACTTTCATTCCGAAGGTCGTGGTTTCGAATCCCGACCGCGCATCAAAGTCCTTTTTTTTAAGAAAAAATTATGTGCGCTTTTAACATCGCTCTTACGGCGAAGAAAAACATCATGTGGAAATCCACAGCTTAAAACCACGCACAAAGGCTCAATAGTAGAGCTAATTGCGGAAACACACAGTTAAAACTTACCTTTTATCATAGGTACGACGTTTTTCACCACATTTTCGAAAAAAAGTAAATGAAAAAAAAATAGTTTAAAATTTACCACAATATAGCACAAGAGATAGCGTCATTGTAATAATATAAATTTCACCGTGTTAGAATTTTATCAAAAAGTTCACAACGCATTAGCACATTGTAATCAAAATATCATACTTTGCTTTAAAGCGCCAATACCTAAGTGCTGTGAAACAGAGTCATTTTCTGAGACTTTGATGAAGAATATTTAAAGAAAGCAATAAATAATGTCGTTTTCGGCGAGAATCGATCCCGCAACTTTCTGCGTCGCAGGCAGAGTTCACTCGCCGTACCGCAGAGGCAATAAAACAAAAAACGCCATTGGAAATTATTCAAGACGGCATTTCAAAGTTTCAAAACCCACACTTAAGGGAAATTAAGAAATTAAAAATTCTTATCTAAACTACGCCTATAGTCTTAGATGAATACGAGATTAAAAACCAAAATTGTTTGGAAAGTTTTTTTCCTTACAAAAGTGAGAGTTACACCACAAACTTATTAATTAGTCGATTAATTATAACGAGATGGTTACGTGAATATTACGTGACACGGTGCCTGATCCATCTTCCTTAATGACTGCACAGGCTTAAAAGAACTGATAACCTTATCCTCCACCAGAAGGTGAAGAGTCTAGTTGCATAATCAAATCATTTATTGATTCACGCAAAATCTTATCTTACTCTTTCTAATATTATAAACGCGAAAGTTTGTATGTATGTAACTATTAAAGTAGAACTTTAATATGCACCTAAACGAATCTAAGAATTTTTATATTCGGTTGTCAATACAAATCTCAGTAATTACTAAATTACAAAACATACGAAAACCATATTTTGGTACTTAACATTTAATTTGGATTATTTTTTATAGTGTTGTTTACACAATTAGTTAACTTCTACAACACAAAAAATATAATTAAAACAACCCTACATTTTTCAACGAAACAACGGGATATATTTGAACATCGGTAATCTGCACTTCAAATCGGTAATACTGTTTTACCTAATTAGCAATACAATTAATATTAAACGAGAAATAATGTTTTGGCGCTTATACGAGACGTCGCAATTCGAGGTAGCTACACATAGTAAACCAGTTATGAGTTTTTGTTCATCAATCTTCCGCCTCAACCTAAGTCTATTTCTGGCGTCTAAAAAGCTTAGTGACCAATTTTAGTAGTATCATAAGTAGTTATGGCCAGTACCCCGAATTAGACTACAACTTCGCTCTCTGTAGATTTACTTTCGCCTACGGTCCAATATTAACATGTCAAAGTTACGAAATAGAACCACTTTGAAAGTTTGATTATGCTCTTAGCGTAGTGGCTCTTTCCAATGGTAATTATTGAGATGTTAGGACTCCCTGTGGAGCTTGCCAATTCGCCAATCTTGCGGAGTGTGTTGATAACTAGATCGCTATTACGATAGGTAGACGAGTGTAGCAAATATTAAATAGGTTTTAAAGAGCTTATTTATAGCTTGTATGGCATGAAACAATTAAATTTAAGATATGACGAGATAATTCTCGTTTCGGTTGTTCAACTCGGCTAGGCGTGGCTAGGCGGAGAAATTTAGGTAATACAACTTTTGGAAATTCTAGCTTTTTTCCCGTAATAAAATTATAGGAGAATACCGTTTTCTAAACATTTTTGATTCAATCAAATTTGGATTGGAGTCCAGTTACAAGTTACAGTTTTCTTTTAATTGTATCGTTAGCAATTGCAAATTATCTCCTTTTAGACGATTCTTACAGGAATTAAGCCCCTTTGCACTGGCCTACATACATATCGTAACTCATAAAACAAAATATTATCTAATATTATGATGACCAAATCCATAGACCTACAAAAACCAACGACCTTTAAACCCAACCGGGTTACAACTTACAACAGAAAAAAGCTTATAATATTAACCTACATAAAACAATGACTTGCAAGTTATGTAAGGATAACTCGACCGACTTATATTGATACTTGTAAGTGCTTGTACTGCAGACCGGTGAAAGAATACCGACACCACGGCACGGTTAAATGTGACGCAATCGTTTTGCGCAACACAGCGTTCTATGAAGATTAAGTTGAATTACATTTTCTTAGTCGAATTGAAGTGTTTTGGTACTTTAGTAAGAAAAATAAACAAATTATACCCATTATTTAGAATTATTTTTTTTATTCTGAACATTTTTTATTCTACTAAGTAGAGGTAGTTTTTGAATATACTTACGTTAGTTTACATGCATATTCAATAGAATTGGAACTTTTGATTGTAAAAGATTTTTGCAATTTTTCCTAAGAGTATATTCCCTTTTTTACGTTTAACCCACTTTTTAATAAGCACAATCAAAAAAATTATTTAACGCTAAATTAAATACAAATTTCTAAGTCAGAATTACTACATTTACGCTTGGGAAGTTACGAAAATTGGCTATTGTTACCCAAATTACCTAAATTGTAGTAGCGACATTTCTTCTCATTATTTGGATAGTAATCTAAAAAATAATTTCTCCGAGTACCTACCGAGACGATTATTCATTGTTTACCTGTTCTCAAATAACACAAAAATCTCACTTTGAGATAACGAATGTTATTTTTATTTCTAAACCGAATGTCAGGTAATGACTTTATTAATATTTAAATGAATTCATAAAGCAATTTGAATTGCATTATATTTTTGTAGTTGTTTTTCTCTAAGTGTTAAACTAACACTTTAGATAGATACTTATCAGACTTCTTTAAAACAAAACAGGCATTTATTTTCCTATGATAACAGATTAAGATATAATTTTAGGGTCGTCATCTACAAAATACTTTTACCTGACTGAGTGAAGGATAAACGCACAGTTTAAACCGCTTATAGTAGAGAGCTGCAATTTTGGAGTGCTCTTTACATAATAATATATGATCTAGTCGCGTGAAAAAAAATGATTTTTCGATTTCGAACCCAAGATTTAGGCGGATGAACCCGCGGGATATGGCTAGTATATCTATAAAACGCTTTGTCCTGTCTAATTGATGGATCGACGCACAGCGTAAACTGCTGAAAGTAGCGTACTCAACATTTGGACAATGCGTTTTTAATATGATTATTTATTATTATTATTTATTTATATAACAAACACTTTCAGACTTACAGCAGTTAAACACCAAAACGTCTGAAAGCCGGCACCCAATAAGATAGCTATGATATAGGCACCCAATAAGATAGGATTTTTCGAAATCTGCACTGGATCGGTAAACGAGCTGAAACCACGCGGCACAGCTAGTGAGTTACCATCATCGCAATACTTTCGATCGTGATAATTAGTTTAAAATCATCATCATGTAAGTACAAAGTATTAAACCAACTTCGTCGAGGTACTTATCTAAGAGACGCTTGCATAATATAGCTAGCTTTCACATTTGTTTACTAAGTGCAATGGCTGTTACAATTCTTTGATTATAGGGCTCTACTCACTAACATAATTACTTTCAATTTCTTTCTTTGGAAAAAAAAAGACGATCTTGAATTAGGAAAAAAGTCCGGCTTGAGTACAATTAAAAATTCAGCGTGTTTCAGGGACGGTAAAATAAACCGAAATGAGGTTGATTTGGACGTCTAGTCAAATAGCTTTAGTACACAAAACAAAATATTCAGTTTTGCCGTTCAACTGCAACTTTTGACTTTTGAGCTCCAAAATTAAAAAATATTTCATTTCCATAGGATCCTTGTACAATACAATGTACATGATAACTTGGATACGTCTTCAATCTAAAGATTTAAGTGTTAGATTTTTTTCAGATTATATTACCGTCCCCGAAATAAGTTGTATTTTCTAATAGCAAATGAAAATGGTTCGAAGTATATTCAGTACGTAAGTAAGTAAAGTTGGTAAAAAATATTTTTCAATATTTTAGTTTTCAAGCAAGTGTAGAGGGAACAATTATGTTGACTGTGGATCATTGACATATATTTTTCGTAACACCATATCTTCCCGATGATTACATTGTCTTGCTTGAATGAAATTGACACGAGCGATAAGATTGTCAATTAGTTTTAGTCTGTAGCTGAGATTTATATATATGTCTCTTTTAAAATATGTTTTCTTGCATACAAATAAAGATTTTGCATATAAAATAGTTTGATCTGACGGTCAGCTTACAGCTCAAAATAATAGACAGATCAGCTAACTGATTATGTAACTCTGTTGCAAACAAATCTCGATTGAAACAAATATTTTTATTGACTTTTGAGATAATGAGTCTACAATTTGATAAATACAGTCGCTAGTTTTAATAGTAATGAAAATTTGTTTGCTTTTGCCCCCTGCCCTGTGGCGCGTCGGGCGAACGCCCGACTCCAATGCATGCATGGGTACAAATATTTATGCTTATTAAAAATAACTATTTTATCTGGTCTTTCTTTTAAAGATACCCATCTTTCTATGTATAATTTGTATGTTTTTACAAAAAAAAAGTATATGTAGTATATTTGTTTTGTAGTACTCATAGTACATACAAGCCTGGTGCTTGTACAAGTACCTAGTGCTTAGTTTGGTGCTAGATTCCGCCTTGTGTAACGTCGTGCAATATTTTTATTTTTATCATTTTATTTATTGAATTAGGTGAAAAATTACGTGAACACAACAATTTCAATTGTTTCAATTGAGATTGGTTAGCAACAAAGTTACGTAATCAGCTAGCAGGTCTGTAATAGATTAAGTACTATATTAACGTAGGTAATGTACTATTCAACCTTGTAAAGTTGGCGAAAGCTCGGTCGTTTAAAAATCATGAATAAAACGCGATTAAACCCGGTAAATAAAGTGTTTTATTATGTACTATGAAATACACTAAAAACTGCGGGACACAGCCAGTTTATTATAGGTACCCACCATCTTGAGCACCTATCGAGCTATTAGAAAATTGATAGCCCATAGCGTTATAAAAAACATAAACGATATTTATTGTGCGGCACATTTAAATCGACATTTACATTGAGAGAAACTTTTATTGTTTATTTATGATGGCTAGTTGTATTTAAATTGCTTTTGAATGTACCAATAAATTGAAATTCACCTATCGAAATGAAAAGGGAAATAACTTGGCCCAGAGGCGGCGGCGTAGAGGCAAGATTAGATGAGGTTTTTCGGATTCAATTTTAGATTGTTAAAAGATTTTAGATATGAGACTAGCTGCGCCCCGCGGTTTCACCTGCGGAAGTGAAAAACGCGTTGTCAGTTATCACGGGCGCGAGCGGCCGAGCGGCTCTCGAACGGTTGCATTTTTTCGTTCATTACTCGGGTTCTACTAATTGGATTTCGATGCAAAGTATACCACGACCTTTCTCGAAAATAGAACTATAAAATATTGAAAACCAGATTTCATTCGGATAAGT
The DNA here is from genome assembly GCA_949358125.1 of Idaea dimidiata. Taxonomy (NCBI): domain Eukaryota; kingdom Metazoa; phylum Arthropoda; class Insecta; order Lepidoptera; family Geometridae; genus Idaea; species Idaea dimidiata. The sequence goes on along the minus strand of OX442335.1, from coordinate 15,369,210 downwards.
AGTTTTTAATTGTATAAGGAACCGACAGATAAACAGAGAAACAGACAGACAGACATGAATTTTATAAATAATTTTGTTCTACTACTTATCCTAAGTCCCCTAGACCACTTTTTTTGTCCTCTCTTTCTTTATTATAAGTATAGAATCGATAGATGATGGTATGGCCTATTATCGTTATAAGACATTATTTTTTCGTTTTACCTTTCAATGAGTTTTGTGTTTTCTTTGCCTCTATATCTCTATTAAGGTTACGGTAAAGGAGTTACCACCATACTCATAGTAATATACTGTACTGCCTACCTCTTTATATTTAAGCCGTACTAGATGCAAGCTTTCTTTGTTTGTTTCTTGCTTCTGTAGCTCTTATGTTCTATTATATTTTGTATTATATGAGTACAAATCGTGTGAGTTTAAAAAGTTTGTTTACTGCCATACTAGAGGAACGCTCCATTTTTATACCCTTATTAATAAAATGGAAATTATGTCGAAATAGTATGAACATGCTTTGTCTTCTAGAAATATTTTAAAAGAAAAATTCAGAAAAGACATTTGATGTTAAACATCAATTTTTTCTTACATCAACACACGCTTTTACATCCCTTTATTTATTATAGAATCTTCGTAGATAGTGCGAAGATCGTGCGAAGTGGAGACGCAAAAGGAGGAAAGCGGACCCCGGGATCCCGAGAGGGATGCAACCGGGAACATCGCTCGGATGATGATAGAATCTTCGTAGATAGAAATTATTTGAAAAGTCATTCATAGCTATTTAAGAAACATCGCTTTGGAATCATAAATTATATCAATCAAGTACGTATCATATTTATCTGAAGCGGTGTTATTCTCTAATATAACAGCCTAGAGCTCGACGCTGTTTCAGCGTCGAATCAGAATGAGCGGCCAATCAGAGCGTCGTATTGCTCGGATTCGACGCTAAAACAGCGTCGAGATCTAGGCTGTTACATTAGAGAATACCACTGAAGTGCGTAAAGCTTTAATCAGATATTGAAATTACACTTGAATAATCATTATCATTAATAACGCTCCACTGTCATTTGTTTGTTGTCTTAAACAACTTTAATAAGCGTAAGTGTTTGAGTGCGTATATTTTCTTCCCACCAAATGTAAAACACACAACCGTTTTTTTAAACAATGGCGGCAATTGAAATGGCTAGATATATTTTCAAATTCAAAGGAAAAATGCATATACTTCCGAACAATAATATAATAATATCAACCTTAAAATTAACAGTGTAGAGTCTAAAATCTAAACTAACCTGAGTAAGCCCCAGTCGATAACTGGTGACGTCCAAATCGAGCGTCAAAAGCATATCGTCGACGATTTGTCGATCGGATAACGTTGGCTGCGCCGGCGTCGTTTCCTCGTTTTCACTTTCAGAGGTCGCAAGGAGACGGTATCTATATAGAGAACATAATAACGGTCAAGTGCGAATTCAGAAAAAGCTTCGAAACCATAAGAAGCCGTTGTCATGAAACTACACGAAAACGTAGGAAACAATATCATCTACGATCTTGTTTCCTTGAACGAAAATATACGATTTAAAACTAACATGGTTTTTTTCACTACTAAAATTACTTAATAAGTAATAGGGGTTAAAGTATGAAATTGCCGTTTTATTGCAATAGGTTCTTTGAATTGACATAGAATCTTCATAGTTTGAGGTTTTCGAATGAAACTTTTTTCAAATGGTTTCTGTGATGTTCTTTTTTTAAAAAATGTGAAACATTTGAATATCGACTTTCAATTGTTTTTTTTATTCAATTTAGACAAGAAAGATGGATACTGCGAAAATTCGAGTGATTTTTGAATACGAGTTCCGACGCGGAACTAACGCGGCAGAAACAGCCCTAGCCCGCAATATCAATGCTGCGTTTGGAGAGGGGTCTACTAATGAACGCACCGTGCGATTTTGGTTTAAACGCTTTCGTGATGGAAATTTCGACTTAAAGAACGAGCCACGAGGAAGACCGCCCACACAGGTGAATAACGATGAATTAAGAGAGATAGTGGAAGCCGATCCTAGTCAAACTACCCAGGAATTAGCGGCATAGTTTAACGTTACCTTACCCACTTTATTGACTCACTTGCGTCAAATCAATAAAATAAAAAAATACGAAAAATGGGTGCCTCATGATTTGACTGATCTGCAGAAAGAAACGCGTGTTGAAACTTGTGTTGCCTTGTTGAACCGGTACAGAAATGAAGGAATATTGGATCGAATTGTAACATGTGATGAAAAGTGGATTCTTTATGATAACCGGAAAAGAAAAATGCAATGGCTGACCCCAGGTCAAATGCCACAACAGTGTCCTAAAGCAAAACTTACCAATAAAAAGGTAATGGTAACTGTTTGGTGGTCTCAGCATGGTGTTATTCACTATAGTTTTCTTCGATCTGGTCAAGCAATTACGGCAGATGTCTATTGTGCCGAACTCCGAACCATGTTGACAAAACTAGCAGTAAAACAGCCCCGACTCATGAATCGATCTTCACCATTATTGCTCCACGACAACGCGAGACCTCACACAGCACGAGAAACCATTTTGACCCTTCAGGAACTGCACTTAGAAACCATTCGTCATTCTCCGTATTCACCAGACCTTGCTCCAACGGACTACCATTTTTTTCGTGATTTGGATAATTATCTACGTGACAAGAAGTTTTCTTCCCAGGAGGCAATACAAAATGCTTTCACACAGTTTGTGCAGTCTAGATCGTCGGAGTTCTATCGCAAAGGCATTAATAACCTTCCCATTAGATGGCAGCAATGTATAGATAATAATGGCAACTATTTTGATTAAATAAATTTGTTAAAAATTTAAAAAATAAACAATTAAGATTTTCAGTACAAATCGGCAATTTCATACTTTAACCCCTAATATTTACCATGTTTAATTATTTATCCGCAGAGCTCGATATTTTTCTCGTGAACAAGCTGGAATTACCAGCGAAACATCGAGCTCCGCGGATAAATAATTAAAAATGGTAAATAGCCCCCCCCCCCCCCCCCTCCCCGTTATTAAGTAATTTTAGTGTTAAACGAAAATGTTTAAAAACTTTGCATCAGAACAACCAACAATTCAACAATGAATTCGACAGGGATTTTGAGTTGAGATTAGATTAGATTAGATTAACTCTTTATTGTACCAAATTAAAACAAACAAAATAAAAATGACAAAATAAACAAATACATTAAAAATTACAATATAACCATTTAAATGACATATATACTATAAACTAATTTTTATTATTAATACACTTAACACTACATATAAATAAAAAAAAATTTGGTACAATGGGCGGCCTTATTGCTAAAAGCGATCTCTTCCAGGCAACCTTTCTGGTTGAGGTTTCTGGAGTTGAGGTGTGGTTTGACTATTTATAAATTACCTGCGAGCAAATTCAGATAGCGGCATATGTTCAGGGAAACCTTGTTTGTACAACCTTGCCGCGTCAAGCAGTTGAAAGCCACGGAACTGAAAAGAGAACCTCAATTAATGTTGTCAAAAACATAACTATACCCTTTTTCAGAAATTTAGATCAAAAATGTATACACAGAACTGGCAATTATCAAAGGAAAAAGTGAACAAAGAGCTGTCACTTTGAAATAATTATAAGAGTATTTTGATTATATTTTTGATCTAAGTTTCTGAAAAAGGATTCAAAATACACTACATCACGTCACGCTTTTGAAAACATCCGACTTTTGAAGTAAAAGGCGTCGACAAAAAAGAGCGAACATTTAAGATTGTACGTCAATAACACTCTCTGACGAGATAATCGTCAGACGCTCCTTTATTTATACAGAAATAGTGGTAGTTTTTTGTACAGTTTTCAACAATCTTAGGGCATATAATTACCTATAGTAGAAAGTTGATGAACCAATGCACCTGCGCTACAGCGCTCACTTTTACAAGTACGCTTATCAGCATACGCCTACAGTCCTCATCTGAGACCTCAACAGCGGTACATTGACATCGTCAGCGGCCTGCGACTGCTTACTGGCCAGCACACAGCACACGTGTCTACTACACCGTCCGCTACGAGCTTAGCTTGTAGCACTGTTGTCTCTTGACTGTTAGTCTTCACCTGAGACCTCAACAGCGGTACATTGACGTCGTCAGCGGCCTGCGACTGCTGACTGGCCAGCACACAGCACACGTATCTACTACACCGTCCGCCACGAACTTAGCTTGTAGCGCTGTTGTTTCTTGAATGTTAGTCCTCACCTGAGACCTCAAAAGCGGTACATTGACGTCGTCAGCGGCCTGCGACTGCTGACTGGCCAGCACACAGCACACGTGTCTACTACACCGTCCGCTACGAGCTTAGCTTGTAGCACTGTTGTCTCTTGACTGTTAGTCCTCACCTGAGACCTCAAAAGCGGTACATTGACGTCGTCAGCGGCCTGCGACTGCTGACTGGCCAGCACACAGCACACGTGTCTACTACACCGTCCGCTACGAGCTTAGCTTGTAGCACTGTTGTCTCTTGACTGTTAGTCCTCACCTGAGACCTCAAAAGCGGTACATTGACGTCGTCAGCGGCCTGCGACTGCTGACTGGCCAGCACACAGCACACGTGTCTACTACACCGTCCGCCACGAACTTAGCTTGTAGCGCTGTTGTCTCTTGAATGTTAGTCCTCACCTGAGACCTCAAAAGCGGTACATTGACGTCGTCAGCGGCCTGCGACTGCTGACTGGCCAGCACACAGCACACGTGTCAACTACACCGTCCGCCACAAACTTAGCTTGTAGCGCTGTTGTCTCTTGAATGTTAGTCCTCACCTGAGACCTCAAAAGCGGTACATTGACGTCGTCAGCGGCCTGCGACTGCTGACTGGCCAGCACACAGCACACGTGTCAACTACACCGTCCGCCACAAACTTAGCTTGTAGCGCTGTTGTCTCTTGAATGTTAGTCCTCACCTGAGACCTCAAAAGCGGTACATTGACGTCGTCAGCGGCCTGCGACTGCTGACTGGCCAGCACACAGCACACGAACTGCACGCCGCCCGCGCCGCAGCGACGTAGCGTGTCTACTACACCATCCGCTACGAACTTTGCTTGAAGCGCTGTTGAGCGCCGTTTCATACCGGCTGTACCTGGTTTTATTAGGGCAAATTATAGGATGGAATTTTCATACAGAGAGGCAAAAAAGCAAGTGAACTTATAAGGTACTTTTAGTTTTTCTTATGATTTCACGATTTTGCATTTTAATAAAACACAATATTTACCGGGTGTTTAATTCGCGTTTAATTTATTGTGAGGAATTACATCTCAGTCTACTTTGATAAAACAGACTGTAAAGTTAACTATAACGTTGGTACGAGCATTGAAACAATGCCGTTAATAAATAAATCGCGAGTAAAACCCGGTAAATATTGTGTTTTTTCAGAGGTACTTTTTTCAGGTATGGAACTTTAAAAATGGATAATATGAGCATTGAGCACAGCAAATGTTTTAGGTATGTTGAGAACGCTTACAGCGACCATTAGATGGCGTTTTTAGTTTGAAGTCCTGAATCGCACATACAACATTCTTCCGGCCTACTGGGGAAACAATTTACTCGGTGGAAGATTTCCCTTTGAAGGTACGACACTAGCTCGTACCTCCTTTATTTCACTCATTACTTCTTGATTGTATTGTATGATGCTTAGTTTGGAGATAGATGATGATGTGTAAAACTTCCAGTCACTTTCATTTTTAGTTAAAAAAAACCCCGAATTTGCATCAGCTCTGTTCATTATGTTTTCAAAAGCGGTTCAAAGTGTCGCTAAAGCTTTTGATGTGCTAGTCAATTTTCAAAATTGAAAACAGTTAAACAGAGCTAAGGCACATTTAGGCAGAGATATTTTAAAGTTGTGGAATACTAGTCCTGTTCTCTTGACCAGAGGAAGGTTAGATATCAAACTTAGACTTACTCCCTTACTTATAAAATATAATTTACACATGACTAAGTTATAAGACGTTTGTCTCAGTCTGTCAACTTTGAAACTTCATGTGATAGTAAAATACAAACGATACATAGTTATGCAGCGCATTAATTAGCGTTTATAGGCAAGGGGTTAGTTCGCAATTATGCAAATTGTTTCTTGGAATGACGGTATATGGGGACATTGCATCTGTAATAAAACAAATTACCACTAGTTAGAGTCCGCCTGATGGAAGATGCGCGGCGCAAGGTGGACGCGTCCCCGACGGCCGCCGACCACGAACTGATACCGCACGCACCGCGCGCCCACATTGAGAGACGGGATATATCTTCACTAGGAGTAGAGAAAAAACAATATATAATAAGGTACCTGACAACCTTCAAAAAGCTAACTGTAAAGTTAGCGAAAACTCGGAACATTATAACAATGCCGTTAATAAATAAAACGCGAGTATAACCCGGTAAATATTGTGTTTCAATTTATAATAAGTTTATAGGAGGTGATTCAAATTGAAATTACAAGAATCCACGACGAAACCACGACAACAAATGAAATAAAACATTTAAATATAATTCTCGTGTGTTAAATAGCAATAATATATTAAATAAAGCTTTTTAATTAAGTAGAGTTTACGTAAGTTCTAATATTTAGCTGTGTTTTATTAAAAATAACTGTAAATAGTTTTGTTATTCAGTGCATCGACCTGATATGTGTTTTTTGAATAAAGAAAATGAAAGTAACGTAATTTTGATTACATTCTGATTTTTGTCCTATCTCAAAGATTTACAACCGAATACAAAAACGGCATTTAAAATTAGTGGAGAACATAAATGATTGAAGAAACGAATTTGTCTTAAATTTAAATACTATTTTTTAAATTTAATAAGTGGGATTTATTGAGTTTCAGTGCTATTTCATTGCTTAAGTAGAACTTAAATTTTGAGAAGCGTTTCGGTATTCGACCTTTAGTCAGTTAGTTTACGACATACAACCATTTAAACTATTTGAAACTTATTTCAAATGGTTCTTTTGGTTCTCAGAGGATCAAGTAAACGTAGATGATTTATGCGAAAACTTGTAAATGATGTTGAGTTAATTAATATATTTTTACTTAGTTGTTATTCACTGTAATTTTTCCAAATGAAATAAAATAATAAATAAATGATATGCACTTACTTCTGGCTCTCCTGTAAGAGAGTTAAAGATTTCTTGGTAACAGGGTTCTCTCGGCTCGCTTTCACCCACCCGGTGACGTCGTATAGTACAGGATTCGTACCCTAAAACATTACGTAACATATTTAAAATAAGACTTAGACCGGTTGTAAGTAAGAGGGTTATTTTTTTTCTACGTTTAAACCCAATCATGGGCATTTAGGAACTAGCCAGTGTCAAGTCTTTTAAAATATTTGCAGATTAAAAAGCCATAATTACTCAAGAAAGAGTTGTAGTAAAGCGGCAGCTAAGACCCTTATTTATAAAATTATATTTACACATGACTAAGTTATGTGAAGTTTGTCTCCGTCTGTCAACTTTGAAACTTCATGTGACAGTAAAAGACAAACGATGCATAATTGTGCAGCGCATTAATTAGTGTTTATAAATAAGGGGGTAAGAGTTTTACCACAACTATTTACGGGATTTGGAAGTAACGAGAAAAGTCGATGTTAGGCTCTGGAGGGCTTTTACGAAACAACTTCGGCCGAAACTTCGGACCCGACTAAACGTCAGTAGGTAGGTAGTTATTGTTGGCACTGTACCAATAATTCTCAATATATTCTTTATATTTTCGTTTTGAACCCATACTAATCATTGGTGCAGAACGAACAATAACTACGTACAGACGTTTGGTCGGGTCCGAAATTTCGGCCGAAGTAGTTTCGTAATAGGCCTCCTAATTTCACCCGCACCCGTGCGACGGAACTGCGTATTTATAAGTTTTTAACCGATGACAAAAGCAGGGTGGCCGTACAGATGTGCTGTTAGACTAACTATCTTACTAATATTATAAACGCGAAAGGTTGTATGTATGTAAGTGTGTGAGTTTGTTACTCTTTCACGAAAAAACGACTGTACCGATTGCGATGAAACTTGAAATATAGGTTGGTGGAATACGGGGAATAACACGTAGGCTAGTTTTTATCCTGATATTCCTGCGGGAACGGGACTTTCGCGAGTAAAACCGCGGAAAAAATCGTACCGTAAAGAAGACGTTTGTGGGTTGTTTAATGAAGGAACAGTCGAACTCGTTTTCCAATGTTACCAGTAGCTAACAATCAAGAGGGAAATTGATATCTTCTAATTGGAAAAACCACTAATTCAAATTTCACCCTCTATCCCCTTACCTGTAAGTGTTGTAACAAGAACTGCCTCGCATGCGGCGCCTTCTTTATGAGGTACTGCGTATGGTTCGGCGGTCCGTAGTGTGTCATCACCCGTTCTAGGAATGTGTCGTCGTTGGATCCGGGGTACATTGATTCTTCGTCTAGTAACCTGAAATGTTATCATTATGTTTGATAACCATGTCTTAAGGTTACGGATCCGGTTAGAACATTTAACAAGTTTTAAGTTTTTTAAGTTAATCTTTGGGATTAAAATAAATAAATATTGCACGACACACAGCGCTATCTAGCTCCAAACTAAGCACTAGTGCTTAGTTTGGCACTAGTGCTTAGCTCGTACTATGGGTACTAAACAACGGATATACTACATAAGACTTTTTTAATGAAAATACATAAATATTATACATAGAAAACACCCCGAACCAGAAACAAACAATTATGGTTGGTTTAATAAAATATTTGTTCCCGGCGGGAATCGATCCCGCAACCTTCTGCGTAGCTTCGCCGGATGTTTTCTCAAAATACCTAGGGCGTCAAATTAACCAGTGACAAATATTTCAAAAAAAAAATATTGATTTGCAGATACAATAACAGTTAAATCTACTTAGCTAGGTATGTAAAATAGCGGCTAAGAATTTTGCAACTATCAATTTTTAGATTTGAAAAGGGTGGCATAGAGTAGGAGAGGTGGTAAATTCAAGTCTCGAAGGGAGTACCCTGAATTTACCAATTTACAATTAAGACGAAGCTCCAATAAAAAATATGTCATGAACGGCCCGCCCACTTACCCCTACATCCACGAGTCACACGCACACGTATGCACTTTCGAACATCGCAACTTTTTTGATCTAGCGCCCAAGCGCGCGAAATCAAAACTGTTATTTATTTTTTCATAAGTTGTAAACCGATTATGGTCGTTTGGAAAGTAGCCAGTGTCAAGTATTTTATAATACGACCTCATTGGTGCGTCGGGCGACCGCCTGGCTCACGGAACACTATTACTCCTAGCGGGCCTGGCTGCAATACGGAAGGCTGCGGATTCGATTCCCGTCGGGTGCAAATATTTATGCTTAAAAATAAATATTTGTATCTGATCTGGGTGTCTTTCTATGTATAATATGTATGTATTTACAAAAAAAAGAGGTATAATATGTATTATATTCGTGGTCTAATACCCCTAGTACAAGCCCAGTGCTTAGTTTGGAGCTAGATTGCGCTGTCTGTATATGTCGTGCAATAATATTTATTTAATAATTTGCAAGTTGTTTGTTTTGTATCTTCAAAACTTGTATCGTCCGATTATTCCTAGTTGTCCCCTCTAGCCCTGTTCCCCGGAGGGACAACTAGGAATTTTTCCCCAGTTGTCCCCGGGGCGACAATTCGTGGCGACTGTCCCTTTGAAAGCTGGCTAAAGGGGACAAATGGGAATTATGTTTCTCAGTTGTCACGGCGGGCGGGGGGGACAGATGGGAATCTGTTCTCCCATTTCTACCCCGCATGTTGGTGTTATAATAGAACTAGCTTCGCCCAGCGGTTTCATCCGTGTTCGTAATAAGTACCCTAATGTACCATTATTATTTTAATGAACTTTATAAACGCATACGACTTGCATTTATAGCAATATTTTGGATTAGGGGTGAAGTCGTCCCCTTCGAAACTGGGACCAGGGACGGTAGTTTAGACATTGGGACGAGTCGACTACATACATATTAATATACTCTAGAGGTGAAGTAGTCCCACTAAGAAGATACTAAAAAGACTGTAAATTTTTGGGAAAAAAAAGTTAATAGAAGAGATTAGTGGAAAACAAAAGACGATTGAAGTAAAAACAAAAAACGATCTAACCTAACTCCGAAACTATTGACACTAGACCACTAGTTTCTCAGCCTAAGTTATATAGCTCCTCGAGATCATCAGTTTGGTTGACAGCTGTCAAACTTGAGCCGTCAATATCTCGGAAACTATTGACACTAGACCACTAGTTTCTTAGCATAAGTGATAGAGCTTCTCGAGATCTTCATTACAAACTTCACCCCCAACCGACAAACCCCTTACGACTTGCATTCATAGTAATATTTTGTACTATGAATGCAAGTGGTATGCGTTTATAAAGGTCATTAAAATAATAATGGTACATTAGGGTACTTATTACGAACACGGGTGAAACCGCGGGGCGCAGCTAGTTTTATTATAACACACACATGCGGGGTAGAAATGAGAGAACAGATTCCCATCTGTCCCCCCCCCCCACCGTGACAACTGAGAAACATAATTCCATTTGTCCCCTTTAGCCAGCTTTCAAAGGGGACAGTCGCCACGAATTGTCACCCCGGGGACAGGGCTAGAGGGGACAGCTGGGAATAATCGGCCGCATCCACACCGGACGATCCCCGCGCTAAAGAATATTTTATCTTATTCGCGCTCAAGCAGCGGAGAGGGAGAAAATAGGATAAAAGATTCTGGAGCATGTGGATCGTACAGTGTGGACCAGGCTAATGGCATGTTTAGAAAATTTCATAACTTGTCGATACTGGACTTGCCGAATTACCTATTTGACTTATTACAGACTTGACCATTGTCGTGCCATTCTCACTTTTCTTGTTAGTTTGTCTGTCCGGAGTCTGGGCGGAATCTTGCAAATTCAATTTGATACACTTTCCAATTAGCTAGCGTGCTGAAACTGTGTTTCGGTTTGAATCGCGTTTGTTTTGTTGGCTTTATAATACAAGCCCGACGTTTCGGAGCCCTTCCGGCCTCCCTCATCTGAGGCAACAAACGCGATTCATACCGTAATACTAGAATGTCTACGTCGGGAGCGAATACTATTTTTCGAATGAAAAATATTCATCGCCCACTATGAGAATAGTTAGTAGATTGTATTACAATGAAGCAAAATAATATTTTTACGGTGAGGGTGGTTTTTTGAATCCAGAGCGAAGTGAAGGATTCTAGAGTAGTGTGATACACTCTACTTTTTATTACCCTCTATGAGAAAATAGAAGGCGCCTCATATTTATAATTTGAGAGCTACTTTATTATTTAAGTAGCCCTCAAGTCTTAAGTGGCCTCAAATTTTAATCAGTTTTAAATCCAATTCAAATTTGAGGCCATTCAAAATTTAAAAGCTACTTAATAATTTAAGTTTCCCTCAAATTTTAAGTGGCCTCAAATTTTAATCAATTTTAAATCTACTTTAAATTTGAGGCCTTTCAAAATTTGAGAGCTACTTAATTATTTAAATACCCCTTAAAATTTGTCAAATAGTTGCAATAATTAAAAAATATTTTTATATTTCCACCCTAGGGATGAAATGAGCTACTTTCAACCCGGATATCTACCCATGAAAATTAAACTTTCCGAACGGGGGAGGGATGAAAAATTGGTTTTGTTGCAACTTCATCAAAAATGTTGTGATACAAAAATATCAGCGCAACGAACAGAAAAACTATGGAGTTATTCTTATTTTTTTCATTTTACAGTTTTCACAAATAGGTTTTTAATATTATTACTATTTACTCTTGCATTAAAAGTTTCATTTGTAAATAAAACTGACTCCTTTTTATTTACAAATAATTAAGTATTTACATTTCATGAAATTCCAATTTCCTACGTTGAACTGGTGGTGTAACAATTATTGAATGGTTTTCAATAGGCGGAAGTAGTCGTTTTCTCGATGGAATTTCAGATTAAGAGGTTTGACAAACACTCTTTTTGACGGTTATGTAATCTGGATCGAGAATTGTTCTTTTTCTGGGATGGCGTGGATCTATCAACTCAGGCAGTAAGCATTCCATGTAAAAACTTGTTAACTTCGGTTCCATCTCTTTTTTCCAAAATTGATCGTCTTTTTCCGGTATTTCTATTTTCATTTTATTATCACCTTACCATGCGGCCAAAAGACAATTATTTTTGTTTGCAATGTGCATTTGGCCCAGAGCCTGAATGTACCAGTCTGATTTTTATTATTAAATACCTGTAATACAAGCAAATGTTAATGTTCCAAATTTAAATTACTTTATTCCCTAGGGCTTAAACGCGCATTTTACTTCCCAGATATCACATTAGATATTTAGCGAGTCACTACTCGTTTTACGTTGACCTCTTTGGTCAAATAATATTAGTTTATGCACCGAGGTACTAAAGCCCTGTCTTATATACCGGGCGTCATATTGAATCCAAAGCATACGAAAGACTCTAGAGTTAACTCCCAAGCGCAGCGAAGGTTTCAAAAACTTACTTCTGAGCGAAGCGAAGGAGTTATGTACCTAGAGTCCTGAGTGAAGCGTGGGAATCAAGCGCACTTATTAATTAATTAAGCCTGTCTTTATCTTGGGCGCTTGAATTCCACGCTTCACTCAGGACTCTAGGTACATAACTCCTTCGCTTCGCTCAAGATACGTACGCTTTGGATTCAACATGACGCCCGCTATATAAGACAGGGCTTTAGTACCTCGGTGCATATACTACTATTATGCCCTACTTAGGTGTATAATGGCACTTTATGCACCTAGGGAATAAAGGCTCGCTTTACGTTGACCTTTTCTTATCTATATCTATCTATACTTATAATAAAGAAAGAGAGAACAAAAAGTCTGTACTTGGAAGTAATTTCAAAAAAAAAGTGGTCTAGTGGACTTAGGAAAAATAATAGAACAAAATTATATAATTTTTAAAATTCATGTCTGTCTGTTTGTTTCTTTGTTTCTTATACAATTAAAAACTACTGATCCGATTGAAATCTGGTTTTCAATATTGGATAGTTCAATTTTCGAGGAAGGTCGTGGTATACTTTGCATCGACATCCAATTAGTAGAATCCGAGTATGAACGAAAAGGTGCAACCGCTTGGCTGCCCGCGCCCGTGATAACGCGTTCACTTCCGCGAGTGAAACCGCGGGGCGCAGCTAGTGGTCAAATAAAATTACTTTGTAGAGCAGTAGGTGTGTAAAATTACTTTGTTGAGCCGTAGATGTGTAAACTTACTATTTTTGTCGTGGGGGTTTTTTGATTGGTGGGGTGATTCTCCCACTAAAAGCGGTAACAGCTATCTCCGCACTATGAGATCCGATTTTAATGAAACTTGAAAGGTATACAAGTTCTATGAGTAAATAGATTTTATTTTATTTTATTTTATAGTCCCGAACCCGCGGGAATATCAATTTCAAAAGTAACCTTTGCCAAAGTACCATCTATCTTTGAATCGAAATTTATCAAAATCGGTTTAGCGGCTTGGGCGAGAAAATGAACCACAGCCTGGTAGAGTTACTTTCTCATTTGTAATGGTCGATTATTAGCTTGCATTACCTTGATGAAGTGTAGATACTTATTATATTAATTCCGCAAAATCCTTGTAGGTAAGTACCTATCTCAATTTTCATTTTGACAATGGAAAAGGTAAATAGATTTATTTTTTCGCCTCTCTTACGATATTTAGATTTCTTTTTGATGTTTTAGCAAGCTTTCGTTTGGAAAAAGCTTTTTTTATTGCAAATTGCTAGTAAATACAGTTACTCTGATTGCAACACTAAGTACAAATAGTATCGTTGGCGATTCAACGGGGTAATGCCACCAGTGTGATGGGCATTTTTGGACTCAATGGTCATTCACCTTAGATTATTTATATTTTTTATTATCTTTGTAGTATTTATTTCTTGTGTAATTATTTAGTCTTTCTTTTTTTAGTACAACAACAATCAAATATCAAAGATAAATAATCACTACGTTTTACCAACAATCACAACAATGCTAGACAGTTTTATGACAGTAGGTATGATTTGACATGACTGTCATAACATAACAATTATTTTCATATTGGCCAGAAAAAATGTAAAAAGTTCGAATCTATACGAAATATAATTTAAAATAGATTACGTAATTATTTGGGAGCGAAAACTGACATAGGTCCACCTTCGACGGCGCCAGACGGCGGACCACAGAACACTATTACTCCTAGCGGAGAAGAACTATAGGTTCATACATTCGATATGCGAACACAGCGCCCCCTAGCGCTGCAGTTCCCGCCCACATGAACTACGATCGCGCGGGAAACGCTAGGGAAATTTAAATGCTAGTATTACTTCCGCACTCAGAGACGTTTATTGGTTAAACTATCATTACCGTAAAGATTTTCGAATTCTTTATTTAGTGATAGTTGTAAGTAACCATAAAACGTATCTGAGTGCGGCAATTAGTGATTGAACATTTGTATCATACATAGCACAGTATGAATGGGTTGGACAACAGTTTGGTGTAAGTATAATATTATAATTACTTATAAACCAAACTAATGCTGGAAATAAATAAAATATAGTCTCGATGATGAAATTATTTATTTAGATCGAAGCATGTTCCATGTAGGCTTGTTGTGGACACGTTTGTAAGTTTGTAAGGGTTTGCTTCGTTTTCGGTCAACTAAACGAGTCTATGTATAGAAACCACAGCCGCAGTGGCAATAGCCTCTTGCGGTAATTCGTCTGAAAAAGATTAATACTATATAATCTCTACAAAAATATCCCGTAGTTCAAGCCTAGTCTCTATCACTTACGCTAAGAAAGGGTCTATTGTCAATAACCTAACTCATTTGGAGTTATAGGTCAGTCTTTTTACTAGAAAATTTCTTAGTCATTTTAACACAACAAAAATGTTTGAAAATCGGCATTTTTGTACCAAAGCATTTGACAAAAACGACATTAGTATGCCAACTCCTATAAATTAGGCATTGTTGTCATTTTCGGAAGATGTCGTTTTCAGAAGTTGTCGTTTTGGGAAGTTGTCTGTGCTATTTTCATACAAAAATCGGCCCGTCTCGGCTCGGTGACAATGTAATATAAATCATCCCTGAATTGTTGTGGCCAACAATCTTTTTATGAATATTCTACTAATATCATAAATAGGATAAACAAAATAAAACACTTTATTTATCCAGTTTTATCGCGTTTTTATTCATTATTTAAACCGAGCTTTCGCTTTTTTTGAGCTAGTTAGAGATAAAAATAATTATAATTTAAATTGAAAACTATCACAATAACTCTATAGTCTGCGTACACTGGAACGTTTTTATTGCAATAATTATGAGGCGGTAGTTTACTGTAACTTTTTAGAATGTTTAAAATAGATAAATTACATCTCAGTCAACCTTGAAAAAGCCAACTGTAAAGTTGGCGAAAGCTCGGTTCAAATAATAAAAAAAAACGCGATAAAACCGGATAAATAAAGTGTTTTATTAGGCAAAATCGCGAAAACCATAGAAGAAATTAGGATAAACAAATAAATAAATTCCAAATACCTTGGTTTGGGTTACTGGGATATTTTTATTGGGCTGTTCTAAAGACATTAAACCTTGTGAAGTGCTAGCAACAGGAACGATCTGAAACACATAGGCACATTTTGTATGAGTTGTTGTGGCCGACCATCTTTTTATGAATATTCCACTAATATCATAAATGTGAAAGTAATTTTGTGTGTTGTTTTCATGCCTAAACTGCTGAACCGATTTTGGTGAATTTTGGTATTGAGATAGATGGACCTTGGAGAAGGACATACTTTTGATTGAATATATTCTGAGTAATACCGAGGGGCACAGCTAGTTTGTTATATTTATATCCATATAGAATTAGATCAAATTTACTATACTTAGTAAAGAAATAGGACCATGAAGTAAGTATAGGTAGTTATATTATGTACGTAGTTACAACTCACTTGTATTTTTGGTGTTGGTGGTGCTGTTGACGAATGAAGCTCCTTACTTCGTAACTCGACTAATATGTGTCGAGCCTCAGTAGGTATGGCAAACTTATCAATCTCTTCCTATCATCACTGGTGTAAGATGAATTATCAAAATGTCCACCACACAGAATTTTGTGTTGTTTGTGTAACCTGATCCATGATGGAACAGAAGACCAATGTTCATCAGGGTAACAAAATGTAGACCATACTTTAGCCCTAAAATAAAAACACATGTTTTAAAACTTGAAATTTTTATAGAGGTATTCTTCTGTGTACAGGGAGCAAAGGATACTTACTACAAAGAGTTATTTACAGAAGGCTCGGGAAATCGGTGAAAAGTCACCGAAGAGTCTTCTTTCTGCACGAATACCACACTTATAACAAAAATCAACAATTTCGCAACGGAGTCTCTTTCTCACAATATAAACACCGAAAATATTATCTTAATTGAGTCTCTTTTTCATAGTACCACTACTCTGCAATATTAAATTCTAGCAAAAACTCAAAACAAAACAACACAATGAAAAGTTTCTGAAAATTCAAAAAACGCCATTTTGTTTGAAAATGTTTCAGTTCCAACCATAGACGAAATATTAAATGAAGTAAGTTGAAGCATAATCTTTGCTGTCTTGCTCTTTTGTAGAGCTTTATCTCAGTTCAAAATATCCCACCCTCATTGAATGCTCGTGTTGGCATGCGTCTGTTAAAGAGCTGACATCCCCTG